>CM036314.1:7332372-8622372 GCA_020567845.1 Rhododendron henanense subsp. lingbaoense
AGGTCAGTTTCATTCTGGTTTTCACCTCCACCTCCCTAAAAAGGTCTGAAAAGCAATTAACCAGCATGGCTGTGTCACAGTTTTTATGACATAATTCAGGGAACTGACACAGCAACATTGAAAGAAAGTTATACAAGAAAGAGTTTCCATCACTACTTCTCCCTTTTGTTGAGTAAATAAGTTTATGAAAGCATAAGAAAAATACACTGTATACAATTGGCATACCATAAGGCAATACCTTATGAGGTAGAGGAAAAATCCATCATTTCAGTTTCAGTTTAGATACTTGTTTAGCCAATTTTTACCTATGCCATACAAGCCTGTCCGTCGTCTCATTTACATTCCCCTCAAAACCTCTGTATCCAATATTATCTGTACTTGTGTTCCGGTCATTTTTTACCCTACAATAATTTTTAGAGATGAGAATATTTTCACGTGATTCAATGGGATGCACCGAACACCGGTACAAGCAAAATGGAGCGGGGAGGTATCATTTTCATTGACGCTTTAGCTCATGCAACTTCTCTATGAACCTATCTATATAACCACTCATGAACCCTTTGCTCACTAGGGTTTCCCTCCACTTCTCATGGTTTTTCCTAACCAATCCACCCACCTCACTGTCTTTATCCATCACAGACTTAACAGCCTTGCACAAGTTCTCCTTTGAAAACAACCCATTTTCATCTCTCTCCACCTCCACTGCAACCTTCAATTCATCAGCCAATAACCTAGTGTTCAAAATTTGGTCACCCAAATGTGGCACAAGCACTATCTGACTCTCACTCATCAATGCCTCCCACATTGACCCAAACCCACAATGATTCACAAAACACCCAACGGATTTATGGCCCAGTATCTGTGGCTGTTGAACCCATCCGCAAACCACCCCACTCTCTCTAACCCTTTCTTCAAACCCTTCCGGCAGCGCTTCCTCCACCGTCGCTGCCCCAGTCGGTGGTTTCACAGCCACCAGAAAGGGCAGGCCGGTTAACTCGAACCCAAGAACGAGTTCTTGAAATTGGGCTTTTTCAAGAACCCACTGGCTCCCAAATGCACAAAACACAACTGACCCAGGTTCGAACTGGCCCAGCCACTTCTCCCACCGGTCCTCAACCGGATTTTTATCCGGTTCGGGCAACACGGGTCCGGTTAGAAACACGGGTTTTGCAAACTGGGTCCCTATGTAGTTGCACAATTCTCCCTCTACTTCATGGCACGTGCGAATAGATATCGCATCGCATTTTTCCATAGCAGTTTTGACCCGATCATAAAACGTTATTCCGCTGCCGAATTCAAATGATATAAACGACAATGCGCGCGCCTCGTGTTGGCGGAGCACCACGGTGGTTGACGGGTATCCGGGGGGTGGCGCCGCCAGTTCCTCCGTCGTGAGCTGCCGATCTTTGAAAACTTTTCGGGCAGGGACCACTGCGGTCGCAAGCGATGCAGCGCAAACTGCATTGTAGCACACGGTTTTGAATCCGATTGTCGAGGCTAATTCCGGTATCCAATGAGCGGTATCGTAGAAAACAAAATCGGGTTTCAAGTTAGTCAAAATGGATTCGACTTGGTACCGCGTGAGGTCCATGGCGGTGGCGAGGTGGGTGGTTAGGAAAATGGGTATGTCGGAGGCGGTCTCGGTGCCCTTCGGGAGGCCGTCGACGGCCGGGACGGCGAGTGGGTGGAAGGTGATGAGATCGGGGTGGTGATTGGTGGGTTTTAATTGGTGTTGGGCCTTGTTTGGGAGCAAAAACGAGATCCTGTGGCCTCTTTTGGCGAGTTCATTGGAGAGGTAGAGGAATGGAGTCATGTGGCCAAATGCAAACCATGGGAACATGGCTATGTGGAACTTTGAGTCATTGGGCTTAGCCATTTCTCAATTGTCTTCTCTCTAGCTTGGATTTTCCTTCAAGCTCTTCCCATGAAGATCATACTTCTTTGCGAAAAATTGCAATGCAAAGTGATGGGAAAATTTGGATGATCTGAGAACCTTCAAAGTTTTTTTTTTTCCCCTTCAATTTTTATTGCTTCAGATAAGAGTAGAAATGGGAAAGAAAGTGAAATGAGAGGCAAACTATGAATGGAGGAGGGGATACAAAATTTGGTTGGTGAATGAGTTTTCAAATCACAAATCCATTCAATGAGTATTGGGTGTCCGATGATTAAGGCATCCATCATGCTTAAATTTTGGCTGTGAAAAGTGGGTGACCCCTAACCTAAGTTTAGTGTGTGGAAAGAGCCCACCTTGCAACTTTGAAGTTTACCATATACTTTATTGAATTGGGGGATGGTGCTGTGCACAATCCGAGCCGTGGGATCGTGCATCCGATGTCTCGGGTCTCATCTCGGCAATGAACGTCTCCCGGGTCTACTTTATGTGGATCTACAAAATAAGGATTTGTTACCCAAATACTACGCAGAATAGTTGTGATAGCAAACTGTAATATACCACACACAAAAACATGTCTGGTTTTCTCAAGTTATGCCATTGTCATTTCCTAAATTGGCAACTGAAGCGCGAAACCTTTTGGCGCAACCCTACCTCATTTATCACTGAGCGGTCATTTAGGGCCATATGATTAGTGGCCTCCCATGGTGCTGCTCTACATTTGTACTCACAGCAGCCATTTCCCGACCCGTGTTCTTGAAAAGTTTTCAACGTCGTGGTGGTTTAAACTGATGCAACGGAGTCGAATTCGAGTCCAAATAATGCAACACCAAACCATACCCACACAAGAAAAAAAAAAAAACATTGGAGTTGGACCAAAAAGCCACAGTGACAATGTAGTAGCCGTTATCACTGCCTTCTCAACGTATCGTACAGGAACATCAGAGTTAGGCAGCTCATGAGGAAATTCGCAAGGACAAGTCATCGTACATAAGATTGCTTGTGAAGATGTTTTTGGTGGAGGTTCCGATCCAGGTTCCGATTAGAGAGCTGAGAACTAGGGAGATTGAAGATAGGCAAGTTGCTGCTGTTATGTTTCTAGATATCGATCACTGATAAGGCTTGCCCACGATCATTGCTTTCTATCTGCAGATGGTTAGAATATTTTTTTCTGCCGTTGTTTAGCCAGTTTCAGCTAAAGATTTAGACAGCGGACACAGGAATTTCATAAAGAGGGAGCCAAACGCCGAAAAATGTGTTTCTTGAGGTGTCTCACAGGCCTTTAGTCCTCTTTTATTTTCTGTCAAGAGTTCAGATTGCTCCACCTGAGTAGAACGGAGAGAATTTGAAGAGTCCACGATGCTTGTACTTTAGTAGAAATATTAAAATCATGTAGGTAAATGAGAAAAAGATAAAGTTTGCGAGTGTCGTGGCCCCTGCCCGCACCCTTTCACCCCCCTTTCATCCCACCTGTGGATTCAGATTAAAATTAGGCTGAATTTGGGACTGTAATGTTGGGTAAGCGAAAGGAAAAAGGATTGGGAAAGTTGAAAGATCTAACCGTTCTGAGCTGTTAGATCTTTCAACTTTTCTATTCAATTTTTCTTACCCAAATTCCCAATCTAAATGTAGCTTTCAACCCAGGTTAACCCTGCAATGGTTTTCATAGCCAGCGACTGTGGTGGTGAACTTTTAGGCATCTGCATTAAAGGAAGAGATGATAGCCAAAACTATCCAGTTACTCATTTCTCCAAGCCCAACCCAATTCTCTCTCTCTCTCTCTCTCTCTCTGAATCTGAGCTTGTGAAGTAGTAACAAATAGCTATGATGATTTATAGCTTGATTTAAGGTAAATAGGAGCAACTTAATCTAAGAACCCAAGGGGCTGGAATCAGTCAGCCTAGACTTGAAAGGTTTACTCCATTTTTAAGTTTTAGGTTCGAAACCTTCTAGGTGGAGTATTAATTTTTGGCGTAGGGCCAATCCATACGGGAGTCCCGTTTTTAGTCTGGCATCTCGCTAATGGACGGTAGAATTGGTCCCCGAAAATTAGTCAATGTGTGCGTAAGCTAACCTGAACACCTGTATTATAAAACAAAATCAATTTGAGAGGACTTTTTCGATGGTGGATTTGGTGAAATAGAGGTCGTTTGAATTTTTTTTTGTCTCTAGTAGTCTAGTTGTGGATGAGCTTGAGACAAGAGAGAAAATGACAACCTGCAAACACAAGGTCTGCCCATTCATGTGGATCCAGTGACATTGTTTAATACTATTTCACTAATAAAGAAATCAGAAATGGTTTGGGCTTAATTTTAGTAAAAGGGGACCATGACACAGGGCTCTTCCTTGTTTAATGAATACTCCAGTCGTTCTTTATATATTCTTTGTCCTCCTGTACTCCTTTGAACAAAATTCAACCATTTTCTTTTTTATAGTTGAACCACATGCATGTTCTTGTCTCGTGTGTGAATTTTTTATTTTTTTATAACCGGATGTCCGGGCCGGCCAGCTTGGACGAACGTTGCCACTTTCCGAGGCTATGAAGTTAACAATCGGGCAACGGGCCAAACCCTCCAGCGGCCCCAATGAAGGTTTGGAATGTTTGGCCTCTATGAAATTCGAACATGCGATCTCATGAATGGCAAACACTTATTAGCTTTTTCATGCCTACTTGGTCAAACCCCGAGGGATTTGTTTTTTTTGTGATTACAAAAGAGATAAACGCTCATAGCCTAGAATACAGTTTCTCTTGTTGATAGTACTGTATATGTTTATTGAATGCCACCCTTTTTTTTTGGGGGGAGATCATGGAATTAATGCCACCTTGTCCTCGCAAGAAAAATGAGATGGTTTCCCCATTTTCTTCACCATATTAAGTGGACATTCGTAAACAAATTCGTTAAAATAGCCATCATTTTTATTGTGTTTAGACACATTAAGTGACTCCACAGCAAAAAGTATCAAAATGGTATCTTAAGAACCATGTTGAAAATCAATTTGTGTCTTTTATCATTGCCAAACTTATCGAACACTGCTAGGGGCACATCACCTTAGAGGCACATCAACCTCGATCCACCTGTATGTGAGATGGGTGTGGTTGATGTGCCTCTAGCATTTTAGAAACTTATCAAACCCTTAACGACTCTAGGTATTTGACCCTACTATGTACGTACAACCCAGAACTCCGACCTGCTCATCTTTATTATAAAACAAAAGGGTGTGGGGACAAGTTGTTAGAATGGTTGAGATTGAATTGATCCAAAGGTTGAGGTAAGATTTCCCTTTTATTATTAAATTGTCCAGCCTCTTTCATTTAATTACAAAATTGCCACCGATCAAAATTACACCCACTTTCAAATTTGAAACCCTACTGCAGAAGCATTCTCCTTCATCTTCTCTCTCTCTCTCTCTCTCTCAACACTCTCATTGGTGTCACCATCGAAATCCACTGGCATCGGTCCTCAAGTCTGAGCTAAAAGCTACGTTTTGAAGGTAATTTGGGGAAACTAGACCTTCGAACCATTTTTTGATTCTATCGTGCATACCCAATTGAACCATTTACTTGACTACCTCACTCCTTTTCCCATTTATATTTTTCCAGGTATTGCTCTCTTTCTTTTCATTTGTTGGGTGTCTTGATGGTGATTCCAAAATCCAAATCGACCCATTAGATGTTTTCACCCTTTACAGTATGGAGGCTTTTCTTTATAGTAGTTGTAATTCTGTTATTGAAATTGCCTATTTAAAATGTAAAAAAAAGTGGGTGTGACGGAGCTTTTCTGTGGTGATGCAAAGAGGTAGGAGGCAGGACTCCGTGCCGAAAACCCCCGTGACTCTGTGTGGAGGTTTTTTTTTAACGTTTTTGCTATGCATATTCATTCATTAGAAGCTAAATTATTCATTAGATTGCAGAGTGGATGGATTTGTTTGCTTTCACTTCTTCATCTTTTTGTATTAGATTTTTTTTGTATATTAGGAAAATTTCACAATCTCCTATGCACTTCCTCAATTGTTAGGCTTTGTGTTCCAGTGAAAACTCTTTTATCTTAACTGTCGTTTTGTGTACCAGTTAAATTTTCAACAATTTTAGCCACCATCAAGATTCAAAGAGTAATTCCAATTCCAATCGGGGTGGGTAGTGCCGTAGGCACGGGTAAACACTAGTTATATAAATATTTTCGCAAAGTTTGGCGGAATAAGTTGGTTCATAAATTCAATAATTAAGGAATGCCTAGAACTGTGGTAGAGATTCAGTGGTGAACTGTGCATGCGTGACATGATTTCCACCCTTCTGAAGCTGTGCAATCAAAAGCACGTTTATGGAGGCCCATCGGAGGGGGGTAACTATTCAGTACTCCGGGAGTATACTTTCTTTCCTCACGTAGCATGTGGGCCCTACATGTGGGCTTCACATGTGAAAGAACTAGATTATACCTCCAGATCAGTGTTGAATAATTTTTCATTGGAGGGTCGTTGTCCTCTCATATTTCCGTGTATGTATCCTTTTGGAAGTTTTGAGAAGAACTGAGAGAAAATCTCATGTCCCTTGCTTGGGTAGCAAAGTGAATATTTTCATGCAGTCTCGTACTCTCCTGCTTCTTCTCTAATTTGGTCTCGTGTGGCTTGGACCTTTGTTCTTGGGAATGAGTTAGGTCGATGTAACGCCAGAATATGTTTCAAATGGTTGCTGCAAAACGAAGGGAAAAAGGTTTGACAAATAATGCTTTCTTTTTAGTAGTAGTAGTATATTTCACGGACCTTTTCGATGGTTTTTGGTTTGACAGTCATGGGGTGTCCGAGCTAGTTTACGCACATCTTCACTATTCCCCTTCTCAGTCTGGTCAAGGGCAAGTCATCCACGCCAGAACTAGGAAATTCACAAGAGATTTCTCTAATCTTGCGGCCTGTCCCAAGAGATTGTCAAGTTTCAAACTCGGAATGTCTGGGTTTACGGGCGTTTTCATTTAGCAGGCTCAAATTTCACCTTTCTTTCCTATGTGGTCCATAAACAGATTGCATTTCGGATGTAAAATAACTCTAGCTATGTGTTACTGCAAATTACTCCAAGGGGACGCTGCCCAAAAGACCATATATTCAGCCACACCACGTGATGCTATGAAGCCAAATGTATAAATCCCACTTTTCTCTCATTTTGGGTCCTCAGTTCTTTAATCATTGTCCTTGTGTTAATTCAAAAAAGGAACCAAAAGGTGATATCAAGATCAACCTTTGGGCTGGAAAAGGTTACAATCTCTGTAGTGTCCCCACCCCACTTTGTCCTGCTCTGTAAATGAAATTTCCCATGTCTTCAAACTGGGGTTAAAATTTCTCAAATCGAAAGTAGTTGATTCAGCACAATGCCATTGCTAGTGTTGTCAAAAGGCTATGAAGCATATATAGATAAGAATACCGACCGACACGAAAACGGATACGCGGATACGTGTTTTTCCTAAACGTGTGATACTACAGACACGTCAACGACCTGTTGAACGAACAATACATACATATTTTAGATGTATTTTCGGAGATACGCGAGGCCGGATTTTATTTCGCAATGATTATTCTATATATATATATAGCTTTTATTTTAAAGTGATGTGCTACAGACATCCATAGACTATCACAAGAGAACCAACCTGTCCTGGCCATATTATACTCTTCTGGTGCACTTCATGCAATCTTTAGAGATGCTGGTAAGTGAGAGAACACACAAGATTTGTCTCCTACTAGTATTAAATTTTTTACATAAAAAGTTTTTGTTTGTTCTGCTGATCATCCGGGGCACGTGGCTAGGTTTGCCTATACTAAAGAGGCAAAGTTAAATAAATAGTATATAATTTCATTCTTGAGGTATTTTATATGTTGCTCTTTGGTTTATTTATAAGTCAAACTCTTGTTGTCACTAAATTATATACACAGATCCTCAACATGTTTTTTTTATTAGCTGTCCTCAAATCATGTTTTCCCTCCAGTTTAACCTGTTGCAAGTAGATCCTGGAGAAATTAGTATATGCTCCTTGAGCTAGCATTGCTACATAACATAGACCCTCTGAACTACACATTTGTGCGGGATCACGGAATAATACACCAAAAGTATTGAATAATCTTAGGCTCTGTTTTACTAAGGTTTTGTTTTTTAAGTACTTATTTTCCGCTTTACGAAACAGACCATTCTCTCATAATACATCATCTTTAATTAAAAAAATTAAGTAGTAGTACTTGTTTTATAGTTAATGAAAGACACCCTTAAAATCATCAAACATTTTTACGACCCTTCTCGGAATCAGCTTTTGAACACTATTTTTCACCTCAAAAGCAAAACAAATATCGCAAAAAATCAATGTTCTAAAACAAGAAATTAATTGCTGGCAGGGCCTATCTAATTAGGTCCGACTAAAGATTAAGAGAAATGATTTTGCCACTCTCTTTTTTGTTAACGCCACTCCTCTGCAAGGGTATTTTTGATGCAAAAATACACTTGCATGGGAGTGGCGTTAACAAAAAAGGGAGTGACAAAATCAGCAGCCACGATTAATTGTTGATTACTAATTAATATGCACCGATTAATCGCTCGAAGATGGCCGACCACTCGGCTAGCGCCTAGCGACTTTTAGAATATCGCAAAAAATACATTTGACACAACTTTTTGAAGTGCAACTTCAAGCGAAAGTATTTATTCTTGAAGTACAACACAACACAACACATGATGAAAGCAATAAGCTCACAAAAATACATTTAACATGGGGGGCTACAAGCTTCTCACACATACTCAGATCGACCTATATGCACAACTACAAAATTACTATTATAACCTGGGAGACTAAAAAACGAAATTTTAAAATAAATAATTTACTCCACATTAAAGAAATAAAATGTACAGAAATTCGAGCTGCAGTGACAGCTCTGTGCAGTGTGCCAGAACACATTTCCCCACACGACCGCCCACACCCAAGTATAGTACTACCTCAACTCAATCAATCACCTCGGCTCAGAACCCAACCCCCGCCGCCGCGCCGACGCCTACCGCGGCTCGGCTGTGCGGCTCGAGCCTCCTGTTCTTCCAAAAACATGTCTCCGGCTTCAGCTTGGCCGCCGCCGTCCTGTTCGGCTCCGACTTACACCGGGTCAGCACCAACGGCTCGCAAGCCACGGCGGCGTTGACCACCCTCTGCTGCTCCATCCTCGCCGCCGTCGAGACTCGGCCGGCCTGAGCGGCCGGCAGCGAGCACGACGACCTCGGCAGCTGGTACGGCGCCGGATTGGAGTCAGTACTACCGACCCTCTTCTTCTTCTTCGGCTCGGCGCCGCCGTCCGTTGATGCTTTCGGTTGAGGCCTCCCGGGTAGCCACCGGATGAAGTCGGTGGTGCACACCCATGTCTCCTTCGATACCTCCATTGATAGCTTCGGCTCGCACCTCATCAACAGCAAGCAGTCCGGTAACAATGGTGTAACGTCGTTGCTTTCTCTCTCTTCTTGTTCTTGGTTTTCTTCTCTCTCCTCTGATGAGAAGATAGCAGCTGCTTCTTCCTGGGTTTGTTCTGATTCGGACCTCTCTTGGGTCAATATCTCTTCTTCTTCCTCCTCTTCTGCTTCCACTTTCAATGGAGAATCTTGGGCCTCCATCTCTTCAAGTGCATTTTCTTCTTCTTCACTCAATGTAGACTCCTCTGTTTCTTCTTCTTCAACTTCTGAAAATAAATGAACAGAAAGCACTGAAGAAGAATTACCCTCTCCTCTCTCTAGCTCTAGTGCATCATCTTGTTCGCCCTCTCCAATCAAGAGAGCATCTTCAGTTTCAAAACTCGCTGGATCTGCAACAGCTTCTTGATTTTCTTGCTCAACTTCCTCTGCTTCCAATTCTTGATTTTCTTCTAAAAATTCTGGATTTTCTTGATTTGCTTCCTGTACTCCTTGATTTTCTTGTTCATCTGCTTCCCGCCGCATCTCCTCATTGATTTCCAACTTTCCCTCCTCTGTGTTTTCTTCACCTTCGCCTTCTTCAACCACCATACCCACGTCTGGTTCAGCCTTCCCTTCCTCTTCTCCTTTACAAAATTGATCAATCAAACCCAACTTCTCAGGTTCTTCAACCTTTTTACCCACTGTCAACCCTAAACCAACCTTCACTACTTCACATTCTCCTACAACTTCATCATCTTCCTCGTCCTTATCACAATCATCCCCTTCCTCTTCACATTTATCAGCAGCAGTGGGTTCCTCCCAGAACCGAGCAGCAAGAGCAGAAACCCTAACAGGATCAGACCTACTCCTCATCAACAACAAAGCATTCTTCGGAGGAGCACAAATGCTCAGTCTCCCCCCTGCTCCCTCACATTTCTCACCTTCAAACATCTCAAACTCTTCCTCTTCATCCTCTTCATCATCCTCATGCCTCCTCAAGCTAATCCTCTCTCTAATCTCTCTCCTCTCCTCAACCCCCTCCACCTCTGGGGATTGGTCCCCCAGGATTAGTCGATGTGCGCGAAAGCTGCCCCGAACACCTGAGTTATCAAAAAACTCCTCCACCTCCCTCTCTCTCCCCTCTTCGTTCAACGACACGAGCACGACCCCGCAAGACCCCTTCCTCCCCCTCTCGCTCCCCTCCTTCCCCCACCTCAAGCACGACGGCGGCCGGCACGGAAACAGGCAGCTGAATTCGGCCCCGAACCCCTTCCTCAGCGCCTCGCAGATGGTCAGCGGCAGGTGGACCCACCTCTGGTTCCTGTGGTGAATCGCCACGCCGCCGCTCTCCGGCTGATTACCTCCCGAATTTAAAGCATTACTGTTTCTTGTTCTTCGCCTGGAGAGGGTGCGGATCTTTTTGCCCTGTTTCTTGGTCTTGACTCGGACCTGCCCGATGCAGGTGACTTTAGGGGAAGAGGGCTCTGGGTTTTCGAAACCGCGTCGTTTTCCGCCTCCGGCGACGGGGAACATGGGGGACTGGTGGCCGCCTTTGAGGCTGCCGTTGGACTTGAGGCGGCGGCTGAGGGAGGCGGAGAGGGAGGCGGGTGTGTCGCGTGCGCGGCCTGGGCTGGTGGAGGGGATCTTCATCGAGGAGGAGGAGGAGGAGGGGCGAGAGGTGAAGCAGATGAAGAGGGAGGTTGTGGTGGTGGTGGTGGTGGTGGTGGTGCGGTGGGGTCTGGTCTCTGATGAATCCATCATTTTGTTTCTGGTTCGGCCATTGACCACCAAGGAATGGGGGTGTGATATTTTCAAGTGGGGGCAGAGAGAGAGAGAGAGAATGATGAGAGAAAACTTTGATTGCTAGCAGTATGGTGGGTTGTGACTTTTGGGTTCAGAGAAATACAGATGCACGTAGGAGAGAGAGAGAGATGACGAAATGCCGTATGTATTTAGCTATACGCAGGTTACGCAACTGTATGTATTTTTCAGTTACTTTTAGGGGCTTCATTTTGCATTAATGGCACTTTTGGGTGCTGCTCTGCAAGCCTGCAAAGTTAGGTTCGAGAGGCTTCTGGTCTTAAGCTCGAATTTTAAGTTTGTGTAATAAACGAATTTACGAGCCGATCTTAATATTCTAAAATTTCGTTTGATTCTGTAAGCTCATTTAGTAAATAAATCAGACTTAACTCGTTTAGCAAGACGAGCTAAGCTCGAACAGTACAAAGTTTGGCTCCGCTAGTTTGGACCAGTATTGCCAAGGAACCTGGTAATTCTAGGGCAGTAGGGTAGTAAATTATGGTCTAGGAACGGGGAGATTATCCGGTGCCGCTGGGTAATGCTACGTCTGCAGACAATTACTGAGTTGTTCGTGAGGAAGTCGACCTCGAGTTTTAATCTCATTTAGTGAAGTTGAACTCGAGTTAATTGTAACTTAGATTAGTTTGTTGAAAACTTTGCTCGGTTGTAGCGGCTTGACCAGTTTATAAAAGTTCGTTCAATAAATGAACCAAGCATGAACACATTGATACTAAAGGTAACTAACCGACCAAAGCTCGAGCTAGACTAGTTTCAAATGAGTCGACCTTAAACACTTTAAAGCTTGGCTCACTTGCATTCCTAAGCACCGTCACGTGATGCCTCAAGCCCCTTTCCCCCTAAACATTAAAGTGGAATCTACATAATTACTTTTGAGCTCCACACAAATATGCGGTAAAAAGGAGACTTGTGCCACTTGACGGTACTTCAAGGACACTGATTTATTTTTCCTAGAAATTATTTCATTTCGTTGGGTACTCTTTTAGTTTGATGTGGTTACGGGTGCAAATAAACTAGCCATTCAAGAATTGTTTGAAATTTGACTCGTTTGTTTGTATTTGATTCATCTATTAAAAAAAATGGAACTCGAGCCTCAATTTTAACTTTATTTAACTCAGAGATTCGGCATTTTCCCATTAAGCTTATCTGTTGTTTTTAATTTTATTATTGGACATTAAACAATGGTACTCATACAAGCTTTTTCAATAGTTAAATTTATATCTCCTTTGGAGGCTTTCAAGCTTGCTATTCATTAAACATTGATTAGACAAGGTTTAAATTCAAGTTTCGTTCGTCCAACTTCCAAAATTGAGCTAAAGTAGATGTGCTACTCTCCACCTAATTATGGATATAACCAACTGATTATATTAATGAAAGGGACTTCGGGTTGGTCCCATCAGATCGTGCATCCGACGGCTCGAATCTCATCTCGGCAATAACGATCGTTCATTGCCGAGATGAGATCCGAGCCGTCGGATACACGATCCAACGGCTCGAAGATGCACAGTACGGTGCTACGCACACTACCATCCCCAATTCTAATGAAAGCTTGTTCTTCATGATCTCTTAAGTTAATTTTTACTAGTATTTCTAACTCAAACCCTCAAGTTGCTTCATCTAACCATCATTCAAAAGTTTTGCTCTAGTTGGCCTACCTAGTAATCGCTGAAAATGTTTGAAAAAAAATTCATTGCAAATGAAAATTTCTCTTTGTTTTACAGTATTTATTTATAGAGAATGAAAGTGAATTCGACTCTAAGTTGTCTTTTTTATGTCTTTCGTAAGGTTGATCTCAAGGAAAGTGTGATTACCATTTTAATTATTTCACCACCCCTACTCAGCATGTTGAAAAAGCAGACGTAACGACCCAATGGGTTTGGCCAAATGGTAATAATGGAAAAGCAAATAAAGTGTTTTTCATCTTTGAGGTCACATATTTAAACCCAACGGAGATCATACATTCTAATTCTTGGTGTCGTTAGAGGGTTTGCCCGGTAATTAACTTCAAGACCTCAAAATTAATTGAGATGAGCACAAATTAGCATAATTTCGAGGGTCTCAAAATTAATCGAGATATGCGCAAATTAGCTCGGACGCCCGGCCATTAAAAAAAATTGCATACGGAACGTGTTTATAATTTAAAAAAAAACGAAGACATTCGCAAGCTTTGGAGAATCAGAAAGATCATGGGATACGAAGGCACCCTGTTTAGCTAGTAGTTGCAACAAAATGCGTACTCCATTAACGTGGCCAGATCATAGTAAAAAATTGACAGCAGCAACAAGACATTTTAGACAGATGAGAGAGAGAGAGAGTGGATTGATGAGAGAGAGAGATAACAGATGGGACTACTCTTCTTTGTGTCTTGATCACCCAATAATTTTTATCCCTTTGTGTTCGCAACTACACCCTATATAAACAATAATTCGTGGAAGGGAATATAGGATAGAATTAAATCAAAATCAGGGAGTTTTGACAATCAGTTGAATCACAGGCGTCATTTGACCTGCATTTGACCCATTGTTGTAAGGCAAGGCATAATTTTGACCTCTATTTTTTGGAAGTCAACATTTCTATTGGAGATGCAATTAAAACAAGGGAAAATGACGGCCGATGACGTCTTCTGATAATTAATATCCGCCAAGAATATGCTGAGAACATTTGTTAATGCTGAAAATGTCCTTGACTGATATTAATTATCAAAACACATTCTTGGCTGTCATTTTCCCATTAAAGAAGTTAACATTTTCAGTGTAATGGATGAAATAATTCAAGATTGTAGTACTCCTTATTACGTCTTCGTTTCTTGATAGTGGGGTAGTTACCCAAAGGTCCTGTTCGGCCGCACGGAGAGAATGAGAAATGATGAGATTTTTATTAAATTTCTGTATGTACATTTATAAAAAAAAATAATTGTGGGATCCTTAATTTTTTAAATAGGAAATGCTTTACTGCAAAATAGATCCTTCTAGAAGTAAAGAATTTTAATTTTTCTGCATGATTCGTTATCAAGAGAATACACATAGAAAAATGAATTTTATTTTCCTTCAAACTTTTTTTGAAAATTCATTTCTCATGCAACATTTCCAACAATTGAACAAAGCCAAATAACTCCACATGCATGATCTTATATCCATTTAACCACTGATTGGCAATTAGGGGTGCTTCAGTTCAGTGGACAAGACTTTGGTGGACAATACTCAGGTTTAAGTCCCTATAGCTTTGGTCCCGACGTCGATGCAATGAGGCCCCTTATAAATAATGGTGTGGTACGACGGTGCAATACTTTGGGACGGAAATCATGAGGCTAACTATACCATTACCTGCATTTTCATTGTTTGCGAAAAAATCCATTTAACCGTTTTCCACTGGCTACTGATTTTGCCACTCTATTTTTTGTTAACGCCACTCCCCTATAAATATATTTTTGCACCAAAAACACACTTGCAGGGGAGTGACAAAATCATTTTCCTTTCCACTTAAATAGTATAGAAATAGTTGTGGGTACTCACAATATACGAAGCCCATTAATATATATCACATGGGGGGTGGGGTTTCTTTTTCTGTTTATTCATTACAACTCCACTCGACTCGATAGGGACTAGGGTCCAGTCAGATCAGAAGAATCCAAAGGAGAGACACGTGACTAGATCACTAGACCCTCCTCCTAGGATAGGAGTTTACTGCTACTAGCTAAAAGCTGATGCTGATGGAGGTGGAGGTGGGATCCCTTCAATTTTTGTCCTCAATTTTGGTGATATATTGAAATTAAAAAATTATACAAGTAAAGAAAACAAAATAATTAAAAATTTTAATCATAAGATACATTGATGCAAGAATCATATTCCGTATTTGAGGTTACGAGTTCGAGTCTTCTCACTTGGGTGTGGGTGTTCTTTCCTTTGGATTTATTGGAGTTATTTCTCCCCTTAATGGGGCTTGATTATCTCGTGAACTCTCACATAATAAATGTAGTGTCGCGTGATTTGTAGTCTGTACTTCATACATAATGTAATGATGATCTCTCCTACCGATTGGAAAAAAAAAAAATCAATTTGGTTTGAGGATAATATATGACCATTTTCGATCGCAGAAAGTGAAATGTCCATAAGACAGAGATTACATAGAAAATTGTTTCAAGAATGAAAGTAAAATTATCAAGATTTTGAAAATAATCACAATACTCTATTCATCATAAATATGGAGTAAGATATACTTATTGCCAAAGTTTGGAGGAGTAGTTGTTCTAGGATCTCTCCACCACTGCATAGTCCCACGCTATTTCGGAGTGGAATGAATAATCACTAAATAAAAATGTTAGAATCTTTCCACTCATTGCCATGGTATTAGAAACCATTATCATCCCCACTTTACAAATTCACAATCCACGCTCTACGGTAACAGATCAGCAAAAAGGTTACATGATAATAGACCCAAAAAAAAACTACACGTGAAAGACCTCAAATGCGGCTGCACGCAAAAAACCTCAAGTATATTTTGGATCTCTCCCTTTTTTGTTAACGCAATTCCCCTGCAAGTATATTTTTGGCGCAAAAATACAATTACAAGGAAGTGACGTTAAAAAAAAGAGTGACAAAATCAACAGCCTTACATAATATAATGTTGAAGACTTTTTCACTCATTGGTACATGTGCGGTGAGTTGGACATAATTTTGAGTTGGACATAAAAGTTACATGAGCGGTGAAAAAGTTGGAAAAAGCAATAAAATTGTCAAGGTTTGTTTCAAAAGTAGGGCTTTGACCGAACATTTTACTAGTCTGGTACTACTACTTATTAAACACAAGAGTACAAAATAACTATTGAACGGCTAAGCAAAAGAACATTAAAAATGCACTTTTTGTTTTTTTTTTTTTTTTTTTTTGATCCGCAAAAGGAGCCTTCAAGGCTTACATAGATAGATCTTTACAAAGACAAGAGAAAAGCGACAATGGGGGGCAAACAACCCAATTACAAGGTAAAGAATTTCTCCTAGCCAGGGCAGCAACCTCATGTGCAACCTTGTTACCCGCTCTCCTGACCCAGCTGAACCGGATGTCTCCTGCTCTAGCGAAATGGCGAATGTCCAGCACTTCAGCTCTCACTTCCCATGGTGGCACTAATTCGGATACACTAAGAGAAATGGCTTCCCTATTATCTGCTTCCACCGTGGCTCCTTTAATGTTTGAATTGAAGAGCATATGACATGCTACACGGATAGCACGTAATTCCCCGACCAGGCTGGAATTTGCAAAGACAGATTTGGCCAGACCGTCCGTGACCTCCCCTTTCCAGTTTCTAATCACTACTGCCAACTTGCCATCTCCTCCACCCTTAGGAAGGGCAACATCACAATTTGCTTTGAAACAATTTCTGTCCGGAGCCCTCCAAGTGGAATGATCCTCTTGGGTTGATGGGATATCCATATGGACATTAGGAATCTCTAAAATACTTGACACTTCAGACCATGCATAGTTGATTGCAGCAATAGTATCCACAGGTTCAATCCTTGCCTTACGAAAGATATAACTGGATCTTGCTTTCCATATATGCCAAGCAATAAGCGCCACCTTACCCATAAACTCCACAGCTTCAGTCCTCGACAACTTGTCCACCATTTCTGCTGTCCATTTAAGGATAGAGGCATTGCCACCCAATTCTCCTAAAGCACGGATATTGAAATTAAACCAAACAGCCCTGGTCCAATTACATCTAAATAACATGTGTTCCACTGTTTCTGGTTCAGCATCGCAGATTGGACAAACATTAGACTGTGCACACCTTCGTCGGAAAAGATTTTCCTTTGTGGCTAGGCTATTCTTACACGCTCTCCACCAAAAACTCTTGACCTTGTTTTGAGCTTTCATCTTCCATAACACCTTCCACACCATCTCCTTGGGTTTGAAAGAGGATTCAGGTTTGTCAACTTTTTGCATGAGGTTTCCTTGAACTGCCACCCGATAACCAGATTTTACCGAGAAAACTCCATTTCGACTAAAGTGCCAAACCAACTGGTCCTTTCTGTCCACAAGAGGTAAAGAGATCTCGAGAATAGCTCGCACATTTAATATACATATAATAATTGTATTTTCTAAAAATTTTGTCGTGGTGGTCGCCGCCACTAGACCCTCCTGATCCCATCCTTGCTCTTATCCACCATACATTTACGTAAAACCTATTATAAAATGTATGAACCCGCAGAAATGTGTGATGGATATATATGGGTGTTCGGACACCACGTAGCAATAACCAAGATCACTCAATAATAATTACTCGAGAGTAGGTGTTAATAAACCTAGCTTGAACCTGCCAAAGGATCAGGTGGTCCATGCAATTAATCACTACTTTGTGCCTGGATTGACAATGACTGACCATAAGACACCAAGAAGTCGGACCCAAGGGATTGCTAGGCTTGAACCCTGATTTTAAAGTTGAAAATTTGCACATTTTAGTTCATTCCCCCCAAAAAATTTATTTTGCTACTGAAAATTAATTGTTGAATAATGAGAAATGATATGGGTCTTGATAAAGATAACAGCTAAGACTGATATTCAAGCTACAAGAGAGAACAAGCTATTCGCGGAGAAAGTATGAATGCAATATATATATATATATAGTCATTTTCAAATGAGGAGATTCTTATTTTAGTTAAAATAATGACCTCCCTATTTCTTCCATTTCCTGTTTGAATTTCGATGATCCGAGCCGTTCAATGTGTTCAGAAGGTGATTTGAAGGGTACCCGCCTTAAATAGGCAAAAAAAAATGACTGTAAAGGGCTTCATCTGAGCAGTTTTTGTTTGAACTGTTCGATAAAAAACAAACAAAAATGCTCGGATGAAACCCTTCCAGGTCATTTTTTTTGCTGATTTCTCGCGAGTACCCTTAAAATCACGTTCTGAACACATTGAGCGGCTCGGATCATCAAAATTCTATCGGGAAAAGGAGGTCAGCATTTTATTAAGTTAAGGTGGTCCTTACGGGAAGTGGACGGACACATAGTCATTTTCAAATGAGGATCCAGTAAAGGATCCCTTACGGGCCAAACCGTGCGGACCTCCTCTTTCCCGATCGAATTGCGACAATCCAAGCCGCTCAATGTGTTCAGAACGTGATTTTAAGGGTACCCGCAAGAAATCGCCAAAAAAAATGACCGGGAAGGGCTTAATCCGAGCAGTTTTTCATAAAAACGCTGTAAATGCATTTTTATGCAAAACTGCTCGGATCAAGCCCTTCCCGGTCTTTTTTTTTTTTTGACGATTTCTTGATGGTACCCTTAAAATCACGTTCTGAATATATTGAGCAGCTCAGATCGTCTCAATTCGATTGAAAAAGGGGAGGTCCGCACGGTTTGGCCGTAAGGGATCCCTTACTGGATCCGTGGTGTGTGTGTATGTGTGTGTATATATATCTCACGTGTAGCATCCCATAAAAATGTGAATACAGCGTAGAAAAAATGGGGGTTCGGCGTTTCAGCGTCAAATAAAGTGTGAATACAGAATAAAATTGATGAGAAAAAATTATCTCTACTAATTTCAAAACTTAGCATATGTTAGGTGATACATTGATCTTTTGGGGATTTTACAATGGCTAGACAGTCACAGAGTCCTATAATAGATGTAAAATACTTAACGTTTCAAAAATAATTCCACACTAAATTAGAGTGAGTTTAAAAAATAGTAGGAAATATTGGGACGGATGCGTAGATTGAACCCTAATAGAGTTAGGATAGCATTTTAAATTTAAGAAGATGCAATATGACATCAATCTACCAGAATTTTTGGGTATCTTAATTTCACTATATAACGTTTGGACGTGTTTTTATTTCTTTTGTAGGAAATATTATGATGGATCGATAGCATTTCAAATTTAAAATTCAATCTTATTTGATCCTACTAGTTAAAAATATTTGGCTGCATCATGGTTTCATTTACTATTTGTATAATTGCTTATGTTGATGTCATCTAAATGTTTCAAGTTTAAATTAAAATGTGATTGTGACGAATAAATGTAGAAATTTATTGATGAATGACCAATAAAGATCCCCAGCACTTGAAGTTTTCCAGATCTACTTTTACAAATTATTATTTTTTCAGTGAATTTGTAGTATATTCCATTATTTAAAAAAAAAAAAGGTAATCCAAGTAAGGCTCCTAACTAAAAAGACTTTTTAATTAATAAATATACAGAATGTTGTTAATATATAGATTACGTTTTGACTAGCTTGTATTATTTTTTTGCTTAGGAAATATTGAGATGGGCGGATAGCTAGCATTTCAAATATTTTAGAATGCAATATGATTTGGTCCTATATATGTAGCAAAAATAAGGAAATGTGGGACTCATGCTGTCAGCATGAGTGTTGGCCCCATCCGGGCCGTCCATACCCGGCAATGGACGGCTCGGATTTCATCTTGACCGAACAGATATCAATCATCCAGCTGCACTGAAATCTCAGCCATCCATTACCACGCATGGACGGCTCAAATGGGGGCCAACATGGTCCCCGGGTTCTAAAATAAGGATGTTCGAATGCATTATATTGTATGAATCTTATCATTAAAAAATATTTCAAGTACATTTGAGCTGTTGTAATCTTGTTGGATTATAGCTAAAGCCAATAAATCTGAATTTAATCAACGAATAAAGATGAGGATTACTAAGGTACCCATCTAGTTAAACAAGTGTTTGACTTCTTTTGACCATCTTCAAATTAAATTTAAGAAGAGCATAATTTTGATTAGGCATCAGTCTCTTTTTTTTTTGATAGGCAACAAAATTTTATTAAGAACTTGACACAGGGTACATCAAGTTGGGGGAGAGGGGAAGGGGAATCCAACAATAAATTAGATGAAAACACCTGTTGGGACGAAGCCCAAAACACCCAATGGGCCTCAATATGTCCAGATATACAATAAAGTTCAAACACCTAAAGGCCTAAAGCCCAGATATATAAATCAGCCCAAAAACACCCCAAGAAAACCCAAAACCTAACCCTAGCCCAAAGTGCAAAACATCCACCACCGCCCCTACCAAAAGCTCCTGACAGCCACCACCACCGTTCGCCGCCACCACCACAAGACCACCACACCACCGAAGGCAAACCCAAGTGGAAGCGGAGCCGACGAACACAAAAACCAGACTGCCCCGGAAGCACCCTGAGCCGTTAGGCAAATCCACGGCACCCAAGGCGCTTTAATTTTATCTTTCTACGCTAGGACTGCAAATGAGTTGAACTTGGAATAGTTTGCAAACGTACGACTCAGTTCATTTGTAGTTCTAATCTGCGCATACGTGTTTGTGAACAGGTCCCATGCGGAGCACGACTCTGACTTTGAAAACAGTTATAATCTACATACAAAATGTAGATATCAAGATTAAGCCCAGATGATCACACACACACAAAAAAAAAGATTTAGCCCAGCACATTGAACGTACACCCTTTCTTTTTTTACATCCGTTGAACACCCCATCCTCTTAGGCTCGAGTAGCAAACGATTGTCGTGAGGTTTGGGTGTCAACTTCATTGGGATGCTTTCTCCGGGGTGTGATGTGCTTTCGCTCTTGCCTTTTAATATATTGTAATACTTGCAATTAATTAATAAAATCTTCTTTTCCGCTGTTTAAAAAAAAAAAAAAACCCCATCCACCACACAAATGATCGAGTTATACTGATGAAAGTGCTTTTCGGTTTGTCGCAAATAGGAAAATAAAATAAATAAATAAATAAGGACCATGTTTCAACATTAAAGAAATAAAATACCTAAAAAAATAAACTTAACTTTTGTTTTTTTATCAGTTTTTCACTGAATTTTTTTTTTAAAAATTATGAAGAATTAAAAAAATTGAGTAAAAACGAAGATACAAGAAAAAAAAGAAGTCCAAATTAAACACCGCAGATGTTTGGATAAATTAATCAAGTAGTATATGAGTCTTTAATGAACACCATACGAAATAATTTTGGAGCCGCCACTGAATGGGGCTCCCCGCAAGTGGACCGTGGGATCAGGCCACCATAATTAGTCGAGCTGCGCATAAGCTGGCTCGAAATACACCCGATTTATCAAAAATGAATTTCTTTTTTTTTCTCTTAACAAATTAAAAAATTAGGCCCCACTATATGAACGAATAGCACTGGATTCTCAAAATACCACTGCCAATGCAACCCTAGGAGAAGCCGATTGGATAGGATCAAAACGTGATAGTCACGTGCTTTTCTTCCTTGTCAAGAAACCATAAGTAATTATCAGTTGATCAAGAACTCCAAGAACTGATCCAGTTTGAGGTCTCATTCATTCTAAAGATACTTATACATATATGCATATAGATATAGAGAGAGAGAGAGAGAGAGAGAGAAAGAGAGGGAGTGAGCAGTATGGTGGTTTTTCCAGTTCTAAAGCTCGGAACCCTAACCCTTAGAACCCTCGCCAAACCCATCGCTAATAGGCTCAAGAAAGATGCTGGCTTGCACCCCAAGTTTCGTCAATTCATCCTCAACATTGCCCAGGTTTCTGATTTACTGGAGTACTACTACTGTTTCACATTCTATATCTCTCTGTTTATCATGAATTTACGTACGTGCTCTAATCTTGGAGGCTGCTGCGCGCAGGCACACCATCGGTTCACGACGACGATGCAAAGGCGGATTCTCGGACGTTCGACCGAGATTGAGATCCGCCCTCTGGACGAGGAGAGAGCTATTCAATCTGCCTCAGATATCCTTGGTGAAGTGTTTCTCTTCTCGGTGAGTGGAATTAAATGGAAAGTAGTTTTTTATACAGAGTCTTTTACTAGAATGAAATGATGTAACGATGATAGTTTTCATCACTTTTATACGACATTATAACACGGTTTTAAATTGAGGTATCGGAAAACGTAACCATGATACGTCCATATTTCGTCCGACAGCGGCCCGATATTAGACCGTATCGATCAGCCGATACATAAATAAACAAGGGCATCAGAGGTCTAAAATCTTGTTACGTAGGTAACGGTCTTTATTTAAAACCATATATTATGAGCAACTCAGCAACATCGGTGAGTATATTGCTCTACAGTGTTAAAATGCAGACTTGTTGCAGACAAGGGATTGATTCCATTTCTCCCAATCTTTTTGTCTTGTGTTATATGGAGGGATTATCCACCATTATTGAAAAGAGAGATTTATGGCTTGTTCCTTGAGGAAAATCCTTCTTCCTCGAAGAGCTTTGGTGACGTCAACTGCATTACGTAATAGGTTCCATATAACATTTTATGGATACGATCAAAATGTCACATCAACATCAACTGATACTCAAATGTAGTAACCGCCTTGCAATTAGTAGGCCAAATCACCATCAGAGCCGGCTTATGGCCAAGGCAGGGGAAGCCTGCGCTTCCGGCCCCCCCAAAAAAGTTAAAAACGAGGGCCCCCAAAATTTTAGGATCCCTATATATATATACAGGGGAAGTCTGCGCTTCCGCCCCCCCCCCCCCCAAAAAAAAAAAAAGTTAAAAACGAGGGCCTCCAAAATTTTAGGATCCCTATATATATCTACCTAATAAAACACAAGGGTGTGGGCCTCCACACAAACACAAGTTGATCCAAGGGCTGAGATTCATTTGATCCAATGGATGAGGTGTGCTCTCCAACTCTTTTAAGAAAACACCCACACTCTTACAAATATATTACAAAAATGCCATCGATTCTTTTTACCCACTGCTCGGCTTCTGGCATTGGCATAAAAAAATAAAAATATATTACAAAAATGACCGTACCTATGGTATTACCGAGGTGCGTAGTGCCGTAGGCTCGGGCAATCACTAGTATATATATATATCGGGACGGTTCAAGAGACACCCAAATAAACACCTAAAAAAACACTCCAAATCTCAATCTCATAGTTCCCTATCAAATTTTGATGATCCGAACCGTTCAATGTGTGCAGAATGTGATTTTAAGGGTGCCCGCGAGAAATTAGCAAAACATATGACCGCGAAGTGCTTATTTTGAGCAGTTTTTAATTGAACCGTTCATTAAATCTAAGTTAAAAACTGCTCAGATCAAGCCTTTTCAGGTCATTTTTTTTGCTAATTTCTCGCGGATACCCTTAAAATCAAATTCTGATCACATTGAGTGGCTCGGATCATCAAAATTTGATCGGAAACTATGAGGTGTTTTTTTAGGTGTCTAATTAGTTGTCCCCGGAACCGCATATATATATATATATATAGTCTGTCTCTCGTAAGGACCGCCTCATTTTAATAAAATGTGGATTTTAACTAAAATGAGGACCCCCTCATGGGAGACTGATTGTATATATATATGACCCCAAAAAAATTTGCACTAGCCTCCTTTACACAAAATGGACCCAATTGAAATTTAGGAGCCACAAAATAGCCCCAAATGGTGGAATTACTCATTAGAAACACTAAGGCGTTACAAAAAAAAAAAAAAGGGACGGCAGGAAGATATATTGTGCAGCCGATCAAAAAAAGAAGAAGAAAGAAACTCAGCAAGCTGCAAACGCTTCATGCTTGAGGAGTCGAAGGGAAGGGAAGATAACGACTGACCACCATGGACGGCAAATACTTGCATACGAAATTTCTTGAGGCCTCGTTTGTTATGATCCCAGTGCAAGGTATGGGACTTGTCCCACATCGGGAGTATGGGCTCCTGGTGGGGGGTTAATAAGTTCTTGGGCACCCTTCCCTCAATAGCTAGCTTTTGGGGGTGAGTTCTACCCGGGGGCTTGTTACATTGGTATCAGAGCCAGGCTCCTCCCTGACGAGGCCGCCACGGGATAGTCGGAGGTGCCGAGAGGGGCGACCTGCCGCCGTGGGGCCGCCACGGAGTAGTCGGAGGTGCCAGAAGGGCGACCTGCCGCCGTGGGCGTCGGCTCTGAAGGGGTGGGGTTTGTTATGATCCCAGTGCAAGGTATGGGACTTGTCCCACATCGGGAGTATGGGCTCCTGGTGGGGGGTTAATAAGTTCTTGGGCACCCTTCCCTCAATAGCTAGCTTTTGGGGGTGAGTTCTACCCGGGGGCTTGTTACATCGTTCAAGAGGTTCGCTTCTGGCCTCTAAAATTTATGAGCCGGCCCTGATCACCATGAAGCCCTGGCTGCTTGGCCAAGGGATTGAGTTGAATTAATAATCCCATGATACAATGGATCTGCTACTCGAAGAACTTTTTAGACACCACTGTCTCTCTCCGGGTTTTATTCACACTAGTAGACAGCTACATAATGGGCATACTTCGTAGCGAAAGCTTGATTCAAGTTTACTTACAGGTCGCGGGTCTTGCTGTGATCTACGAGGTGCAAAGAAACTCCAGAGCAGAGGAACTTCGCAAGCAAGAACAAGAGGTACTAAATTCACTTTCTTCCAATAAATTAGCATCCTGATGATAAATGGTAGTAGTAGTGTTTACCAGCCTTTCTACTATTTTGGGGTTTGGCTTTCGGCTATGTCCAGGCGTCGAAGAAAAAATGCTTAGAGTTAGCGAAAGAGGTGGAGAATTTGAAGGCGTCGAAGAAAAAAGACAAAGAAGAGATGGAGAATTTGAAGCTGAGACTGGAAAAAGTGGAGGGAAGAAGCTTCCTGGACGTGTTCAAGTTCTGGAATGCGAAGGAAAAACAAGCCCAGTAACTCGCGAAATCAACTCGACTCCCATCACCATGACTGTCAATCACACTGTAATTTTAGGGTTCCTACCCATCTTGAGATTTTTGAATCTGTTATTCTTTCTCAATTTTTACTCCAGTAATAACTGATTTTCGTGTTCAGAAACTTTTGGGAAACGAAGAGTTATAAAATTGGAGTCTGTTGAGCCAGATTTCATAGGAGCAAATGATTCATCGGATTCCTCCTCCGAAAGTGTGATGAATATCTAGACTTCGAGTATTTAGACATTCACACCACCGAGTGCCTCAGCGTTTGAAGAAGCCCCCCAGATCCTACTCTCTTCTCTACCCAGCCGTCAAGTACTCCATTTACCTCTACTTCGGCCTCTGGATCGATCTTGGATTTGTGGAGGGAAACAGTAAACATAAAGAATTCTTCTTCAATGCATAGAGTAATCCAATGAAGTAGAATCGCATACGTTTTTCGTCTCTTACAATCCCTCTACAAATCCAATATCCAAACACAGCCTAGTGGTTCTGCAAGTTCATAGGAACAGACAACTAACACACACACACACAAAAAAGAAGTAAATAGGCTGTTGAATATATACTAGCAAGTAGTAGAAGTCTAAAACCCGCAACTATTTGCTCCTTGTTTTGAGTGAATAAAGGGTTTGGAACAGTGAATTCTGAGGAAGATAGCTCGCTAGTTTAGGAAACAATACAAGAAAGAGACACCAAAACTTTACAGATTGCTATACAAAATGCTCGTACTTATTGTAGAGGGAGGACCAGCATATGTAGCCTCCAGTCTCTAACGAAATAAAAAATGGAAGGTTAAACTGTGGACTACCGGTTTGGGAAAGCTCAAGGATTTCTCTATATATTTTTCAATCAACTTCCAGCACAACTTTGCCGGGAATGTGCCTTTTATCTTTGGCCTCATGAGCCTCTCTCACTTGTGTAATGGGAAATGTCTTATCCACAGGTATTTTCAACTTCCCAACCTCACAGAGCCTACGGATCTGATCCAAACCCTCAGCATCAGCCCTCATGAAAGTCCACCAATATTCTGCACCATAAATGAAAGGGATATATTTGGTTATCCGACAAGCAGAGGAAATATAATGGCAAATAGAGAGTCTTGGCAGAGGCATGCGGAGGTACATCCACCCTCTGGTCTGTAATGGCATTTCAATGCATACAGACAGCAGAATAACACGTAACAGAAGGAGGTGATAACGAAAACATACTTTTTCAGTTTCTGAAAGATGAAACAGAAAAAAAAAAAACAAACAATTTCATAGACTACACAACAGAAAACAAAGTCCCATCAAGTATCCTATGTTTGGTTCAAAGTTCAAACCACTGAGGATTGTCTATCTAGTAGAACTGGAGGATGGAGTGCAAGTAGGCCACAACATATTAAGGGAAAGAAGTTGCAGAGCTTATCACAAAACAAAGAGTTGCATACTAGTTAAGAAACTGGAGGATGGAGTGCAAGTAGGCCACAACATATTAAGGGAAATACTAAGTTGCAGAGCTTATCACAAAACAAAGAGTTTCATACTAGTTAAGAATCCGGTGTTGTGGGTTGCCTGGGTTATCCAAACCAGGCACTATGACAGACATGGGGCCTGAATAAAAATCACTGCCACCCAATTTTTTGGTTGAGGCCTCCTGCAACTATCTGAGAATTTGATCAAATTCTTGTTGCCGTTACTCCACAAGGCCAATGAAGAGATGCTTATAGAACCAGCAAACCCATTAGTAATGTAAGGGGAAATAAGTGCAAGAAATCTCCTTCCTAAATACCACTGTGCAAGACAAACAAGATAATCTAAACAAGGGATCATATTCAACTAAATCTTTTGCAATTTACCACGATTGCCATGCTCATCCAATTTCCACCAAATAATGTCATAACAAGGTTCCGTACCTATTCCATGTGAGTACCGGTATTGAATCTGTTTCTTCAGCAAAATAGCAGTAGCAGTAGGGAGCCCTATAGCCAGCCCATACCTGTCAGTCAGTGATGCTGCCTCCCCCTACATGAAAAGAGTCAAATTTCCTTTTTTGCAAAGTCAATATCGCAGCACAGATGGAAGAAGCATCCGAAGATTCAACATTAGCGAAAAATATGTTTAAAGGATTTTATCACTCACTTGCAATGTCATGTAGTGTCCACCTCTCTTTAAAAGATTGATGCCTACTCTTTCTGTCTCTGGTACACCAATCGTGTCCAAAACAGCATCAAATTGCCGTTTTATTGCTAATTCAATGTCCTATAAATCAAAGTACAGAAAAGAAAAGAAAAAGGTTCAATGACGCAAAATTGAAGTTCAGCACCCAACCAAGAAGTTAGAAGGATATAAAGGCATGCATAATCAAAAATCATAATCTCCAACAATTGGCCGTAGAACAGAACAGATCCACACTTCAGTGTATTCATCACCTGAGTAGTATAGTCTATAGCCTGCTCAGCACCAGCTGCCAAAAGCCGGTCTATACTTTCACTTCCACATGTAGTTGACACATGACACCCTGCAGCCACTGCAAGCTGAACTGCTGCAAAACCGACAGCTCCTCCTCCACCAACCACCAACACGCTTTGTCTGTAGAGATAAGAATGGAAATGCAATCAAAAGGAAATACATTAATACGCAAAAAAATTCCATGATCTACCAAAACTATTATCTTAACTTAGGATCTCATATTCGTCCTTCAGGACGACAACATGATTTACCACCAAGACAGGACAGGGCAGCAAGGGGTGGATAATAGGAATCAAAAGCATCATTGGTAGAACAATCTGGAGAACCATTGTAATAGATTTAGTGTCTTCTAATTCTCTCTGCATAGTGGAGAAACCCGTTTGTCTGACAAGATAGGTCACCATCAATGATATCCCAAAAGGATATGTACTTTAACAGGTAACAAATATGAGAAAAAAGTCGTTCATTTGGCTCCAAACAAACTGGGACAATAAGCTTACTCTATGCCTTTTACACAAAAACTTTAACTGTCTATCTGGATAACTCTTCAAAGATATGAAGATGACTTCAAGGAATTCAAGGATTGCAAGATAGGTAATGTTATGTCTCCCCAAATGCTGAGGGGTAAACCAACTGGAAATGGAACAGCTGAATACCCTTAAGTTGTCTCTCTTTCATTTTTTTGGGACAAATATGTCTGAATTCCTTTAAAATAATTGACACAACTTAGAGAAGTGTGACACTTAGAGAAGTGTGACATAATTGCTGAAATTGTAAACACTTTACGTATTTCACAAGTTTAAGACATTATGCTCAAAAACAAAATTCTATTTCAGGATTACAAGCATACCCTTCAGATATCCTAGCAGTACTTTTTAAAGCTCTCCAGGCAGTCAAGGCAGCAAAAGGAATGGCACTTGCTTCCTGCATCACCCAAATATTATAATCAATGTCTATGAAATTGTATTTCATAGTCAAATGCATACTAGTAACTTAACAACGAGAGAGTTTATGGCTGAACCAGTATACGATTTTTATGGAACTAGAACATTAAAGTAGGTGAAAAAGGACAGGAAGATGAATTTTATGAACATGTTGTTGGGTATGCCACTGCAGAAACTGAAAGTATTCACTAGCTACAAATTAGTGTGCATCCAGTTAAGAGACAAAGTCAAATAATCTCAATAGAAAAACCATTGGCTCACATGAACATGTTTAGGCACTCCTATTCACAAAATACTCTGGAACGTACCACGTGTGAGATTGACACTGGTTTTGAAGTAAGTTCATCTTCTGAAAGAATTGCATAGTCGGTATAAGTTCCCCTCACAGCCGTTGGATGCAGTGCACCAAACACTTCCTGCCCAACACTGAGCGATCGTACCGAAGCTCCAATGGCAGCAACTTCACCACTAACATCACGGCCCAAAATGATGGGCAAAAGAGGCTCAAATAAAGAACGACCATAGCCTGATCGCATCTGGAAATATTAAAATTTGTAGCTTCAATAAATACAAACACTAATACACTAGTCATTAACCAAATCAAACTCCATCATATTATATTTACTTCACCCAACATAAAGAGTAATGACTGCCAATCATAGCCATGCCTCAATACTTGGCTTTCCCCACATATAACTTTCCCAAACATATTATCGATATAATGTCCAGATGCTTCAGATTATATTCTTCTGCCATTTTTTTTTTTTTTAATCAATATTCTTCTGCTAATTGGTTACACCAACTAATACCAAAAATAAGTTGTAGCATGCTTAGGTCAATGATCAAATCTCAAACATGACTAGTTTCCATCATAATCACCCATCAGGTGAAGGATGTCAGCACACTTCTCTAGGAAATATATAAACAGCAGGTCTCATTGTGATAGCATCTTCCAGTCCAACCCAGCAAACAGGAACTGACTTATGTCTCCCTGACCTCTACACCCTAATCGCCTGTTACCAAAATGTGCAAAGTATAAAGCATTAAAAATAGTTGTTGAAATGCATTCTAATAGAGGGTTAGCGACATTCTCTCCACCTAAAACATTCAGCAGCTGAGAAAGATTATACCTCACAATTTTTATGTAGTCCCTTAATCACAGGGCATGCAAAAGGTCCAGTTGTAAATGCATAAGCGATTCAGTTATATCTACCAAAATTCTACCAACGAAATGAGTTGATTTTTTTTTTTTTTTTGATAAATAAAAAATTATATTAGAAGAAGGCATAAAGGGAATGCCACCCAATTACAAGAGAAGGCCACAGGACAAAAAGGCCCTATACAATGCCGAGAGAACAATAAAGCTCAAACCAATCTAAAAATTGGTCAAGGGATGGAAAACAATCCCCCTTGTCCCAACTGTACAAGCTATTCACCAAAAAAGATTTAATCCTAGACAGAGGTTTTTCCACCCCTTCAAAAACTCTCGAATTTCTTTCACGCCATAAGACCCACATTAAACAAAGTGGAATCATAGCCCACAAACTCTTCCTTCTCTTACCCATTCTAACACCCCTCCAATCGATAATTTGATAATTTGATTAGAAGGCGGAAATGATTCCCGTAGGGCCTGTTGGTGAAATTGGTGCTCTTGCTCAGCTTTTGGGTTGTAAGGTCAAGTCGCTTCCGGCGGTGTACTTGGGCTTGCCATTGGGTTCCACCCACAAATCAAAGACTGTTTGGGATCCTGTTGTGGAAAGATTTCAGAAAAGATTGGCGAGTTGGAAGTGTCAATACATCCCAAAAGGAGGAAGGTTGACCTTGATTAAAAGTTCGTTTTCTAATCTGCTGACGTTTTCTAAAATGAGTTGATGAATGACAGCATCAAGGGATAACGGTCTGCTCCTCTTATCTAATTCTTTCCTTCCTACTCAATTATACTTCTTGTAAGCCATTCAAAAAATTGAAAGAAATGCCCGAGGCAAGGAGACAAGCTTAACAGAACGGGCATAGAGAGAATACAATATAAAGCTAAAATGCTAAATATTAAATAACACACAGCTCTAAGTATCCAATACAAATAAAGATATTCAATCAATTAAAGCCTGATACAGCTTCATGCTCGCGCTCCCGCTCACGTTCATTGCATTATGTGACTTAAACTTAATACTCCCTCCGCTCCAACAATGTTTGTCTGGTCTGCAAAATGATAACCTATAAATAACGCAAATTCTTAAAGAAAAAATCAAACTTTTTTCAAAAATTTAATGGAGAGCAATGAGTTAAAAAAGTTTTGAATTTTTTCTTGAAGAAAATGTATTACTTCTAAGCCCGGACTCAACAAACATTTTGGAAGGGAGGTGGTCACAAGGAACAGATGTTTCCAGTACAAGACTTAAGCTTGTCAATTCATTGAAGCCAATGAGAAATCGCACAACTTAGCTTCGCACACTACTTATCTCAGCTAGCTGTACAAGTTCCGCACAATTATTTTTTAAGCTTTCTGAGAAAACAGTAATTAATTTGAAAAACGATAGAAAATAGTACTAATTAATTTGAATACGAACACTGAGGAACTTACTCGCGTATCGAGAGGATTAACGGACACAGCGCGAGCGCGGACGAGGACCTCGCTGGGCTTAAGATCAGGAACGCTGGCGTCATCACGTAGCTCGAGAACCTCGGGCCCACCGAACCGTGGCAAAACCACGGCTCTGCAACTCGTAACGATGTGCCTAAATCCTAGCTTATTCGAATTCGACGGCGGCGAGTACCACTCCGAATCGGCACCTCCAACCGCCGCATTTCTTCGTAATCCACCGTATCGCGATAACAAGCGCATCTTGTAATAGTAAGCACGATCACAGGAGCTATAAGGTATGTATCAGAAGTTTTAGAATGCAAGCAGAAAAGTGAGTCTTGAGGGGTGAGCGAGTTGGAAGGGGAGAAAAGTCGAAAATGGAGAGAGAGAGAGAGAGAGGACGTGTTTGTGATTTATCCGCAGGAGAGGGGTTCAGTGTTGAGGTGTGGACGTGTCACAGTGTCGTTTAAGTTAGGAATAATTGTAAAACTGTTAGTTGAGGAGCCGAGTCGATCTCAAACAAGTTTCAATCGAGTTAATTTTGCGTAGTTTAAAATTTTTATACATTAATAATAAGCAAAACGAGTTGCAACTTGTTCAAGTTTTTATCGAAAAATTAACAATCTTCGAATGAAAGTGTTCGTGCTTGGTCAATCTTCTACACCAATCTTGAACGAGCTTTTAAAAAATTAATACGAGCTCAAACTCAAATAGCTTGTTCCGTTTACCAATTCTAAAACTAAGCACGTGCGCAACGGTCACGTTCTTTTCCCTTGTAAATTAGCACTGACATTAACATAGTCCATAATTATCATATAACACTTGTCTGGAACTCCAAAGTGGGTCCCACACAACCTGGTGTACACTATCATAGTTTTAGTGCTTCCTTTTACCACATAAATCTCTCCCCAAGTCCATGGCAAATAAATCATTTACATTGATGAAAAAGATTTTACAAGATTTGCTTTTTGGTCATGTTCTATCCAAGCATTAGCGTGGAAGGCCCCAAGGCCAAAAGCCCTACAAAACAAACCGAAAGACACAAGCAATCTCAAATTACAGAATTCTGAGATCATCAGGACACAAGCAATCTCAAACTACGGACTCCTATCCTTGCGGCGTATTTTGACCAGAGTCGCTGGTGATGGTGCTTGTGGCTGCACCACTTGTCAAAGCAACATTCGGTGGTGGGGCTATTGGAGTTCCCACATTACTCGCAGTGCTAATCTCAGAACTTTTGGGTGGTAGAACTTTTTTTCCCGCGGATACAGTTGCATTAGCCTGAGGAGCAGGGGCAACCACCTCTACTTTTGGCTGTTTCTGTGTTGTTTCAGTAGGCGGATACACTCGCAAAGAGTTGGCTGTATGAGGACCAGATGTCTTCTTTTGCTGGTTCACGGACCCAGAATCGTTCACAGCATGAAGTTGCTGCAGCCTGTAATCTGTTTCAGGTCTCCGGCAAACCTTTCTCAGAGGCACGATTTCCTGGACCACAAAAATTAAGAACAAAATAGGCATTAGCGAACATGAAGTTCATGAACATAATCACCTTGAACTGCAGTGAATAGAATTGGTTTAAAGTTTAAACACCACACTAGCATGTGCTTTAATAGGCGCATGCAGCATTAGATGCAAAACTGCAAGGATATGAAGTTAAAGTGCAAAAAGAAACCAAACTCAATACTGTCAACAGCTAACAACGAGAATTTGCAAAATGCTGTCCCAAGGAATAAGGAACAAATCCCATTTCAAGTTGGAAAAGCTAAGCAACCCCATCATTTTCCGCAATTCTGGTGATTTTGGCTGAAGTAAGTTCCTCGTAGAAAGCCCATGGTTCTGTCAGCCCAACTAATAGAGGGAGTGCTGATTTTGGCTGAAGTTTGCTTCCTGGGAGACCCAACTTCACTAAATTTGAAGAGACAACATGAATAGAAGTTTTGCCCATGACAACAAACTGTGCGTGTTACTGCTTGAAACTATTTGCGAACTTAGCGTACTCTTAGAAGTATCCTCCGCACCAATTAACGAAGCCTAAAACTTTCCATTCGGTTAACAAGTTCATGGGGGAAAAAAAGAAGGATAGAGGAAAAGCTGGTAACAGGTGCTCCAATTCCACCAAACAATAGCAACAAAAATGAGCAAGAAATGCCACCATCAAAGTAGCTGGGTGAAGTGCCCTCATATTGTACTCGCACCACAAAACAATGTGAAGTTTGCGACATAGGTTACCTTGAAAAAAGAGTGAAAAGGGTGAAAAGGAAGGACGACGAAAAGATGAGCTAAAACATAAAAAACACAGAAGAAACATATTAAAAAACGTACCCCAGACTAATCATAATCACCAAACCCATACAGAAGGGAAAACAAAAGGAAAGGAGGACATAGATGATAGAATTGAACTAAAAAAAGTTTCAAGAACATACTAAATTCCATACCTCAGACTGGTCATGATCATAGCGCACCAGGAACCTACAGCGGCAACCTCTTACATCATGCCTCCGTCGCTGTGCATCGAGAACATGAGCATCAAAGTAAAGAGCTTGCTCTTTCCCTTCCTGAAAAGGTAATGTAAAGCTTTCAGAAGAGGATTACGAAGATCAAAACTCCATCATCTCTTAGAGTCAAGATGTAGGGGTATTCTATGTGACAATTATAAGAAGACAAATGACACCTGAAAACAGAGTATCAGATCTCCTGGAAGGACTGCAACACATTCTGAGGATTCACATGGAAGAGATCGTTGTCTGACATGCTTGCGAACATTAACCCATTCATCTTCCTCAGGTCCAAAACCAGCGAACCGAACCTTAACATCCTGAAATGGCCAGCAGTGTTGAAAACATCACACGGATACAAAAGGCTGACAGTCAAGAAAGAAGAAGTTCCCAAGACAAAGAGCGCTTTATAAAGAAACTGTAGTTCTTAACTTCTAGCAAGTGTTCCAGGTAAAGGACTTCTGGAGTTCAAGAGTTGGTTGCAGGTATTGCCCATCAACACTGCACCATTTGAGAACATATGTCTGCTTATTTGGAATAATGCAGCCTAAGCTGATGGGGTGTCCCTGAGGGATTGCAACCATTTCAGGAATTAACAAACTTTATGTACCATACCCTAACTTCCTAAAATGAGGGCAGTTTCACTCCATGCATTGAATACAATATATCAGGTGGAACCTGATAGTTCGGTACTTCGGTTCCAACAAGAAGTGTGCCATTTAAGGAAATGGCCACATAGTGTCTACTTGGTAGCTCTTCACCATACTTGTACATGAGTATAAGCACACTTCCCTCCTTGCATTGTACAATATCGGCCATACTTGTACATGAGTATAAGCACACTTCCCTCCTTGCATTGTACTTCGGTTCCAACAAGAAGTGTGCCATTTAAGGAAATGGCCACATAGTTTCTACTTGGTGTAGCTCTTCACCATACTTGTACATGAGTATAAGCACACTTCCCTCCTTGCATTGTACAATATCGGCCTACAAAAGGTGGAACCAGATGGTTCATGAAGGGTATAACAAGAAGTGTGCCATTGTTTGAGATGCACACGGAGTGTATTTCGGTGTAGTTTTCGTACTTGGTCTCTTTTTCGTCACATACTTGCACAGAATCTGTTATACATCCTTAAAACATTACATAATGTGTTGTAACACATGCCCCAAATAAACAATGAGAGCACTCCTCATGATGATTGAATCAAACACATGATTAGCACAATTTCATTCTTCCTTTTTAGTTGTTACAAATTATATTATCGCATGAAGGAGAAATCAACATCAAGAATTACCGGCTCCCCCGTTTCAAGAGATCGATGAGATATAAACATTGCAACATCATACCTGAGGAAGGCAAAACAACAATAATTACGTGATTAAATAACCATTAGCTGTTATCAGAAAGGAACATCAAATAATCAGCACCCATAAGTTATAAAAACACAAGACCAGAGATGCTAACCATGCACCATCCCTGGCAGATTTAGCTTCAAACTCCATCTGAGAATTATCGGAAACAGTTCTTCCTGCACTTTGGACTGCTGAAAAAGATAATGACAGCAAAACCAAATTCAAGTAAGATTACAAAGCTGAAAAATAACAAAAACAGTTAAGAAAGAAAATAAGTCTTCTGAAAGTAATACTAGGAATCAGAAGTTGGTAAAGAGCAACAGGACGAGCAGGCTGCCTCACAGGACTGTACTAAAGGTAGAATGCTTTTACACCGAGTAAGTGGACCCATATGGCCATACCAATAAACCGTCCATACATATAGTCTATTCCTAATTGTTTTGGCACAAAAAATGACGGAACCAGAGAGGCTGGCTGCAAAAGAATCACCAACTTGCAAGTCTCATCCCAGAAATTTAACTCTCATCATTTAAAAAAAAATGGCCAATCCGTCGAAAGAGAGCCGTTACAACCAGCATTTCATTCAAGAACCACAGAAATTTTGGGAGTTCTTACATACTCACCCTGTGCTCCATCACCTCAACCTTAAACACAGCAACTACTAGCTGCTTCACGTTTAATTTCTCAACTAATTAGACCTCACTATTCTTATAATTCCAACAATCACAGGAATCTAATATAAAAAAAAATGGAACTTACACATCAAACCCCGTGGTTAGACCCCTTGGGTTGTGGGGAACGCATCCAACCCTTGGGTTTAAAACGCGTTTTCCCCTTTCTATTATCAAAATTATTAACCGCAATCATATAATTGGATAGGCAACAGAGAGACAACTCATCCATTTCAAACCAATGAAAGGTGTGATACTACTGGCATTTGCGCTGATACAGAATCCCACAGGCTATCAAGTATCGAAAGAAGGGTCCATCATCTAGAATTCTAGAACCATCAATTCCAGATACAAACTAGAAAGGTGCTCACTAGACAAGTGTGCTACAAAGGAAGCTGGAAGGGTTATAATTATACCTGACAGAACAGTTGCGGATTGAGGAGCTTGAGAAACATTTCTCACAACACTTGAATCCTCCCGAGGCATAGGCGATATGCTTAGCTTCCCAGGAGCCTTAGCTGTTTTTGCCCTGATAGCATACCGCCTATTCTGGAACCAATTCCACACCTAGTCAAAGCATCTAAATTAGCAAAAGGCTCTCTGTGAGTCATGAAACATACAGGAAGGGACAGTGTATTACTTGTTTCATTTGAACTAGAATCTTTCCTGACCGTTCCGCCGACTTACTGTAACCAAAGACAACCATGTCAGACCTGACAAATTAAACTGGTAGAAAAGCAAGCAAGAATTTTCCCAGTAAGTGAGTTACTGAATTAATAGCACTAACAACATGCCTGAACTTCTCAGCAAGAGCTTCAAGAAGTTCACGTGTTGGCATCTGAGCATTGTGTTCTTGGAGAATCGATTCCATCTCCGCAACCTTAAGAAACAAACAATATGAATTAAGTCATTGACATTGTTCAAAAGTATCTGAAACCCCGAAAATATAACATCATAAACAATAATATTTTCAACTAAGTCATATTATATATTATAGAAGCAATTAACATATGCTATACACAAATGGCAAACTGATGTTTGCATTGAACATCAGACCTAGTGTCGTTGAGCATTAATATGCTTCATACAACTGCAGAGACCTTCCTTGCAGAACCAAAAGAAAGAAGCCAAAAGACCCAAACATCCAAACCTAACCACCTAATAATCCTATCAACTTGGAAGTTCCACAATCAAAGACCATAATTCTAAGATGAAAGATGCAAAGACACAACTATCAGGCAATCTTATTTATGACTGGAATCGTGAAATATAATCGGACACTTTCACTTGAATCAATTCATCACAGAGTTAGGTAATTAGATTATTAATGAAACCACTAAAAAAATCCAACTATTTTACCTTCTCGAAGTTTCATACATGAAATTACTACCCAACCTCTAATCAGGAGAAATTAGATCTCCTTTTTTCAAGCTTGCAAAATTTTGAAATTTGAATCAACTCATTTAGAAGGTCAAAGCATCACGTATACATCTACAGTGGTGCATCTAGATATCAACGTATATATGTAGAGGTGTCAAACGGGTAGGGCTGACACGGCATGGCACATTTAAATGTGGAACCGCACGGAAGTGGGCCAGTCACAGCACGGGCACTCCACGAAAGTCATGGCACGGCACAATTCTAGACTGGACGAGGGGCACGGGGCACGGCAAATACTAAATTGTTAGTTGTTACACAATTTTTCTCTGGCAAAACTCAGTTGGAGATGGGACAGCACGATACAATTGAAAACCGACACGGCATGATTTAGTAAACGCGCCAACCCGGCACGATTATTCGATTAGGTAAACGTGCCGGCATGGCACGAAGCTAAATGGGCCGGATCCCGTTTGACACCTCTATATATATGTGTCTCTGAGATGGAGCAAAATGTTTATTTTGTCGGATAATGTAGCAGGCCGAGTTAGACGGCTCGGGCTGCACCGAGTGTAATACCGAGCTGCAGGACCGACGGTCCATATTCACTCTGAGTAAGGCTAACAGAGCCTCGGCGTACCGACGGTTCTAATCCCTCCACGAAGACGCCGACGGAGCCTCGGCTTACCCGCGGTCCAATTTGACCCAGGGAGATATCTCACCGCCTCGGCTTCCCGAGGGACAAACGCTTCCTCGTGATATCTCTCTCGGCTAATAACTTTCGGCTAGCCGACTCCTTGACTGTCGGCTCACATTCGGCTTTGAACGGATGTGGGGGCCATGTTCCCTTCTCCTTCACGTGGGAGTGCCACCGTGGCTTTGATGACGATAAGTGACGTCAGCTGAGCGGTTACCAGATTGATGGTACCACGTGAAGGGGCCCGCTCACTCGCCAAACGGTTACGAAACCCTAAAAAGTGACGTAGAGGGTACGTCAGCCGACACGTGGCAGGCATGCGTACGATCTTGGAGATCAAGCTGGACGATCCCTATAAATACACTGTTTTGCCTCTTGAAAGAGTACGTGCTAAACACAGCTCAAAACCCTAAACACTTGGTCTTTCCTCTTTGCAAGAGATCTGATTCTTGCACCGGAGGGCCATCCCGGAGAACCTCCGGCGTGGTCTTTAGTCGTGCTTCGTTTTGCAGGATTAAAGAAGATTGAGAACGAGATCCAAATCCCAGAGCAAAGGTGATCGAACAATCCCAAAAGGAGCCCCACAGATAACTCAGTCTGAGCCAGCTCACGTGCACCCTGGTGGACCAATCTTACGATCCAATAGAAGCAAAGCCGGAACAAAGCCCAATACAATACAGAAGACACAATGTTAGCGCGAGAATTTGAGGGGTTTGGTTCCAACTGTTTGAAAAAAAATAATAATAAATCTTTCCCAAAATTAGGGTGTGGGTTATGAAATATTACAACCAGAATAAAATTGAATTAAAGAGAGTTTGAATGGTTACTTGGTGAGTATTCAGAGAGAGAGAGAGAGAGAGAGAGGAGCGTAGAGGAAATAGAAACCTCGGTTTGGTTGAAGCGGAAGGTGGGGTTTCCGTTACTCGGTGGTCTCCCCATGGCGTCCTCTTCCGAGAGTTGCAATCCACTCCAACACAGGGACGGAGACGCACACACAGATATGGAGGTTTGGGAAAAGAAACACACTCGCGCAGAGAGAGAGAGAGATGGAGGTTGGGCCGTTGGGGTCCTTGGGGTTGGGGAAAGGAACGGTTTTCTTCACTGTAGTATTTACGCATTCACGTGCCACGAGATCCAAGTGAGGGAGATGTGGCTCTATTTGGAATCCAAGGAAAGAAAGGAAAATTAAAAAAAAATTCCTTATATTATTTGGTTGAAAGAAAAATTATTTGTTTGGAAGAAAATAAAAAAGTTAAAGTTTAGTGAATAGTCTATTTTTCTCTCATTTCCCTTCTTTTTTCTTTTCATTTCCTTTCCTTTTGTTCCAAACGGAGCCTTAGGGGTCCGATCTTCACTGTTCCTAAAAACTCATCGGCACAGGGGATCCTGCCTCAGATTCTAGGGGTGTTTTCCTATGTAGTAGTTAGTATTTTATATATTTTAGTATGCGATTTGTTTTCAAAAAAATTTAAGATTAATTATTTGTTTGGAGAAGTGAAATCAAAAAAATAAAAAGAATACCATCCGAATTCAAACCAAGCTTGTCAAGTTGGTTGTCTCATTCTCTCCCCAGCGGTGGCCTGAGTTCGAGTCCTACGGGGAGCAGGTTTGGGATTTCAAGGCTATAGAGAGCCTCTAAACCCCCCATTGACTAACATATTAACACTTCACCGTATGACCAAAAAAAATAGTATTGAAAAAGGTTCTAAAATTCAAAAGAACGGCATAAAAACTGCATTTTCCGAAAACTTCAGTAATTGCAATGCGTTTTACACATGGAAGGAACACAACAGCTAATGAGATAGTACTACAAATGTTCGAACAAAGGGGATTGACAAATGGGGTACCTGTTATAAAAATGGGGTGTTGGTTTTCAGCTCTGGGAAAAAAAAATATTAATTTAATATATACGTATCTATTTGAGAATTTTAAACCACCAATTAATTTTGCAAAGATAGCTTACTGAAACAGGCACTTTAAAATATACTGTAGTTTCCAAACAGTTCAAATAAAAAACATTATAGGCTCCAACTTCCAAAGATGAATACATTCTCATCGGGGTTTTTTTTGGGGAGGGGTCATACATCGGCGGGTTAGCGAGTGGGAAGGGGAGGCCACCACATGAGTGGTAGGCATTGAAATCAAACCCACGACAAATAAATGGGGCAAAGAGTGCTCGACCAACTGAGCCAATGCCCACATTCTATTCTCATCGTTCATTGCATGCAAAATGATCAAACTAACTCCTCCCGAGTCCCGAGAAAGGGACTGCTTTGTATAGTAGCAAAAAAATTTCTACTTCGGTAAACTCCCATTGGCATAGTGCGGAAACTCCCTGCCTGAATAGGATCTGGATTTGAACCCAGCAAACCTGGAAAATAAGAACTACAAGCACTCAATCAAGATCTAACAATTCTGAGAAACATTCATTTTGACAAACCCAGTTCTGAGAATTTGATCACTACATCTGATACTCAATACATGTTTTATATTAATCGCGAAAAGGCTTACATATTTCAAATACAAACCATTCCCCTCCCTAGGACAGCAACGTTAGGCATATTACACCACATACCATAAATAGCCTTAGAGATGCTGATATTGATATGGATACAAGCCTAGCATTTATATACATCAAAGTCTGCCTCAAAGAAGAACATTTATTTTTAGTTTTCCCCATGACGTCGAAACCAGAACATCTGAAGGTTTGAACAACCCTTCTAAGCAACATCATCTTCAACATTGTTGACCCGTTCACATTCATCGATCCATTCACTATATCTGTGGACCGCACAACTATGTCAGTTACACGGATACACCGCAAAAGGGGGTGGGGGGGGGGGGGGGAAGGAAGAGCATCAAATAGAGATTAACTTACATGTCTATAGGTTCGGTTAAAGCTGCAAAAAATAAAAAATTCAATGTCAGTTCAAACTAAGAAGAATGAAAGAATTGTGATAAAGTGAAAGCCATTGTATCGGGATCTCAAACCTTTGGGAGGAAAAAAATGTGCATCCCCTTGTACGTGTTGGTGCATGTGGATGTGTAAAGGATAATGATAATATAACTAGTGTAGGTCATCATATCGGCATCTCAAACCTTTGGAAGGACAAATATGGGCATATATATGAACATGTTCGTGTATGTGGATGTGCAAGAGTCAAACCATCCTTTATCCAGAAAAAGCTCCATACTTTTGTGGCTTTGCCATTTCTTCTCCTTCGTTGATTTATTTCATATCACAAGTTTGAAATCTTCTCTCTAAGACAAGTAGAATGCAGACCCGATCCCAGGGACAGACCCAAGAGTTTGTTTTTGGGGTGCCCAAACTCGGGAGAGATTTTTCAACAATTGGTATTATTGCTATACTCCTTAATTTTCATTACAAGTTTATCATTGAACTATGACAATTTTAGTACAATGAAATGATAAAATTCTATAAGAAAACATAACCAATCAGACCAAAACTCGCCGTTAGGAGGATTAAGTCAATATATAGTTTGGCTATATTGCATTGACTTAGGGCCTTGTAGACTTTAAGGGGGCCTATTGCAATATGATACATCTTCGGTACTAAAATTTTCATTGCATAGTGTGTGGTACCCTAATCCTTAAACTTGCTTCCGCCCCTGCCAGAACCCAACATATCACAGACTCCAGACTCCAGATCACAAACTATAGCACTTCCAATCATTCTTCTTTTCTTTTATGATTTAGGTAACTTCCAAATTCTAATATCTCAAAACAGGTCAAAATAAATAAACAAATCCATATATACCTGTCACGGTCATGCTGAAGTTCTCTTGGCAAATCCTGCATAAAGCCTCACCGATCAAGTTCTTCATATCACTGTAAACAAAAAAAAACTCATGTTTCAGTCCATAAAACCATAAGCCAAATACAGAACAAGAACAAAACTGAATTTTGATAATCTCTCTATCTCTAAGGTCACTTGAGTCTCCTAACAAAGAAGATTGAGACACAGGAACATATATCAGGTACAAAATAATCAATTGTCATTGCCATGCAACCACAACACACTCCAAGCACATAGGGAACTGGTGATCATAGGAAAATTCTTCAATAGACACTTACATACGGCATTCCACACTGCTTCCATGGTTACAGAAGGGGCAGCTGAAAACAGTGTCAAGCTTATCCATTCTCTTCTTTGGGGGTGGCTTCGCCTTCGACTTCCTTTTACCCATCTGTTGTCACTCAACTATTTTCCTTCAGTGTGATAAAAAAATTAATGAGTTCATTGGTTGGGTCAAAAATGATAAACTTCAAAGCCTACACCACCATCTACAGGATTCAATAACTGAGGTATATGCATTGTAAACAGCATTTGATCCACATATATTGCTATCTGCAGAATATAGCATATGCTTCATACAAAAGCACATCTTAAATTAGTTCCTCATGCAAAATAAGTAGCAAGAAGCTCTCCTCAAAGCAATTGGTTCTTTCCAGCAGTGGAAGCGTCTCACTCTAAGACCATTTTAAATATCATCAAACTTGACTTGTCTAACGGCATCTATCACATCCACGCTAGAAAAGACCCTCCTTGCTACGACGTAAAAAGCTCTCTAGATCTAATAGAATAAACATCCACTCAAAAACCAATTTAGTTACCACATATGCTAACCATATGTACACCTAGACACCGAGACGCTTTCGACATTAGACACTCCTGATGACAGATACTTTTCCTTTACACAAATCTAGAAAGGTAAAGTGCAAATGAAAATTAAAATTGAGATCTACTAAGAAAATAAAGAACTGTCTGTGTCATGCTTCGAGTCTTATAAGCCACATAGCCGGCCCCAAGCCCGGGTAAAGTAGGAGGGTTATGTGTTAGATAGCTGATAACCAGCACGTAGAAAACCCTGTTAGATCCTTCTGAAATGAATCCAACGGAGCCAACAGCATTTATGTAGCTGAACCCAATTGATTGGAATGTAAGACTCGTTTGGGTTTTGGTACTTATAAGTAAAGGAAGACAACTACATTCAAGTTTCCACGCCGCTTTTTGCAAGGGGTAAAATAAAGGTAGCAAAACTATGTAAACTTTTTCCTCAAAGGCCAATAGTTAACAATTCAATCTCAGAAGCAAATACAATAGTCGCCGTTCAAATAAAAAAAAGTAGCAAATACAATAGCGGTTCTAGTAAAATCCTAATTTTTAATTTACGCCCTAAAAAACGCAGAGTGAACATGGATGATGAATCCTAATAACTCCAATCTCAAGAAAACCCGAAGAACAAAACACGCTAAAGAGGTCGCAGACAAGAGTATCGTATAAAACCCTAATATTGAAAGAACAGGAAAAACACGATCAATTAGTCGGCGGTCACAAGAGAAAACCCTAGATTACGAAGAACTTTAAACATACGGATGAAAAGGGGACAAGCACCCAACAGCAACACGAAGCAATTGAAAATCGAAAGCGTTACCTGAATTATCCGCAGTTCCCAACTTCAGAAGAGGGGGTGTGGGTGTTTGCGGGAGAGGGAGAGAGAAAAAGAGAGGATCGAAGGGATATTTATACGAGCAGACTTCTAAACGATAAACTTCAATTTTTGTGTGGTCCTCCTCGGTCTAGACTATTTCAGTGAGGCTTGTTTTCTTAACGAGCCTAAAAGTCAAGTTCGAGCTCGACTTGTTTGTAATTGAATAGAGCCCTTAATGAGTTGGTTCTATATAAACGAGCCGAGCTTTTGAGTGTCAAGCTTAGTTCGTTCAGTAAACAAGCCCAAAGCTCGAGCTTGAGATCGGCTCGATTATTAAACGAGCCGAGCCACAAGCTGCTCGCAAGCAGCTTGATTCGTTTGCCTCCCTATGAACAGGTCTGTCACATAGTTCTTCAAAAATAGCATTTGCTCCCGCTCTTATTTCTCGTTCTACGGTTGATTCTTGTTTTGCGCTTGCGTTCTCTATCTTCGCATTCACAAATTTATAAAATTGACTGGGAAGTTTTCAAAAGGTGCTCTCACACCCGCACTCGCCCGCGCACTATAGGATTTATAGTGAACTCTCTCCAATCCCATTTAGGATTGGAGCGCCATAAATATGGGCCGTGACCCATCCCTCAACGAACATTTAGGAACCCCTCCAAGTAATCCCCAAAGGCATTGTTCGGGCCGGTTTCATACGGATATGAACTGGATTTCGAAACCACAACATATAATAGAGTCGGGCCAAAAACTGGGCTGGGCTGGGCTGTCACCTTACGCTGTGTTTGAAACTTAGGCTCTGATTGTTTGGGCGTAAAATATTTTTTGATAAAATGTTCTACTTATTTTCTGGTGTTTTGTTGTATAAAAAATAGGAAAACATTTTCATGAAATTGACTTACCTTTAAATCTTTTATAAATTATTTTTCGAAATGAACCCGCTGCCTTCTACTGCAGTTCTCACTGCTCAGTTTCCTCAATCGTCACCCACGTTCAATTCCCTTATTCTCAGACCTCTCTTTCTTTCTCTCTCTACACAATTTTGTCGATTTCTGAAAATATTTTTCATGTGCCAACCAAATACCGGAAAATAAAATTTGAAGTTTGTTTTCTGAAAAAATATTTTACATGTAAAACATTTTACATCGAAACAAACAAAGCCTTAGTGAAAGTGATGGCAAATAAAATAGGTGAAAAATGAGAAGGACATAGGAGAAAATTTCACTATTTACAATGGAAGGATTTTTTTTCTCTTACTTTTCTTTTCTTTCCACAAGTTCTAATAAACCGTTGAGCTCCGAATCTGATCCGATTAATATTCGGATTATTAAATTATCGGATTGGAGTTACCGGATTTGGGAGTTTTTCGGATCGGATTGAATCTGGTCCATTAATAGGCAAAACCATTCATGTAAGAGCAAGTCAAAATCCTGGACAACTGAAGATAACCTTACTTAATTATGTACATTTGACAATTACAGGGTTGGTGGCTTAACTAGAAGCATAAACAATTTGTGCATGGCCATGCCTTTTGCATGAACTGAATGCTCTTTAATTTAATCAAAGTGGATCATGGTTGGTCAATGGAGGTTATAAGTTATATAACCAAAATCACAGGTAAACTAGTATTTGATAATTAAGAAAACAGACACAAAAAATTAAAAAAGAAGAAGAAGGAAGTCATGTATATGTCCACCTAATTTGTACCTGCAATCGAGTTAGATCATGTGTTTAGGTCAAACTGACCTAATCTTTGGTTCCAACCTATTAAACTGATCAGTTGTACTTTACTTACTAAGGATCTGCATGATCTTACTGGCTACGTATTTTTGCCTTTGTCATTATATTTTTGCGCCTGTATATACAAGAAGAAGATCGTTGATAACATTTGAGAGAAAATTGACTATCGAAAGATAGATACGTGAAGCTGCTTAATTTGTATATCAACTCATATTTTAACATCAATAAAACTAGGGAGAGATTAATGCATTGCCTCTTGAAAGTCTTTCACCTTGTGTTATTTGGCGGCGGCTAGCTAGGATATTAGTAGTGGCCGGTCCTGCTAATTTCCAACAATAATTCGAGAATAATTTGGAGGAAAAAAATTACAGTGTACGTCATTTCTGAAATTTATCTTACTTTATGTTTGGTTAGACATGGCACGAGAAGGGTAAAACTAAATTTAGTGTAAAATAGTCTAATTCCTCCTAAATATTAACCCCTGTGGTATACAAATAGACCATCTTATGGTAGATAAAAGAGGCTTAAATTTAATTAGTTAGATGGGACAGAATCTAGTTGAAGATCGCATACATATCATAGAATTTATGTGAGGATTTTATACCAATCCTTTCCCATGAGATTTAATCTCGCAATAGTACTTTCGTGGTGAATATGGATAGGATAGAACGTCCACATACAGGGACTTTGTTGCAGATATTTTCGTGTTGCCACGCTTTAAATTCGTGAGTATAACTAACCGTGAACCATGCATGTAACATTCCATGGGACACGGAGCCTGTACAAAATAATTTAATAACTCAAAACAAACAAACAAATAAAAAAAACAGAATACTTTATTAGTAAATCAAATTGTGCGAACCTAAACCAACATTTTTTTTGAGACCAACAAGAAAACATAAAGTCCAACTTTTCAAAAATACCATGGCCATATTTTTTGCCCAAAAACCGCGACATCAAAAGAAAACGAGGTATCGTGGGGAATTGGGTTTTTTCATTTTTTAAATCGAAATATAAAGAACTTGAGATATATAGATGGCTGAATAGGGCTGGGTTGGTTGAGGTGGTGTGAAGATGTTTTGGTGGCTTGGCTCCTCCGGCGAATAAGTTGCCGGACCCGTGGCGGCGTCTCCGGCGACAGTGCTGATGACCGGAGGTTTTATTTTCTGTTTTTATTTTCTGTTGTTTTCGGTTTCCCTCCGGTTTCGGAGCGGCTCGTTCCCTGCGTGGAACCTTTTCCACCCTCTGTGGGTGTTTCTGTTCCCTCAGTGTGTTGCGCGATGGGGAGGATGGTGAGGCTGGTCAAATTACCGCTGCCGTCCTCATTACCTTTAGCGTATTATCCCTGTGTGGAGCTTATTTTCATGTGCATTTGTGAGTGTATTTCCCTCGCCTTGGGGATTCGTCCTTGGATAACCCGGTCGTTGAGGTCTGTGTACCCAACGACGGGCTCTGGTGCTTGGGAGTATGTAGCCTCACGCAGGCAATTTTCTGTTCTCTCTTGAGCAATAAAATTGTCTGTTTATTCAAAAAAAACTTGTCACGCCCATTTTTCTTTCACATCTATCCCTATCCGCTAATGCTAACTGCACAAATAATGGTGCACATATCGTTTTAGGACACGTTTTGGGTCCCACAAACATGATCGGAATCGCTCATTTTGTTCAAAATATTTTGTTTAGGGCCCTTGTAAAAAATCTTTTCAACCGGATACCGGTAGGGGGCCTTTACGAAACATCCAACTTTGCCTGAATTCTGGGACAAAGTTGGATGTTTTGTAAAGGCTTTTACCGGTATCTGGTAAAACTTTATTTTTTACAAGAACTCTAAACCAAATATTTTAAATAAAATGAGCGACTCCGATCATACTTGTGGGACTCAAAACGGGTCCCAAAACGATCTGTGCATATGGAGTATGTACTCCATTTTCTGTGCAGCTAGCACAACTCTCCCTATCCCTCTTTCTTTTGCAGATGATCTTTATTTTTATAATTACTCCATTGTCTGTGATCAGTTTGTGTCGATCACTTGGGAGATTTTTTTAATGCCCACCGGTGGATTTGTTTAATCATCCATGTGGCATTTCTTCTGACCCCGTAAATTTTTTTTTTTTTGGTCAAAAAAAAATTTAGGTGGTTTTTTTAATTTTTTTTGATCTTTGAAGATTGTACCACCTTGATATGATAGCTAACAACTAGTATTAAATAAAGTGATCTTACTCTGAGATTTAGGTATTTATTTTATCTTAAGGTTTTAGGTTCGATTTTCTTTGTCAACCACCCGACCCCAACACGTAAGCGTGTGAAACGGCTGTGGAAGGAGCTGAAGAGATTAGTTCAAGGTGCGCGTAAACTGATCCGAAACACTCTGTATTTAAAAAAACAAGTACTAAATAAATGCATGTGGTTTGAAAAGATTGCACCAATTTGTTGCCATAGAAAAAGTGATAACTTGTAGATATATATCCAATGAAAAGTTGTAGTAGTCGTGGCAATTGGATGAAGGGTGTGGGACAAAGGCTTGGGTTGAACTAAAGTGTGAGAAAAGTGACCGGAGAGGGAGAGAAGAATTGGACGTGCTGGATGAGCCATGGTGACGTGGCGTTGATCAATGGGTTCGCCGCACAACCCTTGTACACGACGGGGCCGTATTTTCTAACAGTTTTAGCATACCTCAACTTATACCAAGACAATGAAGTTAACGATTGGATAAACCTTCAATTATATCATAAAAAATTAAAAAATTGTTTTGAGTTCTTCACTAGTTTCATTCGGTTGACTATATCAAGGTGATAAAATGTCATTTATAAATATTCAGCTTAAAATGTCAAATTCGTGACCATCTTGTTAGATTAATCATTCATTTTGTTGAAGCCCGGGAAAAAAAAAACTACAATCGAAAGCCCCAAGAGAGTTAACTAATGAGAATTTTTGCTTGGAAAGGACAGTTTTCACATATTTTAAGAGTCGTCTCGTTTGAATTTTTTTCAACTCTGATTAATATTTTGTGCTTTTTAAAATTTTTCTCTCTGAGACCAATATTTTATTTAATGAAAAACAGAAAAAATCAGTGAACATAAGAAAAATATCCAGTACTCTTTAGAGAAAATCAATTCTATCCAACCACACCCTTAGTTCCCATACAAGGAAAAAGAAACAAAGAAGAAAATACTGGTTAGCCACAGAACCAAACAGCAAATTTTGCAGTTAACGGTAGGAAAAAAACAAATACAAGAACATGGCACACCGGATGTTTTTTTCCCATTGAACTCTCTCTCTCTCTCTCTCTCTCGATAAATACGTTTTCACGAACTTTTCTTTTTCTCTGTGTCCTCCAGATCCCTCGACCATTCTCGCTGATCAAACCCCAATTCGGTTAGTCCTCCCAATGCTTCTCAAATTTCCCACAACCCATTCTTTGTTGTGAAGATTATTTTTTTCTTCCTTCTTGTAATCTTCCATGTATAGGTATACATTTACTGTATCTTGTGACAGAAAGTTTAGTTATGGGGCTTTTCTTTTTTCTTGATAAATTTAGTTGTGGTAATCTAGAGATTGTGATTTCCGATGATCCAAGTTTATTTTTTATGCAAAATTTGACAGGGTTTTTTTTGTTTTGTTTTGTTTTGTTTTCTGTTGTCTCTTGCAGGAGTGATATCTTTTATACCTTTGCCAGGAAATACCCAAAGTTGACATTTTGAGGCTCTGGAATTTTTTTTATGTTGAAAAGGTTTTTTTTTTTCTTCAGTTTTTCACTCGTTCAATTTTTTTTTAATCTTGTCAAATTTTCATCTCCTTCTTGTTTGTGTGAATGGGTTTCATTTAGTCTGTTTGGAATTTGGATGGTAAGAAAACTTTTTGAAGTGGAAAGAAACAATCTCAGTATTCTCTTATGATTTCCAAAATGGAAACTTGCCCCCCCAAACCTAGACATTGAGCTTTATGATCTCATAGACTTTAACAGATTTTGTTCTTCTATATGATATTTATAACATTATTTTCACCATATTGTCTAGCAAAAAAATGGTGCTTTTGTTGATAACTTAGTGGGATTTCTTTTTTCAGCTTGAGTTATTGTGATTTGTGAAGTTTCCAGATTAATGGGTGCTTTATGGTATATGGGTATGTGAGATTTATTAATCACATTTCTTCTTGATGTATGGTCGAAACTACTTCCAAGAGGGAACAACTAGCAGCTCGTTTGCTGGCTGGATAAGGTTTTGGGTGGTTAAGGAAGAAGGGTGGATAAGAGGTGGATATATTATAAGAAGTGATTAGTTAAGGAGGGGGGATTAGCATATACTTGGGTTGAGTAGTAGTTGATATGGGTGGAAAAGAGCGGATAATGTGAGAAATTGCAACCATTGCACTGAGAATACAAAAAAGGTTGAGGGGTAATTCGGTCTTTTTCCCACCCGGAATAGCTAACCTGGGGTGGGGGGTGGTGTTAGCTAAGACCCCTCCAAGAGGATAAGCTCTCCCCACCCACTCTTCGCCCCCTTCCTTCTCCCCCTAACAAACGGGCCCGGGTTGTTGCTACTAGAGCAAAATTTGGGCTCCGTTTAAAGTTTTGCGGTAATTGGATGTTATTGGAAGTTGGAACTATTGCATTAAAACTTGTTCCCTCGGGCTGCTTTCAGCGACTTTCAGTTACATACCCTCTTGGGGCTGTATCACATTCAAAGTATATACCGCTAGAAATATCGCTGTGGGGATCATAGTCATGTCTTGATGGATTGTATGTCTTTCCTTATTTGGATGAATATATCATTTAACAAATTAGTATAATTGTATTTTTGCTAGTAAATGTTCTTAGGCTTTGGAGATTCTGTACCTCATAAGTATATTCTCCCTTTTCATAGCAGGTCTTGTTGACCTGAAAACGGGGGATTTTTGTTTTAGGTTGAAGATCCAGGGAATGAGAATATTTCCATTCTTATTGGCGGTTTTAGGGATTTTGAACTCAAGTTTCAGCTCTGTTGAAATTCTCTTTTGTGTGCATTTACGAAGTCACTACAAAGTACAAACAGTCAAAGAGTTCACTAAAGAACAAATTAAAACCAAGGCAACATTAGAAAATATGAAAGTACTAAAAATTGCAGATATGATTTACACACAAAAGAAAGGCGAATGTCTACCTTAATGTAGTTCTAGAATAGTGCTGAATCGATTCGCTCTAAAAAAAGCATAGCCCTAAACGTCTATTTATCAATTTGCATAAGCTTGGTTTTTTGAAGTCACATTAGAGAGAGAAGCTGCTATATGCTTCTAAATTCTGCCATTTATCCAATTATGTTAGACAAACAAATATGAGACGTAGATAAATTTTTATCAATAATGTCAAGAGTCATGTTAAAACAGTTAGTCATACAAGTTATCTCCACCTAACCACTAAAAATGCGTATAATTATTCAGAGGATGGCATAATTTACAGAAGAGGAACAATTGTGTAAGTAAACAAAATCGCTTCTTGTAAAGAAAATTATGAGGCAAAATGCTTCTAATGGAACTGAGAAGAACAAACAGTGGATAGAGTAGTCCCACCTATATCATATGTAATGGGCTTTATGCATGGTAAAGGTGCAATGTGAAGAAACTGAATTCGACGTTGGACAAATTAGTTAGGTACTAACTAGGTAGAGCTAGGGGTGGTTTGGTTGGACCAGCAAGATTCCTATCAAGATGAATCCGTCGGTTTGTTGTGCTCAAACTATTAGTCACTGGTTTGGTTGGTTTAACCGGTGCTAAGATATTAAAAGCAACCAAATCCCTCATTTTGGCCTTTTAAGTAAAATATAAGTGCAGTTATGGTCTCTGCTTTTGTAGCTTTTATTTAATAATTTGATCTGGTCTCTTGCAATCATTAACCTGGTGAATAGGAGTCACAAGACCTACCAACCATTCAATTATTTATCTCCTACAGTATGTTTTATTGGAAAATAATTAACCATTGCAAGAGATAAATCTGATTGCTTTTTTGAACTTTGTGATATTTCCACTTGAAGCAGGAATTTGCCAAACTCATTTTATACAACGAATGGGACAAAGGAACATGATGTGCACCAGTCAGATGACTGATATGGAGCTGTATCAACAAGACCAGAACCATCTCTGTACAGAGCCTTGTGTTCCTTTTGGAAGTGTAGCATATTTCCCACAGCCTAACATCCACACAATATTACCAGCTTCCCGGACCCCGGTTACTTTTGATAATCGTCATCTACCTGTCAGTCATGAAAATGCTTTATTTTATGGAATATCACAATACAACACTTTTCAGCAGCAGCAGCCCGCTAGATATCTCAATTTGGGTGCTTCTATGAATCCATGTGGTTCCAGAGTGTTCCCTCTTCCAATAAACCAAGGGTCTCATGATCAAATTGTTGGAGTTCCTACGGATGACTATGGAAGGAACAACCAATTTGTGAATGGTGTCAGAAGTCCATTTAAGAGAAAAAATGCAGAAGGGGTCCCGGGTAGTTTTCAATATAGTAATACTTCGGCTGGCTCTAGTTCTGCCATTGCCCCTTTAAATACCAGGCCCATTCAACCTGGGGTTACTCTGATGGATGCTACATTTTTTCCACCTGCCAGTTCAGGTACTATTGAGCCAGACTCTATTGTGACGCGTAATTCGAATACTTTTATTCGAGCAAACTATCCAGGTCAGGCTCTTCAGACTGCCAGTTCTCCCTGGAGTCAGGCACCTGCTGTATCCTATTTGCAAGGTAACTTTTTTAGGGCTTGACATATTCTCTAGCATTCAGGTGCTTCTTTATCCTTGAAATTTTTGAAGAAGCTTTCCGTTTTCCTTTTACTTGTGTTCTGACTGTAATGTACTCCTTTAGGGCAATGACACTTGGTAAGGGAATGGGATTTGTGTTGGATAAGAGCGGTTGGATGATCACAAATATCATATTTAGTGATTCAAGTTATAAAACTATGCATATAACTCTCCCAATATATATGGAATGCTCTATTTTAACTTATAAAACCATTTGACTCTAGAAAACAAGAAGTAACATGAAGAACTGATTATTGATCCAAGTTCAAGTTTGCCACTCATATCGTTAACCTCTTGGTTGGCCCAAAAAATGGGCTGGATCTTGAGGAATCTCATTCCAGGAAAGATGAATCCAACACTTACGGAAACCCGGATTGTGCTCGAGTCCATGTAACATAGCGGTAGTAAGATGAAACAAAACAAGGAAAATAGTCTCATTTTATCGTACAGTGGTGTTGCCGTATTTATGATTGATCTTTGGCAGGATTGAAACTAATTGTGAATCTCTCTCTCTCTCTCTCTCTCCAGGGAGCAGCTGTGTTAATGATCGATGCACAGAGGCAGGAACAATGGGTGCACAGGGGTATCAAGAGACAGCTAGCAATATAAGTTCCACAACTTTCCTCCCTCTTCCTCCCATATACCAATGGCACCCCAATTTTCATCATTTACCACAACCCATGCACGGAGTGAGGGGCCAGAATATCAATTTTGTTTCTCAAGTAGCAACACCTTCTCATGGAGTTTCGACAAATAGCACTTCAAACACCAGTATGCATCCTTTCCAAGATGGCATTGAGGTGGGGCCTAGATATGTGGGACCTGTTCTACAAACAGGCCTTAGGATGTACCGACCCCATCAGAGGGCACTTTTTCCTGAGGCAACTGTGAGGCACCATGACCTTCCTCACTTGAGATTTCTCCCAGCAGATGTAAATATTTCTCTATGTTTCAATGATATAGTTTGTCCGAGATGAAATTATGATTCATTATGTTTCACCGCATGTGTGGAAATTGGCTAAACGTTGTTGGTTGCGCATGTAGGAAGTTGCAATGCTAGAGATTTCAGGCTATTATGAAGTAGGGAATTCCATTGATCATAACAGAAACATGCGCCTGGATGTAGATCATATGTCATATGAGGTAACTAGAGGATTTACTTTCTGACTTTCAGAATGACAGAAATCATTGTGTAGTAGAATAAGTAATCAACGATACGATTTTCTTAACTTCCATCAGTTGGTTAATTGAGCACACTTATAAAAACAAGTTAACTGAGATTCTTTAGTTATATTCCAGGAGCTTCTTGCATTGGGAGAACAAATTGGCTATGTGGCCACTGGATTGTCGGAGGAGACCATCTCTAGGTCTATGAAAACCAGAACATATAATTCGCCCACTACTCCCATGAACCTGGAAGATGCACCTTGTGAGGATCAGGAAACTGATTTCTGCGTCATATGTCAGGTATTGTTATAATTCTGGCTTTATGTTTTTTTATGGGTCGAAAAGTTCGAATATACTGAATGAACAAAGGGCAAACTGACATACACTCTCTTAGACACGCCTGTACACGGTACCTGCAACAAGGAGCTAGGCAGCCAGCTTACCATCTGTAACCCATCAAGTTAAATTCCTTTATAGAAATGGTTTTCTCACAGTTTACTCCGCTACCGCGTCTTTGTTTTCTTCTGCTCATCTTTTGAATAACTTGTTCCAATATTAAGCCCTTTGTTTCGAAGTTGAGGAAAGATGGGAACAGAAGGGAAAACCTTTATTTTTCTCCTACTTTGTTTTTTGGTAAGAAAGAAATTCTAACAAAGAATGATAGAAAGTGGTCCTCCATCTCTTTTCTCTTCATATTCTTTTCTCTTTCTTGTTACTCTCGTTACATATTAGTTTCTTCCTCTTTTCTCTCCAAACCCAAACAAGAGTATTTTTCTTCACATTTTCTTTCCCTTTTCTTTACAAAACCCGAACAAAGGAAAATACCTACTTTCCCCTTAATTTCTCTCTTTTATTTTTCCTTCATCTACATTTATTTCCTCAAGTTCTAAACGTAAGTCTATGCTTGACATGCTCTGAGTTTTCTGCAGTCAGTACCTTTTTTTGCTGAGTAAAAAGGGTGGGCTGGGGCGATGACCGTAGCTGACCCCCTTAGGTGTGACCATAGGGGAAATGGGGATTCCACCCGCCCTGGAATGGTCAGATTTGAGTCATAGCTGACCCGGCTGGGAAGGAAATATTTTTCCATTACCATGTCGCGAGACACGTAACCAGAATCCCACCGAAATGCAAGTTAAACTTGAGGCCTCCTGTACCCAGGGACGGATGTACATGGGGGCACGCGCCCCCACTCGAAATAAAAGTATTTTTAAAAATATTTATGTATAAATTAGCATAATTATGAAAGTGTGCTAATTTATAAACATACATACTTGTATATATCCCGAAAATACACATATAGAATTAGTTTTATGCCTGAATTTTATCATATAATGCATTTATAATTGTTACTTTACGAGCCGTTTCTCTATTTGGAGCTATTCTTTCTTAATTTCTTTATTTTTAACCGTTTAGGAGAAATATTTTAAAATAAAGGCATTAACAAAACTAGCTCGATTATTCTAAAATTTGTTGATGTTCATTTAAAACAATATTTTAAAATAAAGGCATTAACAAAACTAGCTCGATCATTCTAAAATTTGTTGATGTTCATTTAAAACATACTTTAAAATTTTTGACTAAGATTTTGTGCTCATTTTTACCTAATTTAACTTAAAATACGCTTTATAAATTTTTGTAATTAGTAATGCATACTTTAATTTTGAACGATCTTACTATGGTTGACAAAAAAAATAATTTTTCGTCATTATGATTAACATGTGCCCCCACTAGGGTACATTCCTGGATCCGTCCCTGTCTGTACCAACCATCTGGTCCCAAGTCTTGAACCCGAGACTGGTGGGAGAAGCTCTGCAAAGAGATCCGACACTCGGTCGTTATAGGCGTTTTTGCCCTCGTAGTCTTTAATGGTCTTCTGATTCCAAGTCAAGGAAGTCTTTATGTATTTTTTTTGCTTAAGTAAGAATAGACCTCTTAGTTACAAGTAATTGTCATGATTAGGGCGTATCAACTGGTCCTGAAGCAGACAAGCAGTCTATTTTCCATTCCCTCTTTATCAATAGGCCTGATTTTCCAAGAAACTGCCATAGTCATCAACATAAATCTAAATCTTGAACCATATGCTAGGTGATTCCACATCACCTACGCCTGCTAGAGGTGAAAATAGAAAGAAGCTTAAAAAGAAAATAAAGATGTTGAAGGCTTAAAGAGACAAAATGTGTCAAGGCTTGCATGCCATTTGTGTTGGTCTCTTGAAGTGTGCTTTGAGCGTTACTGAAAATCTGCTACTCCGTATGTTTTATTTAGAATTTAGATTTTCTCCTTTTTCTTTTTTCTTTTCCTCCCGGGGTATGCCCCTTGTAGACTGTATATTCGGTTAGCATTTTTTCTATTTCAAGCTAAGTTACCAAAAAAAAAACATAAATCTAAATCAAGGCGAAGGTTATTGCTCTAGTTTGGAACTGATGGGGTGTTTTTGTATATGTTCATTTGGTATTTTTCAGACCGACTACGAGAAACAAGAGAAAATCGGGACACTCGATTGTGGACACGAGTGCCACGCAGATTGCGTGAAAAGGTGGCTGCTCATCAAAAACACCTGCCCCATCTGCAAATCCTCGGCATTGACAGAAGTCTGATTTCTGGAATATCAATTCAAAATCACTTCCCTGTCGTTATGGTCCGAAATTATTTACGTGAATATAGTTGAGGCAATGTTGTTCTGTTTATACGTAGAGACCCGGCAAAGGGTCGAACCTGCTCAAAACTATGTTTTGTTGCCGCATGTCTGTTTATTAAACTCGTACATACGTAGTTGCCGCTGATTGTTCGATCATGGATCGAGGGCTGTTAATGTCACCATGTATATATTTTTGAGGAAGCGTAAGAAATTTCATTAATGGAGAAAAGTACAATTGTGTTATGGCTGGAAGATAAAAGGCGCCAGCGATGGTGGGTTTGGTGGACGTTTGACTGGCTTTTATCTTTTGTTCCATGGATCACGTTGTCTTTAATTGAGCGTTTGTTTGTTTTTTTTTTTGGGCTAATATTGTATACATCAGTCGGTGGGTGCTAGTATGTTAGTTAGCAGATGATTCAGAGGCTGTTCATAGCTCTGAACTCCAAATTCGCCTCCCGTGGGGCTCGAACATCCGCCTCCACTGTGGAGACAACTAACTTCCTAGACAACCAACTTCACTAGGAACAAAGACAGATCCATGTATGGGCGTACGGGGGCCGCCCACGGGTCGTTTCGGGATTTTTTTTTTTCAAATTATAATATTAAAATTACTCCCTCCGTCCCTTTTTTAGAGTCCAGTATTCTATTTTGGGTTGTCTCTTAATAAGTGTCCATTTTGTAAAGTTAATGGGTAAAAGTTGATGCATTTTCTATTTTGCCCCTAATAGTGGATTCCATTTTGAAAAGTTAGTAAGTAAAAGTGTAATGATGATGTCTCCATAGAGGGTAAATAGGGAAAGTGGAGGTAAAAGTTGATGTGAAAGGTGTAATGATAATGTTTTTTTTTATTAAGTTGGGTTACGAAGTATGACACTTAAAAAGGGACGGAGGGAGTTTTTTTTTTTTTTTTTTGTGTTAAAAACACCTAGAATGTGTTCGTTTTGAATTCCAAAACCCAATTTCTCTAAGCACACAGTCTTCCACAAGTTTTTCCTTTTTTAATTAATCTCATTTCTCTTTCTATCTTTCTTTACTCATTACCCAAAAAACTTCGCTCAAAATCTAAATCAAACAAACCATTAGATTCCCAAACTTTAAAATTTTAAAATCTTGTTGCTCATAGTTCGGCTCCCCGCATTTATGAAATCCTGGTTCCGTCATTGACTAGAAAGGGTTTCTCATTGCTGGTCCATTTACTAACCAAAGAAATTAACTCATAATTTCTCATTGCTAGGCCTTTAAAAAGATATATTTGTTTTGTTAAAAAAATTAAATTTTTTTCACAAATCAATAGATAACAATGAGTTCTTTTAAATTGTGGAAAAAAATTTAACGAAAAACATGCATTTACCGTAAGACCTAAGTTTGTACGCCGAACACTTATTTTGGGGACGGGGGAGTATATGACTTATCCGGGAGTAGTTGGGGATGGTGGAGTATATGACTTCTCCGGGAGTAGTTGTCAGCTTTTCCAGTTTTCTTTAATACTCCTATTAATGGGCGAATTATTTGAGCTGATGAAATTGATAAGTTGAAGACAATGCATTTTCGGAATGGGAGATGCTGCCAATCATCTCCCCTAGAGCGGTGCAGAGCGACCTTAGTCGCTCATCTCAGCAATCGACGGTTCGGATCTTAATCGAGCAATGAAAGGTTCAGATTTATATGCGCTCATATTCCATACAATCCGTCCGCGCCGAGATAAACAATCGAATCGACCGCTCTGCACCTGCTCGGTAACATTCCCGAGTCCCATTTTGACTACATGAAGGACTGAAAGATCAATAGATAACGCGTTTAATAGTACTGGTAGAGACTAGTATGATTATATTCGGCAATGATTTAAATTGTAAGAAATCATTACCAAATTACGCGTTTATTTAAATTTAGACGAGTACCATGTTACGAAACTCACTTGAAAGGTCTGTTTGGATTTGTGTTTGTGAAGTAAGAAATAAGGGAAAATGACGCCCATGACGTATTTTGATAATTAATACCCGTCAAGGATAAACTAAGAACATTTGTTAATGCTGAAAATGTCCTTGGTGGGTATTAATTATCAAAACACGTCATTGGCCGTCATTTTTCCAAGAAAAGAATATAAATGTGCTATATGTATGTGTCCCTTTCCTATGAGTACCACCGTAACTTGCTAAAATGCAGACCTCCTCTTTTCTGATCAAATTTTGATGATCTGAGCCGTTCAATGTGTTCAGAATGTGATTTCAAGGGTATTGTGAGAAATCAGCAAAAATAAAGACCGAAAAAGGCTTGATCTGAGCAGTTTTTCATAAATGCTAACAGAAACTGTTTTATAAAAAACTGCATGGATCAAGCCCTTCCGTGTCTTTTTTTTTTGCCGATTTCTCGCAAATACCTTTAAAATCACGTTCTGAACACATTGAACGGCTCGAATCATCAAAACTTAATCGGGAGAGGAGAGGTCAGCATTTTAACAAGTTAAGGTGGTTCTTATAGGAAGTTTTGTGTATGTAGTATGTGATCCTTGACTTGATTTCCAAGAGTATTGTTTCTATTACATACCAACACAGGTAGGAACACATGTGATTGATATGTAAGGAGTGACATCAGATGATACGAAAGTATGATGCATAAAGATAGCTTCCACACCACTATTTTGTAGTAGTTGTTGGCCAAGTATTTCATCAATTACTTTTATTAGGACTCGACTTCTCTACCGTCCAAACAAAGACGACAAGAAGCAGTCGCATCTCAACCGCCCATCTCATGCAGCAATCAATAGTTTAAATTTGTTATAGATACGATTTTCAAAAAAGAACATAAAAGATTGGTTAAAGATACTAAAAAGAATGTTCAACAAATCTGAACTATAAAAACAATAGTGGACTCTCGAGATTGCACAGACCCTCAGACGGCTGGGAATCCATATTCTTTTTATAAACTCTCTGCATGTGTGGGCGAAGTTTGTTAGGGGACACAGCCGACCCTTATTTTCCGGAGGCTTGAAGCGAAGATTAAAGACGTGGACTTTTTCTTATTGGCTATATCATAAGGAGTACTACAGTAGGAAGGGCTCCTAATTTTTGTAAATTTTCAGGGTGTCTAAAACGGCCGCACCTCGAATTTTAACTCAAGGCCGGCTCTCTTAGGAGATAAAGCAGTCCTATCTGGATCCATGCATCAGTTAGACAACTCCCTCATGGAATGATGGTAACATGCTTTGTCTCTTAGTTATACTCAAATATGTTCGGATGAACTGAATGAACACTGTAAAAGAAAGGTAGATCGAGTGTAAATTACTATATAAATCCTTGGTGATAATGAGAAACAATTTGTAATTATCACTTTACCTGCTAAAAGGTCACTCAGACACTAAGTTTTGTTTTGTTGTGTATATTGGAGTATCAGTTTTGGAAAAACAAATTCACATCGATTGATTGACCCTAGTGCAAGTTATAATTCTAGTAGCTTTTAGCGGGACTTGCCACAAAATACTGTGCACCTGAAATTCAAGAATCGGGGGAATGCTACGAACGCAACTTTAAAATACAACCTGATATACATGCATCCGGAGTCGTTTAATGCACGTGGGTCCGTATGCTTCGATTGGCCACGAAGGAAGTTGTGTTGATAGACTTTTTTTTCAAGGGAAGTTACACAATGTGGTTTCCATTCAAAACCTGACATATAGGCTAAGTTCCGCTGAGGGCTTTCTGGTCTTTTTCTTGTTCTGTCCTTATTAAAAAAAATCGCGTTTCTTAGTTTTGCGCCTAACTTTTATGAATTATTGATTCGCCTCATCAAAACGAATCGGAAAAGTAAAAAATTATGAATTTTACCCAAATATTTTTTTGAAATATTCAAGATAAAACCCAAAAAGCTATCTAACAAACACGATTTTTTTAATAAGGACAAAAAGTTCCGCTAAGGGCTTTCTGGGCTTTTTCTTGTTCTGTCCTTATTCAAAAAAAAAAATCGCGTTTCTAAGTTTTGCGCCTAACTTTTGTGAATTATTGATTCGCCTCATCAAAACGAATCGGAAAAGTAAAAAAATACGAATTTTACCCAAATATTTTTTTGAAATATTCAAGATAAAACCCAAAAAGCTATCTAACAAACACGATCTTTTTAATAAGGACAAAATAAATAAAAAGCCCTAAAAAAAAGAAAGGGGGGAAAAAAAAAAAAAAAGGGTCGCAGTCTTTCGTATAGTAACTTCATTGTGTTATAATAATAATAGGTTCAAAAAGCCCTAGATAAAGAAAAAGGCCAGATACAGATAACATAATTTTGTGCGATTCTTTATTTTAAAGTTATCCTTTCCATATGACGAGCCCTTCCCTTGGATTGTTTTTGAATTTATCACACAAATGACACCTATAAATAAAAAATAATGCTACGCAAACAAAAACTTTATTACCAATATCGAATACCAAATAATGCGCTATTTTGGGACTTTATTGTGCTTATTTCAATAATAAATTAAGTTGTACAATACTTGCAAGTATTGAAATACACCGTGAATAATTTAGAGCACCCGTCAGAAAGTTAATAGAGAAACATGTTTGAATAATGTGCCGTCATGAAATCATCAAAGGAGAAACGGGGGAGTGTGCTGCACAGCTACGTGCTGTGCGGCCGTTGGCGCCGCCTTGCCGGCATCGGTCTGACAATCGGAGACGTCCACTGCGTAGAGCTCGTCGAGTACTACAAGTGTACCAAAAATCAACCCGATCAAATATCGTTAAGTGCCTCATCGGAACACATATAATTTGAAAAGAATGGATTCAGTGGTTTTGATCCAGTGTTTCGTATCCATTAGGATTCATTTTTTTCCAAGTTATATGTATTCCGATGAGGCACTTAACGATATTTGATCGGGTTGATTTTTGGTACACTTGTAGTACTCGACGAGCTCTACGCAGTGGACGTCTCCGATTGTCAGACCGATGCCGGCAAGGCGGCGCCAACGGCCGCACAGCACGTAGCTGTGCAGCAAAGTCGATTCCCGTTCGGCTAAATAAGCCAACTGGCTTATTTTTTTGTCCTTATTCAAAAAAAATTCGTATTTGTTCGTTTATCGTCAATTTTTTGGGGATTATTACATCGTCATGACAAAAGGAATCTAAAAAGTAAAAAATTACGATCGAAACCTAATTGTTTTTGAATAAAGGACAAAAATAAGCCAATTTTTTTGTCTTTATTCAAACAAAAATTAGATTTCGATCATAATTTTTTACTTTTTAGATTCCTTTTGTCATGATGATACAATAATCCCCAAAAAATTGACGATAAACTAACAAATACGAAAAAAATTTGAATAAGAACAAAAAAATAAGCCAGTTAGCTTACTTAGCTGAACGGGACCTTACGAGTAGAAATTCGATCGAATGATCCGCGTCAAAAACGCGAAACATTAAATTTATTCCTAACACTTTCGTACACATTTATGTTCTTGTCCGATTCCTGTATCATTATCACACGCAAAGAGCGAAAATGACTAGTAGTACAATTTAATTAAAGGGTTTCAACTTTCAACCTTCTCTAGCTGTTTGGCCAATGTGGGCCCATCGTGGGCCCCCACTACTTGAACCGTTGAACTTAACTATCAAAAGACTTTACTATTAGTAGCTTAATTGGATACAGCTAGAGAATCATCCCACGTATAGGGGTGTAAACGAGCCGAGTCGAGTCGAGCTTCAGCGAGCTCGAGCTCGGCTCGTTTACTTAACGAGCCAAATACTCGAGCTCGGCTCGAGCCTTAACGAGCCGAGCTTAGTAATTTACTAAACGAGCCTCTCTTAATCGAGCCGAGCCTCTTTTAACGAGCCGAGTTTTTGTCAAACGAGTCGAGCTCGGCTCGTTTAGTAAACGAGCCGGATACTCGAGCTCGAGCTCGGCTCGTTTACTAAACGAGTCGAGCCAAGCCGAGCCTTAACGAGCCGAGCCGAGCCGAGCTCGCGAGTAGCTCGGCTCACTTACAGCCCTACCCACGTAGTATATTTTTCAGAAAGTCTAATGTTACAGACAAAAAATCTGTACCAATGGGTACAAATTCTTTTTTGGACTCATTTTGGGTCTCAAAAAAATGATCGGAGTCGCTCATTTTGTTTAAAATACTTTGCTTATGGTCCCTGCAAAAAATAAGCTCAATCCGATATCGGTAAAACCATTTACAAAACATCCAAACTTTGCTCTAGAATTCAGGCTGGACAAAGTTGGACGTTTTGTAGGTGTCTTAACTGATATCAGATTGAGCTTATTTTTCGTTGGGACTATAAGCGAAGTATTTTAAACAAAATGAGCGACTCCGATCAATTTTTTAAGACCCAAAATGAGCCCAAAAAAAGATTTGTACCCACTGGTACAAATTTTTTGTCTGTACCAGTAGCACCATTCTATATTTTTCATAAACGAGTTTGATACACAACTCCGTCCGAAACTGTTCGATACACTTAAGTACTACACAATTGCATCGATCGAACAGACTCCAAATACAGAATACAGTTGTGTCCGGAATTGTGTTTTCAGAAGTACACAATTTAGTCATTGTATTTGTTGCGAAATTTTTTTAAACCATTATACGGAAAAGTTAAATTAATTTTCAATACAAAGAATAACACAGTTTTTTGGGTAATGACTATGAAGTCTAAGTATTCTTATCCTTTTTTGGTAAATGAGTATTCTTATCCTTATCTCCTTTTATTCAGGCGAGTGTTAAAACCTTTCTTTTCCGTCGGCTGCTCGCTTTGATATACACAACTAATAATTAAATAACGGCGAGAAAATAAAAGTCCAGCTCCGAGGATTAGTTCGATTGGTTGGTGGATTTGCTCCCTCACACGATGAACGAGTGTACGATTCTTGGGGGCACGAATATAATTTCTTGCGAATTTCCTAATCCCTTCGTGACTGCTTGTATTCGATCGGACCGAAGAAGAAATTAGTTGATGCGCGCGTAAATTAGTCCGGACGCCCGAAACGGTCGACCAAAGCAGGACACTCCAGACCGTCGACCAAAACAGAAATCAATAATAATATAATAAAAAAAAGAGTCCACGTTGTTATCACAGTATCACTTGCCCAAGATAAGTTCGTGACTACTAAACTACGATTCTACTTTGTCCTTTTGCTTCCCAGAGACTATACCGCCCTGGGCCAGGGCTGCCGTAGAGCCTTTTTCTTCAAATTTTCCACGGCGTCAGGGTTGCGTAGTGCGTTGACGCACCACCGCCATCTAAGACAGTTTTTTGAGTGCCGGGCAGGTACCACACCCGTCACCCGTGGTATTCCGACGGCGATTTCAGCCGTTTAAACGTGTTTTGGACGGTCCGGATTTTAGAGAGAGAAAAAAAAGAGAGAGAGTGGTTGGATGAGGGGAGAAAGAGGAAGTAAATCTGGGTTGTCCAAAATACGTTTGGACGGCTGGAATCGCCGTCAACAGATACCGCACATCAATATCATCTTAACCCAATTCGTTAAATTTTAGAGCCATGGAGCACGTTATATTCTATCTAATATTTTCATCCACCTGGTAGCTTACATCCGCATATCCATCAGTACTCAGGATTTTAAACCGTGGTATCAGAAAACGGAACCGTATCAGCGATACAGTCACAGATCTGCCGGTATCGATCAACGATATGTAAATTTATGACGGTATCAAAAGTCTAAATCCTGTTAGGTAACGCCGTAACGGCCTTTATTTAAAACCGGGCCCATGCTAACCTTTTCCTCTTCAAACACAAATTTCCCCAATTCCTATAAACCAAGTCAATCCCAAGAAACTAGACCTACAAAACCCGGATGATGAAGAGGCAGAAGAAGCAGAAGCAAAAGCAAAAGCCATCTCCCTGGCAAGACCTAGACCCCTCCCTCCTCTCAAAAATATTCTCTTTCCTTGCTATGTTTCCTATTTTATGTTGTCTTATCATCCTCTGTTTTCCAAGAAACTAAACACACAAACCCAGATGAAGAAGCAGAAACAGAAGCAGAAGCAGAAGCAGAAGCAAGGCCCATCTCTTTGGCAAGACTTAAACCCCTTCCTCCTCTCGAAAATATTCTCTTTCCTTGATTTCAATGACCAGCTATTTGGTGCCCCTTTTGTCTGCCGTTCATGGCTCTCATCAACCGTGGACACCCTGTTCAAAAACTCCAGCCTCGACCTCCGGCTGATCGACACCCTTGATGAAGAAAACCAGCGGCTGAGATTCACCCACCTCCTCAAACTGGCCTTGAACCAATACCACGGATGGGTTTCCATCTATTTCCCCACCAAACACCTCTTTGGATACTTTGGTACTCTGTATATAGCAGAGAGGACTCCTAGTGTTTCATCTGTTGTCTTGTCTAGTTCTGGGGTTTGTGGGGATTTTGCAATCTTTGTCTCTCTTCTTTACTGGAAAAACTTGAAGGTTTTCCGGGCTCCGGTCGGCCCGGAAAACGGGTTCCATCTGATTTCACAACTGGCTGATAGGTGCAAGAAGCTGAAAGAGATCAGGCTTCAGGGGACAATTATGGAAAAGGAAGTCTCAAGCATAGTAGAAGGGTTTCCTGGGCTCCAAATTCTTGATTTTTCCGAATCTACTCTGTCTAGTAATGCTCTGGATATTGTTTTTGATGGGAGGTTGAAGTTTGTGAAGGAGATTAACATATTGCATTCCAAAGTCATTGATGATGAAGGGAAGGATATCAGAGAGGATTATTGGAGATTGAACGAGTTCAGGAATAAAGTGCTTGAGAAAGCTGCTGGGATCAAGAGTTTGAAGAAGTTAAGCCATTGTTTGGTGAAGAACTGCCCAGATTGCAAGGATAGTCCTAATCCAGAGGGATAAATAAGTTTGTTTATCTCTGATAACTTGAGTCTCCGAGCCAACTTACGCATTGATCCTCGGGGACCTTATCCCACCGTCCATTAGCAACTGCCGACTAAAACAGATGCCAATTGACGCCAACCTCAACTGATCCCACTGTCCATTAGCAACTGGTCCAATTAAAGCCGATACAATGTGCCGCATGGGCTGGCCCAGAGGAATGGAAAAAGCTATTGTCCGATAGTGGTGTACTGTTCTTGGAATGGTGTGATGGTTCATTATTCCTTTTGGTTCGTTGAAAGGACAATAGTGCATATCAGTATCATTTATTCAATGCGGTTGGAATCATAATCTGGAGAAATCTCTCTCTCTCTCTCTCTGTTTTTTTTCCAGTCCACAAATTTTGATTGTGTTATCTAATGCCTCGATATTGGACATGGGTATGGGGAAACAAGAAAATCTCATCTGGGAATCAAATCACTGTAACTCAGTAAGCATAACTTTTAGAATTTAGAGCTATTCTGTAAATATGTCACTACTTCCATGATTATTTGCAGTCACAGTTTATCACAGATATCAGAGTAGCATTGTCCCTTACTTTTCGAGCGACAAAGGGTCCTCGGGGTGTGCTAATGTATTGTAGGCGTGTAGGGGTTTCGGTTCGAGATCTTACCATCGTGATCTGAGCTGTTTAGTTTTTAAAATTCGTGGAAAAGATTATTGAAGATTTTTTTTTTATCTTGATCGGGTACGGTGAGACAAATCTATCTTGATCATGTGGCTGCCGAATTAATTAACTTGGTTTTTGATATTATTATAATACTCGATGAACAAAACAAAATAAAAAATTCAGATTAATGAAATCTCGATGGAACGCAACAATGCACGCTACATCCCGTAGTGCATTAGTGCGTGCATCGTTAGGAATTAATTTTATAGCCTTTTAAAAATGGGTAAATATCACTGACACCCCCAAGGTTTCTCTTAAGGACAGATGCCCCTTCCACGTTTGGAAAATAATTTTTTGCCCCCCGAGGTTCGGTGCTATATTTCGATTACATCCAACCATTAGGCTGTTAAACTTATGAAATGCCCATTTTAACTATTAAAAAAACTATGTGTACACCAAATGCACACTGAATTGCATGGGACCTCCACCTCGGAGTCCCACATAAACGATCGAAGCTGTTTAATTTGTTTAAAACATGTTCTTAAAGACCCTTGAAAACAAAATAGCTCAGGTGGGTATCGGCGTATCGCTAATGGCTTGATCAACTCGTTCAATTTTTGGTCCCTGAATTTGCAGGACTAAAAATTGCATGACTTGATCGAACCCCTACCGATATCCGACTGAGCTAATATCCTCGTAAAAAAAATGTGTTAAACAAATAAAATTGCTCCGCTCATTTGTTTGGGACCCACCTTGGGATCCCGCACAGTCGAATGTGTTTAAACAGTTGGGAGTGTAATTGAACTGCAACACCAAACCTCAAGGGGCCGAAAATCATTTTCCAAATATGGAATGGGCATCTATACTTAAGGGAAACCTGAGGGATGTCAGTGATATTTACCCTTTAAAAACTGTAATATAGCCTACTAGGTTATGCTGCCAAACTCAAGACTTTGACCCAAGACACAGAGTTAAATATCTACATAATAAGAGAGAACGGTTTTTGAATCTTATGTCCTACATAAATTCTGACCATTAATCTGTCCCATAAATTCTACGGCTCTCCCTCTCTCTCAAATAGTGGTAATTGCACAATTGCCACTAATTAGATCTTAAGTTCAAAATTGAGATCTCTCTCTCTCTCTCTCTTCTACATTCCCTTTTTGGCTCTCCGCTCCCAAAGCCTACACTCCTCCTCAGTCCTGTGATTGCAAAGCTCGCTCTCACCATTGAATACTCTCTCTAGATCAGTTTTGGTCACAAATCCAAGGGTAGATCAATGACTCCTCCTCCTCCTCCTCCTCCTCCTCCTCCTCCTCCTCTCTCTCTCTCTCTACACACACACACTCTCAATCGCAGCCGATTTGAAATCAGGTTGACTCTATTTTTTTCTCAATTTAAATGGCTATTTCAATTGCAAAGCTCCTACCATTGTCCAATCACGGGATTGTTTAAATTTGGGTCAAGGTTTGATTTTGCTATTTATATTGTAGTCCTTTGTGATTTCCTCTCTCTCTCTCTCTCTCTCCCCCCCTCCAAAAAAAAAAAAAAAAAAAAAAGAAAAGAAAAGAAAAAAGAAAGAAAGAAGAAGAAAAAGAAGGCCAACCTTCCACATCATCTGTGCTATTTTTAAATTTTGAACATTACAAAGAAACCAGATCAAAGGTATTCAAGTTTCTACCTTGGCTTTTATCCTATGGGTACATTTTCATTTAACGGTTATTTGTAACGTCCTCTCATATGGAATGTGACATACACATACACGGAATTCATCCCATATGAGATGGAGTTGTATCCAAAAAAATTCAAAAAAGTGGTTTTTTTTATTATCCAAAACAACCGGTGTTTGATACTTCATTTAAATTGTGTTTAGAAAGCGTTGGCGCCATCCCTTCAGGCACGGGCATGCATTGCGCTTTAGGCACAGACATGCACTAGTAGCCTAATAGGTTATGCCAAACTCATCAAGACTTGACCCAAGACACAGAGTTAACTATACCAAATGAACCAAAAATAAATAAATAGAAAAGACCAAGACCTCAAGCCTTGACCCAAAATACAGACTTGACTACCAGATGAACCACACAAGAGGAAAAGTTACATAGATGGGGAGAAAAATGAAAAGTATATACCCTAATATACTTTTCATCAGATTAGATGAAAGAATGATCTACATCAAGCCGGATGGAATGCTTCGCAAGAGTTATCAAGTGACCTCATTGAGTTGAAAAATGCCCGTACAATCGGTACAATGTAGGTTAATTTATTCGGATCGGGAGATCCTGCCAAGCAGGGGTGCTTGGCAGGGGTGCCGAGCGCATTTCGGCCGTCCAAAAGTGTTTTGGACGGTCCGGATGCAAAAGTACCGAATGGATTTAAAAAAAAAGAAAAGAAAATGGAAAAAGATGTTTCGATCCGGACCGTTGATTCCGAGATGGACGGCCGGATTGGCCGCTCGGCAGGGGTGCCGAGCGGGTGCTGCTCGGCAGGCACCCCGGGTCCAATTTATTCATACACCTTTCAAACATATCAGCGTCACAACCTGTTTGACTATTCAATTGTTGATTTGTATGCCTTTAACATGTAAATTATCCGGTCAAAAAATCATATTGATTTGACATTCGTAAATATACTCCGGTTTCTGTCTGGATTTAGTCTAGTAGGTTATTGATTTCCATCGGTTTTTGATATTGTCTTTGATAGGGGGCTCCGTCATCCCGATGCGTTTGGGTACTAGCTCCACGTAAGCCGATCCTTGTTGATAATGGTGTGGAATGAGCGATGGCTCTTGTTCAGGCGTTAGACGTACATCAGCCTCGTCTCTTTGCTTTTCCTGTATATGGTTAGTTTTAGGACTTGGTTGTGTCTCTATATCTCTGTGTTCGGGTGGGAATTTGTAAATGTCGTATGATCTGATCTGTATTCCAGTGATAATCTGTAGATGTTGTATGACTTTTTAAATGGATATGCTTCTTTCGTTGAAAAAGAAAAAGGACATTCGTTAATATACATTTTTTTTGTTTTGAAAAATAATCCTGTTATAGTCACCGTTTATCAATTGATTAGAAGTCGAAACTGATATCCTATCAACTTGATTTTTTTGCTTGAATGATTTACATGAAGGGTCTACTTGGCTCCCGTGCTCAGAGCTTGCTCGTGCCAGCGGGGGCTCGCCGGAGATGTTAATCTCATTCGCTTGTGGCTGAGTCCCATCAGTGCTTTTGAATGCAGCGACTGAAGGATTTCTCTCGGCCGGCGTGCTGGCCGGCGTGCTAGTGGATTAGTCCATGTTCGCTGTAATTTCTCTTTTGTTTGTGTTCTCTCTTGTTTCCTTTGGTTTAGTATTGTTTGTCTTTGATTTGGTTTGTCTGAGCCTGCCCGAGGTGGGTGGATGATAGGTTGCTAGCTCCTCGTGAACGACCCTTTGAGGCGGTGAGAAGTGAGCTCCGGCTCGTGCTTAGGACTTAGACTCTAGCGTCTCTTTGTCTCTTTTTTTGTGTGCATGTTTTATCCTCTGAGATGGATCGGTTTAGTTTTCCTTATCATTGTAATTGGAAGGATTCGTTGTATGTTGCCTTATTGGCTATAATGAAATTCACTTCGGATAAAAAAAAATAAAAAAAAAATGAAGGGGCCTATGAACAGGTTATCGGACATCAATTGATTGGGTGATGTGTTTTGAAACAAATTCAACAATTTGACCCCATTGTCTTAGGTAAGCTCTAGCCTCCCAACCACCGGACTTGTGGCAGTGAATATATAGCCCATCAGCCCCAATGCAAAGTTCTCCATTTATGTTTGCGCTATCACTCCTCGCTCACTCAAATTTTAATGCTTTAGAATGTTATTGAATGACAACTTTCATTATCGCGATCCTACATGCGCACGTCCATCAAAGGTAAAATCAAATTAATAAAACACTTTACAAACAAGGAAAACAACAAAAATAGTTGGCCGATGGCATAAACAACAAAAAATGTTGATTTGGGCACATGCATAAGATCTAGTGGAGCACTGGTTTGAGTGGTGTACAAGAATTTTCAACTTTGGAATAAAAAATACTGTGACAAAGTGCACAAAATCGGACACATTAATTTTCAAAACCATTCGATTCGTGCGGGCTTCCCACTTATCGTGAGAAAACCAGGTGCATCAAAAAGTTCTGGACTCATTTGTGTTCGGATTTATGCGCCTACATTCAAGGATTTTTATGTTCAAGCATCTTAGTCTGCCAATCCAATTTTTTTTTTTTTTTTTTGGTATTTGTATTTGGGCCATTCCATCTTGGATTGAGCCCTTTTGTGTTTTGGAGGCTTATTTATAGTATCTTCCACCGTAGACCTATTAAAGGGTACATAAAATTTGAGGCTCCCGGAACTGGAAAAGTCAGTTTTAGGGCGTAATGTAGTGGCTTTAGTTAGCTTCAGCTCAGGACTTGTAGAGTCTCACATCGCCTATATGTGGGGAAGAGAATTCCATATATAAGAGATCGTGAGCAGCTACTGAATAATTTGAGGTTAACTTTTTGAGTCACATGGTTAGGCTAAGAGTTAAGTAGGTTAGCTAGCGCGGGTCGTGACAGGTGGTATCAGAGCTTGCACCAACCGAAAGTGTGAGGTGAATCCCGCAAGGAGACGGGCTTGGGTGGACCCGACAAGTGAGGTGCTTGTCATGCTTGGGCGGGTCCCACATGAGACAAGCTTGAGGTGTTTGTCATGCTTAAAGCAGGGACTTGTCTCACAACGCTTGGTGGGTGGAAGTAATAGATCTTGGGGAGCAACGGAGACGTTGTAGCCAAAAGGGGGAGATTGTAGAGTCCCACATCGCCTATATGTGAGAAGAGAATTCCATATATAAGAGATCGCGAGCAGCTATTGTATAATTTGAGATTAACCTTTTGAGCCAGTCTAAGAGCAGGGCCGACCCAAAATTTTTAGTGCCCAATGCCTAATATAAAAAAAAATGTGCCCTTAGAAAAAAAAAATAGAAGCTTAAAAATTTGGAAGCTCCGATAAAAAAAAAAAAACCTCGGAAGCTTAAAAAATAAAAAATGAAGAGAGACTTACATAGTTAGTTAGTTTACACAATCTGGCTGGTGGTTGTTCCTAGGACCAATGACCTCATTTCTCAAAAAACCAAGACAACAAAGTGAACCCTTGTTCTTCCAATGGTGAATATGAACTGGACGACTAGTGGTGCTGCTGGTGCACGGGTGGCGTGGCCGGTGGCCCATGGTGCCGGGTGCGGTGATGGTGAGCCAATTTAGAAAAAGAGAAGAAAAACCCTTCTTAGTTTCATTCAATTTCAGGACCCTTCTTAGAAAATCCTTCTTTGTTCTTCGTTCAATTTCTTTTTTTCGTTTTGGGCAAAAACGTGAGATACTGAGAGATGGTTTTGTTTATTTCGAAAATTAAATGGACCATCTAGATCTCCTATTTGCAATAGTGTCACCGAGTTTTTTTTGGACCCTTCTTTCATAGGATCCGTGTGAACCTTTATTTTAACTTGGAATGGGTCTTTTTTTCCTTCTATTGAACTAAAAAAGACTTCTACTTAAACTCAAATAGAAAAAATTAGTAGAGTTCCCCTAAAATTTGACATTTTTTAAATGAGTTGGGCCGAACCTGGCTAATAATAAAGCAAGTTAGTTGGTGCAGATCGTGACATGACTAACACTGACAAGTGTAGGGAATGAGGGCCATTAACATATGTCAACTCAAAATGTTTCGTGTCGATAATGGTATCATTTCATTAGGAAGTAGCGAATGAAGTACTTCATATTTACATTCCCTTTTCCCCCACTTGATGTGTATTCTATCGAGTTTCCTAATAAACTTTTTGCAGTTTAAAAAAGAGAAATAATTTTGTCACTCTTTTTTTTTGTTAATGTCACTCCCCTACAAATATATTTTTGCACCAAAAATATATTTACAAGAGAGTGACGTTGACAAAAAAAAGAATTACAAAATCAGCGGCCTTAAAAAAATTCCTGCTTCTCTCAGCCAGCAGAAATGGTGTGAGCCCCCACCACTGTTATTTGCATTGCAAAATCCATATCCACGTACCTCTTCTTTAGGCCTCTCATTTCCCTACTTTAAAACACAAGTAGGGTCTTTTTTATGCTCCTCCCACGTGCAATAATGCTTCTCTCTCTCTCTCTCTCTCTCTCCCCTTTTTGAATTGATCAGCTTTGACAAGTCCTCTCTACTCTCTCTTTTTTGGTAATGATTCTGCCTTATTCTTTTACTCCCTCCGTCCGGATTTAATTGTTTTTTTTTGGAGTTCGTGCCATTTTTCAATCGATTATATCTTGCAATTTATAATGTTTTACGTGATTTTGAAAACACTGTATTATAGAACTAATCGAGATCTATCAAACAAGATCCATATTCGATATGAAATTCATTACGGATTCCAAGATATAACTCATTTTTTAGCCGGTTAGAATAGAACTAGGGATAATTAAATCCGGACGGAGGGAGTAGTTTTCAAAAAGAATTTTTTTTTAAAATTTCTCTAGATTTTTTCTACTTTCAACATTTCTCTCTCTATCTCTCTCCACTTATGACTCCTACTATTTTTCAAAAAACCTTTCAAAAACCAAACCAAACACAGCAGAAGTCTCCTGTTTCAGAACCCATTATAAGTACTTGGAGTATTTTTTAAGAAGGTAATTTCAAACTCAAAAATAATGTGTTTACGTAAATAATTTTTCTAGCAATATGGATCTGATTTGATAGATTTCATTGAGATCTTTTGAACAATGCAAAGAAAATCGAAAAATTATTTTTCATTTACATTATTTTTGAGTTTAAAAATATGAAATAATTTTTTTTTTTTAAGAAGGTGTTCTGGAACGGGACCTACTCTACTCCCTCTTGTACGGCAATTCAAGAATTTTTTGGGATCCCAAGTTTTACACTAACTAAAAAGAATTTTTTGGGATCCCAAGTATTGAATTTTCTACAAATAACCATGCAACCGTCAACAAGCTGAACATTTTGAACATTTTAATTTTTGCTTGAAATCCTAATGAGCTTGTATGATTTTCATGCTTAATTGGTTAATTTGCGAGAAAAACGAACTTCAATAGGGAACTGCATTTGGTTCTACTTTTTACAGTATCATCAAAAATTTCATTTCAGAATATCCAACGACACTTCATTACAAAAGATAGAAGCTTATGGATGGATCATATCTCAGAATGAGTTTTCAATTAAGGCAAGCTCGAGTAATGCATCCTTTTAAGCTAGCAGCGACATTTTTGGCGGCAGGAGTGGAGGGATTTCTCCCCCCGTGGGGTTTTTCTCTCCCAATCTTTTAATTTGGAGCTTTTTCTTGGGTGTTTTTGTGCACAGATTCTTCCTACCTCCTTTGTTCTGGTTATTCAAAGCTCGTTCTTTTCACTTTTTTCCCAGATCTGAAGTTCTACTACGTGTGTGGTGGTGGATGGGTTCGGTGGTGGCTATGGTGGTGAGGCTGCGGCGGTCTTTGGTAGGGGCAGATGCAGACGTTTTTGGGTTCTCTAGTTCTGTTTGGAGCTCAATCTGGCGTTAACAGGGTGCAAGGCATGTTGATCCAGAGTCGGTTTGGCTCATCTGGCGTTTCTCATATTTCGGCGCTGGGGGCAGAGCGTCTGCAGACAGCGCCAATGTTGCTCGGCGTTTCTGTGGAGTGGTGTCTTGTTTTCTGTTAGGGTTAGGTTTGGGTTGATTTTTCTTTTTGGTCTTTTGATTCTTTTCTTTGGTGTCTCCAGATTTCTCCCTGTTTGTGGGGCTTCTCTCATCCCTGCGTGGGTGGTTCTGTTACTTTCTGTTGTGCTCCGCCTATTTGGAGTTGAGGGTTTAGTTGGAGTTGGGTGTAGTCTTTGGACGGAGTCCCCTCCTTTTGATTTCTTGATCCTTGTTTAGGGATTGAGTTTTCTCCTGATGTTCTGTTCTCTTAATCTATAATATTACCTGTTATCATTGTGACCAAAAAAAAAAGAGCTAGCGGCGACATCAAAACTAATCGAGCCAAGTTCGAGCAAGTATTTGACTTGTTTACATCGCATACTAACGTCGACGGTTGAGCTGAAAAACGAGTTGAGTTTCAGGTAGCCCGTGGGTAATTTGTGTTAGATTTCTTTGAGGGTTCTAACATAAAACCAATTGGCAATATGTGGAGTAACCTCTAGAATATATTAATCAAGCTTAGGTGGCTTAGATGAGCGATGTGGGACAAAATCTCTAACACTCCCCATCAGGTGCAGCCCGGATGCACGTGAAGGTGCGAATTGAGCTGACTAGGAGATTTGCTTCGGGCGACAGAGACTTTTCCCACGAGAGGTGAGGTCACCCAAGACCAAGCTCAGATACTATGTTTGATTTCTTGGAGGGTTCCATCCTAAAACCAATTGGCACGTGAGGGGGAGCGTTAGACTTTGTCCCACATCGTTCATCTAAGCCACCTAAGCTTGGTTAATATATTCTAGAGATTACTCCACATATTATCAATTGGTTTTAGGTTAGAACCCTCCAACTAATCTAACATGGTATCAGAGCTAGATCTTGGATAGCCTCACCTCTCGCGGGAAAGTCTGTCATCTCTGTCGCCCGAGTCAATCGCTCAGCTCCTGGTCTCCTGGTCTGTCACCTTCACGTGCATTTGGGCTGCACGTGAGGAAGAGTGTTTGACTTGTCTCACATCGCTCATTTAAGCCACCTAAGCTTGGTTAATATATTCTAGAAATTACTCCAATTATTGCCAATTGATTTTAGGTTGGAACTCTCTAAAAATTCTAACAACTTGATTCATTTTACTGTAATGTTTTTTAATCAACAACTTGACCATAACGAATCAACGATAAGACTTTCATTTGATCAGAAAACAACGTCGAAGGTGATGCTTTCCAGGAAGATGTCTGCATCTGAGGAAATGTTTTTCCCAGTCCTCTGTCAAGATCGAATCAAAACCGAATTATAGACAAGTTTTCGCGTGACAGAGGGTACTTAGGTGGTGTTCCACTTTTAGAAAAAGAGCTTTTTTTTCAAACGGAGGTAATTTCAAGCCCAAAAATCATGTGTTTACGCAAATAATTTTCCTACCAATATGGATCTTGTTTGATAGATCTCGTTGAGATCTTTTATACGGTGAAAAAAAAATTAAAAAATTATTTTTCATTTTCATTATAAAATTTGAAAAAAAGAAACTTTTACAAAAAGACAAATTACTGGAACACCACCTTAATCATTGTTTTAAACTTTCCAGTAATCATTGTTTGTGTCTCTCCTAAGTACTTGCATTTATTTACTCCTATACGATTTATTTCCCAACCTCCTAAGGTCTCTTTTGTCAAAAAAAAGTAAAGAAGCGGGCTTGTTCGTTTTGGGTTTTGAGGGAGATTTTTTAGTATAATGAGTGGAGAAAGATAGAGAGAGAAAATTTATTGGGGACCGTGCGTAAGGGTTTTGAATACCCAAAACGAACAAGCCCGTCTCAAGTTCGATTTCCTTGCCAAAAACTCTTGGGCCATCTCGCCACGAACTGGGGAATGGTGCTGTGCGGTGCACCTTTCGAGCCGTCCATTCGAAAATTCAACGATCCAAATTTCATCTTTACCGTTTAACATCTGAGCCGTTCATTGCCGAGATAAAATCTGGACCGTTGTATTGCCGAACGAACGGCTCGGATGGTGCACAACGCGGTGCCGTGCACCACTCGCACAACACCATCCCCCGGTTCTCTCACCGTACGTGTAAGCGTGGAAAGGACTGTGAGATGGACCATAGAGGTAATCAGTCCAAAATGTGCGCAAGTTAATCCGGAACACTCTGCATTACCAAAATGAAAAAAAAAAAAAAAAAAACTTAGTTCAACATTTTTCAAAAAATTCCCCCTAGATTCCGCCTAGATTCTCCATACTTCCAACATTTCTTTCTCTATCTCTCTCCACTTATTACCCCTACTATTTTTCAAAAAACTTTTTAAATTACAAACCAAACACAGCACAATGATTAATGAAGAAGTTACAAAGAAACTTTATGCAAGAGAGAGACAGACAGAGACATGAATATACTGAGCATGTGAGTTTGATTTGGGGACAAAGAAAAGAGGTGGGGGGAGTGCCTAGAAACAATTCACATGGTGGGGAGGGAGGAGGACATGATTCTTTACAGGCTCCTATAATCCTAGCTTCCCTTTCTTTCCCAGCTCATCCTATATATAATCTTAATGAAATCCTATTCCATCTTCATGTGATCAATGGAACTCTCACAACCCATTTGATTGTTACTTTAATTAAGTATATAAAACCCTTTAATTATTTGCAAAACCCCTCTTGGCACGCACTTATGGATTGTTTTCTTCCCGCTTTATTAGATTCACCGAATTCAACTACGATCCTCTTCTTAGGCTCCTCGGTCATGCCCAGAAGAGAGGACTCACACGTCGTCGCACTCTCTAAGAGAGAGTACATAAGCAGATTAATTAAATTGGAAATTTTCATTTGTCAATGCTAATTCAAGGTTGGTGGATGCAAACTGTGCATATGTAAAGGTGACTAATAATCTCATCTATATCCCATATAATAGAAGATTTTTTTTGTATCCAAGGAGGGAGAGGGTCACATCCACCGGCACGTGGTGGCTGATTCCCCTTTTCTCCAGAGCTATTTAACTCTTTCATTGCGACTTTCCACTGAAAACAGTTAGCCCCAATCCCACAGCTAGCTGTAGCTAGCTGTCCAAAATCCCTCCCCACCATGTGCCCCCACAACCCCTCCAAAGCCTCTGGGCCTTTTAATATTAATATCAACTCTTTTTTAATAACCGGGTCGTCCAGGTCAATTTGTGCACGTCTCGAATAATTTCGGAATTCTGAAGTTAACGACCGAAAAATCCTCCAGTGACCTCAAGATTTATAGTGTTTGACATTTGTAGAATTCGAACATATGACCTGATAGAGAACTAAGTATTTTAAAAACAGAGAGATGATATCTTATGATTATGTCCCTCACACTTCTTCCTTCATATCATACACCATATAACTCAAGTGCTTCACTGAAAAGATACCACACAGTAGTATTTCTTCCTTTAAGAGTTCCTCTCATTGGAACGCAAATTTATTTGCATGGCGCACTTACCACCCAAAGCACCACCAAACATGACTCCAAATTGGCATTCACTCCCTTTCCAGATGATGCATATTACTTCCAATACCACCACCACTGCCGCCGCCACGCTGCCGCCGTCGTGGGTGGACGAATTCGTCGACTTCTCGTCGGTTAGGCGGACCGCTTACCGGAGGTCGGAAACCGACTCGATTGCATTCCTCCCATTGCTTGAAGAGTGTCCAACTTCACCACCACCAAGGACTGCCGTGCATGGACGAGGTGCTGGTGGATTTGAGCGGCTCGACGACGAACAGCTCATGTCCATGTTTGCCGATGAGATGGCGGTGAAGGTGGTGGGGGCCGTGGGGCCAACGGCGTCGTCCTCCGATCCTTCAACGCCGTCCGATCACAACAGCAATATTGACGAGGAGAAGCCGCGGCCGCCACAAGATCATCAGAAGAAGAGGCTAAAAGAAGAGCCACGAGAGGTACTGGACGGCTCATGCAAATCTGACCCACCAACCACCAAGCCTTCCAACAATGCAGCCGGCGGCGACTCCGTCGTCGATCCCAAGAGGATCAAAAGGTGATTTACCGCCGATTCACTGAATAGTTTGCGAGCAAAAATTAAGTTCAAACATAGAATTCCTCGAGAACTCTAATAAGGAAATTAATAATCTCTCTAGTATTTCTTTTCTTTCGATAAATTTTATGTTTAAACTAATCTAAGATAAGAAATCAAGCTTGTAAAGTTGGTTGACTCATTTCTCTCTCAAATACTCAGGGCCAGCTTTGAGATTTTGGAGGCCTAAGACGATCTTCGAAAATGAGGCCATTAATAATTGTAAATGAAAATCAAATAAAAAGTCGATCACACTGAATAATTTTGATTCGGATATAGTATTTGTTTGTAATGAGTAGTACCGGAGTAGTAGCGTTTAAGGGGAAAAAAAAGATGCATCCATACACCCACTAGACTGAATAATTTTGAAGGGCCCCAGAGATTTTTGGCAATCCCGTGACCTTTTACTCTTCCTTTTTGTTTTTTTTCTTTTGTTTTTTCCTGCATTCCGTGTTCCATTTTTCTGGGCCATTAGAGCTTAAGTATAAAATGTCTTCTTGGATTTAAAATTGGACCCTAAAATAACACATATATACTAGGTCCTATAAATAAGTGGAGACCCTATTTTTTGACATTTTTGGGGGGCTTAAGGCCCACGCCTCTTGAGCCTTAGCCCAGAGCTGACAGTGCCAATACTGACCTGAGTTCGAGTCCCACGGGGAGCAGGTTTGGGGTTCACGGTTATGGATAGCCTCTGAATCCCCCGTTGACTAACATATTAACACCCCATTAACCCTCCGCTAATGTATACCGTATGAAAAAAAACTAATCTAAGATGATGTTTTAGATTGAAACCAAAGGACCACAAAAAGCAGCTATCATTCTATTTAAAACCTCTCTAGAAAAATGCTACAATTGTAGACATTATCCTATACTACACATAAGGGGTCCTATACTACACGTAAGGGGTAAGTTTTGCATGGCTGACCCACCATTAATAAAACCCTAGGAGTGGAGGTTGGATAAATTTTAGGTGGTCACAATAAGACTCCGTTTGTTTCTGTGTAAAATATTTTACATAAAAAATAATTTACACGAAAATCAATTTTCTGGAAAATGATTTTGTTAAACTTGAATTTTTGGTGTTTGGTTGTTACCCATTCTAATGGTCCAGTTAGAATGCCCATGGCTGGGCAATGCAAGAGACAAGGCACGAATGCTACATGTGTCGCATTGGTGCCTGCACATGTTGGGAAACGGAAGCGTGCCCTTCTTGAACGGAATGATCAACACTTGATCAGTAAAACAACTTACCGAACAATTGGGAATAAGTCAATTGGTTTTAGAAAGCTCAATTCAATTTGTGTGGCCCGTGATCTTCGATCTCAGTCTGTCCTCCGCTGGTTCAGGGGTTTTCAAGCCTCTCAACCTAGCCTGCAAAATGAACGCACGACTAAGACCTGGCCGGGGTTTTCCGGCAAGGCCCTCCGGTGAGAGGATGAGAAAGTGCAGAGAGCAAAGCGAGAGACTAGCCTTTAGAGTGTGAGTTTGTGTGTACCTTTTAGGGTTGCTATCCCTTAATATTTATAGAGTCTCCTTAGCTTGCTTTCCAAGTACGAACACGCGCTTTGCATGAGCCAAATGATGTCACTATGACATCACCGAATAGATCTAGTAACCGTACGTTCTGGTGTGAGTTGGCATCCCATCCCCCATGTGCGCTCATGATTATCCTTTGGCGTAACCGTTCTCGCACGTGGAGAAGCAGGCGTCACCACGGATGGCCGAGCCCGGTGAGCGATCTTGCGAGGTGCACACACCGCCGGGGCTTCTCTCCAGAAGTTGGCAGAACCTGGGTCGTCATATTGCCGAGCCTGGGTGAATGTGACGCCCGACGGCTAGGCCGAGCAGTTGGCCGAACACAGCCAAGGCCTGACTTCATGCAATTACTCAGGACAAGCATGGATAGCTACGTTCGGCCCGCTACACAATTGTTGCACACTTTACATAATTGACGTAGTGTTTTGTAATTGTAACAAATGCAGTGCATCTAAAAGCTTTAGTAAATCTAAAATCCTTAACCACGGTAATTAAAGGGAAAAAACTGCGACATCAAGAATTTGGATTTCTTTTAACATAAACATCTCACTCCCTCCGTCTTGTAATTTCAGTTCATTACAATAACTCTTGCCATTTTTCATTTCAACTAATTGTTGTTAATGCATGCATCAATCAGGATTTTGGCCAACAGACAATCAGCTCAGAGGTCTAGAGTGAGGAAGCTTCAATACATTTCAGAGCTCGAGCGCAGTGTTACCTCATTACAGGTACATATATTTCACATGAGAGGGTCCTCATTTTAGTTAAAATACGGACCTCTCCATTTCTCCCATTTCCCGATCGAATTTCGATTATCCGAGCCGCTCAATGTGATCAAAACATGATTTTAAAGGTACCCGCAAGAAATAGGCAAAAAAAATGACTGGGAAGGGCTTGATTTGAGCAATGTTTATTTGAACCGTTCAATAAAAAACTATTCAGATGAAGCCCTTTCCGATCATTTTTTTTGCTGATTTCTAATGTTTACCCTTAAAATCACGTTCTGAACACATTGAGCGGCTCAGATCATCGAAATGCGATCGGGAAAGGAGGGTCCATATTTTAACTAAAATGAGGACCCCCTCATTTGAAACAAATAGTGTGTGTGTATATATATCCGGTTTGATTCGTTATTTTCCATTTGAATTTACTAAGTCATATGCTCATTAATTTGAATTTACTAAGGCCCCGTTCCGCTAAGATTTAAATAATTACTTATTTTTGAATGAGTAAACTATAGTTAACCCCCTCTAATTAAGCCTCGCTTGAACTTTGCCCCCTCTAACTTTTTTTTTTGGCACTCAACCCCCTCTAACTAACTGAAATTCAAACGGTCATAACTTCTTCGTCCGAAATTGAAAACATGCAAATTATATATCGATTTTGAGGTCTTGAAGTCAGCTTTCTAATGACACTAAAATCACATCACGATTCAAAGCACACAGAAAGTTATGATCAAAAGAGTAAGGGCTGGTAGACAGAAAGACCGTTTTGATCATAACTTTCTGTGCGCTTTGAATCGTGATGTGATTTTGGTGTCATTAGAAAGCGGGCTTCAAGACCTCGAAATCAATATATAATTTGCATGTTTTTGATTTTGGACGAAGAAGTTATGACCGTTTGAAGTTTAGTTAGTTAGTTAGAGGGGGTTGAATGCCAAAAAAAAAAGTTAGAGGGGGCAAAGTGCACGCGAGGCTTAGTTAGAGGGGGTTAACTATAGTTTATCCTTTTTGAATTAAAGGTGATGTATTATGAGAGAATGATCTATCTCGTAGAACGGAAAATAATTATTTACTATAAAATAAGAACCTTAGCAAAACGGGACCTAAGTCATATGTACTCATTAATTTGAATTTACAAACATTCTTTTTGGTTTTTGGGTGTTCAATCCACAATGAAGTCTGAAGTATCGGCATTGTCTCCGAGAGTTGCATTCTTAGACCATCAAAGGTTGATCCTTAACGTTGACAACAGCACCCTCAAGCAAAGGATTGCTGCTCTTGTTCAGGATAAAATTTTCAAAGATGGTAAGGGCTTATTTATAAATATCATGAGCTTAAGATCATTTCCTCCTGGGATATTGTGTCGCGTAACTGATTGGTGTTACGGATCGAGGACTTCACTTTAAGTCATATGACATTCGACATCTCACCCAGGTCTATTTTTTAGAGCGACCACGGGAAGCAACATTGTGTTCTGAACAATCTCTTTGTGATGCTCTCCCGCAATCGAACACACAGCCCGCCTCCTAGCTATAAAACTAATTGTTAGACGATTTCTACCGAGTCTCCTAAAATCAATTGGTGTGGGAGAGGGTTTCGTTTAGGTGTTACTCATTCAATATTGCACCCCACAGATTTGGTTTTTGGGTGGTCGCAACTAGCCAGATCGTGTTCTCTACTCATTCATTCATTCTTTCTTTTTTTGAATGGCTGCATCAAAAAAAAATCCTACTTTATATTATCCTAGAGAAAGGAGAGTCGGGGGTGGAGTTTGAATCCTCGCCAAATGAACTGTCATTTACCTGCTGTACCAACTGACCTACGAGGCATCTTCTTATGTACGGAGTACTTTGTATTCAATGCCTTGACCACAACAATGGGGTCTCTAGTGGGAGTAGTATTATTATCTTACTTAGGAGTCTTGCATTTCCTACATTTATTTTTGTCAATCGATAAAAGAAATCGCATTTACATCAGATATGAAGTACATAGTACAAATTCGGGATACTACATCAATTGTAAGAGTCCACGAGACAACCAAGCCTAATAACTCAACCAATATAAGAAATAAGCCATTTGTAGGATAGAAATAAAGAAAAAAAAATCCCTCTAAGAGAAGAACACCCACACACACACGCAGGTGGAGAGATTTGAACTCATAACCTCCTAATGAAATACAAGAGTCTTAACCAACTGAACTAGCCCCAGTTTGTTCATTTCCTACATTGAAAAGTGTATTTCGTCAAAATTGTTTGAGATCCTGTTAATAAAATCTGGTTTTTTTTTTTTTAATTTTTTGCCATAATTGGCAGCCCATCAAGAAGCATTAAGGAAAGAGATAGAGAGATTAAGCCAAGTATACCGTGAGCAGAACAACAAGGAGATGGCCACCTCTCAAGACATTTGTAGTGCAGACAAGGATCAACTTCTCAACACAGAAGAAAAATACGCAGACAAATACAGAGAAGGAGACGAGAGAGAGTGAGAGAGGGAAGCTGTGTGGGCGCATATCCTGCTAACCTGCGCATGGCCATGTGATGTGTTGCTTTCATCTGTTCGGATGGTTTGAGGGGTCCCCTTCGTAAAGGCTGGCACGATTGGACTGTCGGATGGCCTTAAACGTGGTTTAATCACAGCTATTGTTTAGTTGGAGTAACCTTTTTTCTATTTGGGTGAGTATTTTTATTAAATAGGGCTGTAAATAAACTGAGCTATTCGTGAATTGTTCGAGACTCAGTTCGGTAAGGGTTCGTTCGAGTTTGATTCGTCTACTAAATGAATTGAACATAAACCTCAATTGTAGACTCGTTCAATAAATGAACCGAACCTAAGCCTAATGGTATTTGGCTCGATTAGGTTCGCGAATATGGGGTTAAAATGTAATTAATAATATTTTGGGGGTTTACTTACAAATAATATATATTTTTAGTGGTGTATTTCTATAATTTAAGAATTGTTTTACTCCTACACATTAGTGAAAACTAGCGAATGCCTGTACCTGAATGCACGGTGCAACACATTTTGAAGACAACTAAAGCTACTGGTCGAACAATGAGTGAATGGAGGGCATGTTGAATAAAATGGATAGGAACAAAGTAATAAAACCGAGGTGCAAAAAATATTCAAGCCGGTAAAAAATATCCCAAATCCATAAATCACCCAACACATGTAATAAAACCGAATATATATTTGTAAAACTTAACCTAACAATTAAAAATTCCTTATGAAATTTCCAATCTATTAACAAAACTCTTATCATGACGACCCCATTGTTCCTTTACCAGTTCTCGACATTCCTACATAAATAAGATCAAGAGTTATTAAATTCATCACAGAACATGGACTGCTTTATGTATAATCTAGGTATGACCATGAAGAAAAAAGGACAACCATCACTCATACAATCTTTGTAATCGTTTATTACCTTTGGAAAGATGCCAACACTCTTCTGACCAATCAACTTTTAAAAGAAAAGTCACCACAGGGGCATCATGGTCAAGACTTCCAGTTGTTGGAGCAGTAATAATGAACACATATGAGCTCCCATAATATTTAGAAATATAGTCTTTGAGCATTTGCACCCCATTTATCCTGGCAAAACAATAAGCAAATAAAGGTACTGCAATATTATTTTAAATTCTATACAGTGTAATTTATATCTAACTTTTAAGTATTTACTTTTAACATTAATTTCTTCAGATGTGATGCGGCACATTGTAAGATAAATTCTGCCTTCCTATCCTCTAGCAAGAGTTCCATTGTTCCAATGGAGTCTTTCACGACCATCTTGACATTTCAATCGTTTTGATTGTGTTACATCTAAGTTATAGTACTCATTATAAAAATGAATACCTGCTTACGATTTGAACATCTTCTTGTTTGCATTGAAATTAGGATTTTCAAATCACACATCTAGTATTCAGCTCTCAAAGGCACACGATCGCTTTGGGGTTCTACTAAGAAATAATGTATATTCTAGGGGTATATATATACATAATAAAAGCTAACAATTCTTTTTTTTTTTCTCCAAGTTATTCAAGATCGTTCAGTCTTAAAAATCAGTTCACACTTCACAGTTAGGGCTTCAGTGTGTCACTCTCCGCCTCCCCTCCTCCACACCGCCTCCTCCAGTCCACACCGGCCGCCGTCCACCACCTCTCTCCGCCTCCTCTACGTCGCCTCTTCATCTCCACAACCGACTCACCTCTATCTCTTCTTCTTCTTTACTCGATCCATCCAACTTGTAAACATTTTTTTCAATTTTGTTACTCGATCTATCTTTGCAAAATCGACTTCTTTACTCGATTTATCCTACTAGTAAGCATATTTTTCAGTTTTTTACTCGATTTTGTTGGATTGAAGCATTAAGTATGATGGCAGATTTTTGGTCATGTTCTTGTTAATTTTTTCCCCCTAAGTTCAGGTAAAGTATATTATTGTTGGAGCAAAGCATTATAGGATATTTTCGGTGTTTTTTCCCCTTTGTTGTGATCTGTAAGGGTATATTGATCTCGTTCTTGGGAAAAAAATTCTGACGAACCGAATTCAAGCCCAAATTCGGCTTTGGTTGGGCTCGTTTGAGTTTGAGGAGCCGAACCCGAGCCTTGAAATTTCTTTTCGAGCCGAATTCGAGTTCAATTGTTTTGGCTCAAATCGAATCCGAGCCAAACTCGAGCTTGACTTATACCTTACCGAACTGATCCCAAATCTAGCGAGGTTCGGCTCGTTTACACCCCGAGTGTGGGTCCGGACACCCCTGACCGTCGAAAGAAAAAAAAAAGGTAACCGTCGAAAGGAAAAAAATGGTAACGTTAGTTCGCTTGAGAGTTGTGTTTTAAAAGCAGAAGGTCAAAAGGTTGATACCCATTTTAGTGTTTTCCTGGAAATTGGTGGTAATTGTAATGGTTTTTGCAACTGTAATTTGTAGTTCCGTCCACTTTTTAAAGTTTAGTATTTCATTTTGGATTGTTCCTTAATAAGTGTCTATTTTGTAAAGTTAGTGGGTAAAAGTTGGTACATTTTTTATTTTGCCTCTAAAAGTAGATTCCATTTTGAAAAGTTAGTGAGTATAAGTGTAATGATGATGTCTCCATAGAGGGTAAATAGAAAAAGTTGAGGTAAAAGTTGATATGAAAGGTATAATGATGATATTTTCTTAATAAGTTGGAGTTACGAAACATGACATTTAAAAAGGGACGGAGGGAAGTATAATTTTGAGTCCTCTCCTTCTAGATTTTAAATTAATTAAGTAGGTGGGAGGCAAAATGATCAAAAAAAAAAAAAAAGTAGGTGGGAGGCAAAGATATGTGTGGTTTGTGGCGGTGGTGTGGGCTCCTGCAGTTTAGGAGGTATGAAAGTGAAGTTGTGAGGAGATGTTTAATTTCCCATTTCAAGTTGTTTATAGTATGTTGTAATTTGTTCTTTCCTTGGGCATGTCTTCAAAAAATTTAGTGCATTTGATGTTATGAAAATGTCACACACAAAAAGGGGGATTTAAGGGGGATAAATCGCAAGAAGTTTTACATGAATTGGGTTTCAAGGATGGAAAATGTTATGATATATGAAAAGTATTCATGAAAGGGTAATGAATGACTCAGATTCACTGTGAATATGAGTCATTCATCACACTTTCATGTTCCATTTCATGAATACTTTTCATGTGACATACCGAACCCCTTCAAGGATTTTTTTCACGGTGAAACACATTACACATATACTCCGTATTACTTTCTCCAATAGTTGATAAGGTCATCTCCAGACTCTAATAGTTGATAAGGACATGTCTCCAATACTAGATAAGGCCATGGACCCTCAGATTCTTTTTTCTTTCTTTCTTTCTTCTTTTTTTTTTTGACTTTTCTGTAGCATAGAGAAGTAGTACCAGTTGGAGAAATGGTAGGTAGTACAGTAGGTTTAACTCAAACAATAATTATACAACCACATACAAATACATAAACACTCACAAAAAGAGTAGGCTCCATACACACTGCACACATCCAATGTGGGGGGTCCACCCTCTTTGTGGGTGTATGTGGGTGATTGTAGCATTATTGTTAACCCAAGTTAAAGCGGCCGGCTACCATGCTCCAAAGCAGTATTGGGGCATCATGCCTCCATTTTTTTAAAATCCTTTTGGATCTCTTCTTTCAATCTCAACACTTGAATCCACCCCCCTCTCTCCTAAAATTATTTTGAAAACACCTAAAAACGTTGAAGTACAGCTTTATTTTGTGACAAGTATCAGCATAAAATAAGGTAAGAAGAGCCAGTGTTCATGGTAAGTATAATGGCTGAAAAAATGAAAAATCACCTTACTTTTAGGAGGTGGTTTTGATCCAAGGGCCTAAATTAACCTAAAACCTAATCTAATGGTCCATATTAAATGGGGGCATGATGCCCCAATACCACACTGGGGCATCATAGAAATTTTGCAAGTTAAAAGGACGGAATCATGAAGAGTGGTACGTACATGAAAGATTTCCATGAAACAATTTGAAATCTTTCATTTCTTGGTACCATTTGACGACGTGGCAGGATATTATTGGTTTAACCCTGGCGGAGAGAATTTTATGACGGCTTATTTGTATGGATGGTTCTCAAAGTATTTTCAAAATGTCAATTTGGTCCTCAATATATAAATTGCGTCCATTGCATCCCTAATGTTAACAATGTGTATTTAAATGGTCCCTGGACTAACTCTGTCAGCCTTCACCGTCAAATGCACGGGCATTTTTGAAATTTCATTATATTTACATCTGAGGAAGAGAATTCTACTCACCCCCAATTTCTCAAACCCATTTCTCTCTCTCTCTCTCCACCAAAACGAATTATTCTTACCACAAGAAAAACCAGATCCACCGAAAAACTCTGCAAATATATCACCGGCCTCACAAGTTCTAAACCGAAATCTACCAGCGGCGGTTGGTGGAGGGAATTAGCCGCACTTGAGGGCTTCGTCACCGTAGAAATCGTAGATCCAACACCTCTCGGGGTCACTAGAACGTCGTAAACCTCCGAGATCACCCAAGTGCAGTTGTAGAGGTGTTGAGACAACTGGCGAGTTGCGTCGACGGAGCTTCCCATGGAGGCTCTGCAATGGCGAGGAGTTTGCGATGGAATAACCCGTGCCGCCGGCCCGCCGTATATGTTTGCGTTTGCAGTCGAGGAGATTGGCCGAGGACAAGGGTTTAATTAGAGGCGGTGCCGGCGGTGTTTGATGCTGCAATGAGGGAGTACTTTGTGTGAACAGAGGGTATGATTAACGTTGGGTAGAGGGTTTTTTTTCTGTAATTTTTTTGGGGTTTTGAGTTTCATGCATGACCAATATATGTAAGAAATGCCCATATAGCATTACCGTGCATGCATTGGGACGGAGGGGATCAGTTTTGTGATTGAGAGAAAGAGAGAGCACGTCGGTGGCGAGAAGAGGAGGGTGAAGATGACGTTGTGGGGTGATGTTTGTTTAGAGATGAAGTTTCGAAAATACCCCTGCACTTGGTGGTGAGAGCTAACAGAGTTAGTCTCAGGGACCACTTAAATACACATTGTTAACGTTAGGGACGCAATCGACACGATTTGTATATTGAGGACCAAATTGACATTTTGAAAATACTTTGGGGACCATCCGTACAAATAAGCCATTTTATGACGTAATCATGTTGACGCAATCTCAGTGAAGCAGCCTCCAGGCATTAATTAACTAGTGACGCTCGCCGTTGCAGAAGAAATCCAAAGTCCTCCTCGATCGGTCCTCTTGTCGTTCTCATCATCTCAGTCTTTAAATTCCCCAGTTCTTCGCAATACAGTAGAAGCCACTCCCACCTATACATACACAGACACATGTACATCTCCTCCCAACCCACCATGGCAATCAAATCACCCCTCTCCCTCCTCCTCCTCCTCTGCGGCGTCGCCTGCGCCCGTCTCATCACCGACGGCGGCGTCGGCCCCGCGGACCTCCTCTCCGACGGCATCTCGCCGCCGCTCCTCTCCCGCCTCAACCCCTTCCGCGCGACCGACTCCACGTGCGACCAGACGTACGGGTTCCTGCCCTGCACCACCACCGTGCTCGGCAACCTCTTCCTCGTCCTTGTCTACGGCTACCTCATGTACCTCGCCGCCACGTACCTGACCAGTGGGAGCGAGCTCTTGTTGGAGATTCTAGGGCCTGGACTTATCGGCGGACTGCTTCTTCCCGTCCTGGGCGCTCTTCCTGATGCTATGCTCATTCTCGGTATGATCTTCCGCTTTCGGTTCTCGATTGTGATCTGGACTATAAATTTTTAGTTTTTTGATAACTCATTGCCCGGGCCAGCTCCGTGTAATACTCGAGAGGTTTCAAATTTGAGTAATTACGCCTAAGTCTCAATCCTTAATTATCAGGTCAACTCTTCTCTATCTATCATGTGTTTGTATGGTAGATGATCCACACGAACACGAAGAAATTAGCGTGAAAAAATGATTATTTTTAAATTTTATCATGTTTTTCTAATGGAATACGAAAGAAGAACTGAAGAATACTACTTTTAAAAGAATTAATATTGTTATAGTGGTTATTCATATGGGGATTGTCCTCCTAAAAAGACAAAAAGGAGACCGGTACTAGCCGCGTTACCGAAGGTGGACACAACTTTTGAGATCAATATAGAAAAGTTCTACAGAATCATCAGCTCCATCAAGTTAAAAAAGTTTATAAAGTTACCATATAGTATGTATTTGTGAAATATCCTACAATTTCAAATTATCAATCATTTTTTTTAATCAATATCTAACATGGTTGGATATATACACAAAATCTCGTTTCCTTCTCTCTTAGAACTAACAAGTGGCAACATATGAAACGAACTTTATTTTTGTAATTAATATAGAAATGAACCAGTCTACCCACACAGACAAAAATGCACAGATTGTGCACAGATTTTTTTATGGGGTCCACCACGGGTCTCACACAAATGATCCGAGCCGTTCATTAAATGTAAAACACTTTTTTAAGGGTCCCTACGAAAAATAAGCTCAATTCGATACCTATAAGTTCTTGACTCAATCATCTAACTTTTCATTGAGATATCAAGAAAATGAAAAGTTAAATAATTGGATCGAGCACCTATAAGTATCGTATTAAGATGATTTTTTACGGAAACCCTTGAAAAAATGTTTTACATTCAATGAACGACTTGGATCGTATGTGTGGGACCTGTGGTGGGCCCCACAAAAAAAATCTGTGCACAATTTGTGCATATAATATCTGTGTAGACAGACTTTCTGTATAGATTTATACATACAAATAGAAAATAGATCGCGCACAAATTTTTTGTGGGGCCCACTTCAGGTGTCACACAAAGAATCTGATATGTTCATTAAATGTAAAACATTTTTTCAAGGGCCCCCACGAAAAATTAGCTCAATCCAATACCTATAAGTACTCAATCCAATCATCTAACTTTTCATTCGGAATTCAGGATAATGAAAAGTTAGACAATTGGATCAAGCACATATAAGTATTAGATTGAGCTGATTTTTAGCGGAAGCCTTTAAAAATATATTTTACATTTGATGATCGGCTTGGATAGGGATGGCAATGGGGCGGATCGGAGTCGGATTTAGCGTCCCCCAAACCCGCCCCGTTCTATATCGGATCGGAGTCGGAGCAGGGGAAATCGGGGAGGTGTCGGGGTCTGGGAAAAATCGAGTCCCCATTCACCATAATAATTTGACTAGTTTTGTTCTTTTTAGAGTGTTTTGAAAAAAAAAAAGATATTGATGATTGATGAGAGTTAAAAAAAATAGAAATAAAAAAAACAGACATAAATTAATGTTTTATTAATTGGTATATTGCTCTTATTATATCAAAATAATGAAATTTATTTAGACATATACATACAAAAATATAAATATCTATAATCGGGTTTGGATCGGGTTAAAACGGGGGCGGAGGAAGCAAATACCATACCCGCCTCATTTGCCTATCAGATCGGGGAATACCCGCTCAGATCGGGATAGGGAGGTCGGAGGCGGGGACGGGTCGGAGGTAATTGTCATCCCTAGGCTCGGATCATTTGTGTGGTACCCGTAGTGGGCCCCACACAAAGTCTATGCGCGATCTGTGTTCAATTTGTCTGTGTCAACAAACTTATTATGGTCTTAACTGCACTAGGAGCCATATATTTCTCTACACAAGACTTAAACCTACTTATGTTCTATTCCAAATAGATTGTCTGGTACGCATTTATAAAAACTTAAAAATAAGGGTTAATTTTAGAAAGGGTAAAGTACGGATTACCTCTCTATGGTTTGACGGTTTTGCTGATGATCTCCTTATGTTCAACTAATGATCACTTTGCCTCCCTAAGATTTTGGAGTAAAATGCAAGTCTAACTCCGTTAAAGGAAAATGTTAAATGACTCTAATACCCTTGTATTTTACTACCTGGTAGACCTTTCCAAATCCTTTACCTTTTTAATTTGTCTCTCCTACTCAACTTCACCGTCCCATACCCACACCCCCACTTGCACTTCCCCACCGTCGCCGGCACAATCAAGCATGATCATCGACCAGGATCATATACCCCTCTCACTCACCCAATAGCCCGTACCCACGTGTCTACGTCAGATCCTCAGCACTTCAAGTTTGCGCTTCACCATCACCCTCTATTGAAACCCAATCCCTCCCACTGAACCAAACCTCTCCTCTCAATTCACACCAATTTTCCCAATTCACCAAGGTATTTGAAATTTTCGTTTGTAATCTTACAAGTTCACTCCGATTATGGAGATTCCTAGAGTTGAACATGATCACTGATTTCAAAGTGCTGCCAAACCCATCTCTATTTTCTCAGATTTTTTTTTTTTGCTTTTGGGTATTGGTGAATTTCTTCAATTATACAATTTGTGGAAGTGGGGGCCTTTGATCTTACCTCCAACCAAACAGCTCCTACACGATTCAAACTCGGACGAAGACGATTCTCCATCGACCACGTGATCATACTACTAAGAGTACCGTCGTTATGAAATTTGATGAAGGAAAATGGAATTAGTGGCTGATGATGGCAGTAATGGGATCCTCTTGCCATTGTAATTTTCTCAAAAGATCTCCCCATCTTCCTCTCACACGAACAAAACGTACACCAACTCTCTTTGTCTCTCTCATATATATGTGTGTGCGCGCGCACGCGATTATTTGTGCGTGGGTTTGCTTGGCATAATTAGCGGGACTGGTGATGGCCGGAGTAGTTAATTTAGGGCTTGGGTGGTTAATTTAGGGCTTCGTGGGAGTTTGGGGAATAAGAAGAACCTAAGGGTGTTTTTGTCTTTCTATCACATTGCTTTTGGGAGAAATTCAATTTTTCATGTCATAAACGCCATAGGGGCGCATGAGTGATACATGCCGTTATTTTGGACGGAATATTTAACTGTTGCACTTTACTCCAAAACCTTAAGGAGGCAAAGTGGTCATTAGTTAAACACAGGGAGGTTATCCGCAAAACAGTCAAACCATAGGGAGGTAATCCGTACTTTGCCCTTTTAGAAATAGCCCCTCTAGTTTGCGTGCAATTTCAATTTCGTCCCTGGACCTACTTCATCGATAACTAGAAAAAAGAAGTGGTTAAACTTTCTTTAATATACATGTGTGAAAGACATGTCTAGCATGCAATCGTGCATCTAACCATAATTTTTTATCTTTCGGGGATCGGGCTAATAACTGTCTGGAGCGACAAGCTTGTTATAGTAGCTCTGCTTCGATTTTCACTTCATTTCAGTGGTTTCTCTTTCCATTTCAATTTCTTTTGATGTGGCAGGCGCTAAAGTGCATTTGATTTACCTTGCGAAGTCTCTTTTTAATTGATAGTCTACAGCTGTACATTACACACTAGGGAATGACTTTGGTGTCCCCGGTCATTTTAGAGACACCGTAACTTTTGGCATAACAAAACCATTATGAGCATAACCAAAATCCATTACAAGCATAACAAAACCATAACAAGGTATAACTTGTTTGTTATGTCTTGGTTGGATTTGGTTATACCTTGGTTGGTTTTTTGGATATTCCTTAGTTATGCTTTATTTGGGTTTTGTTATGCTTGTATTCCGTAATAGGTTTTAGTTATACTCATAATGGTAAAATTATGCCAAAAATTACAGTGTCCCCAAAATGATCGGGGACACCATAGCATCATCCCACACACTATGATTGATCTCTTTTGCTTCTATTCTTTCCATTGCCTTGTCACAGTATCTGGACTCTCTGGAACTACAGAAACTGCTCAAAGTCAGGTCTCCATTGGAATGGGCTTACTTGCTGGGTCTACAGTCTTGATCCTTACAATACTATGGGGTACGTGCGTTATTGTTGGGAAGTGTGACATCCAGGATTCAATTGCCGTAGATGGAAAAGATACAAAGGGATTGAGCTTAACTGGTATGTACCTGGCTTTCATTCGCCTTTTTTTTCCTCATGGCTTGAAGCATAACTCTTTCGGTTGCTATTCCTGACTTGCGGTATTGCCACCCTCTCCCTGTATATGTATAGACAATTGCATATAAGGACATGTATAGATTTATAAATATGTATAGGTATGCACGCACACTGGTTATTTTTGCATGCCCGTAGTGCAGTTATGTTGGCATCATTTTTGTGATATCATATTTGCCATTTGGTTTCTTCTGAACATGATCTCATTCAGGCGAACCATTTTTGTTTCCCAATAAGCTGATGGTTGGGTACAATATTTCTAGTACTTGATTGGTGATTATGCCTCAGTATTAGGATGGTTGTCAAACTACATGTTTAGACATCCTACCACACATGAACTTCTTAATTTTATGGGATTGTTGCCAATCAGCAGGAAATGCTTAACAAAATTAAGAATTATTCGATCAATTGGTTGGAAATTCTATTTTTTATCGGCGTTGGTAATTCTATCATTGGAAATGAACTTTCTATCTTTGCAGGCTCTGGGGTCAGCATTGATATCTGGACTTGCTATGCTGCAAGAATCATGGCTGTGTCCGTAATCCCATTTATTGTTGTCCAATTGCCACAAGCTATGAGTTCGACTTCAGGAAGGCACTTAGCAGTCCTGATCGCACTTATTTTATCACTTGCGATGCTGCTTTCGTATTGTCTTTATCAGGTAAACATAGTCCCAATCCTGCAATTATCCGTGTTATGCAGTACGCTCCATAATTTTGCTCTCTGTCTTGTTTCTATTTGCTTCAATTATATACCTTCTGGCTTTAGCTAGTGTTCCTTCTAGAAGAGAGCAATTCATGTGATCAGTCGCAAGTTTATACAACCTGAGAGCTTCACTTCAAATGCTAAGATTGGGAACCCTTATTTATCATGTTGAACCTTTTAGTCGGTTGGTTAAGTTTCGTCCTGGCTTTTCAGATTTGATTATCAGACTGCTTTCTCTCTTGGTACTTGACTGTCCTTCTCTGAATGTAGGTTTTTCAGCCCTGGATACAAATCAGACGAATTGCTTTCGCGAAGCATAAACATGTTATATCAGGAATTCTAAGACATCTAAAGCAGCGTGCCCTAGGAAGGCTCCTCAGGGATGACGGAACACCTAATGAAGATGTTATAGCAAAGTTTGTTTCTCTTGATACACTCAATGCAGATTTTGATCACATACTTTCATGTTTCCTGACTCTTGAATCTGATTTTGATAGGCTATTTCATGCAATAGATGCGGATGGTGATGACCACATTTCATATGCTGAATTGAAAGCTATGATCATCGGAATCCAATTTGATGAGATTAATTTGGATGAGGCTGATGCCACGGACAAAGTGATGAAAGACTTTGATACGTCACGGGATACAAAATTAGATTTGCAGGAGTTCATTGCTGGAATCTCAAGATGGCTTGATGAAGCGAGGCACTCTGTGGCTTCTTCTAATGGTGGTTCCAACATAGTGAAATATCTGGATAACTTCCACGAGGTATGCTGTGCTCTCTTAATAGATCTAGTGCGTTACACTTTTAGGATTCTGATGAAGTCATGTTGATGCACTTACAGCAAACAAAGAGAGAGCACTATCTTTTGGGGGATCAAAGCGATGAAGTAGTTGAGGGTGTTGAAAACCGTAAGAAGACTATTATTAAAGCAGTGTTGCTGCTGCTGCTTGGGACTTTGATTGCAGCTGCTGTTGCTGACCCTTTGGTAGATACTGTCAATAATTTCTCAGATGCCACAAGCATTCCTACTTTCTTCATCTCATTCATTGGGCTGCCCTTGGCTACCTCCAGCGAGGCTGTATCAGCGATCATCTTTGTTAGCAAGAAAAAGCAGAGATCTGCCTCTCTGACTTTCTCAGAGGTATGGTTTTCCTCAATCGTATGCATTGTCCAAAGGGTTTATAGATTTGAGATATGCAGTGGGAGCTAGCTGGCATATCTCGGCAGAAATACTGGTTACTCTTTTTTGTTAGGTGAACATCCAACTAAAAATGTTTGACACGGATCTCATACAATCATTCAAGTGTCTCACACTTGTACAGTTATACTGTATATGTTTAGAAGAGTCCATGTAGCATAGGTCGGGAGAATAATCCGCTAATTAATCTCTATAAATTTCTTGTTGCAGTTATATGGGGTGGTCACCATGAACAATGTCCTTTGCTTATCCGTCTTCTTAGCATTGGTTTACGTAAGGGGACTTACATGGGACTTCTCGGCAGAAGTACTGGTTATCGTTATTGTTTGTGTCGTGATGGGTGCATTTGCCAGCTTCCGCACCACCTTCCCTCTCTGGACATCGTTAGTGGCCTTCCTCCTTTATCCATTCTCCGTGGCACTGGTTTACGTTCTTGACTACGTTCTTGGCTGGTCGTAGACTCATGGAGGTGGTACATTCTGGTGACAACTAATAATCAAGAAGCATTAAGGAAAGAAATAGCGAGTTAAAGTCAAGTATACCGTGAGCAGAAACAATAAGGAGATGGCCACCTCTCAAGACATTTGTAGTACAGACAAGGATCAACTTCTCAACACAGAAGAAAAATACTTAGATAAATACAGTGAAGGAGATGAGAGAGAGTGAGAGGTTGTTTAAGGGGTCCCCTTTGTAAAGGCTGGCACAATTGGACTATTAGATGGCCATAAACATGATTTCACAGCTATTGTTAATTGGATTAACTTTTTTCTATTTGTGTGAGTATTTTTCTTTGGGGTGCCCAGACACACTTGATCGTCCGAAGAAAAAAGGTAACGTTAGTTTGCAGTTTGGGAGGTATGAAAGTAAAGTTGCGAGGGGATGTTTTCCCATTTCAAGTTGTTTATAGTATGTTGTAATTTGTTCTTTCCTTGGGCATGATAGTATGTCTTTATAAACTTGCATTTGATGTTTTGAAAATGTCACACAAAAAAGGGGACAAAATAATCACAAGAAATCACCAAGTTCTACTTGAATTGGGTTTCAAGGATTTCTTCAAGGTGAAACACATTACACTAGTACTTTGTAACTAAATAGATAAGGTCATCTCCACACTCCAATAGTTGATAAAGCCATGTCTCCAATACTCCATTCGTCCCCATTCTTTTGTCCCTCGTCCTATCCCAACCGAATAAAAAATTAATTATAACTTTTAATTGGCAATACTGTTTATATACTATATAGATCTTGTTTGATAGATCTCAATGTTTCAAAATTATGAATTACAAAGTATAATCAATTGAAAAATGACATGGACTCCCAAGAGGGATTAAAGAATTGGGACGCAGGGAGTACTTGATAAGACTATGGACCCTCAGCTTCTTCTTTTTTTACTTCTCTACAGCATAGAATCTATGTAATGAGGTGTAGTGGGCTTGCAACGGGTTTTACCTCGGCTATCCGAACTGTTTTGATTTCAGGACACGTTGAGTAAACCGTTCTTGATAGAATTCAAGTTAATTGTATATCGTTAGCCACTAATCAAATAAGTCAAAAGTGATTCAATTTAAGACTGACGATCTCATATTATGCATGATCTTAACTCTAAAATTAATGGGTCAGGTCATCAAGATAGGAAGCGCAAATGGACCCTGGAGCGCAAACTACATCGTGTGGTCGAGATTTTGATCTGCAAATTAAGAAGCCAACCCCTTCCAAAATATGCTAATTGTGGAATATATCGTCAAGTTGCCAGTTGCATGTTAGACTTGTCCCACATCGCTCATCTAAGCCTTCTAAGCTTGGTTAATAAAATCTAGAAGCTACTTCACCTATTGCCAATTGATTTTAGGTTGGAACCCTCCAAAAAATCTAACAATGTAAACAGGGAGCAACTATAAACGAAGAGACTTGAGCCTGTAACCTTTCAGACCAAAGCTCTCTCATGTCGTTCTAAACTATGAACTCTTTCAGAGATTTAAAACACATTGGTGTTGTGTTTGGATTGTTGGGCACCTAGACTTTTTGTTAAACTAATTTTTCAAGCTATCCAGCACATTGTTCGTTGGAGTTTATGCGTCTCACGCTTCAGATTTATCCAATAGTACTACTTTTCAACAGATACATTATTGGCACTTTAGTCTATTTTACTACCCAAAAAAATGAAACAATGTTCACGCAATCTCAGTCAAGCTACAGCCACCAGCAGGCATTACTAGTCACGCTCCCCATTGCAGAAGAAATTCCTTTTCTTTTGGCCCACGTTTTCGAAAGAAAAATAAGTATTTATTTTTTAAAAAGATAATTTTAAGTTTAAAAATTATGTGCTTACATAAATAATTTTTTTATCAATATGAATTTTATTTGATAGATTTCATTGAGATCTTTTATACGGTGTAAAAAAAAAATTTAAAAATTATTTTTCATTTACATTATTTTTAAATTTGAAAATATAAAATAAGTACTTTTATTTTTTAAGGAGGTTCTGCAACGGGCCTAAACCTCCTCACGTCATCCGAATAATTTCCCAGTTGCTTGCAATAAACAACTAGATAATTACGTACTACTTTAATACTCCATTAAATTGAACAATCAGACCCTTGACTTTCATAACCACACATGGAATAGTCGATATGATTTCTTAATAAACAAACATTCATTAATTTCCCCTACTGATCATCTTCTTCTTCTTCTTCTTCCTCCTCCTCCTCCTTTCTTCATAAACCACAACATACCCAGAAAAAGAAACATGGGAAAGCTTCCAAAAGTTTGGTATTATCATCTAATTCTTCTTCTGTTGGCAGTCAAGGGAACAAGCCGACCCTTGTCGTACGCTTCTTCTTCCGGTTTAATCTCAGATGGTACTGATGATCGTGTTGAATCCAACCAAACCTCCATTGATTTCCTTCTCGAAGGAGGAGTGGATTACTATGTTCCTTCTTCTTCAGAAGAAGAAGAGTGTGAGCAAATGTACGGATTCTTGCCATGTTCGTACAGTGCTACGGGGCATCTGTTCCTCATTGTGGTGTATGAGTACCTTTTGTTTCATGGGGAGTCTTACGTTGCCTCCGGCGGCGAGCGGATTTTCAAGATTCTTGGACCCGGTATCTTCGGTGCTAGCGCTTTCCAAGTCATTGGTTCCCTTCCGGAGGCCTTGATTCTTCTTGGTATGCTCTTTTTTTATGCGCTCTGCAATTGTTGTTTTTGTTTTCTTCTTTTCCCTTCTCTAATCGCCCAAACCAACACACGCCCACGATAGGATGAAGAATGAATCAAGAAAAGAATGCAAACAGAAGAGCACGATATATAGGTTTTAGCTGGTTTCTCAATGCTTCCACGGTTCATACCAGTTTTTACTATGTATCGAATGAATAAGAATGACCAAGTTACACCGAGCCCCCGCCATGGGTGCTGGCAACAACTTGATTTCTGCTCTCTTGGAGTAGTCCTAGTCGTCTTGGTATAATTTCTGCCTCATTGCAACCTTGTGGTATCTTGGTTTTAGAGTGTCATTGATGATGGTGTGTTTTTTCCTTTTCCTCCCTTTTCCTTTTATGCCAAGGGCCCCAGATTCTTAGGTCAATACTTTTTAGTCTTCACAATTATGCACTTCCCTATTGTTCATCACCTTTTGGAAAAATAAAGTTAATAGGGGACTTCAAGATCTAATTCATGCCCACCACTTGACTGCTAATGTATGGATATTGTACTTTTTCTACGGCAGTGGTGTTAATAAAGTGTTGTCCGGTTTGAATTCTCAAATAATTAGCTGATGATCAATCACGAAGTCCACCATGGTTCATAGTACTGTTCTAGAACTCGCGATGTCCGGGCTACAGGCGCCTTGACTAATCCATGGGGGACCCAGACCCATCGTCTACTAGCGGGGGGCCATCCCTTATGGACTAGCCCAACAAAAGTTTATAGCACTTAGGAGGTTTCGAACCTGAGCCTAGGAGATAGCAAACCCTTAAATCCCAGGGCTTGCTTGACCATTAGAATTATACTTATGGATGGGTTTTGACTTTTGTGGATGAACGTAGCAAAAACGAACAAAAACCGACTTCTGATGCTATTTTGTAAACCAGGGACAAAATGATCCATTGGTAGTCTAGGCATAAACAGCAGCATGCCCTGCAGGCTGCAGTGCCTAAACAAATGCTTTGAGTAAATTGCTTGAAGGCTGTAGCTGATTGTTTCTCTTTTCCCTCAGCATCCGGACTTTTGAACAGTAAAGAGACAGCTCAAGAGTATGTCTACACTGGTGTTGGCTTGCTTGCTGGATCAACAATCTTGCTTCTCACTGTACTATGGGGAACTTGTGTTATTGTTGCCAGTACGAACTTTTCCAATGACCAAAACTCTGATCCTTTGGTTAATTCAAGTCCTGGACATAACCCGTTTTGGAGGTTTTTGTCCTTTTTAACTGGTTCGCTCTCTTCTTCGTTTTAGTTCTTCAGTTTCACACATGATTTGTGCAATAAGTGGAAGTAAAATTTGTGTTTTCCTCGTGCTTTGTGTTTTGTTACAGATTATGGTATAACAGCGGATGTGGAGACTAGTTACATGGCGAGGATTATGCTTATCTCAGTTATCCCACTCATAATAATTCAAATCCCAACAGTCTTCCATTTTTCTTCTTCTGGGGAAAGAATTCTTATTATCATCACTCTTGTTATCTCTGTTTCATTCCTACTTTTGTACTTCCTCTACCAGGTATACCATTTAGACCATATGGTAGCTACTCCTTGTAACATTGTAAGAGCCATTTTCCTTCATTTTTTAAATTATTTAGCATTTCCTCGATGAGTTGCACAGGTTTTCCAGCCGTGGATCCAAAAACGAAGACTGGAATTCGTAAAACACGAGCATTTAGTACTAGACATATTAAGGCATGTGCAGAAACATGCACTGGGAAGACTCCTCACTGCAGATGGTGCACCAAATGTAACCGCTATAACAAGGTAGTGCTTTTAACAATTACATTGTGGTATGATGTTTATGTGAAGTCTTTATTTCCATCAGGTGTTGGATATATTTCAATGCAGGCTATTTGAGGAGGTAGATCAAGATGGAGATAAAATCCTATCACTTACTGAGTTGAGAAAACTTTTTCGTGGAATCAAATACGAAAGATGGCACGCGCATAAGGATAGAGCTGTTGATGAGGTGATGAAAGAATTTGATACTAGCGGTGACAAGAAAATCACCATGGATGAGTTTGTCAGTGGATTAACAAAGTGGCTTGAGGAGATGAAGCTTTCGGCGGAAAAACAATTTCACTCTGTAAAGTCTTTGAAAGAATTATATGAGGTAATTCTAAGATTTGAGTTGAAACAGAATAATTAAGTCGTAGTTCATAACATGTTACTTATTGATAGTGGCAATTGCTGGAATATCTTTGCACAGATTTTGCAACCTTTGATTCAGAAGAAAAAAAAGGAACATGAGGAACTAATATCCGAAGTTTTAGGACATGTTCAAAGCTCCACCATAGGGAGTCTATACATGGAAAATGGAAGACCTAATATACCTATTATCAGAAGGTTATAGCACATTTTGTTATAGTTTGCAGCCAGATTGTTTTGGGAATTACGCGTGTTTCTCTGTCAAAATGATAAATCTGCCTATCGTATTGCAGGTTATTCGAAGACATTGATCTTGATAAAGACAATTGCATATCACAATCTGAATTAAGACAGCTGGTCGGGGATATAAAGTTTCGTAACGTGCCTTTTGATTCGGATGAAGTAGTAAATAAACTCATGGAAGAACTTGACATAAGTGGAGATCAGATGATAAATGAGGAGGAATTTGTCACCGGAGTTTCGAAATGGCTGCACGCATCTAAGAACCAAGCTCCTACTCCTACCTCAACCGAGGCCCCCGATGAAACATATCAAGTTAGTAAATACCAATTCCTGACCAGAACTTCTTGATTTAAAATAGGTGTTAGTTGCAGTTGAACAACTTATGGGAAAAGCTGATTATTCAATATCTAAGGCCACAAAGCATCAAAATATTGAGCTTCTCGAAAATGAGTTCTTGGAAAATATTTTCTACCCATTAGCAGAAACCAGAAGTTGTATTCTAAACAACTCGAACAGCTTTCAAGACCCCCCAAGAAACTAAAATCCGATGCTGTTATCAGTATTTTGACGTTTAAATTTTGGCTATGCAGAAAAAGTGGGAAGAGACTGACTTATTGGTAGAGGAAAGAACTGTTGATAGGTCTCTATGGGCATGGATGAAGGCTATAATGCTACTGGTGGCAGGAATTGCTATATTAGCAGTTCTAGCTGAACCACTGATAGAGAGTGTCCAAAGCTTCTCTCAATCAGCTACTTTACCATCTTTCTTCATCTCTTTTATTTTGGTCCCATTGGCTACCAATGCCAGAGGTGCAATTTCAGCAATCACTGCAGCAAGAAGGAAGAAGCCAAGGACTACTTCTTTGACATTCTCTGAGGTTTGTTCCTTCATTTTCTTATTTTCCAATTCAATGCAAAGGCAGAGAAAAACTAGAAGATGGACAATATAAATGAGTTTCGCTTCTTGTATGCGTCTGTGCATAAGCATGTGATTTTACATGGTCTTGTCGACCTGGGTGATATGTTCCATTAGCAACTTTTGTCCAAAATAAAAATGGGATTATGCTCATGCTCAAGTCTCCCCTACTTTTTTTCGTCATTAAAAATGCGGTTATGCTCATGCCGAAGGCTCCCCTACTTTTTTTCTGGGTCGAAAACCTAGTTCATGTGACTCGAAACCAGGGTCACAATGCTGGGCTAGGATTCTTTTATCTCCTTTTCTGTGTTCCCTCCTCTTTTCCATGCTTCTAATACTGGCATCTGTCCTACTTTTCTGTTCAATCCCTCCAAAGCTACATACAACATGATCACAAAAAGAATATTCAATACTAGAAGTGTTAATGCAGAGTTAGTAGTTAGTTTCAAACTGTGATGATGCAACAACACTAGAAGAATGGGACTAGAGAATAGGGACAGACACACGGACAAACGATCTGAAGCGAAGTAGCCTACCTTTCCACCCAGTCTATCCTTTTCTCACCCTGTTGGATTTGAATCACAAATTCCTGTTCTTCCTTCCCAAAGAAGCCTATATTCTCCTATGGTATCTAGTGGATCTCTACACAATAAGCATCACTCTCCCTGCATGTTAGGAGCGAATAGCACTACCTTGTTGGTTTATCGATGTGATCCAGAAACTGTAAAAACAACGACATCTTGTGACTTGAATTGATTTTTTTTTATTATGCAGATATACGGCGGGGTGTTCATGAACAACGTTCTAGGCTTGTCTGTGCTTTTATCCTTGGTTTATTTCCGGGGATTGTCATGGGAGTTCTCAGCTGAAGTGCTGATCGTTCTGATTGTTTGTGCTATAATGGGAGTTGCTGCTACTTTCAGCTCCACCTTCCCCATTTGGACATCACTGGTTGCCTACTTGCTGTACCCATTGTCCTTGATACTGGTTTATGTATTTGATGATTTCTTCAACTGGTCTTAAAGCTTAATTTGTAGCTCAAAGATGTCTGTTGAAAAGATCAAAAGATAGAAATAAAACAATAATTTTGGGTGGAGTGGGTGCATATACAGATACCCTTGTGCATACACAGATACACTTGTGGGCAGTGTGTAAGAAGAGTGATACTGTTTGGGTGATCCTGCACTGCAGGGTTGTAGGGCGGCCGATCCGGCCATCTATTTCGGCAATGGACGGCTCGGATTATAATCCGAGCAATGGACAACCCAAATCAATTGGAGCTCGGATTAAATTCGAGCCGTCCGCATCGAAATGGATGGCTAAATCAGCTATCCTACAACCCTAGCAATGCAGGCTGCACGGCAGGATTTCCGAATTCACGCACTTACATAATCAAAGATGAGAGTATTTGGGGTCTAAGAATCGCCCCTAATGCTTCTTGGATTATGAATCGCTGTTACAATCTAGTTATTTTTAACTAAAGTTGGAGAGTTCTCTTGTCCTAATAAATGAGAATTCCTACTTTAACCCCCTCAAAGTTATAAAAAAAAAAAGGGTCTTGCTATCGGAAGACCACTATATTTTCATTAAACTAAATAAAATGACAAAAAAATACAAACTCCAATACACTTTTCTATACATTTCATACTTTTTACATTTTTCACACATTTCAATACACTTTTTCAATCTCAACAAAACTGTTGGGGATTCAAGCGCACAAATCCACGATCAACACACACACAATTGAAAAACAAACCAACGAAGAGAAAACAATCACAAATAGAGAAAAGAGAGACACAGAGATTTACATCCACGGAGTGCTGGGGTGTTTCACTATGAATGTTTGAATGTTACAGTTTTTTTTAGAATGGGGGTTGCCCTTTTGCTTTTATATCATAAGCATAAAATGGACCGAAACCCTAAAAAGGCTGACCTGCGCGCATCTCGGTTTGTACTCAGCTTAAACATATTTCATCCCAACAATTCTCCCACTTGAAAACTGTTTACAGCGGCACCCCCAAACATCAACGGTTGTCTTCAGACACTACCAATCATAAACACCACCAGCATCTAGCCTCCCACTCAAGCTTGGAGACCCACCACTCAAGCTTGGAGACCCACTGAAGCTGAACAAGCCTTCAGCTTCCCCACAGTAACCACCTTCGTGAACGTGAACATGTTTGCCGGATTTTCACTTGTGTGAATCTTCTCCAAAGTGAACTGTCCTTCCTCCAACAGAGAGCGAATAAAGTGATACTTTATGTCGATATGTTTGGTCCTCGAATGAAAGGCTGCATTCTTCGCCAGATGTATAGCACTCTGACTGTCGCTGAACAATCTGTATTTGTCTTGCTTTTTACCCAACTCTTTCATTAAGCTCCTCAACCATACCATCTCTTTGCACGCCTCCATGGCTGCAACATACTCTGCCTCTGTCGTGGAAATAGTCACTACTCTCTGTAGCCCCAACTGACTGCTAAGATTGGGAACCCTTATTTAGTTATTTATCACATTTAACCTTTTCGTCAGCTGGTTAATTAAGCTTTGTCCTGGCTTTTCGGATTTGATTGTAAGACTGCTTTCTCTCTTGGTACTTGACTGTCCTTCTCTGAATGTAGGTTTTTCAGCCCTGGATACAAACGAGACGAATTGCTTTCGCGAAGCATAAACATTATATATCAGGAATTCTAAGACATCTAAAGCAGCATGCCCTAGGAAGGCTCGTCAGGGATGATGGAACACGTAATGAAGACGTTATAGCGAAGTTTGTTTCTCTTGATACACTCAATGCAGATTTTGATCGCATACTTTCATGTTTCCTGACTCTTGAATCTGATTTTGATAGGCTATTTCATGCAATAGATGTGGATGGTGATGGCCAAATTTCATATGCTGAATTGAAAGCTATGATCATCAGAATCCAATTTGATGAGATTAATTTGGACGAGGCTGATGCCACGGACAAAGTGATGAAAGACTTTGATACGTTTTTTTTTTTTTTTTGATCTGCAAAAAAGGCCAAAAAGGCTTACAATGGTTCTTCATTACAGAGAATGGAAAAAAGCGACAAAGGAGGGAAAGAAACCCAATTACAGGGGACAGATTTTTTCTTTGCTAAGGCTGCTATCTCATGTGCCGCTCTGTTAGCTCCTCTGCGAATCCATCTGAACCGAATGTCACCTTCTCTTGCAAAATGCCGTATGTCCAACACTTCAGCACTCACCTCCCATGGGGGAACCAACTCAGAGACACTAAGAAGAATAGCTTGCTTATTATCAGCTTCCACCTCTGCTCCTCTGATTCCCAAGCTGATCACCATTGCACAAGCTGCTCTGATTGCATGTAATTCGCCACTTAGGCTGGAGATTGCTACTGTCGAACGAGTAAGACCATCAAGATTTTTTCCATTCCAGTCTCTAATAACTACTGCCAGTTTACCTTCCCCTCCTCCTTTTGGGATGGCAACATCACAATTAGCCTTGAAGTAACTGCTTACGATCGAACCTTGCCTTCCAATATAAGGTTGATAGAAACCCGAAGCGTAGGGCTAAGTCGATGTACGCATAGTATCCGGAAATCCGGGATCGTTCCCACAGAGAATTCGATTCTAGCTTGATTCGGATTGTAGGTTTTGTAAGTAACGGATTTTGGCCTTGAAGACGGCTAACTTGGTTTTGCTTTGAAAAGAGACGACTTAAACGAAAACTAGATTAACGCTTGATTAACTTAACGAGGCAAGTCTCGGGGTCTTCTAACCCTTGACAAAGACTATTACCGGTTCTCATTATAACTCAGGCGAGAGTCACGACCGCGTGCTCACGCCCGGATGATTTTACTTAAAAAGACTACGTTTAACAAAAGATGTGATTTTCCGGAGTCGAGCTAACTTGTTTTTAATATTTATCGAACACAAAGGAGGCCACTAGGCCTCGGTAAGTCATTAGCCAAGACCGCTTGACTAAGCTCCTTACCAAGGGGTTAACACCCCTAGTTTAGACCGAAAATGCAAATTAAGCTCTATTCCGGAAATCATGCTATAAAGCCCGATGGCTCGAGAACCAAATAACAACCTAAGTTCTTGAGAAAGATTATCCCGAGACTTAACCAATAAACTACTCACCCATGGCTAAAGCATAAAACATAGCATAAAAACAAGACATAATATTTAACCGACGGATTCGAAAATAAACTTGAGATTAACGACAATCACAACCGTACGAACAACTTTAATAAACGAGAAGTTAATGAACAACAATTACCTTAGGGAGATTAATGGAAGACAAAAGCTTGGAAACTTAGCTCTAATGGAGGAACAACAAAAGACTAGAAAAATAAAGAGAGAGAGACAAGGTTGAGTTATGGAGGAGAGAGTGACACAAACAAGTCTTAAAAGGGTCCCCTTCTCTCTCTACAAATATCCTAAAAATATCCCAAAAGGTGAGACAAACAAAATATCCCAAAAGCAAAAAGCAGAATTCGGGTTCCAGGCATGAACCGGTTGCTGATTTTACCGTACCGGTTCATGGGTTCGACCAAAGCCCAAACTTCAATTTCTGCCGAGCATGAACCGGTTGCTGATTTTACCGTACCGGTTCATGCATGGCAGACTTGGTTTTTCCTGCTTTGCTTGGCAAAACGGCCCGACGACGACCCGATGCTTCAATTGCTCGGGCAAAACCACCCGACGGGGCTTGACTTGGCAATGCCATGTGGCCTTGATCGGTGGAATACTTCCTTGGTAAATTCTTGACATTAAAAGCACAAATTTACCCTGTTTTACCTGAAAACAACAAAACGAAACCTCACGAGCAAAATGCGATAAAACGGGATAAATAGGGACGAAACGCTACAAATACTACGATAAAAGCCCCCAAGATTATACAATCTTGGGTGCGGATCAGTAACCTCTGTCCGGAGCCCTCCAAGTGGGAATATCCTCTTGGGTTGATGGGGTGTCCATGTGGACATTGGGAATCTCTAAGATACTTGAAACTTCCAACCGAGCATGATTGATTGCTTCCATGGTAGCTCTGGGGTCAACCTTAATTTTGCGGAACACAAAGTTGTTTCTCATTTTCCAAATGTACCAGGCAATAAGAGCCACAAACCCCATAAATTCAGTAGCTTCAGAAGATGTCATTTTGTCCACCATCTCTGCTGCCCATTTTAGAACTGAGGAATTGCCCCCCAAATCACCACAGACCTTAATGTTGAATCCAAACCAAACAGCTTTTGCCCAATTACATCTGAAGAGTATATGTTCCACAGTTTCTATTTCTGATCCACAGATAGGGCAGGAGTTGGATTGAGCACATTTCCTTCTAAAAAGGTTCTCACAAGTAGCAAGACTGTTCTTACATGCCCTCCACCAGAAGCTCTCAACTTTTTCCGGAATTTTCATTTTCCATAGCACTTTCCACACCATCTCCTTCGGTTTAAAGGAAGATTCAGGTTTCTCATTCCTTAGGCTAAGATTGTTCTGCAGAGCCACCTGATAACCTGACTTAACCGCGTAAATTCCTTTTTGATTGAAGTGCCAAACCAGTTGGTCCTTTCTATCCACCAAAGGTTGGGGGATTTTCAGAATAGCCTCCATCACCTCAGGGGGTACCACTCTAGCTAGCTTTTGACGATTCCAGGTACCACTCTCCTTTTCTATAACATCTGCCACCAGCTTAATGTTACTCCCCAGAGGTTGTTGGATTGGAATTCTGAAATTTGGGAGTGTCGGAATCCATGGATCATTCCAAAAATCAGTGTCTTTTCCATTCTGAATCTGCCATCTTAGCCCTTTCATTAGAAGATTTCTTCCATGAAGGAGACTAGACCAAGCCCAGGAAGCATGGCTCCCTCTGGAAGCCTGAAGAAAAGTTGAGTTAGGAAAATAGATGCCTTTCGAGAATTTTCCCCAGTAGGAATAGGGATTCATCAAAAGTCTCCAGCCTTGCCTTGCTAACATTGCTTCATTGAAACACCTGTAATTCCTAAACCCCATGCCTCCTTGAGATTTAGGAGTGGTAAGGCTCTCCCATGAGTTCCAACAGATGCCTCTATCTTCAGGGTTTCCTTTCCACCAAAAGTTACGAGTAATGGAATCTAGTTTGTCACACAACTTCTTGGGGAGGAGAAAACAAGCCATTGCATAGGTTGGAATGCCCTGAACTTGGGATTTGATGAGAGTTTCCTTTCCAGTCAGAGAGATTAACTTGGTCTTCCATCCTTGCATTTTCCTGAAAGCTCTTTCAATCAAGAAGGTGTATGCTTCTGCTTTAGATCTCCCCCAGAAAGATGGGAGTCCCAGATACTTGAAATCTCCTTTCATAGGGGTCATATTCAGGTAATCACAGCAGAGTTGTTTATCTATGGCACACATAATTGAAGAGAAGAAAACTCTAGATTTCTCATAATTAATCAGTTGACCAGAAGCATCCTCATATTTTTTTAAGACATTCTTAACTGCACGACATTCATTCAGTTCAGCTTTGAGAAATAATAGAGCATCATCAACAAACAAAATATGGGAGAGAGTGGGGCAATGTCTATTGATATGCATACCTAACAGATGATTATTGTTGATCTCCAATTGAATAAGTTTGGATAAGACATCCTTGACAAGGAGGAAGAGGTAAGGGGAGAGGGGGTCCCCCTGTCTAAGGCCCCGTTGGGGGGACACATTAGCTCTAGCCTCCCCATTTGCTTGAACCACAAACTGAACAGAGGAGACACATTCCATAGTCCATTTAATCCAGTCAGCAGCAAAGCCCATTTTTTCCATCAAAGCTCTCAGAAAATCCCATTCCACTCGGTCGAAGGCCTTGTTGAAATCCAACTTTATCGCCATGAAACCCTCGTTTCCCTTCTTCTTACGTTGAAGGAAATGGAAGGCTTCATGAGCAATAATGATGTTGTCTTGAATGAGCCTCCCAGGAACAAAAGCTGATTGGTTTGGAGAGATCAAAGACTTCAGATTTCCTTTGAGACGGTTAGCCAGAACTTTTGTGATAATCTTTAGACAAAAATTACATAAGCTGATTGGTCTGAGCTGAGAAAGAGTTTCTGGTGCTTGAACCTTTGGGATTAAGACCAGGTTAGTTACATTCATTTCCTCTAACAAGGAACCATCCCTGAAGAACCTTTTCATTGCCTCGCTGACGTCTTTTCCCACTGTATCCCAAAACTTCTGAAAAAATAAACCAGGGAAGCCATCAGGACCTGGTGTTTTCATGGCACCAAGTTGAAAGGAAGCCTCCTTGAGTTCATTGCTGGAATCTCAAGATGGCTTGATGAAGCGAGGCACTCTGGGTCTGGGGCTTCTTCTAATGGTGGTCCCAACACAGTGAAATATCTGGAGGACTTCCACGAGGTATGCTGTGCTTTCTTAATAGATCTAGTAAGTTACACTTTTAGGATTCTGATGAAGTCATGTTGATGCACTTACAGCGTACAAAGAGAGAGCACTATCTTTTGGGGGATCAAAGTGATGAAGTAGTTGAGGGTGTTGAAAACCCGAAGAAGATTACTATTCAAGCAGTGTTGCTGCTGCTGCTTGGGACTTTGATTGCCACTGCCTTTGCCGATCCTCTGGTAGATGCTGTTGATAATTTCTCGGACGCCACAAGTATTCCTACTTTCTTCATCTCATTCATTGGGCTGCCCTTGGCTACCTCCAGCGAGGCTATATCAGCGATCATCTTTGCGAGCAGGAAAAAGCAGAGATCTGCGTCGCTGACTTTCTCAGAGGTATGGTTTTCCTCAATCGTATGCATTGTCCAAAGTGGTATTTCAAGCACAATATTTCATGGTGAATTAAAATTACAGATGCAATATTTATTAGGTGAACATCGAACTAAAAATGTTTGACACGGATCTCATACAATCATTCAAGTGTCTCGCACTTGTACTGTTTGTACTGTATATGTTTAGAAGAGTCCATGTAGCATTGGTTGGGAGAATAATCCGCTAATCTCTAAAAATTTCTTGTTGTAGTTATATGGGGCGGTCACCATGAACAATGTCCTTTGCTTATCCGTCTTCTTAGCGTTGGTTTACGTAAGGGGACTGACATGGGACTCCTCGGCAGAAGTACTGGTTATCGTTATTGTTTGTGTCGTGATGGGTGCATTTGCCAGCTTCCGCACCACCTTCCCTCTCTGGACATCGTTTGTGGCCTTCCTCCTTTATCCATTTTCCGTGGCACTGGTTTACGTTCTTGACTACGTTCTTGGCTGGTCGTAGACTCATGGTGGTGGTACATTCTGGTGACAGTAATAATCAAGGACTGGAACCTTTAACTTACCGGATGGTTTTTTTTTTTGGTTCGAGAGTGAACATTTGAGTTACTATGCGCCAGGATTAGTTAACTTCCCGGATGTTCTAGTAGGAGTATTATCTTACTTAGGAGTCTTGTTTCCCTTGTCAAAATTGTTTGAGATTTGCCAGCTCATCAAGAAGCATTGAGGAGAGAGAGAGAGATTTAAGTCAAGTATACTGTGAGCAGATCAATAAGAAGATGGCCACCTCTCAAGACATTTGTAGTACAGACAAGGATCAACTTCTCATCTAGGTTATGAGGTGTGGTGGGCTTGCAATGGATTTTACCTCGGCAATCCGAGCTGTTTTGATTTCAGGACATGCTGAGTAAACCGTTCTTGATAGAATTGAAGTTAATTGGACATCGTTAGCCAATAATCAAATAAGTCAGAAGCGATTCAATTTAAGATTGACGATCTCATATTAACTTGAGCCTCCGCATACATGATCTTAACTCTAAAATTAATGGGTTAGGTCATCAAGGTAGGACCCATAATGAACCCTGGAGCGCAAACTACACCATGTGGTCGAGATTTAATTTGATCTGCAAAGAAGCCAACTCCTTCCAAAATATGCTAATTGTGGAATATATCGTCAAGTTGCCAGCGGTTCCAAAATGCTTAAATTGTTCAGAAATGAGCCATAATGCAAAAGAAACATGGGAAAGCTTCCAAAAGTTTGGTATTATCATCTAATTCTTCTTCTGTTGGCGACCAAGGGAACAAGCCGACCCTTGTCGTACGCTTCTTCTTCCGGTTTAATCTCAGATGGTACTGATGACCGTGTTGAATCCAACCAAACCTCCATTGATTTCCTTCTCAAAGGAGGAGTGGATTACTATGTTTCTTCTTCAGAAGAAGAAGAAGAAGAGTGTGAGCAAATGTACGGATTCTTGCCATGTTCATACAGTGCTACGGGGCATCTGTTCCTCATTGTGGTGTATGAGTACCTTTTGTTTCATGGGGAGTCTTACGTTGCCTCTGGCGGCAAACGGATTTTCAAGATTCTTGGACCCGGTATCTTCGGTGCTAGCGCTTTCCAAGTCATTGGTTCCCTTCCGGAGGCCTTGATTCTTCTTGGTATGCTCTTTTTTATGCGCTCTGCAATTGTTGTTTTTGTTTTCTTCTTTTCCCTTCTCTAGTCTTCAGTGAGATTTTTTGTGTAATTGCCCAAACCAACACACGCCCACTATAGGATGAAGAATGAATCAAGAAAAGAATGCAAACAGAAGAGCACGAAATATAGGTTTTAGCTGGTTTCTCAATGCTTCCACGGTTCATACCAGTTTTTACTATGTATCGAATGAACAAGAATGACCAAGTTACACCGAGCCCCCGCCATGGGTGCGGGCAACAACTTGATTTCTGCTCTCTTGGAGTAGTCCTAGTCGTCTTGGTATAATTTCTGCCTCATTGCAACCTTGTGGTATCTTGGTTTTAGAGTCATTGATGATGGTGTGTTTTTTCCTTTTCCTCCCTTTTCCTTTTATGCTAAGGGCCCCAGATTCTTAGGTCATGAATACTTTTTAGTCTTCACAATTATGCACTTCCCTATTGTTCATCACCTTTTGGAAAACTAAAGTTAATAGGGGACTTCAAGATCTAATTCATGCCCACCACTTGACTGCTAATGTATGGATATTGTACTTTTTCTACGGCAGTGGTGTTAATAAAGTGTTGCCCTGTTTGAATTAGCTGATGATCAATCACAAAGTCCACCATGGTTCATAGTACTGTTCTAGAACTTGAGATGTCTGGGCTACAGGCGCCTTGACTAATCCATGGGGGACGCAGACCCATATTCTATTAGCGGGGGGCCATCCCTTAGAGCATCCACATCTCTCTCTACTTCTCCTTCTTCTCAAGTGTGGAAAGTTAAAGAGACGGTAGGACAGGAAGTCTCGGTCATTAAAGAGCGAATTGCCAATGAGCCAGTAGGACAAGTAGTCCCAGTTGTTCAAGAGCGAGCTGTTAAGGAGAGAGTAGATGGAGATAAAAATGAATGGGTCGAGGTGAAGAGGAAGAAAGCCAAAAGAACTCCTTTGGCCATCTCTGCTTCATTATGTGGTTCTTCTACAGCAAACGAAGTTGGGAATCTAGAGAGATGTGAGGATTCGGGTGCCTCTACCGTGGTAAAAGTAACAAACAAAGATGATGCAGGGACTGTGCCTCAGTCGACTGTGTTTTATCCTGTATCTTGTGACACTACTCCGGTTGTCCAAGGTCAGGGTAGCAATCAACAAGAGCTTCCCCCCGTGGCTCTCCGTCGATCAACACGTTTTCGAGAGCCTCCAAGGATCCCTTTGGAAGGCGATTTCATTGGACCTCATCCGAGCTTGAATAAGGTGGAGGGTGAAACAAGAAAGAAGCTTCGGGAGAAAATAAAGATGTTAACGGCTTCAAGGAGTTAAGGCTTGCTTGTCATTTGTGTTGCTTTCTTGTTGTGCTTTGAGCGTTTTTGGATATCTGCTTTGTGTTATTTAGGTTTTTGTTTTCTCTTTTCCTCCTGGGGTATGCCCCTTGTAGGCTGTATATTCGGTTAGCCTTTTTTCTATTTCAAGCTAAGTTACCCAAAAAAAAAAAAACCACATTTTCTCCCCTGCATCAGCCTCAATTGCTTGCTCGTTACTTTACAAAATTTGAAGAAGAGCTACAGTGCCTCTTTTGATAGAGCGAGGCACTATTCATCACTACACAATATTTTACTATTTAAAATGATTACGAAAGCCTTAGTACAATTAATTTTGGGACACCCTATAGAGCATAAACTTGATTATGAGAGCCCTAAAGACAAATATTAAATATGACCCTTTAGGATAAAATGATCAAAAAAATAATATCTTCGCTCCGGTTCAAATGGATTGAAAATTAGAGCACTTCATTTTTTAGACTGTTTATATATTGGAGTAAAAAATATAGTTAAAAAATTAAATGCTCCAATTTTTAATCGGTTTGAATCGGTGTGAAAATCTTCTTTTTTTTTAATCATTTTATTCTAAAGTGTCATAATTAATTTTTGGCTTTAGAGCTCTCCTATGAGAGCCCTAAGAGTTATAGAACCAAATAAAGAGCGGTTACTAATGAGAACCCTAGGGACAAATTTTAATTATGACCGTTTAGAATAATATAATTAAAAAGTAAAATTTTAGCACCGATTTTAACAAATTAAAAATTAGAGCACTTAATTTTTTTAGTAAACCGCTCTAAAGTAATAGAGTGGCTTTTTGAGGTGTAATTTGGTCCAAAATGTAGAGAGTCTGATGCGGATGCTCTTATGGATTAAACCAAACCAAACCGAGCCATATGTCCCATCCCTTATGGACTAGCCCAACAAAAGTCGATAGCACTTATGAGGTTTCGAACCTGAGCCTAAAAGATAGCAAACCCTTAAATCCAAGGGCTTGCTTGACCACTAGAATTATACTTATGGATGGGTTTTGACTTTTGTGGATGAACGTAGCGAAATCGAACAAAAACCGACTTCTGATGCTATTTTGTAAACCAGGGACAAAATGATCCATTGGTAGTCTAGGCAGCAGCATGCCCTGCAGGCTGCAGTGCCTAAACAAATGCTTTGAGTAAATTGCTTGAAGGCTCTAGCTGATTGTTTCTCTTTTCCCTCAGCATCTGGAATTTTGAACAGTAAAGAGACAGCTCAAGAGTATGTCTACACTGGTGTTGGCTTGCTTGCTGGATCAACAATCTTGCTTCTCACTGTACTATGGGGAACTTGTGTAATTGTTGCTAGTACGAACTTTTCCAATGACCAAAACTCTGATCCTTTGGTTAATTCAAGTCCCGGACATAACCCGTTTTGGAGATTTTTGTCCTTTTTAACTGGTTCGCTCTCTTCTTCGTTTTAGTTCTTCAGTTTCACACATGATTTGTGCAATAAGTGGAAGTAAAATTTGTGTTTTCCTCGTGCTTTGTGTTTTGTTAACAGATTATGGTATAACAGCGGATGTGGAGACTAGTTACATGGCGAGGATTATGCTTATCTCAGTTATCCCACTCATAATAATTCAAATCCCAACAGTCTTCCATTTTTCTTCTTCCGGGGAAAGAATTCTTATTGTCATCACTCTTGTTATCTCTGTTTCATTCCTACTTTGGTACTTCCTCTACCAGGTATACCATTTAGACCATATAGCTAGTAGCTACTCCTTGTAACATTGTAAGAGCCATTTTCCTTCATTTTTTAAATTATTTAGCATTTCCTCGATGAGTTGCACAGGTTTTCCAGCCGTGGATCCAAAACCGAAGAATGGAATTCATAAAACATGAGCATTTAGTACTAGACATATTAAGGCATGTGCAGAAACATGCACCGGGAAGACTCCTCACTGCAGATGGTGCACCAAATGTAATCGCTATAACAAGGTAGTGCTTTTAACAATTACATTGTGGTATGATGTTTTATGTGAAGTCTTTATTTCCATCAGATGTTGGATATATTTCAATGCAGGCTATTTGAGGAGGTAGATCAAGATAGAGATAAATTCCTATCACTTACTGAGTTGAGAAAACTTTTTCTTGGAATCAAATACGAAAGATGGCACGCACATAAGGATAGAGCTGTTGATGAGGTGATGAAAGAATTTGATACTAGCAGTGACAAGAAAATCACCATGGATGAGTTTGTCAGTGGATTCACAAAGTGGCTTGAGGAGATGAAGCTCTCGGCGGAAAAACCATATCACACTGTAAAGTCTTTGAAAGAATTATATGAGGTAATTCTAAGATTTGAGTTGAAACAGAATAATCAAGTCGTAGTTCGTACCATGTTACTTATTGATAGTGGCAATTGCTGGAATATCTTTGCACAGATTTTGCAACCTTTGATTCAGAAGAAAAAAAAGGAACATGAGGAACTAATATCCGAAGTTTTAGGACATGTTCAAAGCTCCACCATAGGGAGTCTATACATGGAAAATGGAAGACCTAATATACCTATTATCAGAAGGTTATAGCACATTTTGTTATAGTTTGCAGACAGATTTTTTGGGAATTACGCGTGTTTCTCGTCAAAATGATAAATCTGCCTATCGTATTGCAGGTTATTCGAAAGCATTGATCTTGATAAAGACAATTGCATATCACAATCTGAATTAAGACAGCTGGTCGGGGATATAAAGTTTCGTAACGTGCCTCTTGATTCGGATGAAGTAGTAAATAAACTCATGGAAGAACTTGACATAAGTGGAGATCAGATGATAAATGAGGAGGAATTTGTCACCGGAGTTTCGAATTGGCTGCATGCATCTAAGAACCAAGCTCCTACTCCTACCTCAACCGAGGCCCCCAATGAAACATATCAAGTTAGTAAATTCCAATTCCTGACCAGAACTTCTTGATTTAAAATAGGTGTTAGTTGCAGTTGAACAACTTATAGGAAAAGCTGATTATTCAATATCAAAGGCCACAAAGCATCAAAATATTGAGCTTCTCGAAAGTAATTCTACCTGTTAGAATATAATATTGGTATTAGTCTCACATTGGTTAATGTAGTCTTATGTTATGATTTCCCATTATATAAATAAGAGTTGATTGTGTTAGGGTTAGTAAACACAATACCCTACACACTTTTCCTTCCTAAACAACATGGTATCAGAGCGGGTTCACCATCCACCTTAGATATACAAAACCCTAGCCACCACCCTCTACCACCATCATCATCTCACCATGAAACCCTAAATCTACTGCCAATAATCCCAAACCACCACAACCCTAAAATCACAACCCTAATCTTAGCCTCTGTCCTAACCCTAATCCCTTCCATTGAAATCTATCGCCATAATCATTGTTCACTAATTACTGTTCATCAGTGTTACTGTTCACCGATTATTGTTCACAGTGTTATTGTTCATCGTCGTTGCTGTTCATCAGCTACTCGTGCTGTTTCAGTCAGTAGAAGGCTTTCGTTCAATTATATTGTTGGTTTAAAGTGGTAATTTGCCACTCTGAGGTTCTGGGTCTTGGTTATTGATGATGTTGGGTTGATCTGTTGGTCGATTGCTGGTTTCTTGTCCAGTGATATATTTGCAATGAAATCTGATTCTGCTTCCGCTGTCTCTGTTGCTGTTGGTTCTTCATTCAGTCGTGGACATGGTCATAATTCTGGATTTCCTAGTCGGATTTTTGGCCATGCTTTTGGTGAGCGTGATAACATATCTTGTTTTGTCGTCTATTTTGTTGAAGTTGGTGGTTGTTGGTTGGTAATTGAAGTTGGTTGTTATTGGTTGTTGAAGTTGGTAGTTGAAATTGGTTTTGTTGGTCGTTGAAGTTGGTAGTTGAAATTGGTTCGTTGTTCGTTGGTCGTTGAATTCGTTCGTTGGTTGTTGGTCGTTGAATTCGTTCGTTGATTCGTTGGTTTTTGAAATTTGTTCGTTGGTCGTTGGTCGTTGAATTCGTTCGTTGGTCGTTGAAATCGTTGAAGTTGAAGTCGTTGAAGTTGGTTGGTTGTTGAAGTTGTTGAAGTCGTTTCATTGGTTGAAGTCGTTCGTTGGTCGTTACTATTGAAAGTTGTTCCATTATTTTAACAAGTTGGTTGTTTTTCGTTATTGCTGTTAGTAGTTGAGGTAATTGTTTCGTTGGTTGATATGTAACAAGCTGGAGAGTCTCCAGCTTGAGGGGGAGTGTTAGAATATAATATTGGTATTAGTCTCACATTGGTTAATGTAGTCTTATGTTATGATTTCCCATTATATAAATAAGAGTTGATTGTGTTAGGGTTAGTAAACACAATACCCTACACACTTTTCCTTCCTAAACAATACTACCCATTAGCAGAAACCAGAAGTTGTATTCTAAACAACTCGGACAGCTTTCAAGACCCGCCAAGAAACTAAAATTCGATGCTGTTATCAGCATTTTGACGTTTAAATTTTGGCTATGCAGAAAAAGTGGGAAGAGACTGACTTATTGGTAGAGGGAAAAACTGTTGATAGGTCTCTATGGGCATGGATGAAGGCTATAATGCTACTGGTGGCAGGAATTGCTATATTAGCAGTTCTAGCTGAACCACTGATAGAGAGTGTCCAAAGCTTCTCTCAATCAGCTACTTTACCATCTTTCTTCATCTCTTTTATTTTGGTCCCATTGGCTACCAATGCCAGAGGTGCAATATCAGCAATCACTGCAGCAAGAAGGAAGAAGCCAAGGACTACTTCTTTGACCTTCTCTGAGGTTTGTTCCTTCATTTTCTTATTTTCCAATTCAATGCAAAGGCAGAGAAAAACTAGAAGATGGACAATATAAATGAGTTTCGATTCTTGTATGCGTCTGTGCATAAGCATGCGATTTTACATGGTCTTGTCGACCTGGGTGATATGTTCCATTAGCAACTTTTGTCCAAAATAAAAATGGGATTATGCTCATGCTCAAGTCTCCCCTACTTTTTTTCGTCATTAAAAATGCGGTTATGCTCATGCCGAAGGCTCCCCTACCTTTTTTTTTGGGTCGAAAACCTAGTTCATGTGACTCGAAACCAGTGTCACAATGCTGGGCTAGGATTCTTTTATCTCCTTTTCTGTGTTCCCTCCTCTTTTCCATGCTTCTAATACTGGCATCTGTCCTACTTTTCTGTTCTATCCCTCCAAAGCTACATACAACATGATCACAAAAAGTATATTCAATACTAGAAGTGTTAATGCAGAGTTAGTAGTTAATTTCAAACTGTGAATCACAAACAATCTGAAGCGAAGGAGCCTGCCTTTCCACCCAGTCTATCCTTTTCTCACCCTGTTGGATTTGAATCACAAATTCCTGTTCTTCCTTCCCAAAGAAGCCTATCTTCTCCTATGGTATCTAGTGGATCTCAACACAATAAGCATCACTCTCCCTGCATGTTAGGAGCGAATAGCGCTACCTTATTGGTTTATCGATGTGATCCAGAAACCGTAAAAACGACGACATCTTGTGACTTGAATTGATTTTTTTTTATTATGCAGATATACGGCGGGGTGTTCATGAACAACGTTCTAGGCTTGTCTGTGCTTTTATCCTTGGTTTATTTCCGGGGATTGTCATGGGAGTTCTCAGCTGAAGTGCTGATCGTTCTTATTGTTTGTGCTATAATGGGAGTTGCTGCTAGTTTCAGCTCCACCTTCCCCATTTGGACATCACTGGTTGCCTACTTGCTGTACCCATTGTCCTTGATACTGGTTTATGTACTTGATGATTTCTTCAACTGGTCTTAAAGCTTAATTTCTAGCTCAAAGATGTCTGTTGAAAAGATCAAAAGATAGAAATAAAACAATAATTTTGGGTGAAGTGGGTGCATATACAGATACACTTGTGGGCAGTGTGTAAGAAGAGTGATACTGTTTGGGTGATCCTGCACTGCAGGGCCGTAGGGCAGCCGATCCGGCCGTCTATTTCGGCAATGGACGGCTCGGATTATATGGACGATCCAAATCAATTGGAGCTCGGATTAAATTCGAGCCGTCCGCATCGAAATGGACGGCTGAATCAACTATCCTACAGCCCTTGCAATGCAGGCTGCACGGCAGGATTTCCGAATTCACATGCATACTTACATAATCAAATAATGAGGGTTTGATTGGGCACCGAAAAAATAGAGTGTCATTTTTTACACATTTCAATACACTTTTACAACCTTTAACAAAACTCCATTGAGCTCTTTGTAGCATTTTCCGAAAAAATCCCTCGAAGTTGGCTTTAAATGTTAATAGTGGGAAGAAAATACCCAAATCATTAATGCAACTTTCTATTTTTTTGAACGGCAAAAATTAATGCAAATTTTGATCCCAAAGGCAATTTTGGGAGTATTTCACTGTTTTTTTTTTTTCTTTTTCCTTTCTTTTCTTTTTTTTCAAATATGACACTCTATTTGTTGTCATAATATTCATCTTTTCATACGGTTTTTTTCCCTTCAGAATGAGGGTTTGATTGTGCACCGTCACATCATAGTGTGAAATCAACGCCTGCCTCAATTCGTAAACGTCGATCGTTTTCTTTCCTCTCTTTTTTTTCATGCAAGAAAATCGTATTCTTCATTATCCTCGGAGAATGGGAGTGAGGGTACCCCACTCTCACCAAATGAAGTGTACATTGCCTACTACCAGCTAAGTTAGGAGGCAACTACTTCCGTTATAACTACTTATAAGTCATTCACGGCGCATAAAACGTACTCCACTAACAAGGGTAGCGATATAATGCTGAAACTGTTATTGTTTGTGCCAAAATTTCGGTGCATAAAAGTCTTGTACCCTGCACACGGTACAAGTCTTTCATGTATTGGCGTTTCGGCACCAACAAAACAGTTCTGGTATTATCATTTCCCACCGGTATTTTCGGTAGTGAAAAATTTGTAGGTTTTTATTTGCGATCGAGAAATTGTTAGTTGTTTTCGGTAGTGAATAAGTTGTTGATGGTTTGAAAGTAGAGTTACTGTAGCAAAAACAGTGTTTGTTAACAAACTTTTTGTTAGTGAAAACGATATGGTAAAATACTGAAAAAAAATTATTAATAAAAACGAAATGGTAAAATGCGTTAAATTTTTAGTAATTTTTGTCGGTAGAAACAGGATCCAATTGTAAAAGTACTCGATAGAGACTTCCAAATCCTCATTCTTCGTACGCGTATGTGATTTCACGCCTCATACTTGGTGACTGGAAAATGAAGAGATGGGTTTGAAAAGAAAAAGGGCTGAGATTTCAGGAAAAGAAAAAGGGTGAGGGGCCTTGTGGTCCTTTCAAGAGATATGCATACTAGTTGGTTAATTCGCCACGTACTAATACTTTTGGTCTAGTTTTTTGTTACTGTTTTTGTTTTTGACATCTAGGCCTCTTTTCTCGTTTTGCCGACATTCTCAGGGCCCGGCTCATTTAGTAATTGAATCGAGTTTGCGTTCGAGTTTTGGACTTTTGTAATAAACAAGTCAGGTTCAACACTCTAATGCTCGGTTCGGATAAAAAAAGTCCGGTTCGTTTGTATAGGCTCGCTCGTTTAGTATACGAATCTGGCTCGGCTCGTTTAATATATGAATATGGCTGGCTTGTTTAGTATATGAATCCGGCTAGCCTCGTTAAGGGCTCAATTGGCATGTTAACAACGAACCATGCTTAAGCTTGAGTTTTAGACTCGTTTACTAAACGAGTCAAGCTCGAACAAAACGAAACTCGGGTGGGATCGGCTCGTTGGCACCCCTTGTAATCATACAGTGGCTTGGTAATATTAATGCTGTGTTTGGATTGCTTTTTGAATTTTTTTTTGAAAAAATAGTAGGGGTAATAAGTGGAAAGAAATAGAGAGAGAAATGATTGGAAGTAGGAAGAAACTAGGAGAATTCTTTTGAAAAATGTTTTTTAGAAGTAAAGCAAACACAGCATAATATATTTTTGAGAAATGATTTTTACACTCATTTTTTCGATAAGTGAACTCATTTCCTTGTCTTTCAGTAAAGTTTTTTGTGTGTACTTTTTTCACTAAAAAAGAAAAGAAAAGAAGTGCACTTATCAAAAAATAATGTGTGAAAATCATTTTCCTGTAGTTTTAAATGAATAGTTATTTCTTACCATTTTAAGGGGTTCAAATCAAGAAGTGCGCGCAACTCTCATTTCTTTCTTTCCAGCGAATACTATGGGTTCGCGCGCCCTCTTCCGCAGGTCGCGGGGGTGGCGCCCGCCAGGCCTACTTGCGGGGTAGCCTCTGCCGGGCCAACTCGGGACTCCTCACTAGTCGCTTTTTCATGAGTGCACAAATACAAATGTGCCTATTTGCGTAGATGTAGCCATGAATATGTATCACTGAACCATTATAAAAATAAAATCTCTGGTGCTAGCCAACCCCCGGCAACATCCCACCGGCCCACGACTTGATGGTTGTTGGCGATACGACAGTGATTTGCGTGTTGATTTTTTAATAATATGAGAAAACGAAAATTATTCACTGTTCAATCATACTGGATGAAAATTACTTATTTTTTGGAAATTTCACGCCGAATTTTTATTTCAATGATCAGAGATCCAGAGACATTGATTTGTGGGGCTTATTTTTGTAACAATTCAAGGAAGTCATTTTTATTTTGAAAGAGTACTAGTCAAACAACATGTGTTTTGTTTAAATTTTTGGTAAAACTAAAAACCTGCCAATTGTTTTTTCAAAGAAAAGTGCCGTGCCCCCGGTGGCACTGCCTACTCGGGGCTACCCCGCCACGCACGGCTTCTTTTAATAGGGTGGTAAATATACTGATCGACAATCATTCTACAATTACATCTATTTACACGTATATTTACACACCTACACTCACAAGAGTCAGAGTCGCCTTAGAGGATAGACAGGAGAAACATGCATTTCGGACCCCAAAAAAGCCTAAAAACGAGGACCCCCAAAATTCTAAAACCCTATATATATATGACCCCTTTTTTTTTCTTTCACTAAGCCTACTTTACACAAAATAGGCCTAACAATGGAATACACTGATTATCAACTCCTATAGGCCATAAACCATTAGGGTACGTTTAGTTCGATTGAATTGAATTGACAATGGAATGAAATTGAGAAGACTAATTTTCAAAGGATTGATTTTGATATATTTGTAATGGTTGCATTTTTTTTGGATAACTATATGTTTATATTTTGTAATGATAAATCTTTTGTAATGGTTTTTTTTATAAAACTCTTTGTAGACCAAACTTTTATATATGAAAAATATAGGAAGGCCTTATTCAAAAGGTTTGTTTCCGGCCTCCAAAATTTATGAGCCGGCCCTAATGAGGGTACAAGTTCAACACACACTAGATGTGTGTATCGATATACGGCCTACACATTTTGTAAGTGTGAGTTTATAAATGAGTGTGCAAATAGATGTGATTTTGTGGGACCTGACTTTTCCCATAAAAAGTACTCCAGTATTGGTAGTGTTTTCACGTCTCCGAAGTGCAATGAAGAGATGGAAGAGTTATTCAATACTCTTGGGGCACCGTCATGCCTTCTTCCACCACTCATTTTGGTGTTGAAGTCAAAATTAGTGTGTAGGCCTTATTCAACGTGCGGTTGAAAATGGCCTGAGACACCGCTACGTGATGCTCCAGAGGCATGGAATAATCTCTCGAAGAGATGGGTTTGAAAAGAAAAAGGGTGGAGAGTGAGAATCAGGACAAGAAAAAGTGGATCGAATCCATAAGGAATCGGATCCTTTTTGCCGACATAAGTTGGGGGTTATCATCCAGTGGTCTGGCGACATTAATAATCGTTAAGGTACGTTTGAATAGAGTCAAAGCGATAGAAAATGCAAGAAAGAGAAAATTAAAAAAATATTATTATTTGATTAGCATGAAAATAAAAGAAAGTGTAAAGAAAGTAGGTTTTTCTGTACAACTCATTAAAACATGAGTATATACTGTTACTAGTACTACATAGCTTCTACTTTCCTGCAAAAAAAAAGAGGAAATTTTATTTTCTAGTTGCCATATTTTTTGACACTTTCCATTAGGTTAATAACTTCTTTTTCTATCATGAGATCCCTAAAATCCGTTTGATTAGCGAGATAATGGTAAAAAATGCAAGAAGGAGAAAAAAATAACTTTTTTGTGTCCACTTAGCAATAATATCCTAAAAAGTGAATTTTCTCATACAATCCTCTAAAGCTTGAGAGCTTGCCTAACTTTTTCTCACAAAATGTATAGGAAAATTTTATTTTCTCGAGAAAATCAACTACAATTACTCTAACTTATCTCTTTATCCTCTTCCATCCACCTTATCTCTTCTAATTTGGACAACTTTCTTCTTTTTCAAACAATGATATTTTATTTTCTCTATTTTTTCTTGCAAAACTTTCATCATAATCAAATGGATGTGAGAAAAAAAATTATATTTTCTTTTTCTTTTCTTTCACTTCACTTTCTATCATTTTCACTTTTCATTACATTTTTCTCGCTAATCAAACGTACCCTAATGTATGCTAAGGATAAATTAGTAAATACATACTTTTTCTTGCAAAATTCTTAAAAGAACTTTTCATTTTGACCAACACACATGTAAGAAAATAAAACTTCTTTTCACTTTATTTTCTTTTACTTTAATTCCTCTCATTTTCTTTTATGATCGAGGGGTTCAAATCGGACTCCGAGTCCCTGTAGTGCTCTGAAAGGACTGCAATTTGCAGCCCCATCCAAACGGTGCCGTATTGGGCCAAGATGGGATATTACTAGATCCTCTCTCTCTCTCTGCGCCAGACCCATTTTGTCCTCCAGTAAGTCTACTGGTACAACAATTATGTACAGATTTTGCGTACAGCAAACCTCTTTCTTGTTTTCTTCTGCAGGAGCTAAAAGTATTATACTGTATGATGGAGTATTAATTCCAAAGTCCAAACTAAAAATCTGTAATTTCCGATCAATTTTGGTCATCTAGCAAATTTTTTTTTTTTTACTTAGACGACTTCAATTCTAAACCAAATATGGAAAAAATGCTCCCAACTAAGAACTTAATTTGAAAAGGAAACAATTTATAAAATCTAGTAATTCTGGAAGGAGAGAGAGAACCAAGTAACCAATCCTTTATCTATGGAGTTTTGTATTCTGGTTCAGAATCTCTAGCAAACTAGAGTGAATCAAAATAATCGATAGAAAAAACCCAATCAATTTCCTAAAAGCTTTTCTCAATTGTTCTTGCTCCTCTTTGGGAATTACCATTAATTATGACTGCTCATGTATACCTTTTATAAAGGGTGAAGTGAAAGAAAGAAAAATTGCAGAAGATGACGAAGGGTGGGTTTGGATTGAAAAGTTAACTTATTTTTTTTCTTTCTTTAATTTTTTTTGCATTTGCTTATTTTGCTTCAAACTTTTGTGATTTATTGATTCGTCTCGACGAAAAGAATTGAAAAAGTAAATTTTTTTTTATCCAAACTCATAATTTTTTGAATAAAGACAAAAATAAGTAAAAAGACATCATTTTTATGTTATTTTTGTCTCTTTTTTTGAAAAAGTTATGAGTTTCGATAAAAAAATTTACACCTTTTCGATTCCTTTCGCCAATACAAATTAATAATAAAAGTCACAAAAATCTAATGCAAAACTAACAAATGTACGGAGTATCTTTTTTTGAATAAAAATAAATTATTATTTGTAGAGAGAGAGAGAGAGAGGGAGAGAGTATGTGCATGTCTGACAAAAAGGGGATAGGTTTTGTGTTATGTGGAGTAATAGAAGTACAGTAGTAATATCCCAACTCTTGTCAAAAGGAGTAATACGGAGTATCCCAAGTTCCAACTTGGCCCTAAAGGACGCCATTTGATGGAGCTGCAAGTTGCAGTGCTTTTAAAGCGCTAGGTAGCTATGTAGTAGTTGATTGCATCTGCTACTCACACAAATCTTTTGGTAGATTTTACTATTTCTTAAAAAATAAGCAGTTTATTTTATATTTTTAAATTCAAAAATAATGTAAATGAAAACTATTTTTTTAAATTTTTTTGCACCGTAGTGATAGAAAAATTATTTGTGTAAGCACATGATTTTTGAGTTTGAAATTGCCTTCTTAAAAAATAAGTACTTATTTTGAGTTGCAGAACGGAGCCTAACTCCGATCCACACATCTCTATTTTCACCTCTATTTTGAATTTACTGATGCTGGTAGTTGAGGTATGAGGACCAACCATGTCCTTCATATTTATTGCTACTTGCTAGTAGTGGTTGAGAATCAAACTCAACCTCTCCAATCCAATATCCTCCATTTTTGCCTCCATTCCTCCAGAAGCAGAGACTGTGTTTGTGTAGTGTGTGCTGTGCACCATCTGGACTATCCGTCTCAATAATCAATAGTCCGGATTAAAATTAAACTTTTTCGGAGAAGAGTTAAATTCTTCTCCGAAAAAGTTTTTTGAAATCTGAACCATCCATAACACTTTTGAACTGTTGAGATCGTGCAGCACCGTGTTGTATACTAGGTGCGCAACACGCCCCCGGTTCCTCAATAAATTTTTGATCATTCAAATATGGAGGATCGAAACCAATCCTCCAAAATGGAGGCAAATATAGAAGATGGGTTGAATTGATTAATTCATCCGAATCGGAGGAATAGAGATATTTGGAGATATACATATAAAAGTATGCATCGAAGATGCTAACAACTACTGCTCACAGAGCAATTGGGTGTGTCGATCATTTTCAAGTTGGCAGGTAAATGGGCCACCACGGGTTTAATCAAAATATCCGAAAAGGACGTTGCTTTATTCCTCGATATAATTAAGAGTGTTTTAGAAGGAATTGAAATATTGTCGAAGGCCATCTATTTTCAGCTTCTGATGATATGTATAGGAGTATTTTCCAACCAGCTGTGCAACATAAATATGGAAGGAAATTGATTTTCACATTTTTTTTTATATTCACATTCTCTTAATTTTCACACTGCTCTTTTTGATATTCACACTCTCTCTCATCCATTAGTGCAACGTACTGAAAATTCAAATTAATTGTTGATCATTCACTCATCTCAATGATATCAGCGTGACACTTTTAAAGGAGGAACCTTAAAAAAAGAAAAAGAAAAAAAAAGAGGTTGTTGAGAAATCGGCCAAATAACAGAGTGAAAAATAATACTCCCGCATTACAAAAAAGATGCATGCAGAGATTTTTACCTTCATAATTTTATTACTTTCGATTTACATCCCCAATTAATGTTGCGGTCAACGTAGGAGTGTTAAATGGGCGGGTTTGTCAAATTGGGTAAGTTATAAGTGGGTTAAGTCTTTAATGGGTCATTGACCCATTTAGACCCATTAATTATGAGTTCAATTACCCATACCCAACCCGGCCCATTTATTTAAAATCAAACCCGACCCGCCCATCAACCCAATTACATACTATATACTAAAATTTAAAATGACTAAAATACCAATGTATACAAAAATGACAATATTACCCCTATAAATCTAAATGATTAAAATACACCCGTAAAATTACTGTACTTTCCTTCCACAAAAATTATCAAAAAAGTATTTTGGTGCATTTTTCCATTTTCTGGTTCTTTTAACTATTTGTTGACAAACAATTTTACTTTTCTTCTTCTTCTTTTTTGTTTATCTTAGATAAAAATATAAAATTCAGATATACCAATAATATTTTTTTAAAAGCACGCGAAAAAAAATTCATTCTTATTTTCACTGGACATTACAAAGTGTCCAAATAGGAATCTTTAAATGTGAACCCTATGTGTGCAGAAACTCCATGGATTGTGATTTTGATCCATTAAGTTAAAAAAAAAAACAAAACAAAACAGGGGGAGATCCAAGAGTGGTCAAATATTGTATCCAGCTAAAAAAAAATACCAAAGAATTCGCAGCGGTTAGCAAAATCATGATACTCTTCAAATAACAAAGCACAAAATTCTGTCGATATTCTCTTCCTCGCAATCGATTTCGTCGAGGTCCCCCCCGGAAAAAAAATCTAGTAACCGGACTAGTGTGTTGAGAAAATCAGTGAAAAGACTGTACCGGAGTCCTTTCCGATCTTCTTACTTGAGTGATTCATCTCGAGCGAGAGAAGTCGTAAAAGTTAAATTTTTTTATCGAAACTAATATGCGCTGAGCATAATTTACTTGAGTGTACATATATTACCACAGCCAAAGGCAACTCTCTCTCTCCTCTTTCTATGTGCTGAACTTTTGCTTACCATCACTGAAGACGATTACTGGACAAAATGCAGAATGGAGTAACACGGAACCGTTGTTTCTGTAGTAGCCGGAGTTGGAGACCTACTAATGGGTTATTTTCATGGTTTATTCGGTCATTTTAGTTGACCCAATTAAGAAATAGATTAGATGGGTTGGACCCATTCTGACCCAACTAATAAATGAGTTGGGTTGAGTCTTTTTTTAGTGGATGGAGTTGGGGAGAAAATGATGAGCCGGTCCCGCTTTTCAAGTTTGTGGTCCTTGGAGTCCTTTCCGTGTAAAGTCAAATAGCTCACTAGGTCCCTAAAAACAAAATGGGAGAATTGCATATCAGTGGATAAAGGGGCAACTAATGCCCAAATGATGGAACACTTTTTTCGGAATTCATCTAAACATGACAAGGATAAAGATTAATTCTCAATACATGGAGAGGCCACCTAAAATGACTGTTATACCCTTCATCAAAAAAACCCTAAACCCCAAACCCACCCACCCATCCATCGTTCCCCCTTCAATTCCCTCCAATTCCCACACGGCTCTGAACAGGACGTCCGACTGGAAGCGAACAACAAGAGGTAGGGTTTGTTCTGCTTCTTTCCTCCTCTCGACCTCTTCTCCTTCACCTCTTCTTCCTTTCTGACTTCATCTCTCTCTCAATGGTACAGTACTCTTACCATTCCACGGAAGAAGAAGCAAGATCTTGTCCTTGACCAAACGGAAAATCGTACGCTTCTGGTAAGGAATTTTTTGGGTTGGGTGTTTCAATTTGTTTGCAGTTTTCTCTCTTTTCTCTTCTCTCATTCCGTCCATGTGAATTTGTTTATAAGCAATTTGGTTTTTCACATTGTATGAGTGAGGAATAGAAGGGGCAATATTGAGACTTGCCCATTAGTTCCCCCTAGGAGAAAAATGTACTATGTTAATACCAACATTTGATCCACCATTCTGTACCCCCATTGTCGCCATTGCAATGGAAGTTTGTTTTTCCAGAAAATATAATAGTTGCTCTTTAAGTCACCTAATGTTACTCCTTGTAAGAACTGTTGTTGCTCTCTATGTAAGAAAGTATGCCCTAGGCTGTTAAGGGCAGTCACCCATGTTTTAAGTCACTGATGGCTGTCCCTTTACCCCTTGTGTTGGTCTGTATATATGAAATGTGGTTCTTCTTGAAGTTATGTAACATGTTTTTTTTATTGTAAGAGTATTATTTGGAAACATCCCTCCCTCAAACTATACACCATTTGTTTACTTCGTCATCAAACTATCAAAGACGTTTACTTAGTCCTCCAAGTCTATGTTGTCCTCTTCTCTAACTTCTTTTAACTTTTAAACGGAAAACACACATGTGAGCAGCACATGCGCTAATTCCCCACAAGTGAAAGGGCAAAAATGCCATTCTACATCAATCCAGAATTCCATGCACAAAACCCTCCCCCTCCTCTCTGTCTCTCATACTTTGTATACATAGCCTACTCATCACTCCATAGTCCACACCATTGTTACACACTCAAATTCAGAATTTTGATCGATGAAGGCTTAAGGAGAGGAGTTGGCTGCAATGAACGATTTTTGTAGCTAATGACAGTTGAATCCACACCATTCTTACACACACAAATCCAGAAATTTGTAAGTAATAGCAAAACCAGAATGTGGTCTGTTTTTTTGTAGGTCATGACAGTTGAATATGAAGTAGTTGAACCTACTTTAGTTTTATAGCTGCTGAATCTGTATTTGGCATTGAATCTGCACTTTCAGTTTAAGTTTTGTGTTATGCACTTTCAGTTTCAGCATTGGTTTGTAATGATTGATGCACTTTGTTGTACTTTGATGGATGCACTTTCCTCCACCAATTTAGATACAGCTCTGTTACCAAATTTGGAGTGGTGAAATCATTTCATTACGCAAACAAATGCAGAAGGCAATGGTGAAATCGTTTATTTGCATTTTAAGACACAAATTTTGGACACAGACACAACTTAGGACACAGTCATAGCTTAAGTTTTTGAGCACTTCGAACATGGACACAACTTCATGGTAGATACTTTAGATTTCCAACAGTTACAGTCTTGTCAACCATGAAATGATCAATAGGGTACTCATTTAGAGTGTTTGAAGAGGATGAGGATGAGGATGAGGATGAGGATGAGGATGAGGAATGCATGGCTGGAGATGGAGGGAGGTCACAGGAAGGGAGGGAGAGAGGTCAAGGGATGGAGGCTGGTGGTGTACTCTTGGTCTTGTACTCTGTTTTTTCTATCGATTGTATGACTGTATATATACCGCGATTGTAGGAAACCCATTTCAGTCTGGCACCAGATTGGTGGATTGATGTGGAATGAAATTTCTGCCCCTTAAGGTGTGGAATGTGCTGCTCGCATGGCTGCTTTTCGTTTAAAAGTTAATAGAAGTTAGAGAGGACAACATAGACATGGATTCGAGGACAGAGTAAACGTTTTTGATAGTTTGAGGGATGTTTTCGAAAAAAACTCTTCCTGAAAATATAATAGTTGCTCTTTAAGTCACCTAATGTTACACCTTGTATGAATTTTTGTTGCTCTCTATATAAGAAAGTATGCCCTAGACTGTTAAGGGCAGTCACCCATGTTTGTACTCACTCAATGGTTGTCCCTTTACCCTTGTGTGTGTTGGTGTGTATGAAATGTGGTTCTCCTTCAAGACGTGTAACTTATTTTTTTCTGAAAATACAAACGTTGCTCTTTAAGTCACCAAATGTTGCTCCTTTTATGAACTGTTATTGCTCTCTTTGTAAGATAGTATGCCCTGGACTGTTAAGGGCAGTCCACCCATGTTTTAACTCACTCAATGGCTGTCCCTTCACCCTTGTGTGTGTTGGTGTGTATGAAATGTGGTTTTCCTTCAAGTCGTGTAACTTGCTTGGATATCTCTATGGTATTGTAGTTCTTTTTGCTAGCTTGTCGCAAGAAATTCGTCATGGCACTTATTCTTAGCACTTTTGCACTTCACGTTTATGTGGGCTTTGGTCGCTTTTTGAGTTGCATACTGACTGTTCTTAATGGCTTGTTTAGTGGAGACTTATGCCCATGTGAGTTTAGAGCCTTACCTATTCTTGGAGTGGGTGTCACATAAACTCTAATTTGTCACAGAAGAACATATTCGTAGTTGATCTCATTCTCTTTGTTGTCAAGTATTGGGAACTTAATGTGATGTTTATTTATCTCTTGGGTTTGAAAATTTGCATGGCTGTGTTGCCCTTGGGAAAGGATTATAGGCCGCCTTTGATACTTTGAGCCAGTTCGTTTCTTTCTTTCATACACTTATCCCTTGTGAGCCCATTTGAGCCTCTTGCATGATAGCCTTTTCTTGTTAAGCTCTACTATCCATATTGTGTCTTGAGAAGGGATATTGGATCATGTGGAGGTGACTTGCTGGAAAAAAAAAGGGGTGAGTGGTGTTTTTGGTTGCTGGTGTTTTTTTCTGAAAATACAAACGTTGCTCTTTAAGTCACCAAATGTTGCTCCTTTTATGAACTTTTGTTGCTCTCTTTGTAAGATAGTATGCCCTGGACTGTTAAGGGCAGTCATCCATGGTTTAACTCACTCAATGGCTGTCCCTTCACCCTTGTGTGTGTTGGTGTGTATGAAATGTGGTTCTCCTTCAAGTCGTGTAACTTGTTTTTTTCTGAAATTACAAACGTTGCTCTCTAAGTCACCAAATGTTGCTCCTTTTATGAACTGTTGTTGCTCTCTTTGTAAGATAGTATGCCCTTGACTGTTAAGGGCAGTCACCCATGCTTTAACTCACTCAATGGCTGTCCCTTCACCCTTGTGTGTGTTGGTGTGTATGAAATGTGGTTTTCCTTCAAGTCGTGTAACTTGTTTTTTTTCTGAAAATACAAATGTTGCTCTCTAAGTCACCTAATGTTGCTCCTTTTATGAAATTTTGTTGCTCTCTTTGTAAGATAGTATGCCCTTGACTGTTAAGGGCAGTCACCCATGCTTTAACTCACTCAATGGCTGTCCCTTCACCCTTGTGTGTGTTGGTATGTATGAAATGTGGTTCTCCTTCAAGTCGTGTAACTTGTTTTTTTCTGAAAATAGAAACGTTGCTCTCTAAGTCACCAAATGTTGCTCCTTTTATGAAATTTTGTTGCTCTCTTTGTAAGATAGTATGCCCTTGACTGTTAAGGGCAGTCACCCATGTTTTAATTCACTCAATGGCTGTCCCTTCACCCTTGTGTGTGTTGGTGTGTACGAAATGTGGTTCTCCTTCAAGTCGTGTAACTTATTTTTTTCTGAAAATAGAAACGTTGCTCTTTAAGTCACCAAATGTTGCTCCTTTTATGTACTATTGTTGCTCTATTTGTAAGATAGTATGCCCTTGACTGTTAAGGGCAGTCACCCATGTTTTAACGCACTCAATGGCTGTCCCTTTACCCTTGTGTGTGTTGGTGTGTATGAAATGTGGTTCTCCCTCAAGTCGTGTAACTTGTTTTTTTCTGAAAATACAAACGTTGCTCTCGAAGTCACCAAATGTTGCTCCTTTTATGAAATTTTGTTGCTCTCTTTGTAAGATAGTATGCCCTTGACTGTTAAGGGCAGTCACCCATGTTTTAACTCACTCATGTATGCCCTGGACTGTATGCCCTTAACTTTTGTGTGTGTTGGTTCTCTTTGTAATGTAATAACTTTTACCAACTTGCGATTTGACACGTAATGTAATCAATTTTTTTTTTTTGTGGTGGTCGCATTGACTGGAAAGCATGTTCGGTTACATCTCCATGTTCATTGCTAATCTTTGGTCAAACGCCCAGTTGGGTGGGGTGGTTTTTGCGGATATTCTCTCTATATTCAATCAAATTTTTGTTATGTAAGGAATGCAAATTTCTCATTTTGACAAATTAACTATTTTGTAATTGTGTTCCAGGCACGAAAGGTTGGTTCGGCAGAAGATCGGTATCCTACTATTGGCGTACCAGGGTGCAATCGCACGGTGGGGATGCCATTTGCTAATTGTGTCAACTTGCTTGTACTAGACCCTTTTAAATTGAACTATTGGTTGTTTATTAATCAGGTGGTATGGTAGTTGATTCTGAAGGCTATCCCATTAGGCCTTCCATTTGGTTGGTAATGTTGGTTATAGATGAAAACTTTATTTGTTTTGGCTCTTTAATAAAATTCTCGCCAAAATATAGTGTGCTATGTGGATTTCAATTCTGGAAAATATATCAAACTTTCTTGTGTTTTGAGTAACACCAAAAGCTTCGAGGTTACATGGTTGCACCTTGTATGAATACGGGGCAAGATTACCATTCACGTCCAACTGCGAATATAATTAATCAGTTTTGAACTTACTATAGAAGTCTCTTACTACAAGTCTCAGGGAATCTTACAACAAGTCTCTTACTGGGGCCAGTGAATGGTCATATGACTCATATCACCATTATGTCTTTCCACCCGTGACACTTGCTCTTTCAGTCCACATATGTGGCTCCTTTTATGATATTAAGTTGCCCCATCTGAAAAATATGTTGCCCCTTGTATGAAAATAAGTTACACCTTATACACGAGGAGGGGGCCCATTGAAATGTTATGTCACCTTATTGTTTTCTTACCCGTGACACCAGGATGACCAACAATTCAACAACAAAACCCTATTCATACTACACAAGATGATACAACGTCCTTTCAACCATGCCAGCAGATTTTAACCAAAGAATACAAAAGAAGCGCAAAACTATTCGCAATAATAAGCCGAAAATATTAATAAGCCAAAAATGTCAAAAACTAAGTTCTTATTCGATATTGGTCCAGACCCAACAAGATCTTATGGCCATTGGCACAGATACTCCTAACTTAATTAAACCATTAAACCAACACCGACGACCAAACCACCGGCTATAGCTCAAAACCCACCAAGGAGACGGAGGACAAGATGCAGGGTGGACTCCGTCTGAATGTTGTAGTCATCCAAAGTCCTTCCATCTTGAAGCTGCTTCCCAGCAAAGATCAACCTCTGCTGATCCGGGGGGATACCCTCCTTGTCCTGGATGCCTTCACGTTGTCAATGGTGTCAGAGCTCTCCACCTCCAAGGTCTTTCCGGTCAAAGTCTTTACAAGTCTCAGGGAATCTTACTACACATCTCTTACTGGGGCCAGTGATTGGTCATATCACCGGTATGTTTTTTCACTCGTGAGACTTGCTCTATCAGTCCACATATGTGGCTCCCTTTATGATATTAAGTTGCCCTATCTGGAAAAAATGTTGCCCCGTGTATGAAAATAAGTTTTTTTCCAATATTATTCCAGACCCAACAAGGTCTTATCTTATGGGCATTGGCCTCAAGATCACACGCCGCCATAGTACACCACCATAGTACCCAAACACGGAAACCAAAAATAAAAAAAACATTTTGTCCATACATTCACAACCCACATATGACTCCTCTCATACCCACAATCCAACCACCACACAAGACACAGATACTACGAACTTAATTAAACCATTCAACCAACACCGACGACCAAACCACCAGAAACAGCTCAAAACCCACCATGGAACCCATCAAATGGCAAATCCATTTATTGTCACAACTTTCTCTGACTTTGAACACGTGCCTTCAACTTCTAGTTTCCCCAGTCAACAAATATACGGCGCCATTTGATGAAATTGGGAAATTGCATGTCTCGATAACGTCTCATTTGTGGCTGATCCTACATAAAGTTAGGAAAATAATTATATAATTTACTAAAAAATGAAACAAAATCGTATTTTTGAAACAGAACTGTTAAACATTTTAACTTACTCGGATGACGTCATTCCAATATGCATCTTCTCCCACCATCCTGTTTTGATTTGCATTCCACCGAAACTCACGCCGCTCAAGCAAAGATTCAAGATACCTCCAATCCCTCTTCCATGTTTTCATCTTTGTAACGATATGATTTCGTTCAAAACCGGCTTGGGGAAATGAAACTCGCATCTGGTTTTCAAGAACTGTCAAGTATGCGGGATGCCACCTACCGCCCTCGCCTTGCCAAATCCCTTCATCTACAAGGTTTGTAACGTTTATTATTAACGTTTGTTCCTCCGCCTCGGTCCAAACTCGGCGTGCCATCAAAGAGCAACACAAACAAATTTACAAACTAATTATTTCGATGCAGATAAAATGTGGTATGAGAATATATCCTTCCAATTTATAACAAATAAGGTCGGTGGCAGCTATTCAATAGGTCTCAAAGAATCTTACTACAAGTCTCAAGGAGAATCTTACTACAAGTCTCAAGGAATCTGACAACAAGTCTCTTACTGGGGCCAGTGAATAGTCATATCACCAGTATGTTTGTTCACCCGTGACACTTGTTCTCTCAGTCCACATATGTGGCTCCTGTTATGAACTTAAGTTGCTCCATCTGGAAAATATGTTGCCCTTGTATGAAAATAAGGTACACCATATACAAAGAGGGGGCCAGTGAATGACAGTTCTCAGAAGATTAGGAACGTACTGCATCCTTTGGTAACTGTGTCAACTTGCTTACGGCTACTAGACCCTTTAAAATTGAACTATTGGTTATTGTTTTTGTATGGTAATTAGCCCGTCTCTCTATGTGTCTAACTAATGTTCACACTTACAGTGAATGGTCAAACCATGGTAGGTGGAAAAGTATAAAAAAACGTGGACTAAAGATGAACCAAGGACTTTAAAGCTTGTAATGACCGACCTTACTACAAGTCTCTTATTGGGCGCAGTGTAAGGTCCCTTCTCCCTTTTCTGCATTAAGGGCCTATTCATATTGTTGCTCTGCGATTTGGTGTGTTGTCCATGGATAAAGGTCTGGACACTGTAACATTTTGGTTGTAATGTAACATTTACTTTAACAAAATTGAATGAAGAGACCAAGTCTCAGGGAAAATAGAATTTCAAATCTGCTACAACACATGCCGATAATGGGTTCAACATGTACGCAAATCACACGTACGAATTTATTATAAAACACATACGAAAAAACATACAAATGGAAGCCATGAAATGGCAAATGGCCATGACAGTTGCCCTCGGCTTGCAAAATCCCTTAATCTCCAAGGTTTGTAACGTGTGTTAGTAACGTTTGTTCCTCTGCCTTGGTCCAAGCGTAACTTTTATATTTTCAGAAAAGAACAAGTTACATGACAGGAAGAATAACCACATTTCATACACACTAACACACAAGGGTAAAGGGACAACCATTGAGTGAGTTAAAACATGAGTGACTGCTCTTAACAGTCCAGGGCATACTTTGTTACATAGAGAGCAACATAAGTTCCTAAAAGGAGCAGCATTAGGTGACTTAAAGAGCAACTTTTATATTTTCAGAAAAAAACAAGTTACATGAGTTGAAGAATAACCACATTTCATACACACCAACACACACAAGGGTAAAGGGACAACAATTGAGTGAGTTAAAACATGGGTGACTGCCCTTAACAGTCTAGGGCATACTTTCTTACATAGAGAGCAACATAAGTTCCTAAAAGGAGCAACATTAAGTGACTTAAAGAGCAACTTTTATATTTTCAGAAAAAAACAAGTTGTCCATGACCTGGGAAATCTTTTCCCCTCTTTCCACTGATCAGCAATTTTCCCTTTTACTTACTACCAAAAAATCAAGGTCTTGGTATACTTACAGGCATGCTATCGTGAAGTTAAGTTGTAAGCCGTTAAGTAATGGTTAAGCAAAAATACAAGCCCAGATACAAGCTTTAGTTATGAAAGCTAGAACAGTTTCTAAATTTGATCATTCACCCAACGACAATGTATGCTACTTGCAAACACAAAATTGAAGCCGTTTGCTAGGCCAGAGTAGAAATGGATTCACAGATCCTATGGAAGGCCGACTAGGGCATTCGTATCAACAAATGCCAGAGTCATTACAAATCTCTTCGACAACAATCCTACAAAACATTGAGACAACTACATGGGCATGCGATATGCCGTACGAGGCAGGAGCATCATCGTCGTTCTTTACAACTATAGTTATATATTCATTATAACACCATTATCCTAAAGTGCAAATGGAGAAAAACAAAAGCAAAAGCATGAAAAGTACATTTAGATGCATAAAAGTACATTTATATTCATTATAACACCATTATCCTATCTTTTTTTTGATTGGCCAGGAACTATCTATCCTCAGAGCCCATACTTTTCTTTTATCAAATGCCCCCCCGAATGCTCCTCTTTTTATACCATCCAAAAAGTATACCAAGCAGAAACTCCAATCTGATGCCGAAAACACTACTTTAACACTTCAAATTCTAGAACCAAAGCCAACTTCCCAACGAAACTAGGTGGCTACGGCCAATATTGCTGAATTTTTAAAGCCACCACTGTAAGTCCCAACTGCCAAGCTTATGCAAAATACTTGAAAAAGTCTGCACCTTTTCGGATTGCACTTGGCCATGTGAACTCAATCGACCAAAAACCGTTATGAGTAGTTATTCAGTCAAAACAGGTACTACAATTGCTTCCACCAACATCTTATGTATCCCACAAACATGCACCGTAATTTTATGTTTTGATCAAGGAATTTCCTAATGGAGAGAAAAACCATAAGACGCAGACAGAAAATCCAACGTCATAAACTCTGAGCCACCAATCCAAAAATCCTCCAAGTTCATAGCTGATCTTTGAAACTGATTTGTGTATCTCTGATTTATCTTATTCCACTGAAGGAGAGCAAAATAGCCAATCTCCAACAGTCCATTGGTGAAAATAATCAACTATTTTGGTGACTGAGATTTGCCATGTTTTCTGATTCTCTGGGGAAAACAGCGGCAGTTTCTTTCTTAGCGGTAACTATTTTTTGTGTTGTGCTTGCAATATTATGCCGTACAGCTTGAGATTGTACCTTTCTAACGAGAACAATGAGGGAGAAGGCCATTTTGCCTTCAAATTCAGGATATGCTATATGCAGATTTTTCTCTGTGGTGATTAACTAGGGGCTTGTGTCCTCTCTCACTCTCTCTCTCTCTCTCTCACTCACTCTCTCTCTCTCTCTCTCTCTCCAAATCGAAAAGGATGATTGTGCTACAGTCTGAAAGCCAATATATGTGGAGGGCATATTTTGTCGAACATGTGGCGGGCGAAAGATTTCAATCAAGATGGGGAGGGGAGAGCGTTTTACACAGAAGTACATAGCAAATATAGGAGTAGTAGACAATGTATTACCTGTTCTGAGATTAGGATTGTTGGAGGCGGCTACTGGTCTAGTGACGCGTATTGATTCCTGTATTCGAATTTCTACAGCAAGCAGAGGTGGGCGGAGATGGGGAACGCACCCTCACCACTCCAGTCGGCGAGTAAGTCGTGATGATTGATGGTCACCGGTTGGCAAGAGAGAGATGAGGAGAGAGGAGCAACGAGATGGGTTTCAGAGAGCAACAGAGAGAGAAAGAGGGGGGTTTCAGCTACCTAGGGTTTCACAGAGTGATTTGGGGCGGGAAGGTTTCACGTTTTGGAAGGTGTTAGAGTGAACGACGTCGTGTAAGAGAAGGGGGTATTTTTGTCCAGGTCTGTTTTGAATTCCATGTCTTTGGAATTAATATTCTCCTTCCCATGATTTATGAATTCCGAAAAACTGGTCCATGTGTTGGGCATTTTTTGCCCCTCCCACCACTGTCCTGCAATTTTCCCAAACAAAATCCCACGCGCGCCCTTTTTCCCCTTTTCTTTCGTGTTTCTCTCTTCTCCCTGTCCCTGTGTGCACCACTCCCTCTCTCCCCCTCTCTCTTTTCCTATGCTACTGCTATGACTTAAAAAGTTAGCAAGAAAAAGACAAGAGTACTTTTTTTTTTTTTCCAAAAAAGCATACTCTTTCTCTCTCCTGCATCACTTTCTTTCTCTTTTATTATAGTATATATATATATATATATATACACGGGACGGTTCCAGGGATAACTAATTAGACACATAAAAAAAACACATCATAGTTTCTGATCAAATTTTAATGATTTGAGCCGCTCAATGTGATCAGAACATGATTTTAAGGGTACTCGCGAGAAATCAGAAAAAAAAAGATTGGGAAGGACTTGATCTGAGCAGTTTTTAGCTTAGATTTGATGAACGGTTCAATTAAAAACTGCTCAAAATAAGCACTTCCCAGTCATATTTTTTGCTAATTTCTTGCGAGCACCCTTAAAATCACATTTTGCACACATTAAACGGTTCGGATCATAAAAATTTGATCGGAAACTATGAGATTGAGATTTGGGGTATTTTTTTAGGTGTTTAATTGGTTGTCCACAAAACCGCCCCGATATATATGTATACTAGTGCTAGCCCGTGCCTATGGCACTACACATTCTGGTTGGAAGGGGATAACAGTTGTGTGATTTAGGTGAAAACCATGAGCACTTAACCGGAAAGTGGGAAGATGCACTACAGCCTTTGGATCAAATGAATCTAAACCATTCCAACAACTTGTCCCCACACCCTTCTGTTTTATAATAGAGATATATACATATATCTCATTTTTATGATTTTTTTTTTCCCGAAATCTACTCGACGAAATCTATCAAACAAGTACCATATTGAATGTGAAATTATGCACATAATTTTTTTTGTGCGCATTTGTGTGATCCACTCGCATATGACCGGCCGGGAAGAAGCCCTAATGAGTTTGGATAAATTTGCCACTCTTAACATGCATATGAGAGAAGTATGATTGGGGTGTGACACATTGATGTGTCCCTATCATTTCCCCAAAAGAATATACAATAGAATTAAAATTATTTCTCATATGCATTTTAAAATTAGCTAAACACAAAATCTTTTACAGATAATTCATTTTGCTTATGTGTTTCTAATCTTTTTATTTGAGCCGGCCACGACTTTTCAAGAGCATAAAGTGAAAATTAAAGATCGAACCCATTTTACTAGAATATTAGAAAGGGTACCAAAAAAAAGAATGACTCCTAAACTTTTTTAAAAAATTCGGAAGCCTAAAGTGGCCGCCTCGCGCATTTAACTCAGGGCCGGCTCACAGTGTCTCTGATATTTGTCAAACAAAGAAACATCTTTAATACACCCAGGAGTTACTTCAGTGGTTTGGGCGGATGCCCAGATTTTGGGAGTAGTCCTCAAAGCCTGGAATTCGATTCCCCACCGGCCACTGGCTAAGTACCCTAAAGTAAGTGGGGGGCTGTAACTCCTGTGGCCGTGCTAGCTCTCCCGGAAGTTTGAATTGCGCAATTAGATACATTTAATAGCCGATTGCAGTGCTATTCCTCGGTTGCAAAAATAAAAATGAAAATCTTTAAATATGATAAGTAGACGTAGACCTAACCTTGAACTTTGTCGCACTAGCTCAAACCATGTTCACTTTTAGTTGTTCGTTTTATTATTGGCTGTTGAATTTGCCACTTCCTTTAATGTTAATGCCACTCCCCTGTAAGTGTATTTTTGTATCCCTGCAAGTGTATTTTTGGTGCAAAAATACACTTGCAAGGAAGTGGCGTTAACAAAAAAAGGAATGACAAAATCATTTCCCTTATTATATCAATCCTATATGTACAGTAATTTTTTATTTATAATAAATGCGCCAAAGGTCATGACGTAGCAGAAACTTTCCCTCGAAAAATCTTTTATTTTGTTTGGAATGAATTCGATGAAAGCTAGTTGTCTAATTCATTTGTAGTTTAAGGGTGGATTTCTCACATATTGTCTAAAGGGCTTCTAAAGTCCAAAATATACGGATTTTGAGACAAGCCATTCTTTCCGCATATATCAACCAAAATTCTATTTAGTCGAAATAACTTGTCTAAAATCCTTAAACTATAGACAAACTTTTTAGAAAAAACCCACCATAAATCTCCGACACATGAATGTCACGCCTACTAACCTCAAAGGGTTGGGCTAGTGGTCAATGCTTATGACTTAGGAGCTTGCTCCCTCCTAAGGTTTCATGTTCAAAACATTTCAGGTGCTATCAACTTCTTTAGGGCCAGTCCACACAAAGTTTTTTTTTTTTTGGGTAATTAGTCCACACGAAGCTTTGCTTCGGCATTGATTGAGTTTCCTAGCTCTCACTTCCTAGTGGCCGGTGGAATTGGACCTCCAAGATTAGTCGAGGTGATTGGAAGTTGGCCCGGACACCTGAGTTATAAAGAAAAAATATATATGTCATGCCTACTCCAAGATCCATAATTAAGAAGATAAACTGGTAAAGAAGAAAGTGTGACACAGAAGCAAACTTGATAAGAGCATCTCTAATCCAACAACCTCCATTCCTTTATTTTTGAGGATCAAATTATAATTTTATATTGAAAAAGTGATTTTTGAAGGATTTTACTATTTCTATTAACTCCAATCCACACATCTCTATTTTCACCTCTATTTTGAATTTACTGCTGCTAGTAGTTGAGGAATGAGGACCAACCATGTCCTTCATATTTATTGCCAGTAGTTGAGAATCAAACTCAACCTCTCCAACCCAATATACTCCATTTTTGTCTCTATTCCTTCGGAAGTAGAGACTGTGTTGTGCAGCATGTGCTGTGCATCATTTGGACCGTCCGTTTCGATAATCAATGGTCCAGATTAAAATAAAAAAATTTCGGGGAATAGTTAAACTCTTAACTCTTCCCCGAAAAAGTTTTTTAAAATCTGGACCATCCATGACACTTTTGGACGGTTGAGATCGCATAGCACAATGCTATATACTAGGTGCGCAGCATGCCCCCGGTTCCTCAATAAATTTTTGATCATTCAAATATGGAGGATCGAAACCAATCCTTCAAAATGGAGGCAAATATAGAGGTTGTGTTGGATTGATTAATTCCTCCAAAATGGAGTAATAGAGAGAGATTTGGATTTATATATAAAGTATGCATTGAAGATGCTAACAGCTACTGCTCACAGAGCAATTGGGTGTGTCGATCATTTTCAAGTTGGCAGGTAAATGGGCCACCACGGGTTTAATCCAAATATCCGAAAAGGACGTTACTTTATTCCTCGATATAATTAGAGTGTTTTAGAAGGAATTGAAATATTGTCGAAGGCCATCTATTTTCAGCTTCTGATGATATGTATAGGAGTATTTTCCAACCAGCTGTGCAACATAAATATGAAAGCAAATTGGTTTTCACACTCTTTTTATTTTTATTTTTATTCACATTCTCTTGATTTTTACATTGCTCTTTTTGATATTCACATTCTCTCATTCATTAGTGCAACGCACTGAAAATTCAAATTAATTGTTGATCATTCACTCATCCCAGTGATGATCAGCATGACACTTTTAAAGGAGCATCCTTAAAAAAAATGTTGTTGAGAAATCGGCCAAATAACAGCGTATTATTTCACTCATTCCAATGATGATCAGTATGACACTTTTAAAGGAGGAACCTTAAAAAAAAGAAAAAAAGAGGTTGTTGAGAAATCGGCCAAATAACAAAGTGAAAAATAATACTCCTGCATTACAAAAAAGATGCATGCAGAGATTTTTACCTTCATAATTTTATTACTTTCGATTTACATCCCCAATTAATGTTGCGGTCAACGTAGAAGTGTTAAATGGACGGGTTTGGGTCAAATTGGGTAAGTTGTAAATGGGTTGGGTCTTTAATGGGTCATTGACCCATTTAGACCAATTAAATTAGGAGTATCAGTTCAATTACCCATACCCAACCCGACCCATTTATTTAAAATCAAAACCGACCCGCTCATCAAACCCAATTACATACTATATACTAAAATTTAAAATGACTAAAATACCAATGTACACTAAAATGACAATATTACCCCTGTAAATCTAAATGATTAAAATACACCTGTAAAATTACTATACTTTCCTTCCACAAAAATAATCCAAAAAGTATTTTGGTGCATTTTTCCATTTTCTGGTTCTTTCAACTACTTGTTGACAAACAATTTTACTCTCTTTTTTTTCCTTCTTTTTTGTTTATCTTAGATAAAAATATAAAATTCAGATATACCAATAGTATTTTTATAAAGCACGCGAAAAAAAAATCATTCTTATTTTCACTGGACATTACAAAGTGTCCAAATAGGAATCTTTAAATGTGAACCCTATGTGTGCAGAAACTTCATGGATTGTGATTTTGATCCATTAAGTAAAAAAACAAAACAAAACAGGGGGAGATCCAAGAGTGGTCAAATATTGTATCCAGATAAAAAAAAATACCAAAGAATTCGCAGCGGTTAGCAAAATCGTGATACTCTTCAAATAACAAAGCACAAAATTCTGTCGATATTCTCTTCCTCGCAATCGACTTCGTCGAGGTCCCCTCCCCGGAAAAAAATCTAGTAACCGGACTAGTCTGTTGAGAAAATCAGTGAAAAGACTGTGTCGGAGTCCTTTTCGATCTTCTTACTTGAGTGATTCGTCTCGAGCGAGAGAAGTTGTGAAAGCATAAATTTTTTATCGAAACTAATATGTGCTGAGCATAATTTACTTGAGTGTACATATATTACCACAGCCAAAGGCAACTCTCTCTCTCCTCTTTCTATGTGCTGAACTTTTGCTTACCATAACTGAAGACGATTACTGGACAAAATGCAGAATGGAGTAACACGGAACTGTTGTTTCTGTAGTAGCCGGGGTTGGAGACCTACTAATGGGTTATTTTCATGGCTTATTCGGTAATTTTAGTTGACCCAATTAAGAAATAGATTAGATGGGTTGGACCCATTCTGACCCAACTAATAAATGAGTTGGGTTGAGTCTTTTTTAAGTGGATGAGTTGGGGAGAAAATGATGAGCCGGTCCCGCTTTTCAAGTTTGTGGTCCTTGGAGTCCTTTCCGTGTAAGTCAAATAGCTCACTAGGTCCCTAAAAACAAAATCCCACGCGCGCCCTTTTTCCCCTTTTCTTTCGTGTTTCTCTCTTTCTCCCTGTGTGCACCACTCCCTCTCTCCCCCCCTCTCTTTTCCTATGCTACTGCTATGACTTAAAAGGTTAGCAAGAAAAAGACGAGTACTATTTTTTTTGTTTCAAAAAAGCAAACTCGTTCTCTCTCCTGCATCACTTTCTTTCTCTTTTATTATACTCCGTATATATATATATATACACGGGGCGGTTCCAGAGATAACTAATTAGACACATTAAAAAAATACCTCATAGTTTCTGATCAAATTTTAATGATCTGAGCCGCTCAATGTGATCAGAACATGATTTTAAGGGTACCCGTGAGAAATCAGCACAAACAAAAAAGACCGGAAATGGCTTAATCTGAACAGTTTTTAGCTTAGATTTGATGAACGGTTCGATTAAAAACTGCTCAAAATAAGCACTTCCCGGTCATATTTTTTGCTAATTTTTGCAAGCACCCTTAAAATCACATTTTGCACACATTGAACGATTCGGATCATAAAAATTTGATCGAAAACTATGAGATTGAGATTTTGGGTATTTTTTTAGGTGTTTAATTGGTTGTTCGCAAAACTGCCCCGATATATATATATACATATATCTCATTTTTATGAAAAAAATATTTTCGAAATCTACTCAACGAAATCTATCAAACAAGTACCATATTGAATGTGAAATTATGCACATAAATTTTTTTTGGTGTAGGCTCCTCTTTTTTATTTTGAAATTATGCGTAGAAAAAAACTGTTAATTAACACTATTAATTAGTATTAATTAACTGTTAAATATATTAATTTATAAAAAGTGAATATGTAGAATAAAACTTACAAACATTTTAAAATTTATTACTCCAGTAAAATAGGAGTACTTTAAGAGGGAGAGAGGAAAAATAACAAAAGTAGAAAAGAGAGAGTGTGTACCGAACAAATAAATACTACTCCGTACTAAATAGAGAGGGATGAGAGAAAAATATTTCTGTGGGTGCTCAGAGTGTGGGCTAGCCATGTGACTGTGTCAGTGTGTAGAGAGAGAAATGGCAAAGGGAGAGTGAAAGTCACGCCGAAGAAGAAAGAGAGAGGAGAGGGAGAGAGGGGAATGGTGCCTGCGCGTGAAAAAGGACTTGGTGAGAAAAAACTTGTGCGCATTTGTGTGCAAGGACCTAATGGGACATAGTCCACTCGCATATGACCGGCCGGGAAGAAGCCCTAATGAGTTTGGGTTTAATTTGCCACTCCTAACATGCATGTGAGAGAGGTATGATTGGGGTGTGACACATTGATGTGTCCCTATCATTTCCCCAAAAGAATATTCAATAGAATTAAAATTATTTCTCATATGCATTTTAAAATTAGCTAAACACAAAATCTTTTACAGATAATTCATTTTGCTTATGTGTGTTCTAATCTTTTTATTTTGAGCCGGCCACGACTTTTCAAGAGCATAAAGTGAAAATTAAAGATTGAACCCATTTTACTAGAATATTAGAAAGGGTACCAAAAAAAAGAATGACTCCCTAACCTTTTTTAAAAAATTCGGAAGCCTAAAGTGGCCGCCTCGCGCATTTAACTCAGGGCCGGCTCACAGTGTCTCTGATCTTTGTCAAACAAAGAAACATCTTTAATACACCCAGGAGTTACTTCAGTGGTTCGGGCGGATGTCCAGGTTTTGGGAGTAGTCCTCAAAGCCTGGAGTTCGATTCCCCACCGGCCACTGGCTGAGTACCCTAAAGTAAGTGGGGGACTGTAACTCCTGTGGCCGTGCTAGCTCTCCCGGAAGTTTGAATTGCGCAATTAGATACATTTAATAGCCGATTGCAGTGCTATTCCTCAGTTGCAAAAATAAAAATGAAAATCTTTAAATATGATAAGTAGACGTAGACCTAACCTTGAACTTTGTCGCACTAGCTCAAACCATGTTCACTTTTAGTTGTTCGTTTTATTATAGGCCGTTGATTTTGCCACTTCCTTTTATGTTAATGTCACTCCCCTGCAAGTGTATTTTTGTATCCCTGCAATACACTTGCAAGGAAGTGGGGTTAATAAAAAAAGGAATGGCAAAATCATTTCCTTTATTATATCAATCCTATATGTACAATAATTTTTTATTTATAATAAATGCGCCAAAGGTCATGACGTAGCAGAAACTTTCCCTCGAAAAATTGGTGGTTTAAGCCCCTTTCCTGAACGCCAAATAAGTACTTATGTAGTATTTTTTAAGAAGGTAATTTCAAGTCAAAAAAATAATGTGTTTATTGAAATCCAAAAATATGCAATATGGATCTTGTTTAATGAGATCTTTAATACAGTGCAGAAAAATTCAAAAAATTATTTTTTATTTACATTATTCTTGAATTTAAAAATAAAAAATAAGTACTTATTTTTTAAAAAGGTATTCTGGGCTTTAAATGCTCATTAAGGCTCCGGGCAAATAGTCAGCAGCGGGACCACTGAATTATTTTTCCCGGCTACTGCTTCTAATCTATTGTCCTTTCACTTCGCGTCGCGTTCTTTTGCCACGAATATATATGAGTGGTCGAAAATTTGTACTCTTGTGTGCCGGCCGTATTGTATCGTGTCGGATCAGTCCACTTTTGTTTTTTGTTTTTTTTAAATCGTGTCGGCCCACTCCGGTGGTGTTCCGCTTTCTTTTTAAAACCTTCTTTGTGTAAATCGTGTTTCGTTCCGTTCCGTTCTGTAATCATGTCGTGCCCAACATTTGTGATGATTCTTTGTGCGCTTGTAATTATCAGGTTCGAATTGTTCGATGTTGAAAGGTAGCTCCATTACTTTTTCTCCAATCACTTGCACATGGATCGAGTGTGCCCAAACGCCAGTGTACATTTTTTGAAAAAAAAAAACCGTAGTGAGATTTTAATAATTTGGCACCCCCGTAAAGCCCAGACCTTGCATGTGTAGTAGTATAGTAAGATTTTTGGTTGAAGTTTTAATTTCCGGCACCCTCTCATTGAAAATCCTTGTTCCGCCAATGGAAATAAAATACCAAATTATAAACTTGGTGCATATAAACTATGAAGGCATTCAAAGATGGAAGGCATATTTTCTTAACGCAGCATGAAAATTTGCAGATATGCACCGTATGCAAGTAACGATCAGTGCGTATATTTTTTTGAGATAAATGAGTTCGATTTGGTGTGTTAAATTTATTTCCACGATAAATGGTTTCTAAATCAAATTGGAATATACGGATCAACAGTAACGCCCACAGGATTAGCCGGACCAGTCCAGTTTGTTGGTCCCTTTAGGAAAATAATTTCAAGTTATTCAAAGGCACAGTATATCGCATTTGTCATACTTTAATTTTCTCTTTTTTAATCTTCAAAGAATCATCGGTCATTGTACTCCGTATCTTCTTATTGCATGATGACATCTAAAGCTGCAAAGAAAATGTCACCGCAATATTGCAGGAAAATCGAGGGATAGTTTAGGAAGAAAAACGAAAAAGTCACCTAACCTCCAATTTTTTTGTGGTAATGCAGGATGTCCGGGTATTTTGCACAATAGGAATGCTACATACACACCTACTAAACACTCCCTCGCTACATATGTATGGGTCCCCCGTATTTAATTATGTGATGGAATTCATACATATGTGCGAGGGGTGCGGTTGGTGAGTATGTACTTATTATCATTTGTGTTGTTTTCGTTCACGATCCATCTCTCGGGGGAATACCTGATCAAATAACCTGTAATTCCAAGTAATGTTGTTGGTTTGGTGAATGATGTAGTGGTTCATCCTTTATGACTTGTTTGGACCTCAGGGTGGATGGATGTTTAGACTTGAAGTTTTGGGACTCTATTTTTCAATTGTTTTTTGTGTATAAAAAAATAAAATTGAATGCTCAAATCCGCCTAAACTACCCAAATCGCATACAAACCGACCCGACCAAACGACACTCACGAACGGTTGGCGAATGGAAAAACCGAAAATCTTCCACGAGCGGATCAAATTGGGAATCGAACCGATCCGCGAACAGCCCTGGTCCGAAGTGTGAAATTTGAACCGTCTCCACACCCACCACTCTGTCACAACACGGATCCGACACTCATTTCACCACCATCGATAGTAATTTATTACAGTAGAACCACTCCCACTTATACATATCTCCTCCCAATCCACATCTCATCACTAACCACCAGCATGGCGAACAAACCACCCCTCTCCCTCCTCCACCTCCTCCTCCTCCTCTGCGGCGTCGCCTGCGCCCGTCTCATCACCGACGGCGGCGGCCCCGCGGATCTCCTCTCCGACGGCGTCTCGCCGCCGCTCCTCCTCCGCCTCAACCCCTTCCGCGCGACGTCCGACTCCACGTGCGACCAGACGTACGGGTTCCTGCCCTGCACCACCACCGTGCTCGGCAACCTCTTCCTCATCCTCGTCTACGGCTACCTCATGTTCCTCGCCGCCACGTACCTGTCCAATGGGAGCGAGCTCTTGTTGGAGATCCTAGGGCCTGGACTTATCGGCGGACTGCTTCTTCCCATCCTCGGCGCTCTTCCTGATGCTATGCTCATTCTCGGTATGATCTTCCGCTTTCGGTTCTCGATTGTGATCTGGACTTGTTTATTTTTAGTTTTTTGATAACTCATTGCCCGGGCCAGCTCCTTATAATACCGGAGAGGTTTCAAATCTGAGATTTTAGAGGAGAGTAAACACCCAAGTCTCATGCCTTAACCATGGGGCCAATCTTTCTCTATCATGTGTTTGTGTGGATTATGTGTCCTAGATGATCCACACGAACACAAAGAAATTAGCTTGAAAAAATGAGTATTGCCTTTTAAATTTTATCATGTTTTTCTAATGGAATATGAAAGAAGAATAGTATTTTAAAAGAATTGGCCTCGTTTTGCTAAGGGTTTTTTTTTTTTTTTTGGCTTTACAAGACATATCAAATTACAATATTACATCAATTTAATTCAAAAAATAAATACTTAATTCATTTTTTGGATTGTCCTCCTTCAAAAAACAAAAAGAATTCTAGCCGGTACCGAGGGTGGACACAATTCCGTTTACTTTTAAGATTAATTTAGAAAAGTCCATCAAGTTAAAAGAGTTTATAAATTTACTATATATATCTATGAAATCCCCTAAAATTTCGAATTATCAACTATTTTTTTTTGTCTATTTAACGGTGGTTAGGTATATACACACAATCTCGTTTCCTTCTCTCTCAGAACTAGCAAGTGGCAACATATGAAATGAAACTTTATTTTTTGTTATTGATATTGAAATACATGTGATTTCATCCCCTGTTGAGTGTAAATCAAGCATCCGCCACTTTTACACTTGCTAGTTAAACATATTTAGGTTCTATTCCAAATAGATTGTCTGGTCCGCGAATATAAGAACTTAAAAATAATGCATTTTTGTTATAAAAAATTCAAACTTTTTTGTTGCAACTTGATGTCAATGATTTTTCTAATTCCTCAATAGAAGTGTGATTTTTTCTTATAAAGTAAAAATACGTAATTTTGTAACTTCTCGTTTGACAGTCTCAACAAATTGGAGACGGAGGGAGTGTTTTTGTCAAGTATTAGCAGTAAAATTTTGACTATCATGGATGATCAACCTGCTTGGGTCACATGGGCGACAGATATTATTAAGCTCTGTGGATAAGCTTAGACCAGATCAGGAGCACTTTGCTGTGGGGCCCACGTTAGGATATAGAGGCACTGGATAATTTTTCAACGGCTCATAGGCTTAGACCAGATTTTCCAAGTTTTTAAGAAAATGATCGTGTCCCAGAGCATTGGCATTGCTCCGGTGCTCCTGTCATTTATGCTACAACTGCACACAATTCCACTCAGACTTTACACAAACATACTGACATGGGTGTATGGAGCCTACCGGGCTGCGTAGACCCACACATGAATATGAGTATTTGTGAAATAGTGTGTCCCCTTAGATTTTTTCTTGCTCTACTCTCACAAAATTATGTGGGCAACACCTCTAAGTGCGATATGGCGTGTGTTGGAGCTTTTTATTGCTCCGCTATCACAAAATTACATGGGCTCCACAGCCTCCACCTCTAAATGTGTAAGTCCTGAATAACTTTGAGAGGGAAGACGAATGCTGCTCTTGGGTACTGGTAATATCTTCCTATTGTCACTTCTGTTTGGTTGCCTTGAAAATGGATAATGGAAGAAATATTGCCATGAATGGAAGACATGATTCTGATAGGCACTAATGATGGTTCGTGAACTTGAAGCTAGTCATAAGGCAAGAAAATACTACAAAGATATTTGCCGGAGGTAGGATATAATCTAATTTTAGGATGGTAGAGAGTTGATGATGATAATGTTAGACATAGAGTTGGTTCATCCTTTACAAAATTGGGTGAAGAAAGACATGTCTAGCGTGCATCTAACCATGACTAGCTCTGCTTCAATTTTCACTTCATTTCAGTAGTTTCTCTTTCCATTTCAATTTCTTTTGGTGTGGCAGGCACTAAAGTGCATCTGATTTACCTTGTGAAGTCTCTTTTTAATTGATTGTCTACAGCCATATATGATACACTATGATTGATCTCTTTTGCTTCTAATTCCATTGCCTTGTTACAGTATCTGGACTCTCTGGAACTACAGAAACTGCTCAAAGCCAGGTCTCTGTTGGAATGGGCTTACTTGCTGGGTCTACAGTCATGCTCCTTACAATAATATGGGGTACGTGCGTTATTGTTGGGAAGTGTGACATCCAGGATTCAATTGCCGTAGATGGAAAAGATACAAAGGGATTGAGCTTAACTGGTATGTACCTGGCTTTCATTTGCCTTTTTTTCCCCCTCATTGCTTGAAGTATAACACTTTAGGTTGATATTCCTGACTTGCGGCATTGCCACCCTATCTCCCCGTATATGTATAGATAATTGCATCTATGGACATGTATATTTATAAATATGTATAGCTATGTACATACACTGGTATTTTTTGCATGTCCGTAGTGCAGTTATGTTGGCATCATTTTTGTGATATCATATTTGCCATTTGGTTTCTTCTGAACATGATCTCATTCAGGCGAACCATTTTTGTTCCCCAATAAGGTGATGGCTGTATACAATATTTCTAGTACTTGATTGGTGATTATGCCTCAATATTTGGATGGTTGTCAAAATACATGTTCAGACATCCTACCACACATGAACTTCTTAATTATATGGGATTGTTGCCAATCAGTAAGAAATGCTTAACAAAATTAAGAATTATTTGATCAATTGGTTGGCAGTTCTATAATTTTTTTTAATTGGCGTTGGTAATTCTATCATTGGAAATGAACTTTCGATCTTTGCAGGCTCTGGGGTCAGCACTGATATCTGGACTTGCTATGCTGCAAGAATCATGACTGTGTCTGTAATCCCATTTATTGTTGTCCAATTGCTACAAACTATGAGTTCGACTTCAGGAAGGCGCTTAGCAGTCCTGATCGCACTTATTTTGTCACTCGCGATGCTGCTTTCATATTGTCTTTATCAGGTAAACATAGTCCCAATCCTGCAATTATCTGTGTTATGCAGTATGTTCCCTAATTTTGCTCAGTGTCTTGTTTCTATTTGCTTCAATTATATACCTTCTGGCTTTAGCTAGTGTTCCAAGGTTTTTAAAGGCGTTTGTGGGGCGTGCCTTGGGGCGGTGAGGCAAGGCCAAATCGCCTCAGGGCTTGAAAATTTGGGCGGTGAACCACAAAGGCAGTTGCCTAATTTCCTTAGGCACACCTAGGCGTACACCTCAGTTGCCTTTTACGCCCCGATTGGTGCTGCCTTAGCTTCTTGAAGTTGATCATCATCTACAGTCGTGCTCTGTGACAAACTGATGTGCTCTATTAATAACTAATAAAATGATAATTTAATAAGATAAAAAGTTAATAACTAATAAAGTGATGTTATAGAGTTTCTCAATTAGTTATTAACTGATAAGGTAATAATAAGTCATTAACTGATAATCTACTTTATGCTATCTTTTATGAACTGCACTTATTTTATTTTATTTTTAAAGTTATTTTATTAATTGAATTATTTAAAAAATCAAAAATCAAAAGGCTTACGCCTCAATGCCTCGGGGCGTACGCCTCGCCCCATGGAGGGTCAAGCACCTCGCCTCGCGCTTTCGCCTCTGAAAACTTGTTCCTTCTTGAAGAGAGCAATTCATGTGATCAGTCGCAAGTTTATACAACCTGAGAGCTTCACTTCAAAAGCTAAGATTGGGAACCCTTATTTATCATGTTGAACCTTTTAGCCGGTTGGTTAAGTTTCGTCCTGGCTTTTCAGATTTGATTGTCAGACTGCTTTCTCTCTTGGTACTTGACTGTCCTTCTCTGAATGTAGGTTTTTCAGCCCTGGATACAAATCAGACGAATTGCTTTCGCGAAGCATAAACATATTATATCAGGAATTCTAAGACATCTAAAGCAGCGTGCCCTAGGAAGGCTCCTCAGGGATGACGGAACACCTAATGAAGATGTTATATCAAAGTTTGTTTCTCTTGATACACTCAATGCAGATTTTGATCACATACTTTCATGTTTCCTGACTCTTGAATCTTATTTTGATAGGCTATTTCATGCAATAGATGCGGATGGTGATGACCACATTTCATATGCTGAATTGAAAGCTATGATCATCGGAATCCAATTTGATGAGATTAATTTGGATGAGGCTGATGCCACGGACAAAGTGATGAAAGACTTTGATACGTCACGGGATACAAAATTAGATTTGCAGGAGTTCATTGCTGGAATCTCAAGATGGCTTGATGAAGCGAGGCACTCTGTGGCTTCTTCTAATGGTGGTTCAAACACACTGAAATATCTGGATGACTTCCACGAGGTATGCTGTGCTCTCTTAATAGATCTAGTACGTTACACTTTTAGGATTCTGATGAAGTCATGTTGATGCACTTACAGCAAACAAAGAGAGAGCACTATCTTTTGGGGGATCAAAGCGATGAAGTAGTTGAGGGTGTTGAAAACCGTAAGAAGACTATTATTAAAGCAGTGTTGCTGCTGCTGCTTGGGGCTTTGATTGCAGCTGCATTTGCTGATCCTTTGGTAGATGCTGTTGATAATTTCTCGGATGCCACAGGCATTCCTACTTTCTTCATCTCATTCATTGGGCTGCCCTTGGCTACCAACTCCAGCGAGGCTGTATCAGCAATCATCTTTGCCAGCAGGAAAAAGCAGAGATCTGCCTCGTTGACTTTCTCAGAGGTATGGTTTCCTCAATCATATGCATTGTCCAAAGGGGTATATAGATTTGAGATCTGCAGTGGGACCTAGCTTGCATGGAATTGGTTATGTTACATGGACTGGGTACAGCTATCAGGTGCAGAAGTGTAGGATACATTTCTTTTCCGTGTCATGGTCAAGGTGACACGCCATAGTACTCTTTTTTGTTAGGATATTATTTCTATTTTCTAGAATAAATAGGGCTTACAAGGTGCCTTGAGACATTTTATGCATGGGATTCCTTGCATCATTCGTCACACACTCCAATTACGAAATATGCTTGCAGCAAATGCCAACTAACCGATCAGATAAGGATCCAATACTCTTCCCAAGGTGTCGGGTGTAGTTCTTTATACATGTAGAAGAGTCCACATAACATGGGACTCAAGTGTATGTATTGCAGGCGGATATGTGTGCCATGCGTCACAATCATCAAATTTCCATCTCGAGGACACGGGAGCACACCAAATATTCATATGTTTTTTTTCCTATATATCTTATTTCTGACATAAATAGGGTTTACAAGTAGTATTGGACTATTTCAAGCATAATATTTCATGGTGAATTAATGTCATATTTATTTGGTGAACATCCAACTAAAAATGTTTGACACGGATCTCATACAATCATTCAAGTGTCTCACACTTGTACAGTTGTACTGTATATGTTTGGAAGAATCCATGTAACATAGGTCGGGAGAATAATCCACTAATCTCTATAAATTTCTTGTTGCAGTTATATGGGGCGGTCACCATGAACAATGTCCTTTGCTTATCCGTCTTCTTAGCGTTGGTTTACGTAAGGGAACTGACATGGGACTTCTCGGCAGAGGTACTGGTTATCGTTATTGTTTGTGTCGTGATGGGTGCGTTTGCCAGCTTCCGCACCACCTTCCCTCTCTGGACAACGTTTGTGGCCTTCCTCCTTTATCCATTTTCCCTGGTACTGGTTTACGTTCTTGACTACGTTTTTGGCTGGTCGTAGACTCATGGAGGTGGTACATTCTGGTGACAACTAATAATCGAGACTGGAACCTTTAAATTCCCGGATGTCTTTTTTTTTCTTTTGGTTGGAGAGTGAACATTTGAGTTATGCGCCCGGATTAGTCACACTAGTGACTTCAGATAGTCTGGAGCTATGGTGTGGTAGATGTTCTAGATTAGAGAGAGCCATCATCATCAATTGGCATTCTTGAGTGTCATTGTCCTTGCAGTTGTTCAGTTTATCTAGTGTTCCTTTGGATATTCATATTGTAGTATTGTGACTTTTGTGATGTTATTCTAGAGTATCCTCTGGAATTTTGAAGCGGAAATATCATCATTCGGTAAAAAATTATGCAACAGCTGCTTATGAGTGATGCATGTTTTCGGTGTCAGCATGTTCAGAGCGAAAGAGCATTATGATTCTTTGAAATTGCACTTTCTGCTTTCATTTTTAAGTTGGAAATTGTTACCCATTCCACGTTCCTTTTTACATTCATTGTTACGAAGTCTATGCAAGTGATGGTGGGATGGCCGAGGGTGGTAAAAATGCAGGCTTGCCTTTTTGCCAAACCATTGGACATGATTTGTAAATAGATTTGGTTTGGTGAAATCTATTACTGCTAGGATGTTTGGTTTGCGTCTTCGACTCTTTCGGATTGGTTCGATTAAGTTTGGATTTCCATTTCTATCATTTTGGTGCTATAGCTAAGTTATAATTGGGTAAAATGTCATGAATTTGACGAGATTCATAGTTTTGCAACTAATTTAATCACAAAGCTCAATTTTTGACATTGCGGCAAGTAGTTTTATGGTAGAAACTTGCGACTCGAACCTGGCTGGGTCTTGTCTAACAAGGTCCTGAGTTTCCATCACCGAATCAACCTTCATTGGAGGTCTCTTTCATTCTCAAGCTTGCCAAAAAAAAGAGCAAAAGAACTGCACATTTACATTTACCCATCAAACAAGAGGAAAACAGTTAAAAGTTTGGTTATTTTTTTGCACTCCAATTTTAGTATTCTAGTGTTTTTGTAGTGTGTAATTTGGAATACTAAAAGTACAACTACTGGAGTGGTTGTAAAAAATGTGGAGGTCAAAAATCATTCCTAGTTTTATCCAGCAAGTTTGACAGAAATATCTAGGCTGCCGATACATAATAGAAAATGGGCTTAGCCACTCTTATGGGAAAACAACACTTAGCCCACTCTTAAGGGAAAACAACACTAGGCCTAAGCCACACCACCATTGGAAATAGGCTAAAATCTTCTATAACTTCAGGTTTAGGTCAAGATTTTCTCCCACACTACTACTGGATCCACTAACTCCGGTTGTTACCGGGCCAATTCGTGCCTTTGCCGAAGGATAGAAGGTATAGAATGCCTGATGTTGCATCGATCCGCTAGGTCCTGGTTGGTGAATTGGGCCTGCAACACTTCCCTGAAAACATAACACAATTAAATTGTTAAGGTGATACCAAATCCTGCTGGAATGAAATCAGGAATCGGGAAATTGTATAAATGGGTTTATGTTGTTTATTCTTACTTGAAATGGCAGAGATTCAAAATCTGGTAATTCTTGGCTATGTGGGTTCAGAAACATTAAAGGGTGCTTGGAATTTGAACCGGGACGTGGCACGACCATTGTTGGAGGGGCCAATGTGAGGAAATCTCCATTCAAATCCTCGTTTTCTTTGGTAGCCTTCTTTGGATTCAGCTCAGGTAAGGCACTTGAGCTTGAAGAGCCTTCCCTGAAGAGGTTGCTGATGCATGTCAACGTACAAGAATTCGTTGCGAATTGTTAGAACAATATCCGTAATATACAATTCAGACGATATGAATGCAGAAAATAAAGAATAGACAAAATAACTACACAAGAACACATGATTTAGGTGATCCATCTGATTTGAACTAAGTGTGCTGCAACGCGAGTGGATAACTAAGGTAACAAGTTGGATTCACGAGAAACATGTTGTACAGTACAATTCCACACCCCGTAACGAAACGACACTAAAATGGTTTCAACACAAGGTAATGGCGAACTCATCAGAAGTAAGCTAACCTGAAAATTGGGTTGTTGAGCCCAACATTAACCGCGCCTCCATTGCCATTGCCAGAAGAAGGTTCATTTGATCTGTTGGTGGGAACTTTGCTGGGGAAAGAGAGGCCTGGTACATTGTCAAGAGAGAAGGGATATGACCTCTTCCTGCCAACCATCTACATTGCATTATAAACAACCTTACGATATACGTAGATGAAAACAAATTTCATTGAATTCAATAAAAGGGAAATAAAATGAACCGAAATAAGTAAGAACCCAACATCTGATTAATACTTCTATTTCCATCCAAGATAAAACATCAGAATGAAACACATCCTCTAATGTCCTGATTTTTTAAATATTCATCAGCAAATGGTCTTGTTTTTATCTAGAAAGCGATTTATACGAAGTGCTGTCTAAGACTGGAAGAATTGATCCAAAACTGAAATCAATCGGTCATATGTACCCACCTTAACAAGTTAGTATATGTTCAGGCTGAGAAAATTAAAGCAAGATGAGAACAATACCTTCTCCTCCTCGGACCAAATAGGTGTGTTGTTCTTGCCATGAAAGCTTTGGTTTGAAGGGGGCTCCATCTGAGTATAATTTATCCGTGACGATGATGAAGTCCCTGATGAGACATTCACCTGCAATTACCACACATTCTCATCCTTCTTCAATGCATAATAAGAGGACAATTCAAAAGCAAATCCAAGATTGTGAACCCGTTAGGAATAATCGAAGAACGTGCACTTATTTACTAAGTACCATTGATAAAGAAGTTGAAGGAGGTTGCTGCTGGATTTGATGTGCTCTTTGTGTCACAATTTGGGGAGCCCAAACGGGTTTTGATTCAAAGGGTGATTTCACATTCGACCGAAATGCGAGTCCTTGGTTTTCTCCTTCAAGAATATTGTAGTCACCATTCCAAAACTTGGGCAAATACCCCTGCCCCAAACCCGGAACCGACGGCCACCCAATATCCCCTCCATCCCCATCTGATGGTTTTGACAATGCAAAAGCATTTGGATGAAGAAAATCTATACTGGGTATGGAAGAATCTTGCCTGAAAACCGGCAAAGAGAGATCGGTCGGCAATGGGGGAGGAGGCAAAGGGACCAAAGATGGTGAAGGGTTATGCCTAAAATTGGGTGAGGAATTACTAGGTGACAGAAATGAAATGGGTGAGGAAATAGGAACGTCCTTCTTTTGTTGTTCCTCTAATCTGATCTTCTCAAGCTGAGCCACACCTAGTCCTCTTTGTGGGACCTTTTTTTCCTTTAACCTTTTTGATGATCTGCTACTACTACTACCGCCACCATCGCCGCCACTACTATTGCTATACCTCTGGGTATGTTCTTCTTGTGCCATTCCCGTGTCTCAATCCAAGCGAAAAAGGGGGCGATCGCACCCCCAAAAATTTCGAATCTGTTACGTTATACTAAAAGCTTACAAAATAACACCAAGACTACAAGGATTCATATTTCATACATCAACTTTATAGTGTTTGGAAGCCCCAAATTGAAATTCTGGCTTCTGAGCAATTTAATCAAGAACAACTGGGAAATTGGTCATGCATGGAAAGTGATGCACCAAATTACAATTAATTTGAGATACCCAAAATCCAAATAATGACAATCTGAGGGGTTGAGGAAAAAACCAAAAGCAAAATCTAGTGGAATGAATGGGAAACCCAAATCTCAATCTGCAGATTATATGAAATCTTGGTGGATAGAGTGAAGATCAGCTACATAAATGGAAAGGAGAACTTTCATTAATTCATCATAGATTGTGGCTGTACATGTGGGTGTTTTGAGAGAGAGAGAGAAAAAAAAAAAAATGGAAAGAAAGCTTTATATAGAGAGAGTGTATCTATGAGATTCGGATTTTTCTGAAACCCAGTTGTTTGTGTGTCGGAGAGACAGATCAGATGACTAAATTTACGAAACCCATTTTTCGAAATTCGAACTTTAATGCCAAATCTAAAGCAACTATTTGAAAACTTTCTTCACTAATTTATTGCCGAAATCCTCGCTCCACTCCTCATTTCCTTCCTCCTAGACCGACTCTCATGTATTCTCTACATCTCAGCTCTCTCTCTCTCTCTAAACGTTGTTTGTTTTTTTTGAGTACCAAAAGAGGTAGCATTGCCATGGTTGTGTGACCTCTGCTGTTTTTTTTTGCATTTAAAGGTATCGGTGGCTGGCTGGTTTTGCAAATAAAATAGGAACAAGATGTGCAGCCCACTAACGGTTTCACTATAAAATAAGTATTTCTCCTTTTTTTTTTATTACAATAATTCATTTGGAAGTCGTGTTAATTTTTAAGTTAAAAATAAAATTTTCACGCATAGTTTTGATTGAATTTTCATCTAAAAAAAGTAGGGGCAAATATAGATTTTCACACTAACTTTTTTGACGAATGCACTCTATTTCTTGTCATTTAGTGAAATCTTTATGTATAATTTTCATCCTAAAGAAAGTAGTGAAGTGCATTAATCATAAATTGGCGTGAAAAGTTATTTCCCAAAAAGTAGTTAGATTTTTTAATTTACAAACACAAAAATCTCGATCGTCCATTGTCGAGATGAGATTCGAACCGTTAGATACACGATCCGATGGCTCGAATCGTGCACAACATACATGCTGTGCATAGCACACACCCAGGGTTCCAAAATATAATACACAACTTCTCTCCCATTTCATGAATTCCTCCTTCATGGGGTATGTGCTTTTTAATCTGCCACATCAGATTAAAACTAGTGGTTTGGGACATGACCTTTGTACGTTATACCAATTTTTAATATCAAAAGTAGAAAAGTAAGACATTGAAAGTCCCGTAGCTCAGTTGGTTAGAGCGTTGGTCTTATGAGCCGAAGGTCGCGGGTTCGAGCCCCGCCGGGACTACTTTTTGGTTTTATTTTCTTGATTCTTGAAGTGTTGGAATTCCTACTGAAAATGGAGAAATAGTTTAACCAGAAGCTTGTAAATTAATCAGATAGTTCACGCACCGAATCGCTAAGCAATATTGGCGTATATCTTGCTTCCAAAGGCAAATCTCCAGTTGTTGCTCTAAAGGCAAGAAGAGAAAGGCTTCGGACCGGCTATCTTTTAATTTGTCGCCTCACTATTAGCAGTTGCACTGGAAGTTAATGGTGTGGTGGTGCTGAAACCATGTCGGAAATCGTCCGGCCCGGCCCCCAGATAAACGAGAGAGAGAAAGAAGGAGCAGCTGTTAGCTAGTTACTCTTGACCAAGAAACAATCGACTTGGTCAGTGTAAACACAGCCCATGTCCCTTCTAGATAACAACACACTTCCTCTAACTGAAAGCATCAAGTAGAGCATGGATCGATATCTATCGACAGTACCATTTCAAGCGATTCTGATTTTCCCTGTGCTGAGCTTCAAGTTTTTAACCAACAACAAATGTCACATGGCATATATTGGTCCTTCTTTCCCTTATAAAAAGGTTTATGATCTAAAGCTGTCTCAAACCATTTTGCAAGTGTAAACTGAGAGGTTAAAGTGGAGCTACAAGGGTCAAAAAAGATCACACTTCTATCTTATAACTGCTCATGTTCATGGACAGTGTGCATGTCTGGTGCTCCCCAAAACCTGAGCAGCAATAGAGATTGGAAATGTAATTGGAAAATGCTAACCTCTGCCCTTAAGACGGAGGATAATAGATAAAAAGTGCACTGATATCTGCGAAAAATGTATTAATTAATTAATATGTAAAAAGATATTTGTGAGATATGCATTGATATCCGAACTTATTTGGAATTATTGTGTGTATTATCCTCTGCCTAGTGGGCTGAGGAGGTTAGCAAGACCATTGTAGAGTTACCAAAGTTGAGCTCAAAGAGCACACTTAAACAGCGAAGTAGAACATATGCAGCTAAATGAGAAAACCTGGATCGAAAACCTGAAATGCACTCAAGATTTCTTCTCACCGCCTTAGAAGGAGTATTGAATTAGGTTGACCTTTCTCTCCCTCTTGCCCGCTTTACACTCGCTTAATGGACAGCCGAAACAGTGACCACAGCTAATTCTTGGGTACATCAATGGAAAAAGGCCGGATTAAGACCTGAAACACAAGTTCATTGTAAATTTAGACCATGCTTGAAAAAAGATACGAAAATCGGTTATCGCAGAGAACTGAGGCAGTGTTCGATTCAATAAAATGAAGCTGCTGGAATGGAATAGCCATCCCTTTTCAATGCTCATTCTTTGGTTTACTCAAACAATGGCGAATGTAAGTTGATAGCACCTGAGTGGTTTCGAACTTGAGACCTCTAAGGTGAAAGAACACACTTTTCTTTTCTTTAGAAGCTACAAAAACAAAAAATTCAATACCAATGAGGCCAGTGCTTTCAAGGAACCATTAAGCATGGTCCTTAATTTCTATTTGGCTAACAATATCCCAGTTGTTAGCCCATAGTAGATGTGTGTTTTAGGTAGTTAAGGGCTCAAACCAGCCCAAAATGAAGGAAATACGAACAGCTCAACTGGCAAGGCCGAAAAAGAAAGAAAGAAAGGGGTTTACTAGGCAAAGGAAGATTCTTAACGCACTTGAAACCTATTAGATAAACAAACTTAAAATTTGATATTCAATGATTGAGAAGCAAACTTCATAAAGCAAAGGGGTTGGCTTGATGGGCGAGACCTGAAAATTAATGGTTTGCTCCATCCTACGTTGCTATCAATTCTTATAGAACCAGTTTATATAAAACCCTCTTGCTTTAACTGGTCTCCGCTAGTGGACGGTGGAATTGGTTCCGCAGAGATTAATCCTTGATATTCTAAGTGTATACAAATAAAGAAGAGAAGTAACCTTCACGTTTTGTTCATCATAACTAGTATAGATTACAGAAAAACGAGTAATTCTAAGTGTTTACAAATAAAGAAGAGAAGTAACCTTCACGTTTTGTTCATCATAACTAGTATAGATTACAGAAAAACGAGTAATTCCTGGAAGCCGGGATGGTGCAGAACCTCGAAAGCGTTGCACCTTGCAGCGCGCGATTTGTCCAAATTTTAAAAAATCCTGGAAGATTTTTTTTTTTCAAATCTGGACCATTGATTACCGAGATGAACGATCCGGATGAAGCCCTGCAACTTGCAGTGCGGTACAGGTTTCCAGAGCCTTCCTAACAGTCAATTGGAGTAAATATACTATAATTAGGATACAGTTACTACCTAAATTTTACAGATTTTTCGTACATATAGACTCACTCAGCATATCTACTTGGATTGCGACCATTACCCGAATTATGGAGCACACAATTCTGAAGTTTGATTGCATTCTTTCTACATTGCAAAAACATTACAAAGAGTATAGTCTTTTTTAATAATTTGGTGTCCAGCTCAATGAACCGACTAATCCAAGAGATCAATGTCATTGTCTATTAGAGGCGGCCTAATTACAATCGAAGCAAAGCTCGTATGGATTGGGTTAAGAGAGGGATTGATAGCACGCAGACGGGAGTCAAGCTCTGGGCTGAATGTTCTTGAGACCTTTGGTTGTCATGTAATTACCATTGTGCTAAGCCTAGGGTAAAAACGTGCGGTGCTTAAGTAGTACTTCTTCCGTCCCAATTTATTTGTCTCATTTTTTACTCTTTTTTTCCAAAATATTTGTCCAAATCTAAATTGACTTTGAAATATTTCCGTAATGCCCTCTTTCTTATGCATTAGAGAGATTGCACTCTCATCCACACCAAAAGGTAAGGGGTACTCTTGGAAATTTCAAGCTTTTCAAAGCTAATCTTTTGTTTTTTTATTAAGTTGAAATTTTAAGATTGGACAAAAAAAAATTGAGATGGATGGAGTAGAAAATAGTTGCATTGTAGAATCTTTGGTTTATGCAGGTCTATTATCATCATGATGGGCCATTGAGTTCTGTATTATACTGAAAATTATGATGGTTCTGCCCTACCTTTAGCAATTATGATGGTTCTGCCCTACCTAGCAATTATGATGGTGCTGCCCTAACTTTACCACTTTTGAACAAACCTCAACTTCAAAAACTACTCTCTAAAGGTACACTTTCCTTTTAGGCTTTTGGAATACAAACAAATCAACCTCCAACCGGCCGCTACCAAATTAAGTAGCCTTTCTTTCTAGAATACACTCAAAAAAGAAGGGCATTTTGACCTAGCGGTCAAGACAGGAGACTTAAGATTTTGCACCTTTTTAAGTTCTTAATTTCGTAACGTTTTAGGTGTTATTAACTTCTTTGGGCCAGTTCATACAGAGCTTTGCTCCGACTTTAATTGACACCCTCGTAAGTGGACGGTGGGACCCCACGTTTAGTCGAAGTGCGCGTAAGATGATTCAGACGCCTGAGTTATTAAAAAGAAGAAGAAGAAGAAGGGCATTTTGAGCACTTTGTTGGATTCGTTTGTTTAAGTTAAGAGGCTACCTAACTAATCTATGATATGGGCTCTTATTAGGTCTTATTCCGCATGCAATTTTCTATGAGATGTGGTCCTGTGGAATCTTGGTAAAGTAGTTATTTTACGTTGTACGAGTTTTGCAATAATTTGCGTTGTACGAGTTTTACAATATTTTACGTTGTACGAGTTTTGCAATAAAAATACAAAGAAATTGGTCCACATATGGATCCTGTCTGCTCACATTACACTTATTTAATTCTCACAATTTTTTAGGGTGTGGCTAATGCCACGACCCCTTTGTTTAATGCCACGACAGATAAACTCACCTGACAAATATATCCCTCTCTCTCTTTCTCCAATTCCTCCTATCATATTATTTTCTATAGCTGCTTCTCTGAATCTCTGATACACGGACAAACCCATTGGGCCACTTCCATCTCCTCCCCCTCTTATCTGACTTCCTTTGTTTGAGGAGTATATCCACTGTGAAATCCGAAAAATGTCGACCCGTCTCGAGATCCACCTCCTCCGTCCAACACTCCATGTCCATTTTCCTTCAATCTCCTCTCTTTTTATCTCTAGATTAGATACCAATGTCAACTAGAAAGCATAAGTGCAAATAGCGTAGTACCAAATTTTCTCTAAAACTGAACCTAATTCTCCGTCGCCGAGAGGATGTAAGACGAATCACATCACTTCGAACAAAATATAACCAACGTCCCAAGTCCCAACCCATTTGTGACATCTTCCGCTGGATCATATGTCTCCAAATCGTGTTTATTCTTCAAATCAAGCATGTGGTTCTATGTAGATTAAATGCAAGAGCTTGAGTGATAGGTACTCCAGTATTGAGTGATTCGAAGATCACTGTTGGCAAGATTTAAGACTTTCTACTAGAACATTCGGTCCAGATTTTAGATAGAGGAGTGGTCGCAAAATAGATGAAAAAGAACGACTCGCATCCTCACCTTTCACATGACCTCCGGTAAACAGTAGAGCAAGGGGGAGAGAGAGAAAGGTGTAGACGATAAAGAGAGGAAAAGTGAGTCGGTGAAAACAGAGAGAGAAAGTGGTGTGTGTGTGTGTGAGAGAGAGAGAGAGAGAGGCAAAAAGGAATATATGAATAGAACAAAGCAAGGATAATGTTGTCAGATTACTTGGACGGTCGTGGCATTATCAGTGGCCTTTTTTTAAAATTTTTATTGAATTCACACTTAATTAATTATTATTGCATTCACACTTTATGATCTAAAAACCCATTAATGGTTTCCTTTATTATTCCTATTTAGGTCCATGATCAGAAATCACTGAATAATTTTGCCATCTTGTGCCGCTGACTTAATTATTCTAATTACTGAAGTACAAAAATTCACACTAGTGGATTCCCGATTCCCATAGAACACTAGGGGATTACTTAAATAGTTTTGGAGTTCCTAACCACAAAAATAAGTAAAGGTGGGTTCTTCCCGGAAGCGGGGCCCGGTGGTGTGTAATCGTAGCTCGTAGCCGTGTCAGCAATCAATAGTCTCTTCCCTGGGTTGAAATACTTCTGGACGGCTGCGATTACTCACTACACCCTGTAGTGACTATAGGGCCCCAGCCTGATTCTTCTAGGCTTGTTCTAGTACGTTTTATGGCTAGTTCTTTCTACTCTCAAGGGGGACCAATTGAAATGCCTGAAAGTAGAAATCTCGATAAAATGGCACATGATAAATTCTTGAAAGCCACGGGTCGAAGTTGACGATTTCAATCAGTTGAACACCCAGCTTGGGTCATCATCTCCAACGTCCGGGCAAGCGCACAGCAAAAATAAGCTTAAATCCCCAAGCCATATCGACAAAACGAGATTGGTGTTTGTTGCTTTGATCGCTTTTCCTAGTCTATATCAATTTTCTTATGTACCCTGACGTATTGATACTCTATCTATCAGGTTTGACAATGGTTGGTGGGTAAAAATTTTATAGGAGAAAGTTCCATGAATCCAGCTTCATCATCAACTTCTCCAAAGTGCCCACGCCCATGTATGACTAGACAATAAGAACAAAGTCATAAAACTTTTGTCATTTACTGCAATATAACGCCAAGCCACACATTTAAACAAACTCATGAAGGCTTTGAAATGACATGGAATTCATGAATCTCAAGAGGTGACGTTTTGTTTGGACTATGAAAGATGATTATCCCAACACTTACCTAGGTTTAGATTGGAGCCTAATTTATTTTGTCTTTGGACCAAAAACTGCCGTATAGCCACTTCAAGAAAAGTAGAACACCTTTGTGACACACTTGGCATTTGAATAATTCAAAGTTCAAACCTCTAGGGCCTGTTTTGATGTAGAACAAAAATGGAGAGTTTTTGTATTTTATTTTTATTGTTTTAGAACAAGATTTTGGCTAGAAATATTTTTGTTTAGGTTAGAATTATTAACTTTCCATATTCAGTTTGATTTTGATTTCTACCTTTATTTGAATAATTCAAACCTCTAGGGCCTATTTGGTACTACTAACAAATTAATAAACCCTATTCCAGGCCCTGTTGCCGGGATTTTTTTCCCCCCTTGGGAAAGTCAATAGTGTCTGTTATAGTTAGTGATGTTTTAAACCTCAATCAAATGATATCTACCACTGAGCTATCACTAGCTCCGTCTCCAGATTCTTGGCAAGAGCCATTCTCGCCGCAAAATCTAAGATGAGGCCACATTGACCAAACACAGCTGACCAAAAAATAATTTTTACTTCAATACATATAGCTTGGATAGATCCAGGGGATTTCATGAGAGTCCATGAGGCAATCAAAAGACTTGATCTTATTAACAAATCGATGTCTGACTCAACAAACAATTGCCTGACAAAAGGTTTGGTGTCTAACTATAAGGTGCCCATTCAAATTCAATATAGGTGCCAAGACAGAACCCTTTGGCTATGTGGATGCTTTTAAGTGTTGGTGAATGCATTTAACAAAATACTTGGGTCCTTTCTTGACAAAAGGCCAGGTGTCATAGCCCTATCAAATTATAAGTTCGAAGAAAAGAGTGCATTCAAAATAAATAGTGGAGCAGGGGAAGTGATATTGGCCTGAATTCATTTGGGAGAGAGAGAGAGAGAGAGAGAGTATTATACTAGTAGCCCCTGATCAATGTACGACGAATAGTGAATTTTCTTGAATAAAACATGGATCACTAACATGGCTATTGACTCAAAATGGAGTACTTTTGATCAACAAATTAAGTGGAGTCCTTCGGTAATTTTTGTCACTAGGCTCCTCACCAATACCAGGTTTTCACGGATCGGAATGGAAGCCTATATAAATGCAGCCACCGCAGATAAGCAGTTCAACATCTCTCTCTCCCTTTTAATAGAAAGATTAATGGCTAGCTTGAGGCTTTGGTTCTGCCTCCTCCTGATTTTGCTTCCGTGTTCGGGTTCTGAAGCTCTCTCTCCTGACCAATTTTCAAGAAAGGCCAGGGGGTCATTGACGGAGAGTTACCGGGAGATTTTGAAAGTGAGGACGCGACAGCGAGATGATCAGGTCGAAAGTCGGCCTGAGGCAAGGGGGCCGGTCTCATTCTCGAGAAAGACCAAACGGTCGTTGATCGAGAGTGCCGAAGAAATTTTCAAGGTTAGAAGGCTTGACGTCGTTGAGAACCAGTTCGACTTCAACCGGCTCAGTCCCGGAGGGCCTGACCCGAAACATCACTAGTCAAACGAGCGCGGATATTTTTTTTTGGATTTCGCGCATGTACTCTACTTATTAAGCGGAAGCCTTATGCTCTTGGTATGTATGGTACTTTTTATTGAATGAATAATACATGGAGTGGTGCTGATTTGGTTGTGATAGAGTTGTATCTTAATTAGCTGAATTAATTGATGAAATAAATTGCTAATGAACTCTTTTTTTTTCCTTCAATGTACATGCACTCTGAAGAGAAAATAATATGGATTGCATGTGGAGAATCCAATTAGGATATGATACTAATTAATCACCTCAAAAAAAAAAAACACATTTAAAAAGATAACCTGACACTTTTCTTAAGCAGTAGTCCCTTTCAGTGGTGCTCCATTGTGGACTTAGTGTAGGAATAAGAAAGCGTTTCTTTTTGGTGAATTTCCTTCATATGTGTTGCCATTTTGAGATGGTGGAGTGGTAATAGTACTGTGGAGTATTCATTACCTTTAGGTAAATGCCTTCATAAAACAATGGCCTCATATCCCAACATCATGGCTTTTGTAGCTGTCAATGTCCAAAAGTGGCAATTTACTTCTTTTTTTTTTGGTGAAAATCAAAATGGTTAGTTATTGACTATGGTTGTTGTTAGTGAGGTTTGAACGCCTTTTAAATACGGGGAGTACATGATGCCTGCCACTCCACTTGCTACTGGATTGAAACAAATGATCTCCGATACTGCTGAATGCAAATGCTACTGTTCAGCAGTACTAAGCAAATAAATATTGACCACATGATCCCTAACTATTGATAAGTCACACAGTCAGGGACAGATCTCGGGTTGATCGGAGATGTTACCCCTGACCAGGGGTGAGCATGGTCCGGATTGGTTCAGTTTTATAGTAAACAAGAACCAAACCAATACCTACGGATGGTGAATTTGGAAAACCAAACCAATCCATATAATGCATTGAACCAAACCATAAAAAAACGGTTTGGTTCCGGTTTGAACCATGGTTCGCCTAAAAAAAGGATATCTGTCTTTATGAACTATTTAAATTATTACTGAGAGACATATTAAATCAGTCATTATTAGTATAAAAATCAGTTCTTTTCCTATGTAAGGAATATAGTAAAGAAAAACAAATTAAGAGAAAACATAGTGGCTAACAAAGAGTGTTATTGATTGGGAAAGAAAGATATGGATGCAATTTGCCAATTTATATTTATTATATTAAGTTTAGATAGAATTGGAATCTAGTTTCAACATACAAATTTAGAGTATTAGATTAGGAAATTAATTGACTATGACTTAGACTAGTTTTATTTGGTGTACCTAAATCGTGTATATATCAATATGTATACATACATACATACGGTTCGGATTGGAACCCGAACCGTTACATAAATCCACAGACCAAACCATTAAACACGGTTCATAATTTTTTGAAACCGGAGCCAAACCACACTTCTAAAAAACCAAACCAAACTATGCGGTTTGGATTGGTTAGGACCGGATTCGCGGGTTGATGGTTTTTTCGCTCACCCCTAATATGCACCGAATGCAAGTAATGATCAGTGCATATATATATTTTTTGTGAGATAAATGGGTTCGATTTGGTGTGTTAAATTTACTTCCATGATAAATGGTTTCTAAATCAAATTGGAATATACGGATCAACTATAACGCCCACAGGATTAGCTAGACCAGTCCAGTTTGTTGGTCCCTTTAGGAAATTTCAAGTTATTCAAGGCACAGTTTATTCCATTTGTCATACTTTAATTTCCTCTTTTTAATCTTCGAAGCATCATTGATCATTGTATCTTCTTATTGTAGAATTTGTCTTTGGAAGGAAATTAAGCATGAAGTAGTAAACTCTATCATGTGAGGGTCCCACACATTTAATTATGTGATGGAATTCATACATATGTGAGAGGGGTGTGATTGGTAGGTATATACTTATTATCATTTGTGTTAGTATTTTTGTTCACGATCCATCTCTCTCGGAGGAATACCCGATCAAATAACCTGTAATTCCAAGTAATGTTGTTGGTTTGGTGAATGATGTAGTAGTTTATCCTTTAAGACTTGTTTGGACTTCAAGGTGGATGGATGTTTAGACTTGAAGTTTTGGGACTCTATTTTTCAATTTTGTGGTGTATAAAAAAAATAAATTGAATGCTCAAATCCGCCTAAACTACCCAAATCGCATACAAACCGACCCGACTAAACAACACTCACGAACGGTTGGCAAATGGAAAAACCGAAAATCTTCCACAAGCGGATCAAATTAGGAACCGAACCGATCCGCGAGCAGCCCTAGGCCAGAGTGTGAAATTTGAACCGTCTCCACAGGCCCTGACCTAGTACGAATTCTCGTACCATCCCCTAATTTTTAGCATATTCCCATTCAAGATTAATGTTCGCTGCTTCGAATTTTAAATACTTTGTCTTTAGCCAGTCTCGCAGAAACTCAAAAATGATATACTTGTGCCATCCTTCAAAAACTTTTGCTTGTTACGCCAGTGTACACGTTCAAGTGGTTTTCTTTGAAAACTAGTAGCACTAATTTTTCCATTAGTTTTGATGTTGCAAGGGTTGCCTTCCTTGGCTTTAGTCTCTGTTTTCCTCCTTCCCCTCACACAGAAAAACCAATGTCATAGACGAGAGAGAGAGAGAGAGAGAGAGAGAGAGAGAGAGAGAGAGAGAGAGAGAGAGAGAGAGAGTATTCATAGTTTGCTAGTTACGCATTGGAATGGATGACGATGAATGTTTGGAGAAATAAATGTATGGGCATACAGGCTTTACCTTGGCTTTATATGGATCCCTGTTTAGTAGGCGACGAGATTAATTATCTAGAAATTAGTAAAGTTCCGTGTAAGCTGGCTTAGACACACTCTGAATTATGATTTTTTTTTGGGGGACGTACAGGGTATACTTGTTTTAGTATGTTCTGCAATAAAACTATGGGTACAAGACTTGGTATACACCAAATATACACTGGGTTAAGTGGGTCCCACACAAATAATCGGAGCCGTTCAATTTGTTTAAATAATGTTTTAAAGATCCTACAAAAAAATTAGCTCAGTCAGATATCAGTAAAAGCTTGATCAATTCTTCGTTCAATTCTCCAGCAAAAAATTGGAAGAAAAAAATTGATCAAACCATTAACAATATACGACTGAACCGATTTTTTTACAAGAATGCTTAAAAGAATACTTTAAAACAAATTTTGCGGCTTCGATCATTTGCATGGAACCCCGAGACAAACAACCCGGTGTTCATTTGGCTTACACCAAATGGTGTACCCATAGTCGGCAGATTCTACTAGATAAGAAATCATCATAGGACAAGATCACATGTGATCAATTCGATTCGTGCATTGAATGTGTTCAAAAATTCGATTCGTGAATTCGCAGCCAAATCCGTGGGCTAAACTAAATATATTGACTATTGGGTTCTAATTACTCTGGTTGCTAGTACAATTTTCAAAACTTAATCATTGGTCTTTTGATAAAATCCTTTTATCCATATCTATCTTGCTTACCTGTAATGCAAGGATTTCCAACACAATCCACATCCCATTAGCCAAATCCTGAAATGATCTTTCTGAAAAAAGCATGAAACAAACAAAAGACCAGTTTTTCTTTTCCGAGAATCCCATGTCGGCTGATCCTCTGGCGGCTAGTGGCGTGGTCGTTTGGAACATTAAAAAGGCTAATTAGACCTTAGTTGCACGAAGCGGCAACGGGGACAAAAGAGGGAGGATAAGTCAAATATTGCACATGTTCGCAAAGAGAAGTACGAATTTCTTCCTTGAATTAGTCTGGTAGCTCGATCCCATCCTATTTAGGAGCGCGCTCCCGTCTTGACGGGAGCAAGACAGTACCCAATGTGTGTGTGAAGGACGGTAAAGAACTCCGGGTACAGTATTTGGGATACGGTAAAGGATCCTAAATGTGGTACAGTACCCAATGTGTGTGTGGAGGACGGTAAAGGACTCCGGGTACAGTATTTTGGGAAACGGTAAAGGATTCCTGAATACGGTATAGTACCAGTGTGTAGATTAGGGGTACGGTAAAGTACCCAGTGTGTAAAGTTGGGAGACGGTAAAGGATCCTGGCAATGAGATAGTGCGACCCCTAATGCTGAGTTGTCGTGGTGAGCTATTCCTTGATGGGAGCAAGACGGGAGCGCCGATTCGAGCTCCCGTCACTCCCGTCTTGGGAGTGCACCATGGCCGCTTTGAAAGCTCCCTGTAGATAACAATTAGACAAAATAGAGTTTTCCTGAAGAAACAATATACCAACATGAAATTGTAGATGAGATTGAATAGGGTATTTGCCCTTTGGATGAGGGAAAGAGTGAAATCCACCAACTGTGTAGTCCTCCAAATATGATCATGGATTTGAAGGTAATGGAGATGACTCGAGAAAGCAGATAGTACATTTTCCATATGAGACAGAGAGGGGACAAACTTCTGAGGCCTTGTTGTTATCTTGTTAGAAAGATCATTTTCAAATCTATTGCGTTTAAAATTGCACTAAACAAGTTTTGGTAAAAACAGTACTTTGTCATGATCTATCCTCCCACTTGGTGTTTCTCAATCTTCATATATGTATATATATACGTAATCAGAATACAAACATTCGTCGACAAGATCCAAAAAACAACCATTCGTTGGCTATCGAAAATAAGCTGTTTGTTTTCCCTACTGCTACTTTTTTTATCAGCCATGGCCGGTTCGATTAAGGCAGCGATCTGGTTTCCATGCATAATGATTTTATCAATGGTTCTAGTAAGTTCTGGTGGTCGTATCTCTCTTGAGATCCCAGTTGTAAGTACGAGGGAGTTTGGCAGCCGTCTCACTTTGGGTGACGTAGGGTTCGATGAAGTGAAACTGGAGTATTACCGGAGAAGAGCTTTGGTAGAAACTGATAGAGTCGCGCCAGGAGGACCGGACCCTCAACATCATTGACATTCGATATCACCGGGATTATTCTAGCTTTCACCCTTTATGGTTTCTTGATTTTGGGGTTTTCTTCAAATTCTTTTCTACTCTTTAATGCCCAAACAAATGGATCTGTTACAACGTTGACCGCCCAATTTCTGTTTTCTGTCTAGTTTTCCTGCTCTTCCCAACGTTCTATTCTCCAAAAAATATATATATATATATATAAAATCTATAACATACTTAGGACAGTCAGTAAACTTTGTTTAAAGATCGTTTCCGTCTAGATTTTGAAACATCCGTTTAACGAGGTACCCATGTTGAGTTTGACCCAGAGTTCAAGATTTTGATCACTCAACTTCTATTTGGAAACAGACATAAAAGTTGCAATGCATAAGCCAGCATGTTATTGAATCAACTAATTTCCCACCTTATAGCAGGCTAGGGGTTATGGTTTCGATCCATTGCTTTCTATGCTACGTCTGCCCAAGAGATTAGTCTCGGCGAATCTCTTCACACCAAATTGGGCATGCTAGGTTTATCAAATTCAGAAGTCATTTCTTAGCCATTTCAAACTTCTTTTTCTTTTTTTTTGCCATGGATAAGCTACTTCAAGGTGTAGGCTGCCTTCTCTATAAGGAGAATCTGCAGGTTCATAACATCACAGCCAACAACAAAATCAGCATATGTGCCGAGAAAGAGCATATCCAAGTCTCATATTCAGTGGAATCAGATCTAGCAGCGCTCACTGCTGAGACGAAAGAAAGAAGCAACCAGAGTAAAAAGCGCTAGGCAAACCGGGACAGAAGCGTCTACTATTTGGGTTTCAAGAACTCTCCATTTAGATCTTGTTTTGGAGAATATTTTAGGAGCACTCTCAAACCACATACTGCTAGTAAGTCAAAAAGACTTATTATCCGACATGATAATGCTCAAACCATATATCATGATCCGGTTCTAGCTGGTCTCATTGTTGCTAACCACAAGTAAAGGATCCAAATTACTCGAGCTCGACTCAGAAAAAAGGCATCAAGAATATTATTAGTTTGTCTAATAAAGAAGCTAAACTCGAACGCATGTTTTGAGCTTGTTATGTATTCACATCAATCTTTCTGTTAAAAAAAAATAAAATATTCAAGCTCAATTCGTGTTCCGCTCATTAAAAGCTCTTTCAAGATTGATTCGACTTATGAACAAGCTAATTTCGAATAACCAAACTTTTTCAACAATCTGTAGAAAGAGGGTACTGACAGTACTTGGCATTCTTCATACACAAAAAGAACCTCTCATAAGCCGAAGCCATTTTATCAGCCGTAAACATCGTACCCACATACTCCTTGCAAACCCTGCCTTTCCTCTCCAAAATCTCCACCCCATCTCCGATTGCCGATTCCATCGCCTCCGCCAACGACTTCACATTTGGAGCAAACGTGTACCCGAACCCTTCGTTCAAAACCACGGTGCCCGTAATGCTTGGAAAGTTCGGTGTCAAAACCGGCTTCCCGCAATGCATTGCCTCAATCAGTGTCAAATCCAGCCCCTGAGGCCTCAACGTTGGGTTGACAAACACGTCTATCGCGTTGTAAAATTCAGAAAGTTCGTTTGCTTCTAATGGCCCCAGGATCTTCACTGTTGGCCCCAGCTCAGCGTATCGTTTGCCCCACGGGCCTGAGCCTGCTACTAGTAAGAAGACATCCGGGTGACGCTTGGAGATTTCGGAGAAGGCTTGGTGGAGAAGTGGGTGGCCTTTGTCTCTCACTAACCGGCCTGCGACACCCATGACTAGCCTCACGTTGTCTGGGATGCTGTGTCGGCGCCGGAATTCAGCGCCGGATTCGGGGTCGTGGACGAACTTTTTGTTGTCCACGCCGTTGAGTATGACGTGGACGTTTCTTGGAGGGAGTTGGTAGATGTTGACTAGAACCTCACCTACAGTGACGGAGCCATGAAATTAATTCAGGAGTGACGGAAAAAAAAGAAAAAGGTTTCACTATATATCAATAAGGTAATTATTACTATTTAAGATGATTAACAAATTCAAGATTCAAACGCAAGTTCCTTCGTAAATTCAAGATACAGACGCAGTCTAAAAGGGTCTATAACATGGACATGTGAACAACTTTTCCGGGGCAAAAAGGGGAAAACATTCTACACAAGTGAAGTGTACTCACCAGCACTATTGCTTATGCAAATGTGTTGAGTATAGCTTGTAAAGAACCTAATTTCATCAATAAGCCGCGGCATTGCCTCTTGTAACTCAGCCATGGGCCCAGGCAACTTCCCTTTTGGATTCCAGAAAAGCTCTTGAAACAACTTCGAGTGCATAATCTCATACCAAATCCCATGCCAAGTAACAGCCAATTTTGGCACCGAACTGGCGCGCCAATGAGGCAAAGAAACGCTCTCCGTGTGCACGTAGTCAAACGCGCCGACCTTGTTTTCGCTCTCGAACATCTCGAAGGCGAGCGATAGGTTCACCGAGCCGTGATCGTTCGCAGCAAAGTGCAGGCGAAGGCTGCCGTCTCGGATCAAGTCCCCATGGAGTTTCCTGTCCGAGGGTACCGTGAATACGTGGATCTCATGGCCCCTGGCGGCCAGAGCGCTATAGAGAGTATACGCGTGGCGCTCCATGCCGCCAGGGCCCAGGCCCACGGGCCACGACTTGGAGAAGACGGCTAATTTGAGCTTCTCCAAGGCTGGTCCGTAACAGAGCTTGTTCCATGGGAATCTCGCGTCGCGAAGATCACCAGCGAACGGGGCAGCTGGGACAGCCCATGCGAGGTGGTCCGGGTAGTGCCACTGCCGGGCCGGCGCAAAGAAGAAGTAGATGGTGGAGGCGAGGAAGAGGGTTATGGTGAGGATGGTTGAAGATCTTATGGAGAATAAAGAAGGGCTTTTGTGCCTTAAGCCCATTGTCCGTTAAGTGTGTTTGAAGCTTTACTGTTCTTATGAGTAAAGTTTTTATTAATGGTAGCTAGCTAACATGCAACCATCAATGGCGGATCTCCTCGAGCTTGTGAATGAACAGCACATGGGCTTCTCCCTAGCTAGCTTGTGAATTTGTCAACTACTGATCTCTCCTAAATTTCAAACCTCTGTAGAAGAAGTCAATGAAGTTTAATAGGTGCAAGATAATTTCAAGGCTCTAGCTATTCAAGATAATTTCAAGTTTAATAGGTGCACATCTGGGACGGAATTCAGGATTTTATAAACGCGGATACCGAATTATGAAAAATAAGATTTTGAAATTTTATGCTATGTTTGGATGAGTTTTTGAGAAATTTTGTGGGGTTATGAGTGGAGAGAGAAATGAGAGTAATGATTGAAAGTAGAGGTAATGATTGAAGAGAGATAGAGAGAGAAATGAGAATAATGATTGGAGATATGAGTGAGTAATGATTGGAAATAAGGGTAATGAGTGTTTTTTGAGTTGAATTTTTTTTTTCAAAAAGCAATCCAAACAAAGCATTAAGGTTCTGAATCTAAGTTTCTTTGGTTTAGATTTTGAGGGAGGTTTTTTTGGATAATGAGTGAAGAAATAGAAAAATAATTGAAGGAAAATTGATGGGAGACCATGAGCAGAGAGAGATTGGGTTTTGAGACCCAAAATGAACACATTTATTTAAATGTTTAAATAACATCCAATACAAAATACAATATCTAAGTGTTCTTAACAAACAAAAAATAACTAATATTAATATTGTTATTTGAAAAGGAAAAAAAGACCCAAAACAACGCAGGTGCTTTGGCCCCCACAAGCCCTATAGTAGTTTCGTCTCTGGTGCTGCGGTGCACAAGAGTGTAGTGTGCGATCCGAGCTAGCTGTCCGTCACGACAATTAATGGTATTTGTCTTCGACATAATTTCTGGTCCATGTAGTATTTGTCGTTCAATATTACAGGTACAAATATAGTAGATTATTTATGAGGGTGTGACCGTGTGATTATCAAATAGCTTGTAAAAATATAGTAGATTTTTTATGAGGGTGTGACCGTGTGATTATCAAATAGCTTGACATTTTTATTTTATTTTATTTTTGATCAGTTAGCTTGACATTTTTTTTGATCGAAGTTTCACATGAACTAAGATTTATTACAAAACAAATGGGATAAACAAATTAGACGTTGGCGTCCCATAACCCTCTTACTCTCTCTCCTCTTTCTCTCTCTTTTTTCTCTCTCCAAATCAGAGCCGTCCAAAACCGAAAAGAACGGCCCAGATGCACCGAGTGGGCACCACGTGGTACCCGCTCGGCACTGAAAAATTTCTCCTTAACTGGTGTTTTAAGCCCGACTAGCACAGTTGAGGTGAAGTTTTAGGCTCATTATTAAGCCGGTTCCATTTTTTGTTTGGGGATCCGTCCGCACCCTTTTCTGTAGCGTTATCCCGTCCAGGCCCTTTTTAAATATGTATTTACGATTTTGTCCTTCGCAGAATTCACACCCCATCTGCACTATATTTTGCCCTTTGCAGGATTTCGTTCGGAGCCTGTGGTTGCCTTTTCGCTGCCACATTGGCGGCGTCTTTTTCGTCCGGCGGCGGTGGAGGAGAAGGAGGAGGTGACGACGTCGTACAGGGAGGCGAAGAAGCTAATGAGACTGGTGAATGTACAACTTAACCACCCACCAAAGCTGCAGCATCGATCGATGACGCACTCGACATCGACACCTTCCAATCGACGACCAGTTCGGCGTGGCAGAGACGATGGGCGTGCCGCTGACCATCGAGGGGCACAACTACTTCTTCTCTGACGCTGACGACGGATTCCAGTGCCAACAAGGGATGCCGTTCGAGATCGTTGTTAACCACGGCCTCGGCCTCCCCCAAGATCGTCATTCGAGATCGTTGTTATATGTGACTGGGAACTAGGATATTTGGGAACTTCACTTAAAACCGGGCTCATACGGGTAGGGTTTGACGCAAGGTGAGCCTAGATAGGTGGAAGGGAGACAAAACGGGGCCGGCTTGTTAGAACTGTCTTTCGAATAATCTTTCAAGCCCATCAACCCAACATCACTAGTTGCTCCCAGTCCCAGATGAAGAAATTAAAAAAGACAGAGAACAAGTTGAACAAACGCGGCTATTCTTTTTAAGAATAATTTTGTTCACCCTTATTTAAAGAGGTTGAACGTTAACCTCTCTGTGATTGGTGGAAATTGTATGGGTCCTACCATAAACTAACTAATTATTACTAAAAAATATATTGATTCCGTTGATCCTGCACAATTTCCACCAATCACATGGAGGGTAATGTTCGCCCTCTTTAACGGAGGGTGAACAAAATTATTCTCCACTTCATTTTATTTTCAATTCATTTCCATTGCCTTTTATTATCACCAATTATGCTCTACTTACCATGCCTTATAACAGACCTACGAATTCTGGATGCTAGGACTAACATTCGACTCTTCTTAGCTAGTCTCGGTTGGTTGGGATTTCGCAGAAGTTTGGTGATACACACAACAACACACGTATTGAGATTCAATACTGAACCAGTATTATAGCAGAGAAAAACCAAGAGTGATGCAAGAGATTTACGTGGTTCGACCTCTCTACCTCTACCGGCTGCTTTTCCTCTCTCATTCATTCACAAATATATACACGAAATGAAGGAGGAAAAAACAACACAACCATTTAACGGTTATCATGCCTGAGGTTTTCCAGATTTGGGCGTGGCTTGAGAGGTCTACAAAGGCTGCTAGAGCCAATCCAAGCCTTGACTTCTAGCATGCCGCCCTTTCCCTTTCACACATAGATCCTCTTAACACATGGGCTAATTTCCAAATTACCCGAGCTGCTCTCATAAAAAAAGGCATCAAGATTAGTTTGTCTAATAAAAAAGCTAAACTCGAATGCATGTTTTGAGCTCGTTAATTATGTATTCACATCGATCTTGAACAACTACTCATCTTAATAGCCATATTCTGTTCAAAAACAAAAAAAAAAACCTATTCAAGCTCAGTTTGTGTTCCGCTCATTCAAAGCTCAAGATTGATTCGACTTATAAACCATAAATTAGCCAACAAAAATATACAATAACCAAACTTTTTCAACAATCTGTAAGAAGAGGGTACTGACAGTACTTGGCATTCTTCATACACAAAAAGAACCTCTCATAAGCCGAAGCCATTTTATCAGCCGTAAACATCGAACCCACATACTCCTTACAAACCCCACCTTTCCTCTCCAAAACCTCCACCCCGTCTGCGATCGCCGTTTCCATCGCCTCCACCAACGACTTCACATTCGGAGCAAACGTATACCCGAACCCTTCGTTCAAAACCACGGTACCCGTAATGCTTGGAAAGTTCGGGGTCAAAACCGGCTTCCCGCAATGCATTGCCTCAATCAGTGTCAAATCCAGCCCCTGAGGCCTCAACGTTGGGTTGACAAACACGTCTATCGCGTTGTAAAATGCAGAAAGCTCGTTTGCTTCTAATGGGCCCAGGATTTTCACTGTCGGGCCCAGCTCGGCGTATCGTTTGCCCCATGGGCCTGAGCCTGCTACTAGTAAAAAGACATTCGGTTGACGCTTGGAGATTTCGGAGAAGGCTTGGTGGAGAAGTGGGTGGCCTTTGTCTCTCACTAACCGGCCTGCGGTACCCATGACTAGCGTCACGTTGTCTGGGATACCGTGTTGGCGCCGGAATTCGGCACCGGATTTGGGGTCGTGCACGAACTTTTTGTCGTCGACGCCGTTAAGTATGACGTGGACGTTTCTTGGGGGGAGGTTGTAGATGTTGAGTAGAACCTCACCTGCATTGGCGGAGCCATGAAATTAATTTACGAGTGATGGAAAAAAAAAAAAAGGGTTTCACTATCAATAAGGTAATTATCACTATTTAGGATGATCTACAAATTCAAGATTCAACGCAAGTTCCTTCCTAAATTCAAGATTTAGGCGCAGTCTAAAAGGATATATAACATTTTTTATGATTTAAGATGGGCATATCATGAACAACTTTCCCGGGGCAAAAAGGGGAAAACTTTCTACAAAGGTGAAGTGTACTCACGAGCACTATTGCTTATGCAAATGTGATGATTATAGCTTGTAAAGAACCTAATTTCATCAATAAGCCGTGGCATTGCTTCTTGTAACTCAGCCATGGGACCAGGTAACTTCCCTTTTGGATTCAAGAAAAGCTCTTGAAACAACTTCGAGTGCATACTCTCATACCCAATCCCATGCCAAGTAACAGCCAATTTTGTCACCGATTTGGTGCGCCAATGCGGCAAAGAAACGCTCTCCGTGTGCACGTACGTAGTCAAACGCGCCGAGCTTGTTTTCCCTCTCGAATATCTCAAAGGCGAGCGATTGGTTCACCGAGCCGTGATCATTCGCAGCAAAGTGCAGGCGAAGGCTGCCATTGCGGATCAAGTCCCGTGGAGTTTCTTGTCCGAGGGGACCGTGAATATGTGAATCTCATGGCCCCTGGCGGCCAGAGCACCATAGAGAGTATACGCGTGGCGCTCCATGCCGCCAGGGCCTGGGCCCACGGGCCACGACTTGGAGAAGACGGCTAGTTTGAGCTTCTCCAAGCTAGCTGGCCCGTAAGAGAGCTTGTTCCATGGGAATCTCGCGTCGCAAAGATCACCAGCGAACGGGGCAGGGACAGCCCATGCGAGGTGGTCCGGGTAGTGCCACTGCCGGGTCGGCGTGAAGAAGTAGATAGTATTGGAGGCGAGGAAGAGGGTTATGGTGAGGATGGTTGAAGATCTTATGGAGAATAAAGAAGGGGTTTTGTGCCTTAAGCCCATTGTCCGTTAAGTGTGTTTGAAGCTTTACTATTTCTTGTTACTATGAAGTAAGCTTTCCTATTCAATGAAGTTTAATAGATGCAAGATAATTTCTAGGCTCTAGCTATTCATTCCACTTCCCTCAGCAATGACCTGCACCATAATAAAACGGATTGGGGTGGAGAAAATGGATTTGGGGATATACCTATAGTGCACAAGGGTGTAGTGCGGGATACGAGTTAGCTGTCCGTCTCGACAATCAATAGTACTTCCTCCGTTCCAAATTGTTGATCCCTCTTTCTATTTTGGGATGTCCCAAAACAAATATCCACTTTCCACAAATGACCAAGAGATTTTTAAGATATTCATGTTTTGTCATTTCTCTTTCTCTTCCATCTCTTTAAAACCAATTGTACTATTGTACTGTAATTGTACTGTAAAGAATGGGCAATATGGAGAAGTCAAGTATAAAGCAATTGTACTATTGTACTATAATTAATAAGCTGGATTTTCCAAAAGGGACGAGCAATTTGGAACGGAGGGAGTATTTGTCTTCGACATAATTTTTGGTCCATGTCGTATTTGTCGTTCAATATTAGAGGTACAAATATAGTAGATTATTAATGGGGGTGTGACCGTGTGATTATCAAATACCTTGACCTTGGTTTTGATCGAAGTTTCACATGAACTGTGATTTTATATTACTAAACAAATGGGATAAACAAATAAGACGTTGGCGTCCCGCAATGTCCAATCTATTAGCTTTTTTTTTTTTTGATCGGTATCTATTAGCTTAATACTTGCATTTTTTTTTAGGGAAAATGACGGCCCAGAACGTATTTTGATAACTAATACCCATTAAGGACAAGCTAAGAACATTTGTTAATACTAAAAATATCATTGGCAGATACTATTAATTATCAAAACACGTCTTTGACCGTCATTTTCCCATTTTCTGAAGGCTTAAGCTTGTTATTTTAAGCCCGATTAGCACAGTTGTGGTGAAGTGTTTTAGGCTCATTATTGTAGGGCTTATTGGAGAACTGTCTTTGGAATAGTTTTTGAAGCCCAACCCTGCATCCTCAAGGGCTAGTAGAAACGCATGTAATCCACCCTTCCTTTATGGAGTAGTGGTAATCTATTTTATATTATTTGCATTTTCATCATTTAATAAATAAACAAACAAATCAATGGGTCAAAGAGGACAGGCTTGGGACATGAAGTTTCTGTCGAGTAGATTTGGGACAAATATCTATCTAATCTAATATGTAGAGGAGAAAGTGATTTTCGTGTGACCAATTTTCGAAGTCCCGTTACAAATGTGTTTTTTCGTTATTGCCACCAAAATTTAAGTATTTATAGAACTATTTTTAACGTGCCATTAAATAATTGTTACGGGCAAAATAGTAATCACTTAAAAACCACCCACCATAACCGCCACACAGTGGCGGGCCCAGGATTTGTCTCACGTTGGGACACATTATACTAATAACCTTAAGCAAAAATCGAAATTAAGCGCAAAGGCACAAACTATGAAAAATTGAATTGTAAATTTCATTCATTGGGTAAAACCAAGTAAAGAAATGAAGGCCTAATTTTCCCAAACAATCAAGATATATATTACGAACCTTAAAAGAAAAGAATAAAAAGTCCTAATTTATGTAACCCCAAATTAAAAGTCCTTTTAATAAAATGTTACTTTTGTCGTGTAGCCCCAAATTTAATTGATGATTGGTGAGAAAAATGGTGAGGTGACGGGCGACGACCACAGAGACGTGCGACCGGCAACGACAAAGTAAATAAAGCATTGAACTAATTCTTCCCATCGAGTTTTCTGTGTAGGTTTCTCGTTCTCCCACTCATTTTTGCCAAAAAAAACACTTATTTTTACATAAAAAATAAACTATAAAATTTTAAGAAAAAATGGGAATGGGGTGGGGGGCACGTGACCCCACGTGCCCCTTACTCGGTCCGCCCCAGCTGCCACCCCACTATCTCACCCATCCAAAAAATAATGTGTGTCTCTTCATGTTTATTAATGCACGAATGATTTTACAGCAATGCTATCCACACAGATTATGTGCACAAGATAACGAAAAGTAAGATGATTGGATCAAGTACTTATAGGTATCGGACTGATGTGATTTTTTGAGAGAACCCTTAAAAAAATGTTTTACATTTAATGAACAATTCAAATTATTTGTGTGAGACTCAGAGTGGTCCCACACATTGATATGTGCACGATCTGTTTCCTCTTTGTCTGTGTCAACAGACTTTCCGATGATTTTACTATATGTGGAACCCCCAACAAACTAACCCGAGTCCAGCCCATCCCGATCCACTAAGAAGTCCAAAGGCCTCATAGGGCCCAAAATATAGTCAAACGTTACTCGAAAGTCGCGTGAATCCACGCGCAAGTATATCCCGTTCTACACAGCCCAAAAGTCGCACGAACGGATGGGCCCCTCCTGTCGTGGAAACGACAACCGCCTTTAGATCAACTTTTATATTAACGCAGGCGCGTGTGATTGACTAAACTGCGCCGCACGGAGAGTGAGTGAGAGAGAGAGAGAGAGAGAGATCTCGAACAAATTCACATGCCATCGGTCGTGAATCGCCGTCTAGGGTTTCACTCCGACTAATCGGAACCCTAATTTTCCTCTACTCAGCCTCAGAAGTCAGATCTATCGATTCGGTAAATCTCTAGCTCTTCACTGCTCTATTTTTAACAGCCCTAATTTGTTAGATTCTTTTTGAAGCCCTAGAGTGTAAGGGGTTTGTCGAATTTTGCTTCATGTATGGCTTCGGGGACGTTAGGGGAGCTGAGAGAGAGGCATAAATGGGGAGAGAATAACAAGGTGTACACGAGAAAGTTTCGTAACAAACGCCTCAAGAACGACAACATCAACGGCGGCGACGGTAATGGGGCTGCTACCACCGCCAACGGCGGAGATAGCACCACCGTTGACGCTGCCGCATCTTACAATGACGTAAGCAATAATAATAAGAATGGTAACAATGATGAGAAGAACAGTGACACAGCTCCTCGGCTGTCTCCCCAGACCATAGCTATTGAGGATGTGAATCCGTCCAAACGTCAGCAAACTGTGGGACGATTAGATGTGGTTTCTGACGGTTTGTCGAGCCACGGTAGGCTGCCCCATGGGAATGGTGCGACCAAGCCAATTATTTGTAGAGTGGATAATAAAGTTAGGATTAGTTTGGAAGGAGAGAGGTCGAAGAGTGAGATACGTGAGCTAAAGAGGAAGCTAGTTAATGAGCTTGATCAGGTGAGGAGTTTAGCGAAGAAGCTTGAAGATAAGGAAGTTCAGCTTACTGGGTATTCTACTGTCGGTGGTTATAGTCATTTGCAGCATGCGGGGAATGATGAAAGGGCTTCAGTTAGAGTGAATTCAGAGGTGGGTTCGGTGGGGCATCATAATTCAAGGGCTTTCCAGCCGCTAAGTGCGTCGATAATGGAGGTGAATAACGGGGTTAGTGATTTTGTTGAGAAAGAGAAGAGAACTCCAAAAGAAAATCCATATTACCAAAAGTTGGACTTCCTTCTTGGAAAGGACAGGTTACCGCATGCAGAGAGCAACAAGAAATTGAAATCCCATGGCCGGAAGAAGCATGGTGGGGAAATGAGACATGGGTATGGTATGGATAAGTATGCTATTCAAGTAATGAAGACTTGTTACAATTTGCTCTCAAGGTTGATGAAGCACAAGTATGCTTGGGTGTTTAATAAGCCAGTCGACGCCAAGGCCCTTGGGCTCCATGACTATCATGTTGTCATTAAGCAACCTATGGATTTGGGTACAGTTAAGAGTAGGTTATCAAAGAATTGGTACAAGTCTCCAAGAGAATTTGCCGAGGATGTGAGACTCACATTTCGTAATGCAATGACATATAATCCAAAGGGGCAAGATGTTCACATTATGGCTGAGGAGTTATCCAAGATTTTCGAAGAGAAGTGGGTAGCTATAGAGTCCGAGTATAATACAGATTGGAGATATGAACTGGTTCATGATGTAGATTTGCCTACTCCTACATCAAGATATTTTCAACCTCCTCCCCCTCAACTGCCTGTTCCTGAAGTGAGGAATTCGGAGAGAGCAGAATCGGTGACAGGTGTAAGTCCTGCAGATTATAATATGAAACCCAATGCTTCAGTTGGAAGGACTTTAGTTCCGAAAAAGCCTAAAGCAAAGGATCTTAACAAAAGGGACATGACTTATGAGGAGAAACAGAGGCTTAGCACAAACCTTCAGAGTTTACCCTCAGAAAAACTGGACAACATTGTCCAGATCATTAAGAAGAGGAATTCAGCAGTTTCTCAACATGACGATGAGATAGAAGTGGACATTGACAACGTTGATGCAGAAACACTTTGGGAACTTGATAGGTTTGTGAGTAATTACAAGAAAAGTTTGAGTAAGAACAAAAGAAGAGCTGAACTTGCTCTCCATGTGAGAGCAGAAGCGACACCTGCTGTCCCAGCAATGGTGAGTTTTTAAACTGCAATTTGTTTTTTTCCCGGAAATTAGTTGGCTCCTGAATTTTTCCGTCTGGATATCATTGCAGAACCCTTCATCGGCCATTATGGACGCACCAAAAGAATCTAAAACAGGTTAGAATTTGGGGAAAAAGCAAAGATCAATGAATTTTTATCCTTGTGCCATCAGATCACAGGCTAATCATCTTGCACTCCTGTATTTGATCTGTTTCTTTTTAAGCAGATGAAAAGAATGCTGCTGCCGCTGCTCCTCCTGTTCAAAGGGAAAGGCAAGGGGATAATGTTAGTAGTTCAAGCAGTTCTAGCAGTGGCTCTGGTTCTTCAAGTGGTAAATTGGTTTTAGTTAGAAGCTATTGTACAGTATTTTATATCTTATTTCACTGTAGTTAAGTTTTCCATTTAAGGATTTTCTGGTTGATCGCAAAACACATCTACCAATTCAATGTGATAATCTACTTGCAGATTCTGAGAGTGATAGTTCCTCTGGATCAGATGGAAGGCATTCACCTAGGACTTGAGTGGATTCAAGGTGCATTGATTGTTTGCCTAACGTATGTACAGTTTTTAAGTACGTTCCTGGATAGTGCAAGGAAGAAAAAAGAATATTGCATGCTTATTTTTCTTTGCCAAACTAGTACACTAAGACGGAGTTCCAGTTTCTTGGCAATATGCAGAATTAGTTTTTTTATGTTTTTTCTTTTTGAATTCCTGTTTTTTTTTTCCCATGCAAATCTGCTTGTCAGTTATGAGATTCTACTGTGAAAAAACGTTGATAGACATTGTCTTCTGCAAATCTGTACCCATTGTTCAGTCAGCAGGAGAACAGTTGGGCAAAGCAAGATCTGATGGGCTTTTAATGTTGCTGTGATTAACCGTAAAACCTTGGTTTTGAATCCTCCAGCTAGGAGTCAAGTCTCTGGAATGTATCCTATCTTTTGTGCTCTACTATACTTTAGCTAGCGTTCAGCAACTCATATTTATGAAATTTCCTACACTCCTTTTGCCCCTCACGCCGTTAATGTGTCTGGCAAAGCTGTTTAAGCCATCACAGCATCATAGTCTACCATTGAAGGTTCCCGCCTTAAGAAACAGATGATACTGAGAACCACAATTAGATTTGTTAATATAGGCCCTGATAAAGTTTTCATCTTTAAACACTCTACATGGACGACATTAAATTGTGGGTTTTTGATTGATTTTTTTTTTATGCTGACTAGCAGTGTTTATTCGCTGTATATATTTTCAGTTTCCCATGCTTTTAGCCAAGATAAATTGCTAATATTATAGATTCAGATTTTGTGCAGAATAATATCTCAGCTGGATCTTGATCTCTGTTGACTTCCACACCTTCTACCATTGAGAAAGCTATGCTGGTTACTGTATAGTTATGCTTTGGGGAACTGTACAGTAGATTCCTTAAAGACCGGCTGCAGAACAGCATGCCCTCTGAAATGTGTTTTGAGTTGGAAGGTTCCAAGAAGAGTGGTTTCTTTTGTCAAATCTGCATGTGTATGAGATTGATGGGATGTGGGTGGTGGTAGAAGACATCATTTTGTGAAGCCGTTGTAAATCGCCAAGCGCGCTGAATTTTAACCAGTAATTCACTGTAGATCTGTCTTTATGCCACCGTGTTGTAGTTTCACCTTCAGCTGTAACTCGGGAGAAGATTATTACTAGTATTAATGATAGGACAGGTTAGGAAATCAGAGTGGCTCTGGAGACCTAAGCTTGATCATGAATTTTGTAGACTTGTTTTGCTTTATTCCATGCTTACCTATGCCCTCCGTTCGAGATTTGCTGTTTTCCAAGTATGATTCCGCATACCATATAAAATGAACCAGTGCTTACCTTTGTATTTACGTTCTGCTGGAAGTGAACCAGTGCCCATTGCAAATACCATACCCCAAAGAGATTCATGTAAACGGATAAGCACAGGTATTTATGCAAGCGTATATTGTCAGCTTGATGAAACCGATAGGAACGATCATTGTTTGCGATGGTGACAAGGTAGAGTTAGAGATCAGAATGATGGGTTTCAAGCCTGGCCTCCTCACTATCGAAAAACAAATAACGGACTAGACAACATTTAGCCGAGTGGGCTTACATGGAGGGGCACAACTATCATGGCACCCAAATCAAGCTCATTAAAGAAACCAAATAAGATAAACTGCCGAAGTTGAATCATGACATCTAACAACCTAAGAAAATTTAGTTGTAATGTACTGCTCTACATTACAACGGGTATTATTAACGGCATTAAATTTTGTCTAAATAAAGTCTACTCTTCAGGAAACTGCAAAACTGACTCCGCAGGCAGCAACCATCCGTTCAAATGATACAAGACTGTTGAACAAGTTGCAAATTTCAAAAAATTCTCAGACAAAAGGGGAGAGACACCCCAACGGCTGCATGTTAATTCAACTCTGGTTGGCAAACTTGATTCCCTTCTCAATAGAAGATTTGAGCTCGGGCATGAGGCTTTCCAATCCCTGTTTTTCGTAGTCCGAAAGTGGGCCCAAGTCCAAAACTTCCTCCACACCATTCTTCCCAAGCTTCACCTGCAGGCATGGATACAGTAACATTTTAGATATTTTGCAAGTCAAAAAAAACCCCTAGACAGCGACTTTATATTTCTGCAACTAAAACCAAGCATAAAACCCAACAATAAATCCAGAAGTTCAACAGTTACTGAATATCTTTTTGTTTGTTTATGCAGTATAATAAGAAAGACATAGGATGTACCTATAGGAAAGTCAAATCACAAACTACAACACAAATCATGGATCATACTGGCATCAATGCATGATATATGACCAAAGAACAGTTAAACAGACAACACTGAGAGCAGTTAGAGTGCTCACGGCAATTGGCCCAGTAACTGATACATAGAGAACCTTCTTTCAAAATCAGCTTCTTTTCCCCTTTCATTAACCTTTCGTGCGACCCCATCTACAGTGTCCAGTCAGTTTATTACATAGTAACATATATCAGTGTCTTTCAGACAGCTAATGTTCTCAGTGGTTTAATTGTTTGCATTGTTTCACAATATCCTAACATATTGCTTGGCCTGTATACTGGACCATTTCTTTTCCATTTACAATGCCATCACTGAGTGGGTTTGGGGCGTAATGGAGCTGCATCGACAAAATCCTTTGTCCATACTCCAGAATACACATTAGAGAGAGAGAGAGAGAGAGAGAGAGAGAGCGAGCACAGCTTTTGATGGAGACTGAATCGAAACTATGCACCCAAAATTACCCTGACCCTAGTATCAAAAGAAGATAAGAAGGCTCACAATAGGAAGAGAACCATCAGCATCCACAGACACACAGTCAATTAAACAGTGGAAAATAAGTTGCGCATCAGTGACTTCAAACGAAGATAACAGTCATCAATCATAGAAAACTAATATCACAGTTCAGTTGCATTTCATCACCTTAGAAGCAAAGAAAGGTAGTTCAGTGATGCTTGACTGCACGAATGAACATTCTATAACATCTGGAACCCCATTCAGACCTTTCAAGCAAGCATCAGCAAAAATAGCTCCAGCATATCTACAGGAAGCACAATAGACAAAAACCGCTTACTTAATTCCAGAGCACATAAATTCCACTAGCAATACAATCCCAAGATTGTAATATGAGAGGGGTGTGTGAGGCTATCAATCAGTCATACTCTACCAAACTTACGCCATTGAGAGAGTTGCTGAACCCTTTCCAGCCTTTGCTTCGACAACTTCGGTCCCTCCATCTTGTGTTCGCTTTGTGAGAGCCTTGATGTCTTCATCAGACAAATTGGCTTTCGGTGTGGCCTACCGAGGGCAAAACATACAAAAAGCAAAATTATGCCAGTTTCTAAAAGTTTAGGACAATCATGTGATGTATTGTATAAGATAACAAATTAAGGTTGTACTTGTGAAAACAACGGGAGAATGGTTATGCCCGCATGGCCTCCAACAACTGGCACATTCACTCCTGTAACAAAGAAGAAGAATCCTTTTAGTCAGTGAAATAAAGATTGCTTGATCAAAACTGTATTCTATCCCTGAAATATATACGTAAAAGTGACTCTAATAACGGTATAATATGGCATACCCTCAACGGGAACTTTTGCCTTCCCAGCATAGAAAGTCTTAGCCCTAACCACATCAAGCATGGTCACACCAAACAACTTCTTCTCATCATATGTCCCTGCTTTCTTAAAGACCTCAGCAGCAATTGGTACGGTTGAGTTCACAGGATTACTTATCATGTTAACAAGGGCCTGACCACATAAATCCAAATCCCAAATCACAAAAGCAATCACACGACATAATCCCAGCAGAAAATTCTTGAGAGAATAACAGACTCAAAATCAAAGAGCCGCACATGGGGGCAATACTTAGCGATTGCAGTCGCCAGTGATTTGACAATGCCAGCATTGATGTTGAAGAGATCATCACGAGTCATCCCGGGTTTTCTTGGCACACCAGCCGGAATGATGACCAAATCACATCCCTCCAAAGCCTTTCCTAGCTGATCCTCACCCATGTAGCCAACTACCTACTCCAAAGAAACAAACAGATGGACATGGTAAGTAATGAGTTGAATATGAGTGAGTGAGAGAGAGAGAGATGTAATGAAGTTTATCAGTAACCTTCAAACATTGTCACACACGCAAACAAATATATAGATAGATAGATAGATACATTAAAGTAGTTAGGACATGTCTATTGTAAATCGATCGATGCAGTAGTTCGGAAAAGTGAGATTAAAGGGGTATACAGATGAAGGTACCACTAATGCGAGGGGTATATCAAAACTGATATTAGAGGCGGTAGTTTGTAAAGATCTAGGTTTATTGAACATCATGGAACACGACACCCTCATCAGAACTCAATGGAAAAAAAATAGATTCATGTAGTCGACCCCAAATGAATGGGACTTAAGGCTCTGATTGGTTTGGTTTGGTTACATAAGGAAGATTACGAGGCAGGGTACTTTTACAATGGTGTCGTATCACAATGGCCTACTGATATTTCTTTGATAAGTACATACGATACGTCATATGTTCTTCACTTCTAAAGTATCCGACACTATATCTGAAATTATACGGGCTTTAGATTATGACATTTGTCACATTTTACATAACATCAGAGTTTAATCCTTTTCCATAATTTTCTGAACTCACATGTATCCTTACAATACGTTGTCCCCATCATAAATAGCTAACTGAATCTTTTATACGCCAGAACGAAACTAATACATACGGCCACTAAACTAAACACTACTGTACGTAATAGCCACTTCTAATTTCTAAAGGTTAACATTTTGTTATAAAAAAATTGCAATGATTTCTTACCAATTCACGAGTACATATCCTAGCCTGTCTTTTTCTTTAATGTTTTTCTGTATTGCATGTCCTTTCATATCTTGCACCCATGCTCAATTGATTGAAAGATACCCACTAGTAGCATGTATAGAACAAAGGGGTGGAATTGCCCCTTTGGATTGAGGGATTTGATGAGAAGAAAAGGAATAGTTTCTTGCCAAATCACTCATTTAGGAGTGAAATGAGTGATTTGGTGAGACATGAAGAGAAAAGTAAAAAAATGTTAGTATTTTTTATTGGCTTACAACTCCATTACTACAATCAGATAAACTCCATTACTACAATCAGATAGAAGAATTAGCTAAACAAAGCGAAGCTAGATCAAAACCCTAGAGAGAGAGAGAGAGAGAGAGAGAGGATTAGCTAGATCAAAACCCTAGAAATGAAGGGCCAATTTTATTTTATTTTATATAAAAGATCATTGAAACCCCCAAACCAACACCCCCCCCCCCCCCCCCCCCCCCCCACACACACACACACACAGAAAGAGAGTAGGAAGGACCTCAGATCTGGTGTTGATGTGGCTGACGTCGGCAGCGACACCCGGCGTGCCAGCGATATCGTAGAGAGAGAGGCTGGAGACGAGCGGGTTGAGCTTCATGAGCAGCGCAAGCGGCTGCCCAATGCCCCCGGCGGCCCCCAACACGGCCACCTTCCGCTCGGGAGCCGACTCCGATGAGTACCCGCGGCGGCGCAGCAGGGGGTGAGTCGATGATGCGGCCGCACAAGTGGATCTCCTGAGGGACGCTTGGATTGATCTCAACATTGTCGCCTCCTTCTTCTTCTTAGAGAGGGAAGAGAGATGATGATGATGATGAAGATGAAGATGAAGATGAGAAGATTCGAAATACTATAAAATGAAATGGAAACAAGTTGCACGGGCTTTATGTTGCGGACTGTCAACGCTCGAATTAGCACTTTAGCAGTGAGTGGCGTCGTGATTTCCGAGGCGTGCCCTTTCTTTTTTCGAGAAGGTAAAAGGATCTCGGGATGCGGCCGAGCGAATTCCTATAGAGTGGATGCAGAGCGGTCGATTCGGTCGTTCGTCTTTGCATGGACGGCTCAGATCAGAAGCATCTTCCATTTCTGTTGCTAATGTATAAATTATTTTTGTTAATGCTAGAATTGTTGTGCATAAAAGACTTGTATTATGTGCAAGGTATAAGGTTTTTATACAATTACAGTTTTGGCACTAACCTAAACCGTTTTAGCATTATCATTTTTCTTTCGAGAGAGAAAGTATTTTGTGTAACGGTGACCCGATGGCGATGAATTTTGAGGATACATAGGAAACGATAGCGATTCAATTCTGTTCAATGCCTATGTATGAATTAACGGTTTATAATCCTTCTGACCATGTCCTTGATCCAATGTGGAGACGGCCATCAAGCTACTTGTGAGGTAGGGGGCCAGGGTGAGAATACATGGCACTCTAACGTGGTGTCACAGCCAGTTTTGTTTGGCGTCCGCCTCAAACACAATACACATGCAACTGAGTGTCCGATGCGGGACTTGAGATTGAGCCGATCAATCACTACAATTTGGCTCAGTCGTGACACCACATTCTCACGCTACGTTTTGTCATTGTTTTATAGAATCCTTAAAGATGTGATCTTCACACTTTATTCTCATGTTTTATAGTATTTTAAAATGAGTTGAAGAGAGTAATTACTACAGTAGTAGTTTTTAAGGTCATTGATTTAATAGCTTAGATGTGAAACATTGATATTGAGTAGTAGTTTAATAAAATTCTCCAACATAGAAATCACTAATAATGTGAGAACTATGTCTCGTGACAAGGGAATATAAGACTACAAAACCACAAGAATTGCAATAAATTTGAAGCATAAGGCTATGAGAGAGTTGCACTCTTACATTTCTTTGAAAACAACAAGAAAGGGATACCAGTAATTAGTTTAAAGGCGTCTAATTCATTCTTAACTCTTTATTTTGGATTGTCCTATCTTTGATCCTCGTTTGCCACACCATTGGAGAGCATTGGGAAAAAAAAAAAACACTGAACAACAATTAGTCTACGTCGAATAATAACTTATACAACAAATATTTCGGCTCTCTGTTACAGCAACTATATATTTTGCTAAAACAAAAGAGTAGAATAGAATAAAATTGAGACGATACAGATCAAGAGGAGTGCTTGTTTAGGTATACACATACATTATCTCAAACGGCATAAAATCACAGAGCCTAAATCACCAGATTGTCTTTCAGCCGTAATTGGGCTCATAACCAACAGCATGCCTTCAGAAAGTTTCAGAAAGTTCCCAATGAGCCCTCAGGTGATGAATTCTCAACAAAACGACTCATTCTGCAGCATTAAGATAATAAAGTCTTCGAGCTCTAAATTCAGAGACGATATGAAATGATTGTTAAGACCCCAAGAATAATAGGCGTGTGGATAAATGGGGCTGATCCAGTTTCCATAGGAAAGACAAGAGGACATTCAGTGATTCTTGGTATTCAAAAGACAGCAGGCATGAGCACGAGATCATTTGCACTCGATACAAAAACATGGATATTGCTAGTCAATCAGTTGGAAGACGTCGATTAAAGCATCAAAACTAACCTCGGAAAGGATCTCAAACTTGATGAGACTGCTCAGGTTCTGTAAGGGTTGAATGTTAAAGGGAAAGTTAGCTAGGTGTTTATTGATGAATAAGCTCAGCAGTTCGTCCTTGAGTTCTTCCAATCCAATCCAAAATGCTGGAACAACTATCTCGGCTAACAAAATGCCTTCACAAACAGATGATCAATTTAGTCATTTGGGCTGCGTAAAGAAAAATATATCTTACGAATTGCCACATTCGTACCTATTTTTAGCGCGGTAGCCCTTCAATATTGAAGTTTCTCGCTTTGATATGTCTTTCTTCATACTAAGTGATTCAGGAACAATCAAAGTCCCACTTTGGTCATTATATGCATCAGTTATGAAATCTAGCACATTTTCCTGCAAACGTTAATGCATTGGGAGGTTATCTCATCAAGGGTATGCAAGTCCTTTGATTAGTAGGACCAAATTATGTACAAGAGGATGTTAATCAAAGGGACTTCATTTTAGCATATTCCACTTCCAAGGGCTTTGTCAAGTGAGGATTAGGCAAAAAACCCGAAGTTTGAAACTACCATAAAACAGCACTCATGAAGAAACCCAAATGGCATACCAAGGATTTAGAAGCATCAAGCCAATGATAAATGTGCTCTTTACGGAACCAAGTCAATTGCCTTTTTGCAAAATTTCTGCATGATAGAATAATGATTCCGAGATTTAAATTAGTCATGTATTGCAACTAAAGTTGTCCAAAACTATACATGCACAATTCAAAAAACACAACTTCTATGTTCAAAAATTCAAGGTGAAACATTGGTAAAAAGCTATGAAGCACCGACACCTCTAGAGGTCGACATATTGCAGTGTCGGACACGGAGACACGCCACGTGGCGTGTCCCATAATTTAAATTAAATTTTTGAGAGGGACATGGCTGGGGACACGGTGGGGGTCAAAGTGTAATTTTTTAAAAAATGGGGGTCAAACTGTAATTTTTTAAAATTTTGGGGGGCAAATTGTAATTTTTTAAATTTTGTAGGGGTCAAACTGTAATTTTTTAATAGGGTTGTATTGAACTTATGGATGCCTTGTTTTGTTTGAATGGTATTGGAACTATGGATTTTTTCGTTTTGTCCACATTTTGCCATTTAAACTTGGAAAAAAAATTGAAATAAATATACACGTGGCGTGTCCCCCGTCGTGTCCGTGTCCCCATTTTTTTAGAATCCCCGTGTCGGTGTCGGTGTCCATGCATCATAGGTAAAAAGACATTCCCAAGCACTGTGCGAAGTGAAAAGAGGTTGAAAATGTTTCAAGTGTTCAAAAATCAATTGCATGTTCAGAATGCTTGAACTTTGAAGTGTTCGGGAATCCATTTCAAAGAAGAAAATCAGATCTCGAAGTTTCATCCTAAAGGTTCAATGTTGGCACATGACAAGTATTTTTTAATATAGGACCTCTCTATGGACATCACGCATAGTAAGGAGGAATAAAGCAAAACAAAGCTTACAAAATTGAATCAGCTGCTCTCAACCGGCAGAAAACAGTTTTCACTTTGGATTCCTACCAACGAAACTAGGGTAAACCTAACAAAACCTACCTAACGAACACGTTAATGCTGAAGCCTAGGGAACACATTAATGCCAAGGCGTTGTATCGCTTTTTCGATGGAACATTTTCATAACATGTACAAGTTACAACAAGCTTAGAGACAAGTAGTCTTGCAGGGATATTATACAACCTATTACAAACAGGAGATGCTTCAACTATAGTCAGTGAACTTTAGCATGTCTTAATTTTATTTTTCTTATTAGTTTAACTAAGCAAATTAAAATTAAGACATAAGCAAGTGAGCTTTCTGCATGTTTTTGGCAAGTTTGGCTTCAGCAATAATAAGTCTGGTAGTGTGTAATTGTATATCCGTAAACATGACAAGTTTTGTCATAAATACATGGTAAGATGTAGAAAGAACAACAGAAACTTAAAACACATTTAACTCAAAAATAGGAAGACAGCGCACATTACCTAGATACTTTCTGAAATTCAGACAAAAAAGCATAAAACTCCCTGGAGGAACTCCAGCCCCCATGTTCTCTACACTTGAGTAAGTATTCCATAGCCTGATATAAACAAAAAAGGCTCGCCAATATTTAGATGCGACAGCTTATATAAATTATCTACATCCTGCAAAAAGAAGTGACTTCAAGAACAATGCAATTGCAAGTTTTCCATGGCTTAAGAAACTTCTTTTGCGTTCTTTAATGTTTCATCTGAAAAGGATTTTAGTGCAAAAACCAGATTGAGATGATCCCAAATCACAAGTTCATTAATGGGATGACACATATAATTTTCAGAAAAGATAACAAGAGAAACTCAAATGTATTCTAAAACTGGATCAGATAGAACTAAGAAACATATTTCATATAGAATACTGTAGCAGTTATGACAACACAAAATCATGCAACCAAATGCAGCTCCATAAGCCTTATCCAACAATTTGGGACAAACAATCAAAGAATCCAGTCAAAATAAAACAGTAACAAAGCGATTGCAGGTCTCCCTCTGTTTCTAAGAGACTGTTTCTTTGCTGTTTAAAACGGATTATCCATGCCTGCTTCTCTTCAGCACTTTTTCAGTTTTTCTCCGATGTGAGGTATAGAGAGGGCTTACAAGCGTGATCCTCCATAACTGTCCAGGGTATTTCAAGAACTTTAAAGCTGTACTTCTGAGCATATCGGGGTCGCAGCATCTCCAGTTAGAAAATTTACATGTTCATGGTTTTATTCTTATATACTTTCACATTCTTGCGTACTCACATAAACATATCAGAATCACAGACATTAGCTAAAAATAATTCATGCCCATGATATTCAAGTATTGCCTTAAGTCCAAGTTTCATTTCATCAAGATTGTCAAGTGTTTACTTCAAAAAACTTGAAAAACCCTGTAACTATCTCCTTTTGTGTAACATGGCAGACGCAGCCTCACAGTCCCAAATAGATAACCTAGCGTACATATGGCCCTGGATTTGCTCACCATTAGGAAGCTACTGTACCCCTGTCTTTTGATTTCACTAACCAACTAAGCTTCTCCACAACTCATAAGCAGTAAATTTTAGAAACTTCTCCAGCCAAATCAGGCACTATATCAGGCACAATACTAAGATTTAAGGAACAGTGCCGGAAATATCTCTATAGTTGATGCAAGGTAACGGTAGAGTAAAATGTCCTTAGACAAGAATTCCAGCAAGGTGCTTTCTTCCTAAAGCTCAGACGTTTATCTTCCACTTTCTTCATGATAAAATTTTATCCTAACAAGCGAATGTGATGTAACATAGCCAAAGTGACAACCAAGTACTAGCACAACTCTCTCCGTGGCCAAAACAAGAAACAAAAAGGAAGCCAAACCATACTCTGAGAAGTAAAAAATAAATTGTTACCTATGACAAAGAATGAGGGTGGGAAGGGAATCATACCTGTCTGTAACCAATTGCTCGAGTTGCAGAATTTGAATTTGGCAGAAGACCAATATCAAGAAGCCATTGGGCTTCAGACAAAATGCCATCACTTCCTATACATTTTAAATCCATCATTAAGATTATATAGAATGAAACATCAATACCTACAATTCACCCCAGTTCCAAAAACCGAAAAACAACTATTAAAAATAAGTAAAACTAACATGTTACTTATATTGACTAACTTAAGCCCAAAACAGAAGAAGAAAATCTCAGAGCTAAGAAATCCATTGAAGAATTGGTTGAACACTAATTCCTGCTTTCCCTAACTCATCCCAGATGGCATTTAGAAGTGTTGAAGGTATAAGTAATAAAGTTGCCCCTCTCTCTAATAGCTTAAGCTTTTAGATGAGTTGGTGGTTAACAAACTAATAAGAAGTTTGTCACAGAATATAGTCCAAACCAACATAGAAATGCAGTAAAAATAACTGAAACAGATAGGAATACCCAAAACCTAAACGGAAAAGAAACATAAACTGGATTGATGAATTCAGTCCTCGCTGTAAACTATTGCTCCTCCAAACGAATAAACAAAAGTGAGAAGTGACAACAACCCAAAATCAATCAACTAATGGCAATGGAATCAGGCAACTAGCTTGCCTCGTATCCATTATAACACAAAATCTCAGACTGGTTGAAATGCTGATGTCATCACAAAAGAAAAAACAACTTAAACAGATAGACAAATTAATAGGAAATATACAGATGTTTAACAGAGGCAGACTAATATAATCCATGTATTCCAAATAGTGCTTCATGTACCCCAACCCTGGCCCAGTCTAGAAGGGCTAGCAAGGATGTCATTTGTGTTCATTGCTCCAACCAACAATGTGACGCTCAACAGACGCGAGTGTGCGAGTGTGGGTCAGGGCCGTTGCCAAATACATTGACTGGCTTGTCCAACACAAATAGGAAGTACATAACATAAATTTTGAGACCTGAAAGAGAAAAGGGGGACAAAGTTGACATGCATGACATATTTACCTAAAAGCATATCTTCACATCGCAAATCGATCGATCTATAGAGATCCAGTCTCTGACCGGAAAGGAAAAAACAATTGAACTCGTAGTCCAAATCTGTTGATTTACTCTCCTCGATTCTATCATCAGAAGAACCGTCGTCAAGAGAGCATTCTGTAACTCGTGAATCAATAGATTCCCGGAAGGAGTCATACGGTACTCGAAAAGCAGACGGAGGTGATCCACTAGACTGCAACATCCAAAAAACAAAGCATGAATACAACTAACCTGAGCATAGAAACAAGTTCTAACTATAATTATCCTTCATCAGAATCATCACCAAGTACAGCTACATTAACAAGAACCTAAATCATGGCACACTCCAACCAGAAAAAAGAAAGGAAGAAAACGCATCAGTTCGCTGCTAAGATTTGAATCATGAAGCAGAAGATCATACGCATACCCGAATGATTTCAAGAGTGCGACGCAGACGATACCAATCATTAGCAGCTAAAGATTGGGCCCTTGGATCACCTGCCTTAACCACCAAATCAACAGCTGCATCCCAGTCACCATTTTGCTGCAAATCAGCAAGCTCTGAGTCAACTTCAGAAGCAATCTCTGGGGAAGCTTTTGGAACATCTGGCTTTCCGTACATGTACCTTAAAGATAAAATCAAGCCTTTATACGCCATATAAGTTGGATTTCAGTAGAACATAGACGTGAGCACCCATTTGCAGGTACCGAAAATGCCTACTCAAAGTTATGAAACAGAAACTAGCTGAATTTCATTTTCCTTTCCCCTTTTTCGTGAAACTGAAAGTGGTGGGTCTTTATCAAACTTCAATAACAATCTATATGTAGGAAACCAAAGGTTTAACTTTCGTCATGGATTAACCCAAAAGGTTTGGTTGACAATACTATCCTTGGGAGTTTACATGAGAAAATTCCAAGTGAGCATGCAAGTAACAACACATACAGTTGATCATTCACAAGAAATTTGACAGAAATGTGTATCTCTTACAGTCAAAGTTTGAACCTAGAAAAGAAGAATGGCATGTTCATATAGAACGTGTTAATAACTCATACACACACCTGCTCCTCTTACAGTGACACCAAAACGATGTATAAGTTGAACGGTCCATAATCTCAAATGGTCAATGGCTGGCAGAATTTCTCATCAATATGTCATAAAATGTGTGCTAGAAATCTAGCTTAATGGAAAAGGAATCAGGTTTGAGTCCACGCATGTGATAATGCACAATTATCAGGACCACTTTCCTGGGGGTAAGATTTTTTTAACCGTCCTCGTCATGTAACGGTTTTGACATTATACTATTTGTACGGTCAAGAACCAGTGGTTGAAGAAGATAAATTCCACAAGACCATTAGTCCATCTTCCTAATGTAAAACTTTACTCTTCCTGCCATCGTCATGCAATAGTTTTGGCATCATGTTTTGTGGAGCAATTTAAGAATCAGAAGTTTGATAAAAAGAAATATGAATATGGTGAGTCTCAGTACAAACGATAGGAGGAACCAAGTATAACGAGAGCGTTAGTAGACAGCCCTTTAAAGTTCTCCTGATTCAAATATTACCTAAACAAAACTTCAAAAGCATCAGGCCTCAATACTAAATTTAAAAGGACTAATAAAATCTAAAAATTTACCGAAAACCCCAGCTTGCTATAACCACTTTTGATTTTACAGGAACTATGAGCAACTTTTGCTCATGGTCTCAAGAGAGACTTAAAGAACTTCCAGTTTCAGGTTCCCTTGCCTTTCTATTTTGACAAACATATACAAAAAGATGCATTACACAAAACTAGAACATACCATCGTAAGTATAATCCAGTCCCTCCTGTAACTATTGGAACACGACCGTTGTTAAGAACATCTCTTGTAGCTTTTCTTGCATCCTCAAAAAATTGCCCAACAGAGTATTCTAATTTTGGACATCATGTAAGTTAGACATAATGAGAATGAAAAATGAGTATGGCAGAGAACCATATTGGAGCACCAAAAGCAAACGAGCCAGAAACATTAGAACTCTTCGCATTTTACATAGTAAAAACCCAGGGCTGCCAATCATGTTCCTTGAGAATGTGATTCGAAAGTGTTCTCATATTTTCATCCATCATGTATGCTCCTTTAGCGGTTCATATATCAGTTGGTTGAAAAACCTATACTGCTCAACTACAGTTTTCAAAGTTAAATACCATTAAGGTGGTCACAATCTGGCCCTGCAAGCAACATACCTTCAGATGGGTGCAATATGTCAATCAAATGGTGTGGCACTTCCTGCAACAAAATATAAAATATAAAATACAAAAAAGAAAAAGTTAAGACCAACTAAATAAAGATTTGTAGACAAGTTCCAGAATTTGAAATCAGCAGAGCAGCCACGCAATAGTATGTAGGCAGGCGAAATGTACATTTTCAGCTGGCATAAACAACTAACCATGGGGTACTCAACAGAACTTATTCAAAATCAACATCTGTACTTTTAAAGGTCAATTACTTTTATTAATCAAGGTTTCGGGATCAGAGCGGTGGCTGGAATGTGCCTGTAAAGCATAACTGATTCAACCACAGGTAAAACAAGATTCAGATTCCTCCAATAAAGCAAAGAGACTAGCGTTTTATGTTTGTAATATATATTACAAATTGGACGTGGGGATATATAAATTAAGTGCTAAGCCATGCTTTGACTTGTTTTATGCAATAGTGAACCAAGGGTCCTCAGGCAATAAACCACGACCTGTAATTGATCTTCTAGTCATCTTGATGTACAGGAGCTTGAAAACCCCATTTACAGGGGTGGCGAAACAATAGTGGTCCGTGGAAGTCAATGGAGATATTGATCGAGGAACTCTACATTTTCTATTTGCAGTTACTTTAATCAACTAATCGGCTACCTCACAGACATATTAACCAAGAGGTGCATGCCATATTCAATTCAAACAATCTGAGGGTTAGAATCATAGAAGCTGCTTGAAAAGCATAAGCATCCCTAGAGAGGTTTCTAGCTAGACTTTCGAGCTCTGCCATAAAGACTTTGAACAGTTTGGTAATGACCAGGTCATCATGAACCATGAAACAATATATGAGATACAGATATACAAATAAGAACACATTTGTATTAAACGACTGCAGCCTAATCATCAAAAGGCATCTATGAGTACCTGTCTTTCACTCACTGAAGGCTTTGCAGATCCAATATCAAGGCCTCTATATACCTGCAAACATTGAATCAACTCAGCTAGCTAATAAATTTCAAACTGACCTCCAATCAAGAAGTAAGCAATGCATATTAAAAAGCATCTCCAGCCGTTACTATTTTTTGAACTCATGCCCAGAACTTCAGTGAAACAGCTTTTAATTTTCAACCTCTCCTTGACTCAAAACTTATAGTACAAAATTGAATCTTACTGAAATTTACCAAATTCAAGGAAAACTCAAATCTTTGACACAAATTTTAGGCAGCGATTAATTTCTTTCAAATTCACAACTACCTACTATATTAATATTACTAGAGCTTGTACTAAAATATATATTTCGATTTGAGTTTGTCCATTGCAGTGCTTTTACTCAAAGTGAGAGTCTAGGAACACAACATTCCTGCGTGGCAGTGTCTCATTGCTAAGAAACTGCCACATACGTACCAATGAGACGCAGCCACACAGGCATATTGTGCGAAATGTTGTGCATGTTGTTGTGTTCCTAGACCTCTTACTCAATTTTATACTTTGATTTGAGTTGGCCCATTGGAGTGCCTCGTATCAAATGAAGTTTCTACTTAATTTTTTTCTTAAGTTGAAGTAAAAGTTTGAGCTAGTCCAAATAAACAGCGCCTCTCTCTCTCTCTGAGTTGTAATTACCACAGTCCATACTTACCAATTAAGGCTTTCCTTCCTCAATTTTCTAGGTTAAACAAACAGAAATTAACAACGCGAGCAGTAACCAGTGAAGAACCTCACTCAACCTGGACAGAGTCGGCACTTATGATCTCTCCGTTGAGCCGCTTCGCCAGCTCCAAAGCGAGCCTGCTTTTTCCGGCACCGGTGGGGCCTGAAATCACGATTACTTTCTTCTTCCCACCCGCGTCCTTGTTTCCCGCGGAGCAGGCGGTGGCGAACAGCCGGCGGCAGTGGCGGCGGAAAGAGAGCACGGAGGACGATAGATGAGGCCCCGCAGCGGAGTACGAGAGGCGCAGGCAACGCGCGTGAATCCTCCCGACGTGGCTTATCATTTTCTGCGTCGGAAGGGGAGAGAGATGATGGATGCAGGAGACGAAGATTTTGGTGAGGTTTTAGCTTTAGACTTGGGGTTCGATTGGGGCACACCGGCCAAATGTTATCTGTTGGCCCCGGACGTTTGGATTGACTTCAGGGACAAAATCGTCATTTTAGTTACAATGAAAAAGGAAAATTAGTTCTACGTACATATATAAGTTATTAAGCCCATGACCAAAATCATTCATTTTGTACCGCTCGTCGAGTATGTTATCTACATGAAAAATTAACTGATCAAAGATCGATAGGTGCATTAACGAAATAAATTTGTACTAGAAAAATGGGGTGACAAAATAATTTGAGACTTATATTGCCTTTTTTTTTCTAGTACAAATTTATTTTATTCATGTACTTATGGATATTCAATCAAAGCTAATTTTAAACATAAATGACATAATTAAAGAGCTCTACAAAATGAACAATTTCGATCAAGCTAATTTTAAACATAGATGGCGTACTCAACGAGCTCTACAAAATGAACAATTTCGATCAGTGTTATGGCCCAAGAGGGGCGAGGGGCCCACAAACACCCAAAAATGAACCGAACCAAAGGAAAACTGGCACTTAGAAGGGATCAAGATTCCAGAATGAGAATGAGAAATAATTAAATATCGTTTTCCTTTTCTTACCCAAGAATGAGAAATTATCCTCTCTTTTTTTGGCAAGAGAGGAATTATCTATCTTGTAGTCCACAAAATTCTTCGTGAGATAATTGAATTGTTTTTTATTCCTCAAAAAAATTGTTTTGTTTTTCTTGTGGGTGAATTAGGTTTAGATAATTCTGTTACTAGTTTCTTGTAAGCAAATCCATTATGTTGGAAGGAAAATGAGAGTTGATCCTTGACCAAATTTGGCTCTTGAATGCTATTTCATACCCTCTCATTCTTGAACAATACCAATACAAATTATGATGTTGCAAAAAAATGCTAAGAAAAATCAATAGAATTGACTCCTCAACAAGATACCTAACTGCTACTAGATCTGCCCACAATCTTGAGAGAGAGAGAGAGAGAGAGAGAGAGAGAGAGAGAGAAGGAGAGGCACCAACTGGTAGTTGCATGCTTTGAGTAGTTCTCAAATGCTTAAAAACCACGACAACCCTCCAAACAAAAGGATAATAAACACAAAATGGACTATGCTACCATCTCAATTTCACCATCTCTAAATGACAACACAAACTCCATCCAATCGCCAAATCCAGTTTCTCTTTGCCGTGGCATTGGCTTCCCTTCTCATCCTCGGAACGGCACGAATTGTTTTAGACAGTCTGAAGAACGGGCAGAGCCCATTTCTGCAGCTACTGCATCTGGGCAACAAGCACAAAGTACTGAGAGTACCAGTGAGTATAAACGACGACGATGTTGTCGAAGAAGGCTGCAATGTATTTGAAGGGAATTGGGTTTGGGACAACATATCCAGCCCCCTATATACAGAAGAGAGCTGCCCTTATTTGGTCAAACAAGTGACTTGCAACAGAAATGGGAGACCAGATTCTCTTTACCAGAATTGGAGGTGGCAGCCCAATGCATGCAACTTGCCAAGGTAACCAAACCAACTTCTCACTAGAGAGAGATGCTCAGGTTTGAGTTTTCATTTCTGTGTTGTAGTTTTCCCGACCTTTTCCGTTCCCCTGTTCCCAAAAACTTCTTCCTTTCGGTATATTTTTGTTTCATTCGGCAATGCACGCACGCGGTTTGGCACGTCAGATCGTTTTGGTTGTAACAAGTGTCCACAATGATATCTCAGGTTTGATGCTTTGAAGTTGTTGGAGGTATTGAGAAACAAAAGGCTTATGTTTGTGGGGGATTCGATACAGAGAGGCATGTTCGACTCAATGGTCTGCTTGGTACAATCTGTAATTCCTGATGGAAAGAAATCGTTACAGAGAATTCCTCCCAGGAAGATTTTCACAGCCAAGGTAAATCGAATTTGCTCTGCTCACACTAACCAAAATTATTGCAAAAACCACCAGTGGGAGATAAATAATTTGTTACTGTCAGGAGTACAATGCATCCATCGAGTACTTCTGGGCTCCGTTCATAGTTGAGTCTAATTCGGATAATGCAACAAATCACACCGTAGTAAAGAGGCTAGTCAACCTTGACTCCATATCTAAACATGGCAAACAGTGGGATGGTGTCGACATTTTGGTATTCGAGAGCTACATATGGTGGATGTATAAGCCTTCGATCAATGCAACGTGAGTATATCTGATTCCTCAGCTCCACTTTGTAAGAACCGCCATGTACAGTAAATACGACATTTACGAAGATTCACGAAAATGGCTTCTCCATTTTTCAGATTCGGATCTCCTTACAATGTCCAGGAGTACAAAGTGGCAACAGCATACAGACTGGCACTAGACACATGGGCAAACTGGATAGAAACAAACATCAACCCTCGTAATCAGGAGGTCTACTTCATGAGCATGTCTCCAACACATCTATGGTGAGTCTCCTCACAATCGGTTATGTGTCCAAAACATTTTTAAGTCCCCAATACCATCTTAACTATTTTCTCCATAAAGGAGCTGGGAATGGAAGCGCAGAAGCGAAGGAAACTGCTTCAATGAGTCGCAACCAATCCATGGTTCATACTGGGGAACGGGTTCCAATCTTGAAATCATGGAGATAGTACGAGATGCCTTAGAAAAGGTAAAACTAGACGTGACATTACTAAATATCACCCAACTGTCGGAATACCGGAAAGACGGCCATACGTCAGTCTATGGTGAGAGAAAGGGTAAGCTATTGACAAGAGAACAGAGATCAGACCCCAAAAATTTTGCTGATTGCATTCACTGGTGTCTTCCAGGAGTCCCTGATACTTGGAATGAGATTTTGTACGCACATCTACTAAAGAACTATCGATCAAAAAGGAATAAACTTAGTCCTCTTCCTTTCTAATACATATCTGTATAACCTTATCTTTTTACCCCTTGCAATGCAACTCCAATTCAGTACAATCAACCACAATTACAAATGAAAATCAGATACCTCACAAATCGGAACGAGATTAAAAACTCTAAGTTGGAAAGAGATCAACAGTAACACAAAGGGAGAAATCATTTACATGCAGACTCTAAGTTGGAAAGAGATCAACATTAATGCAAAGGGAGAAATCATTCACATGCAGGTGGGGTGCCAACCGCAAATTTCCATGGTTGTATTCTGTATACCATGATTGGTGCTTTTCAAATCGTACTATAACATATTCCTTTTCAATCCACTTGGATGCAAAGAAGACAATACGAAAAACAGGGAAAAGGAAAGTCACAAAGTATAGATCCACTCTAGTCTCATGCTATAGTGGATGCCTATGCTGCAAAATCTTATACACAGTGTTTTTCTTCTAGACGTGGAACTTGCTGCCAGAAAATTTATTTCAAAGCAAACTACAAATAGCGAGGCTTCTCTGAAAGAATACCAAAGATGCAGAGAACCTTGCAGGATGTTTTGGAACACAACAAAGCATATATCAGAGCAGCAAAATCAAAAGAATTTGTGGAAAGAAAAACAAAGTTACAGAGAACTCAACGATAGTATAATCTTGAATTTTTGGAGGGATTTGAGGTAGTAAATGAAAGTTTGTGGAAACACTTCTTCAAACCTATCTAAACTCTTCCTTATGATTGCCTTTCCAAACAGAACCATGTGCTCAATTTCAGCCTCACCTCGATACTCTTGACAATAGCAATACCCCTTTTGGCTAAGACTCTAAATGAACTATGTTATTTGACCATGTCAAGAAAGCTAATTCAAAGTCTGCTTTAAATAAAGTGTAAACACTTTTGACGATAAAACTCAGTACCATAGCATTATGTTCCTATTGAAAACCAAGTACTCGAGCTTGTCAAGCAACCATATATCAACTGAAGCTCGACTGAGGTTGACTCAAAGATAACAAGTCAAGCTTAATTTTTTTAAAACTGGTTAAGCTTCCAAGCCAAGCTTAAACAACTCACTATTCATCACAACTCCACGCGGCAGAATGATCACCACGCTGGAGCTCTACCCTGGGTATGAGAGTAAAGGAAGAACCTATGGTGCATCAAAGAAGCATGCTAAACAGTTAATAAGACACCTGTTCCCCCTCCACTCCACATAGAGTGCTACATCACTACGCCAGAAGTCCATTGTTTAAGAAACTACAATGCACAGAAAACAAACATAAATATCAACAGCCCCAAGTACAAAAAGCGATAGTCAAAATAGAATTGCAATTTGAACTCTCTATTACCAGAGCGCACGTGTCATACAAAGAGTGATTAGCAGCGATTCTTACAAACTCATAAACAGGCCAAACTAGCATCTAGGAAAGGCAAATTTCCAAATTTACGGTGAGTTATCTGATTAAACCTTTCCTGATGTAGGAATGAACATGCAAAATTCATTACTAACAGAGGAAACAGAATAGCTTGAGAAAATAAGAGAATCTCAAACTCTTGATGCAGAACTTAAACAATTACACCAGAACAGGGAGAGATTACAAGGAGCAGAGAGAATGTATCTCTCAGCTATATGTCAGTAAACAAGAAAACAAACACACCACCCAAAGTGATAGAAGAATATAACACATAACTTCACGCGTTATACAGCAGGTCAGGGCGCGATTGAGGTAGACAAGCCTCTTCATGACGAAGCACACATCCTATCAAACAGTTAGCTGGAATACACCACGTATGTATGTCACTGCAGTAACTACATAAACAGCATGGTCTTTTTGACGAACATCATAACATAAAGTAGTAAAAAATTAGAGCCACCAGACAAAGTCACCTATAATTTGTCCAACAAGCTAGATGGATCACGAATTAGCACACAAACCAACCAAACCAAGCCTTATGTCCCAATCAATTGGGGTCAGCTACAGATCTAACGGGGCTTTTACGTGCTGGCTGTCAGCTACCTAACACAGCCCTACTCCTTTATCCGGGCTTGGGACCGGATGTAAAAAAGATAAGACTCTAAGCACAGCACAGGCAAATTAATTTTTTTTGAATAAATGCTATTCTAACCTATATTAACCCGGTGTATCTTTTTCTAGATTGTGAGCCACGCCGGTACCCTCAATATCCAACCTAACGTCGATCACCAGGTGTATCTTTTTTCTAGGTCATGAACCACACAGAAACCCATAATACCAAAAATAAACATGCACGTAGTATCCACAACACTCAAGATGTACAAAGTAGTCACATTAGACATCGAAGTACTACTCATCTACCCCGGCAAAATTAGAACCATATTCAAGAAACAACCTATACATACATAATTTCAAGTAGATATACATTCAATGTAAGGTAATTACGTATGCAAGGTTTTCAAATAGTGTATCTATTTTTTATTTAATGAACCATATCAGCATACAATCATATTCTAGATATGTTCACAAAAGTTAATACGGACTCATGAATACCTGATAACAAAATAAAGATCGATAGCATTTAAGATGCAAAATAATAAGTCTTGGGTCATCTAAAGTGTTCAAAAAGATTACATGTTAGGTACATAAATCCACCTTACTTGCAAGGTTTATAACCATTTACTACTATATGCTAACTTGGAAACTCAAAAATAATAAAGTCTTTATGATGAAATCCCCTATCCATCCTCAATTCAACTTCAAAACGATCATCTTCAATATCATCCCCAACCACCACCCCATCATCACCAATATATTCTTCTTCTTCAATAACATCAACCTCATCCTCTTCTTGAACCGCCTTCCTTTTGCCTATTCTATCATTTCGAAGGTTTCTTCGTCCTTAAAAATAGAAGCAATAACTAGTTAATTTCTACGCCTACTTGGACATAATATTTGGAAGGAGATAAAGGTTGTGTCTCCTGAACTATACCTCTATTTCCTTTTCTACTAGTTTCTCCCTCACTAACTTCGACGCAGTTTTTCATGTCCATCCATGAGTTGTCTAGCGGTCCAATTGTTGTCAGATTCCATATCGGAGGGACAAATAAGATCATAAGAATCACCATTCTCTTCTCGTTTCTTTTTGCCTCAACTCCAGAGTGAGGAGATACTTGACAAAGACTGATGCATTCAATCTTTGTGCTTCTAACCGCTTCCTCTTTTTCGAATGGATACATTGAAAAGTACTCCAATTTCTTTTAAACCCGGAGCACTACATATTAGGAATAGAATTCTTGCGGCTAAATCTTGGAGCTCTTTTGCGACTACTTCCATAGCTCACAACCAGAGTTCTAAAAAGAGAGTGAAATTAGTGCAAGAAACATTGACAATTTTATAAATAATTGATAAAAGGAGAGTTAATACCAGGTTGTTTCTTGTCTCTAGTTAGAACGGTCATATCAATGCCAAACATACCATCGGTGTTACGAAACTTTTCCATTTGGTCATCAAGTTTTAACCTTGGTTCAACGCCTGAATACATCCTCTCTATGGTATTGTACAATTGCAATTTCACTTCATCCTCATTAAAGCTACCATCATAAGGAAACCAAAAATAAACATCGAAACATTCACGATAGAAAGTCAGAACAAAAAGAAATGATTTTGTCATTGACAAATCGAATGTTACCTAGGATTCAGATAATAAGCCGCGGCATGAAGAGTTCAATTTGATGGAATTGAAATGCCTAATGCTCATTGGCAATCTTCCAAATCGGATCATATCTTCTTTTCACTTTGTTGCAAAATTTCCATACCAATACATTCATACATGTAACCCATGGCGTGCTTTGCATCACCATCCACTAGTCTCGGGACTTTTAACTACGGGGAGCAAACACTTCGAAAACTACATAATTGCTTGCCATAACATTCAGTATTGCTTGAAGCATGTGCTTTCCTCAGTTAAAGCCCTAAGACTAGTGGATGCCTGGATGGTGCCAGTCATGCGTCATATTAATGAAGCTATGGATAGGACAAAGGAACAAATTGAAAAATCTTCAACAAAGTGGAAAGAATATATGATTCGATTTGGTATATTGTCTGTGAGCGTTGGGCATTGCAACTCCATCGTCCTCTTCATCTAGCGGCTTATTATCCTAATCCAAGGTAACAATTAATTTGTCAAAAATGACATCATTTCTTATTTCAGTGACTTTCTATCATGAATGTTAGTTTCCATGTCTCTTTCAGGTTTCATTATGATAGTAACATTAATGTGGATGAGGAAATGAAATTACAATTGTACAAGACCTTAGAAAGGATGTATTCGGGTGTTGAACCAAGGTTAAAACATGATGCCAAAATGGAAAAGTTCAATAACGCCGTTGATATGGACGTTATAACTAGAGATAAGAAACAACCCGGTATTCACTCGTCTTATATAAAATCGTCTATGTTTCTTGCACTAATTTGACTCTCTTTTTAGGACTCTTGGTGGGAGAGCTATGGAAGTAGTTGCAAAGAGCTCCAAGAGTTAGCCGCAAGAATCATATCCCTCACATGCAGTGCAACCGGGTGTGAAAGAAATTGGAGTACTTTTCAACTACCCATTAGAAAAATAGATAATGGTTAGAAGCATAAAAATTGAATGCATTAGTCTTTGTCAAGTATTAAGGCAAAAGAAAGAGAAGAGAATGGTGATCCTTCCTATTTGTCTACCCAATATGGCATCCGACAACGACTGGATTACCAAAACAGAAGACTCATGCTTACCACAAGACAAATCATGACTGGACACAAATGAATGCTTCAAAGTTAATGAGGGAGAAACTAATAGAAAAGGAAATAAAGGTACAATTCATGAGATGCAACCTTTATCTTCTTTCTAATATTATGTACAAATGCAATAATTAATTGATTATTACATCTATTTATATAGGAACAAAAACCTTCAAAATGATAGAAAAGGAAAAAGGAAGGCGCTTGAAGAAGGGGATGATGTAGAAGTTATTGAAGATGAAGAATATATATTGGTGATGATAGGGTGGTGGTTGGGGATGATATTGAAGACGAAAATGGTATTTTTATGTACTTGAGGGATGGATATAGCTTGTAGGATTTGATCATAAAGAAAAACTTGATGTGTTGGTTCACTAAATCTTTTTGAGTCTTCAACATAGCACACAGCAGTAAATGGTTATAAACCATGCAAGTAAGGTGGATTTAGAATGTAAGTCCCTAACCTAATCTTTTGGAACACTTTACGGCCTAAAACATGTGATTTTGCATCCTCAATGTTTCTGTTTTAGTCGGTTTTTAGTTTGTTATTAGTAATTCTTTATAAGTGTATATCAACTTTTTTAAACATACCTATGATGGGTGGGTGACACGTAACCCTTCATAAGATGAAAAAATCAAATTACAATATGTATCCCAATTGGAAACCTTGCTTACTCCTGCTCCGCAACACGTCACTTATCACCCAACATTCTTCACAAGAATACCAAGCTTTTAAAAGATCATACGCAGAAGCAATAACAAAACATATGTCTGGCAAGCAACCAATTATATAGCCTACATGTATAAATAGGTCATGTAGATCCTGCAAACTCCAGTTCATGTATTGGATTTAGATTTTTTTTTTTAAAGTACAAATAAAAAGTACAGCTTAACTAATCAATTTAACCACCAGCAATCATAAATGCCCCACGTCTTAAAAGAGCAGATGAAGAGAAGAAGTGCCAAAATACAACTACTCAAATTGATCAAGCCAAAGTTCAAAATGTCTGCATTCATCAATTCATCAGAACCACAATAAGCAACAGCGCCCAACAAGCTCTCATACACCTGAATCAAACACCAGTTGACAACAATCCATCAATCTGGATACAACAAGCAAAACAACTGCCATGCTAACTCAAAGGAAATTCTTCGAAAGGAAACACTAGCTTGTAGAAAGCCTGCAAGCAGCAACATCAAAGGACCAAACAAACCCGTATTTCGGGCAAACATGTAGTATTAGACTAACACTACAGTTTGCAGAAGAAAATGCCACAACAAATATAAGCCAAACCAAGCATCCAAAGGGCAGGTATGTAGAACACTACAATCATAAAATTCCAAATTGGTGGATGCAACAAAAGTAGCAACAGGTGCTTACACTATTAAGAGTAAGTAATGCAAGACAAATTAAGCGTATTTGTGTCATTTTCGGTTCTTTAGTGGTATTAGGGGCCTTGAGTCTATAAATAGGTGAGTTGGTCTTTAATTTGATAGCATTTGATTATTAAGAATATTGAAATACACTTAGTATCTCTCTCTACCCTACGAGGTTCATCCCCTTGAATGGGATTTTCTCCTCTCTCTTGAATCTTGATTCCCCTTTGATATTCTGATTGCACATTAAGTTGTCATTAGATGGGAACCCAGCAAAACAATATTAATGTCCACACAAAAACTTTAGATTTCACTACCATAAAAAGGGCCATGGGCTCCAATGAGAGCTGAACGGCACCTGTGATGTTTGAACATAAGTATATGAGTCAAAGCCTATTTTAAGTTATTGTTCGGCAAAGTCAACGGTATTTTTGCTTCTTGTGTACAAAGAAGGAAGGAAAATTAATGCAAATATTCTTGGTTTGCAGCTATGTTTTTGAAGCAAGGGGGTGTCGAACAGGAGGGAGTCCCAGTGGGGTTGACCCGAGGGGCTGGGGGAGGTAAGAGAGAACATTTCTTCAAGACAAGTAAAAGCACATTCCCTTCCCCCACCCCCCCAAAGTTTCAAACTTTGTGAAAATTGCTACAGTTCTTTCAAAATGCAAAAATTAAATGTCAAAAGTGTTTCTGTTAACTAGTCGTCAATTTTTCAAACAAACAAACAGAATACAGAATACAGAAAAACGATACCAAACTAGGGTACATAACATAAAAATCCAAGCAGAATCAAAAGGTAAGAAATGGAAATGTCCAAGTTACCAAAAGAAGACTGCAGATAGGCAGATCTAAGCATCATAGTAATAACATTTGAATTTTGAACGGATAAGCAGAAATCAAAGAAATGAAAAACAAGAAACCCTGCAATTTCATATGAATGCTTGCCTCTCCATTCTGTAGAAATCAACGAACAACAACAGTAGACTTCGTCAAAAATCAAAGATAACATGATTAAATGAGGGGAGAGAAAGAAGCCAGAGTTATTAAGGTAATCACAAATTCAAAAGTAGAAAGCTCAAAAAAGAAAGTAAAAGAAAGATAGAAAGTTGAAAGCTCGGAAGTAAAACACTAACAACCAACTGGTGGTCTAATGGACTTTTGAATTTCTCAAAGCCAAAGTGCTAAGCACAATAACATAAAAGTTAAAGGTTAACTTCGAAATAGTAATCAGCTAAAAACACTTAAAATTTTCAAATTTCGGAAACTGGACTAACCAGATCATACATAAATCAAAGTAAGAAATTTAAGCTCAATCCAGGTAAAATTACTAATAAGAAGCGCAATCAAATAAATAGTAGCTAAGGTGGTTTGGGCATGTCTACCATAGAGTAGTTAAGAGAGCAGATAGAATAGCTTTGAGTAGCAATGCTATGGGGAGGGGTAGACCTAAATTGATATTAGATGTTGTTGTGCGCAAAGATATGAATATAATGGGTTTGTGTGAACAAGTGGCCTTGACAAAACTCAATGGAGGAAAAGGATTCATGTAGCCGACCCCAAGTGATTGGGACATAAGACTCGGTTTGGTTTGGTTTGGTTTGGTTTGGTTTGGAATCGTGCATAATCAAAACAAAACCCTCAGTGCTACAGGTTACCCATCGCAATGCAACTTCAAAGTGCGTGTCCATCCCCGTGTTGGGAGACATGTTCCGCAGTATCTTAGTGGATTTCCCTGATGAAGTGCATCTGTTCAAAAATTCTACCCAAGGGCTCACACCTCGAAAACCGATCTCATCCAGTGTTCACATCCACCACATCATATGAACAAGTCATGAACTAAGTTGCCCAAAAATGTAGAAAGGAAAATAAAGTAATCTACTCATAACACTTCTTAGCTTTGCATATGAAAAATTCTCTCTTGTAAAATTCCTTCTTCTCTCTTATCTTTCGTCGTAGAATAGGTATATGCATATATGGCTAGTAAGAAATACAAATTATACCTCAAAAGATACAAGGTTAGTTATGTATAACACATACAATTGCATACAATATTACATAATTCGCAAATGGTTGAGTACAAAAAAAAAAAAAAAAAAGGTTCCTATTTCTATTAACTCTCCTCCACTTTTACAAAATCATTTCTTGTAATTGGACTTCAAAATCATTAAAGTTCAAAATATCCTTGCACACAAATACAATTAAAATTTTGAGCAGCTATATACGGCGAAATAGTCAGGAGTCAAAAAACCATATTGGACATCAATTCATGGAATAGTGCTGTTAATGGCCATGCACTTGAGCTTAATTCTCACGAGGTTACCAAATGTCAGCCCTACCCTCGTAGTCGAGCCTCAAGATGGACCCTGCTTAGGTGAATCCTCCAAGGGTGTGGTGAAAAAGGCACCTTGTGATGGATTGCCAACCTTGAATTCATTCAAGGTTTAAATGCTTTCCAAGCAGTCACTTTTTTGTGACTTGGAGATGAGTAAGGCTGCAGGAGTCATCTCTTTGTAGTTTATCCAAATAGGAGTATAATACAGTGTTAAAATCAAGTCAAGCAATAGAACTCTTCTACCCATTGTAGCCTCTTTCATGGGATCTCCAAAGGATGGGTTACCGCCCTAGACGACCTCCTATGGACTTCCGCTCATCCACCCTAGGTGACATATGTAAAACATATTATTATGTCTTGGAGGGCAGTTCGTAGGGAAAACCATGGTTGTGTCAACTGCACAGGCAGAATGAAAAAATCCAAGACCACTATTAATCTAGAGACGTGACTTTCTCAACTCCTAGACTGTCCTAGTCCGATTCAATAGAACATAAGCTACCAAATTTACTTAGAGAGTTTTGTGAGGTTAGAATGATCCACTTCCATATTTCAACTAGACATGCAGGAGAATATGTGCCAAGACAACAAATGGATACACATCAACTAGCAGGTTATAATGCAACCACCAATACATTTACCAGCTAATGATATCAGACAGCTAGAACTTCAATGCTGAGAAAAGCGTCAGGGCTAACTGACACAGCCAGCCATATGCCAAGTGAAATCAATAAGAAACCAAAACCAGAAAACAGCAATTAAAATCAGTACTGAGGACTTAGAAAACATGGGGCACCAAAGTTACACGCTATTCACAAACGAAGTGTGTGAACATCAATCACAACCTATAGTTTCCACAAGAAAACGCAAAATGTCCATGCAGCCTCAAAGAAGCAAAATAACACTTCAAAACATAAGAAAGCAAAATTGCCACTAGCAAAAAGAACAAATCTACTTCACCGTCAAAGAATGCACGAACCATCATGTAAATCAGAAACTGAGAGCAAGCAATAACAACAAAAATCTGCCACAGCGCAATAGAAACAGCAGAATCAAAACACAAAAACAGTAAGAACACCGAAAGATAATAATAAGACAGAGTAAGAAAGACTACCTCAGTAGTATGGGTTGCCACCTTGGTACACTCCCCCAGGAGGAACTCGAGTGGCTGGTGATGTTCCTGCTGGATGATTGTGCTGGCTTCCATACCCTGAAGATGACAAACTATAGTGTGCACTCTCAGGATAACCACCGGAAGGCAACCCAATTGAGCTTGCAGGCAATCCTCCATACAATGACGAGCCACGACCAGCACCACCCATCCCACTTCCAACACCACCCAAACTGCCAGCACTGCCACCCAATCCCCCGCCAACACCACCCAATCCACCAGTATTGCCAACCATACCACCGCCTGCGCCGCCAAATCCACCAGCACTGCCAACCATACCACCACCCGAGCCACCAAATCCACCAGCGCTGCCAACCAAACCTCCGCCTCCAGTACCTAGTCCGCCAGCACCCCCGTATCCAGTTGAACCAGGCCCGCCAAAATGAGACCCACCATAAGGACCTCCCATGCCAGAACCATAACCACCACCACTAACACCCATCGAAGATGGTGCTTGACTACTAACTGATGACAATCCAGGACCGCCACCGCCCATAGACGAATTCATAGGATGACCCAACTGTGGACCACCCGAAAACCCACCATACGAACCACCCGGCCCACCATACTGCCCACCAACCGGACCCGGCATTCCAGAAGGAGGATGCATCCCAAGCCCATTCCCCTGGGCCTCACCGGGCCCTGGCGCCACCCCCTGAACTCCTGGCCCCACCCCAGCGCCCACCTCCGGTTTCCCTCTCTTCCCTTCGTTCGCCAACTTACAATTCAACTGATACCCATCAACCGTCTTCATCGGGTCGACCAACGAAGCCCTAGCCGCCTCCACCGTCTTATACACAAACAGAGCATACCCTCTAGATTTCCCCGTAGCCTTATCATACCCTAAGGGCCCTTCCTCCACCTCCCCATACGACGAAAAGTGCGCCAACAACCTATCCCCGGGCATATCATACGGCACATTTGCCACATAAATTTTTCTATTCGAAACATCGTAGCCCCCGACGGGGACCGAGCTCGCCACGGGGCCGCCCTGGATCCCCGCGGCGGCGAGCTGCGTCACGGTCATCCGGCCGTCGATTTTCTTGCTGGGTTCTTTCAGGGCTAAGAGGGCGCCGTCGACGTGCTTCATGGTGACGAAGCCGTATCCCTTGGACTTGCCGGTGGCCTTGTCAAGGATGACGACGGCTTCGTCGATGTCACCGTAGGAGGAGAAGAGGGCGCGGAGCTTGTCGGTGGTGGTGTCCCAGCCGAGGCCGCGGACGAAGAGCTTGCGCTGGGCGGGGTCGGCGTCGGCGATGGATCGGACGGCGGAGAGGACGTCGGGGTGGCGGAGGACGGCGGATTGGACGATGGAGAGGAGCTGGTCGTGGGTGAAGGAGGAGAGGAGGGAGCGGGCGTCGTCGAGAGTGAGTTGGGGGGCGGCGGCGAGGAGGTCGGGTTGTTGGCCGTTGTTGTCGTCGAGCTTTCGCTTCTTGGTGAGGTCCATGGTTGGGTTGGGAATTAGGGTTTGGAGCTTGTGAGATTTTACTGGGGAAGCGGTAGGAGAGAGAGAGAGAGAGAGAATCTGTGGCGTAAACCCTAGGAGTGAGAAGTACTGAAGAGTCTAGATGGAAAGGGGATTCTGGAATCTGGAGTACTCCGTATAAGATAAAACGATGGGCTTGGGGGTACAATTTATGACGTAAGCAGGTCTGGCACACGGGAAAATTTGTTCCAGGAATACTACGTTCACAACGGTTGTACAATCTCAACCGTTCAAAAATATTTTCGACACCTCAGATTTTTTTAAAAAAGTTCCCGGATAGAGATAATTCTTCCGGGGAAAAGTTTTAGGGAATTCTTACCATTAATTACAATAATGGACAGTAAGCGATCAGTTGTGTTCCTCTCATTGTGCACGTAGTATTTTTGTATTTATTCAAGTCACTTTTCACTATTTTCACTATTTGAAAAGCTCTCAAAAAACTGTTAATATCTTTCAATTTATAATATTTTATACAAATTTTTAGGGCAAATTTCAATTAATCTTATTTAAAAAAATTTAAATCATAAAAAAATATTATAAATTGTGAAAAATAGATAATTGTTTGAGTGACACGACTGTTCAGAGAGGACCAAAAATTTGGACGAAGGTTTTAAGATGTGCGCACGTCATGGTTTCTTTCTTCATCCAACATTCCTGTGGGGCTCAACACAAACTTAATGTACAGTGAAAGAAATGGCCTAGGAGCACTACATTTTGTTTGGTTTGGATTATGAGAGTGGCTTTGGATAATGAATCTGATAGAGAAATGAGACTAATAATTTGGGTAAAAACTTATAATTAGAAATCGTGCACATAGAGATGGTTGGTTTTGAGACCCAAGTGTACACAATCAAAGTGACGGTGATGCGAAATAATCTTTTCCGCAAAAGGGAAGTGACATGTTCCAACCACGGGTGAGACCTAATTTTCCCAAAAAAGCTCGGATTTTCTTATGTTTTGTCCTTATTCAAATTAGGTTTGCATTTTTTAATTTTATGTCAAATTTTTTTGTAGATTGTTGTTTCAAGCCTCATTTTCATCACATATTGAGATGGGATTCACAAATTTTAATTTGACCGCAGGATTTTGACCTGATTATACTAGTTCAGTTTATTACAAGTGCCGCACTGCCGCCCCTTTCCAACCCAAAAAAAAAATCTCACTCTCAAGTCAAAATCCAGAAACTAGCTCTACTTTCCTCGTTTTATCTTCTCGAAATGCCATTCTCTTTTCTGTAAGCGCTCTCTCTCCCTCTCTCTCTCTCTCTCTCTCTCTCTCTCACACACACACATATACGTACGTTTGTTTGCACGCTTTAAGTAGATATATGTAGTCCTATAGATTATGCATTCGGGTTGTTCGGAGGCATACAAGGATTAGTATTGAATTGGGGATTGGGGATTTGGGTTTTGTCTTGTAGCCTGGGGCTCTCATGAATGGTTTGTGAATCCCAACTTGAATGGTACTGTAATGAGGTAATCTTTTGGGTTCTGCTAGGTTTTCTGATATATGGCATTTTTGTAAATTGAAGTGGGAGGTTCAACGATCCTACTAGATACTACTTTGGATGGTTTTAGTTCATTGCCCAATAAGCCCCATTTTGGGAATTTTCTGCGGCAGAGGAAGTAAAAGGAGAAGATTTACACTATGCTTGGAACTTAAGTGGAAAAAAAGAAAAGAAAACAGGAAGAAAATGAGAGGGAAATGGGAGGAAAAGTTTACTGTTCGGAAAGTGGGAGAAAAGAAAATGGGAGGAAAAGTACTGTTTTGATTTAGGTGGTTAAGTTGAGATTTGGGAAGTGTATGAATTAGTGTTTCCCTTTTGTATTTCTACGCTACAGGATTGTTACTGTTTCTATTCTTCATCAAATTGTTTGTTTGGTACCTATGGAAAAGAGAGGAAAAGAGAAAGAAAGTTTGAGGAAAGTTTAGAGAAAAATCTACTGTTCATAATTTGGCCTTTGATTATTTTCTTCTCCTTTTCCTCTCAAACCAAACACAAGGAAGAGGAAATGTTTTTATTTTCCTTTCCTTTCCTTTCTTTTCCATAGGTACCAAACAGGGTGTCAGATTTTGTTAACTGTAGCTCTCCTGTGCATAATTTTATGATGAGGCCTGGTGAAACTAGATTCGCGGCCTCCTTCAAGTAGACCTAACCAGCATTTCTTTGGCTAGATTGTAAATATGCGTATATGGGAATCGGAAAATTAAATTTGTGACATAGTATATGTTAGCCGGAGCACGGACCATTTGGGTACAAAGAAAGGAACGTAAATGTGGAACACAACATGCCTAAAGTTAGAGCGAGGCATCTATAAATTAGTGTTGTAGAGTTTTATTCAGGCTATAGCTCACATTTTTATAATATTTTTGTTGTCAAATGCATTTCTAGGAGAATTTTCTCCAAACTTTTTGTACACTTCTGTTGCCAAAGCTCCAGTCACTCTTGATTTTCCAATTATTTCACCTTTTTTTTCCTCCTGTGGAAGTTTACAAGTACTTTGCATCGCTAAATTCAACGTTTTAGAACAATAAGGATACCATGTGCTGGAACGTGCGTTCCAAAACAGAAATCGTTAGGGTATTGGTGTTATTCTGCCTTTCTAGTAACACACTGTCTTAGTTTCACTATGAAGTTAAGTTAATTCACATGATTCCACTCTCTGGAGAGAAAAGGTTGTTATAATTCACATGTTTTATTTCTACCAGGAGGATGGCTGTGCATTCCCTGCCCATTAATCCATTGCCCAACACCCATTTGTCGCCGCTGCTGTATTATATGGTGTACTGCACTCAATTTCAGGCAAGCACAAAGCAATCAAGTTGTGGAGTATGGCTTGTGAAGAATAAATCTCCACCAATTGGCCTCGTTAGTCCCTTTACCGGAATCCACGCTTATCGAGCTGGGAGTGTTGTTGATACAGAAGAGGCTTCTGATCTTGAGGATTGTTTCAAGCAAAAACTTACCACTGATTCATCTGAGGAAAACACTTACAACGACAAGATTCAACTTCGTAGTTCTTCGCAAAGTTTGATAGATAAAAATCAGATTGAGCAAGACAGAAGAAGAAAGATATCCTTGGCAAACAAGGGAAAAGAGTCAAGGAGCAAAGGCAGAAAGCATGGCCCAGGTCTATCTTTTGTTTGAGTTTTTCTCCTAAGAAAAGGAAATTAACGACAATTTGGTCGCAATTTTGAATTCCCGTGTTATATTCACAGAGACTCGTGAACGGATCAGCCGGAATACGAAAGCAGCCCTCATGGATCCCAAGGTGAAGTCGTGTAAGAACCCGTCATTTTTTTGTTTGTTTGTGGTTTTGCGTCATACAATTCAGAAAGCAGGCAAAAGTGGCTATAATGTATTGTATAGTATTCGCAGGTTCTGGTACTTCTTCCTTATTCATGGACACATTAAGTTTCTCTGACATCTTTTTAATATTAGCATGTCCATAGTGTTCGTGCCATTTGACAAGCAAAACCAATTCCGTTTTCGTGGCCACTTGTTAGATTGTCAGTGTTTGATCATCGGCATTTTCTCAGAGCAGTTGCATTATCTCTAATCATTTTTTTCTCCGTTATTCAGATTAGAGCAAAGATGTCCGGCAGCCACGTTCTCAGGTATACTTTGTTATCCTCTGTTGATTGTCAAAACAGATATGCATCTGCAACACAATTTTACTTGATACAAATGGAAAAACAAGCATCAAAATGATACCACAGGTCACAATAGGCTGGAGTTACCAAGTCTGGCTTCAGACTTAAAGTTCGGTCTGAGTTTTGAAAAGAATGAATAAAGGACTGAGAAGCAATCCGGAAACTCTAGAAGCCTTTCGGTATGTAAGTAAAATAAAATGGAAATGGTCTGAAAAGACAAGTGTAACTGTAATTTTTGGCAAGCAGATCAAAATGGTTAGAAAGTATCAGTTGGTCTTGTTGAGTGTAGGGCAGAATAATTCGCATGCCGAAGTCAACACTAACATGCATGGTAAGGTTTTCCAAGATAGCGAATTGAAGCATGGTTTTCTTTTGCAGTGACGAGTCCAAGGCGAGAATAAGCTATTCACTCACACGGGTATGGGGAAGGAAATTGAAATGGAAAAGGTCAAGGGCAAAATTCTTGTCATCGTGGGCTGATAGTATAGCAGAAGCTGCTAAAAGAGGTGGGAATGGCCAAAGAGAACTACACTGGGATAGCTATGATAAGATTAAAGAAGAAATAGCTATCGAACAGCGTCGCCAAGCTGAGGCAAAGGAAATGGCCAAAGAAAAGATGGCAAGGGTTGCTCAGAAGAGAAAAGTGAAGGACCATAAAGCAAAACCAAGAGGAGAAATGAGGCGTAAGAGAAACAGAAAATTAAAGGAAGAGAGAGAGGAGTTAGACATTGCTCAAGAGCTGAAAATCAATGAGAGGTTGGCAAAGGTGAGATTCCTCTGTAACATCAGACTTGAACCCTTGCAGTAATCTTATAGGTCGTTTTTCTTTTTAGATTATACATTAGACGTTTGCTTTTCTGGGCCAAATGTTCAGTGTCAAAACATGAGTTCAACACATGGATGGATGCCAGGCTGATGGAGTGAGATTCTTTGATAATGTACGAGATGGCTTCTTCAACACATATGTGTTCATTCCTACTCCATGGATTAAATTGCTTAAAACCTTTGTCAGAACCATATTTTGATGGCAGCGACTTTGTCATATAGGCACTGAGTAGTGACGTGTCGCTTAATATCGCATATCAACTTTGCTAGCACCACACCCACACTCACATGAGTAGTGGGCCCCACACACACTGGAGGTGCTAGTGTGTGCAGGACCCACCACTCATGTGAGTGTGGGTGTGTTAGTGGGTGTGGTACTAGAATAATTGTATCGCATATATGCTAGTATCAATAAAAATTATCAGGTTTAACTCATGTTTACAAACACTTGTGTTATTTTCTGTGTCTTTAGCTTCATAAGAGGAAGACATCTACAAATGGGCAAATCAGTAGCGAAGATCAGCAGGCTTGGGAGAAATTGGATTTGGAGTTTGTAAAGAAGGAACAAATACGAAGACAAATTTCACTTGCAGATCAGATCCGAGCTGCCAAGGCCAAAAGGGTGGAATATGTTGCTAGGGAAAGGCTGCCAACTGCACACTCTCTTCACTCAGAGAGTGATCAGCAGAGTGAATGACTCGTAAAAAGCTGCATAGCATAACAAGAAACCCATGGAGAGCAAGGTGACCACTTAGCATTAGTCTCGCTCTTCTGCTTATTGTAGTAGCCCTATTGTATGATTGGGATGTGGAAAATTTTAGCGGGAAAAAGAAGCAGCACTTTTGATCTTACAATAGCCAGTTATCTCGACTTATTGCAAGGTTCCAAATTGTCAATTGTTCTGCTTTGTCATCTATGCAACCTAATGGGCATTAGCATTTGCATAGTTCATTTTCTATCTTAGTCTTAGTCTCTTACCATTTTGTGTTCTTTGTCTTGCCTGGAATGGAGAGAAACTTTGATGGAACCATTTGGAGCAACAGAAATCAGAAAAATCAGGCAAGTCATCTATGGGATTCAACCTCATGTGGTGGCAGGAAGATGTTTTCCGACGTATAAGCGTTACAGTTCTCTACCCCTTCACATGTGAATAACAAGTGAGAAAAATTCTTCTGGATGATCTTGCTTGGTTGATGGGAGGGAGGGTACTGTGTTTTACCTATTTCTGAACAAAATGATTTAACAAGATTTGTCTACTACTTGAAATTCAAGTTTTTGAACTTGCGGTTGTTCATACGTAGGCAAGTGCAATATTCATATGAGAGAGAGAGAGAGAGAGTGTACTGTGTTTACCTGTTTCTGAACAAAATGATTTAACAAGATTTGTCTACTACTTGAAATTCAAGTTTTTGAACTCGCGGTTGTTCATACGTAGGCAAGTGCAATATCCATATGAGCCCAAACGACAGGATTAATCCAAGTTTTTGTTAATTATGCCTACTAAACTCATTGTTGCTCAACTTTTTTGCTTGGGGCATGTTATCGAGCTTTATGCGTATTTGTCGTTCCACAAGAAAAGAAGAAGCAGCAACTTTATGCAGAATATCAGGGTTTTCTTTCCTTGACACTAACATGTCAATGCAGGCACTGAAACCTAGAATGGGCAGGAAACTAAAATGGCTTGGAAGAGCTTTCGTCGAGAAAGGGTTATGTAAATGTCATATGATCATTCAGCTTCTCCCTTCCGAATGGCAAACCATGTACTGGTACACAGCCATAGCACGGCACCTGAGTAGGTCCGGTTGAATGGTTGATGCCAGGCTACTGTCAAGCTCTTATATTTCAACCTCATAACCGGACTTGTATAGTAGGTAACATGTTTGTTTCTTTTTTTGATTGGTGTATGGGAAACACAAAATATTGCAGTTTCAACGAGAACAGCAGCAGTTGAGAACTGCGAAAACTAAGACACAACTGCATGATCGAAAACTCCTGCAGCAACTGGTAGAACCAAAAAGCAAAACGAAAGAGAGAAAGAAAGCTCATTTTCCAGTATATTGCAAACCCTCCTGCTTAACTTGTAAATCAATGACCTATGGAAGCATGATTCAGTAAGAATGCAAAACCTGTGCATGGAGAGGAAAATTAATTGTCTGCTTCAAACAATTCCATGCTTTCCCATTGCTGTAACCCTGACACCAAAATTACTTCCTTTTTTTTGGGTATAAAAATGGAAGTGCATGTATAGTACCCCATCACCTCCGCCAAACAGTATTGCCCCGTCAAACCACACCATTATCTATAGGGGATCCAACGCACCTACGTCGGGGCCAAAGCTAAGGTGCCCACCATGCGTGGATGGTGTTAGGAATATGTTTAGCTCAATGAGGGGGTACAAGGACTTGAACCTGAGCCTTGTCCAACCAAATCCAAGTTCCTAACCAATGAACCAACCCCTCATTGGTGCCAAAATTGCTTAAACTATAAAATCAGTGATAGAAAAACTAAAGAATTAAATCCATTTTCTAGTTTCAAGAAACTGGGAAAAAAACCAAAGAGAAAGGACTCATGAATTGAATATCAAAAAAAAAAAGGACTCATGAATCTGAGAAATCGTTTCGTCATGGGAAATTTTGATACTCCTACTTGCGCACCTTCCTTGTCGCAATATCCTTCAATCCGTGGAGGACCAAATGACGAGAATTTATTAATCAATTTTTCTTTAATTAAACCAGAACCACTCAATGAAACAGAGAACTGCAATTTTTTTTTTAGGAAACGAAACATATATTCATAACCGAATCACAAGCTGTGATTATAGGAATGCAGCAACTTGAGTGCTTTAAAATTGTATCAAACTCAGATAACAAGCAAGCAATGATGTTACCCGAAATACAGGCAAACTAGCATGAAATTGAAAACAATGATCAGGCAATTTTACTTGATAGAGCAATTTTGTAGCTGCGGATACAACAAAACACGAATGCTATTAAAGATTAAGAGAAATGGCGAACAGAAACTAATAGCATAACTGGCCGTAGAAATTGTACTCAATACTACATCCAATCAGTTCATAGGTCAATATAGAACCCAAACAGCATTCACAAGTTATATGCGCTACTTCAGAAGGATACGTCTTTAGGATAAAAGCATGAAGGAAAAAAAGGACATGTAGGATAAACCCCGAGACATAAAACTCCATCCTTGTGTATCTACAACAGGCCTACTGATAATTTGGTGGTGGGGGCATATCTCTTCCGGGCATGTCTTGAGTCTGGTAAGGATTTCCAACCCCCGAGTTTGGAGCAAAGTTATTGTGCTGGTACTCTCTGTTTTGTCCTGGACCAGACATTTCCCTGTTTTGGTAAGGCGTGCCTCCATTGTTAGGCCCATATTGGAAATTTGGAGGAGCAGTATTGTGCGCTCCTACTCCCATGTTGTTTGGTGGCCCTCCCATGTTGTTCGGCCCTCCCATGTTATTTTGAGGCATTCGTCCCGTGTTGTACTGCGGATTGCCTCCCACATTGGTCTGTGGCATACCTGCTCCCGTGTTGTACTGTGGCTGGCCTCCTCCGGTGTTGTACGGAGGCTGGCCTCCTCCAGTGTTGTACTGTGGTTGGACTCCTCCCGTGTTGTACTGTGGTGGCGCCCCTCCCCTGTTGTTCTGTGGCATCCCTCCTCCCATATTGGTCTGACCTCCCATGTTAGTTTGCGGCATCCCCCCCATATTGGGCTGACCACCCATATTACCTGGTGGTGGGCCTGCCATATTGGGCTGACCACCCATATTACCTGGTGGTGGGCCTGCCATATTGGGCGGGCTTGTCATGTTGTTCGGTGAGTAGGATCCAGGAGGATTCTGAACATCACGATTCCCCCTCCTCTCAAAATTCCTTGACCTGTCAAAGTTGCGAGGTCTGTCATTGCGTCTATTTCTATCATTTGCCTTGGCGTTGTTTCTCACCCATTCCTCATGGTACTTTGGGTCATAAGGTACGGCCTGCCCATTAATGAAAGGCTCCCCTGCCATAATCAAAACAAAACACCAAATAAAAAATCATCATGCATGCCACTAAGAGTAAAACTACACAGAAATATAAGAATTAAGAACCACGGAGGAGATAACTTGATAACAGAGAAATACCCGAAATCTGTCTAGAAAAAATGCGTTTCTTTTGCTCTAAACAGATTATCCCATAGCACTCTACTAAATATTTAACACTAACAGTTCCAAGATACAAACTGTTATTTGTTCCCTTACTCACACCGATGTCAAAGAAATTAAAAACCAAATAAATGAGATACGAATCGAGTTGAAGGCCATAAAACATAAGAAAACAATAAATTGTCAACAACGAACAGGGAATCAACGGAGTCATTGACCAAGGCATTTTAGGATACATTGTTCCGGTCAAGTCGAGCCTATCTGGTCCAAACTAGGAAATAGCTAATAAGGAGAGGAAAAAATCAATTCACGCGCCAGCGCCAAACTGGTCAATTCCATCCTTTTCTTTTCTTACTCTTAATTGGTATAGTTTAGTGATTTGCTACTATGGTAATGGTTTTGAGAATATCCAATCTGAACTGAACTGACTGACACGTTTAGTTCACACACTCCCACTGTCCCACATATTATCCAAGCCAAAATAATCCCTCCCTCCCTCTCAGAAATAAGGTGTTTACAACCTACACATATTACCAAAGCTGAATAAATCCCAAAAGTCACAACATACTCTACAGTTCAAATGTTTCCATCACTCATCGGCAGGTCAAGCAGCAAGATAGAAGAGACCTTGGAGGAAACAACAACAACAAGAGAGTGCAAAAACAAAGAAGCACTGTGCACTCTTCTCTCTCCTTCAATACCCCTGCCCCACAGCTTCACACTCAAAAGCCCACTTGTCCTCGGTCCACTTCCTATACTTCACTCGCTCCTCTCCCCCTCACCCCTGAAACTCATCCCCCACCTGAATCCCTCCTCTTCAATAGAATATCTTCAGAGTCAAACTGCAATCTTTGGTCTTGAATGACCATAATTGATATCTTTGGTATCCGACTTGTACTCTCCAAACCTGAAGTAGTCAGGTTGGATGGACGCAGCCCACAATGACACCGAAACGAATCGACACATGAATGACTCTGTAGTAGCAGGTACCAGGAAGGTACATGGTATCGTAAGGGTTCAAATTCATTCAGCTACTGAAGAATAAGCTTTACTGGGCAAGCCAACTACTCTCAAGTTACCTTATACACGAACATGCATGAAACCTTGTTCTTTCTCATTAAAATGCTTCATCAATACAGAATTTAAGAAAACTAAAATGCAGAACCAAGAGGGAGCTACAGAGCAGAAGCAGACCTAATAATTTGACAAACTCCCACCAGAGCCTTATGAACATAAAAATGTTAGAATACTTGATGGATATAAAGAACTGCCTATTTTATTCCCAAACCTGGCACATAGGGATTAACTGAATTCATCGAAACATGGAAGACGTTACACCTTTCGCATAAAGAATTATTCCTTTGCAGGTATAATCTCATGACTTACTGACCCCAGAAAAGAATTATTCCAAAAATGTCTCCTAATGAAGTAAGCTCTCACATACCTCCATAATCTTTATTCCTAACATCCAAGTAAGAATCAGGAAGCACCCATCGGACATGTGGCAATTCTGCAAAATATTTTCGGAAAAATCCTGAGAACTTGCATACCAGATATCCCGTGAAATCAAAGAAGGAAAAGCATCAACAAGAACCTTTGAGTTTGTAGGAAAGTTCTTCAGAGACTAGGGCTCCAAATGCAAAATAGTATCTCGTCGAGACTGAATAGATTTTCATCCTTGCTTCATCCTCGCTGTAAACCATAATGTGCATAAACAGCACCATATAATCAGGGGAAAAAACAATTCAAGGAAAGAAAAAGAAAAAAAATCCTGAACCAGAATGAGACACCATTCAAAAGCAACTAGGTAGCTCCTTAAAATTTCCTGAACCAGAGAACTCAGATCCCAAATATAATATATTAGAACCCATCCTGCTTAATAATACCAAATACATCTAACAACCTACAGTTCCAATAAAGTATTGTCTTCTCTTCCTCCATTACAATATCAACCAACAAGATGATGAGAACAGCCACCCACAAAAACTTGATTTCCAAACCACAACAGATTTTTTACAGGTCTCATGCTATCCAGCTGAGTGTTTGTTTTTCCAAAACTAAAGGCACCGAAAACACAATCGGAACGACAGATTAGCCCATAAGATAACTGTACATATCATTGCTTAAAAGAAAGGCAACAAAAAGTCTTTTTGACAACTAGTTCTGAAACACCACCAAGTATGACAGCAACAAAATGTAAGTTTGCACGAGAAAAGAAAGGGACACGCATTTTTCATCACTTTTGGTGGGAGAGGATTATGGTCACACACATTTCACCTATTTACCCAAATAAGTGGTGAGATTCTTCTTTCTATTTCTTTCTTTTCTCATCATTTCTTACCCTTCTTTCTATCCTTTCCCATTTTGTACGTATCGGCCAAAGAAACGGCATATGAAACCATTTAAAGCAATTTCAAGAGTACAACAGAAAACAATAAAACAATAAAAATATAACGAGAGGAAGAGAAAACCAAACCTCCCGACGACCTCAGCCAGGGTTTTAATATAACCGTCGATAATATCGTCCCTGGTGGGGTCACCCTCGGGCTTCTCCACGACGACGAGCCAGTGCTCGAAATCGCACCCGTCCAGCAGTATCGTCTCCTTGGGCGGCCGGTTGGACCAGTTAGGGTTCGGATCGTTGAGAGACGACGACGTTCTCCTGGTCGAGTATCCGCGCGCGGTGCTCGCCGGAGAGAGGCGGTGGAAGTTGGCCGCGACGGCGACGAGCGGGCGGAGGATGGAGGAGGAGAGAGAGGAGGGGAGAGGGGAGGAGAGAGAAACGGCGGGGGAGGAGTAGGAGCGAGAGAGGAGGGAGGAGAATGTTTGCTTGGTTGTGAGGAGAGAGCGGGTGAAGATCGTGCGAGTGGTCGCCATTTTCGACTGAGCTGTAAAACCCTAGAGAGCGAAGTGAGAGAGAGAGAGAGTGTGAGGGGTGTGGATTGATAAGGGTTTTGGTAACGGTTTACATAGAGGTATTGCGTTAATGCCCCTGTAGTTTGTAAAAATGGCGTTAAATGCCCCTGTGGTTTTGTGAAAATGGCGTAAGAATATACTTCGTACGAGATATTTCTTCATTTTCCTCCTCACCCAAAAGTCCTCGCACACAAAAGTTCTACTCCCCCGTCCCTTAACGAGAGTCTACTTTCATTTTTTTTCTGTTATTTTTATCTTGTTTATATCTTTTAATTTATAATATTTTTTATGATTTTAAAATTTTTGTCTAATAAAACTACTTGAAATCAATCAAACAAGATTAATATTGAATATTTTTAGTATTATATAGATTGAAAGATATAAATAATTTTTTAAAATGTATGAAATAGACATGTGGACTCTCATTTTGAAACGAATGGAGTAATACTTTACACTCACAATGCCTTTTAAATATGAGATATTGCGCACTCACCTTTAATTTTTTGATTTTCATACCATTAAAAATGACACAAAAGAGAAACCCTATTTTTTTTCTTGCACACTCACCTCTTTTAGGGTGGATTTGCAGAAAGTCTAAACACACAGATAATCTGTGCACAGATTTCGTTGTGGGGCTCACCACGAGTCCCACACAAATCATTCGAGCCGTTCATTAAATGTAAAACATTTTTTCAAGGGTCCCCGTAAAAAATAAGCTCAATCCAATACCTATAGGTGCTTTATCCAACCATCTAACTTTTCATTCAGATTTTCGGATAATGAAAAGTTATATAGTTGGATCGAGCACCTATAGGTATCGGATTGAGCTTATTTTTTACGGGGACCCTTGAAAAAATGTTTTACATTTAATAAACGGCTCGGATGATTTTTGTGGGACTCGTGGTGGACCCCACAATAAAATATGTGCACAATCTATGCACAAATTGTCTGTTTGTATAGCAGGACTCGTGGATTTGGCTTAATAAGTCAAAATAACTTATTTTTTTTCCTTATTCAAAAAATTACGAGTTTCGATTATAATTTTTTACTTTTTCGATTCATCTCGTTGAGACAAAATCAATAAGTCACAAAAATTTGACACAAAACAAAAAAATGGGAAAAAATTAATAGAGACAAAAAAATTAAGTCAGTTGACTTTTTAATTCAAACGCACCCTAAAATTCTCACACCTTAGAGGATGACAAATAATACTCCAGTTAGTCCAGTATATATATGTGATAGCTATACTCCAATGCCCTAATGGGATTTTATTTCTTATTACTTGAGTTAAGAGCTGAGAAATTCATAACAATAATGAAAGGATAGATACGACGATTTAAGCAGAGGCGGCGCCACATTTTACAAATGGTATTCATTTAAATAACCTGAGAAAATAAGAAATGAGTATATTGCACACGAGTTCAGCATTTATTTGCGTGTGCTGATTGTTCAAGTCGTACCTTCAAGCATAAGCATGCGCTATATATATATAGGAAAACATTTCGGGGACACAAAGAAAGACTCTCCATCTCAACCAATGAAGCCAATATATGGCTGAGATTAGAAGTTCACAAAAAATTACTCCTAGCTGCAAAGAATTACTTCTGGCCGCGATGAATTACTCTTGCCCACAAAGAATCACATTTGGCCACGATGAATTACTCCTAGCCGCGAAGAAAAACTCTTGGCCGCAATGAATTACTCGTGGCCGCAATGATTTCTTCTTGGCCGCATTGAATTGCACTTGGCCGCATCGAATTGCACCGGCCGCAAGCCACATCGAATTGCAATTCGATGCAGCCAAGAGTAATTCGATGCGGCCAAGTGCAATTCGTTGCGGCCAAGTGCAATTCGTTGCGGTCAAGTGCAATTCAATGCGGCCAAGTGCAATTTTTTGCAGCCAAGTGCAATTTTTTGCGGCCAAGAGTAATTTTTTGCGGCCATGAGTAATTTTTTGCAGCCAAGTAATTTTTCGCAGCCAGGAGTAAAATTTTGCGGCCATGTGTAATTCTTCGCGACCAATAGTAATTCTTCGCATTAGATTCTTTTTCTTTTTAACTAATAGGTCAGAGAACAAAATTGTTGTTCAATACAACTTGAGTTGTTGGTTTGGAGTTTCATGATATGTCTGAGATTGAAGATTATAGATTTTTTGTTGGAGCCTTTTGGGTAGACAGAGTTTCAAACTCTACTCCTAACTTGGTTATATGTAATCTTGAAACTATTTTGCTTTTCTATTTTTCTAGGTCAGTTAAAGAAACAAGTGCGATAGGGGTGTCACTTTTGAGTGAGTGGACGTTCAAAAAATTGAATTCGAGTTGGAATCCCGTATGATTATACATTCTTAATATCTCTGATACTATCCCTGAATGCAACTAACGGAATTAAATAGATTTGGTAACATTTGTTGTATTAGACTATTTTATGAACTTGGTTAGATGGATCATGTTTGAAATTTATTCTTAAAATGAAATTTTTTGAGAAGTTGATTTTGTTGGGAGAAGGGAATTTTTTCTAATTCACGATTATTTGTAATGTTTCTCTCGCATGAGGTGGGACCATACGCATATTTGAGACTCACCTCATGTGAGATGACGTTAAAAAGAACCGTTGTATCCACACAAAAAACTTTGAAAAAGTGGGGTTTAATACTTCATTTAGACCAGGGACAGAACTAAGATTTTCAACACGCAGGGGCCGAACTATAACAACAAGATTCTAAAATTTCAAGGTTCAGGAATTTAATTGTTTGTTTAATTTGGGTTTTAAGAGAAGTTTTTTTGGGTAACGAGTGAGAGGGATAAAAAGAGAAATGAGACTAATAATTGAAGGGATAGCTTAATAGAAATCGTGCGCAGAGAGAGAGGTTGGTTTTTGTGACAAAAAAATGGACACATTCTGATTCTAAAGTATTTAAATGTCTAAATAACACCCGATATAAAACACAATATTTATGTGTTCAAGCAAAATACAACTAATATTGATATCGAAATTTGGAAAGAAAAAAAAAACCCGAAACTATGCGGGGGCCTTGGCCCCCATATGCCGAACCCTAGATCCGTCTCTGATTTAGGCTACGTTTAGAAAGCACTGCGCCGTGCCTTTAGGCATAGGCAATTACTAGTGTGTGTGATAGCAATACTCCAATGCCCTAATGGGATTTTATTTCTTTTTACTTGAGTAAAGAGCTGAGAAATTCATAACAATAATGAAAGGATAGATACAATGATTTAAGCAGAGGCGGCGCCACATTTTACAAATGGTATTATTTAAATAACCTGAGAAAATAAGAAATGAGTTTGGAGGAGATTAAATTCTACACGCGTGATGCGTAAACATAGGGGTTTACGCATACTCACTCAACAATTCCTTAAAAACATTAAAGGACAATCTGATATGGATACCATATCTATCTTAATTTTAACATTGGTTAAAACAAATGAACCCCACTTTAAATCAAGTTAACCAAAATAGTTGCTGATGACTTTTCTTTGTTATATACAGTAAATTTTATTTCGAATTTTTGTTTCAAGGAAGAAGTGAGTTTTTTAGTTCTTTTTCCAAGGCTCTGTATTTTGCATTTCCCGTCGATGGTTGCTGCCGTTTCTGTTTGTGCCAAAGTTGTGAAATCCGTTCCGTACCGGCCTGTACCGGTGCTTAAACGGAACACAAAAATTTAAGATCTGTTCCGGTTGAAATACCGGCCTGTTCCGGCCAATACCGGATGTACCGGACGATACCGGTCTGTTTCGGACATTTTCCGGTGTTCCGTTCCGGTTTTTTTTTTTTTTTTTCCTTTTAACTTGTGGGCTCTAAACTACTCGTAATATATATGGTAGATATATATTAAATATATATAAAATATTAATTGCGGTAAATCCGGAACGGTACCGAGATACAGTCCGGTACCGGTACGTACCATTCCAGTAGTGAAAACGGTACGCTGGCCGGTACGGGATTGACAACTTTGGTTTGTGCTTCCGTTTTTGCTCTTCTAGTTTCCATTTTTTTCTCGGGAAATGATTTTGTCACTCCCCTGCAAATGTATTTTTGCACAAAAAATACACTTGCAGGGGAATGGCGTTAACAAAAAAAGGGAGTGGCAAAATCAGCAGCCTTTTTTCTCCCCTAATAGTGTCGAAGAATAGTTAGGACTTGGGAGTAATTATTTGCTTAACCAAAATTAAAGTGGGGTCCATTTGTTTTAACCAAGGTTTAGTTTAAGTTTTTTAAAATATGGTATCACCGTATCAATGTTAGATTTCTAAATGATTTAATGAATCGTGGAGGTGTCAATTGCTGATCACTGGGTATGCGAAAACAACCCCTATGTTTACGCTGCACGCTTATAGAATTTAATGGAGTGGTATGAGTTTCACTACCACGAGTGGCGCCGCCACAGTCTTAATAGCGGGGTCGGGCGACCCACGGCGGGAAAAAAAAAAAAAAAAAACTACAATTACTATATTGAATTTTTTTTCAATTTAATAAATGACCCCATTGTAATTTGACGATGACACTATACTAGATTATTTTCCCACTTGAAACCCACCTCACTCTCTATGGAAAATTTATTTTGTGGTCTTGGGGCATCGCCACGTAGTGCCCCAGTACTGCTAAACACTACACATTCTGTGAAATCCACCGCTAAGTGTATGGACCCACGAAAATATATGATGTTGATGGGTGTCGGGACGCCACTTGGCAAAACCCCATGGAATGCAATGTTAGAAGCTCTTGAGTTAGAAAAAACATCACGAACCTTCTTATATTTGGAGTAGTTTACTACTAACTGGTAGTCAAACCCTCAGGGATGGCTCAAAAATTTTAATCAAAACCGGCATCGACACGTTGTTTTTTTTGGGACCATTGGGTTGGGTGTGGTCCCATTCGTAATCTTGTGGAGGGTCCTCTTCTCCCTCACCCTCAAGAGATGGACCTCAAAGTGAGGGATTTGTGGAATGTGAACCATTGGGATTTTTCCAAATTGTCCTTGGATCTCTCGGCCGAGGAGATTGTGCGGGAGATTTCTAAGATCTCCGATCAATGGCATTGCCATGCTCCTGACATCCCTATTTGGAAACACAGGACTTCTGGTGTGTTCGCTTCTAGGTCGGCCTTTAGTATGTTGTGCATTTGGGGCTTGGGATCCTCTGTCCCACTTTGTCTGTCCTAATTATCTGTCCCAGTCGCCACAACTTGACACATGTCCTTCACACCAAAAATCAGATCACAAAGCCACACCCAATTCCCCCTGCTAACTCCCAGTCGTCGAGCTCCCAAGCCGTGCAAGAGTTTTGGCAACTGGGACTGGCAAAATGGGATAGAGGATCCCAAGCCGTGCAAGAGTAATCCAAACCGTCCTTTTCGTGACTGGTCTTGGCTTTGGAAAGTTGATGCTAACCCCCGAACTGTGCATTTCCTTTGGTTAGCAACACAGGATAGACTCAATACTAAAGCGAAAATGCTACTCACACAACCATTCCCACACAACAACTCACACAACCGCTGACGTCATGCTGACGATACTCCTTTTTGGATCAAAACGAACTGTCAATCCAAAGCCTGCGCGTCTCTAATTAGCTCTTCGGGCACCATATTTCCTATTGTTTGTTGGAACATTTGGCTAAACAGGAATCGTCACATCTTCAGCAAAAATACTATCTCTTCGGATAGCAACTTCAATCACAAAGTCATGGCAGCACAAGAATGGGAAATGTTGGTGGGAAAGAAGACAAAAAACAGGGCACCTTTTTTGGTTCACAACAGGTTGGAAAGCCACCTGAACCGAATGGGTTCAAACTCAACACGGACGGCGCGTCTCATAACAATTCCACTCAAGCCGCTGCAGGGGGAATAGTTCAGGATCACAATGGAAACTGGATAACGGGGTTCTGTAGGAATATCGGAGCAGCTACAAATTTAGTCGCGGAAATTTGGGGGTTGCTTGACGGATTACTGTTAGCAACTAGTCTTCAACTCCCAAACTTGGAAGTTGAATCAGACTCCATGATTATGATCCAGTTACTTGCTACAAATTGGGATGAAACACACCAATTGAGTGCTCTATTAAATGATTGCAGGTACCTCTTGTAGCAGTTAGGGGTGATGGAAGTGAAACATAGCTTTCGAGAGGATAATGCATGTGCGGACCAGTTGGCAGATTTTGGACTTCAAATGGATGTGGGGTTTCATGTTTTAGATAATATGCCTAGTTGTATTTCTATTCAATTAAGGGCGGACGCCCAGAGGGTTGCATACCCTAGACTCATGTGCTCTTTTAATTAGTTTTATTATAATTCCAGTTTACCAAAAAAAAAAAAGAAGCAGCTCGAGTTTTTTTTTTTATAATTTTTTTTTATGAACTGCAAAGAAGCTTCTTTTTTTTTATTGCCAATATTGTATACATCAGCGGAGTTTCACTATGTTAGTCAACAGCTGGTCCAGAGGCTGTCTATAGCCCTGAACCCCAAATTTGATTCCCGTGGGACTTGAACTTCCACCAATACTGTTGAGGGAGGGTGAGACAACCAACTTCACTACGAAGGGTTTCTCAATTGCAAAGAAGTTTATTACTGTAGTACATACTTGATATCTTTTATTTTTTAGATGAAATGTTTATTGAGCTTTTGATGTGTTTTTTATCGGACTAGATAATCGATTGTTATTTTTTATTTACAATTGATAAGAGAATTTATGCTTATATTTCTAAAATCTCACTGACTACTACCATCCCTTAATAGAATTGTTGTCGAACAAAACTCAACCTCCTACAGTTCAAGTCCCCTTCAAACGCAAATCCCAACTACCCATCATCCGTTAAATGTTCTATTCATCTCAATTTTACTACAGCATATATCTTTATCGATTTTTTAATTGTTGTAATGCATGTGGGAGGGAAGAATGATGGATAGTTTGCTGATAGATTTTTGTTGCGCAACCTCAGCTCGGAGATATCAAAGCCTTTTGTTTTTGTTTTTGGCAGGATCTCGAAGGTTCACCACCTAGCTAAGTGTTCATTTATCTATAAAACTCTTACTCCTATTCCACCCAAAAAAAAAAAAACAGAGATCAAATGATTTTTCATTTGCATATACACAAAGAATCAATAATACCACTGAGAGTTGATTGCCTGATCTTTTTCGAGCCAACTCTTCATACGTTGTTAATCCCTCAAAAGGACCCTAACAAATTTCAGCAAAAATCTTCCATCACCTTCAGTCCTAACACCCTGAGAGTTTTCCGACTACGTTTCAAGAGCTTCTTCCACGTCCCTGTCAGGAACGATTTTGCTTCTTACCCTGGGCTCCTGTTAGGAGTGACTTCAAACAGAAAAGGCTGTTTTAAATGTATCCTTGATAAAACCCAAGATGCCACTGGATGGAATTCTTCTCTTTCCCAAGCATGAAGAAAAAAAAAAGACATGTAGGATAAACCCCGAGACATTAAACTCCATCCTTGTGTATCTACAACTGGCCTACTGATAATTTGGTTGTTGGGGCATATCTCTTCCGGGCATGTCTCGAGTCTGGTAAGGATTTCCAACCCCCGAGTTTGGAGCAAAGCTATTGTGCTGGTACTCTCTGTTTTGTCCGGGACCAGACATTTCCCTGTTTTGGTAAGGCATGCCTCCATTGTTAGGCTCATATTGGGAATTTGGAGGAGCGGTATTGCGCGCTCCTCCTCCCATGTTGTTGGGTGGCATACCACCCCGCATGTTGTTTGGTGGCCCTCCCATGTTATTTTGAGGCATTCGTCCAGTGTTGTACTGCAGATTGCCTCCCATATTGTTCTGTGGCATACCTCCTCCCGTGTTGTACTGTGGCATACCTCCTCCCGTGTTGTTCTGCGGCTGGCCTCCTCCCGTGTTGTACTGCGGCTGGCCTCCTCCCGTGTTGTACTGCGGCTGGCCTCCTCCCGTGTTGTTCTGCGGCTGGCCTCCTCCCGTGTTGTACTGCGGCTGGCCTCCTCCCGTGTTGTTCTGCGGCTGGCCTCCTCCCGTGTTGTACTGCGGCTGGCCTCCTCCCGTGTTGTACTGGGGCTGGACTCCTCCTGTGTTGTACTGCGGCTGGGTGTTGTACTGCGGCATCCCTCCTCCAATGTTGGTCTGACTTCCCACGTTAGTTTGCGGCATCCCCCCCATATTGGACTGACCGCCCATGTTACTTTGTGGCATCCCTGCTATGTTGGGCTGACGTCCCATATTACCTGGTGGTGAGCCTGCCATATTGGGCGGACTTGTCATGTTGTTTGGTGGGACTCCACTAGGATAGGATCCAGGAGGATTCTGAACATCTTGGTTCCCCCTCCTCCCAGAATTCCTTGGCCTGTCAAAGTTGCGAGGTCTGTCATTGCGTCTATTTCTCTCAGTTGCTTTGATGCTGTTTTTCACCCATTCCTCATGGTACTTCGGGTGATAAGGTACGGCCTGCCCATTAATGAAAGGCTCCCCTGCCATAATCAAAACAAAACACCAAATACAAAATCATCACGCGTGCCACTAAGAGTAAAACTACACAGAGGAGGTAACTTGATAACACTGATTTCCTTATTTCGTAAATATAAGAATTTTCAGAATATTCCCCAAAAAATGCCCCAGACAAAATGCGTTTCTTTTGCTTTAGACAGATTATCCCATAGGATTCTACTAAATATTTAATACTAACAGTTCAAAAATACAAATCTGTTACTTGTTCCTTTAATCACACAGATGTCAAAGAGACAAAGACATTAAAAACCAAAGAAATTAGATATGAATCAAGTTGAAGACACATAAGAAAACAATAAATTGTCAACCACGAACAGGGAAGTAAATAGAGATGATGTTATAAACGGAGTCATTGACCTAGGTATTTTAGGATAGATTGTTCCGGTCAGTCGAGCCTATATGGTCCAAACTAGGAATTAGCTAATAAGGAGAGGAAAAATCAGCTTACACGCCACTGACGCCAGAGACCCTTTTCTCATCTTATTCTTAATTGGTATTGTTTAGTGATTTGTTACTATGTCTATGGTTTTGAGAAAATTCTTTCCTAACAGAACTGACTCAGACACGTTTAGTTTAGTTCACACTCCCACTGTCCCACGTATTATCAAAGCCATAATAATCCCTCCCTCCCATAAATGAACTGTTTACAACCTCCACATATTACCAAAGCAGAATGAACCCAAAGACACAACATTTTTTTTTTGATAAGTAAACCCAAAGACACAACATAATCTACAGTTCAAATGTCTCCATCGCTCATCAGCAGGTCCAGCAGCAAGATAGATGTGACCTTGGACGAGACGACACAGCAAGGAAGAGAGTGCAAAAACAAAGAATCGTTGTGCACTCTTCTCTCTCCTTCATCCCCTGCCTATCTCCTTCAATACCCCTGCCCCACAGCTTTGCACTCGAAAGCCAGTTTGTCCTCTGTCACTTCCTATCCTTCACTCCTACCTCTCCCCATCACCCCTGAAATTCATACCCCACCTGAATCCCTCCTCTTCAATTGACTTTCTTCACAGTGAAACACTGCAATCTTTGGTTTCGAACTACCATAGTCGATATCTTTGGTTTCCGACTTGTACTCTCCCAACCTGAAGTAGTCAGGTTGGATGGAGGTGGCCCACATTGAAACCGAAACGAATTGACACATGAATGACTCTGTAATAGCAGGTGCCAGGAAGCGGCATGGTATATAGTAAGGGTTCAAATCTATTCAGCTACTGAAGAATAAGCTTTAGTGGGCAAGCCAACTACTCTTGAGTTAACTTATACACAAATATGCATGAAACCTTATTCTTTCTCATTAAAACACTTCATCAATACTGAATTAAAGAAAATTAAAAGGTGGAACCAAGACCTAAAGAGCATAATCAGATCTAACAATTTGACCAATAAAAATGGTAGATGGGTTTATTTCAAAACATGTAATGGTAACTGTAAGAATACTGGATAATGGATATCAAAAACTGCCAATTTTATTCCCAAAACTGACACATGGGATTAACTGGATTCATCGAAACATGGAAGAAGCTACACCTTTGGCATAGAAAATTAATCCTTTGCAGGTATAATCTCACGACTTACTGGCCCCAGAAAAGAATTTGCACTAAATCAGCGTCATGACATTCCAGTGAAGTATACTTCAACATAGAGAATTTCCAAAAACGTTTCCAAACGGAGTAAGATCTCACATACCTCCATAATCTTTATTCCTAACATCCAAGTAAGAATCAGGAAGCACCCATCGGACATGTAGCAATTCTGTAAAATATTTTCGGAAAAATCCTGAGAACTCGCATAATTCCCGGGAAATCAAAGAAGGAAATGCATCAACATGAACCTTTGAGTTTGCATGAAAGTTCTTCAGATACAAGGGCTCCAAATGCAAAATAGTGTTTCGTTGAGACTGAATAGATTTTCATCCTTGCTTCATCCTCGCTGTAAATCATAATATGCATAAACAGCACCATATAATCGGGGGGGGGGGGGGGGGGGGGGGCAATTAAAGCAAAGAAAAAGATTTAAGGAGATCCTACATCCTTTCGCCCGAAATGAAAAAAAAAAAAAAAAACCAGAGAGCTCAGATACCGAATATAAGATATCTGAACCCATCCTGCATAACAATACCGAATACATCTAACTAAACAAGTGTTTTTGTCCTGCAAGTTGTCCGCAGTTAAAGCGCAAGCACATTCCATAACAACCTTCATTTCCAATAAAGTATTGTCTTCTCTCCCTCCATTACATTATCAACCAACAAGATAATGAAAACAGCTACCCACAAAAACCACGACAGATTTTTCTCATATCTCATGCTGTCCTTGTGAGGAGTGTTTGTTTTGTCAAAACTAAAGCCACCGAAAACTCAAACGGAACGACAGATTAGCCCATAAGATTGCTTAAAAGAAAGGCAACGAAAAGTCTTTTTGACAACAAAATTCTGAAACACCGCCCAAGTATGACAGCAACAAAATAAAAGTTTGCATTTCCTTCCTATTCCTATCCACCTAGATGCGTTTAGTTGTCGGAAATGTTTCTGTGGAAAGATATGTTCTCAAGTGAGGTAAAAAAAAGTAAATTTATTTTCTTTTGAAATAAAGCGAGGTAAAGGAAAAGGAAATTTAGTTAACATCGTAAGTCCCAAAAGTTTCTTGGTAAACGGACACTAACCCCTCAGGACCCAGTGATTTCACGAGAATCCAGACAAGTGGTGAGATTCTTCTTTCTATTCATTTTTTTTCTCATCATTTCTCACCCTTCTTTCTATCCTTTCCCATTTTGTACGTACAAATAACGAGGCCTTACGGTCGGCCAAAGAAACGGCACATCAAACCATTTAAAGCAATTTAAAGAGTACAACAGAAAACAAAACAAAAACAAAATCAAACGAGAGGAAGAGAAAATCAAACCTCCCGACGACCTCAGAAAGGGTTTTAATATAACCGTCGATAATCTCGTCCCTGGTGGGGTCACCCTCGGGCTTCTCCACGACGACAAGCCAGTGCTCGAAATCGCACCCCTCGAGCAGTATCGTCTCCTTGGGCGGCCGGTTGGACCAGTTAGGGTTCTGATCGTTGAGAGACGACGACGTCCTGCGAGTCGCGTAGCCGCGCGCGGCGGTCGCCGGAGAGAGGCAGTGGAAGTTGAAGGCGACGAGCGGGCGGAGGCGGAGGATGGAGGAGGAGAGAGAAGAGGGAGGAGGGGTGGAGAGAGAAGCAACGGAGGAGGAGCGAGAGAGGAGGGAGGAGAGTGTTTGCTTGGTGGTGAGGAGAGAGCGAGTGAAGATCATGCGAGTGGTCGCCATTTTCGATGGAGCTGTAAAACCCTAGAGAGAGAGAGCGTGCGAGAGTGAGGGTTTTAGAAAGGGTTTTATAATTTTATATAGAGATATATTACGTCGAAGGCCCTTGTAATTTTTGAAAAATTCTTAAATGAGACCTCCGATATATATTGATTTCAAAAGTGGACCGACCCCATTAACTTCATAAAAAAATCATGACAAAATGATTTACCGTTACTAAAATTTGTACGTATAGTTTATTTTTTTATTTTATCCAAAAACAAACCACCGCTACAATACTTCAAAATCTATCATTTGAATATTAACCTTTTCGCACTTTTCGTAGCGACCGTACAAATTTAGTCGACCTTCATCATCGTATCCTTCTCAATGGGCAATACAATCAATCTATTTAATCTCTCTTCAGACATTGTTGACCGAAGATAAGTTTTGATCAATCTTAACTTGGATAAGATTATTTCCTTCAGATGCGACTGTGAGCGGTATACATAAGGGCCTTAAATATTTGGCCCTATTTTCATGTATGTCAAGCTTAATCAAGGGCCTTTCTTTAATATGTGGGCCTAGTTTCATGCCTAGTAGGCGTGTGCTTCCAATACTCCGGCCCTTTTCTTTCGTCTTCGGAATATCTCCAGCGTCTATTTCATCCCTCATGGCGTCTATTTTGCACCCATTCTTCATGGTACTCCGGGAGCGAGTGCTACTGTAGGTAGAAGAGGAACTGGGGAGGAAGGAGCGGAGGTTGTTGGGATTCGATTTGGGAGGTTTACCTCGTCAAAATGTAGAAAAAGCAGCTGTTGCCGAGAGACTGCTGGTGATGCTATAATATGAGTCAAACTACATAGAAACATAACATTCTTGACAAACAAAAAATGCTAATAGCAATAATCCATACAATGATCTATACTGGTTTAAAGAAAAATGCCCAGAAACCTCACATATATAAAGGACCACCGCGAAATAAACTCGATAACAGTTTGAAAATCCTATTGAAAAAAATGTTAAGAATAGCCCATTGAACTATTACTAATGTTGGAAAAGTATGTTGAAATGTGGGACACAGGCTCCCTTCGTCTATATTGTTTGTCCTCTATTCAATTTTGGGATGTCTCAAAATGTTGGACCTTTTTGAAAAGTCAAAGCAAAAAGTGTTTTAACTTTCCTATCCCTCTTTGATAATTGTGATGGTATTCAAAAGTAAAAAAAGGAAGGGCATTGTCGAAAATTAATACTACATCTCAAGTGGAATGTAATGCAATTAATTAATGCATGATTTCTTAAAAAGTTTGAAATTTCCAAGCATGACCAACAATTTGGGATGCAATTGCCTAAAAAACATGTTTTTATCAAAATGTCCTTAGCGGGTATTAATTATCAAAACACGTCATGGACCATCATTTTCCCTTTACCTTTCGCTCTAAATAGATTGGCCCGTAGAGAGTTTGTTAATGTTTTGACACTAATAGTTCGAAAATGCGAGTTTCTTATTCATTCCCCGAATTCATCCCTTATCAAAAAAATAAATAAATCAAACTACTGAAATTCATCCCTTGTCAAACTACTGATATAGTTCAAGTTAAAGGCCAGAAAACACAAGAAAATAGTAATAGATCGACCACTTGCCGAGATGAGTGGTCAGATTGACCACGATTTGCAATATTCCAAAGCTCTTTAGTGACCGGGTCTTCTCCCAACCTGAAGTAGTCAGGTTGGATGGAGAGAGCCCACAATGGGACTGAAACAAATCGACCCATAAATTCAGTCAGCAAGTGAAGAATTGGGTTTAGAGAAACAAACTACTCCTGCGTTACCTTATGCACAAACGTGAATGAAACCTCACTCTTTGAGCTTAAAATGCCTCATCATGCAGAATTCAAGAACAATCAAAAGCAAAAACCAAAAGCTGGAACTACAGAGCAAAAGCAGATATAACAATTTGACAAACAGTTCCATGCTTTCCCAGTGCTATAAACCTGACACCAAAATTACTTCAACTAATCATAGGATTAAATCCATTTTCTAGTTTCAAAAAACTGGGGAAAAAAAGGACTCGCGAACCTAAGAATTTAATCTGCCTTTCGAAATTTTGATATCTTACTTGCTTACCTTCCTTGTCACAATAACCTTCAAGGACGACCAAATGAAAGAGAATTTATTAATCAACTTTTTCTTTAATTAAACCAGAACCAAGAGTCGGTACGTGAGCTATGAGAACTCGAATAACAAGCAAGCAATGATGTTACCCGAAATACAGGTAAACTAGCATGAAATTGACAACAACTGGATAAAGAAATTTTGTAGCTGCAGTTACAACACCACAGAAATGCTATTAAAGAAGACGAGAAATGGTGAAGAGAAACTAATGGCATAACTGGCCATAGAAATTGTACTCGATTCAACATCCAATCAGTTAATAGATCAACATAGAACCCAAAAAGCATTTACAAGTTATCTGCGCTACTTCAGAATGATAGGCCTGTAGGATAAAAGCATGAAAAGAAAGAAATAATGACATGTAGGATAAACCCCGAGACATAAAACTCCGTCCTTGTGTATCTACAGCAGGCCTACTGATAATTTGTTGGTGGGGGCATCTCTCTTTCGGGCATGTCTTGAGTCTGGTAAGGATTTCCAACCCCCGAGTTTGGAGCAAAGTTATTGTGCTGGTACTCTCTGTTTTGTCCGGTACCAGACGTTTCCCTGTTTTGGCAAGGCATGCCACCCTTGTTAGGCCCATATTGGAAATTTGGAGGAGCGGTATTGTGCGCTCCTCCTCCCATGTCGTTGGGTGGCATACCACCCCCCATGTTGTTCGGTGGCCATCCCATGTTATTTTGAGGCATTCGTCCCGTGTTGTACTGCGGATTGCCTCCCATAATGGAAATTTGGATGTGCGGTATTGCGCGCTCCTCCTCCCATGTTGTTGGGTGGCATACCACCCCCCATGTTGTTCGGTGGCCCTCCCATGTTATTTTGAGGCATTCGTCCCGTGTAGTACTGTGGATTGCCCCCATGTTGTTCGGTGGCTCTCCCATGTTATTTTGAGGCATTCGTCCCGTGTTGTATTGCGGATTGCCTTCCACATTGTTCTGTGGCATACCTCCTCCCGTGTTGTACTGTGGTTGGCCTCCTCCAGTGTTGTAATGGGGTTGGCCTCCTCCCGTGTTGTTCTGCGGCATCCCTCCTCCCATATTGGTCTGACCTCCCATGTTAGTTTGCGGCATCCCCCCCATATTGGACTGACCGCCCATGTTACTTTGTGGCATCCCTGCTATGTTGGGTTGACCTCCCGTATTACCTAGGGGTGGGCCTGCCATATTGGGCAGACTTGTCATGTTCGGTGGGATTCCACTCGGGTAGGATCCAGGAGGTTTGACAGTGCGTCTATGGTTGTTTCTCACCCATCCCTGATGGTACTTCGGGTCATAAGGTACAGCCTGCCCATTAATGAAAGGCTCCCCTGCCATAATCAGAAGAAAACATCATGCACCGACTAAGAGTCAAACTACATAGAAATATAACATTTCCAACAAAATACTATACTTGACAAAAGACTCATTAAGAACCACCGAGGAAGTAACTTGATAACACCGGTTTCCTTATTTCGTAAATATAAGAATTCTCAGAATATTCCCCAGAAAATGCCCTAAATCTGTCTAGAAAAAATGCGTTTCTTTTGCTCTAAACAGATTATCACATGGCCTGTCAAAATTGCGAAGTCTGTCATTGCGTTTATTTCTCTCAGTTGCTATGATGCTGTTTTTCACCCATTCCTCATGGTACTTCGGGTGATAAGGTACGGCCTGCCCATTAATGAAAGGATCAAAACAAAACACCAAATACAAAATCATCACGCATGCCACTAAGAGTAAAACTACACAGAGGAGGTAACTTGATAACATTGATTTCCTTATTTCGTAAATATAAGAATTTTCAGAATATTCCCCAAAAAATACCCCAGACAAAATGCGTTTCTTTTGCTTTAGACAGATTATCCCATAGGATTCTACTAAATATTTAATACTAACAGTACAAAAAAACAAATCTGTTACGGTCAGTCGAGCCTATCTGGTCCAAACTAGGAACTAGCTAATAAGGAGAGGAAATAATCAACTCACGCGCCAGAGCCGAGCTGGTCAATTCCACACTTTTCTTATCTTATTCTTAATTGGTATAGTTTAGTGATTTGTTACTATGGTTTTGAGAAAATTCAATCCTAACAGGACTGACTTAGACACGTTTAGTTCACACACTCCCACTGTCCCACACAGGAGTGAAGCCCGGATTCGGACGCGGGGGTGGCACCGTTCAATAAAAAATCTAGCTACATGTTGTGCAGAAAAATATGGAAAAAAAGAAGAAGTATAAGGTTATATAATTAGGTTCTGTCGTGGACCTTTTAAAAAAAAAACAAAAAACCAAAGGCTTGCTTCAACTCTCTAATGGTATGCAAATTATCCAAATGCAAGATATTACAATACTAACTTTCCTTGATCCGAAGAGATCAATCTCTAAATTGTAATTTTTATAGTATTTGTACAAAGTATTTTTTTTTCCCACATACTCGTAAATACCTAGTCGTACCATCTACCACGTTAGTCTATAAAGAAAATATGTGTTCGAATGAGTCAAGTAAAAGTTTTAATATCCAAATGCGTAACGTTCCTTTGAAATTACTAGAAAAAATTACAAATCTTGTTGGAATTTAGGCCAAAACTCAAATAGTAGTAGAATCCAATAGCTAAGAATCAATTAAAAACACGAATAAAAAAAGTGGATGCCAAGGGGATTCAAACCCCCGCTGTCGAGCTTCAATTTAAGACAGCTTACCGCTTTGCCGAAGCATCATCTTGTACAAACTGTTATGCACATATATTATTTAACCTTGTTATGTGTATTTTTTTTGTGTGTGTGGGTATTTTTGAAACGGGGGTGGCACGTGCCACCCCGCCCCCCATGCTACCTCCGCCCCTGGTCCCACACATTATCAAAGCCAAAATAATCCCTCCCTCCCTCCAGAAATAAACTGTTTACAACCTCCACATATTACCAAAGCTGAATGAACCCAAAAGACACAACATAAGCTACAGTTCAAATGTATCCATCACTCATCAGCAGGTCAAGCAGCAATAAAGATGAGACCTTGGAGGAGACGAAGACAACAAGGAAGAGAGTGCAAAAACAAAGAATCGTTGTGCACTCTTCTCTCTCCTTCATCCCCTGCCTATCTCCTTCCATACCACTGCTCCATTTCAAAACATGTAATAATAACTTTAACCCTGTAAAGAATACTAGATAGTGGTATCAAGTGCTGCCTATTTGATTCCCAAAATTGGCACATAGGGATTAACTGGATTCATCGACACATGGAAGAAGTTACACCTTTGGCATATAAGTATTCCTTTGCAGGTATAATCTCATGACTTATTGACCCCAGATTTTTTTTTTTTTTTGCATTAAATCAGTATCATGACACTCCAATGAAGTATACTTCAACATAGAGAATTTCCAAAAACGTCTCCAAACAGAGTAAGATCTCACATACCTCCATAATCTTTATTCCTAACATCCAAGTAAGCATCAGGAATCACGTATCGGACATTTGGCAATTCTGCAAAATATTTTCAAAGAATCCTTAGAACTCACATATCAGATATACTAGGAAATCAAAGAACGAAATGCATCAACGAGAACCTTTGAGTTTGTGTGAAAGTTCTTTGGATAAAAGGGCTCCAAATGCAAAATAGTGTTTTGTCGAGACTGAATAGATTTTCATCCTTGCTTCATCCTCGCTGTAAATCATAATAGGTGAAATTACACAGAGACCTCCTCATAATAGATGAAATACATTTAAACAGCCCACACACACACCCTCATATATAATCTTTACCCAATTCAAACCCTTCTGTTTGATTACTATTTGTTGCAAGTGCACATGTCACTAGTTTGAGCATTTTTTAGACAAAAATGCCCTCTGCCATGGCAGCTGAAGACACTGGAAGAGAAAGAGGGCCACTCACCACTAACAACTGCTACCACAAGTCACTAGCAATCACCACGGCCACCCACACCACCACTGCCACCAGTCAAAACAACCATTGCCAATCACCACCACATCTGCTACCACCAAGCACCACCACCCCTCTGGCAACCACCACTACCTCTACCTCTACCGTCAAACACCACTGCCTCTGGCATATAAGTTTAGTTGTCGGGAGCGTCGCTTGGGAAATATATTCTCAATTAAAGTGAGGTAAAAATGAAAATTTACTTTCTTTGTAATAAAGTGAGGTAAAGGAAAAAGGAAGTTTTTTCGTGCGTGTGTTCAGTTGATATAGAATATCGCTTGAAAAATAAAATAATTTTATTTTGGCAGGATTAATTTTGCAGAAAAAGGGGACAGTTAAAATCGAAACTTTCTTCGTAAACAGACACTAAGGGGGCGTTTCCACTAAACTAAATGAACAAAAAAATCCATGTTTTTACGGTTTCCTAGCCAGGTCACATACATTAACTAAAATACTATTTAGCGCAAACGACTTAACTATTATCATTAGCATGTAGTCCAATAACATACCACCCTAAGAAAGTTACATGAACTATCGTTTCGCATTTTGTATGTACGAATGAACAAGCCCTTATGATCGACCAAAGAAATGGAATATCAAACCATTTAAAGCAATTTCAGGAGTACAACAGAAAACTAAATCTAACGAGAGGGCGAGAGAAAGAGAAAATCAAACCTCCCAACGACCTCGGCTAGGGTTTTAATGTATCTGTCAATAATTTCGTCCCTGGTGGGGTCACCCTTGGGCTCCTCCACGACGACAAGCCAGTGCTCGAAATCGCACCCGTCCTGCAGTATCGTCCCCTTGGGCCGCCGGCTGGACCTGCTAGGGTCAGGATCTTTGCGAGACGACGACCTTCTCTGGGTCCTGTAGCCGCGTGCTGCGGTCGCCGGAGAGAGGCGGTGGAAGTTGGCGGCGATGGAGACGAGGGGGCGGAGGTGGAGGATAGAGAGGGAGGAGGAGAGAGAGGAGGAAGGAGGGGTACTGGAGGGAGAGGTGTAGGAGCGAGAGAGGAGGGAAGAGAGGGTTTGCTTGGTGGTGGTGAGGAGAGAGCGAGTGGAGATCCTGCGAGTAGTCGCCATTCTCGATTGAGCTGTAAAACCCTAGAGAGAGAGAGAGAGAGAGAGGAGAGACAGAGAGAAGGGTTTTGCAAGGCTTTATACTTTATCCCTAAAGAGATATTGCGTTAAATGCCCTTGTAGTTTGTGAAAATGGCGTAAGAATATCCTGGAGGACCTTCTAAATACGATATATTTCATTTTCCTCCCCAGCCAATTGTTCTCACACACAAATAGGTGTACACTGGACTTTTCTGCACACCAAACCTTTTTTAAAATCTGAACTGTTGTTTTCCTTCGCTTTTTGTATTGGCTTTCTGAGTTTTTTTTCGGTTTTCTCCTTATTGAAATTCTTTTTGCGTTTGTTAATTTTGTGTCAAATTTTTGTGATTTTTTGATTTGTTTCAACAGGAAAAATCGAAAAAATAAAAATTATAACTTTCACCAAATTTTTTTCGAAAACATCCAAAAAAACTCATCACTTTTTCTTGGATTTTTTCAAAACATTGGGTTTTCTCTCATCGAGACGACACAAGGATCGAACAAAAAGTTTTGTGCAAAACTAAAAACACCATTCATCACAATTTTGCTGCAGCATTTAGATTCATTGATTGTTTAATCGTTGTAATGCAGATAGGAGGGAAGAATGATGGAAAGATTGCCGATAGATTTTTATCGCGCAACCTTAGGGCCTGCTTGGATGCAGGTAAAATTTCGGGGGTTAAAAATATGAAGGGGGACAAGATAGTAGGGGGTATTATTTTTGATGGGTTGGCCCACATCAATTTGATGTTTATGGAGAGGGGATAAAATAGTATATGGTTTGGATGAGGTATGAAATAAGGGGATAAAATTTGACTTTGTTTGGATGGTTTATAAAATGGGGGGGGATTAGAAGGGTTGGATGATGGGAAAAGCATGGGGAAAGGGGATAAGCATGAGTGATTTCGTCCAAATTCCACCCCTCTACAGCCGGATAAAATTTGGGGAACCCAAGAGGAGCCCAAAATTTTCACGGCAGAAGCCCTTGTACGCGTCAAAAAGAAGAAGGGATGAAAACGAAAGAGGGGAACCAATTCTACATCCAAGCACCGGCAAAAGCAGGGCCCCACCCCATTTACCCCCTCTAATATTTCCCCTCCTCTTTTAACTCCATCCAAGCAGGCCCTTAGCTATGAGATAGCAAAGGTTTTCCTTTTATATTTCAAACCTATATGTTCGGTTCCTCCTAATACTGATATATAAAAGGTCGACTCCTCCTAATACTGACATAAATGATGCTAACAACAAAGTTTCTAAGTGTAAATTCAAATGCTTATCTTTCATGGCTTTTGTGTAACCGTGGTATTATTAGTATCTCACACGAGCTTTCGCTTAAGAATTTCAAAAACCTTTTTCCCAGGACTTGACGAGAAAGGTGCTGCTCCCAAACAAGGTTGCATATCTTCTCCAAATTTCAAGAGCTACTCCATAAATGCATCTTTGGTAAGGTTTTATTATGTAACTTTAACTCGGGTGTTATGTTTTTAGATAATGTTTCCGCGTTACTCTTTTGAAAGTATAGTGTTGTGGACGGCTGCGGTGGCATTAGGACCACTGGCCGGTCACGATTGCCGACCCCTGGTCGAGGGTCGTGACCCTATAACTATCCAATTGAGATAGTACTCCTAAAGTTTAAATTATTTGAGTTTCCTGTAAAAAAATTATGAAGCCGCCATAATAAGTTATTCTCTTTCCAAATACATAAACTTAAAGCATGCATTACATGCAATACCAGTTTAGAGATCCAAGGTCAAGTTTCAAATTCAAGGTCAGTAGATTAAACACGAAAGTAGGAGAAACTGGTTTTTACGATCTCTAGGTAAAAAGGAAAAATAGTTATAACAGTGGGTAAAAATTATTTATATATGCTTATATGTAGTACTCCATTCGTCCCATTTTCATTGTCCATTATTCTGTTTGTTTCTTTTATGTCTTTTGCTTATATCTTTTAGTGTGGAACTTAAAAAATATGCAATATTGATATTGCTTGATAGATCTCGATTAGTTCTAAAAATACCAAGTTTTCAAAATTATGAAAAATATTATAGATTGAAAGATATAAGCAATTCAAAAATAGCACGCAATTCAAAAATGGACAATGAAAATAGGAGGAAGGGAGTATTATTTTGTACATAAATATCCTACGGTCTAGTTTTGTTAATCCACGGTTTCATAATAAAAACCCGTCCTCCGTCCCGGCAGGGAGGGGAGCACCCAAGAATTACCGTTCGGGTCGGGTTCGGGGATGTGATATTTGTCGGTCCAAATCCGATAAGTCAAAATCCGCCTCGCCCCGGGTTGGGTTTGGGGATGTGATATTTGTCCGTTGGAATTGTCGATAAGGCAAAACCCGCCACGCCCCGTTGTGATGCCTAACAGGCAGGGGCAGTGAAGAGCACACCTATACGAAGGCATCGATATTTAATGTCGAATATATGCACAACAATATGCAGCAGTGCAGAGCTTGATGACACCTCACTAGAACTCATTTTAGAGCATCCAAATCAACCTCTCTAAATTTTGGACCAAATTACATATTAAAAAATTACTTTATTACTTTAGCTACTTATTACTTATAAAATGTCTACTGCATCAGACTCTCTATATAAAAACTATCTCATTAAAAATATTGTTTGTTTATTCTTTTTTATTCCATTTTTTTGGTTGATCTCTCTTTGTCTCTTCTTCTCATGGTGCTTCCCTCAGAAAACAGAGCACAAAGGAAGAGGCAAAAGAAGGAAACGCCAATCAGAAGAACAAAGGAAGAGGCAAAATTGCAAAAGCGGTGTGAGAGAGACAAAAATTAGGGCGCTGATCTGGATATGAGAGGAGAGAGAATAGATGAGGAAATAGGAGAACGAGTCTCATCATGTGCTGGCTCTGTAATGGCGAATCCAGGAGAAAAATGGAGCCTTCGGCTATGGCGTGAAATGAATAGATGTGCGAGAAAGGAGGCCTGGCTTTGCGGAAAATAATTAAAAATTAGTGGCGGGTGAACAAGTGCCTCTTTAGTTGTGACGAGGAACTGTTCCAATTGTGAATTACAGAGACGGTGGAGCGAGGCTGATAAACTTGAGTTTTCAGAATTTCAATCGCTACTTTAGAGAATAAGGGCCTTTAGAGATGCTAATGCGGATGCTCTTATATTTTACATTTGGCGAATCCAGAACAAGACAATACGGGAATGTTTACATGCCCATGGAGAATATTTAGATGGCTATGGAGATTGGAGAATATTAGATTAGTAACTATCGATTCATCTAAAATTTTACAGTAAATTGTTAGAGAGGGGGATAACTCTCTTATTTATATTCTCACACGTTCCTTCACGTGTAGCCATGCTCTACTCAATAAGCAAACTAAACACCTGCAACTATTTTCAACATTAGTAGATATGTGTTCATGGTACTTAAGGTCATAATGTGCGGCCTGACCATTCCCACCACCTAAAAGAATGTGTATCGTACGCAGTGTCGTCTCAAAAGTTTCGGAGGCCCCCAAAGCAAAATTCTTAAATAAGGCCCACTATATTTTGCATACAAAATTTGATCAACCTAGAGTCTTCATAAATAACCAAACTCAAAAGATTTACCATTATAAAAATTTGCACGCATAGTTATGCAAAAACAAATCACCATTATAATACTTCAAAATGTACCATTTAAACATTAATCTTCCTGTACTTTTTTGCTGCAAACATTCTAATTAAGTCTTTATAATCAAGCTTCTTCACAGTATCATTCTCAATGGGCAACCATCAATCCATTTAGTCTTTCTCGAGACTGAAGATAAGTTTTGATCAGATTTAGCATTGAAAAGCTTCTTTCCCCATGCTCAACTGCAGCGGTATACACAAGGACCTCAATTTTTTGGACCTATTTTCATGTCGAAGCAGTATTCCGGGCTTTAAATATTTGGGCCTAGCAGGCAAGGACACGACACTAAACCAGGTCCGGGCTTTAAATATTTGGGCCTAGCAGGCAAGGGCGCTCTACCAGGTCCGGGCTTTAAATAAATGGGCCTAGCAGGCAAGGGCAAGGGCCCTCTATGAATTCCGGGCTTGGGCCCTCTATGAGTTCCGGGCCTAAGAATTGCGGGCTTGGGTCCTCTATGAGTTCCGGGCTTGGGCCCTCTATGAATTCCGGGCTGGGACCCTCTATGAGTTCCGGGCCTAAGAATTGCGGGCTTGGGCCCTCTATGAATTCCGGGCTTGGGCCCTCTATGAGTTCCGGGCCTAAGAATTGCGGGCTTGGGCCCTCTATGAGTTCCGGGCTTGGGCCCTCTACGAATTCCGGGCTTTAAATATTTGGGGGCCTTGACGATGTTTCGCACCCATACATCATGGTGCTTCGGGTCATAAGGCACGGCCTGCCCATTAATGAAAGGCTCCCCTGCCACAATCAAAAGAAATCACCAAATGAAAAATAAGGAATGCATTCAGCCACTAATGACATAGAGAGAGAGAGAGAGAACATTCTTGACAAAAATATTGGCTAAAAAAGATGTCCAAAAACCTCACATTAAGAACCACAAAGAAATAAACTTGAAAACAGTTTGGGTTTCTTATTTCTCTCGTAATGCTAAAAACAGCCCACTAGACTGTTATTAATGTTGAAAGAGTGTTTTGAAATGCGCAAAATGTGTATAAAAGTGTGGAGAAATTTTTGGTTGCAAATCAGGTACCACGTGGTACCTGTGCAACACATCCGAGCCGTTCAAACAATGCAACTGACGGCTCGGATTGAAACACTCTATTCTTTTTACTTTTTTTTAAAAATCTGTTCGGTACCTTTCAATCTGAGCCGTCAGTTGCATGTTTAAATGGCTCGGATGTGATGCACGGATACCACGTCACCGCCACCGGTACCCTATTTGCACCCAAAAATTTCTTAGAAGTGTAACAAAGTGTATTGAAAAGTGTAAAAAAAACATATTGGAGTATTCATTTTTGTCATTTCTTAAGCTTGTTAGCTATCAATAGAACTTTGCCATATACTCCGTATATAGCAGTTTGCAGAATTTTCCCAAGAAAATGCCCTACTGCAGCCTAGAAAACATGTTTTACCTCTCTCTAAACAAATTAGCCCATAGAGATTCCACTAATCTTTCGACACTAATAGTTCAAAAATACAAATTTCTTAATTATTTGTTCCCCTAACTCATCCTATGCCAAAAAATTCAAACCATCGAAATTCAATATGGTTCAAGTTGAAGGCCGGAAAACATAAGGAACGAATTAACGACAAACAGGGAAGTCAAAAGAGATGATAGAAAGAAGAGTCATCGACATAGGTGTACATTGTTCTTGTCTGTCGAGTACCTGTCCGAACTAGGAACTAGCTAATAAGGTCACAAAAAAAATCGACTCGGTCCATTTCTTTTTCCTGATCAATTGGTCCAGTTTAGTGTCTTGTACAATAGTGCAACTCCACTTTCCTCACCCTCTCTTCCATTCTTCCATCGCCCTCACTATGTCTCCACGCTCATTCTCGATCGGTTACGTCCACTAGCAAAGAGAGAGGACTAGAGGAGACATCGGCGGGCGACGACAAGGAAGAGACTACAAAAATGAGGAAGCGCAGCGCACTCTTCTCTCTCCTCAATACCCTTTGCTTATCTCCCTCCATACCCGGCCGCCTCCCCCACAGCTTTGCAATGGAAAAAACCCGCTTGTCCTCTGTCACTTCCTATCCTTCACTCCCAACCTCTCCGTCCTCACCCGTGAAACTCGCCCCCCGCCTCAACATTTAAAGGAGTCAAACACTGCAATCTTTGGTTTTGAACAACCAGAACTGGTATCTTTGGTTTCCAAAAGTTTTTCAATCGGCTTTTTTTGGTAAGAAAATGCTTTTTATTTTATTTTATAAAAAGACATCAAGGAATGTCACCCATGTAACGATAGAACTTAGAAGGCCTATACACCATTCTAAATCTCAAAAACATCTAACATGCATGTCAAAGAATTAATCCCGAGCAGTGTTGCACTCCCTCGCAGCTAAACAAAGTGAAAATCAAAAGACAAAAAATCTTTGATTCCTCTCTCTCCAGATTGACCATATCAAGCATAGCGAGATCATGATCCAAAGCTTCCTTTTTCTTCTACCCACTCTAACCCCAAATCAAAAAAGAAGAAGCTCCACTATCGTTGCAGGGAAGACCCACGAAACAAGAGCCGCATTCCAAAGCGATTCTGAGTGACCGAGTATTCTCCCACAATGAAACCATACTTTTATCACCAAAAACTGGCACATACGCATTAAGGGCACAATTGGATGCGGTATGAGTTTTTGGTGTATTAGTTATGGAGGGGATAAGATAGTATAAGGTATTAGTTAAGAAGTGAGAGCCCACATTGGTGTAACATTTATAGAGGAGGATTAAAAAGGAGATGGGTTGGATGAGGGGGGATAAGATTGGGTGTATAATATAAAAAGCTGTCAAATGACTCTTTTGTCATTGTGCAGTTTCAAACTTTATTATGCATAACATTAATTATATAATTGCAAAACTTAATATATTTAATTACTTTTCGACAATTTTAAGCTATAATAATTTACTTTACCAATACATTAAATAATTTAACAATTTTGTAAAATATATATATATTTTTTAAGTTGGAGAACTTGTAATACACTTGGTCTTTAATTTATATTTATGATTTAATTGTGGGTGTGTTTTAAATTAATTATGCATTTTAATTTATACATGGTCACACATGCACCAAATCATTTTTCTTGTTTTCCTCGTTCTTATCGTTTATTAGAGAGAGAAAGAGAGAGAAGAACCGAATAAAAATAAAAATAAAAATAAAAATAATAATAATAATAAGAAGAAGAAGAAGAAGAAGAAGCTAGGAGAAGAAGAAGAAGAAGTAGCGGCTGCGACACCCACTGATCATCTCTCTCCGATCGTCTCTTTCTCCGTCTCTCCGATCTGTACGGAACCCACCCCCAAGAACAGGTACGTCTCTCTCTAGTCTCTACATATACATACATATTGTGTGTGTGTTTTTGTGGTGGTGGTAGTCTGTTCTTCTTCTTCGCTGTCTCTGATTGCAGATCAAGAGATCTAGAGAAAGAGCCGTTGGGGGAGGGGGATGAGGAGGGGTATTTTGGTAAAAAAACTAGCTAGTGTATTTGGTTGGATTAGCTATTGCTAGCTGGGAGAGGTAGAAATAATTTATGGGTGGTTTCACCAATTAGGGTGTATTAGTGAAGAAGGGGATGAGTTAATACAGGGGAAAAAAGAGATTTCAAACGGTGCAAAATCAGTCCCATCATCCGGGTGTATTGTGTAATACACCCATCGTATACACCATCCAATCGAGCCCTAATTGGGTTCATCAAATTAAACACGAAAGAGGTATGCCTTTGACACAAAAATCATTGCTTTATCGGCCTGTTTGGATGCTGCACTGTGAATCCTAATCCGTGGGCCCGTGTATATGGCGTCGTTTGGAAAGTCCATAACAGAGGGATATCTTAAGACGCCCTGCTCCATAACCCCTCCTAATACCCCCTGAGAGGGGCTTACATATGACTAGGGTTTGAGCCGGCATTGTGGAATCCCTCCTAATACCCCCAGATGATATCCCCTCTATCTTACATTTTAACTACAAAATAACTTTATCCCCCCATTTTATCCCTCATCCAAACCAAGTATTATTTAATCCCCCGTCAAATCAATGTGGGCCAACTCTTCTTACATAATACCCCCTACTATCCAATCTCTCCTTCTTACATAATACCTCCAAATCTAATCCTGCATCCAAACGAGCCGTACATACATAATTTCATAACGTAATGACCCAAGAAAATACTAATATTTCAGCATAGAGAGTTTCCAAAAATGTTGAAAACGGAGTAAGCTCTCACATACCTCCATAATCTTTATTCCCAACATCCAAGTAAGAATCAGGGACCGCCCATCGGACCTTTGGCAATTCTGCATAGTGAATTCTCGAAAACATGCTTAGAACTTGCATACCAGATATCCTGGGAAATCAAAGAAATGCAATGCAATAATGCATGAACAAGTACCTCCGACTTTTTTTGCAAGCTCTTCAGATACAAGGGCTCCAAATGCGAAATAGTATCTCGTCGAGACTGAATAGATTTTCATCCTTGCCTCATCATCGCTGGAAATTATAATATGCACCATATAATACTTCCCAAGAATTTGTCTTCGAAGGTTTTCAAAACCTTATGTTTATTACGCAACTTTTTTAGGCCTTGTTCTTCTTAGTTTTTTGGGGGGTTTTTTTGGACGTTTTGTCCTTGTTCAAAAAAGATTCGCGCTTGTTAGTTTTGCTCCCAATCATTGTGGATTATTGATTCGTCTCGACGAGAGGAATCGAAAAGGTGGAAAATATTTACTTTACTCAAATATACTAGAAAATATCCCAGATATAACTTAAAAGACTAAAAAAATTGCTTTTGGACTTTATCTTGGATATTTTCAAAAATATTTGAATAAAATTTTTAAATAAAAAGATTTTCTGATTTCTCTCGTCGAGAAGAATTATTAATTCACAAAACATTGACAAAAAACTAACGCCGCAACAAAACGCCCAGAAAGCCAAAAAAAAAAAAAACTTAGGAAATTAGACTTCTTATTCTGAAAATAACAGATGAATCACAAACCTATTTCAGTTAGGAGTATTTCCGAATGAGATATGATGAATGTACGAGAGAGAGAGAGAAATAGAAAATCAAACCTCCCAACGACCTGAGCTAGGGTTTTGACGTAAGTATCAATAATCTCCTCCCTGGCGGGGTTACCCTCGGGTTTCTCCAACACAAAAAGCCAGTGCTTGAAATCCATGCCTTCGAGCCCTGTAGACTCAAGGGGAGGCCGCTTGAACCTGTTAAGGTTCGGATCGACGAGGGACGACGACGTCTTTTCAGTCGCGTAGCCGCGGACGGTGGTAGGCGGGGAGAGGCGGTGGAAGTTGGCGGTGAACAGGGGGCGGAGAGAGAGGGAGGAGAGAGAGGAGGGAGGAGGGGTGGAGAGAGAAGCAACGGAGGAGGTGTAGGAGCGAGATAGGGCGGAAGAGAGGGTTTGCTTGGTGGTGAGGAGAGAGCGAGTGAAGATCATGCGAGTAGTCGCCATTTTCCAATTGAGAGAGAGAGAGAGAGAGAGAGAGAGAGAATGGGAAGGGGTTTTATATCGAGATATTACCGAATGCCGTTACGATTTGCCAAAAATGGCGCAAACATATCTCAAGGGAAAAATTATCGGGTGCTAAGGAGTGCCCCTAAAAAAGTAGGGGTTTTTTTAGGTCGTGTTTGACCAACTCATGAGTAATTTTAAAATAAATTCTCAGCCAACTTATTGAAAAATCAACTCAATCGGGTGCTTCTGGGCTACTTTGGCAAAATAAGCTGAGGTGAATAATTTTGTTGTTAATATTCAATTTTTTGTCGTATATTTTCTTGGATATTCTCTCGCTAGCTCTTATTGGTTCTTATAGGTCTCATCAAGTCTAACCATAATTAGGCCCGTTATTCACTAAATATTTTACACTACAACTTATTGATTTTTGTGAAATTGTTCATACTAAACTTAAATATACTCTCTCCGTCCCTTTTTTATTAGAGTTCAGTATTTCATTTTGGACTATCCCTTAATAAGTATCCATTTTGTAAAGTTAGTGAGTAAAAGTTGATATATTTTCTATTTTGCCCCTAAAAAGAAATTCTATTTTGAAAAATTATTGAGTAAAAGTCCCATACTGATGTCTTCACAGAGGATAAATAAGGAAAGTAAATGTAAAAATTGATGTGCAAGGTGTAATGATGATGTTTCCTTCATAAGTTGGAGTCATGCATGAAGCTGGACACTTAAAGGAGACGGAGGGAGTATATTTTATCAAAAGTTAAGTTGTTTTAACAAAATTAAAACATTCAACACATTTTCTTCCAAACACCCAATACATTTTCAACAACTTTTAGTTTAGTGAAACAACTTGACTACAAACAGCAACTAGAAGCTGTCCACAACTTTTATAGCTTAGCGGAACCACCCTCAGCATGCTACTCACACAACAATTCAAACACAACAACTTACACAACCTATCACATACATGTGGGGCCCACACATGTGTGTGGGCCCCACATGTATGTGAGAGGTTGTGTAAGTTGTTGTGTTTAGATTGTTATGTGAGTATCATTTTTGCGGCATTAAAAGCCAGGAGATATATATGGGAGAGATTGATGTGCTCATCTGGGATTGCCTTTATAATTTGCAAAAATGGCGCAAACAAATCTCAAGGGAAAAATTATTGGGTGTTCCTCGATTACCGCTACGCGGTGCTCAGTTCCTTTCTCCACAACATATTCATTTTCACGTGGAATCCAGAATTATAAGTATGGATCCTAGTCCGATCTCATTCACATTCACTAAGTGAGGGTGAACATTTTCGTCGCTCTTAATGAACTAAAGATCAGAGAGCGAGTGAAAAAGATAATCACCCCTCTCAATGACCTAAGCTAGGGTTTTAATGTAGCTGTCAACAATTACGTCCCTGGTGAGGAGCATTTGTTTGGTGGTTGTTTTCAGAATCAAATTTGCAGAATATATTCCAAAAAAAAAACACTACGCGTACAAAGGAATGCACAGATGCCTTGTGGCCAACTTCGGAGACGATACGAATTATTTATTAAATTTAAAATAAATATTCTGGTAGCATTGTAAATTATCAGCTATTGGATGAAGTTCTTGATCCAATCTGGTAACTTTTCATTCAGAATTTCGATGCTTGTTGGATTTCTGTCTATCGATGTATAGTAAAAGCGAACGACTCCGTTCTGTCTACTTAGATTGCTTGAACACTTTAGTAAGATCCTGAATTCTGATTGATTATTAGTGTGCATTTCCTTCCTAGACAGAAAGATTACACCAATAATTCGAAAACACCAACCGAAGATGACACCAATAAAGTGTTCGTGTGCATTTCCTTCCTATTCGTATTCACTGATGGTCAACCAAACAAATAGCATATCAAACCATTTTAAGCAATTTCAAGAATACAACAGAAACAAAACAAAATTTCTTCTGTCCCAGCCAATGATCTAAAGGTCCGGTTGATTACCAAGGGTCGGTTCGATCAGCAAGAGAATGCTAAAAAATGATGGAAAGCAAAAAAAAAAAAATCAACTTTTTGTGTATTTGATTAGAAAGAGAAGGAGAGAGAATGCAAGAAACTAAAGAATTATGTACAACCCATTAATGCATATGAAGTTGTCTGTTTTTTTCCTTGCAAAAAACACAAGGACTCAATTTCAATAAATCTAAGGACACATACATTCTTACACATACACTTTTATGGGGCCCGCCTCGGGTTCCACCAATATGATCCGAACTGCTCATTATTTTTAAAATAATGTTTTAAGAGTTTCTGTAAAAAATCAACTCGATAGGATATCGGTAAGGGCTTTTTCAAAAATCGCAGGGCGAATCAGACTATTTCACTCTATGATTTCTGAAAAAGCCCTTACCGAAATCCTATCGAGTTGATTTTTTACAGAAACTCTTAAAAAATTATTTTAAAAATAATGAGCGGTTCGGATCATATTGGTGGGACCCGAGGTGGGCCCCATAAAAGTGTATGTGCAAGATATGTGTAAAAATGTATGTGCAAGTAGCATGACTCAGGAAATTTCAACTTCCTCATGAAAATAAAGAATTATGTACAACCCATTAATGCATATGAAATACCGCTCAAAGGAATTTCATATCTATCCTCCCTTCTCATTTACCTACTATATATCAAGGTAATCGTATATTTCAAATATGTATATGTTCTTGCGATTTTCATTGTAACCAAACTCGTGAAATTATTAGGTACTCCGGGAGTACCGCCACGTGGTACAACCACACATTCCTGTGGGGTCTGAGGAGTACCACGTGACGGTACTCCCGAAGTACCTAATAATTACTCACCAAACTCTATGATGGAAAAAGCTTAAACTTTTTCTGCAAAAGTTTCATCGTAATTTTTTTTTTGATCGGCAAAAAGAAATTTATTAAAAATAGGGAAAAGGGAAAGGGAATCCAACCAAAAGTTTGAAGATACACCACAAGGGCAAAGCCCGTAACACCCAAGGGTCCAAACAAAATAAACATGAAAGCCCAACCCTACATCCAAAAATAAACAAATAAAGCCCATACACCCAAGCCCAGCCCAAACCTTGGGCCAGCCCACCCAAACCAACCCTCAAATCCTAGCCACCCTCAACATCCACTGCCGTACAAACCACCAGAACCCAGCCTCGCCGTTAAGCCGAGCCGGCCTCTCCCAGATGTAGAGACCGGCGGCGGGAACCGGCCTACGGAAATGAACACCAAAGACAGATAGGGCAAAGAAGAGCACACCACCACCACCACCTAACCCCAGCAAACCAGCCCCAACAACACACGAAACGAACAGTAGCAGCAAAATCGGACTGACGAAATGATGGCCCCTCGCCCGACTGAGATCTCGGAGTGGCCGCCGGCCGGACTTCGGCACACAAAGACGACCTGAAACACCCAGCCATGGGAGCCACATCCACCTCACCACCACCGGAAATAACCATCACTGATCGAAAGCGCTCTCTTAACCGATCATTTTTGAATAAAACCTGCAAAAAACGTTAGAAAAAGAAAAGAAACACAGAAAACAGACACCCTCATCCACTCCAAATCCAGATCCAACAACCACCACCACCCAACTGCCACCTGCCGCCACATAACTCTGAACCACCCGAAGCCGCTAAGCACACCGGAGGAGACAAGAAACCTCCGGCCGGAGGCGAGGAGGACCGGAAACACATGGCCGGAACGCCAAACGCCACGCCCAAACCATAAATAAATTAAACACATACAAGAAAATAAATCAAACACATAAATAAATTATCTTTTCTTTCACTACTTTTTATCGATCATTTTCATTTTCTGTTGTAAACTTAAACTATCCCATGAAACTAGTTACCCTTGAAGCGAATTTCAGATTTATCCTCCCTGGGAAGCTGTTATGTTTCGCCAAACTCTTTAATGAAGCTGAACATTTTTCTCTCTCTTAATTGGTTTTTTCTTACTTGTAGGTCTGATTGAGTCTAACCATAATTAGCATTAAACGCCAAAAAGATATGTGCGAGATTTGATGGTTAAGGCTGCTCATGACAAAGCTCGAGCAACCTTAACGTAATTGCTCTTATTGATTCGAGTCGTTCATTGCTCGGATTAAAATTCGAGCTGTCCATTGCAACAAACACAACCCAACCTATGAAAGTTTGCGAGAGTGATAAATTTTTTGTTTGATCGGCGCAAGAGTGAGAATTGAGAGCAGGAGCGCAAGACATTTTAAAGGATTATGTGACTAAGGTCGTCCTACAACGTAAGAAAAAGAACACAAGTTTTTTTTTTTTTCCCCCCTTTTCTCTAAGCTTAAAATCTTAAAACAACCTACTGTGATTATGGAACGCGGATGCCATGGCCCTTTGGATTAATTTCACCCTTATTTAGTGAGGGCGAACAAAATCTGACACGTATTAATGAATTAATTATAAATTTGTGCTGGATAAAATTGTAGGGGCAACGCCGACCACTGAATAATTACTCGACAAGGAACTTTTTTTTTCGATCGGCGCGACGGAAGGAATTTGGAAAATACTTCTTTTCATTTTTCCTCATCATCCAAATGCTCTCAGCACATAAAACATTCTGTTTGCTTTTATCAATTTTCATCACATTTTTCTCCTCTCTTTTTCTCATTGGTTTGCAAGTTCCAAATGTGCTTTTACAGCCCCTTTGAATTGAGTGATTTGGTGAGAAAAGAAAAGAAAGAATTAGAGTCTCTCTCCAAATCACTCGTTTGGATTGGATAATTTAGAGAGAAATAGAAAGAGAAGTATCAAAATGAAATATTTTGATTGCCCCGTTCCCCTTACTCACCAAAACTAGTGAAATTTGGTGAAAAGAGCTTCCCTTTCTTATCTCATAGTTTCTCACAAACCAAGGGGCTGGTGATATCTTGATGGATTCCAAGACTCGACCTATTCTTTATCTCAAACCGCTCAAATACGAAAAATGCGACACTATGTAACGAATAAGAATTGGAGACGACGCAGCAATGGGTAGCTGACCGAGCTGTGGTTAGCTAAGCAATGCGGAGACGACATAGAGAGGCTAAAGTTTCCTCGTTGGTTAAAGCGTGAATTTTTTCTTCTATTTTTCATAACCCAGGTTTCTGGACTTGCTTACACACACATCAAATGATTTGTTTCCAGTGTATTTGAAATAAACTATGTTTATTCTTATTTTGAAGTATTGCAAAATCATGAAAGCAAATCCATGAAGAGAGAAATAGGTTGCATAAAATTTGAATGCACCACCAGATTTCACCTATACAAAATTACAAATGATCAAATGACTCTGCCTCAGAGATTTGAATCAGAACATGTGGTTTTGTGGCTACCGTTGAGAAACGCGGTAAGTCAAGCCAATTTGAAGCTTAACTGGATCTTCAAATGAGCTGCAGACGCGGAACAGACACTTTCTAATGTTGGGATTAGGCCCGGTAATCCCACCCGCAGCGGAAGCGCAACAAACAAAAATGAAATCACACACAAGAGAACAACACAACCAAAATACGTGGTTCCCCGAACTCGGGTACGTCCACGGGAGAGAGATCTTCCACTAATATTGAATGAGTACAATGAGATACAAAATACCCAACTCTAGCTCTCAAGCTCTCGGTATTTTTATCTCCCTCAAACTCACCAATATTCTCACACAATTTTTCTCTCTCTCACACAAAACCTCACGGTGGGAAGACCCCGGGCTCCCAATCTTTCTGCCTTCTCTGCTCTCTCACAGTCCACACACGGCACAAGAAGTCCCAAATAAATAACTAGGCATGACCTCTTCATCTACCGAGAATATTCTAGAGCTCATCACCACATTTAATGCTCCATGCCAACCCACTTTCCCAACCCTGGCATGCAATTATCAACGGTCCAAATCTTTTCCCAATTTTTCCTTTGCCCAAGGGAAAAGGCCACAGACTTTTCTTTCTTGCTTTTCCCTTATTTTTTCACATAGCAAAAACCCAACATCTAATACGAAGAACACGGTATTACACTGGTCAAACATAAATCCTGCATTGCTATGATGTAAAGGAACTCTTGAAGGAGTGATTAGTAAATGATGAATAGGAGTAAGAAAGTGGCAAGTATGGTGTAGAAATACGCAAATACGGATACGTGCAAAAGAATTTTATTATATACTATATACTGTTGCCGTTACAATATCTCAAAATTCAGACGGAAAAAAGAGGTAAAAAATAAGCATACATGCCTTATTAGCAATGAAAAGTTCCTTTTCACCAGTATATAACGTCTGAAATCAAGCATCCCTGTATCTGGCAGTGAAGATCTTGATGGCACATCATTGTGAACTCATTTGATGTGTCGGTGGATCCAGAGAAGGACAGTGAAGAAGTGTTTGGATGCCCCATGTCGAATAGAAGCCACAGTCATGATATTCTTGAACTGGCTTCGTAAACTCAAAGGCACTCAAGACTCTATAACATATGCGAAAGATAATCGCTTTTGACAGACCATCGATTCAAAACCTACATATCCAATTCACAAATGCAACCAGAAGAAGAAAAAAATACATCTCTTCCTCTTTTACAACTCAGTCACTTCGGGCAGAGATTGACGTGAAAGTCATGGTTGCACATGTCGCGTCCCTGCTCCCTAATGATGAGTCACCCATCTTCTTGGAATCTCCGGATATCAGGTCTGATGAATCGTTTTTACGTTTGAGTCCCATTAGCTCAGAAATTAGGCCTGGTTTTGAGATCTTCTTATCATCCACATGCATCTCGCCCGTCAGCATTTTCACCACTTCAGACATAGATGGCCGGATCTTTGCCATATCTTGGGTGCAAAGAAGACCAATTTTGAAGAATTTGCAAGCTTCATCCACATCATAGTCCCCTTCCAATGTTTTGTCAACCAACCGCAGAAGCTCCCCCCGCTCATACAATTCCCACACCTGAAAAGGGTTCGTGAAAACTAATAAGGCTTCCCTAAAAATTAAGAGGACAGTTTATTTTGGACAGAAGACATGAATTTTGTTACTAGGGAATATATGCCTTTTGTCTCCAACCAAAACAGCATTCTTTCTTCTTTTTCTTCTTCTTTTTTTTTTTTTTTTGATAAGTCCAACCTAAACAGCACTATGACTTTTTTATTTTCGTCTTCAATACACGTGCATTAGCCAAAATTGTCACCTTTTCACAGGTGCATTCATTTTCATGTCAAGAACGACATCACCAAATAATTCTCCAATGATGACCTTATGATTGAAAAGTAATCCCCCATTTCCAAGCAATCAACTGACTTCAATTTGTATAATGCATGCCAAACAAAAGAATTGGAACCATAGGCAAATGGGGAGGTCAAGATGCTTATGAGTTTTCGCAGAAGTTAAATAACAGCGTGCAAACAGATGATGTTTCTGTCCTACAATCTTCCACATATTATACCATTGTTCCCATCCTTCAGATTTCTGTATATGGCAATGTTCACATGCAAAACTTTCCTCCTCATCAATCTTACACATAAGTTAAAGCTAAGTTCACATATAAAAGGGTGAGGACTCAAGATCTTCATACCCATTCAAGAAGATATTGTTCCTCAATAGGAAGTCGCGTGTTGTTGTTGCATCTCCCACTAACAATTTCCAGGAGAAGAACACCAAAACTGTAAATATCTGCTTTCCTTGTCAGTTGGCCTCGTATAGCGTACTCTGGGGCCAAATAACCTCTACATGAACCAGAAAGAAACATAGATTATCAACTATCCACCTGTTACTACTGTATTGGGAATGGTTAACCGAAAATGCGACAGACAACTGAAACTTTAAACCTCAGACTGAAGAACAATTCGCCAATTATGCATGGATTAGGCATGAGTACCACACTTACCTAACATACTTACACAAACTCAAATAAACAAGGTTAGAGATGGTTCAAATAAGCCAACCCTTTTGTCTCTTGAAGTATGCCTCTTATATGAAAGCCTGCTGGAACACACAATTTTTTTTTTTTTTTTATCAGAAATGGAACACACAATCTATCTGCAGTCTGCACACCATTCATTAAAGTGCTTTTGAAGCAATAACCTATTGTTGCTTTATCATACAGAAAGATGCGACAAACGACTGAAACTTTAAACCTCAGACTGAAGAACAATTTGCCAATTATGCATGGACTAGGCATGAGTACCACACTTACCTAACATACTTATACAAACTCAAACAATCAAGGTTAGAGATGGTTCAAATAAGCCAACCCTTTTGTCTCTTGAAGTATGCCTCTTATATGAAAGCCTGCCGGAACACACAATCTATCTGCACACCGTTTATTAAAATGCTTTTGAAGGCAAGCAATGACCTATTGTTGCTTTATCATGATTCTCACAGCCCCATAACAAGTGAAGATAGTAGAATTGGAATTTACACGATGAAGATGGCAGAACAGGAACTCGTGAACTTACAGTGTTCCTGCAATACGTGTGCTAATATGAGTCAGGTGCTCTGGGAAAAGCTTTGCGAGACCAAAATCCGAGATCTTGGGCGTTAGGTCCTTGTCAAGAAGAACATTGCTTGCTTTGATGTCTCTATGAACAATATGTGGCCTAAGTTCGTCATGAAGGAATGCAAGCCCCCGTGCAATGCCAATGCATATTGTAGACCGTGTTTTCCAGTTAAATTGAATCCCACTGCCCCCTCCGCCTAAAAGTAAACACTAGTAAATTAATCACTTAGCCAATAAATTGGCAATTCCCTCCGATCCATTTGTTTGTCCATTCTTGACAATTGTATCCGGTGAATGTTGATTAACAAATAATGCATTTTTATAGATACTTCCTTTTCAAAATTTTCCACAACTAGAAAAATCACTTCCAATTCTTGCAAAAAAAGTTTTCAACGTCATCTCAAAATGAATAAATAATAAACATAGATGACCTTTTGAGGCGTCCCGAATGGTAAAAATGAACAAATAAACTGGGACGAAGAGAGTAGATTGTTCATAGAAAAACAACCTTTGAATTACCTAGAAGGGTTTGGGCCAGGCTATTATTTTCAAGATAGCCATAGACCAAAATTCGATGGCTACCTTCCACGCAACAACCAACCAACTTAACCAAGTTTTCATGCTCTATATTTGATATCACAATTATCTCTGTCATAAATTCACGAGACCCTTGCCTTGATTCAGAAGAAAGCACCTTTATCGCGACCATAGTTCCATCTTTGAGCATTCCCTGCCAATTATCATACCGTGTACCATCAATGAGCCAAGAATTGATATGGGTGTGAGGCGTGAAGTCGTGAACAAGTATCATGTAATATGCAGTTACCTTGTACACAGAACCAAAACCACCCTGCCCAACTTTGTTTGCTGGACTAAAACCCCCGGTGGCAATACTCAATTCTCTGTAAGTGTACAGTTTAACATTCTGGATGCCTGAAACCTCTGAGTCATATGGAACCTTGTCAGAAGCTTTTAGAAGAGACGCTATATGGCAGTATGCAAGTTGCCAAGATATCAGAAACTTGTGATTAGGCATCTAGATTTCTCCCAACATAATGTGCATCCACGAACACAGTCAAAAAAGAACAAAATGTACTACTTAAAAAGCAGAACATTCATATTAAAGCATGTTTGGACATTTACCTTCATCAATGTCAATTGTGTGCTTAGGTGGGGAAGCGTCCTTTCCGAAACAGTTAGAAAAACAACTCATTATTGCACCTTCTGGTATATGTCCTTGGTAAACCCAGGTCATATGAAAGTCCTGCCAAATTGAACTGTTCAACAGAGGCATGTCATCATTTGAATACACACTAATTAAGCAACCTTGATGCAACCAATACCACATGTTATAAACTAATACAACAGGGGAAAAAAATTGTATATTCAGGGCTGCATATTGTAATGTCCATTGTTCTATTTACAATGATAACAGCTGATTTTACGAACTATTCCTTTGCCAATACTTCTGTCAGTTAATAGATTTTGGCTTGGTAACCCTTTATTCAGCTGCAAGCATAAGGAACTCAAATACAAGGTTGGTCATGAAATACGTGAAAATATTAGATTGTCTAGAAGGTATACCCCAGCATCTACCCATGAGAACATGTTTATTCAGTATTGAAACAATCATACAGTTTAAGGAGCATGAAAAAGTTCATAAGGAGGAATTCATATTTTCTCGTATACCGAGGAATTATTTAGATCATAACATGAGAATGTACATGCTCTGCAATAACAAAGCAAGAGTAGAGAAAGATAGTAGATGTCTAAAACTAAAGAAGAGAGAGACAAAGAGACATCGTACAATCGAAAGTAGAGAATTGTTGTTGAGGTGAGAAGAAACAACCTCATTGGAAAGTTTTTGTTTCGCTCAACAATGTCAATGCCGGTTACTAGGCACTATTTAGACACATTATTTTTCTCAGATAGTAGGTTTTACACTCAATTGAAATATTGAATTTGTGCGTACAAGTTAATCTCATATATTGTGTCGAGGTACTTAGAAAGAAGAATCTGTCTAAGAAGGAAATACTCAAAAATAGCACCAAAGTGAATTGGCTCAGCTAAAAATACCCAAATAAAACAAAACTGGTGAGTACAGTGGAGAAATCTGGCCATAATCTTGCCCCTCCAGTTTCCATTACTTAATCTGAACTACGCTTACCAGGACTCCAATTGATATACTTAGTAGACTATTATACTTTGATACTAAATAAGTGAAACCAAGGTTTTGAATCCCGTACCGTACCGGTATTGACCAAATCCGATACCCTACACCTCCAATTCCGTTTTGACTCAAATACCGGTTGGTACCGGCAATACCGGACAGTACCAGACTCTTTGGCCCCGTTCGTTTTGGGGTTTTGAATTTTGGATTCTAATCATTATCCTATTTCTCTCCGATCATTACTCTCAATTTTCTCTCTATCTCAATCCAATCATTACCCATATTTTCAATCATTACTCTATTTCTCTCTACACTCATTACCTATAAATCCAAAATTCAAAAATGAACGGGGTCTTAGGTTCCAACTCTGAGTACCATTCAATAACATGCCCATAATTGTACCGTACCAGTAGGAAAACCAGTACTCTAAGCATAGCGGTATTCAGAAGCTTGAGTGAAATATTGGTAACGGGTTGAACTTTCATGTGGGTCCTTTGCAATCTACTTGAAGCAATAAAAAGATTTGATCAAGCAAACGAACACACAAGCAGTATATGATCTAAAACACGAAAACTTCCAAATACCCAATTAAGTTATTACACGTTACAGAGAAGAACAAGATCTATACATGCAAGAGAGGAAGCAATTAGAGTCTCAGTCAAGCTAAGTACGGACCAAATGAAAGCCTATTTCCTCTCGGGTTGTAGAAAGCCAACAGTGTTCTTTCTTGACTTCTCGTATGAGTTATTTGTTTTATTGCTATTTTTCATAACAAATTTAACCGCTTGCTCACAAGAGAGAAAAGTAAGAGAAAACCCCCCCGTAAAACTGCACAAAATTCAGAAAACCCAGATGGCCAGATGCGAAGCTCACCTCTTTTGTGCCGTAGGCAATTCCAGCTGAATAAACCCAGAGAGAGAGAGAGAGAGAGAGAGGTTTTAGTGAGAGAATGGAAAGGTCTTGTTTGTTACAGGAGGACGACGAGAAAGACTTTAACAAAAATTTTACAGGAGAAAATTATAACTAATGGAGTTACGGTGGGAACGGTACGGAATCTGAAATCAATAGCCGCAGTTACCTACGGTCCACTGAATGACTAATTCTCTCTTCTCTTCACCTTCGTACCCATGATGAGGCCACAACCTACGTCATAATTCTCATGCGTCTGCGTGAGCAAGAGAGTTTTGAGTTATTTACCCAAAAAAAAGAGAGTTTTTAGTGTAAAAAAGTTTTGGAAATTGACTTCCACTCCATTTTTTATCACATACACTTTTTTTTTGTTTTTATTTGGTGTAAATTTACTCTATTACCCCTTAATGTGTAAAAAGTAAACTTATGAAATGGTAAAAAGATAAATTCACATGAATAAGAACAAAAAGGGAGTGTATGTGGTAAAAAAGTGGAATGTAAAAGTCAATTTCCAAAAGTTTTTTGAAACACATTCTAATCTACTCCATCCGTCCCAAAATACTTGTCCGGTCCGCAAAACGGAGTGTTAAAAATAATGCAATTTTTCCAAGAAAAAATTCAAACTTTTTTCACAAATTAAAAACACTCATTGATATCTAGTAAGTTGTTAAAAAACTTTTGATTTTTTCTTGTAAAAATTGTAGTATTATTTTTAACACTCCGTTTTGCGGACCGGGCAAGTATTTTGGGACGGATGGAGTAGATTAGAATGTGTTTCAAAAAACTTTTGGAAATTGACTTTTACATTCCACTTTTTACCACATACACTCCTTTTTTGTTCTTATTCATGTGAATTTATTTTTTTTATCATTTCATAAGTTTACTTTTTACACATTAAGGGGTAACAGAGTGGTTTGTATTCTTATGGTGGTGTGCATTTGGTTCTAGTGTTGGTTTGTGGGAATATGTGTAGACAAACCTTTTGCTTTATTGAAAGATGGGCTTTGGATTCCTTTTGGGTGCTTCTGTTGCTCTCTCTCTCTCTCTCTCTCTCTCTCTCTCTCTCATAATGCTAAGTCTACATTCCTAGCTATTTTGAAGAACATTGTTTGTTAACAACTTCTTTTCCCCTTATTTTCCTTTGCTTTATTATTAATGCATAGAGCGTTTAAGGCTTTGGCCCGACTAATCGTTTAATTTTTCCGGTCTTTACATACTTGATACTTACCCCATCTCCCTGCCGAGTGGGTGCAGAGTGGTCGATCCGGCTGTTCATCTCAGCACAGACGACTTGGATCGAATCTGTGCGCATATAAATCGTATACAAATCTGAATCGTCCATTGCTCGGTTAAGATCTGAGCTGTCGATTGCTGAAATGAGCGGCCGGATCGGCCACATTGCACCGCTTTGCAGGGGTTGCTTGGCAACATCCCATGTTGAGGCCACAACCTACGTCATAATTCTCATGCGTGAGCAAGAGAGTTTTGAGTGTAAAAAAGTTTAGGAAATTGACCTCCACTTCTCTTTTTACCACATACACTTCTTTTTTTGTCTTTATTTTGTGTGAATTTACTCTATTACCCCTTAATGTGTAAAAAGTAAACTTATGAAATGGTAAAAAGGTAAATTCACATGAATAAGGACAAAAATGGAATGTATGTGGTAAAAAATGAAATGTAGAAGTTAATTTGTTTTTTGAAACACATATGCTTCCAACAATAAAAAATTTATTTTTTTCATTTGACACATGCGTTATAACATATATTTGAATATTAATATACTAGCAGTAAATCCGTATTATCCACGAAAATCGCAATACGCAAAATATTTAAATATTAGTAATATATACTACTTCCAACAATAAAAAAAATTATTTCTTTCATTTAACACATGCGTTATTACGTATATTTGAATATTAATATATGCCCTAATAACATAGATTTTTTTTCTTCATTCAATGCCTTATTTAAATTTAAATATTAATATATACTTTTTAACAATAAAAAATTTATTTATTTCATTTAACATGTGCTTTATCAAGTATAATTGAATATTAATATATGCTCTAATAACATATATTTGTTTTCTTCGTTCAATGCGTTATAATATTAATTTGTCTCCTCTTAAAAGGTGAGAAAGGGATATATTTGTTTAATGTGTTATGAAATTTGACGTACGTATTATTTAGCGACTCTAATGAATAATACTACTTAGAGTAAGACGTTGAATTAAATATGATATGGTAGTCTCGCACTTCTATAGATGTGATTTTTTTTTTTATAACAAAAAATGCATCCCTGTGTCTAAATTCGAATATCAAAAATCGGGCATTTAAAAAAACAAAAGATTCAAAAGAATTTATTTTCACGTGCACCACATATAATTAAGTTCTTGGAACCAGTAGCCGTAATGAGATATAGTAAGGTTCAAGAACAAGTCACTAAAAAAAGGGTAGTGATTTTGCCACACCCTTTTTTGATAATGCCACACCCTGTAAGTGTATTTTTTGGTGCAAAAATGCACTTGCAGGGTGTGGCATTATCAAAAAATGGTGTAGCAAAATCATTTCCCTAAAAAAACTGCCCTATTTCACACACAGGAAATTAGTAGAATGGGGTTAGATTTCAAATGCACAACCCATGTTGGGGTCACAACCCACGTCATAATTCGCGTGCGTCTGCGTGAGCAAGAGTTCGAGTGTGAAAACGATTTTGAAACACATTCTAATTTGTTATTAAAATTTGTAAGAACGAAAATTGAGAGTGCAATTTAGGTGAGAAGTGGGACCGAGAGAGAAGGGAAGTCGATGGTAGATTATTTGTGTCAAGGCCATGTGGGGACAGAAGAACATAAGTTTTGACTGCGTCCTCATTGGAGGAAAAGTCAGCCATCGGTTATCTTGTAAAAGTCTTGTGACCGAGTGTGAATGAGAATGAGTCATGAATGCAAACAGTCTTGCATGGAATTGGGGATGATGTTGTGCAGTGGTGTGCGCAGCATCATACTGCGCACCTCCGAGCCGTCAGATCGTGTATCCGACGGCTCGGGTCTCATATCGACAATGAACGGCTCTCGATCGTTGGTTGCCGAGATGAGATCCGAACCGTCGAATGCACGATCCGACGGCTCGGAGGTGCGCAGTACGGTGCTGTGCAGTGAGTGCATCTCACTACACAGTACCAACCCGAAGTCTAGTTGCCGTGCTCTTCCAATGGGGCCAATGCATTGGATAATTTTCCCAATTGCACCTATACCTTAATCTTAGTCACACATAATTCTTAGAAAATTGGCATTCTCGCATTCAATCCTCGCTCTGCGCTTGCGCTTTCAATTATCGCACTCGCAAATTCTAGTCGTTTGGTGGAATTTTGAAGGACGCTTTCAGGTTCTCGCTCACGCTCCCACATCCACACCTACACGCGCATTATGTGAGTCATGTGACTTAGATCTTAATGACCTTCACCTATTCCTTCATCACTTTGGTTAAAGGTTTTGGATGGACAAGAATATAGCTACGCGCGTATATCCTCTAGATGATTTTAGACTTAATAAATGTATCATAACCGTGTTTGAAAATCCTAATAGGTAAGTGATTTTATGTATGGTATTTATGATTCTAAACTTAAAGGTTTTAGGTTCAATCCATTCAAGGGTACAATAACAAAAAGATTTTAAAAATTACTACTACTAACAAATTAATAAAATTTGAAGAGTAGGTTGGAGTCACAATTTTAAAAACTAAAAAAATACGTAGTAAATCATCAAAATGCCACGTAAGTCAACAAAAGTTATATTTGGTGAACAAAAGTAGACGAGTGGGTTGGAGATGCCTCCAATGGGAGATGCCAAATATGATGTGGAGGTTGTAACGTTCAAATTTGACACTAATTGACAAACCAACCCAGATGCCTTCTGTTAGGCCAAATCCTACGTGGCTTTTGACATGGATGAACACACATGCCAAATTTCAAAAACTAACGGTTATGATTTTGAAAATGTGTTGTTTGAATTTTTTTCCTTTTCAAATAAATAGAATTTGGCATAAGGGTTGAAGACGAGGTTTTGATGTCAAATTGGAGATGCTAAAATACCACGTAAGTCTTCAAAAAAAAGTTTGACATCTCCAATATGCAGTCAAGGGTTGGAGATGCTCTAACTATTTTGACATTATATCTGCATTATCTAATGGCGAGTTGGGCTGTGAATAAAAGAACCGTTCTTCTAAGGATCGGCATATGAAGTAGACATTAAAAACATTGTAAAGCTTTTGAATAAACAGGATAATTAACCGAAAAGGTAGACGTTATCCTGCATCTTCAAAGGTAAACATTTTCAAACTTATTGAGAGATAATTACTCAGTGCATCTAGAGCATTGTCACGGGATGTTCCAAGGCCCTTTACCACCAACGCATTCCCGTAAAACCACACACTTAATCATGGCCTTGCGTAAGTAAATATGCGATGGTGGAGAGTCTTGAAAAGAACACCACGTAGCAGTACTATGAAAACACTTATAGTAAATTGTTAATCCAAGGGAGCTGGGACGTGCCTTACAATTCACCTTGTGAAGCCCTTAGGTCTTCGGGCATTGCTTTCTCACCAATGTTTGCATTTCTCTAGCCAACATTTTCTCACTTCCGCTTCGCCCACCACTGCTCGTGGTGCTTCCTTTTCAAGGCAGGAACGCTCCGCTAACTACGTATTTTCAATGATGTAACTGTGATTAAAAACAAGAATGAATCACGGCACTTCCAGTCATACCGTTCCGTTCCATTATATGGATGGATAACCAGCAAATTATTGGAATTCAAATATCAATCAGAAAGTTCAAACCACCAAAAGTTAAATCCAAGACAGAAGAAGTCCACCCAGAAACTTAGTTGTTTGTGATCCAAAGAAAAGAACATAGATGTAACAATCCAAGGAAAAAAGATAGCCATACAAGAGAGCTTTATGACTTCCATTACAAAACCTTGACACCTACGATTTGACAATATTGAGCAAATAGTTGAAAAACACCATATGCCATCACAAAGTGAAAACCTGACAGTCCAAATACGTACACTCCTCCATTCATACACAAACTTCTAACTCCTTATTTATAGGACAATACAAGACACTTAATAACTTACCAGGATATGGACCTCAGCTATTCACATTAGTCCCCGCACCAAGTTCGTAGAAGTGGGGAGGGGAAGGGAACACACCGTGTAGGAGATCTATGGTTTCACAACAATCATGGCCTTTGCAAGCTCTAGGGCTTTCTCGCGCCCGAAAAACTTCTCCACAATTGCCAGGCCAAACTCCATGGAAGTTCCTGGCCCTCTGCTGGTGATGAGATTGCCATCAACCACCACCCTGTTCTCAATTTCACTCTGGTCCGACAGCTTGTCACACATTGAAGGGAACGCTGTGGCCTTCTTACCCTGGACATAGACCGCAACACGTAATGTATTAACAAAGTACGAATAAATATGAAAAGAATAGCACATGGGAACTTTTAAAGAGAGGTGAAATGGAATTTTGGTACATGAACAACTCAAATGGGAAGTGAACATCTTATTGAACTTGTAGCCAATGTTACATGGACTAGGATACTGGGAAAAAAATTGTCTCTTTTATTTCCTATGGTAAATGGAGTTTACAAGGTGGCTTAGAGCATGTTCATGCAGAATCTAAGAGTCCCATGTATGTTATATGGTATGACTACAAAACATGCCTGTGGGAAGAATGTCCGACTGAATATGTATGACACGGATTCATACCCCTATTTGAGGGGTCGAGTGTCTGACACTAGTACGTTTATACAAGTAGAAGAGCCCATGTAGTATAGCTGCTAGCATGGTTCGTGCTGACAAATTATAAGTTCATACCTTGAGTAAGCCATGAGGCTCCAAGACATGAGCTGGGGATGCACATATTGCTCCATAAGGTCTATTCGCTTCCTTTTGCTTCTTTAGCAAGTTCACCAGTTTCTCTGTTTTAGCAAATGTTTGGGCCCCACGAAGTCCACCCTACCACATACAGAATTTGGTTAAGCCAAGGAGTCCACGATGATGGTGCGTACGAAAAAACTGCATACAACTAACCGGCAACACAACAAGGTCATATGAGGAATTGAGAGCCTCATCAAGGAAAACATCTGCAACTAGTTTCACATTCCGAGTAGCAACAATTTCAAGCTTTTCTTCCACAGAGGCCACCACAACTTCTGCTTTTGCCCGTCGGAGAATGTCAATTATATTAGTAGCTTCCATTTCTTCACTGCCATCGGCAACAGGGACAAGAATCTGAAAGGAAGCAAACGCACACACTAATTTTTTAGCATAAAAATTATCGCAATTTGGAGGACATACAGCAGCAGTAATTAGTCAGACCAGATTTTAGTGGCTGAACAGAAGAACAGTGAGTGAAGATCAATTTAAACGGTAACTAAAAATCTAAGATTAGTAATTCAGAAAGTAAATGCAAGGAGCCATTTCCTTGTCAACCAAACCAATGCTGTGCACCTTTCTCAAACCAGAACAACTCGCTCTTCCACTGCGATTTGATCATGGAAAGCAGAAAAAGTTACTAAATATTGAATGCATTGACAGGACAACAGCCATATGATGAGGTTATTTCATAAACAATTACCATACAGACATAGTTAAACCACGCTCTAAGATGAGAAGCTTGACCTTAGGGCAAGTGTCAAATGTCCACTCCATTGGATTTCGCTCGTGCACAACATAGTCAGCTCCAGGATTGGGATGCATCACCTGAACACAAACGGAAAACAACTCAAGTGCCACAATATTTCTTATGCTAAGGAGAATCATACTGAACAAAAGAGTATTAATGACACGGAGGTCTGAATTTATCTGTATGAATCAAAGTTCAATTTGGGCAGACAAACTTACATCCTCTAGGACATCGTTTTCAATCACTAAGGATCAGACAATAATAAGTTGTGGAAAATGTTAGCCATAATGTGCAGAACAATTTTTTGAAGAGGCGTGCTCCAACTATCAAGTATTTAACCACTAAGAGATTTTCGAAGACAAAATCATGTGGATGATTTTAGTCTCAAGAGTTAAAAAGCTGTCCAATTAAAACAAGCAGAATTAGATTAGTTATCTAGGATTTAAACAACTTAAAGTTGATCAAAGCTCAGTGACTCAAACAAGGACTAGAGTTCCACCCAAGTAAACTAAACAGTGGAAAACAAACAAGAGAAGCGAAAAGTATCCAATGCAATTTAATTCAAAACATGTTTTCCAAGATCAGTATATCCTTCAAATTCTGTAAGCAAGCAAGTGTTCTTTCAATGTCACGAACTGATAACTTCAGTATGCTACTGCTACTTATCAAGACCACTTGCTTCTAGCCACTATGACCTCGGTGGAGCTTGCTTCAAGCTCTAGGGAGCACCTGCGGATCTTCCAGGCCTGCCTAGGGCCCTCTTGTCCAGCTCCCAACGCATAAGGGCTCAGGCAGTTATGGCCATGGCCAAGAAGGATTGCCATGTGTTGGTTGCCCCCTCCTACCCTTATTTTGCTATGGAAAAAATACTGTAAAGAATACAAATTGGTGAGCAGATTTGTGGTCATGACCACTTACGCCCATAGGTCAGCCTACGATCCTATCTAGCATAGACAGCTCACAGATGTCATGTCAATAGGGTGAATCTTGAAGTGGGTTTAAAAAACAACAAGCACGTGGCATTGTTAATATCTACACAACTAAGTCAGCCTATGATCCTATCTAGCATAGACAGATGACATGTCAATATGGAGAATCTTGATGAAGTGGGTTAAGGAAACAACAAGCACATGGGAATATTTATATATCTATGAAACTTTCTAACCGTATAACATATGGAAAATACACGATCAAATTAATCATTTTATTTTATTTTGCCCATGTTATCATCGTCCATAGACACATACCATATAATTGCTACCTGATTTCTTGCCATCATTGTAAACATCTAATTTACTATGTGTCGGCCACACATCTAGTATGTTCTCATTAGATTGTTAACCACTAACTCATCTAAAAGCTTAAGCTGTTAGAGAGAGGGGCAACTTTATTACTTATACCTTCAACACGCCCCTCACATGTAGCCAGACTCTCCTCCATAAGCGGGCTAAACACATGTAAATATTTTAATATTAGGTAGGCGGTGAGATTCGAACACAGGATCTATTGCCTGCTCTAATACCATATTAGATTTTTTTTTATTTATATAAGTAAAAGATTATATTACCAAAAGATACTATATTAAATTATTAACCACCAACTCAACTAAAAACTTAAGCTATTAGAGAGAGGGGCAATTTTATTACTTAGACCTTCAACAGTTCTTTTAGATGTTTTTAAATGCACTAAAGGCGTGCAAGTCACACTCTCAAGAGATTCAACAATAAATGTACTAAGTAGTTCGCAATATAGGTCCTCTTGGAGAATCTTCGAGAAGTGTAGCAGGAACTAGAAAGTATCAAAAGTTATGATATTATCTCGGTCACCAAGTTTCATACGAAACTTCATATCATTATCCTTGGTCGGTGGTCACAAAGGGTGCATTTAAATTCTCGTTCAACATGATTTTGATGTTACGTTTTGGAATTGCCAACTGGTTTTCTGCCATTTTTGAACCTAAAACAAAACAGAAGTACATGAAATAAATTGTTCTTCGTCAATTTTACTTAAAAAGTGCTTCTAGTAGCTGTGAATTATCAGATGTCCTCAACAGGAAACGGTCAAGCACTTTGGTTAAACCACTTTCCAATGGGCCCTCAATACAAAGAGCAACTGCAAATATGTACACCCTACATGCAGAGCACTTTCCTAGCAGAAGATATACCCAACACTCTATGTAGTCTATATATGGAACACATTCATCTTCTTTGTCTTTTGTGCCAGCATATTGCCTTCTCTGAGTCCACATTTGATGTTTACTCACTCAAATATAAATAACAGAAACATGTTTTTGTGCAGTGAACTTCATCAGTGGCATTATGAAACAAAATTAGTCACCTTGTGGTTAATTAAATATAATGGATATCATACCAGATCCAGGTCCTTGCTTTCTATGAAATAGCACAAGGAGCAATAAAATAAGAATATATAAGATTACCAGTGGTCCAGACACTTCATCAGCTTTATCTTTCCCAAATAATAGCTCAACCAGTGCTACAGCTAACTCCATCGTAGTCCCGGGTCCACGACTTGTTACGACGTTTCCATCTTGCTGGACTCTTGATTCAACTGTGATGGCAGAAGATGATAATTGCTCCATAAAAGATGGATAACAAGTTGCCTGTCAAGAACAATATTTTTGTTAAGCATAAATATCATCATATATCGCCACCGCAAAGGTTGCATCCATAATACTAAGAAAACCTAGCTCAACCACTTCTTACTTTCTTCCCCTTCAGCAAACCCCACGACCCAAGTGCCACACAAGGAGCTGCACAAACCGCAGAGTAGAATCGTCCATCTGCTGCCTGTTTATTCACCATGCTTTCCAAAATCTTGCAATCTCTAAGAGTGGCAGCACCTGGCATTCCACCCTATTCCATAAAAGCACAGAAAGTATTCGGTCAGTGGAATGTTTTGTTGATCATCAAAAAGCAATATTAAAGAACACTATGAAAGGCTACATTCCCGAAAGAAGTACATCCCGGGCAACAAATAAGGTCATCTCCAACCTTTACTCATGCATTTACTCAAATTTGGTTTAAAATTGGAGTAGAAACTTCATTTGATATAAAACACCCGAGTGGACAAACTCAGATCGAAAAATAAATTTGCGTAAAAACTTCATTTAAGGGCAAAGTTAAGAATTTAAGGGACACAAAATAGCTTCGTAAATGTGACTAAAGGTTTGAGTCCATATTCATATTATTACAAAGTTAAGTAAAACTCGAATGTATATAGGGTTGAGTCTAAGGATTGAAGTTAGTTTTAAGGAGTTTTTACTCAAATTTGGTATGTGAGTAAAAGATAGGGCAACGGCAGGAGAAGCTCTAACGTGATGTGTTTGAGTCTGAGGGTTGGATATAGGGTTGTGTTTGTTATCATAAACATCACAAACAACAGCAGAAGCTGTATTGAGGGAACCCCATAATGAAGAGATTTTAATGAAACGAACCGATCAACATATTTGACAATAGGGGTGATAAACGAGCCGACCGAGTCAAGTAGTTGGTTGTTCAAACTTGATTTGAAAATTTAACGAGCTTCAAAACTTGTTCAAGCTTAGCTTTTTATGAGGGAAGTCGATCTCGAACGAGCTTTATACATCATAAGCTAAGCTTAGCTTTTCATGAGACAAGTCATCTCGAACGAGCTTTGTACATCATAAGCTGAAAGATCCGAGTAGTAGCTCGCTTGAGCTTGGTTTGACAGCTTAACAAGCTTAAAAAAAATGTGCAAGCTTGGCTCGCTTGTGTAACAAACCGATCTTAAATGGGTTTTCAACAAACAAACACGAGCTCAAACTCTGAGTAGTTTGGTTCGTTTATCAGCCCTATTTGGCAACCAATTGGGTACTTAGGGTTGGTTTCCACTAAACTAAATGGACTAAAACCTATGTTTCCACAGATTTCTAGGCAAGTCATTCTCCTCACATTGCATACATAAACTGATTTGACATTATTAGCAGAAACAACTTGACAATTGTTATTAGCTTGCAGCAAAAAAGTATAGTGGAAACCAACCCTTAGAATACAAAAAGGTAACAGCAAAAACAGAGGCCAACTGAAAATGGAAGACACAAGGGTTTTGGAGTAAAACCAAGTTTTAGAGGGAGAGAGAGTACAGGAAGGGAGATGAGATCATAGACGGTATCAGCACATTCAGATATCAGGGCATCGGCAACAATCTTAACGCCGTGACAAGCATCGACGCCAAGCTGCTTCTCGACGGACGCCACCGTGACGTCGGCGCCGCCTCGCCGCAGCACGTCGATGTATATAACCGCCTCCATCGGCTCCGACCCGTTCGCAATCGGCACCAAAACCTAACCAAAAACCCATAAATCAGAAACAACAACACGAAAAATCAAAATTAAAAAAAAAAAACCCAATTATCATCGCAGTTAGGAACTGATAGGGAGGAAAGAATTTGTTCAAACCTTTCGAGCAGCGGATGCCATGACTGAAATGGAGGAGTGCTTGTTCCCGGTGCGAGAGGCGAAGAGTGAGTGTGAGAGCGGGGTGGGTCTCCGTAGTAGGCGATTGGGAGTGAGAGTTATAGTCGCGGGAGAGGAGAGAGAGAGAAGGGTGAGGGGGCGTAAGGTCAATGCCATTGCGTATAGAAAGCCGGTTTTTTGCACACGCGATGCGCGCGCGCAATTTGTTAGTAGTAGTATTAATTTAGAAGGAAATAAAATTCTCTCCGCCAGTGGAGGAAAAATGGGCTTTTCCTCCGAACCAATACTCTTCTGCCACGTCAGCTAATGGTATAAAACCAAAGCATATAGTACAAAACCAAGGGGAATATCACGTGATGTGCTGTGCTTGGACTCTAAACTTAGGTTAAAATTAAACCAACTCCTTCTCCACGTCATAAAACAGTACAACTGTACAAAACCCTCTTTTTTTTTACATGGTCACAAATGTGAATGTCCGGATCAATTTACGTGCACCTCTACCATTTCCCTCTTACAGCAGGCGGAAATTCTAATCGCAAGAAAGATTTTTAGGGAACCATGCAAGGAAAAACGCGTTTGGGCTCATTCCGAGTCCTACAAAAATCTAGAAAAATATCTATAAATTTTTGATATTATTTTATGGAGCCTTGTAAAAAATCAGCTTCAACGGATAACGGTAAGTATTACTTTTGGATTCGTAGGGCGAAACTGCTTAGTTCGCTCTATGAATCCAAAAGTAATACTTACCGATATCCGTTGGAGTTGATTTTTTATAGGATCCTATAAAATAATATTCAACAATTTATGGATATTTTTCTAGATTTTTGTGGGATCCGGAATGGGTCCAAACGCATTTTTTCTTGCGTGATTCCTTGCGAATAGCAGGGCTTGCAGCAGGTTAGCAACATTTTGAGCCAAAATTGCTATTGATCAACGGTACACTTTTTCAACTTTACCTACTTTAACCCCACACTAATACTCTCTATTTTACCTACTCTATACTATTATAATGTTAATTTTTTTAGACTGTTTATATTATTCTATACTATTATAATGTTAATTTTTTTAGACTGTTTATATTATTGTGGGGTTAAAGTAGGTAAAGTTGAAAAAGTGTACGGTTGATCAATAGCAATTTTTGCTCAAAATGTTCCTAACCTGCTGTAAGAGGGAAATGGCAGAGGTGCTCGTAAATTGATCGGGACATTTTACACCTATGACCATGTATACAAAAAAAAGGATTTTGTACAGTTGTACTGTTTTATGACGTGGAGGAGGAGTTGATTTTTAAAAAAAAAATTTGGACGGCTCGTATCGACCGTCCGGTGGCCGGAGACGGCCCGACGTTGCCGTCGGTACGATTTCCCTCGGTGCAAATAGTAGTACTCTTTTTTAACCCAAGTATAGTCCAAGCACAGCACAGCACAACACGTGATTTTCCCCTTGGTTTTGTACGGTATGCTTTGATTTTGTACCATAGGCTGATGTGGCAGAAGGGTATTGGTTTGGAGGAAAAGCCCATTTTTCCTCCTCAGGTGGAGAGAATTTATTCTCAATTTAGAAACAAAGTGCAGAAATCACGAGTTACATTTATTTTTTTGGGTGCCGAGCGGTAACCACGTGTGTGGTACCTATCCGCGATCCCTGTCTCTCTCCTCACCCCATCACTCTCTCTCCTCTTTTTCTCTTTCTAGAATTAGGACCTCGCCGACGGAATAGTATGTGTATGGTACACCACGTGACGGTAGGTGTTGGCGATCCCACCCATCCAAACTTGCCGTGGACGGCCCAGATATTATTGTGGAAGGGGATTAGCTATTCCTGCTTAGTGGCAATAGACTTTGAAACTAAAGTGCCACAATGGCATGGCCTTGCATAATTGGATTAGTCGAGTCGAGTTGAGCATGGAAATGTTCAAGTTGGGTTTGTTTAAAATTAGTCTAGCTCGAGTTTGGATCGAACCTAAATTATCAAACGAGTTTAAAACTCGAGCTTCAACTCAACTCATTTACTAACAAACAAAACCGAGCCTCAAATTGTTGAATCACATAGCCAAGGGTCGAAGTTGAGGAAGAGACATTGACCAGAGTTGTAGTAGTAGAAGATAGAGAGAGAAGGGTGAGGTGGCTTAAGGTCAATCCCATAGTGCGCTTGTAGTGTGGCACGTAAATCGTCGATCTCTTCAATCAACGGTCGAGATATATTTTTAAATTTTGACCGATAATAATTATTTTTTACCGGCAAAAATTTATTTTTAATCTAAACACTACAACATCCCGGGTCCAGGAGAGACCCACTCTATTGAATGAAAATGTGCGGTTTTTCTAAAGTTTGGATGGAAATGTGAGGTACACAAGAGTTGAGGAACTCAACGGCCAAAATTTTGCTCTCTGATCAATCAAATATAGTACAGTATGAATTTGACAGGGGGGAGAAGTTTTTCAGTGCCGGGTGGGCACGGGTCACGTGGTGCCGAGCACTATCTCAATCGTCCAAACGTGTTTTGGACGTCCCAAATCTGTTTGGATAATTTTCAGTATAAAATTACCAAAACACCCCCTCAAGTCCAAACAAATCTGAACTATCCAAAATATGTTTAGACGTACGGTCGAGATGCATGCTCAGCACCACGTGGCCCGTGCCCACCTGGCACTGAAAAATTTCTCCATAGGGGAAGAAGGACTGCCAATTTGACAACTTGGTGCAGCCAAATGACACGTAAGATTTTGGATTGTGTTTTACAGTACATATATGGGTTGAACTTGGGTGGGATTCCAATTCTCATCGTTTAAGGGCTCGTTTGATAACAGGGATAGATGGTTGGGATTCGTAAGGAGATGGGATTAGGATTGGGATTGGTAATGAGAAGGGATTGATAAGGAGATGGGATTGGTGATGAGTATGTTTGTTTGAGATGGGATTAGGTGATGGAATTGATAGTATACATTTCCATTTTTGCTTGAGACCTCTACTAATACCCCATAATACCATGTGCTAGAGGCCTCTACAAATACCCCCTAATCCCAAGCTCTCAAGCCCATGGGATTGTTAATCCACACCCCTTTTTGGTTACCAAACATGTTATTATGAAACCCATGGGATTGGTAATCCAATCCCAAGGCCTAGTATGGTTATCAAACGGGGCCTTAGTTGCCATGGGATATGACACTCCCGTCAGAGTTAGGTCTCGTTCCGCTAAAAACTTTATTTTTAAAGTATTTATTTCTTATTTTACGTTCTCTCGTAATACATCACTTTTAATTCAAAAAATAAGTATTATTTTGGTTAGTGAAACACGCCCTTACTCTAATGACGCGACATGTTCTCTTCAATCCTAGTCTTTAGCAAAGACTGTTTGATACCTTCTTGTTATTTCTTGAATGAATTGGAGATGTTCATATATAGTGCTAGCTTCTACTCCTGTAGACATGAAAAATACATCTTTTCCGAGAATTGCAACGCTCTAACGGACCGGGAGACCCTGCCAAGCAGGGGTGCTTGGCAGGGGTGTCGAGCGCATCTCGGCCATCCAAAAGTGTTTTGGACGGTCCAGATGCAAAGGTACCGAACGGATTTAAAAAAAAAGAAAAGGAAAAGGAAAAAGATGTTTCGATCCGGGCCGTTGATTCCGAGATGAACGGCCGGATTGGCCGCTTGACACCCGCTCGGCAGGGGTGCCGCTCGGCAGGGTCCCCTTAGTGGGGACTCCGTAAAGTTAGGAGAATGGGGCCATTTATAAACATTAATGCCAATCTTTTTTGGGTCTCTTAATAACCTGATTGCAATCCCCTAAATTTAGGTTTTCATCAGATACACGTATGTCTTTGTATTATTAGAAAAATTAAAATTTAAAAAATGCATTTCCAATGACGTATTCCTTCGTTTACCCAATTTTTGTAAACAAACCTTCCCTCTTGTTGCTTTACCGAGCAGTATACTTAGTTTTCTGATACCAAATTTGTAGAAAATTAGTGAGCACACACTCGACACGAGATCTATGGATGCACAAGAATGATCGACTTCGCAAGCTCTAACGCTTTCTTGCACTTTAAAAAACTTCTCTACAATTGCTAGAGCGAACTCCGTAGAAGTTTCTGGACATAATGAGATTGTCGTCAACCACCACCATTTTTCCGCAATTTCGGTCTGGTTCGATAGCTTTGAAGGGAAAGCTGTGGCATTTTTTTACCCTAGATGGAGCATAACACGTAACTTACTAATGAAGAACATCTCAAAAATACAAAAGCCATCAAAATATTCATCTTTTCTGGTATGTCCTTGATGGTGACAAGGCGGTGGAGGGATGGATACATGGGGTTGTAAGATCGACTAAGACAGTTGAGAGGTGAAATGCGGTGGTTGACTCTGGGAGGAGACCGATGTGCAAATTATGAAAAATAAAACCAATATGGATATAGTGGTAGTTGGAAGATCAACTAAACACAAGATGATCAATTGTGTATAATTCCATGTTTGGTATACGGTTTTATCTAATGCGTTGCCGTGAGATATTAAACACCAAAAGGTCTTTCTCCGATTTTATCGCAATAAAGCTTTTGAAAGGTGTGACAAAAGTGAATTAATGTTACTAGAATTCGTTACTACCATTGGTCGTCTTCCCTTTCGAGAGAACTATAGGGAAATGGAACCCCTCCAAGCCGAGAGATTTTTAAGTGCCGAGCACAGGTATATCTCACGTAGTACCTGCTCGGCGCATCCGAGCCGTCTGATACACTTTTGAACGGCTCGGATTGAAATCCTCTCTCTCCTCCCACCCCAACACTTTCTCTCTCCAAATCTGAACCGTTTAAAAATGAAATTGACGACTCGGATACGCGAGCGGGCACCATGTGATACCCACTCGGCACTGAATTTTTTTTCTTCCAAGCCTCCTCTCTCGTTCCCTCCATTGCTGTCCATTTCTCTGGTCCCAAAGAACACAAAAAGGTGCACACTTTTTGACACCATCCCATTTAGTAGTACTTTTTTTTTTTGGATCATCATTTAGTAGTACTTTTTTTTTTTTTTTGATCATTAAAAAGGGTGGGAGGGGGCAACCAGTGTAGCAATTCCCCCTGGGCGTGACCATAGGGGCTCCCTACCCGCTGTGGAATGTCCGGTTGAGCCATAGCTACTGTCTGAAAAGACAGGCCGTCACCACAGCACCACCAAGGTACAAGTTGGAAGTAGTCGCCAACCCCCTGCAGGACAAGAACGTCCCAGGACTCGAACTTGAGTCTCCTCTGGGGGAGGCAACTGGCCTACCAGCCAGGCTACCACCTCCGGTGGTATTTAGTAGTACTTGTTATCCTATATTCTTTCATATCCTAGTATCCCACTAAATAGCATCGTCAACCCTTATTCAATTTTTGACTCAGTTGGGCAAAGACTTTATTAATTTGGTACGAGCCTCTCCATTTCTTCACTCAAATTTTGAAAGAGTTCTGCCATTCATAGCCACCGTCCCCCCGCAATCAACTCTCTCCCCGTCCCCTCTCTCTCTTCCGCGACTCCTCAAACACCACGATCTACCACCGCAAACCACCACAACCGGTCGACCTATCTTTGCTCATTAGAGTAACAAAAAAGAAAAGAACAATAACAATAACAACAAAATACTGTATATATACATAGAAAAAGAAATAGGTGGAGATCCATATAAACATTTCGACGTAGTCCGGTGTGAAAAATAGTGTAACAAAGAGACAAAGCTCGAGTAGCAAGGCATTCACATAGATAATGTCATAAACGCACATGGAAGTGCAAAGAGAGTGAAGAGAGAGAGAGAGAGAGAGAGAGAGAGAGAGAGAGAGGCAGGTTTCAATCTGTTGTGGTACGTGGGAGCACTATTCGGGTTTTCCCAAGCCATCATCTCTCAAGTGTGACGGTGGCGAAGCCAAAGCCCCCTTTTCGTGCTCTCTCTCTCCCTCTCTCTCTCTGCTGATTCTTTCTCTCTCCTTAACGTAACGCTCCGAGATTCGAAACCCTAATTGAAGCCACAATCTCTCGCGGCTGCTGATCGGCTGTGAGAAGGTGAGGTTTTTTTTTTTTTTTTTTAATTTTTTTTAATTTTAAAAATGGAGTATTCTGTGACTGAAATGGTGGAACATGCAGTTCGAGAGCTCGATTGCTGGTCCAAGTATCTCATCATTTCCTTCATTTCGTCGATTTTGATTTCCTGAATGTTGGTTTTGACGTTATCGTACCGTTGGTTTCCTCAATTTCGCAATATATATACAGATAAGGACTGGTTAATCCTTCCTTGATTTGGAATTTTACTAAATTCCGCGTTCGGTACTTCTCGATATACACACACATGCACTAGCATATAAATTTTGTCGATTTTTTCCCCCTTCTAGATGTTAATTATGAGTGCAATTTAGATTTCTTCTCCTCTCCCAATTGTGAGCCTATTTCTGGGGCGAAAATAGTCATAAATACTTAATTCTTAGAGGGCAATTATAGAATTTTGTTACGGGGCTTCAAAAATAGGAGACACCAAACTAGTGCTATCTCTTTATATATTAGAATAGATAGATGATTCCTATTTTGGATTTTAGTCTATTCAGTTGTGCCATGCATTGTGCAGATGTGCTATCTTGTACAATTAGAAAATTGCATTTTCTTCATTTGAATACTTGGGCAATAATGGAGGGAATGGCCGGATTGCTATGATTTGCATGAGTGCATTAGATTTCCTTCAGGATAATGGAAGCAACTTAACCGAGGTTCCGTTGTTGGCGTTTTTCCCTTAATGAGAGAGGGTCCCTCCACGTGTCAATCAGCTGCCGACAGTTGATATTGCATGCGCGGTGGCAGATTTCTAACGCGTTTTAATGACCCTCGGCTCTTCCTCTGTTCCTGCCTATACATGCATGTGTATATTGTATCCGACTTGTTTATAGGGCATTCTGGCCAAATCACATTACGTTTCTGTGTCTTGGTTGTGTGTACGTGTGTGACCCACGGTCCCCAACATTCTTCACTTATCTGAATTCATTTACGATTTTCTTTTTCTGGTGTATTCTGAAGTCGTAGTGTTATGGCAGTAATGGTTGGTCTGAACTTGGAGTCTTGTTGTTGAGGTGAGAAGAAACAACCTCACAGGACAGTTTTTGTTTCGCTCAACATTGTCAATGCCGGTTACTAGCTAGGCACTATTTAGACACATTATTTTTCTCAGATAGTAGGTTTTACACTCAATTGAAATATTGAATTCATGCGTACAAGTTAATCTCATATATTGTGTCGAGGTACTTAGAAAGAAGAATCTGTCTAAGAAGGAAATACTCAAAAATAGCTACAAAGTGAATTGGCTCACCTAAAAATACCCAAATAAAACAAAACTGGTGAGCACAGTGGAGAAATCTGGCCATAATCCTGCCCCTCCAATTTCCATTACTTAATCTGAACTACGCTTACCAGGACTCCAATTGATATACTTAGTAGACTATTATACTTTGATACTCCTACTAAATAAGTGAAACCAAGGTTTTGAATTCCGTACCGTACCGGTATTGACCAAATCCGATACCCTACACCTCCAATTCCGTTTTGGCTCAAATACCGGTTGGTACCGGCAATACCAGACAGTACCAGACTCTTTTGGCTCCGTTCGTTTTGGGGTTTTGGATTCTAATCATTATCCTATTTCTCTCCGATCATTACTCTCAATTTTCTCTCTATCTCAATCCAATCATTACCCATATTTTCAATCATTACTCTATTTCTCTCTACACTCATTACCTATAAATCCAAAATTCAAAAATGAACGGGGTCTTAGGTTCCAACTCTGAGTACCATTCAATAACATGCCCATAATTGTACCGTACCAGTAGGAAAACCAGTACTCTAAGCATAACGGTATTAAGAAGCTTGAGTGAAATATTGGTAACGGGTTGAACTTTCATGTGGGTCCTTTGCAATCTACTTGAAGCAATAAAAAGATTTGATCAAGCAAACGAACACACAAGCAGTATATGATCTAAAACACGAAAACTTCCAAATACCCAATTAAGTTATTACACGTTACAGAGAAGAACAAGATCTATACATGCAAGAGAGGAAGCAATTAGAGTCTCAGTCAAGCTAAGTACGGACCAAATGAAAGCCTATTTCCTCTCGGGTTGTAGAAAGCCAACAGTGTTCTTTCTTGACTTCTCGTATGAGTTATTTGTTTTATTGCTATTTTTCATAACAAATTTAACCGCTTGCTCACAAGAGAGAAAAGTAAGAGAAAACCTACCCCGTAAAACTGCACAAAATTCAGAAAACCCAGATGGCCAGATGCGAAGCTCACCTCTTTTGTGCCGTAGGCAATTCCAGCTGAATAAACCCAGAGAGAGAGAGAGAGAGAGAGAGAGGTTTTAGTGAGAGAATGGAAAGGTCTTGTTTGTTACAGGAGGACGACGAGAACGACTTTAAAAAAAAAATTACAGGAGAAAATTATAGTCGTAAGTAACTAATGGAGTTGTAAGTACGGTGGGAACGGTTTGTCGTACCGGGTACAGAGAAAGAGGGTCCACTGAATGACTAATCTCTTCTCTCTTCTCTTCACCTTCGTACCCATGTTGAGGCCACAACCTACGTCATAATTCTCATGCGTTGCGTGAGCAAGAGAGTTTTGAGTGTAAAAAAGTTTTGGAAATTGACCTCCACCCCACTTTTTACCATATATACATTCAATTTTTTTTATCTTTATTTGGTGTAAATTTACTCTATTACCCGTTAATGTGTAAAAAGTAAGGAAAAATGACGGCCAATGACGTGTTTTGACAATTAATACCCGCCAAGGACATTTTCAGGATTAACAAATGTTCTTAACTTGTCCTTGATAGGTATTAATTACTATCAAAACACGTCATTGGCCGTCATTTTCTCAAAAAGTAAACTTATGAAATGGTAAAAAGGTAAATTCACATGAATAAAGACAAAAAATGAGTGTATGTGGTAAAAAGTAGAATGTAGAAGTCAATTTTCAAAAGTTTTTTGAAACACATTCTAATCTATTAAAACTAGCAGCAAACCTGTGGAAATTGCAACACGCAAAATGTTTAACAATAAAAATTTTATTTTTTTCATTTGACACATGCGTTATAACATATATTTGAATATTAATATACTAGCAGTAAATCCGTAATATGCACGAAAATCATAATACGCAAAATATTTAAATATTAGTAATATATACTACTTCCAACAATAAAAAAAAATTATTTCTTTCATTTAACACATGCGTTATAACATATATTTGAATATTAATATATGCCCTAATAACATAGATTTGTTTTCTTCATTCAATGCGTTATAATATTTAAATATTAATATATACTTTTTAACAATAAAAAATTTATTTATTTCATTTAACATATGCTTTATCAAGTATATTTGAATATTAATATATGCCCTAATAACATATATTTGTTTTCTTCGTTCAATGAGTTGTAATATTAATTTGTCTCCTCTTAAAAGGTGAGAAAGGGATTTACGGAGTATTTGTTTAATGTGTTATGAAATTTGACGTACGTATTATTTAGCGACTCTAATGAATAATACTACTTAGAGTAAGACGTCGAATTAAATATGATATGATATGGTAGTCTCGCACTTCTATAGATGTGATTTTTTTTTTTTTAACAAAAAATGCATCCATGTGTCTAAATTCGAATATCAAAATCGGCATTTAAAAAAACAAAAGATTCAAAAGAATTTATTTTCACGTGCACCACATATAATTAAGTTCTTGGAACCAGTAGCCATAATGAGATATAGTAAGGTTCAAGAACAAGTCACTAAAAAAACTGCCCTATTGCACGCACGGAAAATTAGTAGAGTGGGGTTAGATTTCAAATGCACAACCCATGTTGGGGTCACAACCCACGTCATAATTTGCGTGCGTCTGCGTGAGCAAAAGTTCGAGTGTGAAAACGTTTTTGAAACACATTCTAATTTGTTATTAAAATTTGTAAGAACGAGAATTGAGAGCACAATTTACATGAGAAGTGGGACCGAGAGAGAAGGGAAGTCGATGGTAGATTATTTCATTTATTTGTGACAAGGCCATGTGGGGACAGAAGAACACAAGTTTTGACTGCGTCCTCATTGGAGGAAAAGTCAGCCATCGGCTATCTTGTAAAAGTCTTGTGACCGAGTATGTGAATGAGAATGAGAATGAGAATGAGTCATGAATACAAACAGTCTTGTGACCTAGGGTTGCAGGGAATTGGGGATGGTGTTGTGCAGTAGTGTGCACAGCATCATATTGCGTACCTCCGAGCCGTCAGATTGTGTATCCGACGGCTCGAGTCTCATCTCGACAATGAACGGCTCTCGATCGTTGGTTGCCAAAATGAGATCCGAACCGTCAGATGCATAATCCGACGGCTCGGAGGTGCACAGTACCAACCCGAAGTCTGGTTGCCGTGCTCTTCCAACGGGGCCAATGCATTGGATAATTTTCCCAATTGCACCTATACCTTAATCTTAGTCACATAATTCTTGAAAATTGGCATTCGCTCTCGCATTCAATCCTCGCTCTACGCTCGCGCTTTCAATCATAGCACTCGCAAATTCTAGTTGTTTGGTGGAATTTTGAAGGACGCTTTCAGGTTCTCGCTCACGCTCCTACATCCACACTTGCACGCGCATTATGTGACTTAGATCTTAATCACCTTCACCTATTCCTTCATCACTTTGGTTTAAGGTTTTGGATGGATAAAAATATAGCTACGCGCGTATATCCTCTAGATGATTTTAAGACTTAATAAATGTATCATAACAGTGTTTGAAAATCCTAATAGGTAAGTGATTGTATGTATGTGTGTGGTATTTATGATTCTAAACTTAAAGTTTTTAGGTTCAATCCATTCAAGGGTACACTAACAAAAAGATTTTAAAAATTACTACGACTAACAAATTAATAAAATTTGAAGAGTAGGTTGGAGTCACAATTTTAAAAACTACAAAAATACGTAATAAATCATCAAAATGCCGCGTAAGTCAACAAAAGTTCTATTTGGTGAACAAAAGTAGAGGAGTGGGTTGGAGATGCTCTAACTATTTTGACATTATATATGCATTCTCTACTGGCGAGTTGGGTTGTGGATAAAAGAACCGTTCTTCTAAGGATCGGCGTATGAAGTAGACATTAAAAACATTGTAAAGCTTTTGAATAAACAGGATAATTAACCGAAAAGGTAGACGTTATCCTGCATCTTCTAAGGTAAACATTTTCAAACTTATTGAGAGATAATTACTCGGTGCATCTAGAGCATTGTCACGGGATATTCCAAGGCCCTTTACCACCAACGCATTCCCGTAAAACCACACTTAATCATGGCCTTGCGTAAGTAAATATGCGATGGTGGAGAGTCTTGAAAAGAACACCACGTAGCAGTACTACGAAAACACTTATAGTAAATTGTTAATCCACGGGAGTTGGGACGTGCCTTACAATTCACCTTGTGAAGCCCTTAGGTTTTCAGGCATTGCTTTCTCACCAATGTTTGCATTTCTCTAGCCAACATTTTCTTGCTTCCGCTTCGCCCACCACTGCTCGTGGTGCTTCCTTTTTAAGGTGGGAATGCTCCGCTAACAATGTATTTTCAATGATGTAACTGTGATTAAAAACAAGAATAATCACGGCACTTCCAGTCATACCGTTCCATTATATAGATGGATAACCAGCAAATTATTGGAATTCAAATATCAATCAGAAAGTTCAAACCACCAAAAGTTAAATCCAAGACAGAAGAAGTCCACCCAGAAACTTAGTTGTTTGTGATCCGAAGAAAAGAACATAGATGTAACAATCCAAGGAAAAAAGATAGCCATACAAGAGAGCTTTATGACTTCCATTACAAAACCTTGACGCCTGCGTTTTGACAATATTGAGCAAATAGTTGAAAAACACCATATGCCATCATAAGGTGAAACCTGGCAGTCCAAATACGTACCTCCTCCATTCATACACAAACTTCTAACTCCTTATTTATAGGACAATACAAGACACTTAATAACTTAACAAGATATGGACCTCAGCTATTCACATTAGTCCCCGCACCAAGTTCGTAGAAGTGGGGAGGGGAACGGAACACACCGTGTAGGAGATCTATGGTTTCACAACAATCATGGCCTTTGCAAGCTCTAGGGCTTTCTCGCGCCCGAAAAACTTCTCCACAATTGCCAGGCCAAATTCCATGGAAGTTCCTGGCCCTCTGCTGGTGATGAGATTGCCATCAACCACCACCCTGTTCTCAATTTCACTCTGGTCCGACAGCTTGTCGCACATTGAAGGGAACGCTGTGGCCTTCTTACCCTGGACATAGACCGCAACACGTAATGTATTAACAAAGTACGAATAAATATGAAAAGAATAGCACATGGGAACTTTTAAAGAGAGGTGAAATGGAATTTTGGTACATGAACTACTCAAATGGGAAGTGAACATCTTATTGAACTTGCAGCCAATGTTACATGGACTAGGATACTGGAAAAAAAATTCTGTCTCTTTTATTTCCTATGGTAAATGGAGTTTACAAGGTGGCTTAGAGCATGTTCATGCATAATCTAAGAGTCCCATGTATGCTATATGGTATGACTACAAAACATGCCTGTGGGAAGAATGTACGACTGAATATGTATGACACGGATTCATACCCTTATTTGAGGGGTCGAGTGTCTGACACTAGTACATTTATACAAGTAGAAGAGCCCATGTAGTATAGCTGCTAGCATGATTCGTGCTGACAAATTATAAGTTCATACCTTGAGTAAGCCATGAGGCTCCAAGACATGAGCTGGGGATGCACATATTGCTCCATAAGGTCTATTCGCTTCCTTTTGCTTCTTTAGCAAGTTCACCAGTTTCTCTGTTTTAGCGAATGTTTGGGCCCCACGAAGTCCACCCTACCACATACAGAATTTGGTTAAGCCAAGGAGTCCACGATGATGATGCGTACGAAAAAACTGCATCCAACTAACCGGCAACACAACAAGGTCATATGAGGAATTGAGAGCCTCATCAAGGAAAACATCTGCAACTAGTTTCACATTCCGAGTAGCAACAATTTCAAGCTTTTCTTCCACAGAGGCCACCACAACTTCTGCTTTTGCCCATCGGAGAATGTCAATTATACTAGTAGCTTCCATTTCTTCACTGCCATCGGCAACAGGGACAAGAATCTGAAAGGAAGCAAACGCACACACTAATTTTTTAGCATAAAAATTATTGCAATTTGGAGGACATACAGCAGCAGTAATTAGTCAGACCAGATTTTAGTGGCTGAACAGAAGAACAGTGAGTGAAGATCTATTTAAACGGTAACTAAAAATCTAACAATGGTAATTCAGAAAGTAAATGCAAGGAGCCATTTCCTTGTCAACCAAACCAATGCTGTGCACCTTTCTCAAACCAGAACAACTCGCTCTTCCACTGCGATTTGATCATGGAAAGCAGAAAAAGTTACTAAATATTGAATGCATTGACAGGACAACAGCCATATGATGAGGTTATTTCATAAACAATTAACCATACAGTCATACAGACATAGTTAAACCACGCTCTAAGATGAGAAGCTTGACCTTAGGGCAAGTGTCAAATGTCCACTCCATTGGATTTCGCTCGTGCACAACATAGTCAGCTCCAGGATTGGTATGTATCACCTGAACACAAACGGAAAACAACTCAAGGGCCACAATATTTCTTATGCTAAGGAGAATCATACTGAACAAAAGAGTATTAATGACACGGAGGTCTGAATTTATCTGTATGAATCAAAGTTCAAAATTGGGCAGACAAACTTACATCCTCTAGGACATCGTTTTCAATCACTAAGGATCAGACAATAAGTTGTGGAAAATGTTAGCCATAATGTGCAGAACAATTTTTTGAAGAGGCGTGCTCCAACTATCAAGTATTAACCACTAAGAGATTTTCGAAGACAAAATCATGTGGATGATTTTAGTCTCAAGAGTTAAAAAGCTGTCCAATTAAAACAAGCAGAATTAGATTAGTTATCTAGGATTTAAACAACTTAAAGTTGATCAAAGCTCAGTGACTCAAACAAGGACTAGAGTTCCACACAAGTAAACTAAACAGTGGAAAACAAACAAGAGAAGCGAAAAGTATCCAATGCAATTTAATTCAGAACATGTTTTCCAAGATCAGTATATCCTTCAAATTCTGTAAGCAAGCAAGTGTTCTTTCAATGTCACGAACTGATAACTTCAGTATGGTACTGCTACTTATCAAGACCACTTGCTTCTAGCCACTATGACCTCGGTGGAGCTTGCTTCAAGCTCTAGGGAGCACCTGAGGATCCTCTTGTAGCACCTGCGGATCTTCCAGGCCTGCCTAGGGCCCTCTTGTCCAGCTCCCAACGCATAAGGGCTCAGGCAGTTATGGCCATGGCAGAGAAGGATTGCCATGTGTTGGTTGCCCCCTCCTACCCTTATTTTGCTATGGAAAAAATACTGTAAAGAATACAAATTGGTGAGCAGATTTGTGGTCATGACCACTTATGCCCATAGGTCAGCCTACAATCCTATCTAGCATAGACAGATCACAGATGTCATGTCAATAGGGTGAATCTTGAAGTGGGTTTAAAAAACAACAAGCACATGGCATTGTTAATATCTACACAACCAAGTCAGCCTATGATCCTATCTAGCATAGACAGATGACATGTCAATATGGAGAATCTTGATGAAGTGGGTTAAGGAAACAACAAGCACATGGGAATATTTATATATCTATGAAACTTTCTAACCGTATAACATATGGAAAATACACGATCAAATTAATCATTTTATTTTATTTTGCCCATGTTATCATCGTCCATAGACCCATACCATATAATTGCTACCTGATTTCTTGCCATCATTGTAAACATCCGCCGATAATTTCATTTCCTATGGCAGCATCGCCTGTTGTATAATTTACTATGTGTTGGCCACACATCTAGTATGTTCTCATTAGATTGTTAACCACTAACTCATCTAAAAGCTTAAGCTGTTAGAGAGAGGGGCAACTTTATTACTTATACCTTCAACACGCCCCTCACATGTAGCCAGACTCTCCTCCATAAGCGGGCCAAACACATGTAAATATTTTAACATTAGGTAGGCGGTGAGATTCGAACACAAGATCTATTGCCTGCTCTGATACCATATTAGATTGTTTTTTTTTATACAAGTAAAAGATTATATTACCAAAAGATACTATATTAGATTGTTAACCACCAACTCATCTAAAAACTTAAGCTATTAGAGAGAGGGGCAATTTTATTACTTAGACCTTCAATAGTTCTTTTAGATGTTTTTAAATGCACTAACGGCGTGCAAGTCACACTCTCAAGAGATTCAACAATAAATGTACAAAGTAGTTCGCAATATAGGTCCTCTTGGAGAATCTTCGAGAAGTGTAGCAGGAACTAGAAAGTATCAAAAGTTATGATATTATCTCGGTCACCAAGTTTCATACGAAACTTCATATCATTATCCTTGGTCGGTGGTCACAAAGGGCCTCAACATTTAAATTCTCGTTCAACATGATTTTGATGTTACATTTTGGAATTGCCAACTGGTTTTCTGCCATTTTTGAACCTAAAACAAAACAGAAGTACATGAAATAAATTGTTCTTCGTCAATTTTACTTAAAAAGTGCTTCTAGTAGCTGTGAATTATCAGATGTCCTCAACAGGAAACGGTCAAGCACTTTGGTTAAACCACTTTCCAATGGGCCCTCAATACAAAGAGCAACCGCAAATATGTACACCCTACATGCAGAGCACTTTTCTTGCAGAAGATATACCCAACACTCTATGTAGTCTATATATGGAACACATTCATCTTCTTTGTCTTTTGTGCCAGCATATTGCCTTCTCTGATTCCACATTTGATGTTTACTCACTCAAATATAAATAACAGAAACATGTATTTGTGCAGTGAACTTCATCAGTGGCATTATGAAACAAAATTAGTCACCTTGTGGTTAATTAAATATAATGGATATCATACCAGATCCAGGTCCTTGCTTTCTATGAAATAGCACGAGGAGCAATAAAATAAGAATATATAAGATTACCAGTGGTCCAGACACTTCATCAGCTTTATCTTTCCCAAATAATAGCTCAACCAGTGCTACAGCTAACTCCATCGTAGTCCCGGGTCCACGACTTGTTACGACGTTTCCATCTTGCTGGACTCTTGATTCAACTGTGATGGCAGAAGATGATAATTGCTCCATCAAAGATGGATAACAAGTTGCCTGTCAAGAACAATATTTTTGTTAAGCATAAATATCATCATTATCATCATATATCGCCACCGCAAAGGTTGCATCCATAATATTAAGAAAACCTAGCTCAACCACTTCTTACTTTCTTCCCCTTCAGCAAACCCCACGACCCAAGTGCCACACAAGGAGCTGCACAAACCGCAGAGTAGAATCGTCCATCTGCTGCCTGTTTATTCACCATGCTTTCCAAAATCTTGCAATCTCTAAGAGTGGCAGCACCTGGCATTCCACCCTATTCCATACAAGCACAGAAAGTATTCGGTCAGTGGAATGTTTTGTTGATCATCAAAAAGCAATATTAAAGAACACTATGAAAGGCTACATTCCCGAAAGAAGTACATCCCGGGCAACAAATAAGGTCATCTCCAACCTTTACTCATGCATTTACTCAAATTTGGTTTAAAATTGGAGTAGAAACTTCATTTGATATAAAACACCCGAGTGGACAAACTCAGATCGAAAAATAAATTTGCGTAAAAACTTCATTTAAGGGCAAAGTTAAGAATTTAAGGGACACAAAATAGCTTCGTAAATGTGACTAAAGGTTTGAGTCCATATTCATATTATTACAAAGTTAAGTAAAACTCGAATGTATATAGGGTTGAGTCTAAGGATTGAAGTTAGTTTTAAGGAGTTTTTACTCAAATTTGGTATGTGAGTAAAAGATAGGGCAAAGGCAGGAGAAGCTCTAACGTGATGTGTTTGAGTCTGAGGGTTGGATATAGGGTTGTGTTTGTTATCATAAACATCACAAACAACAGCAGAAGCTGTATTGAGGGAACCCCATAATGAAGAGATTTTAATGAAACGAACCGATCAACATATTTGACAATAGGGGTGATAAACGAGCCGACCGAGTCAAGTAGTTGGTTGTTCAAACTTGATTTGAAAATTTAACGAGCTTCAAAACTTGTTCAAGCTTAGCTTTTTATGAGGGAAGTCGATCTCGAACGAGCTTTATACATCATAAGCTAAGCTTAGCTTTTCATGAGACAAGTCATCTCGAACGAGCTTTGTACATCATAAGCTGAAAGATCCGAGTAGTAGCTCGCTTGAGCTTGGTTTGACAGCTTAACAAGCTTTAAAAAAATGTTCAAGCTTGGCTCGCTTGTGTAACAAACCGATCTTAAATGGGTTTTCAACAAACAAACACGAGCTCAAACTCTGAGTAGTTTGGTTCGTTTATCAGCCCTATTTGGCAACCAATTGGGTACTTAGGGTTGGTTTCCACTAAACTAAATGGACTAAAACCTATGTTTCCACAGATTTCTAGGCAAGTCATTCTCCTCACATTGCATACATAAACTGATTTGACATTATTAGCAGAAACAACTTGACAATTGTTATTAGCTTGCAGCAAAAAAGTATAGTGGAAACCAACCCTTAGAATACAAAAAGGTAACAGCAAAAACAGAGGCCAACTGAAAATGGAAGACACAAGGGTTTTGGAGTAAAACCAAGTTTTAGAGGGAGAGAGAGTACAGGAAGGGAGATGAGATCATAGACGGTATCAGCACATTCAGATATCAGGGCATCGGCAACAATCTTAACGCCGTGACAAGCATCGACGCCAAGCTGCTTCTCGACGGACGCCACCGTGACGTCGGCGCCGCCTCGCCGCAGCACGTCGATGTATATAACCGCCTCCATCGGCTCCGACCCGTTCGCAATCGGCACCAAAACCTAACCAAAAACCCATAAATCAGAAACAACAACACGAAAAATCGAAATTAAAAAAAAAAAAAAAATTATCATCGCAGTTAGGAACTGATAGGGAGGAAAGAATTTGATCTAACCTTTCGAGCAGCGGATGCCATGACTGAAATGGAGGAGTGCTTGTTGCCGGTGCGAGAGGCGAAGAGTGAGTGTGAGAGCGGGGTGGGTCTCCGTAGTAGGCGATAGGGAGTGAGAGTTATAGTCGCGGGAGAGGAGAGAGAGAGAAGGGTGAGGGGGCGTAAGGTCAATGCCATTGCGTATAGAAAGCCGGTTTTTTGCACACGCGATGCGTGCGCGCAATTTGTTAGTAGTAGTAATTTAGAAACAAAGTGCAGAAATCACGAGTTACATTTATTTTTTGGGTGCCGAGCGGGTACCACGTGTGTGGTACCTATCCGCGATCCCTGTCTTTCTGCTCACCCCATCACTCTCTCTCCTCTTTTTCTCTTTCTAGAATTCGGACCTTGCCGACGGAATAGTATGTGTGTGGTACACCACGTGATGGTGTTGGAAAAATGGAATTTTAACCAAAGAGAATTTGGTGGGACCCACACCGCGCGAGGTGGGCCTAAGTGGGTTTTAGATACTTCTTGCTAAGGAGTTTAAACCATTGGAAAAATGTACAAATTCCATTGAGAGATGAATGAGATATTGTCTCTTAAAGTGAGTTTCGAACCGACAACAGTGCACGGTTGGATGGTCAAAGCTGGTTGATTACCAGAGTTATTACCCATGATTGTATATTCAATTTCGGGAATAATAACTGTATCAGTTTTATTCCAGAATTAAATTACGAAATCAATTCCCCTATTGATTGAGAGAGGTTCCTCCACCTTCATTGCAGCATTCATGGCAGAGGCTCCTCCTTCGGCTATAAAAGGAGACCTCTACCTTTGGTTTCAACACACCAAAAAACAATCATCTCTACTACTTCTGCAATACTATTGTTCTTTTCGAGAGAGAGAGTATAGACACAAGTTGGTTCGACGGGCAGTCTACGGCGGTGCTCCGGCGGCTAAGTGGTAACCGAGTCAACCCTGGGAGACGAACACCGACACAACCTCCAGCACCGGTGAGGCGGCGAATTTGTCTTAAGGGCACCGTTGAACAAAACTATTGTTCTTTTCGAGAGAGAGAGTACAGACACAAGTTGGTTCGACGGACAGTCTACGACGGTGCTCCGGCGGCTGAGTGGTAACCGAGTCAACCCTGGGAGACGAACACCGACACAACCTCCAGCACCGGTGAGGCGGCGAATTTGTCTTAAGGGCACCGTTGAACAAAACGGGTCTCGGTTTGGAATTTCTAATACTCTTTTACAGTTTATGTCTACATTTCATACTCTGTAATTTTGTAATTCATGTTCATGTTGTAATTTCCAGAAATTAGTAAAATCGTTTACTGTTTTTCCGCACTATTTTCCTACAATGGTAGCCGTTGGCGATCCCAACCATCCAAACTTGATGTGGACGACCCAGACATTATTGTGGAAGGGGATTAGCTATTCCAGCTTAGTGGCAATAGACTTTGAAGCGAAAGTGCCAAAATGGCATGGCCTTGCATAATTGGATTAGTAGAGTCGAGTCGAGTCGAGCATGGAAATGTTCTAGTTGGGTTTGTTTAAAATTAATCTAGCTCAAGTTTGGATCGAGCCTAAATTATCAAACGAGTTTAAAACTCGAGCTTCAACTCAACTCATTTACTAACAAACAAAACCGAGTCTCAAACTGTTGAATCACAGAGCCAAGAGTCGAAGTTGAAGAAGAGACATTGATCAGAGTTATAGTAGAAGAAGATAGAGAGAGAAGGGTGAGGTGGCTTAAGAGCATCTCCAATGGGAGATGGAAACCAGGTTGTATACCTATAATACAATCCAGATGCAGAAAAATATGCTCCAATGGAGATGTAAAATGGCACAAATGGAAAAGGAGATGGATATTTCCATCTCCATATGACTATAGTTATAATTGACAGGTCATCAACCCAATTGCTTCTACCAGATTTTTGGACAGCCGGAGTTACCTGATTTTGTCGGAAAGACACCAAAATCTGCAAGAATACACCGAAATAGCGTGCTTGGAGGTCACCGGAAACTGATTTCAGAGAGAGGGGTTCGATCGGATTTGTGTAAGAGAGAGGTTTGGTTTGATCGAGAGAGGAGAGGGGGATTTACGATCGAGAGAGGCTAGGTTTGGTTCGTGTGATGAGAGTTGGTGTCCAAATTGCTCTTATTTTTTGACAGAAGTAAAAAAAAAAATTGAGGAATTAATTTTTTTTTAAAGTCCTCGATTACCGGATACCATAATTATTTTTTAACGGAAGTAGTATTTGAATTAGGATTGAGAAAGTTGGGGGAAAATAAAGTGGATGGAAAGTTAGTTAATTATTCATTACTATTTTACATCCAACTAACTTTTAACCACTTTTTTCATCTAAAATAACTATTCATCCGGATGTATTTTACATCTCTATTGGAGTTGCTCTAAGGTCAATCCCATTGTGTATTTGTACCCTCCTTGTGGATGTCTCCGGAGACTGGCTCATTTGTCGGGTGAACAAGGTTTTGGATTAATAAAAAGTAGATATGTTATAAGAGGAATTAGTTACAGAGGGCGATTAACTTTTGCTTAGTTTGAGTAATAGTTGATATAGATTGGATAGAGTGGACGAATAAAAGTGAGTAACATGACAAATTACTTGGTTGCCCTTATTATATATTACATTGAGAATTAAAAAAGGTTTGACAAGTAATTCAGTCTTTTTTTCCACCCAAAATAGCTAATCCTAGGGTGGGGTGGGGTTAGAGCATCTCCAGAAGTGTCGCCATTTTCTCCGGCGAGATAGATTCCCGAGCGACAGCGGCAAAAACGAGTTCCCAGCAGCCTCGCCCCGAACTCGCCAGTTGCTCCCCTCGCTCCAGCCCCTCGCTCGTATGAGCGAGTACGGAGGCTCGCTTGGCCAGACAGATCGGAGACGGCGGCTACTCTCCGTTTTCCGGCGACAGAGGCTTCAACGGAGACTTAATTCTAAAATCGTTTTGAGCCCATAGGATTGTAGATATCGTCGAGACGATTCCAACGCCACCGATCCCGTCGGAAACTGAGGTCACCGGAGCTCTCATGCGCCGACCAAAGGCCGCGCGTGAGAGAGAGTGAGATCTACTCTCGCGCGTATTGGTCACGCACCCGTCTGAATTTTTTTTTTTCTTTGCTGAGTTTCTTATTGAGGCTGTTGGGTGGTGGAGATGTTTTGTGGCTAGCCAAGAGGAAAATCCTATGGTAAATGGCTAGAATTTTGCTTACATTGCTGGAGATGCTCTTAGCTAAGACCCTTCTAAAGAATTCTCTCTCTCTCAATGGACCTTGAAACGAAGTGCCAAAATGGTATGGCCTTGTTTCATTGGATCACAGAGCCAAGAATGGAAGATGAGTGGAGAGATAAATTTTGGTAAAATGGCTTCCTCTTTTTATTGACTTTCGAACATTAAAAAAAAAAAAGAGAGGGTCAAGCTACAAAACACACTCTCTTTTTGGGTATACAGTTGAAATTCTAAGGCTGCGTTCTCATGAACTTAACTTAAATCTGCGAGTTTTGTTCTTATTTGAATTTTTTTTGCATATTTTTTTGCTAAAAAGTGATTATTTCTCAAAATGTTCGGGTAAAAGTAAAAAAAAAATTTACTTTTCCAATTTCTCTCGTCGAGACGAATCAATAACCCACAAAAATTTAGCGCAAAACTAACAAATACAAAAAAAAATTCAAACAAAAACAAAAGTTCAGATTTAAGCTAAGTTTAAATTAAGTTCAAGAGAACGCAGCCTAAATTCACTATGAATATCTAGAAACGCACAAAAGCTATGCTCAAAATAATATTCTGGGCAAGGTCAAAGCCCTGCTGACCCTACAATAGTTGCATTCTTGACTACAATAGTTGCATTATTGACAGGGATCCGGAGGTGCTGTTGTGAAACCCGGTATAGTGCGGCATACGAACCGTTGATTTCTTCAATCAACAGTTGAGATATATGTTTTAATTTTGACCGGTAATAAATATTTTTTACCGGCAAAATTTTATTTTTAATCTAAACAATTAATTGATGAGATCAACGATCATGAGTTACCCTACATGCACACTACACAAGGGTGCACCACAGCACCCCGGGTTCGGGAGAGACCCACTCTATTGAACGAAAATGTGCGGTTTTCTAAAGTTCGGATTAGGGCTGTTAATCGAAACCGGAAAAACCGGACCGGACCGGATTTTTTAAACCGGTTGAATAATTTCGATCCGGTTCCGGTTTATGAAATTTTATAAACCGGAAAAATAATTTCGATCCGGTTTATGTGTTTTAGAAACCGGTCGAAACCGGACCGGTTATATATATGTATATTGGTCTAATAAATGTATTTATTATATAAAATCAACCATATATATATATATAAACTGTTTTTATGGGCTTAATTATATTTTTATGAGTTTTTTTTTTTAATGTATTCGGTTCAAAATTGATCCTTTTTTGTTGGGTCCAAAAAAAGGGGTTGAATTATGAATTTTTGGTTGACATTTTGTGGATTGAATTGTGGATTTTTTGATGTGTTAAGCCCAAAATATGTCCCGTGAATGAAAACCGGATAAACCGGACCGAAACCGGTTGAGCCGATCGAAACCGGACCGGATTATCTCAACCGGTTCCGGTTTCTAAAAATCTCAAACCGGATAACCGGTTTCGACCGAAAAATATGCCGAAACCGGTCGAAACCGGACCGGTATCACTCCTAGTTTGGATGGAAATGTGAGGTACACAAGAGTTGAGGAACTCAACGGCCAAAAATTTGCTCTCTGATCGATCAAATCTAGTACAGTATGAATTTGATAGGGGAAGAAGAGAGTTTTTTCAGTGCCGAGCGGGTATATCCCACGTGGTATCTGCTCGGCACATTCGAGCAGTCCGATGCACTTTTGGACGGCTCGGATTGAAACTCTCTCTCTCCTCTCATCCCAACACATTCTCTCTCTTTTTTTCTCTCCAAATCTGAGCTGTTCAAAAATGAAATGGACGGCTCGAATGCACGAGCAGGGGACGACTGAAAAATTTTCCGGAGAAGGACTGCCAATTTGATAACTTGGTGCAGCCAAATGACACGTAAGATTTTGGATTGTGTTTTACAGTACATATATGGGTTGAACTTGGGTGGGATTCCAATTCTCATCATTTAAGTTGCCAAGGGATTTTACACTCTCATTGGAGTTAGGTCTCGTTCCGTTAAAATTCTTATTTTTAAAGTATTTATTTCTCGTTTTACGTTATCTCACAATACATCACTTTTAATTCAAAAAATAAGCATTTTCTGTTGTTTTAGTTAGTGAAAAACACGCCCTTACTCTAATGACGCGACATGTTCTCTTCAATCCTAGTCTTTAGCAAAGACTGTTTGATACCTTCATGTTATTTCTTGAATGAATTGGAGATGTTCACAGACTAATAAATAATAACATGCACAGTTGCGGCGTCACATATCATACTAATTCATTAAATTTAGGTTTTCATCAGATACACGTATGTCTTTGTATTATTAGAAAAATTAAAATTAAAAAATTGCATTTCCAATGACTTATCCCTTTGTTTACCCAATTTTTGTACACTAATAAAGTTATTTAGTCCAGCAATTGCTTAGGTGAGTTGATATATGGAATTACCCTCTTGCCCTCCTTCAAAAAAGTTCCTTCGTCGCGTATTTACTTCTTCTTCTTTTTTTTTGATCCGTAGTCCCGTATTTACTTGAAAACAAAACTTTCCCTCTTGCTACTTTGCCGTACACTTATTTTTCTGATACCAAATTTGTAGAAAATTAGTGAACACACTCGACACTCGATCTATGGATGCACAAGAATGATCGACTTCGCAAGCTCTAACGCCTTCTTGCGCCTTAAAAAACTTCTGTACAATTGCTAGAGCGAACTCCGTAGAAGATTCTGGACGTAATGAGATTGTCTTCAACCACCACCATTTTCCGCAATTTCGGTCTGGTTCGATAGATTTGAAGGGAAAGCTGTGGCATTTTTACCCTAGATGGAGCATAACACGTAACTTACTAATGAAGAACAACAAATATGGAAAGGGTAGCAAAAGGGAACACCTTTATGTATAACTACAGTTGAGATAAGTTTATACGTGAACAACTCACACCAAAAAATATTTTAGGGTACAACTCGTGGGTACAAGTACGTGCAGTAGTATTGGATTAATCGAATTAACATCTCAAAAATACGAAAGCCATCAAAATATTCATCTTTCCTGGTATGTTCTTGATGGTGACAAGGCGGTGGAGGGATGGATACATGGGGTTGTAAGATCGACTAAGACGGTTGAGAGGCAAAATGCGGTGGTTGACTTCGGGAGGAGACCGATGTGCAAATTATGAAAAATAAAACCAATATGGATATAGTGGTAGTTGGAAGATCAACTAAACACAAGATGAATTGTGTATAATTCCATGTTTGGTATACGGTTTTATCTAATGTGTTGTCGTGAGATATTAAACACCAAAAGGTCTTTCTCCGATTTTATCGCAATAAAGCTTTTGAAGGTGTGACGAAATTGCATTAATGTTACTAGAATTCGTTACTACCATTGGTTGTCTTCCCTTTCGAGAGAACTATAGGGAAATGGAACCCCTCCAAGCTGAGAGATTTTTCAGTGCCGAGCGGGTATATCCTACGTAGTATCTGCTCGGTGCATCCGAGCCATCTGATACACTTTAAGACGGTTCGGATTGAAACTCTCTCTCTCCTTCCACCCCAACACTTCCTCTCTCTTTTTCTCTCTCCAAACCTGAGCCGTTTAAAAATGAAATGGACAGCTCGGATGCGCGAGCGGGCACCATGTGGTACCCGCTCGGCACTGAAAATTTTTTCCTCCCGGCCTCCTATCTCGTTCCCTCCATTGCTGTCCATTTCTCTGGTCCCAAAGAACACAAAAAGGTGCACACTTTTTGACACCATCCCATTTAGTAGTACTACTTGTTATCCTAAATAGCATCGTCAACCCTTATTCAATTTTTTACTCAGTTGAGTAAAGACTTTATTGGAGTAACTTGGTACGAGCCTCTCCATTTCTTCACTCAAATTTTGAAAGAGTTCCGCCATTCATAGCCACCGTCCCCCCGCAATCAACTCTCTCCCCGTCCCCTCTCTCTCTTCCGCGACTCCTCAAACACCACGATCTACCACCGCAAACCACCACAACCGGTCGACCTATCTTTGCTCGTTAGAGTAACAAAAAAGAAAAGAACAATAACAACAAAATATATATATACATAGAAAAAGAAATAGGTGGAGATCCATATAAACATTTCGACGTAGTCCGGTGTGAAAAATAGTGTAACAAAGAGACAAAGCTCGAGTAGCAAGGCATTCACATAGATAATGTCATAAACGCACATGGAAGTGCAAAGAGAGTGAAGAGAGAGAGAGAGAGAGAGAGAGAGAGAGAGAGAGAGGCAGGTTTCAATCTGTTGTGGTACGTGGGAGCACTATTCGGGTTTTCCCAAGCCATCATCTCTCAAGTGTGACGGTGGCGAAGCCAAAGCCCCCTTTTCGTGCTCTCTCTCTCTCTCTCTCTCTGCTGATTCTTTCTCTCTCCTTAACGTAACGCTCCGAGATTCGAAACCCTAATTGAAGCCACAATCTCTCGCGGCTGCTGATCGGCTGTGAGAAGGTGAGGTTTTTTTTTTTTTTTAAAATTTTTTTTTTTAAAAAAATGGAGTATTCTGTGACTGAAATGGTGGAACATGCAGTTCGAGAGCTCGATTGCTGGTCCAAGTATCTCATCATTTCCTTCATTTCGTCGATTTTGATTTCCTGAATGTTGGTTTTGACGTTATCGTACCGTTGGTTTCCTCAATTTCGCAATATATATACAGATAAGGACTGGTTAATCCTTCCTTGATTTGGAATTTTACTAAATTCCGCGTTCGGTACTTCTCGATATACACACACATGCACTAGCATATAAATTTTGTCGATTTTTTCCCCCTTCTAGATGTTAATTATGAGTGCAATTTAGATTTCTTCTCCTCTCCCAATTGTGAGCCTATTTCTGGGGCGAAAATAGTCATAAATACTTAATTCTTAGAGGGCAATTATAGAATTTTGTTACGGGGCTTCAAAAATAGGAGACACCAAACTAGTGCTCTCTCTTTGTATATTAGAATAGATAGATGATTCCTATTTTGGATTTTAGTCTATTCAGTTGTGCCATGCATTGTGCAGATGTGCTATCTTGTACAATTAGAAAATTGCATTTTCTTCATTTGAATACTTGGGCAATAATGGAGGGAATGGATTGCTATGATTTGCATGAGTGCATTAGATTTCCTTCAGGATAATGGAAGCAACCGAGGTTCCGTTGTTGGCGTTTTTCCCTTAATGAGAGAGGGTCCCTCCACGTGTCAATCAGCTGCCGACAGTTGATATTGCATGCGCGGTGGCGGATTTCTAACGCGTTTTAATGACCCTCGGCTCTTCATCTGTTCCTGCCTATACATGCATGTGTATATTGTATCCGACTTGTTTATGGGGCATTCTGGCCAAATCACATTACGTTTCTGTGTCTTGGTTGTGTGTGTGTGACCCACGGTCCCCAACATTCTTCACTTATCTGAATTTGTTTACGATTTTCTTTTTATGGTGTATTCTGAAGTCGTAGTGTTATGGTTATGGCGGTAATGGTTGGTCTGAAGACTCTGAACTTGGAGTCTTGGTGTTCTCTTTTCATGTTTAATTGTGGTTAACATACCTTATCTAAAAGGTGCATCTTTTAATATGCAGTGCTTATTAAATTCCCGGCAAAAAAAAGGTAAATAAAGAGCATTACTCAGCACTTGAAGTCTATGACTCTTACTTGGACCCTGTTGTGGTTGGATACTTGTGTATCTAGGGTTTGAACACACCAAACTCCAAACTTTCGTACTACACGGGCTCCGGTAATTAAATACACGTTCAGAGATACGATATCTAATGGATAAGAAACTAAATATGGTTATATGCAAGTAAAAATTTATTATGTTATTTTACTAGTACATTGACAATGCAAAATATTCAGTACAATAATTTTCTTGGATTTTAGTGTATTGCCATGTTGGTAAGGAATTTACTTCTTCTTCTTCTCTCTCTCTCCTTCTCTCTCTCTCTCTCATAAAAAAGAAAAAAAAAATGAAAAAAAACTCAGAATTGTCCGCCACACCCATGGCATGTTGTGTCGACATACGTATTTGCAAAACTGGAGCTTGTGTTAAACTGGATGTGCTCCAGGAAGTTGCCTTCCTCTTTTCAGTATAATTCGGCATTAATTTAATTTTAGTTGGAGTCAAACAAGTTGAGATATAAAGTTATAAAGTGAGCCGTGATGCTTATTTATGTATTTTTGTTTCCTTTACTATGAATTAGTTATTCCCCTCCCCCATATACGTGCAAGTGCACACAATTGTAACTTGTTTATGTTTGTTTGGCTTTATATGGTATTGATTAGATACTCACTCCCTCACATCCACACAAGTAAACACACACTTTTGTTTCTTCAGTTTTGACTTGAAATGGACATGGTCTTCTTTCTCTTTATTTCAAATATATTGCAGAAAATACTGGAGACTAGATAGTTCTGTCGGCGATTGCCGGGAGGTTTAAGGATTGGTTGTAGGGCATCACTGAGAGGTCTTTGATTCTCGTGACATGAGAGCTTTGCAAGCTGGGAGATGTATGATTTTTTGTCTGCTTATAATATTTTTTTGTTACTGTTGTTTGTGGTTGCAGATGTCGTGATATTTATTGGGTGGGTTGTCCTTGGAGCTCCATAATGGTGGACCTGTGAAATGTGAATTATGTTTTCACATTGAGGTATACTCGGCTCGTTGGTACTGGTGTTGATTGGTTAGAGGAAAACAAGAACAACACTGGTGGTGAAAATATTATGCAATAAGTTGGTAAAGATGTTATTAAGCAAAGAAATTGAGGGTTTGCATGACGATGGTTTTCAGGGGTCAATCGATGACCATCGTATTTTCTCAGAGGTGTTCTTTGGAAATGACCATGACAGAACTAGTAAGAGGTGTCTTGTTACTGGAGCTATTAATTTTGACTGTGATTACAGTAGACAAGCAGATAAGTTTTGTTCAAACAGTGAAATCTCAGCCATAACAAGTAAGGTGGATTCTTTTAATGTAAAGGAGGATTCAAGAGAATATTCTGCATTGTTAATGAGGAAGGACCACGAGGTGAATGGTAAAAGAATAAAGTTATCAGATGATGACCTTTCTCATTGCAGACCTTACTCTGAAGCGATTTTGAATTCGTCAACTTCTTTGAACAGGGTCGTTTCTAGTATGTCTGAATCAGATTCAAAATTTGTTTGTCACTCTGTAACGTGTCGTATCGTTGAATCATCCAGTCACAGTGTTACTTCCAGCTGTTATCTGCTCAGGCGACCTGCAGAGACTAGCTCAAGAAGCATTATGATTGGAAAGAATGTTTCTAAGTGTGGGCTTTCAAGCTTGGATGGAAGTGATAAGAAGGAAGGCAGTGCAAGTAAAGCAATTGCTTCACCTGTTTCTCAGGAGAGCTTTGCAACCAAGATTTTGGTTACAAGTCCACCTGCTGTCACTGCAAATAAGTCATCCAACATTCATAAAGTGGCCAAAGATAAAATATTGTCCAATAGAGCTTTCAAAAAGGATCCCAGTCCTCTTCTACGCAGCCACATGCAGAGCTTACTCAGAGCAGCAGGATGGGAGATTGGGAGCCGTAAAAGACTAGATAGGAAAAACGGTAGCAAATGGAGTTATTTGTCACCTCAGGGTGGAAAACCCATTCGCGAGTTTTATAAAGCTTGGAACTTGTGTGGTCAGAGCTTGTTAGCCAGCAAAGGTGCTATTGTGGAGGAAGAGGGTAAGCAGTGGGCTAGTATGACCGATTTATGGTCCGATCTATCACTTACACTTAGCAAAATTGAAGAGGAAGAGATTAATACGGAAAGTACTACTGCACTAGCACATCGGTGGTGTCTTCTTGACCCCTTTGCCAATATGGTACTCATTGAAAAGAAGTGGGGTAGGCTAAGAGCAGGAAAAGTAGTCAAAGCAAGGAGGACGATATTGCTTGATACGTCTGCCAAAGATGATGGCATTTTGTCCTTGAAAGATGTGGATAGTATTGGAAATCAGTGTGAGAGACATTCATTAAATTGTATTCATGGTTCTTCTCTGGTCAGCGAAAGCATGCTAACAAATTCTGAGGGGAATTACCCAGTCAGCAATGGATACTGTGGTCATAAAATTTCTGAAAATTTTGGACAGTTGCATGGGGGGGCAGTGAAAGCTCTGAAAGGAGTATCAATTTATTTGCGTGACGAAAAGTGCACGGAATTCAGAGATACTGTTAGTGGGATAGGAACTCGACGTAGGGAAATCTCCGGGGACAAGAGAACTGGACAGGATCTGAACTCTTTACAAGCTTTTGGGGCAGATAGCACTTGTGACCATTCCAATAGTTGGCTGTTTGATGTTCCCGTCACTGTTGGAAAGTTAGATATCAAGTTTGGTGGGTCTGAAAGTGTCTCTCCTCATCAAGATAGTGGTACAAGCTCCCCAGGTGGTGATAGACGCAGATCTGACCACGACGAAGCAATGGCTTCGGAAGTAGATGAATCTGTATCCATGGGATATTCAGGAGGAGGAGGTAGAAGTTTCTGCAGAAAAGTCAATGGTAACCATCTAAACTGCAGAAATGAGGGTCTATCTCAGTTTAATGATCAAGATTCTTATGCGCCACTGAGTACTTGTTTAGATGGTGTTTCGTTCAGACCTTCCCTTGTGGAAAACAGCCATCTGGTGGTTTCCTATGATAAAGAGTTCGTGCAACATGCTGGATTTGTTGGAAAGGTCCATGGGCAGAGCATTGACATTTCCAAATTTGAAATGAAAGGTGCATCTTTTGCAGCGGATGCTATTGTGAAAAGGAAGGAAGTTGTGAAATCCAAAAAGATATCCAAAAGCAAACTGGCCACATTGCATCGAAATGAGAGGTTAAATCTGTTTACTAATAAGGCTGAAGGACATAAAATTGATGACAGTAGCATACAGTCACACTCTGGAGAAGTCCGGGAGTATTTGATAGCTACTAATGCAAGAAGTGGTAGAAGTTGTGAAAAGTCAAAATTTAGGAAGGTCCGTCGCAAGTCTAAGAAATTTATTAAGTTTTCTCATGATGACGCTGATGAAGCTTCAAGGCAAGATATGGAATCAGAAGAACCTGAAAATCGCAATCAAGCTGGATCAACTACATGCCGGCTTAAAGACGATGATCTTTTGATTTCAGCTGTCATAAAAACTAAAACCTTCAAATCCACTACCAAACACTCTACTCCCTCAAAGAAATTCAACAAAACAAAATCTTTGAGAAAATACAAGAGCCAAAAGGGCAGGTGCAGGTTGCTTCCTAGGAGTATGGTTAAGGGCGGGAAACACATGGAAGGAAAATGGCCCATCATTGGTGTAAGAACGGTATTGTCTTGGTTGATTGAGTCGGGGGTTATTTCTCTTAATGAAGTCATCCAATACCGGAATCCGAAGGATGAATATGTGGTTAAAGATGGCTTGGTTACTCGCGATGGGATCTTGTGTAAGTGTTGCAATAAGACGGTCTCTCTCTCTGAATTCAAAAGTCATGCTGGTTTCAGGCTAAGCCGTCCTTGTGTCAATCTTGTCATGGAGTCTGGTAAGCCATTCACCTTATGCCAACTTGAGGCTTGGTCAACGGAGTACAGGGCCCGGAAAAATGCCTCCCAAGCCGTTCAAGTTGATGAAGTGGATCAGAATGATGATAGTTGTGGTCTGTGTGGCAATGGGGGCGAGTTGATATGCTGTGATAACTGTCCATCTACTTTTCATCAGGCATGCTTGTATGTAAAGGTTCGTCATTTGGTTGCTTTACAGCTCTTATTTCATTTGCTTTTTTAGTTCCTTCTCTTGTTCCCCGATTGGTACAGTAATAACTACATTCTGCTCTATGCCTGTGTTTGGTGACTTCCTCGTAGATGCTTAAGTAGTTTCAAACGTGCGCTGTTAAGGTTGTGCATTTTGTGTTCCGTTCCTTTGAAAACACATGGAGTATGTGCTGTCCCTCAACTATTTAGTTGGCTTTGGCCTACAACATGCTGTATGGTTTCACAGGTCGGTACTTAAACATTGTTGTCATGTAAATCTTTACAGAAAAATAATCTTGAATTAATGCTAGTGTGAGAAATTAGAAACATGTGCTGGGTTAATTTCCGGGTCCCCTTTAATGCCTGTAGCGGTCAAAATTATTGGCTACTCCCGTGTTTTTTTAAAACTCTTAATGGTTTCAAATTGTTAATATTGTAAATAATGACACAGGAACCAAGTCTAGAAAACTCTTGCTTTCTTGTTGATGTTCTAAGGAGCTTTTTAACCTTGAGACTTGGATACTTTTAATTTGAGACATTTACCTGAACAATTGACTTCGTGCATTCATACGATATTGTATCAAACGAGTTAAATAATTTACTTAGACAATACTGCCTGGGTCAAATGGTGATCAGTCAAAAAAGTGAGAGTGTAAAAGACAGTTAATTGTTTTTATGGCTAAATCTACCTCTGTTACATTTTTAGAAAAATTATTTCTATATTTAAAATCCTGAGATGCCTGTGCAATAGAAAATGAACGTTCGCAACGATGCCTAGTATTATGTAATGTTACACCATTGCATATGACTTTTATAATTTGGTTTTCAATGGCAAAGTAAGATTCAATCCAAGTGGTAATTTGTACTTATAACCATTGGGAAACTATTTCACAAAATATTGCCCTCTTATGATGTTTTTGCATTGTGGTGTATCAAGTCTTGGACTACCGTCCACTGCAACTCAACTCAACAAAGCTTATAGCAGCATTGTAAATAAGTGGAATTTGCTCCCACCTGCTTGAGTAGGTGCATGACTGCAAACCTGGGCAGGTGCTCATGACATGACTTTCTAACTGATGTTTGCCTTGGCGCTTTGGCGGCTTCCAACATTCCACTGCCTAGGTGGTCCTTCTGTGGCAATCAAACGTCCACACCTTACTTAGTTGTTCCCTTGCTTCTGTCTACCTAATAAAAATATGAGAAACGGTTACACAAGAATTGAAGGGGAATTGTAAGACTAGAAAGAATGAGAGAGATTCTTGGAGATCATTATCCGAGATATTGCCAATTTGTTGCATTGGCCACATCTTGGAAACTTTTCAAACTAGTTTTTACGGATTAAGAAATAGGAATGAAGAATTGCTTACTTACGTTGAAATATTATCTAGAAGGCAAAGAGCTGTGTGAAGATTCAGATTATTACAACTTTTTATTGCATAATTGTTTGTCACATAAAAGTTAAAACAACCTTCCATACGAGAGAGGTTTTATTACTGAGTCTTAATTTAGAAGCATGATCTAATAGTAATCTATGTACCAAAAGGAAGCACACTGATTCCATTTTCTTAAAAGCATTATACCTTAAAAAAGATTTAGAATCATCACAACTTCAGTATCCCATAGAATATAGGACACTAATGATAAGGGGCCATTGTAGGTTATTAATCCTAGGGTTGTGATTAACTTATCAAAAAAAAATCCTAGGGTTGTGATTCCATGGGTCTTAAAATTATGTTGCTTTTTCCGAATTTAGGCAAATGCTCCCGTTGCAACTCAATTCTGCATTTATCTCTTGTAAAAGTCCATAAAGTCTTTCTCCTTTAATCTTAAATTAATAAATTTATAATTATCAAAAAAAATCTTAAAGCAATAATTTTGAGTTATTGCCCAGGCTTTTGACGTCTGATATGTGATAAGTGGAGAGATGATAATGCTAAATTTTACGAGTTTGGATTTGCAATACAAATGTAAATTTCTCAAATGGAGCTTGATATTAGAAACCTAGAAGTTAATACTTGTAGGTTTAAATTTGGTCAGGTCGGCATGAGCATGGCACACAACAATTAGAAGGGGCACGGTACGGCACGACATGTTTGATTAATGGTCCGGGCCAGGCCGTAGTTTTGTGGCACAGGCATGCCACGAAGCACGTCACGGCACAAGCATGACACGAGGACACGGGCACGGCATGGGCATGAGCACGACACGGGCACGAGCATAGCACGCTCACAAGTTTTGGAGAGGGGGAAGAAGGAAAGAAATAATAGGGAAAACGCCATGGGCAATTTGGTAGTTTCAATAAAATTGGTGAGATTCATTGTGTGGCCCTAGAAGTACCTTACGTATATTTCTAACTTGCTCTGAAGGCGGTTATACCTCCAGCACGATAGTCATAGTTTGACAATGATGGATGATATGATCATAGAAGAAGATCAAGAATATGGAGACATGGAGAGGTTCGTGTTTTCTCTGAATTGGATCAGCAATATACCAGACTGGGGTTTGATGAGAACCTCTCTTTTGAAGTGGGTTAATCATTTGGTCTTGTGCTCCAAAACTTTCAGTCATTCACTTCGAGTTTTCATTGCTGCGTTGTATTTTACTGAGTAAAACTCTTGTTCTTTTTATGTTTTGAAAGTACTCTATATCAGAGACTAAGATCTTCCTTTGTGCATGCATCTAGGGTTATGTTTTTGTGTTCAGTTCTGCGTCTTCATTGTTTATATCCTTTACTCAGAAAGTGCACGCTTTTCTTGTTCTGCAATGAACTGGTTGGGCTATAATTACTCTTATGGTGGTCCTTGGGCAAGGGAATAGTTGTTCTTCGGAATATTTTTATTTTGGTTCCAGATCTAGACATTGCCAATCTTGAGAGATGGTATTTCCCTCTGTCCCTTGCATTTCCCTCTATGTTGTAGATTTCCTTACTTTGTTTTGATAAATAGTTTCATGAACATGTACGATGCCATTTTCTAGGCTTTGTTTGGGATTTTTTTGCATGTGGGAGGTTAATGTTGGTTTGGGCCATGTTCATTGAATTAACCCACTTTTGTTTCCTTCAGGAACTCCCAGAAGGAAATTGGTATTGCTCAAACTGCACTTGTCGGATTTGTGGTGATGTGGTTCATGATAAAGAGGCTTCAAAATCACCCGACGCATTGAAGTGTTCGCAGTGTGAGAATAAATGTAATTTTCTCCTCCTGACTCATAGGGGATTATATGATTTTAACGTACTGTGAATGCCCGTACATATCTTTGAGTAGTCTATGCGTTTGACAAGTCCAAATGTTATATTGAGTTGTATATCTTAATGGTAGGATTGACACTTTGATTACAACTAGGAAAAAGTTGATGGATAGTTTCACTATTGAGGATATCTACTTGGCCATGATTCGTTTCCCCAGATTTCTGGATTTCTATTTTCTACTTCTGATTATAGCAGTGCATGTCAACAGATCATGAGGCATGCCTGAAAGGGAAGGGTCCATGTAAACAAGTGGCTTCTAATACCTGGTTTTGTGGGGAAAGCTGTCAAGAGGTAAACAAATTTTTATTTTAGAAACATTGTCAGTTTATTTTAAAGACGCATGGCAATTTGCAAGAGAGCATGTTTGTTATGTAGGTCTGTGAAGTTAATTACAGGCTTAAATGCGGTTGTGGCATATTTTTTCCTTATCAAATATATTGAATGAGATCACCTTTCAAGAAGATTTCATAAACTCTGTTATTCAGGGCGGGTTCAATGGATAATGGTTGGATGGATAGAACATTTATCTTTTTGAATTAGAAGCATGGACAGTTATTTCAAAGAAGGTGCCATGTCCCTTGCCAAAAAAAGGTGTCATGTCTGTGGCGGAGACACCCTTGAGAAAAGTTCATTGCTTAGACCACAAAGAGAAAAAGATGGGATTAGTTTAGATTTGTGTGGTTACTACATAAGGGTGGCAGTGGCACCTCTAGTGCCTTTCCTCAATAAATTATGTGCATTCATGTGGCTATTGTGGTCTGATTAATCGCTTTTAGCATTCTAGTTTCAATAGCTCCAGTTTCACTGAATTTACTTCTTCTCTTCTGTATTTGCTGCCTCCATTCTGGATTTTAATAGAATGTGACTTACTGTTGAATGCAGGTTTACTCAGGCCTTCAATCTCACATCGGGCTTGTCAATCTTCTTTCTGATGGCTTCTCTTGGACACTTCTGAGGTGCATTTACGGGGATCAAAGAGTTCATTCTGCCCAAAGGTTTGTTGCTTTGAAGGCAGAATGCAACTCAAAGCTGGCTATTGCTTTAAAAATTATGGAGGAATGCTTTCTCCCCATGGTGGATCCAAGGACAGGCATAGACATGATACCCCATGTTGTATACAACTGGGGGTAAGTTCTTTCTCCTTTTTGCAGAAATTCCCCATTGTCTCTTTTTTCTAGGATGTCTTAACTTATTGAACTCCATCTAATTCTCTCTCTCTCTCTCTCCCTCCCTCTCTCTCTCTCTCTCACACACACACACACACAATCACGCACGCACGCACACGCACGCACAATTGTTGGCAGTCGTTAAATTTTTGGTCTTATTGGAAACTCTGAATGCCATATTTTGATTGGTACTTCATTCTATAGATGCATATACAATGCCAACTTGTGTCAGATTGTTTACCCGACCTTAGTGGTAAATTCGTTGGGCGGACCATTATTAATGTAGAACTTATTGAGAACTATTTGATGGACTTAAAAGGTAACGGCACTTTTTTACAAAGGTCAAAAGGCTTGGTCAGATCCTCTGAACTCTTTACCTTTTAATGGACAAATTTGCACCAATTAAAATATGCATAGTGGAAATTGCACTTTGACAATCATATATTTATAGCATGGAAATCAAGATTGGACTCATGCCGTGTGGTTTTGGTGTAGTTTTCATAGAGTGTCAAAGGCCTTCTGATGATAGTTTTGTGGATTTTGTAATATGGTGTTCAGAGGTTACACAGCTTATGGTTATTTATGAAAAAATCAGGGGACTGTATTTGCATTGTAATTTTTAAATTAGATGGTAGTAAATTGTAGTATGGCAATTTAAAATGTTTTGAAGTTCAATCAAACCAAACTGTGTTTTATTCAACACAATTACTTTAACATTCGCAAGTCCTATGGCGATTTGCACTTTGTAGTTGTTGTGCCAAGCACGCAAGAGTTAATTTTGTTGACCTCGACTCAAAATCGTAGCAAGGATGATAAGTTCGTACTATGTATAGACCACTTGTGTCTACATGCAGGCGAATTTCTATAGATTTTTGGGCCTAGATTTTTTTTCCTCTGTTAAATTTTGTTATTTATTTGTCCTTTGTTAGCATCATTTCTTGACTAAATTAGTCTATGGACCTCGTAACATTTTCTCCGTTCTTTCACATTAATAACTGTTTTGTTGATTGTGCTCAACTTTTACCGCTGGTTGTAATCCTTCGTCTTTAAGCAGATCAGAATTCGCACGTCTCAATTATCATGGATTTTATACAATGGTTTTGGAGAAAGACGATGTGCTGATGTCTGTTGCATCAATCAGGTAGTTCTCTTTAGCTGTTCCTTATATTGCCTCTTTTCAGAATCTTCCCTTTGAAAACCATTGATGACCTTATTCCATGTCATGATAATTGTATGATTCCATTTTCAAGAATTGTGGTAAGGAGTTACCATTAAGTAATACTAATTAGTAGGGGACTTTGTTTCCCTCTTGGTACTTTTCAAATTACCAACATATCAAATAGAATGGTTAGAATATTTTTACTTGTCCAAAATCCAAATTACTGGTAGTTTCTCATTGTTCCTACCCTTTTGCTAAATTTCTTGCAATAATCGATAATCCATTGCAATGCTACTTCATATTTTAGCATCAATTGTAATGCAGGATCCATGGAGTAACAGTTGCAGAGATGCCCCTTATTGCAACTTGCAGTTTGTATCGGCGCCAGGGAATGTGTCGGCGCCTTATGAATTCTATTGAAGAGGTACTTTTTCCCATCAGGACTGTATCCTTGAGCTCTCATTACAAAGAAATGCCGGTTTGTTCTATTATGAGCTGTTCACTCTTGCAATAATTTATTCTTAAAAAGTAAGGATAAAATCTTTTTATTCTTCTATGCACAATAAGTTCTTTAGTAAACATGGAGAAAAAGTAACTACTGATAGATCCGTGCGAATAAGTGAAATAAACATGTTTATGTGCAATGGCTTCCATATATTCAAATTTCAAAAGTGAAGGAAAAAATGCATTCAATTTCTGATTACCTTTTTCTTTTCTCATGCTTGCTCCGTTCCTAATATTGTTCCATTTTGGGATGTTCCAAAATTTTGGTCCTTCTCTAAAAGTGGAAGTAGAAATTTGATGATTTCACAAAAGTGTCCCTCATAAGTCATGAGTGAATATAAGTGTCGTAAAGTAGGTAGAATATAGGGGTAATGGTGGAAATGATGTCATTAAATTTGAATGGAGGTGTAATCATCACATGTTTCCTTAAAAAGTTGGAACTCCCAAAAGGGACCAACAATAATGAACGGAGGGAATACGATAGAAGAAATTTATGCCTACCCAAACTCCTTCCCAACCCATCAATAAGCTTATAAGAGTATCAACTGCCTTACCAGGAATAAAAAAAGGCGATAAAAAGAAAAGAGTACCAACTTCCTCTCCATAGGAGTTAACCACAATCTCACTACACCTAAACGCTGCTACACAACCGTTGATCCATATGCCACCAGGCCCACCACAGCCATGAATAACAAACAGCCCCAAAGCAGTGGGTATTCTTTACACTACAGAAGATATTATTTCCATGTTTTGCGCTGATAGATGGGTCCACTGCTATATTTTTATGGGGTCACATGAACTGATAAAGAAATTATAGCATATAGTTAGAGAAAATTTTGCATTTCCCATGGGGTCAACTGACCCTGCACCTCCCTTACTAGCTGCCCACTGTTTATGTCGACACGCCTCTAGTTGACTGAACTGACATTCCATATTTCTAACAACTGTGCCACTTAAATGCTATGCCTTTTCTTCATATTCCCAATTGCTTCTTCATTCATTGTCCATGTAATTTGTATTTAACTGTTCCCTTTTCGCTCCGTCGTGGTTTTAGATGCTAAAATCTTTCAAGGTTGAAAAGCTCGTGATATCTGCCATTCCCAGTCTTGTGGAAACATGGACTCTTGGTTTCGGCTTCCAATCCTTGGAAGATGGTGAGAGAAGGAGCCTGAGTAATATCAACTTGATGGTATTTCCCGGAACAGTATGGTTGAAGAAGCCCATTTTTGAAAACCAGGAAACAAGTCAACGAGGAGGTGGGGGTGGGCATTTCATTCTCTATTCTCTATATACCTTACTATTCTTTCTTTCTTTTTTGTATGGGCAAAACTATATTATAGTTTCTTGGGAAACGCAGGATCAGGACATGCTACACCTTTGAGCTCGGATGATCCAACTGAAACAGTTGCTTGTTCTGAAGGAGGGCCCGCTGGTGATTTTACAAGACAACCTGATGGAAGCCCTCCACTGGAAGAAGATGCCGCTCAAACAGCAACCGGGCATAATTTTACAAGGCAATCTGATGGAAGCCCTCCACTGGAAGATGCCACTCGAACAGCAACTGGGCATACGGGCGGCACCGACATCCTGGTAGAGAAAGGAGAAGATGGTAATTGGACGGGGCATTTTTCAAAGCTGTCCTGCGAACAACCGGATAGAACGGCAGGGGGATCTCAACTTGAAATAGGTTGTGGCGCAGAATCTGTGGTTCTGTATGACGACATGCAGGTAGAGAAAGGGCAAGATGATAATTGGACGGAGCATTTTTCAAAGCTGTCCTGCGAAGAACCGGATGGAACGGCAGGGGGATCTCAAATCGAAATAGTTTGTGGTGCAGAACCTGTGGTTACATATGACAAGAAAGAATTAAGGTTGGATGAACGGTTGCAGATATCTGAACTTGACATGGTTTGTGGTGTCGAATCTGTGGTTGTGTATGACGAGAAAGAACTAACGGCGGATGAACAGTCGCATGAAGCCGGTATGTTGCAAAATAATGATAAATAAAGTTAAATGCTTGGAAAAATAGGTGTTGCCATAGAACGCGAGACGCATATTGAAGATTGCGTGATGAATATTGCTGGAGAAGAGGATCAAAAGGATAGCATGTTGGCTGAGAGCTGTACCGCCAATGCCTCACTGGAGAGGATACCCCTATCCATCCTCAAGAGAGAGAGAGAGAGAGAGAGAGAGAGATGCCTAGCAAAAAAAAAATATTCTGCTTTGCATTTTCTTGGTATATAAATGTGTTTACCCAAAAAAAAAGAAGAGGAAGGCTAGCATCTGGAGATAATTCCAGAATTAGGGGCAACAGTCGCACGGCCCCAACAGAGGATGGGCCATTAAAATTTTAAAACTAGTAACCCGAAGACACTTTACCGACACCCTTTTATTAACAGCGTTTAAATCGGTTTCAGTTTTTCAATTAGGAAAATGATTTTCACACTCCCTTTTTTTATATTCACATTTGTTTTTGTCTTTTAACAAAAAACACACACACTTTCAACACTAAAATATAAAAAAGGAGTGTGAATATCAAAAAAAGGAGTGTGAAAATTACTCCTCTTCCAATTACTCCTCCAATTTTTGTTTTTGTTTTTATTTTTGTCAATCATACGTGAGTTGTTTGGTTCTATCAGAAGCCACTTTTGTTAAGCAAATAAGCTGAATAAGCCAATATATAAGTACTAATGAAAATTAACCTCATACTCCATTCTAATGAAAATGAATACAGTATTTTTTTGAAAGGACAAATCAATATATTAGAAAATCGCGATTTGCTGTGTAGAATACTCGACTTTCTGTTGAATTTAGTTGAAAGATGCCTTTCACATTGGGTGAGGCATTTTGCGGTGGAGACCGCATTGGGTGTTGACGCTGGATCTAGTTTTTTTTCCTTTGTTGTGAGTTGGAGTACGAGCTCATCGTCGTGTTCGTTCCTCAAAAATTTATTCAAAATTAGTTTATTACATAACCAAATCGAGTTTAAATATTTTTAAAAAACTCGTCAAGGTTTTAAACCAATCTCGAACAAGCTATTATTCGGTTTGGTCGACTTATGATTCGTTAACGTATTCAGGTAACTCAAGATTGGCTCGTGTTTGACTTTTTTAAAGCTCGATCTAGATCGGTTTATATCTTAAAAAAATCGTATTTTTAATTAAACCTCGATCTACCACTGGCCGGAAGTCTTCGGAAACGTTATAGTGGAGTATTAAAAATGCCGGAGTCGAAACGATCGAATACTACTACTTAAAAAGCCGTTAATATCAACCGGAAAATGAAAGCTCAGCTGATATCTACCCAGAAATGCTCTCTCTCTCTCTCTCTGACTTTGAACACCGGTTGCGTCTCTCTCAAGCCCCATGAATGACCTCCACCACAACGCAACATCGCCAAAACCCATATAAACCCTAGATTTCTAGGGTTTGTTCGCAAATGCGAAGGACCTTGACCTCGACATGCCTACGCATCCCAAGTACTTCAACGCCCGCCCTTCGTCCTACACTCGGAGATCGACGGTCCTGATCCTCTGCCTCCTGATCGGTCTCGCCGGATTCCTCTTCGGTTTCGTCGCGATTACGAGATCGAGCTTGGGGTCTAACTGCAAAACCTCCAAGCCTAGATCGGTGTCGGTTGTTTGGGAGAGAGGTGGAAGTGGGAATGCTGGGGTTTCCGATGGGGATGGAAAGAGGCACAAGGTTATGGGGTTTGTTGGGATTCAGACCGGGTTCGGATCGGTTGGAAGGCGCCGATCTTTGCGCCAGACCTGGATGCCGTCCGATCAGCAAGGGCTTCAACGGTATAAATGTTATCTCCATTTATATAATTGCGTGTATGTATTTATGGTCATTGGCAATAAGATGCATGTTTCACTGGATAGTTGTGCTTTTCAGTTCCGAACCACAAAAATGGTGCATTGATCAATTGTTCTTAATTTGCTTTTGCAATATGGTTTGCCACACTCCTTGGCAAGGACTTTGATTTGGTTCCCGCTTCGCTGACTATTCAGGTTCAAGCATTAAGAAATCACATGGAATAGTTATCAAATTGATTAGATTTTGACACAATTGACCCCACCTATATCAAAAAACACCTCAATATGTTTATAAAAAATCAAGTTTTTCCCTTTATTATTTACCAAACTCGATCAAATTCCCAACAAGTCTAGGTATTTGACCCCACTACATACAAATCCTGGCTCCGCCCCTAGGTTCAACCTACCCGGTTCGATCGCGAGGGTCCACAGGCAGCTCCCCATGGGTTGTGGGGCAGTGCTCCAGAAACCTAAATAGGGGTATTATGGTAATTGGTGATGTAAACATTGGTTATAAATACTTTCTATACGGAGCCAATGTATCTTGTACTATCTTAATTCGATACAAAGCGGAAACTGGTGTGAGCCGTTGATCAACTGCAAAGTTGGGGAACCACGTAAACATCTTTGTGTCTTGTGTTCTTGTTTTTTGTTCTTCATTGTTCATCGCGCGTTGAATGTTTGTTGGTTTGGCCGATTTCTCAACAGGATATTAGTGATGTGTATATATGTGATCCATTGTGACAACGGTGGTAGGTATCATAGTATAGCATTACTCTTTGATCCATGGCAATTCTTGGGAGTAGTGACTAGCGTTATAGGTCATTGGGCGGCCAGAAGGTTGCCACGAGTAAGCGAAATCTACTAAGTGTGGCTTATGTGGTCCTTTTTCTTCATGAAATAGTAGTGGAGACTTTTGAACTCGGTTTGACATAGGAGGACGTTGAGGGGGAACCAATAAAATTTGTTGGGAAAAGAAAACGAGGGGTGGGTGTTGGAGAAAAACCAGGGGTGAATGAGTTTCGTGGAAGAATAATGGTAAACAAAAACGGTGCACATGGAAAAGGACTGGCTTTTATTTGGTCCTGGGTAAGTACTCTTGAAAACAGGAAGAGAGCGCTGTCAAAGAAGAGCAGTAGCTCATTATGTGCGCTGTTGTCCTTGTTGTTTTTTAGATTCGGAGCAGTATCCATCCCAAGTCATCAGTTTTAATTTGACTGCACAGTGTTAGTAGGGATACATAGTGGAATTTTGGATGTACTAGCCAAGGTTTGAGATGCCTTGCTGTCTTATTGGAAAGTCCTTTTTCGATGGTAGTTGGTTGTGTGTAAATATGTATTTAAGCGAATGGATATTTGCATGCCTAATCATCTAAATGTAGGTGCACTTAAAATTGATAAGTTTCTGGGAAATGGCCACTATTACATCTTGCTGTGGTTGTACCTAGTGTGAGATGTAGTAGTGATGTATTGTGCAAATGCAGTTTTTTAATATTATCTTTTCTATTAGGAGGGTATTTTAGTTTTCTCACTCTCTTCATATTAGATCTAGGTTTGCTTCATATTGTCGGAGAAATAATGAACTTGATCGAGAACCTGCTTAACTCGTTTCTAAGTGTTCTGGCCCCGAGCTATGGGATCCCAAATTGCAGTCAGATCCTTCATTCAAGTAAAAGGACAGGTGTATTAACTAAGTGCTTGTTAGTTTAGTCAGCGGATATTGAAGAGCTATGTTCTTGGAGAAATACTTTTTGCATTGACTTAAAAATTGCACATGCTGCATATGATCTTTTAGTACAAACTTTCAATCTTTTTGTATATGGCTTCTAGTAGTTATTGATGACAGATGTGGGTTTTGTCCTGGTTCTACCAACTGTGAAGACATTTAGTAGCTTATTCATAAGAGTCCATTATTTCTCGTTGTTTTCATGAGTATTTTGTGCTAAACGCTCTGTTGGAATAAAATAATGACTCACAGCTTGGAAGAAGCCACCGGCTTGGCTTTCAGATTTGTTATTGGTAGAACCAATGACAAATCGAAAATGTCAGAACTCAGAAAGGAGGTGGCAGAGTACGATGACTTCATGCTGTTAGACTTTGAGGAAGAGTATAGTAAGCTTCCATTCAAAACGTTAGTGCTGACCTTATGTATTTACCAGTTCTGAGTGCCTATAGTTTGTTTTCTAGAATTGTGCTCTACTAACCTGTGTCTCTACAGGTTGGCTTTCTTCAAAGCTGCGTATTCTCTTTTCGATTCCGAGTTCTATGTTAAAGCTGATGATGACATATATTTGAGGCCAGGTTTACCTATTTTTTCTCACATTATCAGTGCTCTATACTATCGCATGCTTTATCCTCTATATTTTCATGGCTTTCCCCCAATGCAACTATTTACAACCTTCTTCACTATCTGCCAGATCGCCTTTCACTGCTTTTGGCAAAAGAACGTCCACACTCTCAAACTTATCTTGGATGCATGAAGAAGGGTCCAGTATTTACAGACCCTAAGCTCAAATGGTTAGTCCTTTGATGTTTGACTACATAAATTTCATGAGACATGTGAATTCTCAGTTTTCTATTCCTTTTATCTCCACTTTCCGAAAACTTATACCAATCCTATTCGCGAGCCACAGATGCCCTCATATATTGCTTTGGTTTAGTGACTGCTAGATTTAATACTTCTTTTCCATCTCTTGTACTCTGCTTCTCAAAAAAAAAAAACAAAAGAAAAAAACAAACCCCCCTCATTTGCAATCTCCTTTTTGATGTCATTGACCTTCACGTGTAATTGGCCTGTCTTCAGCAATCATCATTGAAGTTCGAGAATCAAAATACTTGGAAAATAAATGGTTTGTCCAATTTTTTCATCTATCCTACGAAGTACAAAATTCCAGGCAAGAATATGCAGAATACAGAAAAATATATGGTTTTCCATTTATATGTCCCATTTTTTCATCTATACTGTAAAGTACAAAATTTCAGGAAAGAATATGCAGAATACAGGGGAGAGAGTTTGTGTACATACACTGTCCTTGCCCGTTAGCCTCTGTAGCCATCATTCTGGCTTTTGCAAGTTCCTTACAAGAGATTGAATAATACGACTTTTGCTGTTCATTGGGATTAACCATCCTTGGTTCTGTCAATCCCAGGGGTTATGGAGGGCTCTTTGTCTTAGTGCTTTTGATTTTTTTCCATAAATCTCTCAATAGTCTTGGAAGCTTCTTTTTCCTCTGGCCGATTATTTTCAATCTTTTTAGAATGTTCTTGATTTCTTGTTCCTATTGCTACCTCATGTTCTCAATTCAAGTGCACAAATCTTGTTCAATCTGTAAACCATTCCACTTGATTGATGACACACTATTCTGTTTCATCCTGCTTCCCCAAAATTTTGTCCATGAACTGCAATATTTGTGGAAATTGGAGCTGGAGCTCCTCTCTGTGGCATCACATTAGCCCAAGGAAAGAGTGCTTATGATGACCAGAAACTCATACTTAATGCTGAGCGACTATTAACTTGTTATGAGATGATCTTATGATTATTGTCTTTTAATCCATGCAGGTATGAGCCACTAAATGATTTGCTTGGGAAGGAGTATTTTCTCCATGCATATGGTCCATTGTACGCTCTTTCTGCTGATGTTGTTGCAAGCTTAGTTGCTCTCAGAAACAATAGGCAAGCTCACTTTGTTTATTATCGTAGTCGTCTTCATCGTCAGTTACAGTGTTAGCATTGTTATTTCTTTCTTTTTATGCTATCCGTTGATCCAAACTTATTTGTAAGCTGGATTTGATGGGATTATTAACCCAGATTCGTGGAGATTGTTTGACAGTCCCGTGTTTGGTTTGCCTCAACAAAAAGCTATTATCAGGTGTGCAACTGGTAGACCTGGGAAATTCTTAGATTGAAACTGGTAGTATCTATTTAAAAAGGTTATGGGATTGTCGTATGCCGCTTTGTCACCCTTGTGGTTCATTCCTATTTCAAGTACCTTGTATAGAGGATGAATACTCCATAGTTCACAAGAGTTAGAAAACATCCGTGTCATGTCTGATCCTTTTTTATCAGTACTATGTGTCTTGTGAGGGTAATACGGATAAGGTGCTGGATATTCATCATGATGAGACAAATAAATGCATATGTATTGGACATCATCAATAAGAGAAGGCCAAATTGCTCTTTACACCTTCAAATCTTCAATGGTGTGTCATTTATAGGAGAAAATGTGGAAAGTCAGGAACATATTTTATTGAATGGCCCTTAAGTTTATATTCATGGTGGAGGGCTTCATCAAGCAGAGTAGATTGGGTAATTCCTCCTTGTTTGTAACCATAAGCTATGCATGGGTTGTAAAGGATTTTGTAGAAAGCTTGGGCTTGGTGTGGCGTTGGCCGCATTGTTGATGTGGTTCTTAGGGTTCTATGGTTAGAATCGAATGCTAGAGAGAAGGTTGAAGATTGGGGTATGTGGGAGAAGATCTGTTATTTGGTATCGTTTTGGATTCTGGTCTCCTCCTTTCAAAAGGATTCATCTATTTTTTTGATTTGTAGAGATTGGTTAGAATCGTATGTTTCCTTGCTTTTGTTGGTGGTGGCCTACTGGCCTTCTTGTTTCCCTTTTAGTCTTTCTATTTTCTTGTTTTCTTTCTATTTGTGTTCCTTTTTGTTGTTTTCGATAATAAAATATATGAGGAACTTAAGATATACTTAAGAATTGTGGTTGTTCTCTCAGCATAGTAGATCAACCTAAGAAAAGTTTTTTAGTCCGTTGCCTGTCTTCGTTTCAGTAAATCCTACTTTGAAAATCTGGGACACAGACTTTTGCAGTTCTGACCTCATGTACCTATCAGGTTTCGATAGCAAGTTCATCTATGATTAGTTGACTGGTGTGTACTGGAAATTTTATCGCTTCAATGCAATGATTGGTAATTACTGGCCTCCAGTAGATGTATTTTGAACTATTGTTACATGGACTCTCAATTCCCCCATATGTTGTCCAGATATGACAATAGTTAGGGCATGTGATATGTGTCCACCCGCCGTACCCAATTATGAAATTTGGATCCTAGAGTTTTTCTGGATGACTAAGGAAGGAGAACTAGCATTTGACAATAATGAAATATTCTGGCATTTCACGTGAATCCTCTTTCAATATCAAATACATTTCTAGATAATGTTCAGCATCAAATATTTTAATGTTCCTGGGTATGCATTATATTGATGCTGCTATGTACCAGTAACCAACTTTTAGATTATAGAGAGGTTTGACGTTTGGATGGGCACCGTAAGTTGATACTGGGTTCCGAGTCCTTGTTGAATGGATCAATGCATTCATTTTAATGTCCAGTTCCAATTACTTGTTGGAAATGCTTATGATTTAATGACTGGCCTCTGTCAAATGCCTCAAGCCTATCTACAGCATCATGTGTGACTTAGATGGATATCAAAGATCAAAGCTCTGGGGTAATACTCCTCTTGGAGTTCTGCATATACTGATTTCAGATTTCTTGAATTTACAGTTTCCGGATGTTCAGCAATGAAGATGTTACGATTGGTGCATGGATGCTTGCAATGAATGTTAACCACGAGAACAATCGTCATCTATGTGAATCAGAATGTACCCCATCATTCATTTCCGTTTGGGATATTCCCAAGTGTTCAGGTTGGGAACTATTGTCGTATTTTGAATGCAGTTCGTCTTTTGAACTGCCGGCAGTTTCTGAAATACAGCACAAATTCCTCTTTATAATCAAGAAAATATGAAAACAAAGTAAACAAATATTATCATGTTTCAACGATGCCCCTTTAAAGCCGACTATGCGATTCAAAGAAGTCAGAAAGCATAAAAAAATTAATACCTCGTAGGACACTGAAATCCTGTATTAGTTGAACTGTTACAACATGTTGCCCTGAGTCTTTGGAATGTAGGATGATTTGTGTTTCTTTAGTATGTCTTGTCTAGTGGTCGTTTTCCTGCCGAGTGAATGTCATATGTTTATATGAACCGAAACGAATTTTTCTTAAGGACCTGATTTTCAAAGGATGTTTCTCATGCATAAAAGTTATTTACGTAAATACTATAATGACCTTAATTGTCCAACAGCTTTATGAACCACTACTGAGTGGTATCATATTTGTGAGCTATTGGGCTCTCCACTTAGTTATTGCTTCATATTGCTTATTTTCGATACATCCTTAACAATGTGGCATCACCCTTCATCTTTCCAGGGCTTTGTAACCCAGAGAAACAGTTACTGGAACTTCATCAGAAGGAGAGCTGCTCAAAAAGCCCAACTCTAGAATCTGATGATTGACATACTTGCCTCCGTTTCATCAACTTCTGCTTGTTGTGTTCAAAGGCGCTTGAGAGCAGGGCTTTGTTGTTGTAAGCTGGTTCTCTGCTCTTGTATATTTCAGACTTCCCGCCCCCCGTTTTTCTCCAAAAGTTAATTTATTCTCTTTTTGTAATTGTCTTTCACCGAGGAAAAATCGAGCGCGAAAGTTTTGTTTGTCAAATGGCCCATCCAGAATTAGAGTTTACATATTTTAGGAATAGCTATCAACCTATCAGGAGCATTATCTCCAATGTCAGACTTGCATTCCTTGTACTAATGTTGTCGATAAAGTTTACTTGGTTGAGGAAACTTTCTTCTTCTTGTCTACTCTACACATTTGAAACCATGATTCCTTCGCGATTTTTTAGTTTGCGTATTTTCTGGTTTGCTTTTTTACTGCTGTCTCGGAGTTCTTTTTTGTTGTTATTGACATGGGTACGTAGATAAGCTACTCCAAATATTCGTCAGCAACTATCGCAAGTTGTGAATTATGATTTAGAAAGTTGGAATTATGATTGTTTTCAACTTGTTTCTTGCATGACTAAAACACGTCAAAATCTTGGAATAATTTTCCCTCTCTTTTTTCTCATCCAAAAGGGAGAGTGTGGGTCCTGCCCATGGTGTACTTTGCTTCCCAAGGAACCAACATGCAACAAGGCTTATGTTTCGTGGTAGGTACACCCCTACGTAATCTATCCATGTGGTTTAGACATGGCCAACCTATGAAAAAAAACAAAGGCATCTACCTTTTGCTCTGTATCAGCAATCATCTCATAAATGACCAGACTAATTTAATTATTCTAGTACTAAAAATTGACAGATGCAGCACCAAAACCAAACAGCCAACTGGTTACCCCACCCATTGCTTGATTCTAGGAGTAGATAGTCACAGCTTTAATGGGTTTAACTGATGCCATTCCAATTGGATTATGAATGAGACTTTTACCTTATTAGTCTCTTGTGTGGTGGATGGTTCATCAGACTGGGGTTGATGAAGATTTGATTTGAAAAATGAAGAATTTGGAAAATAGTTAATTATGGGTGGAGTCTAAATGAAGGGGTTTTTTTTTGGCTCAGAAACAGGTCACATGGTTTAGGAAATGGTGAGAGATAGGGAGTGGTCCATTATTTAATGGTGGACTTATCGGGTCACTCACTATATACAAGGTTTTGCTCTGGTTTTAATGAGCTAACTCGCAAATGGGTTACGGTTTGTCCCCGGATTAGTTGGTCTATTGGACTGATCAATATCGAGTTTAAAACATGAAAAAAATGATGGATCACTGTCGGCGGGCCTCCCATGATAGGGGCCTTTATTGGGCCATCGTGATGTCTCCTGAACAACTATCAGGTTTCATATTACTTCCATGTAGTATGTTTTCCAAAAGCACGTTAGCCAATTATACAAGGAGGCTTTTTTCATTTTCCTTTTCATGAAGGTAGGCTCCTGTGCTAAGTCACATAATCTTTCAAAACGTGAGCGCTTGGCGCTCACGTTCTCAATCCTCGTTATCGCAAATTTTATTAAGTTGAAATATGATAATACGCTTTCACGCTCGCGCACTCGAATTGTGTCACTTATTAGGATGGTTTTGGCTCAATATTAATGCTCATTATCTTCTGAGAAAAGTGGGAAAAAAAAAAAAAGATTGTTGGAGAGAGAGACCTCAATCCCAAAATGATGGATTCTCTTCCATTATACGAAATGGGCATCACGTGCCCTTGCAGCAGCTCCTCAATTGTCTTTGCAAAAGGAATCCATTTCCCCCACTAGTATGAGAGAGAGAGAGAGAGAGAGAGAGAGAGAATAGTATACTAGTGTAACAGGTTCAATGATGTCACTGTTCTGACTTGCTTAGCGAATTGATCTGCCACTCTGATAAAATAAAGGGTTTGTAGAGCTATAGAAAACTCAGTTTATTAGAGTTTTTCTGTTCTTTCTTTCCTTTTTTGCTTTGACTGTCTCAAATCTATGTATCCCCATACCCACAAAGGCAACAGAGGCAAAGATACAAACGTTCAGATTTGTAGAAATGAAGTTAAAAAAATGATTGAAAGGACTGAACATAATAACACAACACATGACAAAATTTAACAGCCCAACCATGAGGGAGAGAGAGACACTCTTCCCCCTCTCTCTCTGGAATCCAAGGCCCCTTGCCATGTTTAATTATATGCAAGTGGTTAATCTAAGCTATAATACTGATCAGACCATCGTAAGTTTCCAAAAGAGAAATGAACCACTAGTCACACACCAGTTCATTATCCCTATATAGCATCCGCTAATGAAGACAGTACACAAAAGAGAAATGAAGCACAAGTCACGTTCCATCGCCACGTCGCGGGATCCGTCACCAGAATCCCACCGAAATACAAGTTTAAACACGAGACCGGTGGGAGAGGGGAAGGGTACTTCTTAATCAGCCCGCTACCTCAGCCACTTGGACTATCACCTCGGTGGTGGGTCTAAACGCATATGGTTGCATTTGTGGGGCACTTTGTGGTGGAAAAAATTATATAGAAACATGCATGATGAGAGTCCTAGAAACCAATAAAGGTAGTAGTACTACCACTAAATGGGAAGAGTCTTAACCAACCAAATGGGAATCCTGACACCCATGATAAACTTGTCTGATATTTTCCTTGACAATTACTAGTAAATCTGTACTCTCCATTACCATTTTGAGCTTCAAATTTCCCAAACATTCCTACCCGCTCATTGAATAGTATGTTGAAATCCATGGTTTTTAATTCCTGTGGGACTGCAGAGGGGTGGTGGTTTTATGGTAATGGGAAATTCCGTATACTTCTGAACTTGTCCTTTGGAATTCTGATCAGTCCTAATTTTGTGTTTCACATGAGATAGTGAGAGTTCTTTGCATGATATTGGAAGCCTGGAAAGGGACACAGCAGCGCTAGCTAGGTCTTTTTCCTCGGCCGAAAGGGTGGAGGAGGGACCAATCCTCCCCCCTCTCGACAGAGCTACCTTTCTTCGGCGTTATGATAGGGACTCCAGGTCTGAGAACGGACCAATCACCTATAAAGTTTCTACTGCTCTACCACGACTCGAGCAAAATAAAGCTTCCCCATACGCAACGTCTGATTCCCAAGACTACTATCGCAAGTGGACTCAACTATACGACCTTGACAATAGTGCGGACACTTTTGAAGTTCATCTTTTTGCCGAATCGTCTACCACCAAGGTGGCGAACGTAGCTCTCTACCTCTCTTCTATTGCCATTAAGCGAATACGAATATGACATTATCCTATTGTGTCTCTCTTTGATCATATACCCATACTAATTATTCCAGTCGATGGCGTATAAATAGAAATTTCATTTAGATTTTTCATGCACAAAAAATGATAGTATTTGGTTACTTGGAGACCACCGGCTGAATTGAGTTTCAAATTATTCTTCAAATCTAGGATGCCTAAATTTAAACGACCGAATCTAAAAACAATCTTTGGTTGCTTAATTTAGTGGTGAAGTTAAATACGTAGGCGTATGCAACTGAAGCACACTATAAAACCTCTGCTTCAGAAAGGCATCTTGACATTCGCGCCTTCTTGTCAATTTTATTTTGTGACGGTGTTCACCAAGAGAGAAAGCGGGATGCAGTGGCTCCCCCTCTTAGAGATTTGAAGTTATGCCGCCGGAAAAAGGAGAGAGCGGGATGTAGCGGTTTCCATAAAAATATGTCACAAAAATAACATTCTCATTCCAGGCCATTTCAAATTTAAGATTTTACAAGTACCTCATCACAATCCTATTCTCCTTAAAGATTAGTTAAGCTTTGGTCATTCAAATGACCGTAAAACCTCGTATAAAACATCAGATGATGAGTAATTATTCAACAGTCCCGGAACAAAGAATAGCGTTCGTACTCTCCGGAGCTACCTAATAATTTTCGAAATGCCTGATAGACATACACAAGCTTTTTGTAAATAGTGTCCGTACTCCGGGACTACCTAATAATTTTCGAAACGACTGATAGACATACACTGAAGCTTTTTGTAAAGGATTCCCATTTCCCCACTGCAAAGACTTCCCCCTAGAAATCACGATTGGTCTTCATTGGCACGTGCCCATCACGTGCTCTTGAGCTCCAAGACAAAAGTCTCTCTTATCCACTATACCAAATCCAACACAAAACAGAGCTCTGAATTTTTCTACCAATGGCCATGCTTTGTTATAAGGCTTGCTCTCTAACCTCCCCTTTTTCTATGGCCTTTTACACGAGTCCGATTTTGTTCCTCCACTTAAAGAGCGGGCGAACAGTACCCACCACCTCATTGGTTGATACTGAACCTATTTAATTTTAATTAACAATGGTTATGATTTGAAATAGTAACAATGATAAAGATCCGAATCTTACTTACCTTTTAGCGTAACAACTTTGACACGTAAAATCCAGCTATAAAATTCTAAAACGCTGATTGTCAATATAACTCACATTTCACTGTGCATATATAAAAGAGTCAAATTTTTTTATTTTATAAAAATGGTTTTTCGTGAGTTTGTAAACAACGTTTTTAAAAATATGTTTTGGACACATGTATTACTCCATATAACACAGTTACAGACACATTTGCATTCGGAGTACTTGTGTATTCATGTGTCTAAATCCTATTTGAAGAGCAAGTGAAACATGAAATCCAAATGAGAAAACCAAAACAGAGGGATCGAGCAACAACAAAAACATAAAAGTGATGAAAAAATGCAATGAACCCAAGAAGGAAGTACGTCAAGTACTCTTTTCCCACTTTCCATTGGATACTCTCTCTCTCTCTCTCTCTCTCATTCATGTGAGTGATGAACAACAACATGGTAGGAGTAGCAAGCATTCAAAGAAGCCCACGATCATTGGGTCTCCGTTATCCTCAAAACTTTGATTCCGTACTCTTACACTCTCTTCGATACACATTCTAACTTAAAATCCAGTTACCCTCTCTCTCTCTCCTTTTCATGTCCCCATCGAATGGCAGGTCAAAGCTATATCACGTAATTTTTAGGAAAATAATTTTTACACTTTCCTTTTAATCACTCTTTTTGTTTTTGTTTTTATTCATATGAATTTATAATATTGTTCTTGAATGTGTGGAAAAATGTATTGAATAAATGGCAAGATAGTAAATTTAAGTGGATAAAGACAAAAAAAGGAGTATGGGTGGCTAAAAGGGGAGTGTGAAAATTTTGTTCTTAATTATCACCGTCATAAATGTAAGCGGAATACTTTTTTTATAAGATGTTTTTTACACTCTCGCTTCTATTTTTACTCCTGTTAACGCTCACGTTCACCTGCACGCATTTGAAACTAGCAAAGGAGTACTATGTGTTCGTATGTCTTTAATTAATCTCTATCTCAATGGTTGACAAGAGATTCAAAATGCATGTTTTATGGCTTACAAAAATACATTTGCTAGCAAAATCATATTAGTATGATCATGGTTAATTTAAACCGGGCATACAAAAGTTGTTGTTAATTGGTTTATCCACTTAATTAGCTAATTAATAGAACTTATCCATAAATGATTTATTTCTCTAGTCTTAAGAATTAATCCTTCAATTCTAGATCGATTGAATTCAGATGAAGTGATCAGATGTGGGACCATTAGTACTGCTACTTTGTTTAAGGTCATCCATAGTGGAATAATCAAAAGCCAATTGTTTTTAAATTTAACACTGTTGGTGCAAAAAATGGCTCACAATGGTATAATCAAACTTAGTAACATCCTTAGAAATAATCAAATTTTGGACTTTGGATAACCAAAACTAGCAACCTTTTTCAATAATCAAAATTTATGGACCCCACACCACATAAGTTAACTAGTTTCAAAATTTGTATACACACATGTTTCAATTGGTATTCTCTTCTTCTCTTTTTCGCCTACTCTATATCTTCTTCACTTCACCCACAAACTATTTCTTTTTCTTTCCCTCCAAAAGTGAAGCTCATATCTCTCAATCATCTACAATTTAACCCGTCATTGTCGGATTAAGGTATTGCCGGGTTAAGGTATTTCAATTAAATGACTCCGTGTTTCCAAAATCCTCGAGTTGTCACAGGTTATATGTTTATGGTATCCTGAGCATACGGGCGGTTCTTTGGTTCACGTACGTGGAAAGCTTTAGTTACAGACAAAGCTTCCTAGATGAGAGTTGTATCGTGGGAGTGGAACACCGATTAACTCGGTGCAAGAGGGGACGCATCTGCATCTTCTCTAACGAGAGAGCTTTAATTAAATAGAAACTTTAACGAATATTTCCAACACCATCAGCAGCAGCATATATATGACTGACAGACACTTCTTGGATGTTTTCTACTACTAGAATTTAGGACAGCTAATCCTATTGGAGTGCAAGTTGATAATATCCTTGAACAACAAATTAAAGGACACATTTCAATTCAGTAAATTATTGTCGGGATATTAGTGCTCCATCTGCGATTGAGATATTTTGTTTGTTTTTTTTGGCTGGCTTTCAGCGAAGACCCCTACAGCTACCATCACAAGCAAAATATGACGCCCTTGTTTAGCCACCAAATAAAGTGAGACCTAATTTAGTAGAAAATGAGTTGATGCAGTGGCGTAGCCAGGAATTAACGATAGTGGGGGCACTTTTTAAACACACTTCAACAAAAAAAAAAAATCATAATTAGCAACACCAAAATAATAAAAGAATGCTTGTGCTAAAAATAATTAAAAAAAAGAAAAGCTAACACATTTACTAAGGAAGGTAGTAATTTCATAAACTATCAAAACAAATCAATTGTTTGAATTGTCTCAATGGACCAAGTCTAATAGCACTTAGATACACAATAACTAAAATGTTAATATTCAGCAATCTTGATCCAATCAGAAAAAATGTGCTTTTCTTTTCAATTTATGCTTAAACCTCTAATTTCGTCACGCGTTGTGAGTTCTATTAACAAAGACAAGATTACTTTCACAATTGTGAATAATTAATGAAGTATAATGCATATAACCCATGGTTTAGCCACTTACAAATTCGGACATTATGTATTGAGGAGTTTCAAATGGTGAGTGGTGACTCTTTTTATTCATTAAACATCTCACTTCGCAAGTGTAGTGGAATTGTTGTAATATTGGAAACAAAAAGTTGAGAATGAAATATATACAAAATGTATTAAAGTGATTAAACAAAGAACAATTTAAGAAGCCAATTACAGGAAAAAATACAAAATCTGAAAAAAAAAAAAAAGAGTATTTAGTTCAGTGGGGGCGTGTGCCCCCGCTCGTCCTCAAGTGGCTCCGCCGCTGAGTTGATGTATATTCCTTCTCTCAATATTGGAGGCTCAAAGATCATTTTCAATTAAATGATCAAAAGAAAAAGAGAGACTAAGATCATTTTCAATTAAATAGAAATTTCATTTAGATTTTTCATGCACAAAAAATGATAGTATTTGGTTACTTGGAGACCACTGGCTGAATTGAGTTTCAAATTATTCTCCTTAAAGATTAGTTAAGATTGGTCATTCAAATGACCTTAAAACCTTGTATAAAACATCGGATGATGAGTAATTATTCAAATAGTTCTGGAACAAGGAATAGTGTCCGTACGTGCTTCGGGACTACCTAATAATTTTCGAAATGACTGATAGACATACACTGAAGCTTTTTGTAAAGGATTCCCATTTCCCCACTGCAAAGACTTCCCCCTAGAAATCACGATTGGTCTTCCATTGGCACGTGCCCATCACGTGCTCTTGACCTCCAAGACAAAAGTCTCTCTTATCCACTATACCAAATCCAACACAAACAGAGCTCTGAATTTTTCTACCAATGGCCATGCTTTGTTATAAGGCTTGCTCTCTAACCTCCCCTTTTTCTATGGCCTTTTACACGAGCCCGATTTTGTTCCTCCACTTAAAGAGTGGGCGAATAGTACCCACCACCTCATTGGTTGATACTGAACCTGCTTAATTTTAATTAACTATTGTTATGGTTTGAAATAGTAACAATGATAAAGATCCGAATCTTACTTACTTTTTAGCGTAACAACTTTGACACATAAAATCCAGCTATAAAATTCTAAAACGCCGATTGTCAATATAACTCACATTTCACTGGGCATAAAAGAGTCAAATGTTTTATTTATTTATTTATAAAAATGGTTTTTCGTGAGTTTTTAAACAACATTTTTAAAAATATGTTTTGGACACATGTATTACTCCATATGACACAGTTACGGACACATTTGCATTCGGAGTACTTGTGTATTCATGTGTCTAAATCCTATTTGAAGAGCAAGTGAAACATGAAATCCAAATGAGAAAACCAAAACAGAGGGATCGAGCAACAACAAAAACATAAAAGTGATGAAAAAATGCAATGAACCCAAGAAGGAAGTACGTCAAGTACTCTTTTCCGCATGTGGGGTGCTGGCGCAGGTGGCCCAGCACTATACCCCTAATGCATGAGGTCGGCGGTTCAAACCCCACCTCCTCCCCTTCCCCAACACTAATCTCTAACCGTTGCTAATATTCTCCTAAACTATGGCAAAAAAAAAAAAGTACTCTTTTCCCACTTTCCATTGGATACTCTCTCTCTCTCTCTCTCTCTCTCTCTCTCTCTCTCTCTCTCTCTCTCATTCATGTGAGTGATGAACAACAACATGGTAGGAGTAGCAAGCATTCAAAGAAGCCCACGATCACTGGGTCTCCGTTATCCTCAAAACTTTGATTCCGTACTCTTACACTCTCTTCGATACACATTCTAACTTAAAATCCAGTTACCCTCTCTCTCTCTCTCTCCTTTTCATGTCCCCATCGAATGGCAGGTCAAAGCTATATCACGTAATTTTTAGGAAAATAATTTTCACACTTTCCTTTTAATCACTCTTTTTGTTTTTGTTTTTATTCATATGAATTTATAATATTGTTCTTGAATGTGTGGAAAAATGTATTGAATAAAGGGCAAGATAGTAAATTTAAGTGGATAAAGACAAAAAAAGGAGTATGGGTAGCTAAAAGGGGAGTGTGAAAATTTTGTTCTTAATTATCACCGTCATAAATGTAAGCGGAATACTTTTTTTATAAGATGTTTTTTACACTCTCGCTTCTATTTTTACTCCGGTTAACGCTCACGTTCACCTGCACGCATTTGAAACTAGCAAAGGAGTACTATGTGTTCGAATGTCTTTAATTAATCTCCATCTCAATGGTTGACAAGTGATTCAAAATGCATGTTTTATGGCTTACAAAAATACATTTGCTAGCAAAATCATATTAGTAGGATCATGGTTAATTTAAACCGGGCATACAAAAGTTGTTGTTAATTGGTTTATCCACTTAATTAGCTAATTAATAGAACTTATCCATAAATGATTTATTTCTCTAGTCTTAAGAATTAATCCTTCAATTCTAGATCGATGGAATTCAGATGAAGTGATCATATGTGGGACCATTAGCACTGCTACTTAGCTTAAGGTCATCTACAGTGGTATAATCAAAAGCCAATTGTTTTTAAAGTTAACAATGTTGATGCAAAAAATGGCTTACAATGGTATAATCAAACTTAGCAACATCATTAGAAATAATCAAATTTTGGACTTTAGATAACCAAAACTAGCAACCTTTTTTCAATAATCAAAATTTATGGACCCCACACCACATAAGTTAACTAGTTCCAAAATTTGTATACACACGTGTTTCAATTGGTATTTTCTTCTTCTCTTTTTTGCCTACTCTATATCTTCTTCACTTCACCCACAAACTATTTCTCTTTCTTTCCCTTCAAAAGTGAAGCTCATATCTCTTGATCATCTACAATTTAACCCATCATTGCTGGATTAAGGTATTGCCGGATTAAGGTATTTCAATTAAATGACTCCGTGTTTCCAAAATCCTGTCACAGGTTATATGTTTATGGTATCCTGAGCATACGGGCGGTTCTTTGGTTCACGTACGTGGAAAGCTTTAGTTACAGACAAAGCTTCCTAGATGAGAGTTGTATCGTGGGAGTGGAACACCGATTAACTCGGTGCAAGAGGGGACGCATCTGCATCTTCTCTAACGAGAGAGCTTTAATTAAATAGAAACTTTAACGAATATTTCCAACACCATCAGCAGTAGCATATATATGACTGACAGACAGTTCTTGAATGTTTCCTACTAGTAGAATTTAGGACAGCTAATCCCATTGGAGTGAAAGTTGATAATGTCCTCGAACAACAAATTAAAGGACACATTTCAATTCAGTAAATTATTGTAGGGATATTAGTGCTCCATCTGCGATTGAGATATTTTGTTTGTTTTTTCTGGCTGACTTTCAGCGAAGACCCCTACAGCTACCATCACAAGCAAAATATGACGCCCTTGTTTAGCCACCAAATAAAGTGAGACCTAATTCAGTAGAAAATGAGTTGATGTATATTCCTTCTCTCAATATTGGAGGCTCAAAGATCATTGTCAGTTAAATGATCAAAAGAAAAAGAGAGACTAAGATCATTTTCAATTAAATAGAAATTTCATTTAGATTTTTCATGCACAAAAAATGATAGTATTTGGTTACTTGGAGACCACTGGCTGAATTGAGTTTCAAATTATTCTTCAAATTTAGGAATGCCTAAATTTAAACGATCAAATCTAAAAACAATCTTTGGTTACTTAATTTAGCAGTTTCCATGAAAATATGTCACAAAAATAACATTCTCTCATTCCAGCCCATTTCTCAAATTTAAGATTTTACAAGTACCTCATCACAATCCTATTCTCCATAAAGATTAGTTAAGATTGGTCATTCAAATGACCTTAAAACCTTGTATAAAACATCGGATGATGAGTAATTATTCAAATAGTTCCGGAACAAGGAATAGTGTCCGTACGTGCTTCGGGACTACCTAATAATTTTCGAAATGACTGATAGACATACACTGAAGCTTTTTGTAAAGGATTCCCATTTCTCCCCACTGCAAAGACTTCCCCTAGAAATCACTATTGGTCTTCCATTGGCACGTGCCCATCACGTGCTCTTGAGCTCCATGACAAAAGTCTCTTATCCACTATACCATATCCAACTCAAACAGAGCTCTGAATTTTTCTACCAACGGCCATGCTTGGTTATAGGTTTGCTCTATGACCTCCCCTTTTTCTATGGCCCGAGTCCGATTTTGTTCCTCCACTTAAAAAGTAACAATGATCGATAAAGATCCCTAGATCACATTTCACTGTCTATAAAAGAGTCAAATATATATATATATATATATATATATATATATATATTTTTATAATAAAATCGGTTTTAGTGAGTTTGTAAAAAATGTTTTCAGTGAATTTGTAAAATTCGTTTTCAAAAATATAATTCAGACACGTGTATTACTCCATATATATACCACAGTTACGGACACATTTGCATTCGGACTTGTGTTATAATGCGTGCATGTGTCTAAATCCTGATTTGAAGAGCAAGAAACATGAAATCCAAATGAGAAAACCAAAACAGATCGGGAAACATGAAAGAGGGAACAACAGGAAAACATAAAAAAGTGATGAAAAATGCAATGAACCCAAGAAGGAAGGAAGTACGTCACTCTTTTCCCACTTTCCATTGGATACTCTCTCTCTCTCTCTCTCTCTCTCTCTCTCTCTCTCTCTCTCTCTCATGTGGTGATGAACAACAACATGGTAGGAGTAGCAATCATTCAGAGAAGCCCATGATCATTGGGTCTCTGTTATCCTCAAAACTTTGATTCCGTACTCTTACACTCTCTTCGATACACATTCTAACTTAAAATCCAGTTACCCTCTCTCTCTCTCTCTCCTTTTCATGTCCCCATCGCATGGCAGGTCAAAGCTATATCACGTATAATTTTTAGGAAAATAATTTTCACTCTCCTTATAATTACTCTTTTTTTTTTATTCATATGAATTATAATATTGTTCTTGAATGTGTAGAAAAATGTATTGAATAAAGGGCAAAATAGTAAATTTAAATGGATAGAGACAAAAAAAAGAGTATGGGTGGCTAAAAGGGGAGTGTGAAAATTTTGTTCTTAATTATCACTGTCATAAATGTAAGCGGAATACTTTTTTTATAAGATGTTTTTTACACTCTCGCTTCTATTTTTACTCCTTTTAACGCTCACGTTCACCTCCACGCATTTGAAACTAGCAAAGGAGTACTATGTGTTCGTATGTCTTTAATTAATCTCCATCTCAATGGTTGACAAGTGATTCAAAATTATGCATGTTTTATGGCTTACAAGAATACATTTGCTAGCAAAATCATATTAGTATGATCATGGTTAATTAATTTAAACCGGGCATACAAAAGTTGTTGTTAATTGGTTTATCCACTTAATTACCTAATTAATATAACTTATCCACAAATGATTTATTTCTCTAGTCTTAAGAATCAATCCTTCAATTCTAGATCGATTGAATTCAGATGAAGTGGTCATATGTGGGACCATTAGTACTTAGCTTAAGAGGAAAGCATTAGGTAGCGATTAGGGAAAAGTCATGCTCATTTCAAAGCTAATTACCTTGCAACCTACTTTTAGCTGATTAAGCAACCAATATTTTACTACAGTACTATATATGTAGTATTTAAGTAATGCGTGAATATTAAAATAGGATTGTTCAAGATCTCGAGATTGGAACAAGACTGAGGATATGACCTTCGCGCGCATGACATCAACCACCAACAAAAAGATACGGTTCCTTATAAATATTCCGAGTGTTCGAGCCAACTTGCGTGCATCTCAGCTAATTTCGAAACACTGAAGTTAACGAACCGGCTAGATGAGACTAAATTACTTTTTGTCATGCTCGCACTCAACCAGTCTGTTAGAGTTGTTAATTATTGGTTTGCATATGAACACAGGTACGTATATACAACATATTCATATCATATGATCAGTGAGATCTATCGGTTCGAGTGGAAATTTTCATACAGAACATTGCTCTGGCTTTAATTGAGGCCTTACAAGTGGACGGTGGGATTGATCTTCCAGAATAAGTCGAGGTGCGAGTAAACTGAACCCGGACACTTAGTTTTATCAAAATGGGAAAAAACTTCACATGGTCCACAGTTGGTACATGTATATAGGTCTTATCTTATTAGCCTCTTGTCCCTTTATATGACGTCCGGTTCTAAATATTGCTAAATCTTGTTTTGTCCAAATTATACTCCTCTCTCTCTCTCTCTCTCTCTCTCTCTCTCTCTCTCTCATGACACATTCAAGAGTCACGATTTGCAATGTTTATTGTGAAGGAGCTACTATATATCTTTACTAGGCTGACATGAATGAAGAACAAGCAATGGGATAAGTCCCATATTTTAAGCCCTCCAAAATCATACTTAATTAATTTCAGCATGTGGACCAGTTGTTTTAGTGCTAAACTAAGCTCATATTATAAAATTTTAAATTACAGTGCCCAATGAGGCATGGATTTTAGTACACTGAACCTTCCCTACAGGAGGTGTAGTGATAAAAAATAGATTCCCTACTTTCTTATATATGGAGTAATTGGGAGGCAATGACCTGATTTACATCCATCCCCATTACTGTACTTTCTTTTCGAACCTATCCACCTCGTATCCACTATTCTTCTTTATTCGCCCGACAAACGAGCCAGTATGTTAGCTCGAATACCCTAGTATCAAAAAATAATTCCGGTAGTAATTCTTGGATCACCAATTGCTACTAGTCCTTTTTTGGCATAAGAATCAAAGAAAGAAAAGTGATAACAACTGGTCAAGACTTGAGACTTAGGGATTTATTTTCTCTCTCCTAAAATGTTCGAAACTTATCAAGTGTTATCAACTCTCAACTAGCTAGCTTCCGCTAGTAGACGGTGCGATTGGGTCCCATAGTTTAGTCGAGGCGCGCGCTGCACAGTACTTGCACTAGCTTGTACAGTTGTGCTTTGATCTCCACAATCTAAGGGGAAAATTAAATAAGGTAGCTTCTGATATTTACTATAGAGTAATTAATTAATGGTCCAACAAGCCAGGAAATCTATACGAGACTTGGTCTCCTTGAACATATCATCAAAGGTTGTTAATCTGTCTAATCAACATTTGGAATCTACAGGATATATGCCAACTGTAAACTACAAGAAATCTACTGGAGTATATAAAATATTTTTTTAAAAAAAACATAGTGGAGTGTAGGAGTAATAGTATTTTTTGCCCCAAAAATAAGGCATCAAACTATGGAGTATTGAATACTACTATTTCAAAAAGAAAAAGAAACCTATATTAGTACGATATAATTATGCATGTTTCCTCTGAGCCATCACGATGGAGATATATATTTCTAATAATCAGATGTCCGGACCAATTTTCGCACGACTCGCCTGATACGAGACTCTACAATTAACAACTGGTCAATAACCCCCATGATCCCCTTTTATGTTTTTCTTTTTTGGTTCTTTGATGCTGGCTGATGACATATTATTTTAGTCTTTTGATTTGGTCTACCATACATACTGACATACATAGTGGTCCTTTGGAACATCCAAGAACTTCAATGCCAAAAGTCAATGTTAGTGATCACAACCCAGTATTTGACCAAAAAATATTGGAATCACTTGCAATATCTGTGAGCCAACACATACGTAGCCATCATTCTAAAGAAATGATTAAAAAGAAAAAAAGAAAAAAGAGGCTTAATTACATCTTGCCCTCCTAAACCATCACACTTTAACAAATTACCCCATGAACTATATATAGAACTTGACCGCCAAAAATTACCAAAACCTTTCAGCTTGGCTCTTTATTAGTTTTCAGCCGTATGTTGCCGTGAAAGAGCCCAGAATAGTGTTCAAATGTTTTTTGTTTCTCACAATGACTAGCATGTCCAAATGATATGCGTATAAGCTAAGGTAAGATCTTTGTCCAGATCATCTTCTTTCATTCACCCCTATCTATCTATTAATATTGTCTATGTTTTATTCCCGTTAAGACCCCGGCCCTCTATGCCCTTGCATCATCCATCGAGAAACTAAATAGCTCTTCATGTAATCAAAATTGACAAAGGCTAGTCCTTGATTTGATAGATTTTTTAATTTTTGGTCAAACGGAAATTCAATAAAACTTAAGGAAGAGAGTACCACATTAAGAGTACAACCAAAGTTTTGGGCACTTAAGCATAAGAGCTCGCAACCTAGTCAAGCACTTGCCTGATATTCAGGCTATCTCTAATTACAAATTCCCTCATCGCGATAGGCATGTCCATAACAAACACGAGGTCTTCTGTGTGTTCCGCTCCCATCCTAGCAAGGTGGTCGGCGCAGATTTGATAGATATGTAAGTTCATGAATAGCATTCCCAAAAATCTCGCCATATTGGAGAAAAATAAGGTATGAAAACTATTCGAAGATCTTTAACGGTCATTAACTAAAGCTTAATGAGGGGCCCAAGTTGAAAAGGTTTAGATAGTTTAAGGTGGTCATGAACGTGTAGGATTTCTTAGTTTAAGGGGTGATTTGAAAAGGTGTGATAGTTCAAGGTGTCAGATGTAATTAAGCCAACAAACAAACACATACAAAGACACATTTGGTACCCAACATGCCCTTTGGATTGAGATGATGAGAAAACAGAAAAGGTTATTCCAATCTCGCCAAAAATAGATGTTGGCCCAATAAAGATTCATATTTTTCTTCAATTCTCAAGATTCATAACTCAGTGTCCGAACCAATTTACGGGCATTTCGACTTTTTAAATGGATGACGTGACGTTGATTTTCTCTTCTTCTTCTTTTTTCCCGATCCAAAAGGACTGTGAAAGTAGATGTTGGCTTCAAAAGCAAATGTGTAAAAATATGGGTACTAGGGACAAGCACTCAACCGCTAGAGTGTGGGCCGCACTGTAGGATTTTCCTCCCCGCTAGAGTGCTGTTTAGCTAAAACTACCCTCGGTTAGAAAATTAGAGTAACCTTTTCTTCATCTAACCCCGATTTTAGTTGAACTTTTTGACCTTCTACTTGAATTTGAAATAGTACTAGCTGTAGTAAATTTTAGTCCAAGAACAGTGTGGACGAGGAGACAAAGAAACACCGACCGTCCTCGTGAAGGTTTGACTAGATAGCTACATTTCTATTCTAGAGTAAAAAGTCCAAGGCAAAAGGGGGATCTTTTGGCATTCGAGCCGTTCTATGTTTTTCTGGCCGCTGTTGCCTTCCCTCGATCTTAATTTCAACCCTTTTTTCCTTCCAAGGGAATTTGTCACTTTGTAATAACAAATTTTTTTCTTGGCAGTCAGGGATGTTCGGATCAACTTAAGCGCACCTCGACTATTTCTCCCGTTCCGGTCAAAGGCAGGCATCCATATCCACGCCTGGACTAGGGGATTCACAAGAGATTTCTCTTTTGCGATCTGGCCTCAAAATGTTGTCAAGTTCCAAACTCAGAATGTCTGAGTTTATAGCTCATGGTTGTTGTCATAAACTTAAGGCTCATTCTATCCCATGAAAACTTTGTTCCATCACTTAAAACATGATGAGTTTAACTTCCAACTCCAATTGTGCAACATAGAACTAGATTTGAGAAGGGTATTTTGGTTGTTGGAAAAATTTAGCTAATCTAACTCGATTTTTGGTTGTCCTGATTAGAGCTCGTTCAAGATCATCTGTTCGCGCATAAGTAAACTATTAACTCTTTTTTTAGCTTGTTAAACTAATTAATTCAACTAAAACAATATAAACTATGGAAAAAACGTTGCTTAATTGCAATTTCTAATGCCCAAAAAATATCACACCACACATTTTTCGTATTGTCTAAACGGACTAAACAAGCAAAAGGCCACCAACTAAAAGTACATTTAGCAAAAATAACTTGCCAGAGCTATATATATAGAGACAAACTTTTTAGGAAAAACCCAGCCTAAACTCGGACATAGAGCGTGTTTGCGATAGTTGTGGATACATGTGTGCACCACTTCTTTCTTGATCAGGAGGGGAGCGGGCCGTTCTCGTCCAATACTGTTATTCATCTTTCTATTGCAGAATGGACCGCTACTCGTGATGGACTGAGATTCTTTTAAATGCCCTTTCTCTTTCGTTAATGGTTACGATATCAATCGGGTACCCCCTTCATCTATCTTCCCATCACCAGGTGTGAAAGCTCTCTTGCTTAAAACGCGGAGCATAATAGAATAGACCGCTACTTGTGATGGACTGATATTCTTTTAAATGCCCTTTCTCTTTCGTTAATGGTTACGATATCAATTGGGTACCCCCTTCATCTATCTTCCCATCACTAGTAACGGGTGTGAAAGCTCCCTTGCTTAAAACGCGGAGCACAATAGAATAGACCGCTACTCGTGATGGACTGAGATTCTTTTAAATGCCCTTTCTCTTTCGTTAATGGTTACGATGTCAATCGGGTACCCCCTTCATCTATCTTCCCAAGTACTAGGTGTGAAAGCTCCCTTGCTTAAAACTGTTGGAAAAATTTCGGCAGCCACGTAACATTCCAGAGAACAATTTCATTTCCAATAATAAAATTACAGGAATAAATCGAATTACAAGAAACAAAACAATTTACAGAATATGAAGAACGAGATTCAAACTGATTATTTACAGAACATCGAACCGAGGCCTGTGTATTACCACAGTCACCTTAAGAAATATTCGCCGCCTACCGTGGGTGTTGTAGGTTGCGTCGGCGACTTTCTCCTAGGGTTGGCTTGGCTAAACCGCAAGCTGTCGGAACACCGCCGTCGACTGCCTTGGCGAACTGACTATCGTCTGCCTCTCTCTCTCAAGAACGAATATAGGAGTATGCTGGATTGCTGTGAGTTTTTTCTGTGTTTTCTCCAAGAACGTGAGGCACCTATTTATAGGGGAAGGAGGCAGGAAAGGTGTAATGCTGCCATTATTCTGCCAATGAATTCTGTCAATGAATTCTGCCATTGAAGAGGGAGGTTACGGGAATGAATTCACAATCATGGAGGGGTTACAGAATTCACACATCAATACGTCTATTTATTGTGGTGCGTCCAGATACAACGAACCCAGTTCATGCTCGGTTGCCTCGAGAGAGCCTCCGGTAGCCCCGATTTCATTCATCTGAAATTCCATAAAATTTTCAACAATCCCCCCCATGAATGGAATTGGCAGGCATACTGATGCAGAGTACAAAGCTGATCCGAGAGAGCGGCAACGGATAATTCCTGCATAGGATAGGTGGCTTTTGGCCTGGAACCTTCCCTTGTGATAGCCTATCGGGTTTACTGGCAGACTAGTGTGCGGTCCCGCTTTGAACTATTCCGCCGCTGATGTAAACCGAGACAACAGACGTCACACAGGACTTCTCCTGACGTAGTTCAGTTCTCACTGTTGGGTTCATTTTGGCCATGACACCCACTTCCTGGTTCTGCGAGTATTTTCTCGAGAATTTTTGCCACAATTCTCAAAGAAGCGGCCCCACTTCATACTAACATAGGTGACCTTCCTGTAAGGGTATCCTGTTATACCCTGCCTGGCAACCCAGCGCATAGGAGTCATTAAAAGCAATGCTTAACCTCTTTCATTCGCAGGTATCACTGTTCTACACCATAGGAATAGGCAGGAGACCGAATCTCCTCAGTGATCGTTCTCAGCTACTCGCGAAAGATAGTCTCATTGAACCTAGATCTTGGGATCTCTAGTCAACTAGGTTGGCTACCTCCACGGTAACTATGAGCGTAGTGGCTTTAGCCCCATTCCTTTCGATGCTTGCTCAACTAACTCTCGGTTTAACCATTTGGTTAACGGATCCGCAATATTGTCCTTTGACCTCACATAGTCAATAGCGACAACCCCACTAGAGAGTAGTTGCCTAATGGTATTATGTCTACGTCGAATATGTCTAGACTTACCATTATACAAATTACTCTGTGCCCTACCAATTGCAGATTGACTATCGCAATGGATACTAATCGGTGGCACAGGTTTCGGCCATCTTGGAATATCCTCCAAAAACTGACGGAGCCACTCGGCCTCCTCCGCCGCTTTATCCAGAGCGATGAACTCTGATTCCATTGTTGAACGTGCTATACACGTCTGTTTGGAGGATTTCCAAGAAATAGCTGCACCACCAAGTATAAAGACATATCCACTTGTGGATTTAGAGTCCTTCATATCTGATATCCAGTTCGCATCACAATACCCTTCTAGTACTGCTGGATATCTGGTGTAGTGCAACCCCAAACCACGAGTATACCTTAAATAGTGCAGAACCCTGACTATTGCTTTCCAGTGATCACGACCTGGATTACTCGTGTATCTGCTCAGTCTGCTGACTGAGTAAGCTATATCAGGCCTTGTACAACTCATTAAGTACATCAGGCTCCCAATTATCTGAGAATACTCTAATTGAGATATGCCTTCCCCCCCATTCTTGGATAAATGCAGACTTAAATCCACAGGGGTTCTTGCGGTTCTTGAATCAGACGAGTTGAACTTCTCAAGAATCTTGTCAACATAGTGTGTCTGAGACAACGCAAAACCGACAGAGGTTCTGGTGATCTTGACACCCAGAATGACGTCTGCAAGGCCCATATCCTTCATGTCAAACTTCGAGTTTAACATATTCTTGGTAGACTGAATGACCCTTTCATTGCTACCAACAATGAGCATGTCATCAACGTAAAGACACAAAATGACATACCCTTCGTCTGTGTCTTTGACATAAACACACTTGTCACATTCGTTGATCTTGAAACCACTTGACAACATAGCATTGTCAAATTTCTCATGCCATTGTTTTGGTGCTTGCTTGAGCCCATACAGAGACCTAACAAGCCTACATACTTTCCTTTCTTGGCCCGGCGCGGAAAAACCCTCGGGTTGTTCCATATAGATCTCTTCATCTAAATCGCCGTTCAGGAAAGCTGTTTTGACATCCATTTGATGTATCTCAAGGTTACGCAAAGCTGCGATCGCGATGATCATCCGAATGGAAGTAATCCTTGAGACTGGTGAGTAAGTATCAAAGTAATCTAGGCCTTCTTTTTGTCTGTATCCTTTGATAACAAGCCTAGCTTTGTACTTATCAATCGACCCATCTGCTTTCATCTTCCTTTTGAAGATCCATTTGTAGCCGAGAGGCTTACTGCCTGGTGGCAAATTCACCAGTTCCCACGTATGGTTTTGCAGTATGGAGTCAATCTCACTCTTAATGGCCTCTTTCCACAAAGGACCCTCAGGGCAGCTTACAGCTTCCTGGTATGTCCGAGGCTCATTTTCTACCAGATAAGTCAGAAAATCTGGACCAAAAGATGTTGATGTTCTAGCTCGCTTGCTACGTCGTGGTTCAACATCAACTCTTGTTCTTGGCCGTGTCTGCTTTCATTAGCCGGATGCAAAGTCCGTTTAGCAGAACTTGACTCTCCAATGGATCTATAAGGAAATATGTGTTCAAAGAACACTGCATTCCTAAACTCCATGAGAGTACTCTTGTGAATATCTTGTATATCTGACTCATACACAAGAAAACGATAGGCACTACTATCGTCTGCATAACCGATGAACACACAATCAACAGTTTTAGGGCCTATCTTCTCCTTCTTAGGAGGAGGTACAGCCACCTTCGCTAGACAACCCCATGTTCGTAAGAATGCATAGTTAGGCTTCCTACCTTTAAACAATTCATACGGGGTTTTACCAACGTCTTTGCGAGGTATTTTATTGAGGATGTAATTAGCAGTGAGAACAGCATCTCCCCACATGTTCTGAGGCAACCCAGAACTGATCAACATAGCGTTCATCATATCCTTCAATGTACGATTCTTGCGCTCAGCAATTCCGTTAGTCTGAGGCGAATAAGGTGCTGTGGTCTCATAGATTATTCCGTGTAGGGCACAGAATTCTCCAAACGGTGACTGAAATTCACCACCACGATCACTTCTGACCACCTTAATTTTTCTGCTCAGTTGATTCTCAACCTGAGTCTTATAGTGAACAAACTTATCCAGGGCTTCATCCTTGCTTTTTAGCAAATACACATAGCAAAATCGAGTGCTATCATCGATAAAAGTAATGAAATACTTGTTACCGGCCCGAGTTTGGACATATTTCAGATCACACACATCAGTGTGGATTAAACTCAAAGGTTCTGTGCTTCTTTCTACTGCTTTGAAAGATGCTCTGGGCATTTTAGCCTCTACACAGGTCTCACACTTGTGTTTTTTATCAATTTGAAAAGCTGGAATATGGTCCAAGTTAATTAATCTACGCATAGAATCATAATTAACATGACCTAGTCTACCATGCCACAAAAAAGAAGACTCAAGCACATAAGCAACAGGGGATTTCTTTTTATTGATAGTAGGGATAACAGTCATTACATTCATCTTAAAAAGACCATCGGTCATGTAACCTTTCCCTACATACATTCCAGCTTTAGTCAGAGTGACCCTATCAGCCTCGAAAACCAGGCGGAAGCCGTGCTTGCTCAACAGCGAACCAGAAACCAAATTCTTGCGAACATCTAGCACGAACAGCACATTATTCAGAGTCAACTCTTTTCCTGAAGTCATCTTCAGGACCACTTTCCCCTGCCCCGCAACATCCGAGGTAGCTGAATTCCCCATAAACAGTTTCTCACCGTTAGCAACCGGCTCGAAAGTAGTGAACAACTGCCTGTCACAACAGATATGACGTGTAGCCCTAGTGTCTACCCACCATTCCTGCGGGTTTGAACCCACCATGTTCACTTCAGATACCATAGCCGAGAGGTTGATATCAGACACTGCTGCCTCCACCTGAGCCAAATGTGCCTGAGCGCGAGGGTTAAGCGGCTTCTTACACTCCGAAGCTTTATGCCCAAACTTGTTGCAGTTGAAGCATGCACCTTGAAACTTCTCTTTCTGTTTCTTGACAACCCCACCTCTTGGTCCCAGATTGACACTTCTGTCCTTCTGTTTGCCAGCTTGCTTGTCAGACCGCTTGTCAGAACGCCTGTCATACTGGTTTTTCCTCACACCGGAAGATTGACCATGCTCCATCATATTTGCCTTGGCCATGTAGGAGGTCTTCGCACTCCTATCCATACCCCGATTCTCCTCTTCAATACGGAGTTTGATGAAAAGAGCCTCCAAGGTCATCTCCTTATTCTTGAACATGAGATAGCTTTTGAACTCTTTCCATGCTGGGGGTAGCTTGTGGATGACTGCAGCCACCTGGAATGCTTCACTCAGAATCATCCCCTCAGTCCTGATCTCATTGAGCAGGAGCTGCAGCTCTTGGACTTGGACTGCCACGGACTTGGAGTCCACCATCATGTAATCAAGGAACCGGCCCACAACGAATTTCTTGGACCCAGCCCCCTCGATCTTGTATTTCCTGTCTAAGGATTCCCATAATTCCATAGCCGACGGAGCCTCGCCATACACAGAATACAGCGAATCATCCAGAGCATTCAGAATGTAATTCTTGCACATATAGTCATGCTCTTTCCATCTGGCCACATCAACCCGCTTCTGAGTGTCAGGATCATCCTCAGCAATAACAGGTGCTTCCTCGACAAGCCACTTTGCCAAGTTCAAGGTGGTGAGATAGAACAACATCTTCTGTTGCCACCTTTTGAAGTCCACCCCAACAAATTTGCTCGGCCTCTCCACGTGAGATATTGGAACCGAGGGAATCCCAGGAATAGGAGCATGAGTTGGAATAGCACCATGGCCATTTCCATTGCCACTGACACCACCAGCCTCTTTGTCTTTGCCAGTGACGGTAGTTTTCTCTTGCACAGTAGTCATGTTTTCCTGAAATTAGGAACAACCACATATAAGAGAACAAATCTCAATATCAAAAATGACAAGCTATACATGCATAGATTAACAATCTATCAAACAAGCTAAGTCTGACATCCCCACAATACCATGTAACCTGGGGGTCCCAGGGGGCTCGCCCCCTGGCGGGGGTCTTAGGGGGCAGCGCCCCCTGACGAGGGTCCTGGGGGCAGCGCCCCCGGGCGGGAGTCTGAGGGCTGGCAGCGCCCCCGAAAGGTAAACGGTATACACAATCTGCTACTTGCAAAAGTGTGGCCATCCACCTTCCCCTTCTGTTTTTGGAGTCCAATCCATGTACTGATGTATATCACTTGCCATGCACAAGGGCTGAGCACTCACACCGTCCACTGGTTGAGTACTTCAGGCCGAGAGCAACCCAGGCGTCAAGCACATGAACTGCACACCGGGCAGATCATAAACATTAGATCAAGGCCAGGTGATGTCAAGGCAGAAGCCAAGTAGATCACCCCAGAGGCCAACAAAAAATGATCCAAGGCCAAGCCGCGCACGACTGCCTTAGGCCGTAGCCTCTCTGTTCGCAACATGGTCGAGTCACGCATGACTGATCTTGGCCGAAGCCAAACAGGTCTGACTTATTCTCATATCAATCTCCAAACAATCTGCTGAACAGATTGATAATTCCGTCTTACACCAGTGATTCACCATCATGAAAACTAATCTGTTTTGAATCTGTTCTTGCAACTCAAATGTTAGTCCAAAACAGAAATTGTTTTCTGGAATCCGTTGCCGATCAGTGATCAACGAATATTTCTTAAGCTTGTTGGAAAAATTTCGGCAGCCACGTAATATTCCAGAGAACAATTTCATTTCCAATAATAAAATTACAGGAATAAATCGAATTACAAGAAACAAAACAATTTACAGAATATGAAGAACGAGATTCAAACTGATTATTTACAGAACATCGAACCGAGGCCTGTGTATTACCACAGTCACCTTAAGAAATATTCGCCGCCTACCGTGGGTGTTGTAGGTTGCATCGGCGACTTTCTCCCAGGGTTGGCTCGGCTAAACCGCAAGCCGTCGGAACACCACCGTCGACTGCCTTGGCGAACTGACTATCGTCTGCCTCTCTCTCTCAAGAACGAATATAGGAGTATGCTGGATTGCGGTGAGTTTTTTCTGTGTTTTCTCCAAGAACGTGAGGCACCTATTTATAGGGGAAGGAGGCAGGAAAGGTGTAATGCTGCCATTATTCTGCCAATGAATTCTGTCAATGAATTCTGCCATTGAAGAGGGAGGTTACGGGAATGAATTCACAATCATGGAGGGGTTACAGAATTCACACATCAATACGTCTATTGATTGTGGTGCGTCCAGATACAACGAACCCGGTTCATGCTCGGCTGCCTCGAGAGACCCTCCGGTAGCCCCGATTTCATTCATCTGAAATTCCATAAAATTTCCAACAAAAATGCGGAGCGAGACGCAATTTTCCCTGCCCTAAAGGGGAAAGCAACTTGATTGAGAATGAGCGGGCCTAGCTTCTTTCGGTTGCTTGCATCCGAATGCTGGAAGGGATGAATAGAGAGTTGCCGGTGTATTAGACACGGCTTTGCTATGTGCTATTCATGGTGCTACCGTGGAAAATACTTTATTTGAAGATGGTGATGGTGCAAATACATTCCGTGATTTTAACCCAACTCAAGCCTTAGATTTTAACTTCAGATTCTACTGCAGATTCCAAATTTTAGTAGAGGTTGAGAAACTTGTTTGTTGCAGCTGCAAGATTTTGAAAACTTCATTCCTATTTTGAGAATTTGTGTTGCAGAATCCCAAAAGCTATCTAAACCTAGCATTGAATTTTGGAGAACTTCTTTAATTTTTTTTAGGTGATCAGAATTTGTAATTTTTAAAAATCAATTATGTAGAATTTTTGACAAACATTTTAAAACTAATTTTTAGAAGCTAGATTCTAAAAGTCTATCAAAATAATTTTTCGCAAACACCGACATAGACGTCACACAGAGTAGGATAAAGGCTTTTCAAGTTGGGCCCTGCTCTACCAATGGGTTCTTTCAAATTCAGGGCCCAGCCCGTTTAACCTTACATAGGATCACCAGGCTGGCCCTCGCGTGGGGGAGCACGTGGCTAAACTCCTGTTAAGTTGAATAGGGCATGATGATGGATTGTACTAGATTTGTAGAGTAGCACCCTATGCATTGAGTGATTATTCAGTACTCTTGAAGCAGCGTCACGTGATGTTCCATTAGCCTTGTTCCCACATATTTGTACGAGAACTACACACTTCGTGAAGGAATTCACACAACTGTGTAGTGGAGAATGGAATGGGTGATGCTTTCAAACACCCCATGTAAAGCGGCCGTTCATCTCGGCAATCGACGACTCAAATCTCCGTCGAGCAATCGACGGTTCAGATTCAATCCGAGTCGTCCACGTCGACGATTGTTTTGCTGGGATGCCGCTCGGTAGCATCCCTCTGTGGCTCTGTCTGTGAAGAAGCCTCTGGAGCACAGCGTAATGGTGCTCTAGGAGCAAGTAATAATTTTTTCCAAATGTATGCTTCCAATTGTACTTAAAAATCCCATGTTCAGAGTATAAAGACAGATGCACCAAATTATCCTAGAGCACAGGACAATGACCCGATTTTTATTTTGATAAATATGAGTAGTTTAATTATTTATTGCTAAAATAGTACTATTAGACTGTAAATTATTTATACAACTTCAAATAAATAAATATAAATATTGATAATCAATCAATATCTCTGCGTAACATGTTGGTCTTTTGGATAGATGAACAGTTGGCCGGAATTTTTGAATGTTCATTTCAGTTTTGACCCTCCATTATAAACTCAACTTAATATATAGTTACAAATATTCAATTGATCCTGTTATTTTTGCATGAATTGTGAGGATATTCGTAAGGATCTTATAATGTGATAGATTCCTCATGCGAGACAAAAGTCGGGTTCCATTATCGTTTTACTTTGAACCGTTTGTTTTTATAACTTTTGATGCGTGTCGTCATTTATGCGTAAGAAATTAAATTTATCGAACAGCAACATTGATCAGAACGAAACGCTTTTTTTGACAAGAAAAATGAACAGTTAGACTTTAACTGTTTATTTCTCTCGTCACATATAATTCGACCTGATTTTTTTGCATAGCGATAAAACACACCAAGCCTTACAAAGAATAGCGTTCAAACTTTTTATACTCCTCTAACCTAGGCTCCTAGCCCCGTTCTGCTAAGATTCTTATTTTTTAAGTACTTATTTTTTGTTTTACGAGACAGATCATTCTCTCACAATACATCACATTTAACTATTACTTATTTTCCTTAGCCGGGCCTAACTAAAAGGCTGCTGATTTTGCCACTCTCCTTTTTGTTAACGCCACTCCCGTGTATTTTTACACTTGCAGGAAAGTGACGTTATCAAAAAAATGAAATGGCAAAATCATTTTCCCAACTAAAAATAGAAACAACCTTTTTCTTTGCTGTTCTCTCTTAGTTGGCAGTTTCTCATAAAGTTTGTTTTCTTCTGTTTCCTACAGTTCACAAAATACGAAAAGGCCAAGAAACCCTTCAAACTTCTTCACAAGTTCTAACTTTTAACGAACACTTTCAAACTTCCTCACAAGTTCAAACTTCTACACTACCAAAATCTTGACATTTAAAGTAAAATCGTAAATCGGTGAGCGATAAATATCATCAAACATCAGAGATTTGTCACATTCTATAAAAACATGGTGGCCTTGTTCGTCTTGAAGTCTCAAAACCCGTAACGCTACGTACAAACAACGACCACGTCAGCTGATCATTTTTCGAGTATCATCACTGTACGTACCGGTGAAATATTAAAACATATTCCACTCGTACGGTAATAACACACCACATGATACCCAAAATACGGTCACCGTAATAAATCTTGTTTTGAGCTAGTCGAAAGAATCACATAAAACAAGATAGGTATTTCCTACTCCTCCCCACATGGAACTCTCAATTGTGCTTACCTGGCAAGAATGGGGAATTTAGATCCCCTGGTCATCATTCCACATCCCCACTGCCACCACTGTATGGGCTAACCCTTCTCTGCTGTCAGCCTGTCACCATCCAAACTTGACTGCCCCTCCGTCAGAACTAACGGAATGCTCCCCTCGCCGATCGGCATATTCGCCGCCTCCGTTTACTTGCTTAGCTGGTGGGTGTCCTTCACCACTGTGTGTGTGCCCCGGAATGGGCCAGCTGGCAAGCACATGGCCAGCTTCTGCTGTCGATGCTGTGTATCTCGTGAATTCACTTTACTACCCCTTGGGACGTTGACGAAATCTTTCCACATTTAGGCTGGATTTTTAAGCTTAATTTATTCGATTTGAATTTTTTTTTTCATTTCTATTTTTTTTTATTGTTGTTCATTTGAAATTTCAAGTTACTTTTACATTTCGATGAGGATATATAAAATATGATCGAAATTATAAGAAAATCAAGTCAAAACATAAAGCAAAATATTTACGCCTGTTTACGTTTTTTCCTACGTTTTTCGAATTTTTAAACTTTAGTCCATGTCTGTTTACTTTTTCTTTTTTGTCATCGAGAAGAATTTCACAAGTCTGACGGTTTTTGACCAAACATTAAAAGATTTACAAACAAAAAGTAATGATTTAAAAAAGAGAGTACGAGCGTTTAAGTTGAACCTTAATCAGATATCTATTCTATTCTTAAGTCACACAATTCACCTGTGCATACATGATCGGAAGCACGAGGTGTGATCGTGAAAGGATCTTTGAGTCACACTTCATAATGTGAGAATTGAAAACGAGAGTGCGTGAGTCATTTTAAAAAATTAATGTGACTAAGCTCTATCCTTATGACGATCATGTTGAAAGGATAACATGGATTGTGGAATGTTATTACCCTGGTTAGAAGTATTTTTGGCAAAACAAGGAACAAGGCATGGGCATTAATGGAAAGTGAATTCAATGAAGGGTGGGTAATTTGGGAAGTTCAATAGACACTGGTGGCTTTTGGCTTGCGTATGAATGTGAAAATCTAGAAAGTACAGGAATCTAGGATAGGACTACTAAACTAGTAGTTGTAGTTCAGTAGTCACAAAATAGTGAAATACACTGTATTTACACACACCACACAATTAAAGGCAGGCCAGTCGAGCAGATTATACTAGAGTGTACTATAATTTTTATTTTATTTTCAAACGTCAATCGGGTCTCTGAATTAGCTTACGCTCATCCATACTAGTAATATATTCGTCGATCTGGTTAGAAACAAGTCATTCACGAAAGGACTAGAAAATACACAAGAAATTACGACGTAATTCTGATCAATTGTGTAGAAAGGAAACACATCAACTAACTAGACTAACCCTTGGCGTACTAGAGTGTAAATACTGGAGTAGTAGTGAGTTATTGATCAAAGATGTGATGTCTTGAATTTATCTGGATGAGAAAAAAAAAGGAAAGTTAAGATATTGATTGGACTAGAGTTCGAAAAAAAAAACAATATGAATAATTTTTTTATTGGTTTTTAAAAATTTTGATAGTAATTTTACAATTCTAAACATTTAGAAAACACAAATACTTTATTTAGTTTTGGAGTGCTTTCATTCTAGTTTTGCTACTGAATATCGAAAATCATGTGTAATTTTTTCAGGATTCAATCTCCCCACTCGTTCTTCGTCTGAGCATATTCGACACTTCATGCTTTTAATAAAATAAAAGAAAGTTATTGTAGTACGTGAATATTGGAAGAATCTTTACTAATTCTCACTTTTTAATATTTCAATATAATGATAATTGGTGCAAGATGTAATTCTTTGTTTCATCTCCGCATTTTTTCTAGAAGCATTTTCCCTCATTAATAAACAATAGACGCTATTAATTAATCTCATTTACGGTATGAATATTGTTACTCTTTCTCTCTGATCATTTTATTGATCCTTTTAACATTTTAATCTAAGCGTAGTCAGTTCATCAAAATTTAAACTTAACTTTTATTCAAAGCATTAGCCTTTTGTTTTCCACTTTTTAAGTATTTTTAAATTAAATTATTTTGAATAAAAAATATATTTTTGTCCAATTAGATCTCTAATCAAACGATCACATAAAATCAGAGTATAAATATTTCCGTATAACAAATTTAATCCAAATTCGAGTTCTGTTTTCATGAGAATCCTAAGCAATTGTATATCCCTTGTGCCATCAAAGCTCAATAAATTCTACAGCAAGTTTTATTAAATGCACTTACCAAAAAAACCCACCAACTCCACTTTTATAACTTCATTAAAGTGACACATGAAACAAATCCCTAGTCACTTCTTCTTTTTTTTTTTTATCCCTAAGCAAAATATAAAATAAAAAGTGATTGGGACGCGATTCATGACACAAATGTATTCAGAACAGTTCGATCAAATATATGTAGCTTCCACACGCATACTGTGAAACGCATGGAAGTGTAACGCACATCTGCTTCTGTAGCATTGCTCGGTTACGAGAAAATATGGATTGAACTTTGAAGAGTTTAGGAAAAATATAAAGGGATGGGGGGAGAGGAACGGGAGAGAGGTGGGAAACCTGTCCCGTGAAGCAGTTTTTTTCTTTACCCTCTCTCTCTCTCTCTCTCTCACATAATTCATTCTTTGCTTCCCTCCTTTAAAATCACGAGATCCCCTTCTCTTTCTCTCTTTCCTCTCCCTCCCTCCCTTTCTCTCTGCATGTCTTCTTCAACCTCCCTCTCTCTCTACCTCATTACCTGCCCCTGCTCTTCTCTCTCCAGCAACACACATTGCTGAGAGAAAGAAACACAAGAGAGAGACAGAGAGAAACAACAACCCAACCCAAAAACCAGAAAGAAAGAGAGCAACAACAACAACCAAGAAAACCAAATTAAACTCCCCTCCTATATTTCCTCCGAAAGAACAAAAAAATGTCGCATATCGACACTCTGACCAGCCGGTTACGAAACTCCCTCAACTTCTCCGACAACACGGACAACAAGCCGGACTTCAGAGACCTCGATCCGGGCTCGCCCGTTTCGACCCTGCGCAACGCGTCCGGGCCCGCCCCGAGTGGGCTCACCTCCAACACCAGCAGCAGCTCCAGCTCCTCCGGATCCGCCTCCGGCAGGACCGGGCCCAACCCGACCCACCACAAGAGATCCAATTCGAGCCCCACCCAGAACCACAACCACTCCGGCGAGCTCTCCGGGTCCGTCGAGAGCTCCCCGACTTCCCACGGGCGGTGCAAACGGCCGCCGTCTGATTCCGTTAACTCGCCGTCTCCCGGCAACGTGCTCCCCGCCGGCAACATTTGCCCGTCGGGGAAGATTCTGAAGTCGGGGATGGTCAGCCGCGGCTCGAAGACCGACGTGTTGGGGTCGGGATCGGTTAATTATGGCCACGGCAGCATAATGCGCGGCGGCGGCGCCGCGGCCAAATCGGCCGGGGACGCGGCGGCGAATTGTTCGAGAATTGGGGTGGTGGATCCGGAGGAGCTGAAGAGGCTGGGCAACGAGCAGTACAAGACTGGGAGCTTATCTGAGGCGCTGGGGTTCTACGACAGGGCTATCGCCATTTCGCCTGGAAACGCCACATACAGGTTTAACAAGGCGGTGGCGCTGACGGGGTTGAGGCGGCTGGGAGAGGCGGTGAGGGAGTACGAGGAGGCGGTCCGGTTGGATGCGGGTTATGTTAAGGCGCATCACCGGTTGGGGTCACTTCTTGTTCGGTGAGTGAAGAAAAGTGCAGTCTTTTTTCAATGCCTGTTTGTTTCTGTTTTGATAGATCTAAGAGCATTTATATTATACAGAATTCGAGTAAAAGCTTCATTTGGTATGAATAGTTCTGACTCTAATCTAAGCGAAAATTTGAGTGAAAGATTCATTAAATGGCATCATTGTAAATTGCGAAGAGCAACGCAAGAACTCAAGAATCTGAGTGAAAGTTTGAGTCTTTTCTTGATTTGGTTGAAAATTCGAGTAGAACTCAATCGGGTGCGAGTTTGAGTCAAGGACTTGAGTGAGTTTAAAGGGCTTTTAGTATTGGTAAAGAGGTAAGGGCTGGAGATGCTTTTATGAAATTTTAATAGAATGTTGTTTGGTGGGTGTAATTGGATTTGTGGGTGTTTATTTCGATCTACATTGGTGATTATGGATCGAGTTCTTGTGGATGGTTCGCTTGTTTTCGAGTTAGCTTCTTGGTTCTGCTATGTCTGGTTTGTTTCTCATTGTGATTGGACTCTTGTTGTTTTTCAACTCAGTGCAGGAAATGAGGGTCATTTTGCGTTTACTTTTTGTTGGTTCCTATTTCTCGGTAAAATCATGACCATGTTTTGATGTCTTACTATTCCAGCAACTTGGTTTTAGTAACTTTAGTTTTTTTTGGTTATCTTTGTGGAGGACTACGAAATGGATCATGTTTTTGGTTGTCTAGGTTAATCAAGATTGATGGTGTTCGAAAACATTTTTGCTTATTGAGTTTTTGCAAGCCTTTGGCACATGTTTCCCCTTCTGGGTGTTTGAGCATTCTCTCCATGTTACTTGAAATCGCCTCGTCTCGGTGAAGAATGTGTACTATACCTCCATTAATATCAATGCTTTGCTTTTTTTTCTTTTCTTTCCTGTTTGGTTATTGTGACTCCCTTTGTTTCTCCTGCATTATTGTGCCGCCAACAATCTAATACATGGTATGGTCATAGTCTAGGGCAGGGTGAAAATGCAAGAAGGCACATTTGTTATCAAGGATACCAACCAGATGCAAATGAGTTGCAGAAGTTGCAAGCATTGGAAACGCATTTACGCAAGTGCACCGATGCTCGAAAGATTGGTGACTGGAGAAGTGCATTGAGGGAAGTTGATGCTGCCATTGCTGCTGGAGCTGATGCTTCTCCTCAGGTGAGGCAATGTCTCTTTTTAATTGCCATACCAACACAGCTAATCGCAACGATATGAATTTTTGAAACTAGATGATTGATCTATTAAAAACTTGTAATTACAGCTACATGCATGTCGAACGGAAGCACTATTGAAGCTCCACCAACTAGAAGAGGCCAGTTTCAGTCTATCAAACATTCCCAAATTCGAACCATTGAGTCCATCTAGCTCGCATACAAAGATTTTTGGAATGCTGTTCGAAGCATACGTCTTTTTTGTCCGAGCCCAAATTGAGATGGCATTTGGAAGGTAAGTTCAGAAACTATGTGTCCATCATAATAATCAAGTTCTAGGGTTATGGGGGAGAGTGAGGATAGATGATGGATGTGCTGCAGGTTTGAGAATGCAGTTACGGCCATTGAGAAAGCGGGCCAGATAGATCTGCGTAGTGTCGAAGTCTCAGTTTTGCTCAACAACGTGAGGCTGGTGGCAAGAGCTCGTGCACGTGGCAATGATCTCTTCAAATCTGAGAGATTCACTGAAGCTTGTTCTGCTTATGGCGAAGGCCTTAAACACGATCCTTCAAATTCGGTTCTTTACTGCAACAGAGCAGCTTGTTGGTTTAAGCTTGGGCTTTGGGAGCATTCTGTTGACGATTGCAACCAAGCTCTACGAATCCAGCCTAATTACACTAAAGCGCTGCTGAGAAGGGCTGCCTCAAACAGCAAGGTAGAATTCCTTCCCAAACTTTCTACATCTGTCCAAGTTGGCATAACATGCTGGTGCGGAAGATTTTCCCTGCACATGGGAAGAAATTTCTACATCGGGACTTCAGTTTCTTTATTTTTGGTTCTTTTGGTATGTAGTTTTTAATTCATTTTTAGTGATAGGTAAAGTAGGACTCTTTTGATTTGGTCCATTTCTTGGATTATGGATTCCAGCTTCCAATTTCGTTGCTTATGCCATATATAAGAGCTTCTTTGGTGTACCATCTCGAGTCAATTAGTGAGACTTTGGGTTAGAACTTTGGTCTTGTGTTGGGGTTGCGGCCTTTTTGCGCTGCGCTTCTTTCCCCTTTCTCACCCATCCACGTGTTGCATCACAAGTCTCTATGTACTACACATCCAATTTTCAAGTTTCTTAGTGGTATTTGAGTTAATCCTTGAACCATATGAATTGTAGCTCGAGCGATGGGCTGAAGCCGTCAGGGATTATGAGGTTTTGAGCAGGGAGCTCCCACATGACAACGAGGTTGCTGAGTCTTTATTCCACGCCCAAGTTGCAATGAAGAAATCCCGTGGGGAAGATGTTCATAATTTGAAGTTTGGCGGGGAAGTGGAGTCAGTATCAGGTCTCGAGCAGTTCAGAGCTGCAATTTCTTCTCCTGGTATGTTAGCCCACATTTGGCCTTTTAAGTTCGTTCCTACTACAAATCCCAATGGCTTAATGACCTTTAACACATAATTTGAAATTACAGGTGCTTCTGTAGTCCACTTCAAAGCGGTATCCAATCTACAATGCAAACAGATATCTCCATTTCTCGATACGTTATGTGGGCGTTTCCCATCCATAAACTTCCTCAAGGTAATTCACTTGAATTTCACACCTTATCCATTCTGGTTGCATCCAACTTGAATTTCCCCCTTGTCTCTAGTTGGGTGTTTCTAAATCCGTGTTGTTCTGTTCAATATAAGGTGGATGTGGAGGAGAGCCCGGCAGTTGCAATTGCTGAGAACGTGAGGATCTTACCAACTTTCAAGATTTACAAGAATGGAAGCCGGGTCAAAGAAATGGTTTGCCCGAGTCCAGAGGTGCTGGAGTCCTCGGTGAGGCACTATAGTTTTTAGAAACACATTGTTTTGTACTGCCAATATTTGTATTCTCTCTTTGCTTCCCAAATGCCGCCCAAGCTTCGTGGGAATTCTCCCACATCTCTCTCCCCATTTCTCCCCACCTTACCAATATTCCGACCACATTATAATCTTATTAGAAGCCATTGCCATTGGAACCTAGGGAGATAGCTTAGTTCCTTTCGCAGTTTTTTATTTATTCATTCATTCCTCTTCCTCCCTTTCGCCTTTTCCCTTTTCTTCTATCTTTTTCCTCCAAAATTCCTTATCTTTCATTTTCGTGAAGACCGGCCTTGTTCATTGAGAGATTTGTACGACCCACTCCATCTCCGTCGGCTATTTTAGCCAAAATCAAGAGAGCGACAATAGGGAGTGGGAGAGAGTGGCTGGATTTTAGATGAGGATATTATGTACATGTATATATACGATGATATGTTACACAACATTGGAAGCCATTGAGAGAGGGAGATTGGATGTTTGGTGGGTATTTTCTGGGTTAGTGAAGGATGAAGATGGTGATGATGCTATTGTATTGTTATTTCTTTGCCCCAATCATTAAATTCCATCAATAAAAGCTGTAATTTTTTCACAAGCACTAGTTTTCATTTTTCAACTTGTTTCCATTCCATTCTTCATCTTTTCTACACTTTCATCTACTACATCCGTAAACACCCCACAGATCACCTGTACTCAAAAGTGGTCGTACCTCTGTTCCAATGCAATGTCAACCGCATAATTGCACAAAAGACTCTCCCCGAGAAGCAACTTGTGGCTGAAATTGCACGGGAACAGAAGTATGGACACTATCGGTACATAAGATTTGACCCCATCAGTGAAGGACATGTCATTATTGCTGGTTGAGATTTCTAAGTTGGTTTCGTGGGGAGAGGTGGCCAAAGTAGACGAGTTTTTAATTGAAGGTCGGTTTCCTTATTAAGGGGTGGTGGGGGTGGTTGAAATACCATTCATTACTGTCCCAGGCAGTGTTCCTTTTTCTTGAGAGAGAGAGAGAGAGAGAGAGAGAGATCTATAAGCCCACTCCTTGTTTGTTTAATATGATACCTAATTTGGGTATTATACGTAATTGGAGAGTAATGGGACTCTACGCACCTGTTGTGACTTGCTGGTTATGCTATGTAAGTAAGTACCTCGGACACGACACATCCATGCGAATAATGGTTGTATAAAGAGGGGTGATTTTTCGCACTCACCAAATTGTTGACCGCACCTTCCGGGGAGTGTGAAAATCAACTCCATACTTTTTTTTTGGTGCAAATCAACTCCATATTGATTTTTGCACTTCTTTAACTTTGGGGAGTGCGAAAATCAATTCTATATTAATTCTCGCAGCAGTTAACTATTTGGTGATGAACTGTCAAGCTGGCACACAGTTGGTAAAGTTCATGTCCCCCCTTTGTGGTGGCCAAGATTCGAGCCCCACGAGATGTGAGGTTTGGGGTTTCAGGGCTATGGATAGCTTATGAGCCCCCCATTGACTAACATCCCACTACCTCCGCAAACTATACAATATTGGCACAAAAAAAAAAAAAACTATTTGGGGAGGGTGAAAATCACTCCCATTGTATAAATATTAACATAGGGTTTTTATGGAGGGTTTCGTAAATAAGTTTTTACGGAGGTCAATCGCGAGCGTCCAAAAGTGTTTTGAATAATTTGGATTAAAAATAAATTTTTACATCTATTAATTGCCGAAACAGACGGTTACGATTGCACGGTTCCGAGAATAACTTATTCACATCTCATCCTTGAATAAATTATTCTCAAATACTATTAAATACTGTACTATTCGAGGACTATTTGGGTAGGGAAAAACCACTCCGTTTGGATAAATATTACTCCGTAGTACTAAAAATACTATTCGAGGACTGAAGGTTGGATGTGTGATGTCATGGGGGAAAAATTGATAATCATTAATCTGGAATGTGGGGCTGAGTCAATAGCCCTCTGCAGGAGGGCTTCTGGATAATGTATTCACATGTAAGCATTTAAATTGACACCCTACCAAACAGTCCCTCCATTTTTTTTTCCCCCCCCCACGGTCGGTGGTGTTCAAGTCACCTTACGCGCACCTCCACCAATCTCAATTTCGGTCCGGTCAAAGACAAAGCATCCACGACAGAGCAAGGAAGTCACAATAAATTACTTTTTCGCAGCTTGACGTCAAGAATCAAATTCTGATCAATTGTGATGGAGCAAATCCACCAACTAACCGGACTAGCCCCCGGGCTCCAAACAGTCCCCTCTGCTTTGAGTAAAAAAGGTCAAAGGAAAGGTCCAAAGAGTGTTTCGTGTTGTTGCTAACTTGAGCCTGCCAGCCGAGACTTTTATATAGTGTGCCGTTGCAATAAATTTCTCACTTTTTGTATTCTTTCGTTCGGTATTTTGGGGAGGTAAACGACAGAAATCTTACGTGGGGGATTAGATTTTGGAATTTACTATTTGTTCCCCTACGAAAAGAACAGATAAATTTTGGGGCACAAATTTTTGTTTATTTCATTATGGGGGCGAAACGGAGATGCTTTTGAGTTTTGACTACAGAACCATTGCCCGTACGTTGGAGCGAATTGGGTGATCGTCGGGCCGAGGCCGGCCATTTATGCGCATCGTTTGAAACTCGTGTGCATCAGATCGCTTCGGATACATTTATTTTTTTTAATTTGCGGACATAGCTTTTTGTCCGAACTCTAAACATCTACTATGTCGATAACTTTAAATAACGATGAATGTAAGTATGTAACATGAAGGTTACTGAGGTTGTACAATAGTTCTCGTTAAGAAGAAGCCTGGTACGATCCAGGGCGCCCGGTCCATAAAAATATCCAGACATCCATTTTCTTTTCCGGACACTTTTATTGACCGAGCGTCCTAGATGCAACACTTTTGCGTTAAGAATTGCATTTGTGACCCTCTTGTTGTAAGTGTGTCTGTATGTGTACTTGGTGACTTGTGTGGGGTTAATTTAATTTTGTTGGTGGCATGCGTATTGCGTACACCTGTATAAGTGAGTGGTGAAAGATTGCAAAAATCCTGGAACACACAACTTTTCTTTTCTTTTTTTAATCGGCAAAGAAAACAACCCTGGAACGCATCCTTGAACACAATTTCGGACACGATTGGCCTTGAAAAAAGTCGTGTTTAGAGTTGTGTTCTAAAGTCACGTTGCTATCGTTGCTCAATCCTTTTTTTTTTTTTTACCGGCATCGCTCTATCCCTTGGGCATGAGTGATTATCCAGAATCAATCATGTCTTATATACATTTGCATACATACTCTTATGTTGGAAATTTACGGAATTTCAGATGAATGAAATCAGGACTACCGGAGGGTCTCTCGAGGCAACCGAGCTCGTTCCGGGTTCATCGAATCTGAACGTACCACAATCAATAGACGTATTGAATTGTGAGATTCTGTAACTCCCGTAACCCTCCTCATGATGGTGTATTACTCCCGTAACCTCCCTCTTCAATGGCAGAATTCATTGCCAGTATTCAATGGCCTGTTAATGGCAGCATTACACCTCTCCTGCCTCCTTCACCCTATAAATAGGAGGCTCACGTTCTTGGAGAAATCACCAGCAAATTCACAACTTCGAGAGCTTTGAAATTCGTTCTTTGTGTGAGAGAGAGACAGGCAGTAATTGCCAAGGCGGTCGACGGTGGTGTTCCGACGGCTTGCGGTTTAGTCGAGCCAACCCTGGGAGGAAGTCGCTGACGCAACCTACAACACCCACGGTAGGCGGCGAATCTTTCTTAAGGAGATCGACTGTGGTACTACACAGGACTCGGTTCGATATTCTCGAATTCAGTTTGTATCTCAACTGTTTCAATCTGTTATTTATCTGTATTTTGTTTCGATTATGTAATTGTTATATTATCAATGAAATTGTTTTCTGAATTTTCTGTATATGTCAAATTTTTCCCAACATCTCATACGTATGGTTGAATGTTACGGGGACCCTACTAGGCTACTACTACAATACAACAAACTAGGTGCCCGGCGACCTTGTTCGATCAGTTTGGGTCTCAAAACTCATGCGCACGGTTCTCAATAAATTTTTCCCATCTATCTCTCTTCACTTATTATCCCCAAAAATTTCTCTCAAAACCTAAACCGAACATACTTGACCGTTGCTTTTTGTGGATAATAGGCAACATATTTTTAATAGTGTTAGGTTTTTTTTTTTAACAGATATTTTTTATAGTTATTTTTGATCAGATATTTTTGATAGTTAGGTAACCCATTTTGTTGCGACTCCTTTTGTGCTAATCAAATCAAGCTAATGCATTTAGATTCTAATTAATCCCATTTTCTGTAGTTTTCTTTAATGATCTGTCGCCTGAAATAAAATACCTCAGATAAATATTAGGAAAAATGATGGTCCAGGACGTATTTTGATAATTAATATCTGCCAAGGACATGCTGAGAACATTTCTTAATGCTGAAAATGTTCTTGGTGGGTATTAATTATCAAAATATGTCCTTGGCTTGTCATTTTTCCTAAATATTTTGATGACTGATGGGGCCGGAGACCATATGGGTGGACGTTGTTGCTTTAATTGGAAAGAAAATGTAAATTCTCAGAACCACTCCCTCTCTTTCGGCACGTCCCCAAGATCTTTCTCCAATTATTACTCTCATTTTTTTATTTATCTCTCATCACTCATTACCCAAAAATTATTAACGGTTGGTTTCCCAAAATTAGCCCGGGCTACTTTTATATGCAAAAAGCCTAGCCATTTCTCTAAAGAAGCCCCCGGCTACTTTTGAATGCAAAAAGCCTAGCCATTTTTCTAGAAAAGCTATGGGTTACTTTTGGGAAACAATTTATTTTTAAGCACTTTTACCCAATTCATTTCTCTAAAAAAACCTTTAGCACTTTTGGAAAACAACTAGGCATTTTCTAGAGTGATTACTTTTAGTACTTTTAACACTTTTGGAAAACTACCCCTAAGAATCGAACTACACGTTCAACCTACAAACGCCCCTAAGGATCTTAGAAACTAGAATAACAGAAATCACAAAGCAAACAAAAATAGTGTGTAAAGAACAGAAAGAGAAAAAGCACACAAATATACACTGAAAATTTCAACGCGAGGAAGAACCACGAGAGCCACACCAGTCGACTGTAATTGAAGAATCAATAAATACAATTCTTCTCTCTTCCTTCTGAGAACAGTTTTGTCTCACCTCCTCTCGTGTTTGCACTAAAACTCTTAACCCTAATTACAATGCAACTGAGTGATAAATAGGTTAGTCCCAATGGTCGAAATTGCCACTGTCGAAAGTGAAAATAGTTAAGTCAAACACGGATTGTGGCACTTTGTGCCGTGACACCTCGGGCTGGACTATTGCTGATGGTTGTTTGCATACCCAATAAAAACCTCCCTCAAAACCTAAACCAAACAAAGTCGTAAATTGAAGTCGTAAATTGTTGTGACATAATTTTCAAAAAAAAAAAAAATTTGTTGTGACATACAACGAAAAAATAGGGTTGGAAGGACAATAATTGAGGGGAGGGGGGAGGAATACAAAAGACACAAAAGTACAATTATTTTCTCAAAGGGTACTACATAAGTTTCATCATCTCTCAAGGACTATTTAAATGGTGTAGTGCTTGTTTGGTGGCAAATGCGTGAAGGGTACTCTACCTCTCTCTCCTTTGTAGATCTTCTGACATAACCCTCACCTTAAAAAAGAATGCTTCACCCATCTTGCTATGAAAAATCCAACTAATAGATTGCCAATCTAAGGAGGAATAGAGTTTAGATAAGCTTGTATTTTGTTATTGTATTAGTAGGGTTTGTTTGTTTCTGTAGTTTAGATATTGCCAAACTTCAAATTGTTCTATAATGGAAAATGGGTCCCTGAAAATGTTACAATCGTCCACATTTTTGTTTTTTTTTGTGTTTTTTTTTTTTTGGGGTGAACAGAAGTGCTTTGAAAAGAAATTAATGATTTTACACAAGTCTAGGGTAAGATACACCCATAATATCATTTAGAAGTTGTCACAACAGAAGGGCTATCACAAAAAACTTGTAAGCCATCTTTATTTTCCCGTGCTTGGTTCGCTATAGTATCAGCACATCGGTTGCCTTCTCTGTAAACATGATTAATCCTCTGAAGTCCTGAATTAGAGACATGTAATCATCCATTTCACAAAAAGTTTGTGAGCTTAAAATGGAGATGAGGAAAGAAAATAGGGTTGAGACTTGGGTGGTAGAGGATGGAACTCGGGACTTGCTGATATGTGACTTACGGTAACATAGGTCATAGTAGGGTTTTGTGCTCTCTTGGTAGGCCGGCCCACCACGGGCTACTTTGTGTACTCTGAATCTGAACTACTTACCATTTTGTTCGATTTGTTGAGTTAGTCGTTAATTCATGCCAAAATAAAATTGATAAACTGTTCAAAAAAATGATAAAATGTGGGTACACACATGAATGGAATACTCTTTTCTTAAAGCTTATTAGTATTAGAATCATAGCCATTAGTTTTTATTAGAGTCGAACAAATGTGTGATTCAGATTAATTAACTAACAAAAGTGTTACATACACAACAATCCAAACACAACCTTTCGCATAAGAATCATACATGTATGTGAGACGACTTATCATCTCTCAAAAGTGCGTGTGGACCCCACATGTATGTGAGTTTGGTGTTGTGTTCCTAGCATTTTTGCTAAAGAGATGATAGACCCCGTCGGGAGAGCACAACACCCAGTTGTGCCCCGGGACCATGACAAGGTCCTCTACGGGTAAATAACGTAATGGCTTTTTACATTTTTTTTAGTTCTATTTAACTTTTTAATTCTTGCACGTAAAAATTTAGGATATTATTCATTCATATGATAAAAAAAATCCACATGTGAAATGATAACATTATAAATAGCAACTTCACACGCAATGTTTAAAATTAAATTTTTTTTATAGAAAAGGAAGTTTAATTGCAAATTCGTACCGGCAAAATAATGCTACTCCGATAGGGTGGTCACTAGTCACATGACATACAGTAGGGTGGCCAAACAATACTGCTATTCGTACAATGTACGTAAATCTAGATGGTGTACGTAAATTCGTACGTAGATGCCTAAAAGCTGGCAAGTATGAGCTGGAGCTGAGTTGTTGCCTCTCTTTTTTTTTTTTTTTTTCCCAGATAACTTAAGTGTTCGGGCCAGTTTACGCGCAACTCGACTAATTCTGGAGGACCGATTCCGACGACCACTCGCGGGGGGTGATCTTATCAATTAAAGTCAGAGCAAAGTCCTGTACAAGCTGACCCCAAAGAAGTTGATAGTGCCCGAGAGGTTTCGAACATTAGAATATAGTAACCATTACTACCCTTGATAGCAAAGCAGCTCTGCATATATGTGTTGTCGCAATTTGCAGGGTGTGTAAGTAGTAGCTAGTCACTGCAGAGAATATAACCGTTGTTGGGGGTGGGGGGGAGACTTTTCTCTCGCCTGATCGAACACACTCATATCCAACAGAGAGGTTTGATTCATTCAATTGCTGGTATTTCTTGTTACATGAAATGGCCACCATATAGTGAAGACTTGGTTGGGTAATTACTTTTGCTTTTGACTGCAGATGTATAATGGGGCTCTATGGTCAAAAGGTTTTGTGCTACATACGCGGGGTATTACTGTACTGTATATTGTTGAGTTTCCTACCTTTGACAAAGGCAATTCCCACTCACTCAGAGAGAGAGAGAGAGAGAGAGAGGGTACTATTGGAAAGAGAGAGAGAGAGAGTTATGGAGGGTACTATTGGAAAGAAAGAGAGAGAGAGTTATGGAGGGTACTATTGGAAAGAGAGAGAGAGAGAGTTATGGAGGGTACTATTGGAAATATGGTTGGCTACGACTAGCTGTGAAAGCTCAATTTAGGTTTTTCAATCGATATGATGATTTGATACCTATGATGCTGTTTTTTTTTTACAAACGTAATCATTTCAGATATGTTATAGATATCAAATAAGCAGCGAAGTCGATTGCAGACAGATTATAGACTATCACAAACAAACAAATTAAGAGCACGTTGTACACGAATAAGATAAGAAACACCCCCAGTGTCATCAAAGATTTGAGTCTTGCATCCGGAGCCCATGTCGTGTCGATAAATCCGCACACCTTCCCTCATGATATGTTTCAGTGTTTCATATCCCGATTGCTGGAGTAGGGACATGCAATCAATGACAAGTCATTAAGTTGATGAAAACTACCCTCTTTTGATAATTAGGTGTCTGAGCCAGCTTGCGCATACTCAGACTAATCCTGGAGGACCATGGGCGGATCTAAGTAAAGGTGAAGTGGCACGGGCCACCCCCGATTTCATAAATAGTGCTACTTTATTAGATATTTTTTGGGTGTCCAAACAATTTGATTTTTCACACAAATGACGAAAAATATTGATTTAGAAGGTGAATGTTTCATATCACAACAAAATGTCTTTTCATATCAAGTTTGCATCAAACTAATCTTTGTGCGTACTCTAACATCTAAGTCCAAAAGTAAATTTGAGTAACTGGGAAAGGGCCCAATGTTAAACCTAAGGGACCACCGGCCCAACTTAATTCACATGGTTTGCTATAAAAAAAAAAAAAAGAAAACAGGACAAAAATGGAAAAACATAGAGGAAAAATTCAGGACTGACCCCGATTATACCGAATTGAAAACTAATTGTGACGATAGGCCTTTGACCCAACGGCATCGCCATAGGTGCATTTAGGTATCAGGAGTTCATCTCCTCTTTCAAGATGGTAATTAACCTACTCTAATAGTACTAATTTTAGCCGATAAAAAAAAAGATTAATTTTTAACACAGGTATCAGTCTAGACGTCAAGCAGTTAAATCACAGTCACAATAGATGATATGACAAAATGATGTTTTGAAATCTTAGCAAAATTTGACAAAGCCATAACTAGGCTTGTCAATGGGCCGGATCCGATAGATCCGATAAGACTTGGATCCGATTCGAATCCGATAAGACTCGAATCTGATAGTGGTAATCCGGATCCAATCCAAATCCGATCCGAAAACTTTTTTACTTCAAAAATTTTAGATCAAAAAAAATTATTTTCCAAAAAAAAATTTAATTTAAAATAAAAATACAACTATTTCGTTTGACAAGCCACTGAAATGTCAATGCCAAAGCCAAAGCCAAAGCCAAAGCCAAATCCAAGAAATGGCCAACTATTTCAAGATGCTTTTACAAGACCAAATGATTGTTCTACATGAGTCGCATATTCGAATCCTACGGAAGCTACGTTCCAAATTTTGAGAAACTCTTGGTTGCAAATTGGGTACCACGTGGTACCCGACGCACATCCGGAATGACAAAATGACAATAAAAAAGAAAGTCATTTTTAACACAAGTATCAGTCTAGACGTCAAGCAGTTAGATCATAGCCACAGTAGATGATATGACAAAATGACGTTTTGAAATCTTAGCAGAATTTGACAAAGCCATAACTATTTCATTTGACAAGCCACTGAAATGTCAATGCCAAAGCCAAATCCAAGAAATGGCCAATTATTTCAAGATGTTTTTACAAGACCAAATGATTGTTCTACATGAGTCGCATATTCGAATCCTACGGAAGCTACGTTCTAAATTTTGAGAAACTCTTGGTTGCAAATTGGGTACCACGTGGTACCCAACGCACACATCCGGAAATGACAAAATGACAATAAGAAAGAAAGTCATTTTTAGCACAAGTATCAGTCTAGACGTCAAGCAGTTAGATCACAGCCACAGTAGATGATATGACAAAATGACATTTTGAAATCTTGGCAAAATTTGACAAAGCCATAACTATTTCATTTGACAAGCCACTGAAATGTCAATGCCAAAGCCAAATCCAAGAAATGGCCAACTATTTCAAGATGCTTTTACAAGACCAAATGATTGTTCTACATGAGTCGCATATTCGAATCCTACGAAGCTACGTTCCAAACTTTGAGAAACTCTTGGTTGCGAATTGGGTACCACGTGGTACCCGACGCACACATCTGGACTGTTAAAAAATGCAACCGATGGTTCAGATTGAAAGTACCAAACGGATTTCAAAAAAAAGGAAAAAAAAGAGAGAAAGTGTGTTTCAATCCAGACCGTCGGTTGCATTGTTGAACGCCCCGAATATGCCCATCGGGTACCACGTCAGCCGTACCTTATTTGCACCCAAGAATTTCTCCCAAACTTTTGGGTTACTGGAGTGTTTGTCTGGTTGTCAACTTCAGTGTCCCGTAATTAGTCGAGGTACATGTAAGTTGGCCGGGACATTCAATAATATTTAAAAAAAAAAGAGAAGCCAAATGGCTCTGTATATTGTTGTCAGTTCATTTTTTGGGATGGAAAAGGGGTTTGGTGAGTACCTACCAGATCAGGCCTGGCTTACATAAGATTTGGTTAAGTTTGGGCCCTAGCCCCTGATTTTTGATGATATTGGGCAGGCTTAGGCTACTCCTACTCTGTTAAATAGTACCAGTTTTTGTATCAATCATTAACAGTAGACAAGAACTGGGGGATCAAATCTAAAAGGAACTAAAACTTGTTTAATTTGTTTTTTGAAATTCAGGGAAGTTAGATTCCTTTAGATTAGGGAATCGAATCACATTGCTTGTTTTGGATGCACCTTAAAAGTGACATAATTAGTGTGCGCGAGCGAGAGCGCAAGCGTGAAAGCGTCTTTGAAAGACATTCCAAATCATAAAACGCAAGAACAAGAATTGAGGATGCGAGCAGGGTGTAAGGATTCAGCTCGATAGCGAGGGGCATTTTGAAGAATTATATGTGTCTAAGGATGCCGGTGCCATACAAGTAGAATGGAGACTTGAAATCGAATTTCTGCTCCAGCATACTGGCCTAGGGCATGAAGTGCTGATAAACGAACGTAGTTAGTATAGTTACCCAAGTTCTTGTTCCTTTTTAACACGAATTTAAAGCTTACGAATTACGTACTCATTTGCTCGTTCGGGTTTTGATGTACAAAAATTTCAAACTATTCGAGAATCAGCTTATGATAAGCTTGATTGAAACTCTTTTGAAATCAACCCGTCTCGTAACAAGCTAAACTTGAATGTATTTTTACATGACACTCGTTGAGTTTTAAACCAAATGTGAAACATTAAAAAACTGTTATGTACGTTTGGCCCGTTTATTATCCGAAATTCCGAATGCACGACACCAAAACAGAGAATTGGACTCAAAATTTTAGCTGAAAATTAGAGTACCAAACGTATAGTGAAATAAATCCAAAAACAATTTTTTAATTTTTTTTTATTTCCCATTGGGTCATAGTCTAATGGAGGCCCACAATTGCTTATCTTTTGATCTTTTAGCAAAATCCACCTAACTAGCTACCCTTGATATGAAGCCCACACAAAAACAACACAGTTTGTGAAGGCTTGTCCCATTATTTGGGCTTTAAGGCCTGTATTTGTTCTTAATGTTATTATCTGGGTTTTTAGGCCGACGGATGTAGGCTTTGTCCCTTAGAGTTTTCCGTGTTTGGTTAATTTCTTGCCAAATTTGAGTTCTGGATTCCGGATGGACATAGGATTATCGTTAGTGTAGTAGATTGTTTTGGTCTCGGGCTAGGGATTTGATGGGCCATCATTTCTTGTTCCTTTTAATCTTTGTAACTTTTCAGAGATTAATGAAATTTCTTTGCCTTTTCAAAAAAAAAATATATATATATATATTTTTATAGGCAAAAGGTTTATAGAGAATTTGATATATATTATATCAAGTCGGGGAGAGTGAAATTCAACCAAAGGTTGAATGCAAAAAACAAACACAAAACAAGAACACCCGAACAAAATTGAAACCCCAACAAATTATAAAGCTCAATCAACCCAAATTAAACCTCATCTATCTGCAGACTGCAGTTATAATTTGTTGGGCTGTGTATGTATGGCTTGGGGAATATATGTTTGGGAATTTCTTATATATGCAAGTGAAAGTCTATTTTGATTGTATTAATTCCGATTGACCAAAAATAAAGAAATTAAGTCTATTTTGATCACCAAATGGTTGGTTCTAGCGGTAAATATTTGATTTTCTCGCTTAGTGTTTAGATTTAATTTAATTTTTTTTAACGGCCGGTGCAATTATCATCTTCGAGCATATGTTGAGGATGTGGCCGCATCGGGTTTCCTAAATTGTTTTACTTAATTTTTAGTAATCATTTATGTTTTTTTTGGTATTTTTTTTTTTTTAAATGTCTAGGTGTAATGGTATTTCCTTAAATTACGCTGCAACAAAGACCATATTTAATATGATATCGACTGCATTTTTAGCTTTCTTGGTTCGCAAGTAATAATAAATACAAAGTGAAAAACCTGACTTCGCAAAGCCCCCATTAATTCGGCCAAAGCCAGGGTTCTATTAATTTCCAAACTAAACTATCATTTACTCCTTTTGATACGAAGAGATCTCATAGAGTTTCCTTAACCAATCTTAATTAGTTAACCAAACCCAAGCCCCCCTTCTATTTTCTGATTCACCCTAACAACCCCTCAAGATTTTCAAATAAGTATATATTGCCCAAAACCCACATGCTCAGAGCCTCAGACAAGAACTCACTTCCTTCTCTCTCTAGGGTATTCACAGCTATTAGAGAGAGAAAGATCGAGGGAGAGGAGAGATGGGTACGGGGAAGAAGAAAATAGAGATAAAGATGAGGGAGAAAGGTGAGCAAAGAATGGTGACATTCTCGAAGAGGCGCCAGGGTCTGTTCAAGAAAGCCCACGAGCTCCACTGCCTCACCGGGGCGCACGTTGCCTCCGTCGTTTTCTCTCCGACCGGCCGCCCCTACGTTCACGGCGACCCCTCCTTCGACGCCACCATCGACCGCTACTTGAATATGATCAATAACACTATCAGTAGCAGTGCAAGTGCAAGTGCAACTGGTTCTTCTTCTACTTCTTCTTGTCGCGTGGAAGATCAGATGATCAACGGTGGTGGGGCGAATGGGAAGAAGATGATGATGATGATGTTGAGGTCGTGTTTGGAAGGGATGAGAGTAGAGGATTATTGGAATGTGGAGGAGCTTGTTGTGATGAAGGAGAAGATGGGGGTGATTAGAGGGAAGGTTGTTCAGCAAATTGAGAATGAGTTTGTCAAGTCTTGCTTGTCTTCTTAATTTCTAGGGTTTCTGATAATTAGGGGTTACTCCTATATTTAACTGCTCTGTTGTTATTAAGGCTAAGTTCTGCTGAGTTTTTTGGGTTTTTTCGAGAGTTCTGTCTTTATTTAAAAAAAAAAACGCTTTCGTTAGTTTTGCGCCATATTTTTGTGGATTATTGATTCGTCTCGACGAGAGGAATCGGAAAAATAAAAAAAATTTACTTTTATATACCCAAATATTTTTAGATATATAAAGCACAAAAAACCGACTTTTGGGGTTTTATCTTGGATATATTTCTAAAAGTGTTTGGGTAAAAGGAAAAACTTTCGATTCTTCTCATTGAGACGAATTAATAGTGCCCAAAAAACTTAGTGGAACTTTTAGCCTAAGTTGTAGGAGGATGTCCTGTAGGATTAATATTGTAATTATGGATCCTGGATGTTCAAAAAAAAGAGAAAGAAGGTGTAATTATGAATCCCAGTTATATATGGGTTTCTAGGGTTTCCTTTATTTGTAGGTTATTGATCGTACTTGTTGAACAGTGTCTTATAGGAGTATTGTAATTACCGATCCAGTTATGGGTTTCTAGGGCTTCGTTAGTAGGGGTTTTATTTTTGAACTGCAATTTTTAGTTTATTGAGAGAGAGAGAGAGAGAGCGCGCGCACGCACACCGCTTTAGGTATCCGAATATTTACAAATTTTAAGGACCCCTTCTATTTTGGTATCCCGTATTATAGTACAGTAAAAAAAATGCGTCATTTTTAATCTTCGTTTTAGACCCCTGAAAAGTCAGAACCAGCTATGCAAATACTACCCAGACCAACTACTCATGAACTCACCCCGCCTAACAAAGTTGGCAAGTCACCAATCCAAAAAGTATAATACAACTGAACAACAAAATACATAAAACAAAAAAAAAATCAAAATAATCTTCATCTTGAAAAACTATTAAGTGTTTCTGAAATACCGCCACGTAGTGTTTAAGAGTCCTTCCTCACCGCATATTAGAGTGGTTCCACCACGAAATGTGTGGTTCCACATTAATGTATGCAGGAAAAAAACATTCAAGTATTACGTGACGATGCTTCGAGAGCACTTAATAATTACTCATTCTTTTCCTGCCTGCAAATTACAGACCTTTAGATCTAAAGACCCACTGGTTATGTTTTTATTCCTCATTATCTTCAACCCCTTAACTCCATCGTAATGAACTGCCAAGATAGCACAGTTGGTAAAGTTCATGTCCTCCCTCCGTAGAGATTTACGTTCGAGCCCCACGAGAAGCGGGGTTCGGAATTTCAGGGTTATGGATAACCTCTGAGCCCCCGTCTAACCACTGCCAACTATACAATATTGGCCAAAAAAAAAAAAAACTACATCGTAACTGTATGTTCCTTAATCTCTGTTGGAGATATCACCCGACTCGAAATCCTAAATCTCACAAAATTCAACCATCGTTGAAGATCATCTAGCTCCTTCCTAAGCAGCTAACTGAGATAAAATGGAACCAATCGTGAATTCATTTGACGATCGGAACAGTTTATTTCGTAAGTCTTGATGTGTTTAACGTCCTTGCAAAAAATCAATTTCATTAGACATCGATATTTAGTTGAACGAATCATATTTGTTACACAAGTGAAATAGACAGTACTGTGTATTTCACTTGTGACAAATATTATTCCACCAAGCTTTCACCGATCTCTGATCAATTTAATTTTTTGCATTGTTGCATGTTAAACACGTCGAGACCTACCAATTAAATGAACGATTCGGATCATGAATTAGGACCGCGATAAGTCCTGTTTTGCATTACATGAAGAATCACATGAGGACCATCACATGAGAGGATCTTGATTCCTAGAGAGAGAGACTTCTCTCCTGTCATGGTCTATGTACCGTGAACATCAATTAGGGCTTCGATTGCTTGGCATTACCTCATCAAAACCAAGAATACAAGCAATATCATCACCTACTTTTTATATTGCTTAATACATTTACGGATAGCATTACTAATTTCGTCAACTCAAATGGTTACTTCCCACCCACGGGTTGATTTATTACGGTAGAATAGAATAACCACATAGAATAATGAAACAAATTAAATTTGTCGAGAAAGTGCAAAATTGTATGGGTACGACCCTCATTGTATATCTTGATTAATTCGATCGATCGTGCTCTGGATTTTTTTTTCAGGTTTACAAACATGCAATGCGAGGAAAAAGTTCCAGGAGCCGACAAACTTGCAACAGAGTATAGGTTTTTGTATGTCAAACGAATTTGCGCCCCAGAAAATTTTCAAATATAGATGTGCTCTTGCCGGATGAGTACATAACCGCATGTATAAGCTTACACTAAACCGCCAATCTTTGCAAGTGTAAAGACAGGCAGGCAATGCAGGTAGAAGGACTGCAAGACCCACCCGTTGAGCAGGCACGTCTCAATGTTCTCAGTAAACATCGCAAAAAGATCAAAGCAAAAAAGTATTAACGATTACGGTAAACAACAGCACAACTTCATTACCACAAAAAAAAACAGAAAAAAAAAGATCTTCGATGTTCAGAGAACTAAATGAGAAGAACTGACCGAGTTTTTCAGCAATATGCTGACATGCTTACCGATAACCCTTGCCATACACTAACTAAAACAACTCAACAAGCTCTGCTTCGCCCACAATTTGGATATCAAATCTTCTAACCCAAACTCGAAGATTAGAGACGCAAGTTATATTACCGATTTATACAATTTCAACAAAAGGTTTCAAAGTGACAAAACAATTATCATCAGTGTTTGGAAGGTTTGAGAGTATTCTTTTCGAGCATCAATCCTTTCAGATTTCTACTAAATTCAACAGTCATTATAAGATACATTGCATAGCCCGATGTTTCCGGGGAAGCCCTATCTCCACCACTTCATCATGCGCCACTTGCGTATAGACGGGTCCATTCTTTCGCTACAGGGTTCAAAGAAAACAGAGCCCAATCAAAAATCATTTTTATTTATACAAAGAGACTACAATGCGGTGATCATGAATATGTTCTTTACTTTTGCAACAAAAAAAGAAAGAAGAAACAAAGTTCAGGGAAAAGGGAAATGCTACAAACGGAAAGTAGGCACGATACCTGTTTCGACGGCCTCAGCTTCATTTGATTTCCAATGCTTAGCAATGTTCTCAGACAGAGGATCGTCTGGGTTTGGGGCACTCAAAAGTGCTTGAATGCTAAAAAGCCAATCAGTCAGATATTACCAGCATCATCAGTTTCTATTTTAGAACCATATTGAGAGTTATTTCAACTCAAAACATATTATACGCGAGTAATTCTACAGTACTTCTTTTCCATTATTACAGTTCATCTGATCTTCAAGAGGTTGGTATTCGGTATTAGTTCAGGTCTTCATGCTAACAGCCATTTTTCCCCATTCATTCATTCAAGAGGGAAATAGTTATGGTACAGTAACATAGAGGCTTTTTATTAGTAGAAAATGACAGACCAAGTTACCTCAAGAGTACAGTTCGAATCTGAAGAGCAGGACTCCACTTGTCTTTAAGAATATCAAGGCATATCCTTCCAAGCTGTGCATTGAAAGACAGATGCATTCTGTAAGAGACAAAACATCAGATCTGAAACCGAAGACAAGTGAGGGATCAGCCGGCATAACCAACCTTATCAATGTTAGGATGGTAGATTTTGGTGAGAAACCGAACCTGTTACATGGAATGCAAGTATAAGAAGACGATTGTCAAATGTCCTGCAACTAGCTAAACCTTATTATATGCGAGTCACAATATTCCATCAATAGTATAACAGAGGCACAAGAGCCCATGCCTACAACACCCATCCATGCTCACTAAAGCAAACATCACAAAATCACGAAGGAGGTCTATAACTTGTGCAACGCCATACGAACGTTAATAGGGAAGAATAGCAGGTGACCAGAAAATAGAATCAAATGATGGTGCACCAGAACTAGACATCACTCCAGCAAATGAGAGAGCACAGGCTAATTGTGCAACAGAGACCAAAATAGCAGTAATGCCAAGACAGTTCAAGATGAAAACAGTAGAAGAATTAGAAACACAAGGCCGACACCTAACAACATGGATAAAAGCCTTTTGAGCTGAGTTGACTCAATGGAAGAGGCGCACGTAGTTAGCAGGAAAATGACATGCGCCACACTACTATATAAGAAATCCAACCAGAAGCTTATAAGCACTAATTAAGTGGGCATTACCCAAAAAAACCCCAATGTAGAACAAGCAGCGGAAGCGATAGCTACTATCTTGAAGTGGCAATGTCTAAACCTAAACCTGGCAAAAATTGCCTCTTCCGAAGAACAAAAAACAGTATCTATAGTGACCACAATGGATGGTAACCTAATTTCTCTCCTATACACTGCATTTCTTGCATGATGTTATTTCCAGATGGCATGGACAAAAGACGTATCTGAAAACAAACGCAGATAAAAGAAGTTGTGACACTAGGTTAACAGAGACGAAAACTTTGTGAGCATTGACTATCTGCTGATTTGAACAAATTCGGCTCAAATAACGAAGCACGGTCGCTATGGAGACGTGTGGTGTGAGCGGTTCTATGGGCACCACCACCCAACTCAATACCAAACCAAGCCTTATGTCCCAATCACTTGGGGTCGGCTACATGAATCCTTTTCCTCCATTGAGCTCTGTCAAGGGCCACTTGTTCACACAAACCTACTATACTCATATCTTTGCGCACCATAGCATCTAATGTCAATTTAGGTCTACCCCTCCCAGTAGCATTGCTACCCAAAGCTATCCTATCCACTCTCTTAACTACTGCATCTCCTGGTCTACGGCAGACATGCCCAAACCACCTTAACCTATTTTCCCTCAACTTCTCTTCTATGGGTGCTACACCTACGATCTCACGAACCGTTTCATTTCTAATCATGTCTCGTCTAGTCTTACCACACCATCCAACTCAATAACGAAATAAAATGCTTCCAAACTACAACCTTCAGTAACACATTGTTTGTCAATATCAGCTTGGGACAATAAAGTACAATAGGATTCCACTTGGCACAAAAACACTGCATGCACCAAAATTTGCATAATGCACTGGCAACATAAAGAAGCACAAAATGAACAATATCATTTTCTCTTAGGCCCATCAAGCAATATGACATGTTGCGAGTGAGATCCGAGAACCCATAACTTTCATGCAGTAACTATATGCTACGACACACAAAGGTGTATCACCATGTTCTATTCAGGATAGCATGTGCCTGAAACCAAAAATCCAGAAAACACAATTTGGAAGTTTCCAGAATGGCAGCATCTATTACTCAAACATTTCAGCCAAGAAAAGCAACAATAAAAAAAAGAGACAACTATCCTACAAAAAAGAAACAAAAAGCTAAAACAATATCATCCTACTTATCCGCGTAGCATTCTTAATCACTAAGAGCATTTAACCATAGGCGATCGGATAAATAAAAGAAACAAAGTTAAATGCTGGAGAGAATTCTTGAAATGTCTACAGACTAATAAAGGCAATGAAAAGCACGGAATAATGTTCAACCGGAGTCATCTCATATTGGAAGTTGAAACTCCCAGATTTTGGCCTTTCATCAACAATTTCGTGGTGTTGCATCACATCCCCTTCCCCCTAGATCATCAACATGAGTACAGACTAAATATACTCATGTTCGACTTTCTCCTGTCTAATAGAAGCGTCACAGCAGAATTCTGCTTCTCACTCGCAACATGTCATATCGGCTTTCGGCTTTTCGCTTAGCACATTGAATAATCTTGGTGGCACAAAAGAGAAACAAGTCAAAACACCTATTAAACCTCTAATACAAAGCCTATAGATGCCAACCAAATTTAAAAAGTTGATTTGGCTAAGAAGCAGTTCAGTTAGTCAATATTGCAAAACCTCCCAAACAATTTGGCATCTAAACAAAATTTCCAACTTGGCGATTGGCAATGAATCAATTCTGCAACTGCCTCAAATTTCACTGCCGGACAGTCGACAAAGAAAGTAACATGATCCTGATAGGCTAATATGAAAAGTGTAAAAAAAAAGCTGCAATAGTTCCGTTGCCTATTGTAAAAGATTGTTCACCTTTCACAAAACATCTAACTAGAACTAAAATAGTAGAGCGAACATAAGAGAAATGACACATGGTAACTGTTATATAAACAATTATGTATGACACTAAAACATCTAAGAGACATTGATACTCTGATTCCACCAACAACATAGAAAGTGTGCAATCCAGTCCACAAACCATTAAGGTTGACAGTACTCAACCTCAGACTTTTCTAGTACAAAAATGGAATACCTTGGGGGCAGCCATTGGGTATTCTTCAGGCAAAAACAATTCCAACTTAAATACCCCTCCTACACAGACAACAGAAAATGAGAAATCATTTCATAATATCTAGAATACGTAATAAGATATAATAAATGAACATGAATCTATCGAAAAAGGCAACACCAAAGAAATTGAGCAGTTTCAACATGCAAAAGAACAATGTTCTAAAAGTCGCTAGGCGTTAGTCGGGCGGTTGGCCACCTTCGAGCAATTAATCGGATTACTCAGCGATTAATCGGTGCATATTAATTAGTAGTCGGCGATTAATCGTCAGTCGGACCTAATCGGATAGGCCCTGCCAATGATTAATCGGTGATTAATCGCCGATTAATCCCTTGTTTTAGAACACTGCAAAAGAACAGAGAGATTTTCGTATTGTCTTTTCCAACAAAAGCTAACACTTTCACAAGTTAAACACATTCAAATGTGAGGGCTCTTCTTTTGCCAAGAAAATGCGCAAAAAGACTTGAAAGGAAAAACAGAATTTGGACAGCAAGAAAACAATATCCAAGACACAGCTGAACCTAAACCGACTAACAATGTTACGAGAGACACATAAAGTTAGTTTCTTCTCATTAACCCAAATGAACCAAATGAAGCAATAGAAAGTTTAGACATCTAGTTCCTTTTCCACAATACAAACAGTAACCAAAGGGTAAGCTGTGCTGATGGCGGATGGTCAGACATTAAGCATGTTACTGCTGGAAAATGCAATAAATTTGTTGATTGTAATTTGTACATACTTTGTCACATCGCTGAATTGACCAAAAGGTCCAAAACAAGAAGCAAAATTGTTAGGCATAAAGATGTTGAGCTTATTACCTTCATAAGGGGACTGTGATGGACCAAGTATCATTACATTAAAATACCGCATATTTTCTTCCGAAGGTGATGCACTTATTCCTGGTGCTGCACTCAACAAAAACATTCCCATTCACTCAAAACGTAAATTTCTCGGTAACAACCACAATATGATTCATGACAATGAAATAATGTGTATCCTCAGTATTTGGTGCTGCACTCGACAACATACCAGATCACTCACAATTCCAATTACATAAACTTCAAGGCCGTCCATAACATTTTTGGGGCCTGAAGCGAACATCAATGTTGGGGCCCCTTACATACTTCTACAAGTGAAAAATAATCAATCTACAAAATGGAAGTAACAAATAGTATTCAAGGAGATAAAATCTCTAAATATAGTGATTATTACAAGAACTCAAAACAATTGCTTAAATAACAATCTCCTTGCATTTGTAGCAACAAATATAGTAATTAAAGTACTTTCGCTAGCATAATCAACCATTCCTGCGCAATCCTTTTCAATAGATACTTCTAAGTTCTACCATTCTTGAGACATTTTCGACCAAAAATAGGTTTTGATCACTAACAACTCCAATTAACTAAACATCAATGCTGTCACTAACATTTTCGGGGCCCGAAGCCAAAGTCAATGTTTGGGCCCTTTACATAGTTCTACAGGTTAAAAATAATCAATCTAGAAAATTGATATCAATTAGTACATAAGGAAATAAAATCTCTAAAAATAGAGAGTATTAGTACAAGAATTTAAAAAAATAACAACAAAATCAATCTCCTTGCATTTGTTGCAACAAATATAGTAATGAAATACTTTCGCTAGCATGATGAATCTTTGAAAAGCTCCTTTGCCCTTTTGGTATATTAGATGGTTAATCTGGAAATATGGGCCTTTTTATGAATTTTCTTATAACTAGCTTAACTTTTATATAAACCCAAAACATAGGCTCCCTTGAATTCAACTGAATCTAGGGGCCCAAAATGCACGCCTTGCCTCGGGGATGGCCCTCTATTTATTACTACCAAAACAAGAAAACAAAAAACCACACCTCAAGTCCCCTGTTCCAAAATATGCCTGTAACTCTGTTCTCGTGCAATTTCAACAGCAGTATTGCACAAAAGACTCTTCGGTGCAGCTGAAATTGCACGAGAACAGAGGTACGGAGACAATTCCGGCCCAGAAGGTTTGAGTTCAAAAAACGATGCAGTTAAATATCCTATCAGCAGTCCACAAAAAAACAATTCCTAAATCTTCGTACATATCTACAAAAAAGACTTAAAAGGATGACACGAATGGATACAGAAACACAGTTAGATTTCAGATGCTCTAAATGCTATACTTCAAACAGGAAAAGGGGAAAAAAGAAAAAAAGAAACGGAGAGGTGAAAAAGAGACTTTACCAGGTTCGCTGAGGAGACGCTGAGTTTCCTGTTAGATCACGAAAATCGAACCGATTACAACAAGGGGGGAAAAAAAAGCATCGAAATCGCAGCAAACGGAAAACGAATCATTCGCGAAATCGAAGCGGCGTTTACAAAATCGAGTGGATTCCGATAGAGATCGAGAAGATCGAGAGACGTACCTTGATGATCCTTCGAGGTAGATTGCTGTTAGCCATTGAATCAGAAGGTTCGATTGCAGAGTACGCAAGGGTTAGAGAGAGAGAGAGAGAGAGAGAGAGAGAGAGAGGTTATGGAATGGTTTTAAGATTTTCGCACTAAAATATACGGAGTAAAACTGACAGAGGGGTTCGGTTTAATTTGTCAATTATTGCGAATTTAGGAAAGTCAATTTATTTTATTTTTTGGGGAAATTTATAAAAATGGTTCTCCTAGTTTCATCCGAGTCTCATTTTTGTCATTCAAGTATCAATTACAACTCTTTTGACCTTCAAGTTTGGTTTTCGTACCAAATTGGTCCAATTGATAACTTTTGTCAGGCAAATTGGACGGAAAAAATCAGATTGATGGCAGTTTGGACGTTGCAATTCGTACTAAGTTGGTCCAATTGATAACATCTATCCTCGATCTAATTATTTATGTCCATTTTAGCTGACAGACGTTATCAATTGGACCAACTTGGTGCAAAAACCAAACTTGAAGATCAAAAGAGTTGCAATTGATACTTGGAGGACGAAAATGAGACTCGGGTGAAATTAGGAGGACCATTTCTATAAATTTCCCTATTTTTTTCCACCAATGAGCTCTTGTCTCAATTTTTTTTTATAGACAAAAAAAATATTTTTATTATGAAAAGGAAAAGAGATGCCAACAAATAGTTATAGGAGTAGAACGGATTAAAAAAATATAGTTATAGAAAAGACAACCAGAGGACAAAGCCTAATACAACACGAGTGCCTAAATGTTCAGATTTAAGCAAATAACAACACAAACAACCCAAAAGGCTTAAAAGCTCAAATCATACATTAAAGCCCTACCCAAAGGAAAAAAAATCCAAAACCTAACCCTAAGATTGACATCACCCCCTACCGATCAGACAGAGCACCACCACTACCGGTCAACCACCATCGAAAACCACCTCGCCTCAGTTGGTAACTCCTGTCCTCCCCATGTGGGAGGAAAGGTTTGAGTTTCGTCATGAGCGTTTGGAATTTAAAATTATGGATAGTCTCTGAAACTCCTTATGAACTAACCCACTAACACCTCATTAACCCTACACCCACTTTTCATGTGGGAGGAGACCAGGGTTGGAGCTCCATCGTGGGCATTTGAAATTCAGGACTATGAATAGCCTCTGAAACCCCCTATAAACTGACCTACTAACATCCCGCTAACCCCACACCCACTCGTGTACACAATATTGGCGGAATAAAAGTTTGTTTTTTTCTCTACATTAGTTTGCAAGTTGGGGCTTCCTTTATTCGATATTTGGGGTTTGGGGTTCGTCCCATAAACGTAAAAACTCGCTGCTTTTTGTGATTCCTCTTTATCTCATGGGCGGGCCGCGGCCGAAATAGAATCTTGGTCCAAAAGAGATGGGCCCACTCCAAACCCCTTATTAGAAGTGGGTTTTTTTTTTTGGATTACTGAAACATTAAAAAACAAGGGAAAATAACGGTTAATAACGTGTTTTGATAATTAATACTCGCCAATGACATTTTGCTCATTAACAAATGTTCTCAGTATGTCCTTGGCGGATGTTAATTATCAAAACATGTATTGGACCGTCATTTTCCCTTAAAACAATGTTCTAAAAACGGGCCGGTGAGCAAACCGAAATATGGACCTGACGGACGAGCCGTTCAACCGTTGTCCAATCGGAATCGAACCGTGACGTCATAGATATGTTAAAAATGTACTAAAAATATACTATATAAACTAAATGAAATTAACATTTAGGAAAATACATGCAATAGCAAGCTTGAAATCAAATGCCTCTGTTATTTGGAGTGAGAAGGGGAGTGGGCTAGAGTTGCATTCTAGTCTCTTTTGTTCAAGTCCCACACCGGTGGAAATTATAACTCCTTGCACCTCTTGGCCCTATAAAAGGGGTTCACAAAGCTAGCGAGTAGTGGGCCCGTGCACCTTTTTGTCATCATTTCTTTTCCAGAAAGTCTACATACACATACACAGCAGATCTGTGCACAGATTGTGCACAGATTTTGTTGTGGGGTCCATCACGGGTCCCATACAAATCATCTGAGCCGTTCATTAAATGTAAAACATTTTTTCAAGGATCTTGTAAAAAATAAGCTCAATCCAATACCTATAGGTGCTCGATCCAACCATATAATTTTTCATTATCCGAAAATCTGAATGAAAAGTTAGATGATTGGATGAAGCACCTATAGGTATTGGATTGAGCTTATTTTTTATAGGGACCCTTGAATATATTTTTTTACATTTAATGAACGGCTCGGATGATTTATGTGGGACCCATGGTGGGCTCCACAACGAAATCTGTGCACAATCTGTGTTCTGCTGTGTGTGTAGCAGGACTTTCTTTTCGGGTTTATTGACCCATCCCCGGTTCTTACAAGTTAATGTTTCGTTAGGTACTTTAAAACGGTTTTCACATTACAACTCAACTTTAGGGCTCCATTTGTTTCGATGTAAAATGTTTTACAATGTAAAATATTTTTCATGTAAAATATTTTTTCAGAAAACAAACTTCTAATTTTTATTTTTCAGTGTTTGGTTGGTACTTGAGAATATTTTCAGAAATCAACAAAATAATGTATAGAGAGGAGGGAGGGGCCTTAAACGGTAGAGAGATTTGAGAATATTGGAGTTATACGTTGGTCAGAATTGACGATCGAAGAAACTGAGCAGTGATAATTGCAATAGAAGGCAGCGGGTTTATTTCGGAAAATAACTTATAGAAGATTTAAGGATAAATCATTTTTATCCAATTAATGGAAAATGTTTTACATGTAAAATGTTTTCCTCATATTTTACACAACCAAACACCGGAAAATAGGTAAAACATTGGCTAGTGATTTTGCCACACCCTGCAAGTGTATTTTTTGGTGCAAAAATACACTTGCAGGGTGTGGCAATAACAAAAAAGGGTGTTGCAATATCATTTCCCAAAACATTTTACAGGAAAACATTTTACGGCCAAACAAATGGAGCCTAGATATAAAACAATTTCCGGGTGAATTTGGAGTGCCGGTAAACGTACGGTTGAACCGGATACACACAATTGAGAAAACTACTTTACGACAAATTGTTTCAACAATCAGAGATTAAGCATGAAATAAGCCACCAAATTCAAAGCTAATGCAAAATCAAAATCCCTTCCATATTAAAACCTTGTAACGTATTACGAAACTATTGAAACATGGAAACAATTCAATCTAGTCAAAATACTCCAGTATTTAGCAATGAGAAAAAAACATCAGAAAAACCAAGTGCACGAGAGAGAGAGAGAGGAATTAATCATGGTTTGGCAGAAGAAGAATTTGTGCTTTCAATAGCCATCTCATCAACCAACGGTGTCTGATTGGATTTGCTGACCATTCCTACTTGATTCTCACTATCTCCATTAGATTTTCCTCCCTTGTAGAGAAAGATCCCTGCCAAAGTACACAAAAAGTCGGATCAAAAAAACAAAAAAAAAAGTACACAAAAAGTAGACACAATATCACTATTCACTACCAATTAGTGGCCAAAAATAGGAATTTGCAAAAAAGGGATTCCTTGTAAAAATTGTTTAGATTATGGGAATTTAAAGGGGAAAGAGTAAAAAAAAAAGGGATGTAAATCAAAGGGGCCGAATTACTAATTTCTTGGGAAATCACGAAAAATGGAAGGTCTTAAATGAGGGTCTGTGTGGGTTCGATGTCAAAAACTTTCCAACTGAATAAGATAGGGTTATTATCAATGATCAACAGCTTAGCAGGAAAATTTAGCTCATACCTTAACGATGTGTTTGGATAAAATTGAAGAGTGATTTAGAAAACAAATTAGGAATCAATGTATAAGGCCTATGATCCTAACACGTCCAAAGGGTTATTGAAAAGGAGATTAATAAGCCACCACCCTTTTGTGTAGCATGCAAGAATCCATTTACCGAAATTAATGAAGCATAATATATTTAAGAATGTTGATTTTAAGGAAATTCTGATTCGGTGAAGTATTAGTGTATTATTACCTATGAACCATATTATGGCTGCCAGAAACAAAATCGATGTCAGGATCAAAGTAGCCTTCCTCCAGTTGTTTAGGTAATCCTGATCGAAGAACGAACTAAAATTAGGTCATCAAGTAACGAAAACAGGCACGATTAATTAGTGGAATTGAGCGAAAATAAAGAAGCAAATACGCGAAAACTTGGTAGAATTCATGATTCAACAATGGTGTACGTAACAATGGTTTGGCAAATTAATCATAAGATAGACGAATTGTTAATTCATCCTGTTCGCCATATGCAACCTATGGAGGAGGGCAAGCAAACCTGGAGAACCCCAAAAAGTGGAGCAGAGGGCACATCGCCGAATACGTGAATCGCAACTACTGACATGGCCATTGAAATCGGTCTCATACTCGGTTGAACGCATTGTAGACATATAAAATTCACGGGACCCTGCAAAATGGACGTGTGTATATATATATATATCAAATGTTATTGAAATTAGCACGATATAGTAAACTACCTGGTCCGCGTCTGCTTAGTAAAGTGCATTACCTGCGTGCCGAATAAAAGTAGTTCGCCAACAGTGAAAAGAGCAATGAAAACATATAGGCTCTTGAAACAAAAGGCCGAAAAGCACAAGGCAGCTCCTAAAAACGTTGCTGCACAAAGAAGCTGCAAAGAAAATGAAAAAATTACTCGAACGAGACGAAAGTATATATAAAAAACGCGAAAGAAAATAGAGAAATTCAACATCGCGATTAGTAAGTGACCGCAACATGCGAGATTAATATTTTGAATAACTGAAATCTCTTATAGTTCTCTTTAAGAACTTGTACAGAACCAAATGAGAACAAATTTTAGATATGGGCAAAAAATTGAATAGGTTGACTTAATTTTAGTACAATTTTGTACACTCATGTGTGTATATTAGCATTTAATCTTCAATCCCCAAAAGAATTAGTAAAGAAAAAAAATTCAATAACCATTAATTCAAATACAAAATGTAATATCTATTGTCCAAAAAAAAAAATTACCTTAAAAGCGTTGGAGATTGTGGATTTCATTCTGTCGAGAACAAAACCTCCCGCTAATGTTCCCACTATTCCACACACCATTGTGACCCCGCCGAATATCATATCCGCATTTTTCTGCCAAAAGACGCAAATAATAAATAAAATTGTGGAGGAACTTAATTACTTTTTTCACCAATTGTCATATGCTATTTTAGATAAATAAAATCGAGAAATGAAGGAGAGTTTGTTTAGTTTACCATTTGATAGATACCATAACCAGCTTTGGGCCCCCAATATGAATATGCACCCAGGACAAAGTTGTATGCTATGTTACCTGGAAGCAGGAAAGCTAGCAAGTCAATACTCATTTAGGATAACGGCAGAGACGGAGTCAGAATTTTTTCGTACGGCGGCGAATATACACAATCAATTTTTTTGTTGTTGTCATAATGTAAAATTAGGGTTTTTATCATTGCCCTCCTCTGGCTCTATCCTTGGATAACGGTCTTATAATTTTTATATAAAAAAATAGCATGAAAACTTGTAGTTAAGCGAGGTAAGGTGTAACGAAATCAATACCTAGAACATTTACGACGTAAACCTTGTCAAGCAAAAGAACTTTCAAATCTTTCACAAATCTTGATTCAAGCAAAAGAACTTTCAAATCTTTCACAAATCTTGATGCACTGCAACAAAGAGAGAGTTTCAGCGAAATCGATCAAATGGATATTCTTGCCTCTTACTGAGCTTGCACAGATGTCATAATAAAAATCCTACAGTATAAAACGGCAATGGTAGGAACACAACACAGCGTACGTAACAAAAGGTTAAAGTCTCAAGAGAGGGAGAGCCCTCACTTGGATGGTCCTTTTGAGTCTTGATCAATGAACTCTTCCTTTATCGGTCGCTCGGCACCATCTTCACCAGTTGAATCGCCTGCATTTTACAAAAAAAAGTATTCATCAAATTCTTATAGGAAAAGAAGAAAAATATAACATCGGAAAAGGAGTTAGGCTTGTCGATAGATGGGACTCTTAAACCCAATCGGTCGAACAACAACTTATGAATGGAAGTTTTTTTTATTGTCGTATCATTCGAGTTTCCGTTGAGTCTATTACGTTGAAAGAAAAGTGTGCGAGTTATAAGAAAAAACACACAACTCATGCAACGCAATCGTACCTTTAGCTTCCGAGACAGACGTCTCTGTACCAGCCGACGATGCTTTTTTCGATTCAGTCGGAGAACAACCTGTATCCACAAATAGGTTAGCATTGGCTACAAAAGGCTAAAATATAAGAATCATAACAAATCCTAGCATCACATGCACCTTTCAGCTTCAATGGTTGTGCCAGAAAACCTATAACAGCAAATGGGGACATCACAATGGCCAGTCCAAAGAATGCGTAACGCCAGCCCAAGTTGTCTCCAACCTATAAAATCAAATTACATGCAACAAATTAACAGGAAAAAAAAAAAAAAGAAGACCCTTTATAGAAATTAAATTGATTATAATGTAGTAGTCAATGAAGTTAAAACCTACCAATCCACCATAAACATAGCCAACAGAAAATCCCGCGGGTATGCACGTATAGAATATTCCGAGCCATGTCGCTTTCTGGTACAAAAAAAGCTCCCGTTAGTTCGCTTTAAAGCGAAAATAAAAACATGCGATGGAAAATAGGCGATCGTTTGATATCTTAAAGCATTCAGATGTAGCTCGTATCAGAAACAAAGCAAGTAAAGGTAACCTTAGCGACTGGAGCAATGTCGTCAATGTATGGCGCGCCAATGCTTACAAAAGGAGCTATGCCGACACCAACGAGCCTAAAAACACCATGAATGAGAAGTAAGAACTAAGAAGGAGAGATGACAGAAGCAATTGAAATTCCTGTCACACTATCTGTAGATAACACCTACGCGCGACAGGCAATGATGAACCAGAAATCAATTGGAAAACCAGAACCAGCCATGGCGAAAGTCCAAACTGTCAATCCAACTCCGATAAGCCTGAACGGATTATAACTGCGAAAATTTCATGCAGGTGAAAAAAAAGAGTGAGCGCCGCTAGCTGTAAAGCGCTAGGAGAAAACAAAACCAGTCATTTTCAATTATAAGTTGCGAAATGCCATAGGATTAGTTGGCCGGTGCGCGCAGCACCGGCCAACTAATGCTCGCTGCAATAAATTTCTTACCTCTTCACCAGTGAAGCAAATATTGGGGATGCCACTATTAGTCCAATCATGAAAGCAGAAGAGAGCCAACCGTCTTGAAAGTTACTTAGGTTTAAAGCTCCCCTGCATATAACAAGAAATTAAGACTACTCCGAACTTCTAAAATACCTGAAAGAGAATACCCCATTCCACTAACTTTCTTGAAAAATAAGTACTTGTTTTAAATTTTCAAACTTAAAAATAATGTGCTTACGAAAATAATTTTTTAAACTTTTTTCGCATTGTTTAAAAGATCTCACAAACAAGATCCATATTGCATATTTTTAGATTTCAGTAAACCCATTATTTTTAAGCTTGAAAATTGCAAAAAAAAAATACTTATTTGAAAATAAGTACTTTTTTGAGTTACTGGAAGGGGCTCGATCGGTATACCACATGCATGTAGCTAGCAAATTAAAATAGGACAAGTTAAACAAAATTTTGGCTAATATTTGTGAGATTATGGGCATGAAGTTGCACACAATTAAGGATGGACACATGAATGAAATTAAGGAAACGGATTGTTTTCTTCCGTTCTACTAAGCTAAGTTCCGCTAAGAACTTTTTGGAATTTTTCTTGTCTTGTCCTTATTTAAATTTTTTCGCGATTGTTAGTTTTGCGTATAACTTTTGCGGATTATTGATTAAAAAATTATGACTTTTACCTAAATATTTTTGAAAATATCCAAGATAAAGCCCAAAAAGCAAGACTTCGGTTCTTCTTTGTTGAAGAAGGAAAATATTTTATATAGACTGATAACCCGCAAATATTAAATGCTAAAAGATCAAACGTACAAGTACAAGTTCTTTTTTTCGAAAACGTAGGACACAACTTCAAATTTGATGAAAAATTTGGAAAAAAGAAACCATATAAGATGAAACCAATCCTTTTGATCAGGGGATACTTACTGAATTCCGCTCCCTGGCGTACATTGCCCACTTGGTGTGCAAATTTTAGGATTGCCATTCACACCATTGCTCGCAACGGCTCCTCGATGGACGAAATTTATGAAGTTGATCAGGCAAAAGGTGACAAGTAGCCTGCAAAAACGAAATTATAAAACTTGTTGATCAAACAAGAGATCCATCGTTGGAAACCTAGCAATAAGAAATTTTCCCAATAAGATATATCAGGGGAGAAAAAAATCGATCAAAGTTACCCCAACGCGTAGTTCTAGGGTATGTACAACGAGAACCATTCAGTGTGTTCACCGTAAAAGTTTAGGATACACGGTATGTACTTTCGTATCTCGAGCCAAAAAATTCAATTTATCAAACACCATAAAAAATTCGATTATATTGCAAACCACAAAATACGACACTTCACTTTTACTACTCCTATTAACTTAGGGGCATGCATTAACAAATAGTATAATGTACTAGTACCTTATAGGTGTGAACCAAGAACCATTCGTTGCTTCGGAAGAAACCCTGGCCATGTCAGTTGTTTCCTTCGAAACAGGCAGCCCTGTTTTTGGTGCTTCTGGATCTTGCTGTACTGCCTGTTTCCCCATTCTAGTAGTATATCTTTCGACTTTCCCTGTATATGTACCTCTCTCTCTCTCTCTCTCTCTCTCTCTCTCTCTCTACCTTTGTTCCACTGTTTGTCTGTGTGCAACAAAGGCAGAGTGAATTGTGACATCAAGACATGCATATTGGGGTATATATATACACACGATTTCCTACAGAGAGAGGGAGAGAGAGAGAGAGAGAGAGAGAGAGAGAGAGTTTTAGTCCTTGTCTAACACAGATTCTTGTTTTTTTTTTTTTTTTGGGCTCTGTGTGCTTATCTCGCCCGGATATTGTTTAGTCTGAATTTTAGTTTGTCTAGAATACTTGTCCATAAGTGCTAAAAGCTGTCCACTAACAGAAGATATGTCTCTAATTAATATACTCCGCGTACTTTACAAATTGAATGATCCAGATCACGATGACCAAATATCGATTGAGCACATCTACGCTCCCTACGCTCCGCAGTGCATTGGCGCATTACGGGAACACCTTATCCCTTTTTAAAAGGGTATAAGCTCCAAACAATGTATATTGGGCTTAAGTGCTGACTTATAAAAATAAAATAAAAAAGGAGGGGTTTTTTTTTTTCTCCTCTCCTCTTCTCCAGAGCTTGGAATTTTCTGGTTAGATTTTGTGTTGATTTGGTTTTGTTTGCTTTTCCTGTGAACTGTCATCCTCTTCTATAAGTGTAATCTATATATGTCTTTAACACTTCCTTGACTTGTACTTTAATCTTGGGCATTATTCAATGTGTCTTAAAACAAGCTTCATTTGAAATCAACTTTCAAGATAGCGCTGTTGTTTTGGTGTTCTTTTCTTTGATAGCTCAGGGTGTCCAAGTCAAATACACGGCACAGAAGAATAACATTTCGTTAATTGATCTCTACTCTCATTTTTTACGCTGTGTCTTCATTTTTCTGGAGTCGAAATAAGTTATTATTAAAAGATATCGAGATATCGCTCGTCGCGCTTCGAACATGACTTAACACAACCCCAAGAGTGTGTGGATCAATTAACAAAAAAACACCCTTCACAAGAGATAAAGTGAAACAAGACTTACAATATATATAAAGATCGTAGCAGTAAAAACATATAGTATACTGCTATTAATTAATTATACATTTCACCTTTCTTTGGCAGTTATTATTCTCAAAACCAAAAATTGGAAAGCAAACAAAAAAACAAGAAGTAAAAAGATTGTCTTCTCTTCCTCCTCAAAAAAAACTGAGCACTAGTCCTCCTCCTCCCTGATCTATTCCTGATTCAGTTCAGGGATAAGATCCAGTTCGTCGAGAACCTTGGTGCACAGGGCATCGGCCTTGTCTCCCCTGAACCCGATCGGGTTGGCGTACCGGACGTTGGACTTCATGCCGGTGTTCTCGGCGAGGGAAACTCTGGTCGAGCTGATTTCCGGCGTCGTCTCGACGCAGCCGGACAGGGGGCTGTGGACGGCGTGCACCTCGCAGATTTCGTCCTCGTGATCGCCCTTCACGGTGATCTCGTACGCTCCCGCCCCGTCGGTCTGGGACGTCACCGACAGGGTCTCCGTGTCGTTCAATCGGTTCCTGCATTTCAGTTCCACTCCAGCAGCTGCAACAAATTTAAACAAGAGTCAATAGAATTAACCAAGTTGATAACCAATAAGAATTTGCCTTGCAGGCCCGGCCCTGAGATTTCTGATGAGGAGTACGTACCAGCGACGTTTTTGCTGAGTTTGGTTTGGAACAGGACGCGGCAGGTGTCGCAGTAGACCTGGCCTTTGACAACGAACTCATCTTGCTGGGACTGGGCGACGCCGGCGAGGGCCAAGATGCAGAGGGCGGAGGCGATGAGGGCAACCACTTTGGCCATTGTTGCTTAGCTCTGTCTCTTGGTGTGTGCTATGAGAGTAGAGGGATGAGGAGGCCATTTTATAAGGGGAGAGAGAGAGAGAGACTGATTCGTGAGAAAAGAGAGGGTGGCCTCTTGTTTGTGTGGTAGTTCTTGTACTAGGGGTGAAGAGAGGGTATAGCCGTTTGCTATTTTTAACAAATTTTAAGAGGCTGGTTTCTCCCATAGAAAAGCTCAAGTACTCGTGGTTTCGCTTACTTATCGGAGAATTTCACGTCTCTTGTTCAATGTCTCTTTTACTAGACGTCATATCACGTGGCTTAAATACATTAAATGATTAAGGGCAACCATCGTTCATTATTATTCAAATTTATAATAAGCCGTACATAAGACATATAAGATGATGAAAAGAACAGAAACTCGATAAAATTTAATCAAGTTTTTTTTGTTTTGTTTTGTTGGAAGAGTAAGAAATTCAACAGATAATAAACATTTTCCATGGATATGAACAGCATGACAAATAAAGCTACACTGAAATATCAATGGAAATAGACAATATACTCTTTGGTTGGAAAAGGCATCCTCTTGGTTTTCTCCCATTAATATCTATCGGGCTTCAAGCCTTCAAGGACCGAGCAGTACTTGTGAAAATTGAGTAATTGCTACATATATATGCACATATTTAACCGCACCCCTCTAACGTACATGTAGACCCTACATATGAGATCCACGGGCCCATTCAAAACGATTTCCTAACATCATGCATACATTTTTATAGTCTGTTTCAATGTTGTAATGCAGATAGGAGGGAAAAAATGAATGTCACTTTGCTGACAGATTTTTGTTGCGCAACCTCGGCCTGGAGATTTTTTAAGCTACTATCTTTTTGTAGGATCACAAAGGTTGACAGATTTTTGTTGCGCAACCTCGGCCTGGAGATTTTTTAAGCTACTATCTTTTTGTAGGATCACAAAGGTTGAGCGCAAGACTGGCTATCAAGCACAATGTCTTGTTAGAAGGGCTCTGACTTCCTTTATGCATTCCTCAATTGCGTTTGAGAATCGAATTTATGAATAGATTTGAGATTTCTAAAGAAGACGAGAGGAAAAAAAGAAGAGAGTTTCGTGAAGCTAATCTTTTAAGAGTATTTTCCTTCTCTTTTTTCTTCCTCCACAAATCCTCTACCAACTCAGAGTTCAACACAGCCATGAGGACATCCAAAGAGGCTTAATTTTATTTCAATAAAATAACTATGATGGCCTTATTTTCATATCACATAATGTGGCAAACTCTCAATGTTACAACATTACTGGAATTCATGTGAAACCGTTCCTCAAAACGGTTCGAATTATGAGCCATTTTATGGCAAACGACCTATAGTCAAACACAACAATGTTCACAACATGCCAATGTCCATCGTTGGGTGTGGAAATAACACAACCAACGACAATTACCCAAAAAATCGAAACTCCGGTTTTCAGATACCAAGTTCAAGCAATCTTTTCATTAAAAACATACTGGCAGACAACAATCAGAGAGGAAAAATCTCGACCATCCAAATGGTACTACAAATTCCAGGCATCTTCTACAATTATACCTCAGTAAGAATTACAAGACAACACAAATGATATGGAACAATTACAAATAGGATTTCAGGACTCTGTCTGAACTGGAACAATGCGTAGAACAAGTGAGGGGCTCCCCTGCAACTTTACTGCATCAAAAAAGAAGCAAGCAATCCATGGATGAGAAGAATGTTCATGGGCTGTTACAATGAATATCAACTGATAAATTGGGAAACAAAACGGGTATGTTCGGATCTTGAAAAGAAAAACAAAAAGAGAAACGAGATTGCTTATACGTATCGGTATCTTAAGCCAAACTATTTTTTTGTAAACTCTCATCCATTCATCATCTTCCCATTTTCCTAATCTGACAAGAAAAACAAAATAAAAATAGATTCTTTAATTTTACTGGAGTGTTTTCTTAGATTTTACTTATCCTTCTAGAAATATAAGAGCCGAACATAGCATCAATGTTTCAAAATTCAAGAGAAAAGAAGGTGACTGACTGACTGACCTCTGCATCATCACCTCCAGCTTTGCCAGAGCTCTCCATCTTCTGGTCTTCTGTTGGTAAAAAAAAGACCAAACACAGAGTTAATAGCAACAAAAGATAACCTTCGCGAGTAGGAAGCTCAAGCAGTGAACTTGCTCAATGAACAGATTGGGCTGGAGAAAATGAAACAGTTATACGAATATTGAACACAAATTAAAAGGCAGGGCTGCGCTGGTGGGTTATAACTTATGATACCCACAAGGACACAAATAACTGGATAATCCTAATAATAAGGTAAGGGTGACACCTAAAACCCTTAGAAGGAATCTAAGAAGCACAAATACGGCCACAAAACATGCACACCACCCAATGTGGGTACGTTGGGATAACAATGAGGCAACAAATAGAAAACTATATGCGTGGCTGTACACGAGGACTAACTAGACAAATTTCACATGTTATGTGCCTCTATTTTAGCAGGGCACCAAGTGGGAACGGTACCAAAAGAAAATCTTAAATTAGCTATAATTCTTACATATAAACAGAGGAAAGACAAAAATGGATATACCAAGAAACAACAAGATCTACATCCTTAGAGAGGAAAAATCAAGCAGAGTTGTTATATCATCAAGAATATGTTCTGAATACCTCCATCTTCAGGGAGGTCAGAAGTCCACAAAGTGAGGTTGTCCCTCAGAAGCTGCATTATTAAAGTGCTGTCTTTGTAAGACTCCTCACTTAGGCTATCCAGTTCAGAAATAGCTTCATCAAAAGCTTGCTTCGCCAAGTGGCAGGCCCTAAAAAAAAATGAAACAAATGGTGAATCCACTAAACATAAGCACCCCAACATTAGGTATTGAGTGTGTACTAAACAAATACATACCTTTCAGGTGAGTTCATAATTTCATAATAGAACACGGAGAAATTTAAGGCCAAACCCAGTCGAATAGGGTGGGTGGGGGGTAAATCAGCGTCCGCGGCGGTAGAAGCCATCTGCAAACAGGATACACATTTGCAGTGGTCATTTTTATGTAAAAAGCTATAAAACAGGTCAAGCTCCTAGGAATACTGAGGATGGACAAGTTAATGTGAGCTTCACATTAAAGTAATAAACAAATAATAGTATGCTAAGGATTTTAAGCACCCGAGAAGCCATGTCCTAGATCTGTATAACAAAAACAGTGGAAGGCCGCAAATTTAAGAAAGTCAAATGGCAAACAGGAAGAAAGGAAGAAAGGAAATCCAGTCAGCTTCATTTTCGTAAGAATTTCAAAGCATCCGCCTCCCAGTAAAAATGTGCACAGAACCATCATGATGTTGCTTGTAGCTCCTCATGGCACTGAGGAAAGAAGGTCCGCAACTAGGCCTATTGTACTTGCTGGACTTGTCTATGTTACAATTACCATCTTCACTTATCAAAAGTAAATATCACATAACCATCTTCAACTTTAATATGTAAAAATAAATTAAACCCATTCAAACTAAGTATCAAGTTGCAGAAGTAACATGAACAAGAAAACTTTTCTGCTTTACATGAACCAATACATGAATATGACCCAATATACTGAATAAACTTAACGTCAATCAAACACAAGTTTCTTGTCAAAGGTGTAGGCACAGATCTTTGCTATGGAAGCAACATATTTCATGCCCACAATATCTTTTATACGGCGCGATAAATGACTTAGTTGTCAATCCACAATGCCCCTAATGAATGCTCGGGTGAATTACTGGAAAGGCCTGGAAAATGTAGGAGTTCAAACTGAATGCCTCAGAGGAAAGAGTCCACTCAGTCAAACAGTTACTTCAATGATCTAACACATTGTTGGATGAACTAAACTAGTGTTTTTGCAATGAAGATGCACACAACTGAAATGAGGAATCTCGCGAACAATTAGACAAACTACTGCATCTCACAAGCTTTCTACAAAGCAAATGTCTTATAGTCTTCTCCTATCATATCCTAAATGATTTACACTTAAGCAACCTCACACACTTGCAACCTCAGGAATCTTACAAATATAAATGAAAGGTTATAAAAGGCATTACGAATGATGGAAAATAAAAGCTAACAAGGTCAAGCAAAAGACTTTGCATACAAAAGAAGATCCTCATCCTGTCATCCATTTAAATGAAATGCATCGGGATATTTACCAAAGAAGAATCGCTGTATCAGAATGCTACTTAATTTAGTGTAAACCGTAAAACAACTAATGCAGAGAGACTGAACGTGTGTATACCTGGTAAGCTTTTAGTGACTGATCAGCAACCTCTTTCTTTTCATTACCAAACTTGAACTCCGCAAGATACCTATAGTAGTCTCCTTTCCTGCAACCCCAAACCCATTTTTTTCTACAGTAAACCACGCTCTAAATCTCATGGCACAGATAGCATAACTGTTGGGTTTGTGAAGCTTGATAACATAAGTTAAACAACAATTTAGTATCAAGGGTGTCATGGTAATTCATTGATGTAAACCTTCGTATATAATCCTGGCTACCAAGCCAAGTTGTACTCTTCTTCTTCATTCAATAATGCTGGGAAAACTACTGAGAGCCATGGACGTAGGCAACCTTGCCAAATCACAAGTATCTGTGTCGTTCTAGTCGGGATCGTGAAGTCTGATTTGGTCTAATTTACGTGTCACTCACTATTCGGGATTCGACCTAGACAGGGGTATTACGGTAATTAATGATGTAAACCCTAGGTTGGAAATACTTGCTATACGCAGCAGCTGATGTAATTCTTGTACTCTCTTCATTCCCTATATAGTGAAAACAGGTGTGAGCCATGGATGTATTCAACTACACAATTGAGGAACCACATAAATGTTTGATGGTTTAGCTGGTTTCTAACCGTGCTTTCTTCTTGTAATTGATTCTTCTCCGTGCTATCGTGTGTTTGTGTGGGTTGGTTTTTCGCCTAACAGAAACAACGTGTAAATAACTGTGAGTGTTTATGGGAAGAGGAAAAGATAACACACATCTTGTAGTAGAAAACAGTTGACTCTCCCCCAGAACAAGAAGGAATGAGATGCTCATCAATGACAGTCATAATGTCACCGCAAATGGTCGAGAGCTCCAACTCCACCTTCTGCCTGTACTCCTTGATCCGCTTGGCGTTCACTTCGTTCCCCCTCGACTCCTCCTTCTGCTCAATCGAGGACAAGATCCTCCACGACGCCCTCCGAGCCCCAATCACGTTCTTGTACCCCACAGACAGCAAGTTCCTCTCCTCAATCGTCAGTTCCACGTCCAGATTCGCCACCTTCTTCATCGCTTCCACCATTTCTGCATCAAATCCCACACAATTTGTTTAATATGGTTGTCTATTACTAAAAACATCGAGAGGTCAAGACGTCGGTTAAGTTTTTGCGAGTGGCAGCACTAGCAGAGTCTTATGCCTACTCTTCAAAGCTCTCTCGTGTACTTCTTTTTGTATTATTGTAATGATTTTGAGATTAATGAAATTTCCCATTGCCGATATAAAAGAACAAAAACCACATCGATCCGTCTCGGACAGTTCAAACCCTAACCCTAAGCCTAGACGCAACATCGAGTGACCAGATAAAGTAGAGATTTTAGATCCAGAGAGCGGAACGGTTACCGTCATAGCGCTCGGCTTGCTCGGCGAGCTTGGCGATGTAGACGAAATTCTCGCGAGAGGCCATGGCGGATTCGAACACTAGTTTCTCTCTCCTGTCGCTGTCTAATTTTGGGGGAAAAAGGTGGTAGAAGAGAGCGAAATGCTAGAGAGAGAGAGAGAGGGGGCGAGGGTCTCGGACTCTAGGCTTTGACAGTGTGGGAGAAATTATCCAGTGCTTCCAAGGTATGGACTTTACCCAAGCATTGCCACAGACACCGATATCCGGATATAAGTTCGGACACAGATGTGTCTGAAGTCATTGATGTACATGAATTTTACATACATCGAACGGTTTAAAACATATCTGTGTATGGATATGTGTCTGTAATAGGATCTTAGTCGCATAATTCGTGTGCAGAAGAGCGAGTTTGAAAACGTCTCTTGAAAACAACCTAGAGTGTTAAAATTTGAGATCGAAAAAGTTAAGAGTGCAAGCGTATAGCAAAAATTAAGAGCGCGAGCGAAGGATACTTACTGCTGGGAGATTATGCGAGTAAAATCCGGATATCTACGTGGAGAGCAAAGGATAGGTTGGGGCATGACGCGAAGCACTGGAAAATTTACCTCAGTAACGGAGTTGTTGCGGGGTCCATATCTAACCGTCCACGGATGGTCACTGGGATGGGCTACCACTCAATAGATGCCACGTGTCAAGATCTGTCTCCTCAGATACCCAGCGATGAGATACGGTTATGCCATTACGGTTGCTCAAGTTGATCCTTAGAGCATCTCCAATCCATACTCTATATCTCTATTTGAGAGTATCAAATCACTCCAACCCATCCTCTCAACCCTCCTCCATTTGAGAGTATTGAATTTTGATACTCTATATTTAGAGGGTGAGAGAAAATATAGAGGCCATCTCTAAAACACTATTCACCTTTTTAAAAGATATTTTTGTCCTTGTTTGCTTTTTTTACTTAATTTTTATCCTCATGAGAGTATAAAAAAAGGTTTTTTTTTCATAAAGTGATTTTAGAGGAAAAAAATAGAGGGTTTGTGGTTGGTGTAAACATGAATAGTAATTTCCTCTATAATCACTTTATGAGTAAAAAACATTATTTTGATACTCTCAAATGAAGTATTGGATTGGAGATGCTCTTACGCCACGTCGACGTGACTTAAGACTAGTTGACCACATTAGAAAGACTATCCCATTGCTTAACATTTCACCGCTTGTCTCGATAATCAATGTTTCGAATTTTTATAATAAAAAAAAAAACTTCAAAAAGTTAAACTCTTCTCCGGAAGAGTTTTTTTTAAATCCGAACCGTCCAAAATATTTTTGGACGATGAGATTGAGAGCGGTAGAAGAGCGGTGAATATTGAGCGGTGGGCGAAGACTTAATGGAAGATCGACGGAAACTTCTACCGGCTCGTTTGGCGGGCCAAAATTCTTTTGGAGATAAAAAAGAATAGTATATAAAATGTGAATATGTTTTTTTGACGAACAAATTCAATGCATTATAATAATATCAAAACAAACACAGTACAAAAAGGGGACACTATCGGTCCCAAAATATAAAAATACAAGAAAAAAGGAAAAACAGGAAAATACAACGGAAAACAAAAAGGAAAAACCCGCATGGAACCACGACACCGGAGCCAGACCCATCAAACACACTCGTGAGGAGGGGTTGGAGAGATCGAAGTTGAGAGGCCAGACCCGCCACTCCGACTCGAACTCGTCTCGCCGCAAACTGGAGGCAGAAGCCGTTGCAGACGCCGCCTTCGTCGCCGCCGTTGCAGACGCCGCCTTCGTCGCCGAAACGCTGATTCCAAGAAAAATCAAATCTGGAACCCCAGATCTGACTCCCAAGTCCAAAAATGGGGGGGAGAATGGGAAATCTCAACTTCCAAAGAAGAGAGTCTCAACCACCTCACAACCTTAAACCCGGCGAGAAGAGAAGGAGAAGGAAAGGAGAGAGGCCGGAGATGGGGGATTGAGTGGAGAGGAGGAAGGAAGAGGGTGGGAGAGGGGGCTGAAAGAGGGGGAGGCGGGGAAGGGGGGCGGCGGAGGGGGTGGGGAGGAACCCACCCCGGCTCTCTCTCTCTACCTTGGCGTTCCCTTCACTTGTCACCACTAAATGTGAATATGTTATAAAGGAGATTAGTTAAGAATGTGATATAGTATATGGAGCTCTCATGTAGGAAGGAGTCTGTTTGGTAGGTGAAATGGGATGGATAAATGTAGGGAGATGCAAAAAGAGTTTGGACAGGTTTGAGAGGCACGCCAATATTAAACCCACCCAAATAAACTACAGATGGGGTCAGTTGGGTTTCGCTACGGGCAGGGGCGGACCCAAAATTTAGTTACAGTGGGGTCAAATATCTACAACACATGTAATTTTGTGAGACCTTCTGGGCAAAAATATATCTTTTGGGGCAAAATTACATATCTTTTTGGGCAAAATTACAAAATACTCCTCAAAACTATACCTGCTCTAAAGGTATTTTGGAACTCAGCGGGGTCAAGTGACCCCGCTTGCCCTATACTGGTTCCGCCCATGGCTACGGCCCCTGCAAAGATCTTAACTTATCCGCTGAATAAGCAGTTTTTGAGTGCAAATGAGAGAACACTGGACAAGAATAGGCTCAGCCAAACATCGGAGTGAGACGAGGGGGTGGAGGATATTTAACCTGATTTATGATCATTTATTAGCTTCCTTTATTAACCAAAAAACAGTCGAGTTGACAAAAGTGCAGGGTGAAATTTCATCGCCCTTGATTATAAATTAAAAAAAAAACCAAAAAAACTCTGGGGTGTTTGGGAGCCTACTTTTTGGCTTTTCATTTTCAGGTTTTTCCCTTTTTAACTTTTTGAATTATGGTCAGAATGTGTTTTGAGTATGATAGGAATGTTTGGAAGATACGTGCAGAATGTATTTTGAAACAATAGTAGTGTTTGGGAGATATTGGATGTAAATGAATTATGAGTTGGTTTTTTACTATATTGCCCCAGCCCATGTCATAAAATTCCTGTTAATTAAAAACCACCTCTCTTTCTCTCTCTACAAATCGAAGAACCCATCTATTTTGTCGTCAAATGTCAAACCCATTTCTATACTGATCGATTTCTATACTGAAATCAAATCTTAAACCCATCTTCTATACTGAAATCTCAAACCTCAAACCCATCTTCTATTTTGACGAACTGAAATCAAATCTCAAACCCATCTCAAACTGACGAATTGAAATCAAATATTCCCAAACCCATCTTCTATTTTGCCATTGTCGTCGCCGTGGAGTTCGACGAGGATCGACGACGGCACCTCCGAGAATTGGGGCTTCGCGATTTGCTCAGAACCGTCGACGATCGACGAGGGCTCCACCGCTACCAGATTCCCACCCTTCGTACCATCCCCGCCGCCGTTTTTTGCTTGTCCTGATCTTCGTTGTCGGTGTCTTCGTCGGGGACGGCAAACTCTAAATCGAAGAAGGGTCTGTTCTCCTCGTCGCCGTCCATTTCAGATGTCTGCTTTGTGGAAATTATCCCAAAAGGGAGAGGGTAGAGAAGTCTTTTTGACATGGCAGGAGAAGAGAATGGGAAAATGAAAATTGGAAAAGCTCCTCTGAGCTCTTTCTGCGTTTTGCTCTAGAAACACGAAAATGGAAAACCCATTTTCCCTTTTCCTGCCAAACAGCCAAAACTCAAAAAGGAGAAGTGGAAAATGGGAAAATGGGGGATCCAAACATCCCCTCTATACCTCTCCATGCAGTCGCGAGTTTGAAGCGCAGTAATTGTCCTCAAATCAGGCGCCTTGCGTGAGCACACCCTTGTTTAACTCGTGCCTCAGTGGAATTGTGGTGACCAATTCTCCCTTCCAAAACAAGGGGCGCCTCTCCCCCGAACATCTCGCAACAGTTAGAAACCTCTATGGTCACATACAACGGGGTCACTACGCTGGTTTCCCAAAAAAGTCCCGTTAACAATGGGCAAACACTGCATTTCAAATTAACAACCGCTAAATACTAGCTTAATTGTGTGTAATTCAACCAAATCGGAAAACTACTACTCATATCCGATATTGACGCATCACAAGCAGGCCCAGTCAAAAATAACTCTAGTGTATACTCGGTGATTTCACATCTACTGATGAAGCTGCTAAATGCATATAATTTACAATCCCAGAAAGGTGAACAAGTTAGTGAAGTTAATTTCGTGCCATACAAAGGACAAAATTGTTCTAATTTCAGCCGGCAGCTCCTGTCACCATATGACTGTTCTATAATGCCATAACATTCCAAGAGGACACCAGATCTGAAAAACTAAAAAGGATAGCTTGCTTGGCATCCGATTGGACCTACATCACCATATGACTCTTGCACATCATTAACAGTTCAAATTACAGCCTGAACACTTTCGAAACAACAGAAAAGCTACTTCTGCATATTCTCATTTTGGAATTCTCTTAAGTAGTTTGTAGATGCCAAAAACATTCTTCCCCTGCCAAAGGTACGGTATAAAGAATGACCGATACATGGGAGGTGAAAGCTCCCTGTCCAGATATGGTAATGCTGCAACAACCTGAGGTGCAAAAACCCACAATGAGTACAACATACACGAGCAGTGCACAGAGAGAGAGAGAGAGAGAGAGAGGATTCCACCTCCCATGTTGACAAATCACTTCCTCTATAAGGATATGGTCGTTGAAGGTGCAATTCGATGAGGAAAGTACACTTTTCAAGATCCTGGAGCTGCAAAATGATAAATTGTTGTTGCGTTATGTCAAACCAGTTACAGGAAAGAGCACATTGATTATGAAAGTTTAGATATATGAAGTAATTAGGGGACAGCAGTGTATTACATATTGCTCATCGGATGCCTTGTTCTTATTGTTAAAGTATGGTGGTGCAGCTGAAGTCCCGCCCAAGGTAGAATTAAATGGGGATGGAAGTAGACCACTGAACCCATCATCTATCCATCGAACTTGACCCACATGATCCGGGATAAAGAAGGATGATGGGAAGCGATGCCATTCACTTCCAACACAAACTACAGAACCTGAAACAGAGAGAACAAAAAAAGATGATTAAGCGCAGGCACAGCAATGGAGAGGAAAATCATCCATGCAAAGATTAGACTCATCTATGGAATTCTCTTCATCCCCAATGGCACGTGGAATCTAGAAACTACTTCAAGCACCCAGGAAAAAGTTGGAGCTTGTGGTTACCTTCCAAAACATATTACGTCATGAATTATCAGAAGTGTAAGCATCCAACTCAAAACCAATTGACAATGAGTGAAGAGGCCGCCCAGGCTCATATACTAGTTTTGGAGGAGATAATTAACCGATGTGGGACAATTTCCAACACTCCCCCTCACGTGTGACCCCCAACTCGCACGTGGAGAGGTCAACAAAGGATCCGGAACACACAGATCCCAACGAAACAAAGTGCAACTATGGCACAAAGGGGAAAAGCTTCCGAAAACCTGCTCTAATACCATGTTAAAGCATCCAACTCAAAACCAATTGGCAATGAGTGGAGAGGCCGCACAGGCTCATATACTAGTTTTAGAAGAGATAATTAACCGATGTGGGACAATTTCCAACAACAAGAACTTCACTTCCCCACACCCTCCTAAAATGGGCAGTTGACTAATAATTTGGGATTAGTCCCACCACAAAGTGCCTCTGAAGTCTGAACCATGGATCTGGGAACAGTTACACCTCTCAAGCCAACTCAAAGAAAGCAAATCCGATACGTTGAAAATTACAATTCTTCCATTCGTTTCTAGATTACATACCCCCATCTACTATTTTGATATTTTTCCTTCCCAGAAAACAATATCAAATATCAGAAAGATCCTTAAACAGAAGAGAATCTAAAATAACAATGAAACAGCATTCAGTACTAAAGCAGATCAAGAATGGGGTGTTGAAGATGAGATTAGTTGATCTCCTTCTCCAAAACAAACATTTTATTGTAACGAGCTGCTTGTTTAAACACCTCCTACACTGACCAAGTTAGCGTTATTTCGAAGATCTATAAAGCAATTGGAAGGGGGAAAATATCTCACCCGTTTCTAGATGATCATGGTAATCCAAATGTTTGTATATCTCCAATGGAGCAGAATAACCATGAATGAGGGAGAATGTTCGAGCATGGGAGACGCACAAAATAAGGCCAAGAACCAGAGGTCTCAGAGTTTGTGCAATCTACATAAAGTAAAACAAAAATTAACACAGTCAGCATCTCAGTGATCAGCATTATTCATGAGATTGAAAAAAATATCTCAGATGAAGCTCACCGAAATAAGCAGTGAATTATGATTGGGGTTATACTTGTCTCGGAAAAAATCAGGAAAGCTCTCAATGACAGCAGCGGCTGCTACACAAATAAGTGGGTATATTGGATAAAGGAATCTGCAGTGACAGTTAAATAAATAAGTCATCAAATCATTCTGCACCAACTAAAACCAATTCAAGCTAGGCAGAACAAGCAAATCTTGTAGTTTAGGTCATATTTTTGTACCCACCCAGGAACCTCACTCAAGAGATTTAAAATCCATTGAGTGAGATAGCATATTGCCGTGAAATTTAAGGTTCCACAAGTGAAACCAAAATTCACAAAATCATGCCAAAATGTCATGGATAGAAGGAAAAAAATCTTTCTAGATGTCTCTCATCAACACCATCGCATATAAACATTGATAACAATAAAGTAGCCCAATAAATTCTGCAATAGGCAATCACATTTAATAATAAAACTGGGGAAGGGGCTGTCTGGGGTTCAATGGTTACTAGAGAGTGGTAGAACAAGTCAGACAACAAGAAGCATCACACACACACACACACACACACACAGAGGAACCAATTTTCTGATTAATTGGAAGAATATTTTACCTTCAAGGTCAAGTTACTATCTACAATAAGACATATCCAACAAGCTACAGAGACATGCACTGGAATTCATGCCAGACAATGACAAAAGGCAGTAATCAATATCCCTAACATTAGACATGAACAACACTGTAGGGAAATATAAAGAGGGAAGGAATAAGTCCAACCTTTCCTCTTTGTGAGGCTGCAAAGACATAAATGCCAGCCAAATATAGATAGGAGAGACGACAAGAAACAAGTCTGGAGCATACTTCTTCCTTGCAACGGGCAGGACTCCAACGAACAGCAGTGCAAGAATGAAGCAGAAGTTGAAATTATTAAATCCATTCTTCAAGTAATATAATGGACCTTCAGTTCCATACAAATGGCTTTCACCACCCCCTAATACATTATATAACAACAGATTGAGAACAGAGGACGTCCATCTTCCGTAATAGGTGTAGTCAACAAGTAATGAGAGTGCCTGGAAGAAATCCAGAACATTTGTTAAGTGACTTTTAATATTACTGATAAACTCTCACATAAACTTTTGTTGCAAAAAACACGGGCATGAACTTTGGGGGAAAAACTCTGAGCAACAATTGGAATAAATTACCAGAAGCACAATTGACGTGATAGCACCCACAAGAAATGACTGTTTGAACTTTCTTCTCAATGAGTAAATCGTTATTGGCAGAAAAGCCAAAACTGAGAATGGCCAGCCAAGAATAACACCAATGGCTGCAACTGCAACTGCCATGGCAGGTTTCTCAAAAAGAAACAATGCAGACGAGAGAGACATGGCATACATTGAGAATGAACTTGGCAAGAAACCTACAAAAAAAAAAAAAATAGGACCAGATTGGATATAAGTGGTCACAGATACAAGAACTTTATAGTGGCAGTAAGGGTGAACATGGATGGTACTGAAGATTCCCTGATGTAGTCTACAGCCACACAATGCGAGCAAATGCGGATAGCAGTAGAATAAAGAATAGGCTTACTCACTTGTACTAGCAAAAAAACAACCGCTAGTTAAGCATAGCATCGCAAGTGCATAAGAAGCAAGGCGTTTCCCATATTTCCTGGAAAGTGCTACAACCAGTGCGGCCTCCGTGATAACAGAGAGGAGCCCAAGAAAGATTCTTACAGCATAGAACACTCTCACCTGGAATGATAGATAACTCATTTCAGACATTATTAGTCCGTTTAGTCTACGACATGATAAACGTGCAAAGTTATAAAGGAAATTCAGAAGCATCTTACTTTCTCCTCACTAAACAACCAGGAAGCTGGTCCACCCACAACTTTGTGAAAAAGAAGGTACAAGTATGAGCGTAATGCAAATTGGGAGCTGCAGGAGAACCACAATAAAAAGGTCAATCAAAAAAAGCTTCAAAAGCACTTCAAGCTTCAGGGAAAATACGGAGAATCATAAAATGACCTAAATACCTAGACAGTAATAGACCTTTCAATCAAAAAAAGAAAAAGCAAACATGATCTACATAAGCAAGATAAATGAGACCCCATACTGAGCCGAAATAATGAATGGAGAGGACTTCAACTCGCCAAAAACATGTGGGAAAGGATCAAAGAATCATTTACAAGCATATTTTTCCAAAGAAAGGCAACAAAGGGGACTCATTCTTCCCTGATATGTCCGTTTAACAGTTCATTCAAAGTCATAATTACGCAAGTAACAGTCCTTAAGGCTACAATCAAGCTACATCCTAGCAACAACCACGATGTGATCATCCAATCTTCCAACAGATAAGTTGAAATTAAAAGACTAAATGAAGAAACAATGGACACAGAATACCCCTACCAGTCAGCATGAAACTGCAGTCTTTCAGGACAGCGGATATATAAATCAAGGTCATTAATATGACAAATAAGGTGAATAAGTAAATGAACCAATAATAAAACTTAACAAGACAACAGCCTAGCTTCCAATAACCCAGGAACTTTAACAATGGAGAGGTTAAGTAGGTGGCTTTTTCAAAGAAGCAATTACTTAATCAGGAGCCTCTAATGGGTGACTTTAGCAGTGGAGAACAGCTTTACGTACAACCTGTATACATAAAAGTGAACCCCCATGATTAAGCAAATATTTTGGATTTACCTAGCCCAAAATTCTCTAAGAAACTAATATCATTATAAGCTAATGATTCAGTTTGTGAAGTTTCTAAAGTTCCGTAAACTTAATTGCTATCATATACAAGAGGTCACATGAGCTTAAGATTTTGACAATCAGAGAGGGTTAAATATGACGCGCATGCATCCACTGCAATTGGCTATTGCCATAGGGAGAGGCATGGTACTCAAATGGCCAATAGTTACATAAATGGTTGGAAATTTGGCCTTGATTGATGGCAGGACAAAGTGTAATTCAAAGTCATCTTCTAGGATACTTGAGAGCGCCAAATATATGCACCTTAAGCTGTAACGGTCATCTATGTAGAACAGACACGGACACGGGACACAGGAATTCAAAAAAATGGGGATACGGACAGGGCCGGGGACACGGCACTCAAAAAAATTAACTTCAATTATGTCGGACACATTTCTAGCCATGTCCCCGGCGTGTCCCCATGTGCAATACGTTGACCTCTTGGTGCATCATAGACGGTCATCATACTTTATCCAGAAGAAAGTAGCTTAGCTGTTGTTTAACTAGCATACTTCTACTCATAGAAGTCACTTGACAAGGTCACCAGTTCTAGCATTTCAATGCTAGGCAGCTTAAATCAAGTTGCGAGTCTAGCCACTTCACAACCACTTTAGCAACTATCTTTGGTGCAACATGATTAGCAGTTTAGTAGAAAAAAAATTCTAAATAAAATAACTTATCACCTACAATCCCATCTCCACAGTTCATTATCAAACCTCTTGCACATAGCATTTTGTTTACTTGGAACTTCCCCAACTACCTTTACGATGACACTCCACTAACTATCTGAAAGTTCCCTCGTTTCCTCACCCCCCGTGAAGTTGCTTGTTTTCAGAAAGAAAGAGTAACAATAAGAGAAAATTAGCCATAAGTACGATAAAAGAGTTTTCATTTAGAGGAAGGACGTCATCAAAACAGTTTTTAGTGGAGGTCCTTCAACTTTTTGAGTTATTGAGCCATAAGGACAAAATATATTTTCACGGAAAAACTACCCTAGGGTAGGGACGTAGGGTACTCTAGGGTAGGGTACCTAGGGTTTAGGCACTTTTATAGGAGTTTAGGGTGCACTTTTCTATTATAGGGTTTTAGTAGTTTAGGCACTTTCATAGGGTACTCTAGGGTTTAGGTAATTTCATAGGATATCTTAGGGTTTTAGGCACTTTCATAGGGTACTCTAGGGTTTAGGTAATTTCATAGGATATCCTAGGGTTTTAGGCACTTTCAGTTATTAGTGAACTTTCACTAGTTTTGCAAAAGTGTATTTTAGTCATGCAACACATTTGTCCTTATGTTTTATTGCAAAAGGTGCTTGTCCTTATGTTTGATTGCGAAATATGTTTGTCCTTATGTTTGATTGCGAAATGTGTTTGTCCTTGAGCTCAAAAAAGGTAAATATGAGGGATTTTTGGCTAAGTCTCCCTAAAATTCATGCGATACAATTTAAATCGAAACAACAAGACTACACCAGAAGGGGGTCTCCAAATAGTCCAAACAGTCCTAAATAATAGAACCTCAGGGAAGAAGCCTATGGCTACCAAAAATATGTACCCGAGACAACAAAATCAGTCTTTCTATGGAAAAATACCATTTCATATTCACGTAAAAACTATGTCAAATACAAAGGCAAATCATTCTCCAAGACAATACGGAGCTACGTATATGCATATAACACAGAGACAGAAATAAATGACGAAAGGGGGAGGTTATTGGACCTGTATTCCCAAGTCTGGAAGCCAGATTTGAAGAGGAGAAAGTGAAGAGGCTCCCAGTAATTGAACACCTCGTCGCAGTCGTGTATGATGTTCGAAGTGGCGCTCATGTACCGAAGCACTGCTAGGGCGAACAGCGGTAACGCCCACGTCAGTCCCTTGTCCGCCTCTTCTCCGCCGTCTGATCTCTTCGGCTTGTCGAGCTTCGTGTACGACGCCGGCGACGACGACGACGAAGCTTCCGACGGAAGTGGCCGTCTCTGCCGCGCTGATAGAGCCATGCTCTCTCTCTCTCTCTCTCTGTTCTTTCTTCAGTCTTCAACAGTGTTCTTGTGCGTTCCTTTCTCCTTGCGAGGATCTGAAACCAGACCTGTCGTTTTGAACTGAAAATGATCCGGCCCGATTCAGAGATGTTCCTTGCTTCCTGATAAAGGAACCCGGACCAATGCCCAAATCATCCCAACTTTCCTCGGCCTGCTAGTCCGCCCGGCCCGTCCAACTCAGCCCGCTTTTTTAAGGCTTTGTGATACTTTAAACCCATCAGATTGAGTTTTTAATCCCGGTTATTTAATGGGATGGGCTTGAAAATATCTCTTAAAATCAAGTCTGGTTCGGCCAGGCTCAATAAAATAATGAGAGTGACGTGCTCTATATATTTAAAAGAACTTATCGATATCTAGTGAATTGTTGAAATTTTTTAAAATTTTTCTTACAAAAATTGTATTATTTTTACGTCTTCGTTTTACGGACTGGACAAACATTATGGGACGGAGGGAGTATTATCCAAAAATATTAAGAAGAGGAAAAAATCTACTACTATACCTATATATATATATATACACAAAACTTTGTTTTTCATGCATACATATACATATATTCCTTGGTCTTCATATAAACTCTAATATATAATAATGGGGATGATTAATTTATACTTGGACACTATACTTTTTTTTTAAAAAAAAAACAGCTAGTTGGACAGGCTTGGGAAATGAAACTTTAAAAGGGCCAGACTTGAGAATATTAAATGATGCCAGATTATTACTAAGTCGGGCTTGAACATGCACAAGTCTCGCTGTTATCTGGTACAAGCCCGGCCCGATGTATGTGCAGCTCTACCCCATATTATGACGAAAAATAAGTTAATTTTATATCAAGAGATAGAAATGTGAACAAACTTGTTTTAATCCGTCGTAGCGTTACTTGTGGTTTTTTTTTTGTGTGGATAAACTCGTTACTTATGGTTCAGTGTGACACAGCACGAAACAACATATGCTATGTCATCTTTAGTAGCTTTTGTAAGCAAATACGAGTAAATCAGTATGCTCTAGCTTTAAACACAAGTCCAAAAAAAAAACCCATTAAAACTCTAGGTCCATTTGATTTTTTAGGACAATACAGGTATCTGAATGACCTTAAACATGACATAAATTCCCAAGCACGCTAAGCTCAAGCGATAACCTCGTCCAGGATACAAACAAGTAAACAAAGAATTCAAATTTGGGGAATGCGCAAGTAAACAAAGAACTTTATTCGCGAAGAAATGTAGCCTGCATTTTAAGGGTTTTTTACAACTCCAGGCTTTTGCCGATGCTGATTGGGCCGGAGACCCTGTTACTCATCATTCCACTATTGGGTTTGCTATTTTTCTAGGGTCTAATCTTGTTTCTTGGAGTGCTAAAAAACAATATACTACTGCTAGGTTCTCCACTGAGGCAGAGTACTATCGTGCCTATGCTGCAAACTGCAGCTGATATTGTCTGGATTCTATCAATTGCTCACTGAACTTCACGTGCCTTTTAGTCTGCCTTTTCCTATGTGGTGTGATAATGTTAACTTTGTATTGATACACTTGAGCAAGTACACCAGCTTAGGAAAAAAAATTAGCTAGAATACCTAATAAATTCATTTTTCAACAGGAACTACAGAAACACTAGTTATTTTCCCTATTTGTCTTTAAACAATTAATTTGTTCCATTGTTTCTTGGAGGAGAGAGAAGAGCATTTACTTGGTTTAGTTTGCTGGAAGAGAGAGAAGAGATGGATGTATGAGAGAGAAAATATTTTTTTATGTTTACATCTGCTTCAGTCATTAGGTACTTATAGAGAAGTACTGTAGATAAATGTAGAATAACTACCTCAGTAGCTAAGCTGCTACACCATGATTTTTGAGGTTTCATTAGGTAAAATACCTAAAAAATCTTGTATTGCTAAGCTGATGTTGATGCTCAGGGTGATCTAGGGGTGTGCAAAAAACCCGCGGACCTGACCCAATCCAACCAGAAGGGTCTCGGGCGGGGTCGAACATGTGGTTCAGACAGGTGCGGGTTCGGTTTCTGTTAAAAATCAATTTTCGGTTCGGGGTTCGGGTTGTTGCGTTCCTTACCCGTGGGGTCGGACCCAACCCAACCCGACCCACCCGAAGGGTAAACCCGACCCGACCCAACGTAAAGAATTGGGCTCGCGAACGGTTCTTACACTTGTTCAGTTCAGTTTGTGGGCCTAAAATATTGTTACCCGACATGGTCGGGTCGGGTTCGGGGTCAAAACCGACCCGTGCACACCCCTAGGGTGATCTATTGGAATGAGCAAGGAATATTTGCTTTTGCAGAGAAAGTAATGCTTATGTGAGTTGTGCTCATGTGAAGCTGATGTAAAGCTGTGTTGTAGTTTGGTTTTTTCCCCTTTTTCTTCCCCTCCCGCACCTTTGTTGTTCAGATTTCAATCCCACCAACATAAGAATCATAAAATGTCCCAACTTTAACGATGTATTCAAAAATATTGTTGTACCATTTTCCACTATCTCTTAAAACTTAGGGAGGGTTTCATTTAAGTTTTTTATGACATTCAACATCGCACCTACAAGTCTGGTTTTAGAACGGTCACAAGGAGTGACATTTTGTAACTAAATCTGTTGGGAGGAGTCCGAGCCTAACAAATATCATCATCTCAACATTTCACCACAACATAGAAAGAGCAAGGAAAACGTTAGGTACGCACCCCCACCAACCAAAGATCCAACTACACTCCTCTCACATACATGTGGTGAGCAATGCTCAAGCACAACTTTAAAACATAACTCCGGACACAACTTTGTCCGGAACCGTTCGATGCACATGAGTCCACATGCATCGAACAGCTTCAGACGCAGTCCGGCGTTGTATTTTGAACTTGTGTTTATAGAACTTGAGCCCCACAAGAATCTGATCTGTATCTGACATGTGCACAGACTTTCTCTATAGAAAATCAGAAACACAGATTTCTCACTAACAGAAGGAAAGAGTTTGAATACAGGACAGAAATGGCCTCATACACTTTGCTTTTCACCAGAACCTCCGCGCTCCGCCGTAGCTGGGAGATATGCATGACTTCATAACTTGGCATAGCAAGATAACACATACGTGTTACATGGAATAGACCACATTTATTTTATTAAATCGAAAAACTCCTAAAAACATTGCCAGTTCTCATAGTATTTGAGCATAGCAATGCGATGATAATGTTTCATCCCGTTACAGAAACGCTCGGATTTCCCATCTGGGAGAAATAAAGCATAGTAGCCGTGCTCTAGCACGGGACACAATCTTAACCGGTGTTTTGCAACCCAGCAGCAATACCCTTCATGGTTAAGATGAGGGTGTCCTCCAGACCAGGAGCATACTCGCTTGTGGGATTCAAATTCACAAGTTCAGCTGCAGATTTGCTCGATTCGACATACTCCTTTGATATGTGGGGGCGCACCTTGACATGGTAGTTAGAATCGCGTATACGCTTTAACGTGTATGCCTGCAGCACATTGAGAGTGGTGATATAGGAATCGCGAAGGCGTAGCCGTTGCTTCAAGGAGGGGTCCCCTTCTAGAAGATCCCTGTGTCCAGCAATCTAGCAAAATAGAAAAAGGTTTAGTATGGTTTAACTATCATATCAGCAGAAAGCCAAGGCAGTGTAAAAAAGATGGCTCTTCAGTCTTTTGGTATTCTTCTTCATCTTTGTTTCCATTTCCATATTCGGTTCTCACGTATTGAAATGCAAAAAACACTAAAATGATAGAAACTGTACATGGCTTTCACGGTAATTTATAACGTAAAAACAGCTTTTGAAAATTCAAAGACATGTCTCATGAAAAGCGGCCTATTTTCAGAAAGTTTACCCTAAGAAAGTTCTCTGAATTTTCAGGAGAACTGGAGAAAACAAAAACGATACCACATGTGTGAGTTCTTGTTTTCCAATATTGTCAGCAGCCAAATGCGATGAAATTGAGTTAAAAATAGTTGAGATTTTTTCATAAACAGTTGTACCTTCTCTACTATGTCACAGCATACATACCTGGAGAAGAAGCCCCTTTGTTTCTTCATATTTGTCCCTCAAACGCTCACCAAAAGGCCACAACTCCTCTGAAACAAGGAGTTTGTCGTACAAAGCAGCAATACCGGGGTCTCCCTTAGCAAACACCATCTCAACTAAATCAATAGTAACTCTAAAGAAAGGCCACGCATTGTACATTTCCTGCAGCATGTGGAGATTCTTGATGTCCTTCTGAATCGCGTATTTGAATGCTGCTCCAAAGCCAAGCCATACCGGGAGATGAAACCTAGTTTGAGTCCAGGCAAAGATCCAAGGAATTGCACGGAGAGATTCAATTCCTCCACTTGGCTTTCGTTTTGATGGCCGGCTACCAATATTCATTCGACCATACTCCAACTCAGGTGTCGCCTGAAGTCATAAACAAGTACAAAGATATCATAACAACAAACAGCCGGTATTAGTGATACACCCATTGATTGGCCAATAAGGTACAATATTGTCTGAGATATTAGCAACCAAACTCTTCTTTACTCATATGACTTGGCCTTATCATTACATTCAAGCAAAATACTTTCAATTTTTAAAGTTCCATTACCTAATGAGAGTAAAAATAGTTTGTCAATGTTCGTTTGTATAGCATTTTCTACTAGTAAATATCGGCATTGGAAGCCCAAAATCCCGTAACGGCCAATATTCAAAACCATATTTAAACGTATACAGGAAATCAACATGCATTGCATTTGTAGAGTACTTACAAGGCGGAAATACTCGACGAAACGAGGTTCTTTAAAAACAATGGAACGGTACTCCTTCGTAGCAAAAACAGCTACTTCATCCAGCAGAGCACGCCATTCTGGTTTTGGAGAGACGGGAGGGTGCATTCCATGCTCAAGCGTGGCAGCTGTGAACCGCTGCAGCGTCCTAAAACACAAGTGCTCCTCCCCGAATGACTGCTCAATAACTTCTCCCTGAACTGTGACACGGAGAGACCCGTGAATGGTATCAGGAGGTTGAGACAATATAGCAAGATGGGTCGGCCCGCCTCCTCTTCCAACGGTCCCGCCTCGTCCGTGGAACATAGTCAACTTCACGCCATATTTCTTCGCAACTTCTATGAGCTCCTCTTGAGCTTTATACAATTGCCATGCTGCCGAGAGACGTCCTGCATCTTTTCCGGAATCTGAGTACCCAATCATCACCTCTTGCTTTCCATCGATCCGGTTTTTGTACCAATCAATGGAGAAAAGCCGAGAGAGGGCAGCCGGAGCGGCTTCCAGGTCGTCGAGCTTCTCAAACAGTGGGACCACTCTTAATGGCTCCTTCACCTTGCACTCGCGTTGCAAAAGCTCAACCGCGAGTACATCAGAAGGTGAAGTGGCCATTGAGATGATATAAGCTCCAAAGCAGTCGGCCGGAAGCTCAGCTAAGACATGGAATGTGTCCAACACATCAGCAATTTCTTCTGTTTTTGGAAGATCAGGACCAAAGAGTGGGCGCTTCCCACCTAGTTCAGATAGAAGCCATTCCTGCCGGCGTTCTTCAGACCATTCTCGATAGGAACCAATTTCCAAGTGCTTGGTGATAGCATCCATCACGTCGGTGTGGCGATCCGACTCCTGTCTAATATCAAGTCTAACAAGTGAGAGACCGAATGTAGAGACTTGCCTCAGGAAATCAAGAAGGCTTCCATCAGCTATTGGGCGGTCACCACAACCACATAGAGATCTGTAGCAGAGCTCCAGAGGTTCCAAGAACTACATGAAAATTAAAGCCTAATTAGCATTAAGTCCATTGGGAAAAACACTAAGTATGATCTACGAAATCCACACACACGAGCACAAGGACACACTTGCCAGCTAAAATAGTCGGCAAGCAAGGATATCTTCTTTTCTATTTTTGGGGGTAAATTAGTAAGAATTTCTTTAGTTCAGAGAAATGGAAGTCGAAGGGGAGGTGATACCTGCTCAATATTGGTGAAAGTAGCATCCTCTGGAATGTCAGAGATCCCATTGGCTAATAGATGGCGAGAACGTTCGCGCGTCTGATACAGCTTATCCCTCACATCACCGAGTATAACACGATAAGGTTCATTTTGAGGTACTTGCTTCCAAAACTCTGAATCAAACAACAATATCTGGTGATTTTTAATTTTCAGAACACACACAACATCCCAAACAGCATTGGTAGTGAAAGAAACACTAGTAAAATGAGTTTCTCACAAACCCTAATCATATATTGAATATAATCTGGCTTGGAAACAACAAAAAGCCAGATGAAACCAAGCAACCATTAAACTAATTACCTATGTAGTGCTTTGCATCTCTCTTTGAGGATTTGTGGAGTTCGTCCGCTCGAGCACGAAGCTCGTCGCTGCAGCGCCACATGGACATCTGGCAAAAACGAGTTCAAAAAACCATAAAATTTTCCAAAATATGAAGGAGGAGGTCCATAAGAAAAAAATAACCAAAACATGTAACAATGAAGTTTAGCTATCGAAACCTCAAACATGAGATCGTCAATCTGGGAATAGTACAAGTTAGCAGCCATCATCCTAGCTAATAAGCAGACATCCCGCGTGACCTCTGGAGTAACCCTTGGGTTACCTGCAATTGACAACAAACAACTGTTAAGCAACTAATAACTGAAAAAGTAAAACTGACAAGTATTCCTAATAAGAGAAAAATGGCAATTGAAGTACTTTCTCACTTTGCAAATCCCTTAAGGAATCAACATTTTAGCTTGTGATCTATTTTATTGTTCCCTCTGTTCTTGAACTGATCTTGCATACTATTCCTCGAATGTGCATAATCAGTAAAGTTGTCTACGGAAAAGGATCATACCATCTCGATCACCTCCCATCCAAGAAGAGAATTGAATAAGGGGGGCATTGTATGGAACACGCTCGTTTATTCCTATGTTCTTAAGTGCTGTGTCAACACGCCTTAAAAATTTCGGAACACCCTTCCAGATTGTCTCATGGAAATAGCTCATTCCTGCTCTCATTTCATCTTGTGGGGTTGGAGGAGTTCTGCGGATCTCATCTGTCCGGAAAGCAGCTTGAATCTAGAACAAGAAGAAATAAGACAATTACTTATAGTCAAAATTAGTCCATTACCAGATCAATAAAACACTACAATTACAATTTACACTCCTGGAGTGTTTCACTTTCTCAAAAAAGGAACTTTTAGAAAAGGAAGGTAATTTCAAGCTCAAAAATGATGTGTTTACGCAAATAATTTTTCTACCAATATGGATCTTGTTTGATAGATCTCATTGAGATCTTTTAAATAGTGCAAAAAAAATTAAAAAATTAATTTTCATTATATTTGAGCTTGAAATTACCTTCTTTTTCGAAAAAGAAGGTTTAAAAAGAAAGCAGAATGGCACCGGACTCCCATTATCCCATAAGGATATTCTATTAGGTATTTCAATAGGAGTACCACCAAATTCGAAGGATATCTAAACAGAAGCATAGCAAAGGACAACCAAATGCAGCAAATGCCACCTTTTTTCCCCTCTTCGTGAATATGAATAAGTCTATACGATGGACAAGGTGGTAATAACTATATAAGGGCAGCGTCATGCACAAGGCTCCCTCGACCAAGGTTCTAACGGAACTAATATGTCAAAATGAAGTAACTATCCCACAAATTCTTCAACAATCAGATGCTTCCAGGCAAAATATAAAGAATCCATTGCGTAGAATGACATATTCATTAGCTTTGACATGTATGGAGAAAAGGCAAAAGGATGATGGCATACAAAACCGATACATTAAGCAAGGAAACAGTGGAACTTACCTCCCTCTGCAGAGCCTCATCAAGTTCTTGTTTATCATCAGGAGTAATATCTTTGGCATATAATTGGGTTAAACAGTTCCGAATCCTGAATGGAAAGGGCTTCATACAATCAAAAACTATAACACACAGACCGCATTTGTATTAAGCTTTTCTACGACAACACAAACCAAAGACTGCTGTAATCAATAACAAACCTTCCGTGCTTTTGGAGCAAAGATCTTCGGATAGATTGGGTAGGGTGAGCGGTGAAGACCAGATCGACAGTTTGATTTTTGAGAGCATCAAAGACTTCTTGAGGAGACTTCTTCAGCTCCCCCACGAGTCTCTTGAAAGTTTCCTCAATATCTGATTCAGTTGTTGCAGAGTTCTCATCAGCGAAATCTCCCTTTTTCAACTTGATCCGTCGACGGTAAGCAATCTGGACCTCCTCAGCCAGGTTGGCCAAGTTAAGCATGTGAGCGAATGACTTAGCAATGACAATAGAGTCCCCGGGATCCAAACTTGTCAAAACGCTCCCAAGATCTTCTAGTTTCTTGGGATCATGCTTTCCTTCATACTCAGCAGAAAGTTCATAGCACTGTTGAACCTAAAGAATTGAAACATGAAGAAATAATTTGATTGAGTGAAACAGTGGAATCAAGCAAACCTCTTACCAGTCACCTACTAAATAGAGCACTCATGAGAAAGTCAATGATTTCCCTAGTTCAGAAGCAAATCAGGATTTTCAGCTCAAATTGTAGATATTAACGGTTGAATCTCATGAATCAGAAAGCGTTCAGTCAAAGGATTCAGTCCAAATTGGCAGAAATTGAAAGGAAAAAAACCAATCTTTTGATTATTATATCAAAGAGGGTCTTTGAAAGTCTTCAACTTCATAGAAATTACAACTTGGGGTAATTCTTAAACACAGCCAATCACCCCTAGTTCATCATCCAATTACATTGATTTTACTTCTCATGTATCAGTATCCGGTATCCATATAAAACAAAGAGAAAAGAACAATCTTTTTTTTATTATGGTAAACAAAGAAACAATCTTTTTCTTCATACACTGAAGTGGGTTTTCATAGGTTTTTTTGTAAAAAGAAAAAAGAACAAATCTTTCGTTTTCCATCAACAAGGGTCTCCATAACTGTTCAACTTCCCACAAGATCAAACCAAACCAAACCTAATCAAACCGAGCCTTAACTCTCAATCAACCGGGGCCGGCTATATGAATCGGTTTTCTCCTTTAAACTCTGTCGAGGTATCATGTTCCGTTCACACAAGATAAACATAGGAGTAATTCTCAAAACCAGCCAATCTGCCCAATTTCTAAAATTGCAAAACATTTGTATAATCATAGCCATATTCAGTTGTGTAACAGAGTGAGATTTGGCATCACAGACATTTTGATATATATTTATATAAGCACTCAATCTGCGAAAAATAAGAAACACAAATCAAACTTGTACCGTCTCCTTGAGATCCTCGCCGTGCAAATCCTGAAGAATATCGAGAAACCGATCCAATAACAGAGCATCATACTCCACAAGCTTATCATCCTCTGAAACTTTCGCAGGTACCAAAAGCCTCAACTGGGCATCGATCGAAGCCAACTTCTCCAAATTCCGATTCGCCGCCATTACTCCCTACTGAGCTCTCCTCTGCACAGTGATCGGTCAAACAAGGCAAAACCCTAAATAAGTCAACCCAAGAAATCACAGAATTCAATCAGTCTCAAGAAAATTCACAAATTCTGATCACGACCCAGAAAGTAAGGCCTCCATAGTAGATGATTGTGCAGTCAAAAGTAAAGCGTAAATCATATGGACATAATGTAGCTCAAAATTGTCATGGAATACAGGGAAAAAACAGAGGATGTGTAGTTTTTTGATGTTTCTTTTGAAATCTAGATTGAGAAATTGGAGTAGGAGGAGTACCTGAACGTGGTAGTTGAGATTGAAGGAGAAAACAAAGGAGAAGAGAATTAAGAGAGAGAGAGAGAGAGGTAAGATCCGAAAGCTCGGAGTAGAGTGCTATATATAGACAGGGAGAGACAGGGAGTGACACTTCAATCGTGAGCAACTTTGTTTTTGTTTTTGTTTTTGTTTTTGTTTTTTTGCCTTCTTGTTTTTTCCCTTTTTAATCGGCATAATTTGTGTTAGCATAAAAGTCAAACAAACGAAAACTACCTACTCCGTATCTTTCCCTATCAAAGAGCATATGCTTTCAAGGATTCTTTCTTTTTTTTTTTTATAATTATTTTTCCATTATTGTCAATTTTCGAATATTATTGTTCTTGAAAGTGAAGGGTTATTGTTATTTCCTGATTGGACGATTAACTCTTTAATTTCGTTTTACAATTAAGGTCCTTTAATTGTAGTAGGAGTAAAAGTTACTCAAACTTGTGGGGCGTTAACAAGTTGGGAGTGCTCGCTGTCTCTCTCTAACCCTAAAGAAGCTGCCGCCCCGCATCTCCTCCTTCCTCTCCCCCCACGGTTTTACGCTCCAATGGGTGACGGGAGGGGAGGGATTTCTCCCCCGTGGGGTTTTCCATCTCTTGATCTTAGATCTCGGAGGTTTTCTCTCATTCTCTCTTCACCCCCATCCTCCTCCTTCCCAAACCATCATCCGCCGCCCCTCCACCTCTTTTACCGTGTAGACCGATGGCTTCTGGAGGTAGTGCCTTGTAGATTGTGGTCGACGGAGGCGTCCTCCCCTGCCAGACTGGGAGATCTAGGTTGGTGGATGAAGTCTACTCCAGTATGGCGGACTCCGTCCGATTCCATTACCGGTTTTTCTCTTTTTTGTTATCTTCTTTGGTGTCTCCTGTGTGGGATTTCTCCCCTTTTGTGGGGCTTCTATTACCCCTGTGTGGATGTTTTTGGGTGTTTTCTGCAATGCTCCGACTGTTTAGACGGATGGGTTTAGTTGGAGTTGGGTATAGTCTTTGGACTAGTCCCCTCCTGTTTGGTTTCTTGATCCCTTGTTTAGGGATGAAGTTTTCTCTTGATGTACTGTTTCTTGAATCTATAATATCATCTCTTATCATTGTGGCCAAAAAAAAAATTTGTAGTACTTGGTTTCGGATTAATTGTTCTTCCATTGTTGGAAAATCTGACTGATTATATTTTTCTATGTTAGGAAAGGTTTATCTTTAATTTCCATATTTCACAAGTAACTCTCTAATTTACTTTTGGTATAAGACATGTTCTGAACTTGAGACATGTTCGGTTTGGATTTTGAGAGAGAATTTTAAGAGTAATAATTGGAGATATATATATATATACACAAATTATCCAGTAAGAGATCCCTTATCAGTCTACCGTGCGGACCTCCCCTTTTCCGAGCAAATTTCGATGATCCGAACCGCTTAAAGTGTGCAGAACGTGATTTTAAGAGTACCCTATAGAAATCATCAAAAAAAATGACCGGGGAGGGCTTGATTTGAGCAGTTTTTTATTGAACCGTTCAATGAAAATTGCTCCGATCAAACCCTTCTCGGTCTTTTTTTGTTGTTGATTTCTTGCAAGTATCCTTAAAATCATGTTCTAATCATTTTGAACTGCTCAGATCATCAAAATTCGATCGGGAAGGTGAGGTCCGCACCATAAAACTGTCCGGGATCCCTTAGGGGATTCGGACTAATATATATGTATATATAAAGAAAATTTATTAGAAACTGTGCGCAGAGATTTTGAGACCCCAGACGAATCCAAAGTCGGCTAAAAATTCAATCTCAATTCTAATGATTTCCCATGAACTAATTCCACTTAAACTACTGAAGTCCGAATCCTAATGCAAATTAGGATTCGATCTGATGACGTAGGTAAGATTTGGAAATTATTTTAGCTTTTACTACAAACTACAAAATACAAACCAAATTATGACTACGCGTTTTCCATTTTCCCTACTTTTTCACGTTGCATAATAACATATTACCCCTGCTTACAATCGACGTTCGAAAAAATCGTGTGATTCGCGTGTTTAACCAACTGATCAATTTAAAACCTCAATTGCTTTTCATAAAACAGTATATTAACCTTTCATATCGATTGCAAAGCCAAAATCTGGAAAGAATTGGCAAGTATCGCACTATCTTTGGCATTTGGTTGGAGAAAATCGGAGAATGGATCATAAAAGCAGTACTAATACTTGATGGTAAGGCTATGTTCGTTTAGAACATTTGGAAATTTTTAACTTTGTTTTCCAATCATTACCCTACATCTTTCTCCAATCATTACCCTATTTTTTCAATCATTAATTTCATTTCTCTCTCTATCTCTCTCCACTCATTACCCCTCTCTCCAATCATTATCCTATTTCTCTCTCCACCCACTACCAAATCAAAAATTTCCAAATGTTCTAAACGAACATAGCCAACATTACTTGTCCCTGAAAAGATTGTGTCCCTTCAACATTTTTCCAATTCAATAAAATAAATAAATCTTCGCCGTTCAAAAAAAAAAAAAAAAAAGGTTGTGTCCCTGTTGAACGCAATGGGACAGCATCAAGTGGGGTATGCAGTAGATGTGAAAATACATCACGGGTTTTAACTTTAGGGAAAAAATTTCAGTGCCGAGTGGGTACCACGTGGTACCCGCTCGCGCATCTGAACTGTCCATTGTATGTTTGAACGGCTCAGATTTGGAGAGAGAAAGTGTTGGGGTGAGAGGAGAGAGATGGTTTCAATCCGAGCCGTCCAAAAGTGTATCGGACGGCTCAGATGCGCCGAGCGGATACCACGTCGGCAATACCCGCTCGGCACTGAAAAACTCCTCTAACTTTAGATTCTGATTTTGAGACTTCTCGTTGGTGTTGTGTAGTGAGATGCATAGTACCATACTATACACCTTCGAGCAGTCGTCCGACGGTTCGGATCTCATCTTGACAACCAACGATCGAGAACCGTTCATTACCGAGATGAGATCCAAGCCATCGAATGCATGATCCGACGGTTCGAAGGTGCGCAACACGGTATATACTGCGCATACCACTACACAATACCATCCTCAATTCCTGCTTTTGATGATAAATTTTGAATTTCAGTTGAAACAGATATACTTTAGTTTACTACTACTACAAATTAAAATGCTAAAAATCAACTTTCAAATAGTTTAATTAGGTGTATTAAAATCTGCACTCAGAAGTACTCCAAACCCAAACGTCTCCAACATAAAATATTAGTAAGATTCAAGTTCCTAGATTTATCGATTGATGCATGGGAAACGACGTACGTACACCAGCAATTGGTTTTTAGAAGCTAATGCTGTGTTTGTATGAGTTTTTAAGAAAAAAATTTGGGTTATAAGTGGAGAGAGAAATGAGAGTAATGATTGAAAGTAAATGTAATAAGTGGTGAGAGATATTGAGAGAAATAAGAATAATGATTGGAGATAGGGGTAATGAGTGTAGAGTAATGATTGGAAGTATGGGTAATGAGTATTTTTTGAGTTGATTGGAAATAGAGGTAATGAGTGGAGAAAGATAGAGAGAAAAATAAGAATAATGATTGGAAGTAGAAGTAATGAGTATTTTTTGAGTTGAATTTTTTTTTTCTAAGTTTGAATCCAAACAAGGCTTAATCTCTACTTTCTTGGACCGAAAATGTTACGGACACATACACCGATCACAGATTGCTCCGCTGTCGCCAGTGTTATGGGTTCCACGTACATCGGACGGTTTTAGAGCCATTCGTGTTGGGTCTACCGTTGGTGTAATTGTGTACGTAGCACTGCTATTCGTGGACGGGTGTATTCTCCTGATCACCAAACAGTGACATCGATCGCGTCGGCTTACAATTTCAAGCACGCTTGGCATGCAAAAAATAGGTACAAGTTCAAGTTTTCAACTGTCAGATTTAAATAAACGGACAAAAAAAATTGACATGCGCATTAGATGCATGAATGAGTTACAGCTGCCTCCAAAAACATATACAGCAGATGTCCTCGGGCTAGATCATAGAAGCACGAGGTGGTTTGAGAATTGGCAGGGGTATTAGGCCCGTCCCGCTAGGGTTCTTCTTTTTTTTTTAAATACTTATTTTATACTTTATGAGACAGATTATTCTCTCATAATATATTATATTTAATTCAAAAAATTACTTTAAATAAGTATTTAGAAGTAATTTAGTTAGTGAAACACACCGTAATTAGTTTAATCTTCAAAATGATAACTTAATACTTTTCCCTTATTCTTTTGGGTTGTATATATGTAGTCCAAATAATAGATCAAAAGTAAGCTCTTTGGGGGGCAAAATGATAGCAGGAAATTAATGCATGATTGATATTCCATATTCCATCAACCCAAGGGGTTCGCCTCGGTCGTCAAAGTTTGAGATTTAGAAGTTTGCTATCTATTCATTTCTTTGGGGGGCCGGCCGATCAAAAAGAAAAAAAAAAAAAAAACGGGGTCAATACAAAGGTTAGCTCCGACTTTAATTGAGATTTTCGTAAGCGGGTGGTGAGATTGGGTGCCCATGATTAGTCGAGATGCGCGTAAGCTTATCCGGACACATGATCGAGTTATCAAAACATATATTTCGTATCCTCATAATAATAAGGGAAAATGACGGCCAATGACGTGTTTTGATAATTAATACCTGCTAAGGACATTTTCAGCATTAACAAATGTTCTTAACTTGTCCTTGGTGGGTATTAATTATCAAAACTCGTCCTGGGCCGACATTTTCCCTAATAATAAAAGAATACGAAAGCAAACATATATTATACTGTAGGATTTAAGTGAATGCGGGGGAGTGTACATATGAGTCCGACGCAACGCCGCGCGGAAAGCATAAAAATGGATTAATCTAAATAAAGATCCAACCATAGTTTGGTATGTAGTTGGTAAACATCTGATTTAATATTTAGATGATTGAACATATAATCTAATAGAATATTCACACACACGGCAAGAGAGAGAGAGAGAGAGAGAGAGAGAGAGAGAGAGAGAGAGAAGAAGAAGAAGAAGAAGAAAAAAGCTAGGGTGATCATTCTGCATGTTTGATGTCGCATTGTATTATGTCACAAGTTTACATTTAAAATTAGGAAACGTTTTATGCATTGAGAGAGACCTATCTTTTACATGCGTAACGTACGTATCCACCAACATTAAAATGTCAATTTATTTATGCGTGCATTATTGGTGTGAGGTTTTGTATTTCTTCACGTTTGAGGTTAATTTTGACACGACACGTTAACGTTAGATTTGATCGTGAAAAAACATTCTCGAGATCGTGACTAATAATAAGTGCACCTGTACTTAATAAGTGCCCTTTATTCCGTCATTAATTTTCAGTCTCCAATATTTATAGAGGTCCTACTTCAATTTAAAATTGGAGCATATACTAGGCCGGCTTAGAGCATCCACAGTGGTATAATCAAAACAAAAAGGCTTATAAATTTAGCAACATTTGCTCAAAAAGAGCTCACATTGGAATAACCAAATTTAGAAACATCTTAGCAACTCATCAAATTTTAGCCCTTGGATAATCAAAACTATAAACCTTTTGCCAATAATCAAATTTAATTGTTTTCACATTTCCTCAATCAAGTATACCATCATTACACAAAAACTTTCTTTCTTCTATTTTCAACATGTCTACAACAAAAATACTTTTAAAAACAGTTTTTATTTTTTTTGAAAAAATAGTTTTTTTACAGTTTTTTTTAATTAAAACTGTTTCCCCCCCCCCCCCCCCCCCCCCCCCTCCCCCCCCCTTTTTTTTTTTAAAACAGTTTTATTTCAAAACAAGTTTTTTATTAAAACTTTTTTTCAAAAACTGTTCTTTTGAAAGAAAAACTTTTTCTATTAAAAAACTGTTTCTTTTAACTTTTTCCCGAAAACTGTTTTTTTTTTTAAATCAAAGTTTTCAAAAAACTTTTTTCACTTTTTCTAATAACCTATTTTTATTAGTTTGAAAACTATTTAAAAAAAATTGTTTTCTATGTCACAATTTCTAGATTTTTATAAGTTAAAAAGGTGATGTGGTAAGTTTTGGTTATTTAATTTTGATTGTACCACTGTGGACCTCTACATTGCTAACTTTAACAACCCCTTAAATGGATAACCAAAAGATGATGTGGCACCTTTTGATTATCCACTTTTGATTATTCTACTGTGGATGCCAACTCCGGCCACCGGAAGGAAGATTTGAGCTGTCCAAAAATTCTTTAAAAAATGAGGGGGCCCACGTGAGAATCAACGGCATCCGATGTGTGTAGGTGCTCGATCCAAACACCCTATTTTTTTGTATATACGAAAAAATGGGGTGTTTGGATCGAGCGCGCATCTATACACATCGGATGACGTTGATTCTCGCTAAGGGCGCCTCATTTTTTTTTATTAGAATTTTTGGATGGCTCGGATCGGCCGTCTGGTGGCCGGAGTTGGCCTGGCGCGGCCGTCAGTCTATTTTCGATATGGTACCCGTCGGTACCAATAGCTTTTCTGCTTATTAAAGAGTGTTTATATATTCAGCCATTAGAGAATGTGTTGAGAACATAACATTTAAAAAGTACAACGTGCATAGTATGAACTTTTGTGGCGCCAGTCCATACAGGACTATGTCTCGGCTTTTAATATTTTTCTTCTGATGGATGGTTGGTTGATCTCTTAGGATTAACCGAGGTGTAGTAAACTATATAACCTCGACACCATAAGTTATAAAAGCAAATCTAATCACTTAAGCTTTTCAATAAGTTTATATATGGAGTAGTTAATAAATTAACAATGTGACATAGGGCACATTTTATTTTATTTTTTCCGGTTGTGATGGAGTAATTGACAAGATGATGACAGAGTATTCAACGTATATGAGGCATGCCAACATCTCTTAAGGCATGCTTAAAGACAGAGTCAGGATTTTTGAACAATGGGACCCAATACTTAGAGTCACATTGACAATGATGAAAGGGTAGCAAGTTGTAATCTATTTGGGATAATTTTTTAAAGTTAATTTATAAAATTAAAATGTTTGAGATGTCAATAGAAATGACATCTCTAATAGCTTTTCCTGATTTAGAAGGGTTACTTGACTCACGAGTGGAGGTATAGGGGGTGAGGGTGGGGGTGGCACATGCCATTTCCGGAGGGTACCAATTTTTTTTTTTTTTTTAAAGTCTAATGGAAGTTGATTTAATTGGTACTTATCCGTACTCGAGCAACTTGATTTTTTTACACAAACTATGAAAAAAATTAGCAATTTATAAAATAAACGGGTATATAAATAATACTCGTATCTCAATGACTTTCATCTAAAGCTTTGTTCTTTTTAATAGTAAATAAAAAGCAGGACAAAAGCCTTATTTTACGGTCCACTTTTTCTTCGTATTTTTACGAACAACATGCCACAACTATTACGGCCCGTTTGGATGGAGGATTTGATTTTGGGTGGATATAGAAGAATGGTGGATTTGAGAGTGGATATGAAATGAGGGGTGATATGTAAGAATGGTGGATTTGTAATCCAGTGTTTGGATATTTTTTTGAGGAGGGAGATATAGAAGGTGGATATGAAGAGATAAGTTGTCAAATGACTCAATTGCCCCCAGTTTATATTTTAATGGATAAATTAGATTAATTTTATTATAATTACGATAAATACATATTTATCATTAGTTGTGGGATAAAATAAATTCATTTTGTCTTATAAATGTTTAAACCTCATTTTTTATTACAATTTTAAAAAAAACAAAATTCAACAAATTATTTAGGTCAAATTTTCAATAAATACCACTCATTTTTCTTCATCTCATCTCCATTTTATCATTAATTGTGGGATAAAATAAATTCATTTTATCTTACAAATGTTTAACCATATTATTTGTTAGAAGAATATTATTTTTTGAAAAAAATTAAAACGTAATTGAAAAGTGATTTTTTTTTATAAAAAAAATATAAGGTTAAAGAGATTTCAAAGGCAACCAGTTGCTACCTTGACCAAATTATTAATTTTCCTACAGAGAGTGTAAGGGACCAACTTAGGAATAAATACCAAATCTAGGGGTGCAAAGAATAATTTGCCTTTAAAAACTGATTTATTTCTTCACACGTGTTCGGTCTTCTTCTTCTCGTTTCTTTCTTCTTTTTCTTCTGGTAAACCTAGGGCGGCACAGCAGGTACTCTCTCTCTCTTCGGTCTCAAGGGTAAGACAGACTTTCACCAACCCCGCATATCTAACGATGGGGGGTACCCAGTCGTTACAAATTAATCCACCCGCGGGGTGGATTACAAATCCAATCTCGGCAAATCAGGGGCGAAATCCAGGTGGGATTTTTCTCTGCCAAAGACCGGAGAAGAGGAGGAGGAGGAGGAGAAGTAATTAGGCCGCATATCTTATCCACCTCTATATCCACCAGCCAAACAGCCTGTTAGTGAATTCACATCTTAAAGTGTCACCCTCTTAGCCAAATCTTAGTTCCGCCACAAACTTGACTCATACCCCAAGCTGTCTCTCTGCCCTGAAATATGCTACCAAAGGTCAAGATTATTAACAATGGATTAATTGTTAGTGCTTCTTGAACAATGCCCTAACCCCTCTCCACAACAAAGGGGCGGCCCAACCTCCTTGGAGGCCAAAAGGCGAAATTACAATGTGAGACCTATAAAAGTTATAAAGTATTGATGTAGAAAATTTGAATCCAATACTATATTTTACTTTGTATTTGAAAATTGTAAGGTCATTAATCGTGAAATACTAGTCTCTAGCTTTTGCAATTCTAGTTATTTTACTTAAAATGTTAAGTATGAGAGAGAATGATCTTATAGAATGATCAGTCCTAACAAAAAAAAAGGGGTCATTTTTTAGGAATGGGGGCTGTAGTGCGGCCGATCCGACCGTCCATCTCGGTACGGACGGTTTGGATTTAATCCGAGCTCCTACAAATCCTAACCATCCATTGTTCGGATGAAAATCCGAGCCGTCCATTGTCGAGATGGACAACCGGATCGGTTGCACTACACGTGTAGTGCGGGGTGCACTACAGCACCCGGCTCCCATTTTTTAGGAGGCCTTTTATGTAAACGATTTGTCAATTGAAATAGTTTTTGAAAAGTCAAAACTAGCATAAATGGCATATAATATACATTAATTGTTCCATAATTACTTTGAAAAACTTGTATTTGACTTTTAGGCCATTTTTGCCCAGCAGCCCTAAATCTTGTTGAAATTGATTGGGTGATGAAATTGTTCACGTGCTGTCTAACATTCAGAAAAAGGAGAAGCGTGCAATTGGAACAAGTTCCAAAATGCTAGGGGTACATTATGATGCAAGATCTGGACCGTTAAAGCCATCAAGTTGACTTTTGTATCCCAATGTAGGGAAATACACAATTTTATGGAGAAATGATTTTCACACACTTCCTTTATTCATTTTATTCATTGGAACTCTCTTGAGTTACTTTTTTTATATGAGGGCAATTTGATACTTTCATGTGAATATAGATAAAAAAAGAGAGTGCCAAGAGATAAAAGATGTGCGTTAAAATCATTTTTCCTACTTTAATATATGGTCCATTTGGACGGTAAGCAAGGCTAGATAAAAAGGATTAGGGATTACTGTAGTACACCAAGTATTATGGGTGTAAGGAGCCTCAGTTTGCTCGACCAAAATTCCGTCAATGTGACCTGAACCGTTCAGTCTGTAGAGTACAATGAGTAAATCATTCACAAGAAGAATTAAATTGATTGGATATTATTAGTTGTTGGTCACACAACATTAGTTATACGAAAATGCACGGTCAATATAATATAAAAAATGTATAGTGAAAATCTATCTTGATCGTGTAGATATCTACGTCTGATTAACTTGATTTTTGTTATACATGTAGTGTCAAGCAACCTCTACAAACTAAGCCATTCATATTAAATGAACCAAGCTCATCAAACTACTCGAGGGATTTGGCAAGAAGCTCTAAGGGTGTATTTTTGTTAAATTAAATGAACCAAACTCCATGTTTTAACGGATTTTTAGGTATATTATTCTTCTCACACATCAACTAAAACACCATTTAACGGAAATAATTTGACTATTGTCATTATTAACGCATATAGTCGTTGGCCCTTTGGCATTCTTTTTTTAATTATCAGAGATTCAGAAGAGATGAAAAGAGCCTTCTGAAAACCCACTAATTGCGGGCGGCATATAGTCGTCTCTCGATTAGAGAGGAAGGTTGATAAGATAAGTGAATTATCGGGCTAGCTGCTTATATATTAAGGGCTTATATATGTATCTCCGGATCAACTTATATACGCTCGGTTTAAAAAGACCACCTACTTATAACTAAGCTATGGATTCGTATCCATGTGCATCAAAAAATACTACTATTTGTCCCCATGAAGTATTAAAATGGGATACATGTATATGTCTAATTTAGTTACTTAAATTATTGATTACACATAATAAAGCATGGTCCAACATTCAGCGGCGGTTCCAGGATTTTAAGTCAACTGTAACAAAAATTATATACAAAACTCTATATATAAAGAAAATATGAATTGTGCTTAATTTATTTTATTTTGTTGAGTTATAGTATTATCTACATGCTCACAAATTTAAGTGAAGTATCGTTCACTTTGACTACTCATGAAGAATAATTAATTCAGTGCCGACAATATATATGAAAGAAAAATCAAATTATATTTAAAAAATACGAAATTTTAGTGTATTTTTCGAGTCCAGGGGTTTGCTTAAACCCCCTCAAACATAGGTGCAGCCGCCGCCCCTGCTAACATTGTTCTTGTTTTCATAACTCTAAACTCTGATTATTTATTTTTAAAAAAACATGTTACATCTCAAAATCTCAATCGACCTCTTCATAGCATTTCGCATTTCGCATCCGATATTCTATTTGCAGAATCATTCCCTACAAATATAGTAATCGACCGAATTAGTCGTCAATCAAGACGGAGCTATTTATGCGTTCATATAAAGAGTATCTGTCGAGTGGTGGTACTCAAGATAAATGTGCTCGATATGAAAAGAAGGATCAACTATGTCTTGAACTTTCCGTACAATGGGGCAAAAGGAAAAAATGAAGAGCTAGAGGGACGGGGGAAGGAAAAATCAAAATTTGCTCCCCACTTGGTTGATGATTAAAAAGGAAAACAAAAAAAAGGGGTCCCCACTTGCTTCTTTTTTTGACCCACCAAAAAATTCCTTTAATTTGACTTACTTGCCTAATGAAACCAAAAAAAAAAGGCATGAACGAGAAAAAGGCGGAAAAAGATGGGATCTGATCTCTTCTGCCCCGAAAACCTAGTGCTCTTTGCTGAGGGGCTATTTCGGCCGTTGAATTGTATGATTTTTTTTTTATATTTAAATTCAACGGTCTAAAAACCTCTCAATCGACATAAGGTACAGAAGTTTTCGACATGGAAAATTCCGCCTCGAAAAAGATATACAGTGACGGGTTGGTCTTTGATAGAAGAGTGTCTCAATCTTCTTTACAACCTTTCAATTCTTTGACTAGGGGAAAAAGACAGTTGATAAAGTTGCACCAATTGTTTATGCCAAGCATGGCTTATTTCGTCATCACCATTCCACTTATCACCCGTGCTGCTTGCTGTGTTCTCTTTGTTTTTCAAAAAGAATTTTTCAAAAGATTCTCTCTAGATTCCCCCTACTTCTAATCATTTCTCTTTCTATCTCTCTTCACTTATTACCTCTACTATTTTTTCAAAATACTCCCTCCTTCCCTTTTGAGAAATAATGTTGTCAGGAAAATGAATGAGGAAAAAATACTCCCTCCTTCCCAAAAGGGAAAAAAAAAAAAAAAAAACTCCCTCCCTCCGTCCCAATTCCAATTATCACTTGTGAGATATGATCAAAACTTAATTTTGATGAACCGGGCATTTTGCACGCCAAAAATAATATACTGATGAGATTTTTTCTAAACAAAACGCCAATTTTCTTCACAATGAGATCTTTTCTGTGCAAAATTTTTGGGAGGAAAATCATGTTAATATAGCTTTTTTGTGTGCAAAATGCACGGTTTCCAACAAGGGGTGAGCAATCTGGGACGGAGAAAATACTTGATAACTACAATTAAAATCTCACGGTTGAGAACTCGCCCAAACCACTAACACAATGCGTGAGGAACAATTAAGTAAGAAACACAAACGGAAAGGACAGATTTTTATATGGTTCCCCAACCGAGTAATTGGATATTAGATTCATGGCTCTTTTCACTATTTATCAAATGAAAAGAGTGCAAGATCAGTTACATTCCGCGTGTAGCAAGTACTTATAATCTCAGGTCTACGTAACCAATTACGTACCATATCTATTACCTCCGTCTAGGTTTCGGGAGTGCTGCCCCTCCACCCCGCGGACAAATCTTTAGGTCAATCCCCGAATAGTCAGCAGACCTGAAGGATTCTACAGGCAAATACAAGATCACTAGTCTTCAACCCACTTTTTTCTCAATTGGCCCGTTAGTCGATCCGTGAAAGTTGGAACATGTAACATGCAGTCTTGGGGCATTGTCTCCGGAATTAACGAAGAAAAAACGTAGTTTTTGACTATGAGGTAGTGATCGAAGTTACTAACATTAATGCGTATGCTTTGACCAGCATCCAATTAATAATGGCCATGTTGGCAGCCAATCTCTTTTTTTTCAACCGGATGTCTGAGCCAGCTTGCGTGCATCTCGACTAGTTTCGGGACCTTGAAATTAACAACCGGGCAAACCCTCCAGTAGCCTCAAAATTCGAAATGTTTGGCCTCCGTGGGATTCGAATGTATGACCTTATGGTGGACAAACACTTATTACTTTCTCATGCCCACTTGGCCAACTCCTTTAGTTGCCATAATACAATAGTAATAGTTGCAAAATGCAGGGTGTTATGGTCTATGCGCACTGGAGATCCAAATTAAAGCCAAACTTTCTTTTCTTTTTTCAAGTCATTCTCTTTAATGGGAATCAAGAGATGACCGAAACTTCAAATATACAGGAGATGGGGCTTGTGATCTTTGGACATCTTTAAGCATGCAGAGCCCTAGGCAAAACCAAAAGAGTTTGGCCAGATGATCACTATCAGAGCCTTGAGTTTCAGATTCGAAATCTCTTGCGTGTTGCTAATTCTTGTGGGTCAATCTATACGGATCCCAACTTTAGTCGAGGCGCGCTCATATTGGCACATGGACTCCCTGAGTTATCAAAAGTATATATGCAGCTGCTCAACCTAACTTACCATTGCTTAGACTTATGCCTACTCTTCTGTCCTTTTAAAGTCTTATACTATGTAACTTTTGGCCAAATAACTTACCTTCATTATCATTAAAGGATTATCATCATCATCATCATCTCTCTCTCTCTCTCTCTCAACCCGTTAGGTACAAATAGTCTAATGCTTCTTGGCTTTCTACCTAAAAATCTTAGGTACAAATAGTCTAATGCTTCTTGGCTTTCTACCTAAAAATCCCCAAGCTAGCTTTGGATTCATTTGCCGTCTTAATATTCTTCACTTGTACCATATCGCAATAGACTGACAACGCAAGCCTTCAGACCAGCTTACGCATGCCTTGACTAATCATGGGACAAATTCCACTGCCTACTTGCGGAGAGGCTGGTCAAAGCAAAGGTTCATATGAACTAGCTCCAAATGAGTTTGATAACACCTGAGATTTTTCAAACCTAGGATATTAGGAAGCAACATAACCCCCAAACCATATGCCCTAACCACCAGATCAAGCAACCATTGGAATCCCCCACGTTAAATTTGTTTTACCAAGTGTACATTTCCATAATGGTGGTGTTTTTTCCAAAATGAAACTTTTTGGTTATTCAGCCCACTTTTCATCTTTGTTACATTTCTTTTGGCCCTCATCTATGTACAAACTCCAAGCCTATTAAGCCTACATCCTCAGTTTAGAATACATGACACAAATCAATGGGTTAGCTAGGCTAAGGCCCCGTTCTGCTAAGTAAAATAAATTCTTATTTTTTGAATTAAATGTGATGTATTGTGAGAGAATGACTTGTCTCGTAAAGCGAGAAATGAGTGAAAAAGTGAAAAGTTTTTTTTTTTTTTTTTTCACTTTTCCAGAAACCAAAGTGAAAAAGTTTGAAATCCAAGATGGGATATTGGTTTCATGGCCACTTCTTGTGTGTCAGCCCAGTGAGTGACCAGTGGGAATAAGAAAAAAAGTCCAACCAAGTGACCCACATAAATTTGGATCAGGCCCCCAGCCAGACTCTAGATTCCAGAGTCGAACCCCACACAAAGTCAGATCAGAAGTTGGACTTACAACAAGCCCAGTTCAAAGCCTTCAATACACCACTTAAAACCTTCCTTCTTTCGTTCCAAAAGATCACGACTTACGGCTGCTAAACAAACGAAGCTCTTTGAGTTTGAACTCATATTCATTCGTTAAAAACTTGTTCAAGGTTAGTTCATTCCATAAACAAATAAATCTTGAACGTTTTCTTCCAGCTCGTTAAAGTTTCAAACCAAGCTCAAATAAGTTACTGTTCGGCTCGTTCAGCTTATAATATAGTATAAAAAATTCAAGCTACTCAAGATCGGCTCGTGTTCAGCTTGATATATAAAAGTTCGTATGAGATCGGCTCGTGTCTCCAAAAAAGTTAAGCTCGAACGCATTTTTGAATTCTCGTTATGTTTTCAAACCAAACTTGATTAACCACATACTCTGGCTCGTTTGGGCATCCCTTCTTGCATTTTCAAATGAAAAAGATGAAGACCGTAGTTTCAGATTGTATGAAAACAGTTTTTAAAGAAACCAATCAACTTCATATATGAAGATATAGTGAATTAAATGATACCCTAATCCCAATATATAATATCTGACAATAGATTAAGGTATGTTTTCTTTGGGAAAATGACGGTTCAGAACGTGTTTTGATAATTAATACCCGCCAAGGACATGTTGAGAATATTTGTTAATACTGAAAATGTCCTTGGTGGGTACTCCCTCCGTCCCTTTTTAAGTGTCCTGCTTCGTAGCTCCAACTTATTAAAAAGACATCATCATTATACCTTTCACATCAACTTTTTCCTCCACTTTTCCTACTTACCCATCATTATTACACTTTTACTCACCTACTTTTCAAAATGGAATCTACTTTTAGGGACAAAAAATAGACAATGCACCAACTTTTACCCACTAACTTTACAAAATGGACACTTATTAAGGGACAACCCAAAATAGAATACTGGACTCTAAATAAGGGACAGAATGAGTATTAATTATTAAAACACGTTATTAGCTGTCATTTTCCCGTTTTCTTTCTTAACATCACCCTAAGAAGAATCTTTTTCCCTTTAAATTTGATTATTGGCATATTTTTATCAATAATAATAATGTCAAATACTTTCACCTTTTTGCCAAAAAGTTGTCTGATTTGACCACATAAAAGTGGTAATCTGATTTGCTAATCTATATATATAGCCCAGCATCTTTCTACTTTGTGGCATAGCTAGGTGCACGTCATACTGCGTTCCCAACCAGCTAGCTAGCTAGTTAAAAATGTTGTTAAAAAGTTAAAAACAAAGTTAAATTCTCCAAAGCAAACCTAGGGCCTAATCTATAATTTGCTAAGAACTTAATAATTTGGTGACTACAGATTTTCTCGAATGACCTAGTCGTAATTGCGATTTATGTCGATCGTGAGTGTAAGATTTCACGGTCAACATACACAAGAGATTTATGCAATCCGTAAACTTTATTATAGAACTGACGATATATATTGTACATATATTCTAAAAAAGATGCATTTATTAATTTATGATCTTGCATGGACGCGTCATCAGGCTCTACAGCATCACAATTCACAACTTTGCACATGCATGGGTGAAAGAAAGAAGGGTTTTCTCCCTTAAATGTGCTAAGCTCCCTACCGCCTAAGCAAAAGAGAAAATAAGGAAGAAAAGAGGGTTCCCTAACTAGTCGAACAATGGCGCTTGGGTGAGTGAATCACGAAAGCTACGTGCTTCGGAGCTTCCCTAAAGTTCTACACAAGGGGCAGAGCGCTAAGAAAGCGAAAGCATCGTAAAAAAAAAAAAAAGACTCGCCAACAGATTGATTTTGCTCGGGGCGAGCAGATGAATACGTACCCCAATGCAGTTTCTGATTCATGACTAGTGTTTGGTAATCATGTCAATAATTGGAGAGACAAAAGAACAGGAAAATCACAAAAAGGTTATTACTACTGCCCAAGCACCCAACACTAGCAGCTTTAGGCTTAAGTTTTTTCATGTCTTTCGAACCTTTCACAAATAACCAAGCATTGGTCGCTGTTCAAACAAACAAACCATGCATTGGTGTTTTTAATTTCTACTTCTAGTGTAGGGGAATTTGATGGGATTTGAATTTCCTCCCCTTTCTCTTCCTTTCCTGGGAAAAAAAAAAAAAAAAAAATCATTGAAGAGATCGACCAAGGGGACTGAAGATGATGATTTCATGGCACCAAATTATGTGCGTGCACATTTTTTCCTGTACCCATATTTTTCCTGTCTTGAAATTCCAGTGTTCTTAGAAAATCCCCACGTAATCGAAGATTCGAAACAACTAAAAATACAACTGAAAATCCTGCCCGGGTAGCCCTAAACGCGAGAAAAAGAGCGCATTTCAGCGTTTTTTTAAAGAATTTTCTGATGTATTAATTTGCTTGGACTATAAAAGCAAAGCTAGGACAATGCTTATAGGTAACTTGTTCATGTCTTTTCATCATATATGGTGAAACCCCCCAACGCCCCTTGGAGTACGATTAGGCACATTGCTTAAGTCGGAACCACGTATATAGCGTGTCTTGCTCTTTCGATTGTTTGTTTATTTTTCTTTCTTCTTTTTTTGGTTTTCTTTTTTGAAACGGCAAAAAGATTTTAATAGAAACTCGACAAAGGGTACATCGAGGAAGCAAAAAGGGACAAGACACCCGCCTCATGATGTTGATACATGACGAAGAGTGAAGAGCCAAAATAAAACAACGAAAGAAACATCCAACAAAAAGTTGAATGCGACACCAGAAAGTTAGAAACCACTCAACCACAACAATCAACAGCAAGCACCCAATACCCTGAGGCCTAACAGAAGCTTGTTTATTTTTCGATCGAATGGAATAATTCGTGTCGTGAATTAGACCGATTTTCCTGAAGTGAAGACAATATTTGGCCGCGCACACAGATAGTTCCGATTGCTATCACCGGAAAAATTGAAAACTCTGCATTGAAGAAAAACTATTGAAGCTTACTCTCGAGATCGATCGACGATGGTGAATTCACGTATGTACCAAGAGTTTGAAAAAGAAAATATTTAAAACTTCGTTGTTCCGACGTGCTTGGAGTGCATGCTTCATGTAAATGTAATTTTCACGTAAATGGAAAAATAATAGTAAATGTAATTTTCATGTGTTGTGACATTTGATTGAATAATGCAACTCTAACACAAATATATAGGTATACCATTTGATGATTAGAGGTGTTTGAAACAAATTGTTTTTGCTAATTTCAGTGCCATTTGGGTAAATGCAGGGCGTTCCGGGTTAGCATGCGTGCACCTCGGACTGATAATCCCTACAGCCTTTTCGAGACGCTTTGGAATGGAAGTAAGGTGACTTCAAGAGGTGCTGACAAGAGGAATTAAACACGAGACCTTAATTAGGTGGAAGTAAATATCGATCTCTGAGTCTCATGCCAAGATTACTACGCCAACCCCGGCCTCGGGTTAAATGAAAAGCACTTTGCACAAAACAAAACCTAACAGTTGGAAGTGGGGACTAATTAGTGCTTTATTCAAAAGGGAGATGTATTAGTTGTCTAATCAGGTTTTATTTAGTTGACTAAGGCATATCTTAACAAATCTTTTCCTGATTCCACTAGAGAGATGAAACTACGTCCAAGATTAATTCATCTAATTAGGTACGATGATCCAATAATTTAATCATTGAATGCGAGAGGGGCCATTAATTAATATTAATCTAATCCCTTCTATCATTATACTATGTGCTAGAACTTTCATTGATCTACATTATTGATTGTATCTAAAACAAAACCCTAGCATAAATATAGGCCACAAGACTTGATCGACCACCAAGAACTCTAAATAAATTAGGAAAATACACGTAACAAGGAAACTAGCTTACACACACTCAGGGGTTGCCCCAGTGGTTCGAGCGGATGCTCAGACTTTGGGAGTACTCCTCAAGGTTTGGGGCTCGATTCCCCACTGGGTGAGTATCTTGAAGTATGGGGGGGGGGGCGTGACTGATGTGGCCGCGCTAGCTCCCCTGGAGGTTTGGATTGCACAGTCGGGTCCATATAGTGGCCTGGCTGTAGGGTTGTTCCTCTATTACCAAAAAAAAAAAACGGAAACTTACACTAATTTTTTTTTTTTTTGATAATCAAAAGAGTGAAAGTGGACGACCAGTGTAGTAACTCCCCCTTGGGCACCCTAGACAAAACAAGAAACGCAATAATAGAAGCCAAGAAACTATGGTAACATATATTTCCTAGTCTTAGGTTAATAATATGGTTCAAACACTGAGTTGGTTTGGCTGCAAATTCTGACACTTTGATCATGCAATTTGATCTCCAAATTAAACTCAAACTACGAATAACAGGAGTAAGGAGCAAAATGTTACAATACACACTCCATATTAGAGTGTGTACGGTTAGGGCTGCAAATAAACTGAACTGCTCGCGATCTAACTCAAGGCTCGGCTCGGCTCGACTTGTTTAGCAATCCGATCGAGCTCGAGCTCAAGTGTTGGGCTCATTTAGCTAGTAAACGAGTTGAGCTTTACACTCTAAAGCTCAGTTTGTTCGTTTTTAGGGACTCAGTTCGACAAAAAGTTCAGATTGTTGAGAATTTTTCCAACTTTTACGAAGTTGGATGCAAATTGATGTTATAAATTTCTATGCATATGTTATGAACTTTTACGCAAATGTTACGGTACCCCAACCAGAGGGTGTGTTGTAGCACTTCATGAGGAGTAAGGAAGATGGGGGAAAACCCTGGAATTTGTTGAATTATATTTATACCAAATCTAATAATCGCGTGAACTTCTTCCTTGTTCGTTTTGGGTCTCAAAATTCAATCCCTGCTCACGGTCCTTAATAAATTTTCTCTATCTATCTCTTTTTACTCATTACCCCCTAAAATCTACCTTAAAACCTAAACCGAACAAGGAAATCAAATGGGTTTTGTGATTGTTCGCAATGCTTTCAATTGGTTTAAAAACATGGAAAATGCTAATGATAGTCCATTGGCGCCTGTCTATAAGGCAGCCAAAAAAAAAAAAAAAAGGAGCAATTTTCTATGTGTTAAATGTCTTGAATTGGGTTAAAAACGCACCAATAAGTGTGGTTTTTTATTTTTATGCTTCTTGCCTTATTGACAATTCAATGGGCTGTCAACAGAATATCCGTAAAAACATTAGAGACGTAAACGAAAACAATATTGAGACCATTAATTAAGCTGCCAACACTTAATATATTGATGATACGGTTCATTTGGATTTGAAGTTAAATGTCTTGTTACCAAACATATAAAAACGCGTTGATCTCTCAACCCTATCTCACTCTTCCTCTCTCTCAACCCTAGCCGCCACAACTCATCGATCTTCTTCCTTCCCCTCCTGCCCCGTGGGTTTCATACTTGTGTGCGGCGGCGGGAGGGGGAGGCCATGGTACTACCGACTCCCTTTCTTTGTTTTTTTTTTTTTTTTCCTTCCTTCCGTCTCTAGCTCCAGATCTACGACTTGTCGTTTGATCTGTGAGAGTTTTGTCTCTTGTTCTACGAGAGTTTTGTCTCTCGTTCTACGAGAGTTATTAGTTTCGTTTTTGGACGAATTTTATTTACAGATCGGGTTCTCTCAATCGGAGTTGCTTTACAACGATATATGTGCTTCAACGTTCTATCCCTATACGATGTCTTTGGCGAGGCAACTCGTGGCGACTTGGCAGATCTGTAGTTCTTGGGAGTTCATTGGTGCGTTCATACTTGGGTGGAGTGCATCTGATCGTCTGGGTATTTAGTGTCTTTTGTTCTTAACTTTGCACTTTTTATCGTTTGAGACTCCTAAATAGATGTTAGACAGTTTAAAAGTGTCGTTATTGCGTCAGGCCATGTCTAGGTTAGGATGAAAGACCTCGATTGCCTTGTGATTTACTTGTTTTGTATTTGTTAGACGATTAGTTTGATTTTGTCCAAGTTCTTTGTAATGATCTCCATTTTGTAAGTGTCGCTGGGCGTTTATCAATACAATCTTCTCACTTTTAACAAAAAAAAAAATCAAACATACATGTATATTCAGAATTGGGGGATGGTGCTGTGTAGTAGTGTGCATCGCAGCACTGTGCTGCGCACCTTCAAGCCGTCAGATCGTGCATCCGACGGCTCAGATCTCATCTCGGCAATGAATGGCTCTCGATCGTTGGTTGCCGAGATGAGATCCGAGCCGTCGGATACACGATCTGACGGCTCAAAGATGCGTAGAACTGTGTTGTGCACCTTACTGCATAGCACCAACCCGAAGTCCGTATATTCAAGTAATCGTACCTTGTTTATAACACATTTGCTCTTCAAATGGGATCCATCCTGGGCTTATTAATATCTCAATCGCTCACCTCGTTCGGTTTGTCAAGTTTGCTGGTCATGGAAATAAAATGAAATTGATCGGACATCAATATCGAGATCATGACTAAATAATGTTTTTCATGAAAAAAAAAATTTGAGGGGTATAGTTTTTTTTTTTTGCATAACCTTCAAAAGAAAATTTATTTTGTTTTTGTAGATCTGGATGTCCAATCCATCTCAATTTTGGCATGAATTACATGTTCGACAAATCGAATAAAATTAACGAATCAGAATTTACTAATAGGCATAGGATGAGTCTCATCGAAAGATCACAACATTGTATTCCCAAATCCCAGAAGGTCCCTGTTCTACGAAGCTATTTCACACTCGTTACAGAATCAGCATTTAACAAAATCCTAACTAGAAGATCACTAATGGGACCATCAGTCTTAATTTTGAACTTATGGGCTGTCTTCCTCTATGTAAAAGCTGGGAATGGGAATAAATTATACTCCAATAGCAACATTTTCATGCCATCACTCAAATGGAATTGACAGGTAGCTTGAATTCAAGAGACACAATCCAGGGGTACAAATGATATTTCACAATTCGGAAAATATGTTTCAGTATAAGTTACAAAAAGTTGGGGGGGCAAGGATAAAGGAACCAGAAGGGCAATAACATAAACATCACTAACAAGTAACAACACACGTACCCAGGGCTTGTCTTAGTGGTTTGGGCAGATACTCAGGTTTTTTGAGTACTTTTCAATGTTTGGGGTTCGATTTCCCACCGAGACCGTGACTGGTGTAGTCGCGCTAGCTCTACTGGAGGTTTGGATTGCGCAGTCAGGTCCATTTAGTAGCCTGGCTGTAGGGTATTCCTTCGTTACCCAAAAAAAAAAAAACATCACTAACAGCAGCAGTATTACAATTTGGGATATATTATCAATATTAAGCATTATCATTAGTGTTGGTGATGGTGGTGGTATATAGTGACACTAGGTGGGAAATTCTATTAGGGAAATTGTTAGTCTCACAGGCCTGGTCTTTTGCGAAATCGCGAAGGCCGAGTCGTAACGGAACACGTGGCGGCATGTGGTTCTCTGATATTCATTTCTACTGATGTGGGCTGTTCTGAGTGGGCATTGATATATATTTTTTCATTTCTGATGTTAACTAGATGCTGATTAACTAACCCCCCATTATAATATTATAGCCAGATCTTTCATAGTCAACCAGATCATCTTCCAATGTGATATATGCCTAGCTAGCTAGCTAGCTAGCTACACTTGATCAGGAGAATATAGAGTAGATTCAAATGTCACTCTCAGTGTAAAAATACTCGTAGTGCATGGTACATATGTAGTACGTATTAGACTCTGAAATTTTTTCAATTTTGGGCAAAATTTTGGAAATATATTTTTAAGATTCGTAGCGACCCTTTTATTTTTCTCTGCTTAAAAACTTTATGGATACGAATATCGGACACAAATAACCTCTTACAAGGGTGGTGGAATTGACATATTAATTAGGAGCTCGATCAACTCAATGATCTCTTATATATATGTGTAAGAGATGACCTACTAAAAGATGTCGGGCATAGATGACCTACTAAAAGATGTATCGATCTTTGAGAAAAGTATTCCGTAAGAATGCACATTGATATCTGTAAAACGTGTATTGAAATTTCTAATTTGTTCTGCATTATACGCATATTATCAACCGGGTGCTTAGTGGAAGCGAGATTTTAACAAGATCCTTTCTATAAATCTACCTAGCTAGATGGGACAAAAAGAGGAGCTAGGCATTACAGGTGGAGGAATCCATTACTTCTTCATTTCTCAGGAGGTGACCTGTCTACCTAGCTAGTGTTATGAGGCCCATCTCTGAGTTTGTATACTAAAGAAGCCTGACTTCGAGAACTGATATAAACCCTATGCTTTGTGTTCAACCGATCAATTCTCTAACTTTCCATATATTTGTAGCTTCTGAGTAGTTGCAGGTATCCGGGCCGCGGTTTCGCATCCCTGAAGGATCGAAAAATAGGAAGGGAGAGAACGACGAGTAATCATTCAATAGTCCGGAGTACCGCCACGTGGTATCGGACTGTTTTACAACCACACATTCCTGTGAGGTCCATACACTTAGCTAGTGGTAGACTCCACAGCAATGTGTGGTTGTAAAGTGGTCCGGAGTACCACGTGGTGGTACTTCCGAACTATTGTGTAATTTCACGAGAACAACCTAGCTACAATATTGAGCTACCTTGCAAAGGGAAAAAAATTCCTCATCAAACAACAAAAGAAGTGCATGCATAGCATCAATGGCTATGTTTGTGGACAGATTTAAAAATATAGTATTAGCTTCTTTTTTTTCTTAGCAAAAAGGATTACAAAGATTAAAAGGATAAGGGCACACCGGCATAAAGCCACCCAAGACTTAAAGGAAGGCAAGACGTCAACCGGAAATAGTATTAGCTTATTCCTAACCACTTTAAATCTGTTCGTGCTATCCATGTAATTTGCCTTTAGGAACCTTAACAGGAACCTCCAAGTTTTTTGGGTTCTGGTTGGCGTCTAATTGCCTTCTTGGGTGACGCTTGCCATTGTGCCCTGGTCCATTTAATCTTTATTTATTATTTTCAAAGAGAAATGTATTTCTTTTGACGAGGGGGAAAAGAAAAAAAAAAAAAAAAAGACCCTCCAAGTTCCAATATTATTGGTGGCTACCTGGAGTACTATTCAAGTTTTAAGATCCAAAAACTTGAATGAAAAGTTAGATGACTAGAACAAGTACTTATATGTATCGAATTGAGCTGATTTTTTCGTTAGTTAGGGCCTTGAAAAAATATTTCAAATTTAATAACGTCTCAGATCGTTTGTGTGAGACCCATAGTGGACCCCACGTCGCGATCTGTGCACAGAATGTATGTGTCAACAGCACCTCTGGTTTCCAACATTGGTTGCTACCTGGAGTATTCAGAATCCTTCTTTTTATACTTTTCCCTATCAGTTAAAGGAATTTAAAGGAGACAAGTTTGTTGAGCACTCTAAACACTAAGAAGATGCTACTCACATCTTTTATGCCCCATTTATATTTTTTTTACCTTTTTAACTCCATTAATCACAAAGGGACCCTAATTAACCCAGGGTTAATTACTTTGCACTGGCTAAACCTAGTCACTAGATCCCAGATTAATCATAGTGCTAAATTTGCTATTATGCTCGATAATGATTGCTCTGATGATGGTAACATAATTATAGATATATAGAAAACTAATACAATTGTCTAATGACTCTAATTAAATGCTATTTGTACCATTAAAAGGGGAAAAAAATAATGTGATCATGGAGCAAAGAAGAAAAAGAGGAGCTAAAGCACTTTCATTGGCCCCATGCCATGTCCCCTCCCCCATGAGAAATCATCCACTGAGCCCGAACGAGCCCGTCCGCTTTGATCCCGAACCAATTATGATCCGACACGAGGGGACTGATCGAACCCAGAACCTCATCCTGTCGATGTCACATCGTCGCGGAAGAAGTAGAATTTGGAGTCCTCATTTTTATAATCCGACCTATAATAAGAAAGATGAAAATTGACGTGGTGGTTCCAGCTAGCTAAGGTTTTTCCTCCTCGCTAGCCCCATGATGTGACCTCCATATCTCTCCAGTAGTCCGATTTTCTTCTCCCTCCTGCAGTGCTACCCCCTTCAATAATACCTTCCCTTTCTCTCACTACCAAAAACCCTTCACAAGAAACACTACTATCATCATCAGCCAGCCTTGAGATGTCTAGTGAGAAAGGGAAAGAATCGGGAGAAGGATCGTCGTCGAGATCCGCGACGCAGCCGAGCCGGTACGAGTCTCAGAAGCGCCGGGACTGGAACACCTTTGGCCAGTACTTGAAGAACCAGAGGCCTCCTGTGCCCTTGTCCCACTGCACTTTCAACCACGTCCTCGACTTCCTCCGGTACCTCGACCAGTTCGGGAAGACCAAGGTTCACTTGCAAGGGTGTGGGTTCTTCGGGCAGCCCGAGCCGCCGGGGCCTTGCACCTGCCCCCTCAGGCAGGCCTGGGGCAGCCTCGACGCCCTCATCGGCAGGCTGAGGGCTGCGTACGAAGAGAACGGAGGGTTGCCGGAGAGCAATCCTTTCGCTAGCGGAGCGATACGCGTTTATCTGCGCGAAGTGAGGGACTCCCAAGCTAAGGCGAGGGGAATCCCTTACAAGAAGAAGAAGAAGAAGAGGAATCCGATGAAGAACGCCGCCGACGAAGCTGCCGCCTCGAGCTTTCCTATGCAGTCATCTTGATTCTTGATTGCTTTTGGACTCTCAAAAATAATGGTAACATCATATTTGTCCATTTTAGATTTTTTTTACCAGTGGGTATAGCATGAAATTCAATTCTCTAAAGTTAATAATTGTATTCTTTAGTAGTGGTGATGGTGCTCAAGGGCCAAGGCTTGTGGTATTGTTAGTTCTTAGTTTTGAAGATTAGATTTCTCTGTCATCTTGAATGCGAAAAACCCATATGGAGGAAAACAGTTCTGTAATTGGACAATTTTTTTCTGTTAAAAATTGAAGAATTCCACCCTCTTCATAGGAAACCCTAGGCCAAGGTTTTCCCAAACCCTAATTTTACATAGTTATGCTTCTTTTTTTTTCTTTTTTTGAAGTCTACTGTGAGAGTGAAGAGAGAGGAACAAACATTTGTCACTTTTATTTTATTACATCTTTTACTCCTTCCAACGTACTAGGAATCTCTCTCTCTCTCTCTCTCTCTCTCTCTCAAAATCACAGATGTTTGGTGAATTCCAAAGGTAAAATCTCTTACTTGTATAACATCCTCTCTTTTTTTATCTTCTGTATAACATCCACTTGTTATGGTTCTTATAGGATTTTGCACGATTCTCCATGAATAGCCATTAGACATGACCAATAATCTAAAACATTTTAGAATATTTAAATTCACCCAAAAAAAAGAGAAGGCCAAATTGGTCATTTATTGAACCAAATGCTTATATGTTGTATTTTGTGGTATAATTAAACCAGCTGTTTGTCTTGGATTTCTTGTGGATCTTAGATGAAAGACAAGAGATCTATTACTGAAATGCTGCCTTGTATGTATCCTTTTCCCAATTTGCCCCTTTTTTTATTTTTTCTATTTTCGTTTTCTTACTGAATTTATTTCTTCCAAATTAAACTGTTACTGTATGGATGCATGTCCTTTTCTCTTTGGCAATGCTAGCTAATGTCCAATTTTAGGTGGACAAGATTGTATTTTGCTAATTAAGTACCGGCAAGTGTATTATCATACTTGAGGGGATAATATTCGTGATTAATTCCTGCACTTTTATTATCTTTTAAATAATCTGACAAAAAAAAATTATTTTCTATCTCTTACTCATACAGGAAAAGAGCTGAAGGGATTAAAAAAAAATATTAGTATTAATTTTCACGAGGTTTTTCTGCATCGTTCTAATTTTATCTGATGTCCCCGAAGGGACACGAGGTTTCTAATCTATTCCTTATGTATGAGAAATGAGACTTTTGGACATTTTTTTTAGACATACTTATTTCTTTGTTGATCTTAAATGTACCCTAGACCTAGGCTTTTGACCTCATGCACCAATGCAGTTCTGATATATACATACATATAAAGATCTAATGAACTCTCTTTTTTAAAACCTTAATTATTTCACTAAATAACTACAAGAACAAATATTTGATCCAAAAAACAAAAACAAGAGCAAGTATGATCGCGTCCACACATTTTGGAAATACTTATAATTTGACTATATATATATATCTAACTAATAAAGAATTTCAAAATTTAAAGTACTAAATTCGCTGCTTTCATCTACGCTGCTTGGTTTCGTCAACTGTGTTTTGTTATTTTCCTTTGGGCCTTAGGTGGCATGTGATTGTCGAGGTGCGAGGGTGACCAACATAGTTGGGATGCTCGTGCTTCGTTGTAATGCAGTTTTCGCTTTTGGTCCACTTAATTGTTGTAATTTTTTCTAAAGATTAATAGTAGTATTTCTTTTTGCTGATAAAAAAACAAATATATACATATTAAGTTCCTTTCTTTTTAATGAAGGATATTAGGTCGCTCCCTTTGAGTTTTGATAATGTAAGGGTGTTTGAATTTTTACTCGAAATAGAGTGTCATAAATGTATTTTCCTGACTTCAATGAATGTATGAGCACTCCCATATAGTGAATATTCAAGCTGGTGATTCCATCTAATAGACTGTCATATAAATGTATTTTCCTGACTTGAAATCATTTCTTATTTATTGTTGTTCCGAATACATCTATCGGAACGGATTCCCGTCCCCTCCCCTGTCCCCCAATTTGATGTATTCTTTGTCAAGTTTTCTTAATAAAATGTTACTGTTGCCGGAAAAAAAAAAAAGATCTATCAGAACAACAATACTAATTTTTTAGGTCCAATATCTTGCAGCTGGATTTTTATTCTTGAGCCTTTTTACTTTGCTTCGAAATCCAACATTGGGGAATTCATTCCCATGGTATATAGTATAGTTTTTTGTCACAAAATTATTCCATTGAAAAACAAGTACTACGTAGCTAGCCCCATTGTTCGTACTACGTAGGATCACCATTCGAACACACATTTTTTTTTTTTATATAACTCAGGTGTCTGGACTAGCTTACGCACACCTCAACTAAGACCGATGCCACCACCCATGCTCTACTTTCTAATGTTCTTCTTCTTATTAGTACTCCAGTAACCTGAATCTTTCATGTTTTGTTTTCTTGTTCTCATCATAGAATTTCTCATTCGTATCGACACATGTCCATTGTAATTCTTAGTTAGGGTTATCTGATCTAGCCAAAGCTTTTATTGAGACAGGTCTGTTGAAACTTGAAAGCATTTCACAGATGTTTTATTAGTGAATTTTTTTTTATTTGGCAGTAAAATTTATCTGTCTGTGAATTTTTTCCTAGACTTAAGATTTTTATTGCATTACTGTGTTTGTATTATGACTCTGCACTGTTAGTTTAATCTATGAATTTCTGACTTACCGGAAAAAAAAAAAAGAAGGTTAAATGCATTCATCTGTTAATTTCCTGTGAGATAACGATTCATGGCAGTTATTATTATTATTATTTGTTTCCGTTAATTTGTTCATCTGATATATATATATATATATAACATTGGTTTTAATTTGTATCAATTTTAATTCCTTCAATTTTGAACTTCACAGGTCCCACAAGATTTTCAGCTCTTGGCAAAGCTTCAGTTCATATTTGGAGCTCTATTTCTATTCGATGTTGCTATAAGTACTCCTCCTGATCTTTTATCTCGTCTTATTTATTTATCTTCGCTATAAAACGCATAAATAGCTCGAGCACATTTTATATTGCAATTGTATATTACTGCGTGAAGTTGATGAATATTGAACCGAGAGTTGAAGTGGGTACGTTATTTTCTTTCATTTTCCGTTTGTATTTTGTAATTATTTTTATTGTACGTACACAAATAACCGGATCGATTACAAAATCTTAAGAGGTTGATGGATCATAGTTTTCTTGTTCTTGAAACTTTTCTCTGTTATCACTTAATTGGTTGATGGGTTATAATAGTTTTTTGAGATTTTTTTCTCAAATTTTTTTTTTAATTTAAGGGTGTTGCCAAAAGGGCACTTTAATATCTTCCATATTGTATTTAAATTAAGTTTTGTTAGCCATATAAAATGATACCTAAATCATATTTATGTTCATCTATTATTAGCTTACCGTGGGCTTAACTAGTGAAAATTCATTTTGGAAAAAAAAAAAATATCACTCCCCTGTTTAATGAATGCGCTTTCTTTTTTGCTTTTAGTCTATGAAATTACATAAAAGTCCCTCAAATAAAGAGTGCATCCCTTAAAAATGATGAACTTTTATGGGATTTCTGATAGTAAAAGCCAAAAAGCCAAAAAAATTGAATGCATTCATCACACAAGAGACTCTAAAAATCGAAATATTATTGGGCGGTGGCCCTGGGGCACCGCTAAGTGGTTGCCCCAACACCTTTCTCTATCGTGCATTCTTGTAGAAATGTGATCGAAAAAAGTGTTAGAACACCACGTGACGGTACCCTAAGACCACAAGTACTACTCGCAAAAAATACATTCCCTTTATGTTTTCTTGAGAATTATATGTATGATGGCATGTCCTACTTAATTATATGATGATGTAAATCTGCCCCCACACATCCATCTATACCTCGACAACCACATAGGCCCATTGGATTCCTCTTGCCTTCATATCCCCATGAATGGATTACTTGATTAATGCCCAAGATAATTCAAACTTCTTGATTAGCAAATTATGTGGAGTGACCATGGGGTTTGGGGGTTAATTTTTGCTGAAGAAATGTGATATATAGCAATTGAAATTTCCAATTTCAGGCCTAACTTTTATTTTCATAGATGAAAATTGAGAAAATCGTAAATTCCTTCCTTTCTTGTTTGAACGGCAAAAAATCGTAAATTCTACTAAACTGAATAACGAAAAGAGAGAGGGAAAGAAAAGGCAATGAAGTAACAAAACCACTAATGAAGAAAAGGATCTAGAAAAAGGGGTTTGAGATCATGAACGAGATAGTTAATGGCCGATTTCTTAACATGTTTTAAGAGAAGGGGATGAACCGACAAAAAAAAAACTGTTCGGTTGATTGATAGACAGGAGTGGCAACTTACCACGCATGAACTAGTGTCAGTCACTCCAGTAACATATCAATATAATACACGGATCGTGTCTCTCTAGTGTCAGTCACTTCTGTCATATCAACATAACAAGCGGTTCAAATTTCTTCACCTTTTCTTAACATGGTATCAGTCTCAACCACTACAATTACTACGAAATCTTTGCTTGATTTTATCTTCAAATCTTACTTTTTAATGCACCAATCCGAGGTTCTTATTTCACCATAACAAGCGGTTCAAATTTCTCTACCTTTTCTTAACATGGTATCAGTCTCAACCACTACAATTACTACGAAATCTTTGCTTGATTTTATCTTCAAATCTTACTTTTTAATGCATCAATCCGAGGTTTTTATTTCACCATAACAAGCGGTTCAAATTTCTCTACCTTTTCTTAACATGGTATCAGTCTCAACCACTACAAAATCCTCACTCGATTTTATCTTCAAATCTTACTTTTTTACTGCATCAATCCGAGGTTCTCATTTCACCTCACTCAATTTTTGCAACAATCGAATTACCTTAAGAGTTTCAAGTTATGTATGCTCAGTAAAATCATCAAAATTCATTTCTACCATACCTCACCGAAGCTTTTTTTCCCAAATCCACCAAACCAATGAGCTCGAAAAATGAAAAAGAAAAGGTGTCAATCATTACCTTAAAATAGAAAAGACGCACCATGCATGGAGGGAGAATTTTATGGCCCTAATTGGGTAAAGAATTTAACTCTGAAAGGGATCTAATAATGAACTTTCATAGGCAGAGAATTCCCAGATCCCTATGAACCAACCAGCATATCAAGAGACAGGCAGGCAGGGGTCTCAATCTCTCAATGGAAAAGGGAGTAAAGAAAGGGCAGTGTCCCTTCACAAAGGGCTAGCAGGTATCTTGGTAGAAAGAGAAAAATATCCAACCTGTTTGGACCATAAAGATGAAAGATCTAGAGAGATTTATGAGAGCTGATAAGGAATTCAAAGAAACAAATGGCTGCTTCACTGGAATATTTTCTCATCGTGTCCTTTAAAGTCACATAATGTGTGTGCGAGAGTGGAAGCGCGAGCTCGAGCTCGAGTGTGAAAGCGTCTTTCAAAAACCTTTGAAACGACTAAAAGTGAGTGAGTGAGAAGATTGAGAGCGTGAGCACAGAGCGAAGATTGAGAGCGGAAGCGAAGGCCATTTTGAAGGATTAGCATTTTGTGACTAAGATCAAAACACAACCTAAAGATAACCATCATATGTAGAAATTAAAAAAAAAAACACGAGTATCTTTTATTTGGAAAATGAATAATTACAGATACAGTAGGGGGGGAAAGAAACTAGTTAGCTCATCCGCAAACATGTACAGATTCTCATAGCTTTAAATTTAAATAAATCCTCCTGCGAGATCAAGCTGTAAGCAAGACTAGTACTGCTGCTGGCATCCCGTATCGGGTTGTCAACACAAACAACTAATTTCTACTACAAAACAATACTCCGGTTCTAATCTTGAATCCGGTCCTCAAACCACCAATTTACGTTCCTCCCTTAAATGATCTTCAGCAATCGTGTCAAACTTGATGCTTCTTGCAACATCAAAGAAATGAGCAACAGCTTCTTCAGGTGTCCCGACAAGAACACCGTGGCCAAGATTGAGAATGTGACCCCTTGGGCCTGCACACTTGACAACCCTGCCAAATGGGATTCAATCAGTTAGATAAGTTTGTAAAAATGGAACCTTACCTCGTCTTTCAATATGTTAGTGTTTGTTCTAGGAAACCAAACTGTTATTCCTAGCAAAGCCTACCGATCTGTGCAACAACGGCCCCTTTTTTTTTTCCCTTCCTCTGTCACATGCAGCAATACTCATTGAAACCTTGTGATTCTTGTGAACCCTCACGTTTTTGGGTCGTGTGCTAGTAAGACACCTTGAGTTCGTGTTAGACCTTGATGCCCAAATTTTTGTCACACAGTACATGAACATTAGGCAGACGCCATTACTCAAAATGGTCTGTGTATTTTTAAATGAGACAATTGTATGGCGAAGAAAAATATCGAACAATGAAACCATAGCAACTCCATAGGTAGGTCTGGGCTTTTTTCCATTCTATTGTTGGAGACCATACCTTCTGACTGAGTTCCTATTTCCGATAGGCAATAGAGCATATGACAATGCCCAAACCAAACCACACCGAGCCTTATGTCCCAATCACTTAGGGTCAGCTACATGAATCCTTTTCCTCCATTGAGCTCTGTCAGGGGCCACTTGTTCACACAAACCCATTGTACTCATATCTAGCATATGACAATGCCCAACCAGTGATGCAAGTTAACAGGGCATAAGTTGTTTCGGAAACAACTAGTTATCATGTGCCCCTTGTCCCTTAGACTAACATATGTTAATGTTATTACGTAAAATGCAGATAAGAAGCCAGAGATCAAGCAGTTGAGCTGGTATTTACAGTAACTGATATGAAAAGTTCAGTCAACATATTTTAGCTCGCAACACAAACCTTTGAATTTCATCAGTCAAGGCAGGAAGAGGTGAGAATAAATAAGCAGGGTCCACATTTCCTTGTATGCTAATTCCACTACCCAAACGCTTCCTTCCATCTGCCATATCCACCGTCCAATCCAATCCAATCACATCAACTCCGATTCCCTTCATCCGCTCCAGAAGGCCACCATTCCCATTAATGTAGAGGACAAGTGGTGTTCCAGGGCACTTTTTCCTTACTAGACTCACAATCTGCAATCTCAAGAAGTGCAGGAGTTCATTTGAGAAGGAAAGATGATACCATAACTGTAAACCATTCAAAGCATGAACAAACAGAAAGTGCTAAACAAGGCATACAGAGCAGCATTTTCTCCAAACAGAAAAGGATATCGAAGAGATAAGGTTAAAAATTATCTAAGCCAGCAATGATAAACAACAGAGGGAAAAAAACCCATTCAATGCTCATAAACCTCCCACCTATGTAGCACGGACACGGACACGGACATGGGATACGAACACGACACCGACACCCCGACACACAAATTTTCAAAAAATGGGTGACACGTTATATATATATATATACACACACACACACACACACACACACATATATATATATATTTAAAAATATTCAAATAAGATAAAAGTTCGATAATATTATAACGAGATAGCCCTAAATCTGGTCACAGAGAGAGAAAGAAAGAGAGAACACATTCAAACAAAGAGAGTGTCCCTAAAGTGTCCCCCGAAGTGTCCCTAAAGTGTACACTTTGATCCATTTTAAAAGTCTTTATTGCATTTTTACCCCCAAAGTGTCCATAAAGTGTCGGACCCCAAATATTGGGATAAAAAAATAGGACACTCCGGGAGAAGTGTCGGACACGTGTCCGGGAGTATTGGTGTCCGAGAAGTGTCCGACACCGGTACGTGAGCTCCGACGAAGTGTCCGTGCTACATAGCCTCCCACCTTGTAAATCTGTCTGTTTAATTTCCCCAAGCCCAGAATTAGCAATTTCTAATGCATTTATTTACAAAACTAACTAGTACAATCACAAAAATGTTTACAACATGCTAACATGGTTTTGAACTGAAAGGGTTTATTGTGAAGCTGAAGCTAATGAGGAGGAGAGAGATCGATCTGAAACTTCATACACTTGTTTTTCCCACGTCTGTTTTGTCAATTTTCAAAGATTAGCAATTTCTATTTATCCACTATGAAAAAAGAGTTGAAGTTTCTAATATATTTCTAGCTAAGACAAAAACATGGTAAAAACATCAACACACTGCATGTCACAGCAACCAAAGAGGAACTTACTAGGGAAAAATAAGCTATCACATAGCCTATCCACAGGCCGAGAGCAAGATGTCTCCAACATTAGTTTATGGAGCAGTTACAAAACAGAATTCTTAAAATGAGAGGAGCCAATCATAAATGTACTTTCAGGGAACATGACTTTTGCCCAGTTATTTACACTCAACGCAAATTACCTCTTGAATATAGGGCTTTGACCACTGCTCCCACATATTCGGCGGTAGTTGCCCTCCCCAGGAGTCAAATATTTGTACACAATCAGCCCCAGAATTCACTTGGAAAACAATGTACTCCGCTATTGCCTTCGTTAAATGAGAAAGAAGAGCCCTCAATACATGTGGTGCTGTATGACACATACTTTTTATAGTGGTATACGTGCGAGTTGTACCCCCTTCTACAATATATGTAGCAATTGTCCATGGTGCTCCCACAAAACCAAGAATTGCAGCTTGCCCCCCGACCTAAGCAGGCAAAAAAACATAAACTAACAGTAAAATTGAAGCAGTTCCAAACCGCACAAAATCAAACCCCAATAACCTAGCACTTCCAACAACCTTCTCAATGCATGTGGCAAATAGTAAGAAATACCTCCCGGCGCAAAATCTTGAGGGATTCTCCCACGAAATGAAGTTTATCCAAGTCAATCGGATGCAATGCTTTCAAGCACTCCTCAGAACGGAGTGGAGACTGAATAACAGGACCCCTCACCTCTTCTATGTCAAATGGGACACCAAATGCAGGTAAAGGGGTAAGTATGTCAGAGAAAATAATAACCCCATCAGGACGGAAAGCTTCCCAGGGCTGCAAAGAAATTTCCACAATGAGATCAATTGTCTCTGACCTCTCTCTGAAGGAGGGGTGTTTCTTTGCAAGCTTTCTGTAAACAGCCATATACCTTCCTGCCTGACGCATCATCCATGCTGGAGGGCGGCTTACAGGATCTCCTCTTGCAGCTTGTAACAGAAGCGGATCTAAAACCAAATGATACATAGATGAAATAAACAAAGAAAAGAAGACCTAAATCTAAAAAATCAAACCAAGAGATCATCATACTGAATTATGCACACCCAACCGCCCTACAATCCAAGGAAGGAAATATTTATGTGCGGGGGAAAAAAACACATTCCACCTCCTACAATGCTTTAGGTGACCAAAGTTCACAACCACTTAACCAGCATATATTGAGATGCCCCCTACATCACCATTCAGGAAAGTCACAAAGGCTGAAGTTCCTTGTGATTCCGGTCCTCAATACTGAATAGCATAAGAGAACCTAAAGTGAAAGGAAATGACTATTCCGCTGTGTCTTTTTGGCAACAATTCAAAAAAGAATGACTAGTAACAGTATTAGAATAACTCGTGCAAGATCAGCACCGATAGAAACTTCCAAAGAAATAAGTTCAGCAAAGCTTAATGTTTAAATAAGGGTTAAATAAAGGGTAAAATATGTACTTGCCCCTTAAACTATCCAAATTTTGTTTACTTCGTCCTTTAACTATCAATTGCACACACTTGCCCCTTAAACTAACTAATCTGAACTTACTAAGGCCAATTCTCACTTTCCATCCATCTCTTGGATGGAAAACCCTTAGGTTGGATGGAAAACCATTGACCCTAACCTTACCCAAATATTTTAGACTTTTATTCCCAAAACCCTAAAACAAGAACAAATCGATTTGGGGTTTTCAGCTGAAAACCCTAACACCCAACTGGAAGGTTTTCGACTGATTGCTCATCATCCAGTTAGAAAAAAAATACTCCTACATGACAGCGCAGGTAGGAATTAGCATGGCACCAGTTCGTTAGAAATCAGGGGCAACACTGGGGTGGGTTTTCTTCCATTTCATCCGTGAGAAAATCAGGCACGCTAAATTTTTCCTTCAAAACTGCTGCTGAAAATTCCCCCCCACTCACCATCATTAGATTCATTACCCACAAGCCTCATCATTTCCAACTCCATGTTTTCATAAAATAGTAGTAATACTCTCTTTTTTTCCCTACTTGGCTGGGTTTCAGATTGATTTCTTTACACTACCTACAAACTTTCTCCCTCTTCAAACATGATGAGAGAGAGATAGAGAGGAGGAAGAAGGGGATACATACATTTACATATATTATAGACTTCAAGTAAGTTTTCCGTCCAAGAGATGGATGGAAAATGGGAATTGGCCTTAGTAAGTTCAGATTTGTTAGTTTAAGGGACAAGTGTGTGCAATTGATAGTTAAAGGACAAAGTATACAAAATTTGGATACTTTTAAGGGGCAAGTACATATTTTACCCTTAAATAAAGGTATGCCAAACCCTTATTTTAAATATAAAAAAATTCACAACAGAAAGTAAAAAGCCTTCTAACAGGGCAAAATTACAGTGAAGAGTAGCACAATCGTCCATAACATTCATCTAAATAGTTGGAAGGATTCTTCTGAAGAGAAACTGTGGAAATCTATATTCATGCATTAGCAGGGAGTGAATTCCAGATACAATTTCATCTAATCTTACTACCCTATTCACTTTGAAGTACAAGGTCGTTGATGGAGCTAATTCCAAGACTTCAATAGGAGGAACCGAGGAACGTTGAAAAAGTAGATATCCATTACAAAAGTCATCACAGAAACTTAATGAACATGTATTGCAATGTGAACCTCTATGATCTTTGTGTACCAAGTCGTTTCCAGCCATTACGTATTACGAAATTGATGCAGGAGAAATAAAAGGTTATATACCAACATTTGAAGCCCCAATTTGGATCACATGACAAAAGGGCAGAGCACAAGGATAGTAAAGTTTTCTTATAAAGTAAAGTGAGACCAACAAAACTCATAAGCAGAATGAGAACAACATGAAACATAACTGAATTTCCCACTCTTCACAATAGGCTTAAATAAAGGCATGAACTGATCCCTCAGCTAATATATAATTATTAGAGCTTGTCCCACATTGGTTAAATATAACCTTCAAACCTAGTATATGAGCATGGGCGGCCTCTCCACTCATTGTCAATTGGTTTTGAGTAGGATGCTTTAACATGGTATCAGAGCTTAACCCTAACCCAAAACCACCACGACCCTATTAGATTGTTAACCACCGACTCATCTAAAAGTTTAAGCTATTAGAGAGAGGGGCAACTTTATTATTTATATTCTCAACAATAATGGATGAGAAAACATTGGGGTATATTCACCAATAGGCACACTGATAACATTCAACAATAGGGTTATATTCACCAATAGGCACACTGATAGCATTCAACAATAGGCATCGATACATTTTGATTGTGAATAATGTGGTTTCCGTTGACAAACGAGAATGCTAACACTTATAAGTCAAACTATGTGTAACAGTTTCACATTACAACCATTTGAGATTCAAGAATTAGACGATTTAGTAACATATCAATACAAAAAAGACAACCACAAAAAAAGACGGCCCAAGAATACCAAAAACATATTCTATCTTGGTATAATCATACATGAACCTACTACTAGGTTGCCCAATTATCTGAGCCTTACAACTAGGAGGCCAGTCAAGAACCAGCAATGTCCAATTACAGTAGTTCATTTAGAATCCAGCCCTAGTCACAAGGTCAAGGTAACCGCTTAAGGAGAATGAAACTGAGTGAATGGAATTACCCATTACCAATTTACGACAGAGTCAAATGATATCCGATCACCCACATGCAAGGGCAATGGATTGAGGCTGGGTTTCCCGTATTGTCTATACGGACTAAATGGGCTAACGCCCACAAGAACACGGATTTCGAGACAAGTCATTCTCCTTACCTACATCAACTAAAATTCCTTTTAACGGAAACAACTTGTCTAAGGTCCTTAAGCTATAGACAAACTTTTTAAGGGAAACCTAACCTGACTATTTCAAGTGCCCCAGGACATTTGAGATTGGACTCCTCACTGAATCAAAATTGGCCATGGTTAAGGTGAAAAGAATGCCAAAAAAATAAATTAGAACTTCCAACAAAGTTCACACATTGCACTGAACTTCCACCTATTCAAACACACTTTTTTGCACCTCAACCACCACCCAGTAAGCTGTGTATAACATTTTCCAATTAAATTTCCCAAAATACAAGTATCTGCATGTCATCCAAATTATTCAAATGTATGTCCTGACGATGGATAAAGGACAAATGAAAGGCATTCACGAGACAAAACCGAGGTTACTAAGGCCTCGTTTAGTCACCGGGAAGGGAAAGAAAAGTACGAGACTGATTAAATTTTCTTGCATTTTCACTGTGTTCAGTTAGTTAGTAGGAAAGTAACGGGACCCATGCCTCTAACTTTCCCACTAGGATTAGCTTTCGCTCAAAACTTGTCTCACAAAAAACACATAATTAAACTATTACTCCCCATCCCCATTTGTTGGTCTCAGTTAGCACTTTTTGCTGTCCCAAAAGAATTGTCCAACTTCAGAACTAGGCACTGTTGAATGAATTTCCTCTTTTACCATTCCTTTTTAAATTAGTAGTACTAACAAAGTAAGAAAAGGGGTAAAATTGGAAAATCAAGTCATAACAAATACAATGATTGTGTCCCCTTGTTAAATTCGGATTCCCAAAAGAGACCAACAAATGGGAACAGAGGGAGTACTTTTCAACTTTCCCTTCAATTTCTTGGATCAAATGAATGCCCTTAACTAAGTTCACTATAATTTTCTCCGGAAACAATTGTCCTGCACTAATTTCTTGACAAGTGAACGGAGACCAACAATGCAAAGTTAGAGCACAGGGAGGCACGTACCAGAAGAGGATGAGGAGCAGCAAACCCGAGGGAACTTGTTACAAGGCAATTTCCTGCTGGGAGGGAAAGCCAAGACTCCATTTTGGCACCGAGAGAGAAGCCCTAGTTGAACGAACAAGCTCGACGATTTCCAGCCGAGTGTGCAACTCACACTGCGTACCCACCAAGTTTACATAAAACAGTACTTAGAGAGAGATAGACGAAACAAATTCAAATCGATTCATACATAGTAGTATATACGTATATAGAGGGAGAGAAAGAGACCTGGTAGAAGCAGAGGAACTCATTTGCCGAAGTAGGCTTTGAAGATGAGATGAGAAGAGTTATCCTTTCCTCTCTCTCTCTCTCTCTCTCTCTCTCTCTTCTCTTCTCTCTCTCACTGTATCTCGCCCATGTATTCTCTCCTTATCTGGTGTGACCGTTTCAACTCTCTCTCCGAATGCGTATCAGAGATTGCGCCTCACTGGAATTGGTACATCTCAATTCCACTGGATAATTTGGGTATTTTTGGCAGTTTGTCCCTTGCAAAGGTCGTTAAAATGAGGCTTAATTACATCTTCTCCCTAAACTATCACACTTTCTCGAGTCACCCCTGACCTATACAATCCAACACTTGACCACCTTATTAGTTATTAAACTACCTAAACCCAAACCAATAGGGTAATAGTAACATTTGAAATCTATTCTAGGATCTTCAACGGCCACGAAGCGACTGAATAAATAAGGGGCTCAAGCTGAACTCGATGTTTATATGTGTGAGGTCATTTTTTTGTGGAAATACATGAGGGCCTATGCCATGGTATATATGTGGCCCTTTAAATAAAATCGTAATACGGTTCTGAGTTGTATTTCGTTGTCGATAAAAACCCAAACCAACTGTTTTTCTTTTTGAATTAAAAATCAAAACCGAAACTGCAGTGAAAGGATTTCAAGAGGATTCGGACCCTCTACGGTTCTACCATCCAAGTTTGGGAATGGACGAAAGCAGTCCAAATGTAGACCATCCATATATTGAGACTATCTCATCCTTGTTACAAGCAAAACCAAACAATTGACTATCTCATTGGACGATCTATATTTGAACTGTTTCACCCACCCAATTACATTTCAAAACTGACATTTACACAGTACACGTAATATAGATCCAGGTTCAATTCCTTCAGCTTGACGTGAGGCAAGCTTGAAGAAAAATGAGGAATTGAGATGTCACTTTCATCTGGCTCTCTCCCCCTCGTGAGTCTGGACTAGTCTCTCGAGCATTCCTTTACATCCATTGAACCACCACCATTCATGGCTTCCTCACCCCTCTCTCTCCTCCTCTTCTCTCTCATCCTCCTCCTCCTCCACCAACCTCTCTCTACCTCATCAACCCTCCCCAAATCCACCCTCTTCAGACCCAACCTCATCTCCCAGCCCACTCCCTCCATCACCACCACCACCACCGACACCGACACCCCCATCACCCCCTACTTCGAAGTCACCAAACCCATCAAACTCCCCCACACTAAACCCTGCTCCTACCTCGTCCTCCGCCACGATTTCGCCTACACTTACTCAAAACCCCCAGTCCTTGCCAATTACACCCCTCCCTCCGATTGCCCACATCAAGACTTCGCCAAGATCGTCCTCGAGTGGACAGCAACGTGCAAAGGCAGGCAATTTGACCGGATTTTCGGGGTTTGGCTCGGCGGCGTGGAGCTCCTGCGCAGCTGCACGGCGGAGCCGAGATCCACCGGGATAATTTGGACCGTCCAAAAGGACATCACGAGGTATCACTCGTTGCTCATGACCAATCAAACGCTAGCTGTTTATCTTGGAAATCTGGTTGATAGTACTTACACTGGTGTTTACCATGTTGATATATCAGTCCACTTTTATCCTGCTGCAGTGGGTTTGAGTAATGGTGAGGCTAATTTAGGTAATTCTGCTGATTTGATCTTACCTGTTTCGCGAAATCTGCCGTTGAATGATGGGTTGTGGTTTGAAATCGAGAACTCGACGGATGTAGAGTCGAAGAAGTTTGAGATTCCTCGGAATGCTTATAGGGCTGTGTTGGAGGTTTATGTCTCATTTCATGAGAACGATGAATTTTGGTATACGAATTTGCCGAATGAGTACATTAGCGCGAATAATCTCACGGGTACAGCGGGGAATGGGGCTTTTAGGGAGGTTGTGGTTAGATTGGACGGTACATTAGTTGGTGCTGTTTGGCCTTTTACTGTGATATATACTGGAGGGGTCAATCCCCTCCTCTGGAGACCGATTACCGGAATTGGTTCTTTCAATCTCCCTTCTTATGATATTGAAATCACGCCGTTTTTGGGAAGCATAGTTGATGGAAAGATCCATGAGTTTGAATTTAGTGTAACCAATGCGTTGAATGTGTGGTACATAGATGCCAATTTGCACGTGTGGTTAGACAAGACAGGCATGGAAACTGAAGGACAGCTTTTGAGTCACACTAGTTTGGAACCCATAATTTCTTTGGTATCAAATTTTACTGGTCTGAATGGAAATTTTTTGACCAGTTCTAGTAGGTCCGTATCATCAATTGGATGGGTGAAGTCATCCCACGGGAACATCACAACCAACGCAACTCAAACATTCAACTTCAGCAACTTTATGGTGATGGGGAATGATGGGAATTTGCAGATTGTGAATCAGATAATTGATTTCAATAACAGTGTTCATGCACTGATGCCTACTTCTTCTACTCACTCAATCGAATCATTTAAAAGGTTTCCCCTTTACCTTTACTCCAACTCTGTGGACCAAGGAAACGACACTTCCAATTTTGTAACGAACCTAACGTTGGGTTTCAGCGAAGAGAGAGTAGCGGCTTCTGGTTTTGGATTCTTGGTTAGTAGTCTAAAAAATTTGCAGAATGCACAGGGTATCATGCGGGTGAAGGGGAACTTGGTGGTCAGCGGAATAGGAAGTACACAGCAAGCATACCAATATGATGGCAGCAAATTCTGCTATTTTAGAACTGTGAGCAGCTCAAATTACACTATTCTTTACGATAAGGTGGGCAATACTTGCAGCAAAAAATTTCGACCTCGTGTGGGTTTTGGACTTGCCAAATGGTTGCCTTTCTCTGGTCAGAGGGCCTTAACATCTGTTTTTCGTGACAATAAGAAATTGCATTGACACATTCAGTTGGCTGGTTCTTCTATTGCTTCGCAAAAGGAGTTCTCTCCTAGTGGCATTCTGTGGAATTTTTCAGAAAGTTGGTAGACCTGGTGACAAAGTAAGTGTCATAATCTTCAACTATTGTGACGGTGAATCATGTTTCTATGTACTGCTATTGTAAATTTTTTGTTTTATCATTTTGTATTTAATGGCAGCCGGTTGATTTTCAAGAGGACAATGCTATTCCTCTTTGGGTTCTCTAAAAATAAATTTTGTAATATTTTGCAAATGATGGAAAACTTTCTTCATAAACCTTGGGGAAAGTGGGTATTAATAGATGTGCCATTTCTCTCATTTTTCCTATAATTCCTATTTGTATTGCTGGTTCATCTATTCCAAGAGAGGTGAAACAGCTACTTTAGGGTTGCTGTAATTCAGATAGCCGCTCTAAGATGTTCTACATCTCTGAATTTTTCATCACACGAAGTTATAGTATCTGCCACTCTACACTTTTACCGCTCCATTCTCCCCCCTTATAGTCTGTTGGAGTCATCATTGAAGTTTGCAATCTGTGTCTCCTTGGATCTCTAGTTTTACTTTTGAAGCTTACTTTGTTTGCTTTACGACATGGTAATATTGTATTGACCTATCTTTGTTGGGTGAGGAATGAGCAAGCTGTAGACATGCTGCAGTCATGTGTTCGTTAGTAGTGTGTTACAGAAGCTTTAGCTTTCTCAAGCTGCTGTTCAACTTGACTTTGGAGATGACTATTAGAACTCATTGGGTCTTCTTTTTCATAATAGTTGGCTTGAATTCGCTAGAAAAATGTGTTCATGTCACTACTCGTTGAAGAACCTTGCTACTGACACACCAAATCTGTGCATAGATCATGCACAGATTGTGTTTTGGGCCCACTATGGGTCCCACACAAATAATCCGAGCTGTTCATTATGCACAGATTGTGTTTTAATGAAAAGTTAAACGATTAGATCAAGTACTTATAGGTATTGGATTGAGTTGATTTTTCACGGAAGCCCTTGAAAAAGTGTTTTAAAGATAATGAACGGCTCGGATCATTTTTGTGGGACTCATAGTGGGCCCCACAACGCAATTTGTGCACGATCTTTGCACAGATTTGCTGTGTAAACAGACTTTCCGGCTCGTTGAATGACTGCCAGATTATCCATATTGTGGAGTATGTAAAAGCGATGTGGCCAATACACACAGGTTCGACTTCCAAACTCTGAGATTCCTTGGTCAAGTTTTGCACACATTGCTGATTGCAATACACACGAGGCTTGTGCAACTTCATGTAGTTTCTGCCTTCCATTGAATCATTATGTTTGCACTAGAAATGGATTATTGGAGATCTAAATTACCTCAATACATAACAAGAAAATTCGAACCATGACAAGAATGGCAAGAAAACCGAGTTTTTCAAGGAGATTCTGGTGGGTTCTTGGGGTGAGCCTTCTGTTGGTTCTCCTATGGGCCAGTTGAGTGCTAAACTGAGAAGGCTTAAGAATTTTCACAAACAAAATTTTGGTAACCTTAGTGGCAGAGTTGCTGTGGCTAAGGCGAATCTTTCTAAGATTCAGGAATTATGCTTTAGGTTTCGTCAAGATAATTTCTTGAATAATCTTGAAAAGGATCTAGTTCTTCAATATTTTGAGCTGTTTGCAGCGGAAGAATCCTATAAGAAGCAGAAATCCAGAGTCTCATGGTTACCTTTGGGTGACAAAAACACACAAATTTTCCAGGATGAACTCTCACAGGGCAAGGAATACCATTCTTAGTTTAGTCAATGATACTGGGGATAGGTTGGAGGATCCTGCTGCTATTGAATCTGAGATTATTGGATACTACCAGAGATTACTTGGGACTGGTTTTGCTCAGAAAACTGACCCTCACGATGTTTTATCAGTTGCTATTGTTCAAAAGGTTCCTTTGGATTTGAGACATGGGCTAATAGCTCCAATGTCTGATGATGAAATCTTGGCTGCTCTTTAGTCTATTAAGAAGGATAAGGTGGTTTCAATTCTGCTTTCTATATTGATAACTGGGATGTTGTTGGCAAAGATTTCATAGCTGGCATTAGAGAATTCTTTATCACTAAGTGTGTGCCTTGAGGTTGGAATTCCACAGCCATTACTCTGGTTCCCAAATCTACTGCTCCTAATGCCATTCGGGATTATAGACCTATTGCGTGTTGCAATACTACTTATAAGTGCATCACTAAGGTGTTGGCAAACAGAATTCAGGCTGTTCTGCCTAAGATAATTAGTGCTTCACAATCTGCCTTTGTAAAGGGTCGTTGTATTTTTGATAATATCTTGTTAATGCAGGAGGTTGTTCGAGGTTACCACCGTGATCATGGACCACCTAGATGTGCTCTTAAATTGGACATTATGAAAGCCTGTGATAGTGTGGACTGGGACTTTGTGCTTGATGTCATGAGGTTCATGGAGTTCCCAGATCTTTATATTTTGTGGGTCCAAGCTTGTATCTCTTCCCCTAGCTTCTCCATTCTCATCAATGGTGAGCTTAAGGGGTTTTTTCCTGGCATGAGAGGGCTGCGACATGGGGATCCCATTTCTCCGTATCTTTTTCTTTTGGTTATGGAAGCTTTTTCTAGTATTTTGAGGTATAGAATCCGTCAAGGTGGTTTCTCTTACCATCCTAAATGTGCTGTAATCAACCTTTCTCACTTGGTATTTGCTGATGATATGTTAATTTTTTGTGGGGATGAGGTTGGTTCTTTTGGGGTTATTAAAGGGGTGCTGAAGGAGTTTCATTTCTTCTCTGGGTTGCAGCCTAATCTGGGGAAAAGTGCATGTTTTTTTGCTGGGGTTGAACAAGAGAGAAAACTTGCTTTACGAGCTATCCTTGATATTCCAGAGGTCTCCCTTCCTGTCAAATATTTGGGAGTGCCCTTGATATCCACCAAACTCAGATACTTAAATTGCTTGGTTCTCAAGGATAAAATGCTGCAGAGAGTCCAATCTTGGTCAATAAATCATTGTCTTACAGAGGTAGATGCCAGTTAATTAGCTCTGTCCTCCTTAGTATCCAAGTCTATTGGTCATCTATCTTCATTATCCCTCGGAAGATGATGAAGGAAATTGAAGCTATTCTCAATGCTTTTCTCTGGAATGGTGTAGCTCTCAAGTCAGTTGGGATTGAAGTTGCTTGGAAGTCTGTGTCCCTAAATCAGAAGGTGGTTTGGGTTTGAAAAGGCTTTCAGAGTGGAACAAAGCATCTATGTTAAGACACCCATGGGCTTTGTGTAAGAAGGAAGATATTCTCTGGGTTAAATGGGTGCATTCGTATGTGATAAAATCTCAGTGTATATGGAATATGCCTCTCCCAGCTGACTCTTCCTGGACCTTGAGGAAAATCTTTGGTTTGAGATCTTTGGGCCAGAATTTCATCAAGGCAGTTGTAGGGAATGGTAAGGATACCTTTCTTTGGTTGGATGATTGGCACACCTTGGGTCCTTTGTTTCAGAAATTTGGAAGCAGGGTGATGTTTAATCTGGGTAGGTCTCTTGGGGCCAAGTTGGACTCTATTATTGATAATGGCAGGTGGAGATGGCCTCGGAGCAGGAATGCTACTATTATAGAAATTGTGGATAGTACAACTAGGGATCTTATCCCTATGATGGACAGAGAGGACCATGTTTTTGGAATCTGAATCCTAATGGTCAGTATAGTGCTAAGTCAGCTTGGTTGGCTATATACTGTGCTAAGTCAGCTTGGTTGGCTATATACTGTGCTAAGTCAGCTTGGTTGGCTATTAGAACCAGTCACTCTGAAGTGGTGTGGTCTCCTTTGGTCTGGTTTAACAAGCATGTGCCCAGGTTGTCTTTTATTTTGTGGGTAGCTCTTCTAGGGAGATTATCCGCTAAAGACAGGTTGCATTCATGGGGGATAGCTATGGACCCAAATTGTGTTCTTTGTCATGGTGGGGTGGAAGACCACAAGCACTTATTTTTTTATTGTTCTTTTTCTCAGTTGGTTTGGTGGACTGTTAAGGATTGGAGTGGTTGGGGGCATGCTTTCAGGGGTTTGGATTCTGAGATTGAATGGGGTGTAGTTCACTGCTAGACTGAAATCTGTTATTTTTAAGCTTTGCTTGGCTGCGACGGTCTATCATCTCTGGAGGGAGAGAAATTTTCGGATTTTTCAACAAAGAGGGGAAAATCATACTACAGTTTGCGAACGCTTTTGGGAGGAAGTGAGATTCTGTATTTGCTCTTGGAGAAACCTGCCGAGATCTGCCACAAATTTGCAGATTTGCTCAGATTGGGGGAGGATCCCTTTGAAAGTGTTTAAACAACTGTAGTACTCAGTTTTGTTTCTTCTTGTCTGGTTCCTGTTGGTAGAGTGTAGTTAGGCTCTGTTGTTTTGGTTTTCCTGGTGGTGTTGAGTTGTGTTGTTCTGTCCAAGGCTTTTTCCCTTGGCTTTTATGGCTTGTCCCTTTCATAAATGGAATCTATTCCCCAAAAAAAAAATTGAGTTTTTCATATCGTCTTTTAGGAATGGCATTGGGGACAGAGATGGGGATCTTCATACCCGATCCCCGACACCAAAAACTACCCAAATCCGCCCCGATACCCGAACAGGGAGAAGAAGAATGAACCATGACCGAACCAAATGGGGTTCGGGTATTCCCCGAACCGAATGGTTAACCGAATTGAACTATAGATTTGTGATGCTATGCATTCTCCGATCTAACCTTGGGTAGAGTGGCGGCTAGGTTGGTGTATCTTGAGCGTAATTGAGTCCTGCACAGGTAGCACCTGTGTTAGTGCCCAAACCCGGATCGTGTGGAGTCTGGGATAGGCACTCCGATGGTCAAGTCAATGAGAGGAAAAGGGAGCTTTTTAGTAGTTTAGGGTTTCAGAGGTGAAGAGTTCATTACCTTCTTCTCTAAGGGGGACTGCTCCTTTTATTGGCAAAGGAAACATGGAGTCTAGCCCACGCGTATACGCCACGCGCTCAGTGATTGGCTCATCAATCGTGGCACCAAATCAGGTCTGCAATCTAAGCGCTAACACGATCTCCACAATCCGCTCAGGTAATTGGGGAAATGGCTTCACGCCACCTGTCACACCTACTCGACTCTACCTGACTTCCTCTCTAAGTCAAGGAGCAGGGATGGCTCGGTAGCTAATGGTTCTGCCAGTCCGAATAGCCCGGCTGTAGTTCGAACTTCTATGGAGTTACTAGCTGGTCCAGCGGAAGGCCGGCGAACAGGGGCTCATAACCGCCGCCAAACAGGAGGTCATAACCAATTATCCCGTATCCGGGTCCATATTCCTCCGTTGGTGAACGATCTGGGTCCGGCTATACTGATCCGGCAGAGGGATGGTGAACACTGTACACCGCCTGTCCATGCAACCCCTTGTGTCCACGAGTCTGACTCGCCAGTATGACTCGGTCTCCGTACGGGTCCCTCCGCCGAGCCACGCCCACCACAAGATTTTAAGGGAATCAATTAGAATCAAAAAAAAAATTCGAAAAACAGATTCAAATGAGGGATCTTTGGGTTGATTAGCAGATTACAGTAGGGGCGGCAGTGTCTAACGTAGCAATCGGAGAACTTCATTGGTGTGTTGACCGTAGCAATAGGAGGTGTCGAGGAAGGTGATGCCGCTCTCGATCATGCAATGGATGAGGTCGATCATGCCGGTTTTTGGCTTGCCGGAGCCGTAGAAGCCAGTGGTCGTACGTGCTCATGCATCCCAACCCCAGCGCAGACACCTAAAGGCCTCGTGAACCCAGCTTCATTCTCCTCTCCATTTCCATCATTCAGGGGGCGGGCGAAGTGCATCGATCAAGTCACCCCTGACATACACAACCCAACAGTTGACCACCTTAAACTACCTAAACCCAAACCAATAAGGTAATAAAATAGCGGATTAAGAAGAAGAAGAAAAAAAAGGTAATAACATTTGATATTTATTCTAGGATCTTTTATATGTGTGAGGTCATTTCTGCGAAAATACACGAGAGTATATATGTGGCCCTTTAAAAACGGTACTGGTTTGCATTTCGGTGTCGATGTAAACCCAAATCCGCTGGGTTGTTTTTTCGAATTAAAAATCAGAACCGAACCTCCAGTTGAAGAAAATACTCCAATCAGTGCGAATCAATTAACATCCATGAGTTCGGACGAGATTATCATCTCTGTATGCAAGTTGTAATTTCATGTTGGACCCGTCATTATTGAGACTGTCGTGTCCATTCTACGAGCAAATCCGAATAATTGACTATCTCATTGGACGATTCATATTTGAACTGTTTGCCCGATTCCATTTCAAAAATGACATGTACGTAATAGGTCCAGGTTGATTTCTTCAGCTTGACGTGAGGCAAGCTTGAATACGATGAGGATTCCTTTACAACCACCACCCTCATTCATGTCTTCCTCATCCCCCTCTCTCCTCCACTTCTCTCTTTTCTTCCTCCTCCTCCTCCACCAACCTCTCTCTACCTCATTAACCCTCCCCAAATCCACCCTCTTCAGACCAAACCTCATCTTTGAGCCCACTCCCTCCACCACCGACACCCCCATCACCACCTACTTCGAAGTCACCAAGCCCATCAAACTCCCCCACACCAAATCCTGCTCCTACCTCCTCCTCCGCCACGATTTCGCCTACACTTACTCAAAACCCCCAGTTCTTGCCAATTACACCCCTCCTTCCGATTGCCCATCTCAAGATTTCGCCAAGATCGTACTCGAGTGGACAGCAACGTCCAAAGGCAGGCAATTTGACCGGATTTTCGGGGTATGGCTCGGCGGCGTGGAGCTCCTCCGCAGCTGCACTGCGGAGCCGAGGTCCACCGGGACAATATGGACCATCCGAAAGGACATCACGAGGTATTACTCGTTGCTCATGACCAATCAAACGCTAGCTGTTTATCTTGGAAATCTGGTTGATAGTACTTACACTGGTGTTTACCATGTTGATATATCAGTCCAATTTTATCCTGCTGCAGTGGGTTTGAGTAATGGTGAGGCTAATTTAGGTAATTCTGCTGATTTGATCTTACCCGTTTCGCGAAATCTGCCGTTGAATGATGGGTTGTGGTTTGAAATCGAGAACTCGACGGATGTAGAGTCGAAGAAGTTTGAGATTCCTCGGAATGCTTATAGGGCTTTGTTGGAGGTTTATGTCTCATTTCATGAGAACGATGAATCTTGGTATACGAATTTCCTGAATGAGTACATTAGCGCGAATAATCTCACGGGTACAGCGGGGAATGGGGCTTTTAGGGAGGTTGTGGTTAGATTGGACGGTACATTAGTTGGTGCAGTTTGGCCTTTTACTGTTATATATACTGGAGGGGTCAATCCCCTCCTCTGGAGACCGATTACCGGAATTGGTTCTTTCAATCTCCCTTCTTATGATATTGAAATCACGCCGTTTTTGGGAAGCATAGTTGATGGAAAGATCCATGAGTTTGAATTTAGTGTAACCAATGCGTTGAATGTGTGGTACATAGATGCCAATTTGCACGTGTGGTTAGACAAGACGGGCATGGAAACTGAAGGACAGCTTTTGAGTCACACTAGTTTGGAACCCTTAATTTCTTTGGTATCAAATTTTACAGGTCTGAATGGAAATATTTTGATCAGTTCTAGTAGGTCTGTATCATCAATTGGATGGGTGAAGTCATCCCTCGGGAACATCACGACCAACGTGACTCAAACGTTCAACTTCAGCAACTTTATGGTGATGGGGAAACATGGGAATTTGCAGATCGTGAATCAGATAATTGATTTCAATAACAGTGTTCATGCGCTGATGCCTACTTCTACTCACTCAATCGAATCATTTAAAAGGTTTCTCCTTTACCTTTACTCCAACTCTGTGGACCAAGGAAACGACACTTCCAATGTTGTAACGAACCTAACGTTGGGTTTCAGTGAGGATAGAGTGGAGGCTGCTGGTTTTGGATTCTTGGTGAGTAGTCTAAAAAATTTGCAGAATGCACAGGGTATCATGCTGGTGAAGGGGAACTTGGTGGTCAGTGGAATAGGAAGTACACAGCAAGCATACCAATATGATGGCAGCAAATTCTGCTATTTTAGAACTGTGAGCAGCTCAAACTATTCAATTCTTTACGATAAGGTTGGCAATACTTGCAGCAAAAAATTTCGACCTCGTGTGGTTTTTGGACTTGCCAAATAGTTGCCTTTCTCTGCTCACAGTCTCTCCCCTTCCTTACTTTACCTCAGTCTCTCCCTCTTCCCTTCCATCCCCTTTCTTTGTTCCTCCTCGATTTCTCCTTTCTCCGGCAAGATCCCATGGCTCCATTGCTAGATGGATCTGGTTTGCCTAGCGGTTGTGGATCTTGTCGTGAAAGATAATCATGGGGGCTGCCGCTTCTCCGGTGTGTCGCCGCCGCTTGCTTCTGTGGCTTGGTGGTGTGGTGGTGCTCTGTGGCTGGGCTGAGGTCGTGGGTTTCCTTTTCTGGCCTGTTGCCGGAACTGGCCTAATGGCATTGCGGAGCTCTTTGAGACATGGAGATCGTTGTGGGTTCCGCCGGACTGGTTTTCTTCTCCGATGGATCAATGCACCAGTTTGGTGAATGTGGTTCGGTGGCATGGTGGCTGCAGTTGGAGGTGGTTCCGGTGCGGTGGCGGCTGTGGTTGATCGGAGGTGACGGCAGCATGTGGCTCTGTGGGTAGTTTAGGGCTTTCTTTTTGTTTGTGGACTCCTTGGTCAAGTTTTGCACACATTGCTGCTGATTGCAACAGACACATGAGGCTTGTGTAACTTCATGTAGTTGCTGCCTTCCATGGAATCATTATTGCTTGCACTAGAAATGGATTATCGAGTTTTTCATATCCTCCCTACTACCATTGGATTTCGGCTACAATATGCATATTCTTTGCACGTCGTTTTATTTCCAAGGCCACCATAGTCTTCTAGTGGTTTAGAAGCACTCAATATCTAAAATGGTGATTATTACTTACAGAACTGGATCTAGATTGGATTCAGATCCTGACCATGTGATCCAAATTGGTATGATATCAAAATCTTGCCTCACATAGTGTGATCTCTACTTAGGTTTTCTAGTTGCTCATTCTGTATGTTCTTTTCGTATATTGTTTCTTTCAGCAGATGTGTTCACGGTTGATATGCAAGAACTTATTCAATCTATTGTTTCCGAGTCCGACAATAATAAAGTAGAATTTGCTCCTGCTACACGGTCTAGGGCCTTAAACCTTGTACGAAGACATGTTCCGGGAGTTACCCATTTCCTTCTCATTGTAAATTTCACAACTTGCGCATTATGGTCCAAGTGTACCTGCAGTAGGACATTGAATAGTTGCAGAAAACTGAAGACCAAAAGAGCATCTGGCCGTAGGAACTTACTCTTGTGCACTATATCCACCTCAGGTGACGCTAATTGAGGTCGAAAGCCACACAATTTTGACTCGTGCATAGTGTGGGTTTTGAAATGATAGGGGGCTAGGGGCCTGACCCGCAGCATATATACACAGAAATTAACCAGTTCAGTCGTAATATTAGCCCAAAACCAGACCAAACCGAATAGATTTCAACCCTACATACATATTCCAGTACAGTAATGTGGGAAACTAAATCATGGTTGACTGAATATATGCAACTGTCCATGGCTATAAACCCAGGGACTGCATCAGTTATATTCAAGACAATGAGAAAGATGATGTACACAGAAGAGAAGGTCAAATGGAAATTCAGCAGAAATTTCAGGTTCTCTTGATGCGGGGGAAATGTTCTAAAAGAATAGATAAATTCAATTAAGCGGTCGATTTACAACTGATAATTGACCAGAGTCCCCATTCAACACAAAAAGTTCCAAAGGTATGTAGGATGAAGCAGTTCCGGATGACGACCCAAATCTGTAGGTGGGTTGCAGTATTTTGCTCCCTTTGGAACATGGAATCGTGAGAAGTCGGGGTCCTGTCCTCATCTGCCAAACCTGCATTGAGAGACATCGTATGAAGCTAATCTTAACCCATATTTCCAGAAATGCCTTTCACTTAAAGAATCCATATATATCTGAAAAGTCACAAACCATATTATAGGATACGGACATCCTGCACTAATGACATGTTTATCCAAGCGGGAAATCCGGCACCATTAGCAAACATAACATTCACATTTTTTTGGAGTAAAAACCCTTATGGCAAGACATTTGGAATGGCAGCCAAATCTCTCAAACATGATAGCTGAAAATTTATTGGCTTTAAATAGCAGCTCATGGCGGAGACCTTTCGTTTAGACATGCTTGCTGAAAATGACGTCTCTTAATAGATATCAAAAGCGTCTCTTATTCGTCTTTAATATTCTCACCACTTCTAAGACTATGGGTCATGCATATCAAAAGCATCACCATGATGACTCCATTTAACCTCAAAAAATGAAGTTTTCGTCATCTATAAACCTCTCAATCCATTCAAATGGTATCACAAATGCACAGTATCAAAACGGCACTAGTTTTCTTCCATCTGAATTACTCATGATTACATTATTGATAAATAAATCTTCCAAAATAGATACCCAGTTGCATATTTATTAATTATTATCAACCATGAAGGTAAATATAAACCCTCTCGCTCCATTCGAATGATATCACAAACTAATTAGGTAGTCAAGAATATAGTACCTCAATAATCCCTTTGCGAGGTGCATGAATTGCTAAGCAGAGGCAATAATCACTTTTCACATGTTCATAGTAAGAAGAACTTGACGATGCCTTATCTTTATTGACAAGCATTTCCATAAATAAGCAACTAGCTTCACGATACCCCTGTATATAAGAGAAGTTGAACATCTAGGAAAGCAGAGAAAATGAAACTAACATAGCAGAATTTAACATAAAGAGCCAATCAATTCAGGGCTTGCTGAAAGAAAACCTTCCATAGCCGCACTACAACCAGAGCCTGAGTGTCTAAAAGCAGTATACGGCCAAGTGAATCAGTTATTGCTGCCAATGTACCACTAGGTGACAAGGTGAGCTTCTCACCCTTCCTTGGGTGATCCTTAAAACATGTGAGAGGAGAAGCTGGCAAAAATCATATGAGAATTTATAAATCCCTAATATTATCACCACAGTAAAAAAAGAAAAAAGTATGCGACACAATGTCAAACATTTTAAGGAAACTGTTCTCACCTCGAGCAAATGATTGGGGCTTTGCTTCGGGCTTCTTTGGGGACTTTTGTTCACTTCGCCATATCATTTTAGAAAAAGAGGCTATTGTCGAAAATGTTGCAGGTACAACTTTAGACAGAATAGCTCCAACTAAAGATCTGCTTCGGTCCTCTGAAAGTCTTTTGGAGAGTTCAAAAGGAGTTGAAACAAACGACAATATCAAACGGATAATTAGAGTCCAAAAAACACAATGAACATAATTTATTTAATCAAAAAAAGGTCCATTAAAATGAACTCCAACCATGCTTACCTGAATGCTGAAATCACAGCATCATCCCCAATAGTGATTGCACAAAAATAACGTTGACTTGACTGCCCAACAATAAAAGCAGCTGAATTCAAAAACCAGAATAACTTCAGAAAGCCTCCACAAGTGATTTGACAAATTGAAAGCGTCCAAGTATAGGCAGGCAGGAGGGCAACATCCATGTCACTAATATCTTATACGTAAAGATTGAGCAACACAACATTATCACCTGCACTTCCATTAGTGGAGGAGGCATGATGCCAGTTACTGCTGCATCAGCACATGACCCATACTTGTTAACATTCCATAGCTGGTAAGGCAGTCTTCCAAAGGAACTTTCAGAATCATCTGGATCTCTCTTGTGATCCCAAAACTGAGTGTGTGATTCTTGAAACCACCGCTGCAGCATACTCTACGTGTCAAGCATGAAAATTCAAGTGAGTCCATGAGACCGACCAGGCAATTCTTATGTACAAGAAAAATATAAACCTCAATCTGGGTCTCTTGTGTTGAGTTTTCAGTCAAAATACCGTCCCCGTCTGAATTGGTATTCCCATAGATTGCTTTTTCCCAAAAATGGATCCTTGAGCACCAAAATATTCCGACACAAAATCTCTACCAATGGCTAATACTCCAACAAAACTTTCAATATTAAAATAAGAACTTTAAAGTCAGAACTACTCTGGACGCCCATTTGTGGGGGTGGGGGAGTTTTTTTAACCAAAACTCTCACGTCTTAGAAACAGATAATACCAAATACCTGGATGTCAGATCCATCAAAACGAGCAATCACACCAGGCATTACAGCACAAATCTCCTCTGATGATGTATCTTGTGTGAGATCTCTCTTGGTGCCACGGACTCTTAGCTTAATAATTCGTCCAGTATTTACAATCTGTCAGCAGTCAGCACAAAATTAACCAGTAAGTGATGTGATCTTTGGATCCCTAACACAATAAGTCTCCTCTCAAACTGGCAAACTGCTCTTCTCAATTTAGAAGAAGAAAGAGAAGTATTGAGAGACAAAGAAGACGAGTAAGTGAGAGGGGGGTGAGGGGAACTGCTCAGAAATGTCTTAGCTGGTTGAGGGGTGACCGGATTGGTATGTCAAAAAACAGGATAAAAAAGAGGTGAGTGGTCAATCAAGTTATTCAATAGCAAATTGTGGGATAACCTGGGATCTGAAATGGAAACACAACACAAAAGCATAGGTAGTGTGCAATATAGCTATTTAAGGTTACCCAAGTCCAAACTTATCGAGTCAGATACATACAAATATCTACCATCGACTATTTGTAGCAAGCTTCAAAAGAGCAAAAGTACATAGCTGAATTGGAAATGAACAGAAATTACCCAATTTGCTGACGAAAGCATATCTCACATGTAAACATTATTATTTATTTATTAATATCCTTTCACATCCAACTTCAAAATCCGGCACTTCAAATTCATACTGTTGATCATATGCCAAAGCAAGACATACCAAATTGTGATGCAAATTTGCAATTTCTTCACTTTACCTAAACTTTTCCACGAAACAACACTGAGAATCAATCTGATAACCAGTTTAATTCTCCCTTTTCAGAATTTTACATTTCATCCTTTTCATGCAATTTCTCACAAGCCAAATAGCACCATAAACTTTTTTTTTTTATAAGTAAATAATTATATTAAAGAAGGCATTAAGGGAATGCCACCCATATACAAAAAAAATAGCATCATAAACTTGATTCCAATCTCCTTCCTTTATTCCAGCCATCTGCCCCACTTAATCAACTCCCAGCAAAGAATCAGCTAAACCTAATAATGAACATAAAAAATAAAAATAAAACATAATATCCAACCCAATTTCTCGAGTACAGCAGTACAATTCCTCCACGCAAAACCAAAATCTTTATATTTACACATTTTTGTCACGCACTCAGGAAAAATAAATTTTATCCTTGCTAAAAACATACCATGTACCAATTTTACTCTTAGTACCTCAAGGTTTGTAGGTTCCGTCCGAGCACATAGCAATTTATTAATGTTGCATTATGTTAACAATTTGTTACTGATCAGTGATTTCTCTGTCAATTTGTCAAAACCTTTGGATAAAATTAGAACCAAAATCAATTTTCTAATACCGCGTTACGGAAAAAAATTCGTTGATAATTGCCCCCACTGCTCCACGTTCCCAAATTACTAGATATACGTATCTTGCTCATGATCTAAGTCACATAATTCGCGTGCGTTAGGGGTGGACCATGAAAGCATCTTTGAAACATCTCTCAACCTACTAAAATTTGCGAAAGAACGCGAGACATTTTGAAGGACTATGTGACTAAGCTCATGACTAATGAATTCTAAGTCGCACAGTGCGCGTGCGTGATGGGAGCCCGAGCCCAAAAGCGTCTTCTAAAAACATCCCAGACTACTAATAATCGTAACAGCGATGACTGAGGGCGCGGAGCGGATTGAAAGCACGAGCGGGGTCCTTTACGTGACTAAGCTAAGTATCAAAAGGAATGGTTTGATGAGAAACCTGCTTATGTATAAGATGCCCCCGGAGAGAGTAAATCAACAGGTACCCGCACGAGGTCCCGATCGCGAGCACTCGAACGTCGTCGAACACCAGCCACTCGATCGCGGAGATGGACTCGGCCTCGATCGGGGACAGGGTGGGCCGGATCTTGACCCGGGAGGCCCCCGACGGATCGGCCCCGTCGGAGAATTCGATGACGAGGACGGTGGAGCGGTTGGCGAGGGCTATGGAGTGCGTGTCGAGTGCGGTCAGGAGGTTAGGGTTCTCGACGAGCCAGCCTTCCTTCCCGGCGCCGAGGTCGGTCAGGTCGTCGCAGGCTATGGAGCCGAGATCCGTCGTGTGGTTGCGTCGAGCCATTTTTGCGGGGTTAGATCATGGGGTTCTGAGGAATAAGCTCTTTGGCTACCCAGGCTAGAACGGAAACACTGCCGACACAGACTATTGTTCACACATTGGTGCACAGAAATGATCCGATATGTTCATAAATTCTAAACGGAGTATTTTTTTAGAACGCTGCTACAGGTACAGCAATCTGTGCACAGATTGTGCACAGATTTTGTTGTGGGACCCACCTCGGGTCCCACACAAATCATCCGAGCCGTTCATTAAATGTAAAACATTTTTTCAAAGGTTCCCGTAAAAAATAAGCTCAATCCGATACCTATAGATGCTTCATCCAACCATCTAACTTTTCATTCAGATTTCCGGATAATGAAAAGTTATATGGTTGGATCGAGCACCTATAAGTATCGGATTGAGCTTATTTTTTACGGGGACCTTTGAAAAAATGTTTTACATTTAATGAACGGCTCGGATGATTTGTGTGGGACCCGTGGTGGGCCCCACAACAAAATCTGTGCACAATCTGTGCACAGATTTGCTGTACCCTTAGACTTTCTGATTTTTTTAGGGATTCCGAAGAAAATCAGCTTGATAGGATATATGTAAGTGTTTGATCCAATCTTAAAATTATTCATTCATCCGGAATTCTGAATGAAAAGTTGTGAGATTGGATAAGTACTTACATGAATCCTACTGAGATAATTTTTTACGGGGTCCTTAAAAAAATATTTTAAAATTAATGAATAGATCATTTGTATGAGACCAAAAAATAGACCCCACAAAAAATCTGTGCACAATAGTCTATGTCATTAACACAGTTCGGCGAGAAAAGAAAAGAAAAGAGTGTGATTTCCTTAGGCTAGTGATTTTGCCACACCCTGCAAGTGTATTTTTTGGTGTAAAAATACACTTGCAGGGTGTGACAATAACAAAAAAGGGTGTGGCAATATCATTTCTCTTTCCTTATTAACGAAGAAAGAAAAGAAAGGAGTGTAATTTCTCATCATGTCGTTTCAATGGACAAAATAAAGAGAGAAAAGAAGGGGGCGACTATTCGCAATCCTCAAATTTTCTCCCGTAGCCCGTTAAAAATTTTTGAAAATTATATTTCAGTAACTACATGTCGAAAATATGTTCAACATTCGGTAAACAACTGCCGAACATACATTTCGGTAAATAGCTGTTGAAAATAAGATTATATTTCGGTAACTACATGTCGGAAATGCACAAGAAACATATATTTCGGTAATTGAATGCTGAAAATGTATCTCAATTTCGGTAACTAACTGTCGAAACATATGGAAATTTTTAACGGGCTACGGGAGAAAATTGAGGGGTGCGAATAGCAGCGCCCGAAAAGAAAAGAGAGTGTTATAAAGAGAGAAAAGAAAAGAGGGTGTTATATCTATTTTTAGCACAGATCCGTGTGGGGGCCTATTTTGGGTTCCACACAAACGATTCAAGCCGCTAATTAAATGTAAAATGTTTTTTCAATGCCCCGTGAAAAATAAGCTTAATCCGATATCTATAGATGCTCGATTCAATCATCTAATTTTTCATTATTCTAAAATCTGAATGAAAAGTTAAGGGAAATGATATTGGCACTTCAAAAATTGATGCAGGCACTCCAAAAAACAAAGGAAAGTGGCTTTGGAGTTATACTGATTTTGAAGTGCCTGCATCAATTTTTGAAGTGTCAATATTATTTCCCAAAGTTAAATGATTAAATCGAGCATCTATAAGTATAAGTATTGGATTGAGCCAATTTTTCGCAGGACTCTTTAAAAAATGTTTTATATGAAATGAACGATTCGGATTATTTGTGTGGAATCCGTAGTGGGCCCACAACAATTTTTTGCACAAAATCTGTGCACTTTTGCTTGTGTGTAGCATTACTGTTTTACCAATACGACTTTTCCTTTTCCATCTTCGTCTTCCTCCACCACTAGGACCGTAAATGAATTAAGTCGTTCACAAAATGTTCAACACTTGATTCGATAAGGACTCGTTTGAGTTCGATTCATCTTTTAAATGAACTAAACCTGAATCTCAATTTAGGCTTGTTCAATAAATGATCCGAACCTAATCATAATAGTATTCGGCTTGATTAGGCTCGCGAATCTGATGTAATTAATAATACTTTGGGGATATATCTATAAATATTGTATACTTTAGGGATATAGGTATAATTTAAGTACTGTTTTTACTAGTAGTATACTGAACGATCTGTTCACCGACACCACCACCACAAAGCTCGGCGGCTCCGGCCACGATCGGCGGCTCCGGCAACCACACCAACAGGAACCTCTCTCTCTCTGTGTATTCGTGGTGTCTTTCTGTTTGTTGTTTTCTGTGGGTGCTTAAACATGAAGCGGTGGCTTTCCAGGCCTCTGCCTAGGGCTGTAAACGAGCCGAGCTTTGTCGAGCTCGAGCTCGGCTCGTTTACTAAACGAGCCCAAAATTCTAGCTCGAGCTCGGCTCGAGCCTTATCGAGCCGACTGAGTCATTTACTAAACGAGTCTCTTTAATCGAGCCGAGCCACCCTTAACGAACCGAGCTTTTGTCAAACGAACCGAACCGAGCCTTAACGAGCCAAGCTTGCGAGCTGCTCAATTCGTTTATAGCCCTATGCCCAGGGCAGGCCCTGGATCGTCGGACAGTATGCTTTTTGTGAAGAACAAATGATTTTATTTGCTCTAATGAATGTCTTACAGTACCCCAAATTGATATATTTCGACCATGATAGGAACTTCACGTTTTTTGTAACCCCGGTGGGCGGTTTCTGTACTCGGACACATGATTTCAGTCTTTTGTAAGGATTTTGCAGTTGGAATTAACTGCGGTTCAAAGTTGTTCAGCAGTATAGGTAGGTCGATTATCGAAAATGATAATTAATTCCATCCGACAAATAGCGGACTTCTGAATGATCAAACATTGGGAAAAAAAATAGGAAAGGAGCGATATATTGCAGCTGTTGAATTGTCGATTATGGTAATGAATGATTATAGTTTTTGCTATTCCATGTACTGCACTTTTTGCGGATCAAAAGAAAATGTACTGCATTTTTTAATTTCTCGTTTAGTTGGAGATGTGCAATCTTCCGTCGGGTGATCATGCATCCAATGTTCCAGTGTAAAGATGGTTTGTTGCAGCAGTTATGCAATGGGAAATATTGGATCTGGAATTGAACGCGAATGTCATCTTCTGATTAATTGCCTTCGTTTTCTTTGACAAATTTGAGTATGACTAATTGTCGCTAGCGCTCTATTTTTATTTGGCTTGACTCTGGGCATGAGCCACAGTTGGAATGACTAATGTGATATTTATGCATACTGCCACAGGCTGATTGAGGAAAATGGTTTCTGAATTAATCAACGCCAATCCCACTGTGTATGAAAAGAAGGAGCGTCGAGTTAGAATTACACCTGCTGATGTGGATGAATATGCTGTGGAGCCCATTGACCAGCTAGAAATTTTTGATATCCTTTCAGATTACTGCATGTGATGCTCTCTCGTGTCCGCTGTGTTTTCCCAGTTCTACATCTCAGAATTCACATCATTCTTTGCTAAGCTTACATTCACAAGTAAAATCCACTTATAGAGATTCACGAGATTGTACCAGGTGTAGTTTCTTGTATGCGCATGAATAATGCATTGTGCAAATTTTGGATCGGGTCAGAAATGTAGATTCATGAGATTGTTACACTCGTTATTGTATCTTTTTCTCATCAGGTAATTATTTTCTAATAATTCAAAACAGATTCTTTGATCAAATGCAATGTACAGGTCTCTATTTGCCTATAGGGATGTCTCGAACTGAAAACTTCAAATATTTTTGTTGCAAATGTCTAAATATTCATAATAACTTATCAAATAGGGAAAATCATCCAAACTTATGTAAACCAATAAGAACTGTTTCCTCTGACTAAGTACCCATGAATACGCCACGTCTCTCATGCATGTCATATAGGTATTAGGTAACCACGTGGTGCTTGCATGAGATATCTGTTTAGTGATTGAATAGAAGTTATCATTGAATCAAATTGAACAATTAGAAAACTGAGGGATGCAGTTGGAAAAAATATATATATATTTAAAGAATAAAGTAAAAATTAGAGCAAACTAAATGGGGGCAAATGTAACATATAAACTTCGGAACACAATTGAAATCTGCACATCCCCTCTTCGACAGTATTAGGAGACAAGGGAACTACATGGTTGTGCAAATTCTGTCCTTTTCTTAACTTTCTTACATCATCTTAGAGACATTAAAGATCCCGAGCATCCTTATTCCTTGGAAGAGCTGAAAGTAATAACAGAAGATGCAATTGAACTAGATGCTAAGCGTAACTATGTCAGGTATTGAGAATTCCCCTGTATTGCTGGAATTTTCTATTCTCATACTGGGACTCACTCTTCTGTAATCTAAACTAAAGATGGTTCTCTGATTCAGGGTGACATTCACTCCAACAGTTGAGCATTGCAGTATGGCAACGGTGATTGGCCTCTGCTTGCGTGTAAAACTCATGCGCAGCCTGCCTTCGTGTTTTAAGGTGTCTCCTTTATCTTGTGGTTAGCTTGGTTGACTACATACCGCCTCTTTGTTAATATAGCAACAGTTGAATTTCAGCAATCTTCTGATAGCATTCAATAGACTAGCCATGTTACTGATGAAGTCTCCTATGTGTGGGCTATAACTCCTCAAACTACTTTTTCTAAAATTATTCGAGTTTGGTATAGGGGGACCACTATTTCAGTGGTATTCTGAGAGCAGCCACTTTGTACATATTGTCAAATGTTAGGTCTGTCTCCAATCTTCTCCCGCCCATACCCCCAATGATTGGGAACTACATGGGTTCTGTTGTTGTTGTATTCGAGTTTGCTTGTTGCAATGTTTTTCTGTGCTGTAATTGAAGTGTCTCAGCTTTATGTTTTGTGTTGAACTTTTTTCGCTCGTGATTTTGGTGTACATGGATCTTCAGGTCAATATGGAATGTTTTAGACCGTTTCTCTCTCGCATTTATGCTTCAGTGTTGCGTTACACGGTCTTTGATGTCATAAGTCACTAAAACATTTCCCAACTTGTGCTTGTTTTAGATGAATGACTTTCTTGGTTGTAAGTCACTTTGATTGAATCTGGAACTGATAACTCTAAATCATCTAAAGCTGAATTACTGTTGTACTTCCAACATTGGGTGGTTCAGATAAATTTCACAACTTTGAGATAGCATTCAGTTTTAGGTTCCCTTTGTTTTTGCTTTCTGGTTTTTACATCTCTTGTTATTCTTCCAGGTAGATATCAGGGTAGCGCCTGGAACTCATGCGACCGAAGCTGCAGGTCTCTCTCTCTCTCGCACATCTCTGAGGTACACGTCCAGAGATATGAATAGCACCGTTTCAAGTTTAAGAGTTTGGACCAGACATCGATTGCCTTCTGGACACAGCTTCAACTTGTCATAAACTTAAAAAACTAACAAACAAAAAATAACTCAGTCTAAACCTCCATCTCTAGATTATAAAGCTCATTAAGCCCGTACAATCTTTCTTTGAGCTTTGGATACTGGTATGAGTTCTATTAACTTCAATGGAAATATTGAAATGCTAGCTTAGCAGTTGATTGTGAATTTAGCATGCTCTCAGTCTCTGAATGCTGTCGTCCTCCTTTTTATGACGTATGTTGTTCCTGCTTTCTGCTGGCAGTAAATAAACAGTTGAACGATAAAGAACGGGTGGCAGCCGCTTTGGAGAATCCTAACCTTGTAGATATGGTCGATGAATGCCTGGGTCCATCTTACGAGTGAAGACTCAACTGTCCATGCGCTTGGTGTTTGATGAGTCTTTCCCTGGGCTCTCTTTTTTCTTTTTCTTTTTCTTTTTCTTTTTTCTTGCTTCACTTTCGAATACACAAAAATTCAGTTTCCCGTAGGCTTTGTTGGCAGCATTTGGTTTTACTTAGTGTTTTGAGAGATATTAGTCATTAGTTAGAGAGCTGATCCTTGTAACGTGATTTGATTATTCATACTTCAGGTTTACTGCTTTTGTAATGTAAAGATAATATTGACGTTGCAAAAAATAATAATAATAATAAGCAATAAGATTTTTTACTAAATAAAAAGGCATCAAGGGGATGCCACCAATGTGCAAAAGAACATTTCTTGCGAGTTTTGTTATTAGGAGTATCCCAGTAGGATAAATTAGCTCTATCAGTACTCTTGTTTAGACCTTTAGATACATGGTACTGTTGGAATTGAGTGTGAGGCACACTGATGCTGAGTCGGCTCCTAATTCATGATGAACCCACCAACCTCATGACAAGATGCCTACGGTTAAAAACCACCGACATGTCAAGATCCAAACTCGAATTGGTTCCTGGTAACTGGTTAGAGGTTCCATTCCATTGGCATTTGAGGGCAAGATTCTTGATTAGAGAAGATTGTTGCTCTGAATCAAAACTTTGGGTATATGCCACATTTTGAAGTCAGGTGAATGTTCCGTTATTCAAAGTTCTTTCTATATTCCTCGAGACAAGCCAGTTCATCAAGAAGAATTCCACCCAAAAATGTTTCTATTTTCAAGTTGCAAAAACTTTCACACCGACACGGTCAGGGCCATAAATGAATTGAAAGTTTCCTTCCAAAACCACCCGAACATAGAGCTTGAACGTCCCTTAGATTTGATAGGGTCATAGAATTGCTTGCTACATCATCTACTACTCTTAGTAATTGAGGACAGTTTCCTTCCAAGCATGCCTCGAATAGTTTTTTCATTAGATGCTGTGGGTACATGGCACTGCAGTTTATACTTGGGCTAGAGACAGGGCCCAAGTTACTCGGGACTAAAAGGAGTAATGTGGAATGGAGGCTTGAGTCCAATAGATCGTCCGAAGGCCTAAACCATCCCAGGGGGTTTGGACTTCAGACCAGTCTTAGAGAGAGGCAAATCTGCAGACCGAAGGCTTTAGTGAGATCCATATCAAACCTACCCTCTGCAGGACCTATGATACCTAGTCATTATAAGCCTGACCTCAAACGTTGGCCCTCAGTCGAGAAGCCATTAGGGGGACACCGCATGTCTTCAAACCAGGCAACCCTCAGGGGATGTTTCCCCTATAAATATGGGCACTTAGCCAACCCTAAGCCATTTCTTATATCCTACCTACCGACACCACCACATTTACTTGGATCTGTTGGTCTTTACTGCCACTCTCTTGGGCTCTCTCCTCCTCCACCCTTGTCACCAAAGGCCTTCTACTTCATTGGCATCCCGGATTATCCTCAGGTACTCGATCGTGCACAAAGATGCCATCCATTAATCATTGAAATAAAGGAAAACGGAATCGGTCAAACAAACTAGGCCACTTATTTCCATTGGATCCGACAGTCATCAACCGAGATCACAATAATGTATAGAAGATAATCAACTAAAAAATTACAATAGTATACATAGAGCAAACATGAATCAAACGCTAGTTGAACCGAAACGGAGGAGAGCACTAGATGGAAAATTTCACACCCTCATCATCAGCTGAAGTTCCTTTGAAGATTGCGAGCTTCCCCTTGTGTTCTAATAGCTTCAAAGCTCGCATTAGTACTATGCGGTCAATCCCATGAAGGTCTAATGCACATCACAATAGAGAGAGAGAGAGAGCCAGAGATTAGTACACCATTGAAAGCACAATGGAGTTCCACAATCTTTTTCCAATGAATTTAATGAAGAGAGAGAGATCTGAGAAAGGTACCAAGGCCAATGAAGAATGATTAGTCTAATACTTTCCCTACTCTAGTTGAGTTAGAGTTTTCTTTGATATATTTGACATGCTTAATACAAACCTTTTGTTGTAGATATATACTCAGGAAAATGAAACTCCATGCTCAGACTCCACATCTGCCAAACCCCTCTTAACTCTGTGTGTGTGTGTGTGTGAGAGAGAGAGAGAGAGAGAGAGAGAGAGAGAGATGGCATCAATGATGAGGAATACCTAATTAATAAACACTAATTAAGATCCGATTAATAGGCCAAAGATGAGGTATGAAATTTTGGTCAACAAGAAGCCAACAGCTGCCAGCTAAAAATAAAGCCATACATTTCATGAGTAATCATGTGTAAAGGGCCATTTTCATGAGATGATTAGAGTAATCATCGTAAATTATCTTATGACAATGAAAGCAATTTATCATCTTGGGGGACTACGGCAAAGTGCATCACTTTCAATAATCTAGAATTTTTTTGCTTAACTCTATCTATATTAAATCGGGCATAAGTGCATCACTAAAAGAAATATTGCAGTCAGTATCTCTTTTAGTGAAATATGGCAGTTCAGAGACACGTATAAAGCCAGAAACAAAATGGAAAATGATTTGATTGGTCCATAACCTAGAAGTTTTTATGGATGCACCACAAGAAGTCCTCCCATTCTTATTGGCACAAGTTTTCCTTTTCAGTCAAATTTGGTCTGTTTGACCAACAAGTTTTTATGGATGCACCACAAGAAGTCCTCCCATTCTTATTGACACAAGTTTTTCCTTTTGTATCAGTATCTGGTTTGTGTGAAAACCTTCTTCCACTCTTTTTCTTTGCCTCTACAAATCACTCCTTCAATCGAAGATTCTCGTCATTTTTCTTTTTGGTGTTCTTCTGGGATGTTATTTTCGGACAGCTGCTGATTAACTCGTATTAATAGGGGCTGTATTACCTTCACAGCAATAGTAAACAAACAGGGGTTTAAGAGGAAAGTTTAGGTTTACAGCTCACCTGTGCCACGGGATTCAGTCCCTGAACGAATTTCCTCAACTGTCATTACGCTATCTTCCAAGCCATTATCTTTCACCTAATCCAGTGCTATCAAGTAACATTAATAATAAGCAAATCACTGATGTAGCAAGTACACATGAATGAAAAACAGGTTCTAATCAAGATCACAAAGCTACTCACAAAGCGTAAAATTAAATCAGCCCATTCTTGAATGCGGTGCCAGAGGATAAGACATTTCCTATGTCCCTTGTCCATCCATTCTGCACGTCCTGTAAAGTCAAACAGAAATTTAATAAACATAACCCTATGTTTACATGCAAGGGGAGGATGGTCAACTTCAATAAGGCACTAAAATAGGAAATCTTGGGGACATGAACAAACCTTCGGAAACTAAGGTTGAGAGAAATACTTCCCTAGCTTCATGGCTTAGAGACCCTGAATTGCCACAACGAAGTCAAAATTCAGCAGCAGGTGAGGAAACATAGTTTTTCCTCGTGTAATTTACAAACCAAAATGCACACATTAATCCAACTACTCTTGAAATTTGAATGGTAGAGAAAACAGAATCATGCAACGTGTAGTTAAAATTATTCACCTTCAGAATGTTAAAGAGTATTTGTACTATAAAACTTCATTTTACCTAAATGAATGAATGTTATCGTCCTGTCTTCCTAGTGATTTAACAGTACAATTCTTTCAGTTTTTACCTCTCCATAGTAAGTAGATAAATCATATATGGACAACATATACACCTTTTTCTGTATCTTAAATTTGACAAAACTTGCAGCTTCAGAACAAGCCTGGCCACGTGAAGAAGATATTATACCTATCATCTGAAACCAACAATCCCCACAACAGTTGAGCTGAGCAGAATCCTGAGGCCTCCATCAAGGAATGAGGTGGAATATTAAAATAACCACCCACGTTCATGCATAATAACTTCTCAATTAAGTTCTCTTCATGCCAGATAGATGGCGACAAAGAAATATCTCCGTTTTACACTTGTAATTTGCCTTGAAAAGCCCCATGCAGTGGTATTATACTCGGGTTATAAAACAGAACTCATTTGCGTTTAGAGAACAATCAGAAATATGTTATGACTGCATGAAATAAACAGGTAAACCAAATAAGAGAAAGTAGAAATAGTAACAAGGAGAAAGGGTTACTTTCAATTCCAGAATTTGTAAACAGAGGAAATCCTTCCGGTTCAACTATAAAAACCTTTTGGGTTTTACAGTAATCAAGTATCAGCCCCTTCCAAAGTTGAATCTGCTTCTCCCGCGTGTCCTTTACTGGCTGCAAGCTATACAAAGACAGAAGAAGGAACGCAAATGACCAATTTTCATTATGAAAGGTTCCAAGAGGGAAAATTTCCAAATGAGTAAACTTCATGAGACAATTATATGGGTATGTATGCAAACTCACATTGCAGATGGAAATGAATATCTAGCAAGCCAACAACATATGGAGTCGTAAAAGTATCTGAGACCAATACTCCTCAGTTTTAGAATACCCAAAGATACGTTTATCTACACTACCCAAACATATCCATTTTATAAGAAATAGATGCTCTACAGCTCTAGGTCACGTATCCACTCTTACGTCAATGAAATTATGGCACTTCTTGCTTAGTATTGGAGTACAAGAAGGATACTGACTGACTTGACAATTGGCATCATATATGCACATAATAAGTTGGTTTTGCTGGTTTGGTATTTCTCTTCATTCATATTGACACAGCTTACCTCAAATCAAGGGAATGAAATCTGGTGGCCCCTCAAAATTCTTGAAGAGCCAACTAGCCAAGAACGTCGCTTTTCTGGCATAAACTGTTCTGACCGCTTTTAGAGCACAGGACCATGAATTTGCATGAAAACTTCACAATGCAGCTCCAATTCTTCCAGCTTATTATGTGAACAAGAATGAAATTCATGTTTGAATACTCCCTAACGGACTATTGATTTACAAAAGGATATGAACATACTAAATTCAATAGGTTGGGTCATTAGGCTTGGTTTCCAGCCTTGGATAAAGTCACTGGTCACTTGGTAAAAAAGAAATCATTGCTACGTAGCCACTTTCAATCGATACTCGAAGGATGAAACTCGGATTCTTGCCATACCAAGAGATTCATATCTTTCCCTCATGGTGAAGAATCATAGGGCAAGCTTAGTAAGGACGATAGCTTTGGAAATTGATTCGTTAAATCCCCCCAGCCAAGGCCGTCAAAAAAGGCACATTCTTGAAGGAACTTGGTCAAAAGTGCAAAAGATTAAAGCTTTCCTTGTAACAAGTAGAAAGAACCGCAAAATATCAACTAGATATCTATCAACGTTGATTCAAACAAGCTGATTCTAATTGGACCACACCCTTTTGAACTCAACACACCCAAATCTCACGAACCTGGGGCCAACTACATGGATTGGTCCTCTCCAATCAGAGCATCTCCAATGAAATCATAAAACGGAACCTAAATGAGGCTCCCATCAATCGTTTGAGAAAGGCACTTTTTTTTTTACTGCTCCAATGGGCTCTCTAAATTGACTCCTTAGGTAGGCACTCAAGCTTGGCTCCAAAGTGGTTTATTAAATCTAGCAATCTATTCAAAAGCCAGAAGGGAGGGAGAGAAGAAGAGAGGGAGCGTGGAAGAGAGAAAGAGAGTGGGGACAACTTTACTTTATGTATATAATACATTTGTTCTGTATTTGCGTATACCTCAACAAACACTAAAGCTATTCCATTAGATCACTCATCCATGCACTTAATTAGCACACGCGCAACACAAAATATTAGGCCAACCTTTATCATTTTAGGAGTCAAGTTCTGTGATTCCATTGAAGATGCTCTCAGCAGTATGAAAACACCCCTACCACCAGGGGGAAGAACAAGAAAAAGCTTAGAAACTAAGTGCCACAGGGTACAAGCTATATCGTCTCTAGATGAAGGCAATACCATATACAACTAACATTCGTTATAAATATCAACATCGTGATTCAAATTCAGACAATTTCCAACACACCCTTTATTTTTGGCTTTTCCAGTGAGCAATTACCATAACATAAGGAAATAAACCCGTTTCTACAAAAATATGCACTGATGTCGATCCTACAATGCACGTCTCCGGTGGGTCTTTCAAGTACTTAATTGCCCGTAAGTATGCAGGGTGCAGCAAGTATCTCGAACTAAAAAAAAAAAATCAATGACCTATCAAGCAAAAGAGAGCAACAAATTACGTGAAGTACGGCGGGTAGTTGAAGAAGTTGGGCAGCTTGAATTCTCCCAATTTCTGCATCTCTCTCTACCACTTGTTTGTTTATGAGTTACCTAAAATTGCATCTGCCCAACACAAGATAAAAGTTTGAGGGCAAAGAATTTGGCAAACAAAGAAACAGCCACACAATTCTTCACAGCAGTCAAAATACCCCAGAATCCAGATTCAATAAAGAACCAGTTTCGATTCTGAATTCATTACTAGCTCGTGTAATCAAACTGTAAGTCTGTAACTACATTCAGGTGTGATCAAACTGTAACTACAATCAGGGCCGGCCCAGGGCAGAAGCCGCCGCCAGTTTAGGCCCCCCACAAAAATGCTAGGAGGAAGGGCACCCAGATGGTTAATAGTTTTATTTCTAGCTCCCACAAAATGTAGTAATATTTAAGCATCTAAATTAGCCATGAAGAACAACACACACACAGAGAGAGAGAGAGAGAGAGAGAGAGAGAGAGAGAGAACCTGTCGGCTTTTGTTCGGTTGAGATTAATTTCGCGGGTGGGTTTTTGAGTCTTCGGATTGATTGACAAACAGGGCTCTAACCATCTTCGGAGTTTACTTTCTAACTCCGAAAAAAAAATCTAATTAAAATGTTCAATTCTTTACTCAAAAAATTCATTAGTTCAGTATCAAATTATGTTTTAATTAAACTTTTAACCAAATTAAGGAACACCTGTAAATTCTAACTCAAATTTGGAAGACATCAATTTTCCCCGAATATTTACAGCTATAATGAATCATTAACTTGAAATTACGCCTAGATTTGAACGTGCCCATTTGGATGTGTTAAATCTTACTCGCTCCATTCTAATTATTTATGTTGTGTTTGGTTTGTATTTTGAATTTTTTTTTGAAAAATCATAGGAGTAATAAGTGGAGAGAGATAGAGATAGAGAGAAAAATGTTAGAAGTATGGGAGATCCAAGAGGAATTTTTTGAAAAATGTTTTTTGAAAAGTAAAGATAACTAGTCTTTTTTAGGAGTCTGTGCCACTTTTCAATTGATTATTTACTCTATTCCAATTTAATAATCACTCTTTCTATTCTAACCGGATAAAAAAAACTAGTTACATCTTTAAATTGGTAATAAATTTTATATTCAATATGGATCTTGTTTGATAGATTTTGATTAATTCTATAATACAATATTTTTAAAATCACGTAAGACATTATAAATTACAAGATATAATTAATTGAAAAATGACCCGGACTTCCAAAATAGACTTTAAATTAGGACGGAGGGAGTATATCTTACAATCTAGTATAATATTTTAGCTGATTTCGAAAACTTTGTTATAGTACAAGTTGAAAACTATCAACCAAGATCCATAGTGTATATAAAAAGTAGTTGTTACTCCATTCGTCCCCATTCTATTGTCCCTCATCCAATCCTGATCGGATAAAAAATTAATTATAACTTTTAATTGGTAATACCGCTAGTATGCAATATGAATTTTGTTTGATAGATCTCAATAAACTCTTTTAAAACGATGTTTTTAAAATCACTTAAAAACATTATAAATTATAATATATAATCAATTACAAAGTGGCACGAACTCCCGAAAATCAAAAGAAACAAAAGAATGTAGACGGAAGGAGTATTATAATGAATTCATTGCCCTTCCACCAAAAACAAATTAAACAAATTCAATGACGATAAATGAAACTAGTAATTGTTTAAGGACGAAATTCAAATAAAAATACGACTTTTTAAGGGTCAGAAGTGTATACTTCGTTATCTTGCTTCAAATTGCAACCGTTCTTTCACCTCCATTCTGTCCCTCCAAATGCCGACTCAAAACCCTTCTCTCTCTAAAACCCTAAACCCTTCTCTCTCCCCTTTCCAATTCCCACCTCTTCTCCACAGATCCCTAACCCAAATTCATATCTTCTCAAGAAGCTACTCTAAACCCTTCCCCATTCACTGTCAATCTCAAAACCCCACACCTCCATTTCCCCGCCAAAATGCTCGAGACTTCCGCTCCTTCGCCGGCCGGAGCAAGAAGGATCCCGCCGGAGGCAGCCGCTCCTCCGGTCGTCTCGAAGGAAACGCTGAGGTCCGCCGTGAGGCGAAGCGCAACGCCCGTAAACGGAGCCGGAGAATGGCCGAGAACCTCTTCTACAGGCTGAAAAACCCTAAGAGTAAGAACTACCCAGATAATTTCACCGAAGATGAGCTCCAGACTATCGGTTTAGGGTACGATAGAATGGTCAGGTTCATGGATAAAGACGATCCTAACCTCCGCCACCCACACGACTGGTACAAGTACGGCCAGTTCGGGCCGTACTCGTGGCGGGGAGTGGTTTTGGGGGAACCCATCAGAGGCGATTTCACCGACGAGCGTGTGACCATTATCGGGGAAGTTAAGGACCACGAGGAGTGGGAAAAGATTGAGCAGTTTGAAATGGCTCAAGATTTTAACAATAGGTTGAGCACATTGAATAGGGATGTGGGGTTGAAGTATTTCTGGGTTTTCGTTAGGCATCCGAAGTGGAGAATTTCGGATTTGCCGTGGCAGCAGTGGACTCTGGTTTGTGAAGTTGTGGTTGAGGCAGGAAAACAGAGGTTGGATAAGTGGAACTTGATGGGTAGGCTTGGGAACAAAACGAGGGCATTGATTACACAGTGCGCGGCGTGGAGGAGACCGGATTTGATATATGTGAAGAGGCCGGTTTACCAGTGTAGGTTTGAGCCTCAAGATGAGTTCTTCAAAGGGTTGACGCCGTTGCTTGATCCGGATACGGAAAGAGATTTCTTGTGTGAATTGGAAGATGATGATGGGAGGGTTGAGTTGTATACTTATTTTGGTGGGTTGTGTAAGATTGTGAAGGTGAATCCCAAGGCGTTTGTGGATGATGTTGTCAAGGGGTTTGAGAAGCTGAGTGATGAGAAGAAATCCAAGTGTTTGGAGTTTTTGCTGGGGAATCATCCAGTGGAGCTGTTGCATCCGTATACAAAGGAGTGGAAGGCTAAGCTAGAGGAGATGGAGTTAGGTTGTGATGCTCCCGATGATGATGATCGTGGTGGTGGCAATGTGGGTGAGGAGGTCGTTGATTGGATAGAGGATGATGGGGATGATGACGGTGCTGATGATGTTGTCATGGACATGGATGGGGATGGGGATGGAGATGATGAATTGGGTAATGCAGACGACGACGAGGACTTGAGTTCAGAAGAGGATGAGAAGGATTGGGATGAGGAGTTCAAGAAGGCACTGAGTAGCAACGAAGCAATGGAAAATATTGCAAAACAAAGTATGGAGGCGTCTAACAAGATGTACAGGCAGCAATTGGGGATTACAGAAAAGGGAAGAGAAAGGGGAAATGATGATGGGGATGAATTGGCAATGAGAGGTGTTAGGGCAAAAGTGACTCCAGAAGAATGGCGACGAGTTGGGTATGGTCCATTCAGGAGAAGGATCAAGAAGAGTAGAATCCCTCCTGAGCTGTTCCTGCGAGCGGCTGTGAGACCATTTACTTACCGAAATCTTGTAAAGGAGATTGTTTTGATGAGACACGCAATATTGGAGGGTGAGATTCGTGGGAAGAAATGATGCATCTTTTGGGTGCAGAACCTGGCTTGCTATGAGTGCATCTGCACCCTGATCATCTTATTTGCACCATGGGGCTATAAAAAAACCCGGCCACTTGTGCCAAATGTTAAGCCTGTATGCAGAAATGCAATATAGGTGAGGATATTTCGTATTTGATGCGGATGACTCTCAGCTTCCCAGTTTCAGCTCCCTCTTCAATTGTAAACCTGTTTTGTTGCAGAAGTTTTGAACTTGTGCCAACTGGCAACAACAAATAACTGGCTATGAGTTCAATCAATAATGTAATGATTCACCCAGCTTCATATGGACGGTAGCTGAAATATACTAGTTTTTTCTTCTTTTGTGTTCCAAAATTTCTCTTCAATTTTTGAAGTGTCGATGCAGATGAGTTGAATAAACGAGTATGTGCAAGCTTTAGGTTTTCCATTGATTCCCAAAACCACCAATGTATCTGAATTACATCCCTCCTAAATGAGCATTACTTAAATTGGACTGGAATTTCATGAACTAGAATCCAGGAACCAGATGCTCTACACTACAAAGTATTCCTCGGGAACGTAAAACTTCAACCCAACGGCCTGAAACCAGAAAAGAATTGTTTAGTCATCACTATTTGTTGGACCCGATAAAGATAATAGCAAATAAGACTTGAATTTCAACATCAATAGAACAAGTCAAAGAAAATAGTGTCGCCAATAAACATAGGAAGATGTTTCTGTGAAGCAAAGGCAATGCACAAAGCTTAATAAAAAATTTACCGTTTCAAAAAAAAAGGCAATGCACAAAGTCCAACATTTCTAAGTTACCAAAGTAACATGAAATATATTGAAGTGAGGGTACCTCACTTCAATAGCTAGCTTTTTAGGTTGTGGTTGAGTTCTACTCAAAACCGAGTGATAGTTTCACCGCTGTGTCATGTTGATCTTTGTCATCCTTATTCAGGACTCAGGACAAGGACAGAGAAATCTTAGTCAATGCTGATCAGATGCTCTAGAAAAAACAAAGTTAGACCAGCCTCATTTACGCTTAGAAGCTATCTATATCCCAGAGAACGCATGTTCATACTTGTTCTGATTTTAAGCAATGAGGTCTTCCAAAAAAGTACGAAAACAATCTTGTAACATGATATTGTCATTCTATGACCCTTATTTCCACCTCCTCCCAAAACTGTACTCATATCAAGGATACATATTGTAATATGACCTTAAGAAGGATTTTAGCAATACCTCTGCAAATTTGATGTCAGCATCGCTATGATCATTCTCTCTCCCAGCCGCATCACCGACATAGAAAGATCTGAAAGGTAAAGACAGAGAGTTTATAGCAGAAGACTGAACCTATCTTCCATTGGTAGGTAATATATGTTTGAGGAAGCAGTTGAAAAATGTCTTAAACAGGGATAATAGCATAAACGTCAATTAGGAGAGAGAAAGAAAATAACTGATCCATATCGATTGAAATGCCAGAGTTGAAGTGCCAATCCATAAGATGCCACATCCCAGGATTAGGTTTTCTGAAGGGATCCTCAGTTTGGCCACCAGATTTGCCGATTCCACAAGCTATGAAAACCTGCACAAGGATGAATAATCCAGTCAATTTAGATGGCATAGATATATGAGGGGAAATTCATAGAGCCAAAGGAGAAAATACTTCAGAAGCATTTGAATTGAATTCAACAAACTTCGAAATAACTCCAAAAGTTTACAACCTCGACTAACTGGAAAAACTGTGTATGGTACTAATTGTAATCTTGCCCTAACAGGTATTGCCTTCTTGTGAGCAAAAATGACGCATGATGTAATCCCATTAGCAAGGAAAAGTAACAAACACCATTGACTAGATGGTCCTTGCCTGAATGATCTAATCAATCCAGGATTCGTGTAGAGTTTCTTCGAAAGATAGATGAGGTATACATGATTATACAAGTCCTTAAAGTCGACAAAACCTGTTAAATTACTGTTCCATCAAAAAGGCATAATATAGTGCCTGAATTGACCCACCTGCATTGGGACGTTCACATGCTTAATGAAATTGGTAAGGCGTCCAATTTTCGAGTCCACTGCTACCTGTCTCTTATTCTTCCAGCGATCAATGTTGGATTCATTGGTAAAGATCACCTATTAATCACAACAACGATGATGAGTATGACCAAGAGAAACACGAAATAAAAATATCTATACAAGTAAAACATACTTGCACTATACAAGCAACTAAAGGACCACAACACCTAATAACAAGTCACAATCTTCTTTTTCTTATAGCCTCTATAAATTCCCAGAGACTATTTATGAGAAACAAGAGTATACCAGCTTGTAGCCTTCATTGTATAAGCTCTGGAGCTTCTCTGGGATTGAAGGATACATCAGGGACCAAGCATCTGGACCAACTCTGAATTTAAATTAAAAACAATCATCAGTAAATTTTTCTAGTAGCGCGCTGCTCAAATGACTAGAAAATATTCCTGCACCGGAATTACAGCAAAACAGAAATTTTCAATCATTTTCGGCGGATGGTTCGCATAGGGAAACAGGCACGACAAGGTATTAGCAATATGTATCAACCATGTGAAAAATAATGTAGCTGTGTTGTTTATCTCATATCATGTTTCTTGTATAAAAGTAAATAAGTTTTCCAACTAATTACCCCAAAAAAATAAAAGAATTCCAACTAATACTAAAGTGAGAAAAAACATCTTCCCCTGCCAATTTTAGTTCACACTAATAATTTGATGTTAAATTAGGGGTAATCAAAGATAAAAATGAGAACAGTATCGACCTTTCTTCTTTACTTGGTTCAATTTCATATCACCGAAGATGCCCATCTGAAAACCAGCCTTCTAAAATGCTTGATATTTTTCTATGCACTATCAATTCATATACATGGTATATTTGAGCAACTAAGGTATTAGTACAAACTGTCATACTTCTTCACATTTGTATTCACAAGACACCCATCAAAATCAAACGCAGCAATTTTTCCGGAATCTTGAAGGCCCTCATCCTGCATGAAGTAAACATATCAACAACCCGCAACCAATGTCAGATGTCATGCCAGTAGCGAACATTACCATATGAACTTCCCATCAACACACATACGAGAATTATGTGATATGTGTCAACAATACTATGAAGCCAAAAAGCCCTTATGATGTCATCAACTCGGTAGCTTGAGTCATCAACAGTATCAATCAGGATGCAAAATTTGGATTCTCGTCGGGATTCTTGGCTTTTTGCCCAAAATCATACCGTTATGATATTGTTCGCAAAACAAGATGCACTTCTAAACCTTATGCTTGACTAGTCCAATAACAACCTGAAGCGTGAGGTACCATTCATTTGTTATACATCTCACCTGTTCAAGGAATATCACTGTGCGAAATGCCTTCCATTTCGGTAATAGTGTAGCATCCTGGATCAAGAAAGATTTGTACAGACAACATGTAAGTAAAGAGCGAAGAATATAAGGGTGCTATCACAAAGTCAATGTGTGGCACTACCATTTTGGAATTTTACTTTGATAACAAATGCCAATACATGTGATACTATCATAGAAATCATGACAAAAATTGTTCCAGGATATGCATACCTTATACTTTAACTGGATATCAGAAATTGAAAAGGATACGTCTAGCTCAGCTCCTTCAGTAGTTGTAGACAACTACGTAAAATTAAATGCGAAATAAATAAAAAAAAAGTTAAGCGACTATATGTCAAACCTGACAGTAAAATGGTTCACTAAGGACATTGAGAAATACTGCACAATGTATGACATGGCTGTAATATAGATAACACCTTTTGACCAAAAGCTAAACTACTGGACAAAATGCTGGTCACGGGGATTCGTGAGTTCAAATCCTAAAGCATGATGTAGCCTCCCAGGCAAATGAGGCCTTTATGAAAATAATGGAACAATGAACAGGAAGGCTATCCATTATGACACCACCACTGCAAGTTCAGAGTAATTTATGCTTTGTCAAAATAGAACAATGCATGTAACAGATTTACACTTCCGTAGCGTGTTTACTATTTAGAGCTTCAAAAACAACACTTAAATGTCCCCATTATCCTATCAATCTTCACTAGTAGTTTAATAGCACAGTAGGGATCCAAGAACTTACCACACACAAAACACAGGTGGATTGATGAACACAAAATATAGTATTAAAAAGACTCTCATTTTTAGTCTGCACTTAATAATTATTTATGACTTACTATTATTTATTCATGTTTTGTAGGTATTTTGGACTTGTCGCAAAAAAGGCTTTGTCTGAGACTTAAAAAGAGGATTTTGAGTTGGGTTTTGGAAGGAAGTATGAAAGGCAGCTCATGTTTGGACGGATTGCACGTGTGTGCTAGGACTAGATACTAGTGGATCACCACCATATATACCTAATAATATTATACAATTAGGAAATGTATTAGTCTTTATTGGGGTAGTGGTTGACATTATTAGGGAAGCACAATCAACAAAGGATTTGTTTTCCTATTAAGGAACCTCAGCCAGCTTTATAAATGGCAAAGGAAGAAGAGTTTGGGAGGATTGACAGCTTGATCACCACGCACAACACCATTCAGAGAACGGAGGCCATGGCGGGAAAAAGAGAAAAATCCTCTATGAATAATCATTCTTATCTCATTTTAATTAAGTTAGTAATTTTGGATATGGATTCAATCATGTTTTTTCCATGATTTGGGATTGCTAACTAATTATTTAGCCCCGCTATGCAACTCTTGATTTCAAGCACTGGATATCTTTCGTGATTTGTTTTCGAATGGATACATATGAACTTTTGTCTTGAACATTAAGGCGAGGAAGAGCGTACATAAGTTATTTTTCTAAAAGGTAGTAACGAGTTTAGCTACCAATTTACTGTGAAGAAAGAAGGGAAATAAATAAGTTTGTTAGTAACTTCTATGAATACATAAGTGTGGATTCTGAAACCTTAGTCACTTTCCTTTCATCAAGTTCATTCAATCGTCAACTTATGTGTTTGTTTTCACTATTGTTATTTTTAGTTCATAGTTAAAATACAAATCACAACTTTTGTCAACTAGTTTAGGGTTTAAGTTTACTTAGTTTTCCAGTAAAAATACACAAGTCCTTGTGGGTTCGACCTCGCACTTACATAACTATACTTCGATACGATTTGTGCGCTTGCAAGTACATTAAAATTTCACAACATGGATCCAAAGCCAAAATACCCCACAAAGAAGGTGTCTCTCCAAGGAATAAACAGAACAAACTTCCCTGAAATTTAGTAGTGTTATCCTCTGTTTAGACACTGAATATCATGTAGACGCATCTAGCCAGCACCATACATCAAGCCTTATCAACCAAATTCATAAGCCAAGAATTCTTAAGCCAAGACACAAGTGCCTTCGTACCTTTCCTTTCTTTGACTTCCTATCCTCCAGGTCATTATTTTTATCATCATCCTTTTCTCTGACCTGTTAATGGATAATGTACAGCTATCAACATACCCAAATAAATACATAGTTAATAGATTGGTATTGACTAGTTTTTACCTTCGATCTCTTAGGAATTCTCTCTTTGGTTCCTTTAACTGCATCTTTGTCTCCAATAGCACCCTGCATCATGACAAGTTTGTGTTTATATGGATTTTGATGAACTATACAACATCATTATAGTTACAGGTGCTCGCATATAAAACCTTAACTGAAGACACAGTTTGTCTAACAATTCCAAGATATTGCTTATCCAAGGCATCCTTCTATACCTATCCTGTACCGGTTCAAAGCAAATCAAATAAAATTTGCTAGCAAAGCTATTGGAATCAAGTGGTTCTCATATCCAGTGGTTTCCGTGTGTGGTTCTTCTAGCCCCTAGTAGTAAAGTTTAGAGCTTAATCACTAAGTGCTAACTAGTATACACATTACCAAGATAACCTTAGCAATAAATTATAACTAGATTTAATAATTTCAGCTCTACCAATTATAACCATGTTACCATAGTAATACTTTGAATAGTTTATGAATCCCAATATAGAATAGGCCACAATGAACTCTTATTCTTGATGGTATAAGCATAGAAAATAGAAATTGGAGAATTGAGGTCCAAATTCTAAGTTTCCAATTTTTGTGGAAAAAGTTGGTGCAGATCAAGAAAATCAAGGTTTTTGAATCACGACTAATTCGTACAAATCAAGAAAATTAATTTTATAAACACAGCAGAGGTATCTATTTAGCAGTAATTCTTAGCCATGCACACCTACACAATTTTCTTCCCTCCACAAGTCAAAGTTCCAGTTATCCACAGGTGAAACTTCAAATTGAACTGTTCCTCACCAATGTGCAGCAAAGCAATGCAGAATAATATCACAAACCTTTTCTCCAGGACAAGAACTTTCGTCAAGCAATTTCATCAAACTTTCTTGATCACTACTCTGCAAAAGTCACAAACAATAAGTAAAAAGGGGTCTTTTAGAACATCTCCAGCCCTTATTCTTTTCTTACTCACAATCCAAATTGAGTAAAATGCCTTGAAACTAACCCCACTTCTTCACTCAAAAGTCAAACCTATACCGAATCTAGAAAAGTCCATCCACATTGTTGAAGACTATTGGTGACTTTCAAAATTTATAACTACGCCATTAATGAAGCTTTTATTCAAACTTTCTATTAGCTTTGAGTTTACCCATTGAGCACTTCAATGCAAAAAAAAGCTTTTACCCAAATCTATGTAAGAGTTTGAGTAAAAGACCGGAGATGATCTCATCTCCGGCCCTTACTCTTACTCGTACTCGTACTCAATTTTTTAAATTGGAGTAAAAGCTTCATCTAGTATGAATCACTCTAATGAGCGAACCCAAGCTAAGCACAAATTTGAGTATGAGCTTCATTAATGGCATTGTTGTCAATTTATGATGGAAAAACAGCCCTACAAATTTGGGTAAAAATTGAGTCTTCCTTGATTTGCGTAAAAATTTGAGTAAAACTCAATTTGATACAAGTGTGAGTCAAAGAGTGTCTTGTGAGTTTTAGGGGACTTTTACACTCAAATTTTGGGTTTGACTAACAAAAAGACAAACGCCTTTGGATGGAGGGGTTTCATGAGGAAAGAAGGAAAGGGTTATGGTTCCTTGTGAAAGCACTCAGTTGGACTCTGCATTTTGGTGACAAATGGAGAAAAAAAAAAAGTACAAAAAAGGAGGTTTTTGATTGGCCCTTCCCTTTACTCATCAAACCTCACCAAAAATGAGAAAGAGCTCCCCTTTCTTATAGAAAACCAACCCAAGTTACCTTCAGCGACGAGAACCCGCCAATATCCTCAGCCGAAGCAACCAACTCCGAATCCATAGGAAAGCAGTCCAAGTGATGCCATTTGGTCATATCAAACCCTCGCCTTTTGTCTCTGGTCACTGAACCCAACCTCAAGGCGTTGTCGACAATCTTCTTGTCACATTTCTTGCACGAGGACCGCGCCGATTTCGCGTACTCTGCGACGACCTGTAAGTAAAGAGCGACGAATATAAGGGTGCTATGACAAAGTCAATGTGTCGCACTACCGTTTTGGAATTTTACTTTGATAATAAATGCCAATACATGTGATACTATCAGAGATTAGGAAAAAAATTGTTGCAGGATATGCATACCTTATACTTTAACGGGATATCAGAAGTTGAAAAGGATACGTCAAGCTCGGCTCCTTCAGTAGTTGATGACAACTAGGTACAATTAAATGTGAAATAATAAAAAAAAAGTTAAGCAACTATAGGTCAAACCTGACAGTAAAATGGTTCACTAAGAACATTGAGAAATACTGCACAATGTATGACATGGCCGTGATATAGAGAAAACCGTTTCACCAAAAGCTAAACTACTGGACAAAATGCTGGTCATGGGGATTCGTGAGTTCAAATCCTGAAGCATAATGTAGCATCCCAGGCAAATGAGGCCATTATTTAAATAATGGAACAATGAACAGGAAGGCTATGCATTATAACACCACCACAGAGTAATCTATAAATCACCAAGATTTATGGTTTGTCAAAATAGAAACAGTGCATGTAACAGATTTACACTTTCGCAGGGTGTATACTATTTGGAGTTTCAAAAACAACACTTAAATGTCCCCATTATCCTATCAATCTTCACTAGTAGTTTAATTGTCCGGTAGGGATCCAAGAACTTACCACAAACAAAACACAGGTGGATCCAAAGCCAAACTACCCCACGACTAAGGTGTCTCTTCAAGGAATAAACATAACAAACTTCCATGAAATTTAGTAGTGTTATCCTCTGTTTGGACACTGAATATCACGTAATCGCATCTAGCCAGCACCATACTTCAAGCCTTATCAACCAAATTCTTAAGCCAAGACACAAGTCCTGCGTACCTTTCCTTTCTTTGACTTCCTATCCTCCAGGTCATTATTTTCATCATCATCCTTTTCTCTGACCTGTTAATGGATAATGTACAGATATCAACATACCGAATTAAATACGTAGTTAATAGCTTGGTATTGACTAGTGTTTGCCTTTGATCTCTTAGGAATTCTCTCTTCGGTTCCTTTAACTGCATCTTCGTCTCCAATAGCACCCTGCATCGTGACAAGTTTGCGTATATATGGATTCTGATGAACTAGCAAATCATTATAGTTACAGGTGCTCGCAAAACTGAAGACATAGATTGTCTAACAATTCCATGATATTGATTTTCCAAGGCATCCTCCTATACCTATAATGTACCAGTGCAAAGTAAATCAAATAAAATTTGCTAGCAAAGCTATTAGAATCAAGCGGTTCTCATATCCAGTGGTTTCCGTGTGTGGTTCTCTAGCCCCTAATAGTAAAGTTTAGAGCTCAATCACTTAAGTGCTAACTAGTACACACATTACCAAGATAACCTTAGCATTAAATCATAACTAGATTTAATAATTTCAGCTCTATCAATTATAACCATGGTAATACTTTGAATAGTTTATGAATCCCAATGTAGAATAGGCCACAATGAACTTTTATTCTTGATGGTATAAGCATAGAAATAGAAATTGAAGAATTGAGGTTCAACGGGGCGGTTCATGGGACATCTAAAAAAACACCCCAAATCTCAATCTCATAGTTCCCGATCAAATTTTGATGATCCGAACGGCTCAATGTGTGCAGAACATGATTTTAAGGGTACCCGCAATAAATTGACAAAAAAAAATTACCGGGAAGTGCTTGTTTTGAGCAGTTTTTAATTGAACCGTTCAATAAAAAAACTGTTCTGTTCTGTTCAGATCAAGCCCTTCCTGGTCATTTTTTTTCTGATTTCTCGCAGGTACCCTTAAAATCACGTTCTGATCACATTGAGCAGCTCGGATCATTAAAATTTGATCGGGAATTATGAGATCTTTTTTCTGATGTTTTTATAGATGTTTTTATAGATGTCCCCGGAACCGCCCCGGAGGTTCAAATTCACAGTTTCCGGTTTTTGTGGAAAAAGTTGTACAGTTGAAGAAAATCATGGTTTTTGAATCAAGACTAATTCGTACAATTCAAGAAAATCAATTTTATAAACACAGAGCATCAATTTTATAAACACAGAGCAGAGGTATCTATTTAGCAGTAATTCTTAGCCATGCACACCTACACAATTTTCTACCCTCCACAAGTCAAAGTTCCAGTTATCCACAGGTGAAACATCAAATTCAACTGTTCCTCACCAATGTGCAGCAAAGCAATGCAGAATAATATCACAAACCTTTTCTCCAGGACGAGCACTTTCGTCGAGCAATTTCGACAAAGTTTCTTGATCACTACTCTGCAAAAGTCACAAACAATAAGTAAAAAGGGATCTTTTAGAACATCTCCAGCCCTTACTCTTTTCTCACTCACACTCCAAATTGAGTAAAATGCCTTGAAACTAACCCCACTTCTTCACTCAAAAGTCAAACCTATACCGAATCTAGAAAAGTCCATCCACATTGTTGAAGACTATTGGTGACTTTCAAAATTTATAACTACGCCATTAATGAAGCTTTTATTCAAACTTTCTATTAGCTTTGGGTTTACCCACTGAGCACTTCAATGCAAAAAAAGCTTTTACCCAAATCTATGTAAGAGTTTGAGTAAAAGACCGGAGATGATCTCATCTACGGCCCTTACTCTTACTCGTACTCGTACTCATTTTTTTAAATTGGAGTAAAAGCTTCATCTACTATGAATAACTCTAGCGAGCAAACCCAAGCTAAGCACAAATTTGAGTATGAGCTTCATTAATGGCATTGTTGTCAATTTATGATGGAAAAACAGCCCTATGAATTTGGGTAAAAAATTGAGTCTTCCTTCATTTGCGTAAAAATTTGAGTAAAACTCAATTTGATACAAGTGTCAGTCAAAGAGTGTATAGTGAGTTTTAGGGGACTTTTACACTCAAATTTTGAGTTTGACTAACAAAAAGACAAACCCCTTTGAATGGAGGGGTTTCATAAGCAAAGAAGGAAAGGGTTATGGTTTCTTGTGAAATCACTCATTTGGACTGCATTTTGGTGACAAATGGAGAAAAAAAAAGTACAAAAAAGGAAGTTTTTGATTGGCCCCTCCCTTTTCTTCTCCCCTTTCTTATCGAAAACCAACCCAAGTTACCTTTAGCGACGAGAACCCGCCGATATCCTCAGCCGAAGCAACCGACTCCAAATCCATAGGAAAGCAGTCCAAGTGATGCCATTTGGTCACATCAAAGCCTCGCCTATTGTCTCTGGTCACTGAACCCAACCTCAAGGCGGCGTTGTCAATCTTCTTGTCGCATTTCTTGCACGAGGACCGCGCCGATTTCGCGTACTCCGCGACAACCTGTAAGTAAAGAGCGACAAGTATAAGGGTGCTATGACAAAGTCAATAGCGTCAATGTGTCGCACTACTGTTTTGGAATTTTACTTTGATAACAAATGCCAATACATGTGATACTATCAAAGATTAGGACAAAAATTGTTGCAGGATATGCATACCTTATACTTTAACGGGATATCAGAAGTTGATAAGGATACGTCAAGCTTGGCTCCTTCAGTAGTTGTAGACAACTAGGTACAATTAAATGCGAAATAAAAAAGAAGTTAAGCAACTATAGGTCAAACCTGATAGTAAAATGGTTCACTAAGGACACTGAGAAATACTGCACAATGTATGACATGGCCGTAATATAGAGAAAACCGTTTCACCAAAAGCTAAACTACCGGACAAAATGCTGGTCATGGGGATTCGTGAGTTCAAATCCTGAAGCATAATGTAGCATCCCAGGCAAATGAGGCCATTATTTAAATAATGGAACAATGAACAGGAAGGCTATGCATTATAACACCACCACAGAGTAATCTATAAATCACCACGATTTATGGTTTGTCAAAATAGAAACAGTGCATGTAACAGATTTACACTTTTGCAGTGTGTTTACTATTTGGAGTTTCAAAAACAACACTTAAATGTCCCCATTATCCTATCAATCTTCACTAGTAGTTTAATTATTGTCCGGTAGGGATCCAAGAACTTACCACAAACAAAACACAGGTGGATCCAAAGCCAAACTACCCCACGACTAAGGTGTCTCTTCAAGGAATAAACATAACAAACTTCCATGAAATTTAGTAGTGTTATCCTCTGTTTGGACACTGAATATCACGTAATCGCATCTAGCAAGCACCATACTTCAAGCCTTATCAACCAAATTCTTAAGCCAAGACACAAGTGCCTGCGTACCTTTCCTTTCTTTGACTTCCTATCCTCCAGGTCATTATTTTCATCATCATCCTTTTCTCTGACCTGTTAATGGATAATGTACAGATATCAACATACCGAATTAAATACATAGTTAATAGCTTGGTATTGACTAGTGTTTGCCTTTGATGTCTTAGGAATTCTCTCTTTGGTTCCTTTAACTGCATCTTCGTCTCCAATAGCACCCTGCATCGTGACAAGTTTGCGTATATATGGATTCTGATGAACTAGCAAATCATTATAGTTACAGGTGCTCGCAAAACTGAAGACATAGATTGTCTAACAATTCCATGATATTGATTTTCCAAGGCATCCTCCTATACCTATAATGTACCAGTGCAAAGTAAATCAAATAAAATTTGCTAGCAAAGCTATTAGAATCAAGTGGTTCTCATATCCAGTGGTTTCCGTGTGTGGTTCTCTAGCCCCTAATAGTAAAGTTTAGAGCTCAATCACTTAAGTGCTAACTAGTACACACATTACCAAGATAACCTTAGCAATAAATCATAACTAGATTTAATAATTTCAGCTCTACCAATTATAACAGTTGTAATACTTTGAACTAGCGTTGTGCCCGTTCGATGCATGGGACAAAAAATGATTGCATTGGTGTTTTTTCCTACTCCGTGTATCAAACGGGCACAACGCTAGTTGATATCACGTGTTTGATGTATGCACGGGACACTTATATCTACTGTTATAAATTAAACAAACAAAAACAAAAAAGTATACTTTTATTTATCTTTTTATTTATTAAAAAAACTGATTTTTGCAATCTTCAAAGAGAAGCATTAGTTCACTAAACAAAAAACAATAAAAGCAATTCTGGTATAGTCAGATAAGTAAGTGTAAGGAAAGCACTTCGGTAATGCTAGTGGAACAAAAATGGATTCTGATAAATAAAGGGAGAGCACCCTTTGGTGCAGGCCCGGCACTGAGTTTTTGGAGGCCCTAGGCGGCATTAAAAATGGGGCCTCTTATATGTTTGCGTATATATATTTTTTGTTCAAAAAAGAAGCAAGGATTGGATTGTTGTTCAGTGGCAAGATGGCTGTACCTCTTTAGTACCTTACGTCGCAAGTTCGAGCCTCTAAACTGACATTTTGAAACAATTTTTCGTACGAGATACAAAACTATTTGTGTTAAAAATTAGAGAGGGCGCGGGAATCGAACTCGCGATCCTGTACTTTTCACACGAGCATCTTACAGTTGAGCTAAATTGACCTACTTGTCAAGTATTTCACATATACAATATTTAACATATTCTGAAATTTCGGGGCCCAATTATTGGGCCCAAAAGTAGAGGCCCTAGGCGGTCACCTGGTGGACCTATGCCTAGGGCCGGCCCTGCTGTTTGGTGTCACCCAAAAAATGAAGCTATATGGATTTATCCTATACCGAAAATGCCCTATTCAAAAACGGATTCTAATAAAGGGAGAGCACCCTTTGGTGTCACCCAAAAAATGAAGCTGTATGGATTTTTCCTATACCGAAAATGCCCTATTCAAAAACCATTTTTTATGGTGCATTAAACTACCCGTGGACAGAAATTAAAATCATTGATCTTTAATACAGAATTGAATCAAAACAACTTAAGTAGGGAGAATCCTTACATGTGTAGCCTCATCGGCATCCTTCATGTCATCAACATCGTCGTCGTCGTCAGCATCGGCATCCTCAGCCTGGAAAACAGTTTACCACAAAATAAGGACTCAGCTGAAACAAACAAAATTAAAAAAGATACTATGGTGATAAGTCCATAAGCTTACATCAGAATCTGCAGGGTTATCCTTTGATTCCTGAGAAAATCAAATCTAGATGTTAACAAAGGACAGAAAATGCAGAATTAATATTCACCCAGTACCTATGTGAACATTGAACACAATTACGATAACAATTATGAGGATTAAAATTATGGGAGAAGAGGAAAAGTGAGGAGAAGTTGCATGAGAAGAGTTTAAAACTTTAAATAGTGGAAGAAGAGAAAAAGTGGGGAGAATGGAAGTGGGGAGAGTGTGGACATGGGTGGTTGGTTTTTTTGTTTATGTTTTGTTTCCGGGTTTTTCCATTCATAACTGTCCTTTGAGTATTTGAACGTGGACGTGGGGTTTTTTCCGTTTCGCCAATGGGTGGGACAGGATGTGGGGTTATTTTTTTATTTTTTTTGTTTATTGTTTTGCCTTTGGGTCGAACACGTGTAGAGTGGTGCCTTTTTTACTGTTTAAAAAAAATTCAGGAAATAAGGAATGGGGTTTGGAGGTTATTGAGGGCTCAATACATTTCTATAGGTATTGATAGATAGATAGATAGATAGATAGTTTATGAATCCCAATATAGAATAGGCCACAATGAACTTTTATTCTTGATGGTATAAGCATAGAAATTGAAGAATTGAGGTTCAAAATTCAAATTCTCTGTTTCCGGTTTTTGTGGAAAAAGTTGGTGTACAGTTCAAGAAAATCAAGGTTTTTGAATCAAGACTTACTCGTACAATTCAAGAAAATCAATTTTATAAACACAGAGCAGAGGTATCTGTTTAGCAGTAATTCTTAGCCATGAACACAATTCTCTCCCCTCCAGAAGTCAAAGTTCCATTTATTCCCATGTGAAACTTCAAATTAAACTGTTCCTCACCAATGTGCAGCAAAGCAATGCAGAACAATATCACGAACCTTTTCTCCAGGACGACCACTTCCGTCTAGCAATTTCATCAAAGTTTCTTGATCACTACTCTGCAAAAGTCACCAACAATAAGTAAAATGGGGTCTTTTAGAACATCTCCAGCCCTTACTCTTTTGTCACTCACACTCCAAATTGAGTAAAATGCCTTGAAACTAACCCCACTTCTTGACTCAGAAGTCAAACCTATACCGAATGGCGAATCTAGAAAAGTCCATCCACATTGTGGAAGACTATCGGTGACTTTCAGAATTTATAACTACGCCATTAATGAAGCTTTTATTCAAACTTTCTATATTAGCTTTGAGTTTACCCATTGAGCACTTCAATGCAAAAATAGCTTTTACCCAAATCTAGTAGTAAGAGTTTGTGTAAAGGACCGGAGATGATCTCATCAGCCCTTACTCGTACTCTTACTCATTTTTTAAAAATTGGAGTAAAAGCTTCATCTAGTATGAATCACTCCAATGAGCAACCCCAAGCTAAGCACAAATGTGAGTATGAGCTTCATTAATGGCATTGTTGTAAATTTATGATGGAAAAACAGCCCTACAAATTTGGGTAAAAAATTGAGTCTTCCTTGATTTGCGTAAAAAATTGAGTAAAACAAAATTTGAAGTAAGTGTGTGTCAAAAGAGTGTATAGTGAGTTTTAGGGGACTTTTACACTCAAATTTTGAGTTTGACTAACAAAAAGACAAACCTCTTTGGATGGAGGGGTTTCACGAGGAAAGAAGGACAGGGTTATAGTTTCTTGTGAAAACACTCATTTGGACTGCATTTTGGTGACAAATGGAGGGGAAAAAAGTACAAAAGGAAGTTTTTGATTGGCCCTTCCTCTTTCTCTTCAAATCTCACAAAAAATGAGAAAGGGCTTCCCTTTCTTATCGAAAACCAACCCAAGTTTACCTTCAGCGACGAGAACCCGCCGATATCCTCAGCCGAAGCAACCGACTCCGAATCCATAGGAAAGCAGTCCAAGTGGTGCCATTTGGTCACATCAAACCCTCGCCTTTTGTCTTTGGTCACCGAACCCAACCTCAGAGCGTTGGCGTCGATCTTCTTGTCGCACTTCTTGCACGAGGACCGCGCCGATTTCGCGTACTCCGCGACGACCTTCGAAGGTTCCATTATCGAAGACGCCAGACGGAGGAAGAAGCTAGGGTTTTGACGGACGAGGAATAGGTTCGAAAGGGTGGGGTTTCCGAGGAGAATTCTGAAATTGGAGATTATTTGCATGAGTGGGTCATGGTACTGGCGGAGGATTCTTTTTCTGAGGGTTTTGGGTGGGATGTGACGAACAGAAGGGTCAGCGTTTTCCCGCCATTTTTTTGGCGCAGTAGAGACTAGAGATATGTAGGCTGTGAATTGTGATCTGTGAGTGCGTGCACACAAGTGACTAACTTGGGAGTATGGAATGGCAACGGCGCGGGTTTTTGCGCATCCCGACCAAATTAGTATTACATAGCCTCGACCCAAATCTAATTGGGTATTTTTTGAATACCCCGTTCCCGTCCAGCTCCGCTTCGTAAGAAATTAAATATATATATATATATTGGTAATCTAAAAGCAAAATAAAATACTGTTAAAAAGTTACTGTATAAAAAAAGTGACAGTTTAGTATAATGATAAAAATATAAAATTAAGAATAAGGTTTTTTAGTATAATGATAATAATATTAGGGTAAAAATGTTAAATTTGAAGTATAATGATAATTAAATTAGGATAAAAGTATAATTATATATATAAATATATGTCGGGCGGGTTCGGGGCGAGGTACTTCAACCCCAAACCCTAACCGAACCCGGTCGGGTTTTGAAATTTTAACCCCGACCCCAACCCTATATCCGAAAATGAGTTAAAAAACCCGCCCCGTTTGGGCCGGGTTCGAGGCGGGGCGGGGCAGGGCCGATTGCCATCCCTACTTGGGAGGGAGCTATTTGCACACATTGCCGAAATGGCCTTACGGCCCTGTAAGGCAGCCCGCCCTATAGGATCCCAATTCCAATTTTATGTAGTGCGGGCCGCACTACACAGCGATAGGGCGACTGATCCAACTGTCTATTTTGACGTCGACGGCTCGAGTTTTAATCTTAGTTCCGTCCATTGCTCGGATTAAAATCTGAGCCGTTCATTGTCAAAATGGACGGCCGGATCGATCGCCCTACAATCCTGTAATGCAGCCCGCCCTACAGGATCCCTAGTTCCGAATAAATACACCTTTGTTCACATTCAGTCCTTTGGACGGTGAAAAAGGTATGATAAGAAAAGAGTCTTGCTAGCCGTACCGACCAAAGCCCACCGAAATCGTACCGACGGCCACCGTCGGCCCATCTCCGACCACCGGACGGCCAATCCGAGCCGTCCAAAAATTCTATTAAAAAAAAAACGAGGGGGCCAACGCGGAAATTAACGGCATTTGATGTGTGTAGGGTGGTTGGATCAAGCACCCTATTTTTCGTGTATTCGTGTATATACATATATACACGTAAATTTGGGTGCTTGATATATACACGAAAAATTGGGTGCTTGATCCAACCACCCTACACGCATTGGATGCCGTTGATTCTCGCTTAGGCCCCCTCGTTTTTTTTTTATAGAATTTTTGAACGGCTCGGATCGACCGTCCGGTTGCCGAAGATGGACCGGAGGTGGCCGTCGGTACGATTTCGGCAGGCTTTGGTCAGCCCTCATAGGTTTTCTGATAAGAAAATGGAGTCATCTCTCATCAAATTTCACCATTTTTGGTGGATATGTAGTAGATCAAAAAATTTGTTATATTTGTATTTTTCTCTCCATTTTTTACTAAATCTCTCGGACCTAATGAGTGATTTCGTGAAAAGCATAGTCATTTCTTTTACTTTCTTACTAAAAATCACTCAATCTAGGAGAATTTTAGTGTACACCGTTGAAATTTGAGGATAACGTTGATTTATCTTGACTAATAAGTTCCATTTTTTTTTTTCCCCAATAATGCGTTTTGTTGAACATTCGAAAATCCTAATCTTATAGAGGCTGTGATAGAGATTACTGACGATGGAAAAGAGAATTAGTAGAAGCAATAAGTCCTCTACTCATAGTAGCAGTAAAATGGATTGTTTCAAATTGTGAGTTCAGTGTTGTTCTTAACAAACGTAATATCTATTATCTTAAAAGATATAATGCACGTCATCTTACCTGGCATCTCAAGACGAGAATCTCGCATCCATATACAAATGGTGCTTTGACGAGCTGGGGCCTGGGGGAGTGGCTATGGGTGGCTCCACAGGATGAGCGAAGTTGTTGGGGGTGGCGGAGATGCGGCCACAATGAGCAAAATAGAGAACGAATTTGGGGCACAGAGTGGCAAGGGATTGGAGGTGGCGTGGCAGGCAAAGGGAATTGGTGGAAGATGGTTACAGCGATTTGAGATTAAAGTTTGACATGGAAACGATGAGGTTATTTTGATAACGTCATCAACGGATATAATTATAGTAGTGTCTCAGATACAGATGTTCGGACATAAACTCAAAAGTTGATTGTTTGCCCGAATCCGTTACACCCATTATCCATACAGAATGTCCACAAAACTCTATGGGAAAAGATCTTCGACATGGAAACAATAATGGCTTTGTTCGGTTAACCTTTTAGTTTTAGTTTAGTTTTTAATCATTACCCTATTTCTCCAATTATTATTTTTTCATCTCTCTCTATCTCTCTCCAATCATTACTCTATTTCTCTCTCCATCTACTACCAAAATTAAACTAAACTAAACTCCCAACCAAACACAACCGAGGTTATTTTGGTAACGTCATCGATGGATATATTATAGCAGTGTAGCAGATACAAATGTGCAGATATAAACTCGAAAATAGATTGCCCGAATCCGTTACACCCATTACCCATACAGAAGGTCCACAAACTCTATGGGAAAGATCCATTGTGGATTTGTGGGTCTACGAAGACAAAACTCGCGTGCAAATAGAATCACCCCCTATTTCAGTTGCTCAAACCCACATCGCCATCATCGTCTCCAACTCTTCTTTCTTTCATTTCCAGAACCCTAAATTCGATGGATCCACATTACGAACAGATACTTAGAGACGAGGTAATCTACGTCCACTCCCACTGGCACCACCAAAAACCCACCACAAAACCCACCCACAACCCATCAACCCTCCTCCAAACTCCCAAACCCAACCCCACAAAATTCAAGAAACAGAAGAAAAAGAGGCCCAAACCCAAAAAGCTCAAGAAGATCCCGCCCCAACCCGCCCCACCTCAGGTTTTGGACCCCGAATGGCCCTGCCCCAGTTTCCCCGACCCGCCGTCATCGGCCTTCGAATGGCCCGTCCTGAAGCTCAACCCAGCTCCGGCAACCCGGCTGCCCACGGCCGAAGAGCAAGCCCGGTTTGACGCGACCCAAGTCCAGCAAAAGGCCTTGAGAGCTGCCCAAGAGTTTTTTGTAGACAGTGAGAGTGATGATGATGATTGTGGTGGTGGTAGTGATGATGATGAAGATGATTTCATGGACGAAGAAGATGAGAGCGAAGAGTACAAGTTTTTTGTGAAAGTTTTTGAGGAGGATGGGGAGCTGAGGGGTTTTTATGAGAGGAATTGTGAGAGTGGGGAATTTTGTTGCTTGGTTTGTGGTGGGATTGGGAAGAAGGTGGGGAAGAGGTTTAAGGGTTGTGTGGCTTTGGTTCAGCATTCAAACGGGATTGCGAAGACAAAGAAGAGGAGAGCTCATAGAGCTTTTGCTCAGGTGGTTTGTAAAGTTCTTGGTTGGGATATTGATAGGCTGCCCACTAGTGGTTTGTCATCGGCTAAATCCGGCGAGTGTCAGGTAACTAGCCTTTTGTTTGTCCTTCTGTTGGGCCAGATGCCGAGTTATGAAAAACTAGCTAGTATTTGGTTGGTTGACATTTGGTAATAGTCGTGTTTAAAGTTCGTTTATCCGCTTAATTTGTGACATACAGGGCAGTGCTGAGGTTGGTATGGAGGGAATGAACATGCTTAATCAAAATCCGGTGATGGAAAACGGTATTAATGCTGACATGGTTTTGAAGGAGGTTTCGAATGTTGATCAGGAGGAGTTACGGATTTCCACTGTTCCTGCCGTGTCAATTGGTGCTGAGCAGTATGTGATGTTTATTGAGGTCAGTTAGCTTTTCTCATGATTTCTATCCTCTAGGAGTATATATATGGAGATTTGGGCTTATGATACTAAAATCGAAATGCTATTTATGCATACATAAGCTATTATTGTTTTGCAGAGTCGTTTGAATGCTGATGATGCCGATATGTGTACGGAAAATCTTGACAGTGGGTATTTGAGTACCGTGGATGGGAAGACAGAGATAGTGGTCAATTGCCTGGTGAGATTTCTGTTCTGGTACAATTTCTTTTTTTTTGTTTTTTTGTTAAAACGGCAATTTCATTCCAAGTCCGAAGGCATTACAAAGATTTCATCACAAAATACAGGAACGAACCGAAACTACCAAAATCTACTCTACTTTTTTATCGTTTTCATCGATTCCTGACCTCTATTTGATGAACCCAATTGGTGCCATGGTGTTAATTCGGTAGCTCGTTTAACTACTATCTTGTTTTTCTAATGCATTGCTCGGTTGTTTATCTATTTTCTTGATTTTTAGGAGTGTAAATGTAGGTCTTGGCTTTTGTACTGTGATATGAAACAATGTATGCTTCAATTGTCCCTTCTTTTGTGAGCTTCAGAGTTACTTGAAGGTTGGGGATGCCAATATGTGTATGGAAAATCATGACTGTGGGGATTTGACTGTGGCGGATGGGAAGACAGAGGGACTGGTTAATTGCCTGGTAAGATTTGTGGTCTGAGTATGTCTTTTTAATTATTTTTTTCCTTTTTTGGTGGTTTCAAGTTTGTAAGAGTTGACCTCTTATGGCTGCTAATGAGAGCTAGCAATCTGAAGCTATTTGATTTTTACATTGTGATGGCTAACAACAGCAATTTATTGATGTAAAAGTCGGTTCCATGGTGGCACTTCAATAATTCTTTGTACATGTGATCTCAAAAATAGCTCTAATGCTAGTCTGTAGAATCATGTCCAATCATAGTTCTATGAGAAGATTGTCAAGTTGTCTGTCATGTCTTGGAATCATTATATTCACGACACACATTAACACGTGTTTGCATTTTCTTTCTTGTTGGAGAGAAATTATAAAGGGCATAACTGTGTGCCTACCGGAGAACTTCTGAAAGTGATTTTATCTTTGGTGGGAAATCTAATAATTTCCGTACATGATTAATAAGTTTTCTCTTATGCCGTTACTGGCTGTTAGGGGGGACGCCTTACAGTTTTTCCCTCTATAATGCAGTGTAGGAGCCTTTCAAGGACAGTGGTCTTGGACACAACATGAAGAACAATCCGATGGGGATTGTAGTTCATAATGATCTGTCAAGCAATACTGAGAATCAGAATCGACGATAAAGTTGTATAGATGGTGGCAACTGGCAAGTATTACTAAGAAGTACTCCACGCAACGGTTTGCTTGCTGAGATGATCCTTCTTGTCTACAGATTATTGATTGTCTGGTTTTTCGATATTGTCACTGACTATGTTTGCAACCATTTGGTAGTTGTGATCATTGATGGTCATTCTTTGATCTTCAAAAAGGATTTACAATTCCTACTTGGAAACAGATTGGGTACGGTACGGGCGGAACATCTTCACAAGTGCTGTTGGAATGCATATGTACAGCGATTACTTCCCGTGTTTATCGGTGTAGTCGTAGAATAACTGGTTGTAAATGTGCTAACTTCAGAATTCTCACGTTGAGGTCATTCTAACGCTTAAGTTTTTCCAGGAAAAAATGTACTAATGTATACTTAACCAAGTTCATTTCTGCAAGTAACTGTACTGAGTTGGTGTTCCTATGTGTTCTTTTTCTTTCGGCATGTTGAAAATCTTGTTCTGTGGTTGTATTTTGTTGCATAATTGATGTAAGCATCTCTCTCTCTCTCTCCAACTTCCAGGATAGAAAAGGATTTTCCAAACAGGTTAGTTGAGCCATACTTATTGGTTTCCACTATTGGGTTACTTGCAAATTTGTCAAGATAAACGCATGCTCCTTTGCTTATTGAGACTACCGATGAACGGATTTGATAGAATATCTCTGGGGGTTCGTGAGTAGCTTGAGGCTTGGTTCTTACGGGTAAGGTTTGGCTCGTCGGTGAACTAGTCAAGCTCAAACTCGAGTTTTAAACTCATTTAGTAAACTAGTCGAGCTCGAGTTAGTTGTAGCTCGACTTGTTTGTAAAAATTCAGCTCAGTTCGGCACGTTTAGTAAATAATCTGAGCTAAAGCACCTTGACCACTAAACAAGCCAAGGTCGAGCTAAACTAATTTTGAACGAGCCGAGCTCCAATGCTTCAAAACTAACCTTGATTCTCTAACAAATTTGTGGTTTAATTTGCCACGAGACTCGTACAGCAATATGGTCGTTTGTCCTAGTGTTATCCTTGTCATCCAACAATCACTCCTGAAAAAGAAAAGAAAAAGGGAAGCTAAAAAAAAAGATTCCGTCAGTTGTCAGTGGAAAGAGAGAAGAAACGTGAAAATGTAGGGAAGAGCAAATAGTTAATTTCCCTCTTAACTTTCTCTGCCTTTTTCTTCTTAATCATTTTTCCTTCTTTTCTTTCCTCAATTGCCAAACAGATAAAGGTGTTCTTCTCAAAAGAAAAGAAAAAAAAGAAGAGATTATGATAAAGGTGTTCTTTAAAAAAAAAAAAAAAAAACACAGATAAAGATGTTATTTCTCTTAGTTTTTTGGGCATTTTGTAGTTATTGAAAAAAAAAATTGCGTTTATTAGTTTTGCGCCAAACTTTTGTAGGTTATTGATTCGTCTTAACGAGAAGAATAAAAAAAGTAGAAAGATTTTTTGCACCTGGAGTTGTTGGGCTATATCTTGGACATTTTTAAAAATATTTGGATAGAAGTCATAATTTTTTTCCTTTTTAATTTGTCTCGACAAAACGAACCAATAATTTGACTTGAGATAACAAACATGAATTAGATTAAAAGAAAAACTCAAAAAGCTCCTAAAAAAACACTAAGAGAAACAACACAAAGGGAATTGATTTTCACACTTACTTTTTATATTTACACTCCTTTTTTGTCCTTTTGTGCTGAAAGTGTGTACATTTTTTTACTAAAAAACAAAAATAAGAGTGTGGATGTAACAAAATGGAGTTCCCAAATCAATTCCCTAATACTAATCATTTTGGATAAAATAACTCTGCATCCAAACACCACCCAAAACCCTATGTATAAATAGGCTGTCAGAAAATGATGAATCAAGACACACGGCAAACAGGGTAGATATTTTTCCACACAGAGAGAGAGAGAGAGAGAGAAGAATGGCAGGAATTGGTCCGATCTCACAAGACTGGGAGCCGGTGGTGATCCGGAAGAAGGCTCCGACCGCCGCCGCCCGGAAAGATGAGAAAGCCGTCAACGCCGCCCGCCGCGCTGGAGCTGAGATCGAAACCATCAAAAAATGTCAATCTCTCTCTCTTTCTTCCTACCTTTTCCGTGATTAGGGTTTCTGATTGCTTCGTATCGTCGTTTAGTCCATTTATCTTTGATCGCTTGGCTCTTATATGCGATTATTCCTGATAAGCGCTTGGATTTTACGTGTTATATGCTCTATTATTTTGTTTATCTCCCTTTTCACGTGTAATCGAGTGAAATACGATAATTGTATTTTAACCTCGTAGTGTTATCCACGTTTTGGATATGTGCTGTGAAGTGTGGATTGTCTTTTGAAACGATTTTAGTTTAGGGTTTCCGTTTGAAACTCTACCTAGGGCTGCTAGACGAACCAAGAGTTTGAGCTCCTGTTCTCTCGTTAAAAGCTCGTTCAAGGTCAGTTGGTTACATAAACAAGTCAAACTTGAACACCTTTTCAAAGCTCGTTGAAGTGTCTGAACGAAATGCTGCTCGGCTTGTTCAGTTTATTATGTATAAAAGAATTCAGGCTATTTGAGATCGACTCGATTAAAGCTCATTTGAGATCATCTCATCTCATTATCAAGCCAAGGTTGAAAATATTTATGAAGCTCGTTAAATTTTGAAACCAACCTTGATCAACTAACTGCTCAACTTGTTCTGCTCGTTTGTCATTCCTAACTCTGCCCACTCTAATCCATTAGGATTGGAAGTTTTGCTGTTTATTTTTTGTCTATAGGACTTTCCGGAATTCGTTTGTATGACTATTGAGTCCTTTACTCAAAATGGTACTCCCTCTGTCCCAAAATGGATGACAATTTTTGAAATTCGTGTCATTTTTCATCGCTTATATCTTTCAATCTATAATGTTTTTCATGAGTTTGAAAACTTTGTATAATAGAACTAATCGAGAACTATTCAACAAGATCCATATTGCATACTTTTTGTGATCTATATTTAAAGATATAAGAAATTGAAATTGACACGGATACCAAAAATTGACATCCAATTTGGGACGGAGGGAGTAACTCAAAAGTGAGTAAAAACTAAAAACCTCATTTGAGGTGAAACACTCCAGTCAAATATTGATTGAAGAAGTCTGAGTATTAGTTTATTAATGGTAGAGTGGTAAACACGAATAAATTGCCTTGGAAAACTCGAGATAGAAGAAAGTCATCCGGTCATCCTTGATTTGGTAAATCTGAGTTTTACGAGTTTGAGTAAAGAGTGGAGTGGGATTTGAGGGTCTTTTTTTTCCCAACTCAAATTTTAATTTGATTCATGATTTGGGTAAGGGCTGGGAGATGCCCTTACTGATAGCGTTTTGATGTATATCTTTTTCTTCAATAGAACTTCTCGTTGCTTGTGACTTCTCTAGTTCTCTTGATGGTATGTTATATGAATTTACATGGCTTATGACTTCTCATTGCATGTTTACTGTTGTATTATTGTTAGTTGTTTGAACTACTTGTGCTTATTATACTTTGTCCTACAGCGACTGGGGGCTCAAACAAAGCTGCCTCTAGCAGCACTTCTTTGAACACTAGGAAGCTTGACGAAGAGACGGAGAATCTTTCTCGTAAGTTCATGTTTTATATCCAATTGCATATTATATTACTTTCCTGGAAATTGTTGTACTCTTTTGTTCAAACTCACTTGAACTTATCTCCACATGGAGATGAAATTTTTTAGGCTACCGCTTCAACATTTTTTTTTTGGGTTCAGTGGTATGAGTTTTTTCGCCTTCTTTATTTAGGACTTTTTTGTAACTACACATAGAGCTTGTATTCATTACTTGCGTTTATGTTTAAGCTTTCCTAGGAGCAGCACCACTTTTATTTTTCTTTTTCTTTTTCGAGGTGATGGTTCAGCTGATTTTTCACACTATTTGTCTGCATCAAAAGGATAAGTTTGATAACATACACATTGACGTACTTGAGGCAAAAATGCCACTGGTAGTATTCAAAATGTGACTTGTGACTATTAAGGGATGTCTGTTTATGCACCTTGAACTGTGATATCACTTCCAGGTCCCGCGGAATCGTTGATTTGAGGGTGTGCCAGGTAGGATCATAAGATTCTGGTGTGGCCCTCTTCCTTTAGTGGCGTCCTATGTGCACTGAATGGAACTTGGTTTCAATGTTGGATGTCGATACTATCAGCTTGCCCTTTGCGGCGGAGTTATGGCTACTGACATTTCTTATATTTTAGCATCGTGTGCAAGCAACTTCCTATGTGATACTAGAGAAGGTGGATGAACAATATTTTTTATTTGGTTGTTCGGTGGAATAAATCCCTTCAAACATTTCTGTACTATTTTTGCAGATTCTTTTATTTGGAGTAAATACATGAAGTTTTGTTTATCCAGATAAAATGACTGAACTTCCTACACCAGAAGACATTTTCTTACTTTTTCTTTCTCCATTCTTTCACGTGCTTGATCTTGTTAAAAAGCCTAAGTATGTTCTGTTCTCATCCGAAGTATAACCATCACTGAACTTTTCATCATCCACTTAGTTTGAGTCTGGAAATAATTGTTTTATCTTCTCAGATTCATATTTATGAATCAATTACTCAAATTCAATCGTGGAATTATGCATAGTAACATGTGAGTTTCTGTTTCCTTTCTCAACAATGCTGAAATGCTTTGTGTCGAAATTGGAACCAACCATTCAAGTCCGTTATGATACAGACTAGTACTCAATGTATTTATTGGTCCCTAGCTGGGTTGTGTGCCACAACTTTTCTTACTAGAATACTGAGTTGACACATTGGTGCCCTAGTTTGTATCATGACCCACTGGGAGGAATTTGGGTTTGGGGAAGAAACGACAAAAACTACATGGGGGAAGTAGCGATATTGTTGGTTTCTTGCGAAAAGTTTTAATGTCTTCAGTCTCAATTGTTTGAACTGGGTTTGCCATTGGTTATGATGCTTGACCGGTTGTGATATTGGTTTTTATTCTGTTCAGATGATAGGGTGCCAACTGAACTGAAGAAAGCCATCATGCAAGCTCGGCAGGATAAGAAACTCACACAGGCTCAACTTGCTCAAGTCTCTCTCTCTCTCTGTCTCATGACTACATACACATTTTAAGGTGCAATAGTATTGACTGGCTTTGTTTGTTTTTCAGCTGATCAATGAGAAACCACAAGTGATACAAGAGTATGAATCTGGAAAAGCCATTCCAAATCAGCAGATAATCGGGAAATTGGAGAGGGCTCTCGGTGCGAAGCTGCGAGGGAAGAAGTAGAGAAAGAGCATAGCAACAATGGAAAGTCAACTTGTAATGCCGTCAGTGTCTTTGAGTCTTAGTTGTGGTGGTGTACATGAACCCTTCTTCTTTTTTCCCCTTTTGAAATGAAACCATTGTCATGGCTCCTCTGTAAGAAACTCTGGACACGTCTTTTTTTTTTTTCCCCCTTTTGAAATGAAACCATTGTCATGGCTCCTCTGTAAGAAACTCTGGCTGATGAATGCGGCGGATTCCCTTGTCTCGTGTCCCTTATTTTTGTTTTCTGGGAAATGGTTAACTTGCAGCTTATACTTACCAAAAAAGTTTAACTTCAAGCTTATATGTGATGGTGAGAAGACAATATGTGTACATCCTTGTCTCGTGCTGATGCTTGCTCTATTAGACTTAAAAAATTTTGCGCATGCTTAACGCGCATAGGTGGAGGGATCCAAACACACTGCATGGTTCAAGTGAAGAAAGCTAAGCTTCACACAGCCCGGAGGAAGTCAAAAGACTCTCTCACGGCCTTAGGCAGGTCTGTATGTCTCTATTGGGGATTATGTGAATGCATTGCAACAGAAGGAATGTAACGGTGTCATATTAGTAGCTTGGCAAGTTAGGTTAGCACGAGGCGCATGAAGCTAGGACCCAAAATCTCTCCCAGTGAACCTCCGATTAGGTACGTATTTAATCGAAGCTCAAAGTCCCAATGGAGTGTATTCTCATGGAACCATACTATAACTTCGATAAAGCATCTCAATGTCTGGCATACAATTATGAAAAAACCCTACTTCGCCTAGGGATATAAATTTACTTGATTTGAACCTCTTCTAACAATCAACCCACCAATCAAAATTGTAAGCATCAAACTAAACAAAGAGCAGAAAGCAACAAACAGAGAACTACAAGATATACGTGGAAAACCCTTAGATGGGTAAAAACTATGGAAAAGAATCAAATACTAATAATGACCGTTGTGTGATTATAAAACGACCTCCCTAAAACAATATTGACTCCTTGCCTATTGACCCGAGACTAATTTGCTGACTCCTCGTTCACTGCACCAAATGTTTGACCGCCGCCGCTTTGAATTCACATGCCTTCCAAAACCCTTTGAAAATCCACTGAAGAACTACTTGAAATAAGTTGAAACGAAGTTGTGGACACCTGTTGGAGTTAGATTGAAACTTCAATGATCCAAAGATTGCATAGATACTCCAAGATTCAAAGCAAGAGATCCTCTCAAAAGTTTATTTTCTCCCAAAACCAAAGTGCAGTTGCTCTCTATTGCTTTTAGATGTTCTGACCTAATCGTTCTTTAAATAGGGTTTGCAGAATCGCACAGCAATAGTTTGAGCCATTCGTGGAGCCACTTGCTAATTAGAACCGTGGGCTTGACATGATGAGCCAGACAGTGGCTCGAGCCACTTTCTGGAAAACTTGCACTCTTGCCTTTGCTTGTCGAATCTTTTGGTCAATACCTAACTCTTATTCGCTCATTACAAAATATATTAATTCCATTCCACAAACCTATACACACTAAGAATATCGAAAAGAAAGTACAACTCAGTAAAAGGGGAATATATTGTGTGTTGTGTCAAGAAATCGCCAACCAAAAGGGAGCTCGGCCTATGAAGCTTACAAACTACGATAAAGCTTATAAGTCATGACTTCCGAGGGGGGAAAAATATGTGTTACCAGCATTTACTTTTATTTTTTAAAAGCTTATAAAGCTAAGCTCCACGTTAAGCACCCGGTCAAATGCACTTGCTGTACGATAAGAGAGAGTATGTGTTCAAATAAATCAAAGCCGAATTCATACAAATATCATAGTACAACAGCAACATATACATAATATTAATTCCTCAATCCCAGAGAGAGGGAGAAACCATAAATGAGAAACATATACCAGAACACCAGTTACTTGAACAGAGTGGTTTCAGAAAGGGGGGAAAAAAAAGAGGAACAGAGTGATCAACGGAAAAATTCATTTTACTCGCATGCCAGTTTCGTACCAAAGCTCGTGAGACAAATGGCAAACGCCTGGAACGCCGACAAGGGCTGCCTAAAATCCATGGTGAAAGTATCATCTCCCACTTTTCCAAACTGGAGGAGAACTGTTTCCTCATCACCTTTTCCTCCTGGCTGGCTCTGATCCAGTGTCGCAACCAGTTGGAAATTTTTCACAGATGCTACTGTCACCCGACCATGGAAATTCAAGCACCAGCACTGCAAGTGATCGTGCCACCTTGGAGCTTTGTTCCTCAAAATTGTGTATCCATGGGGAGATGACTCGGGACTTTTAGTCCCAGAATCGTCCTGAGGTTTATCAGGTTGGGTTTCCGTAGACCAGGGGCATTTTAATGAACATATCATCCTCCTTGGACCTCTTGATTTTAAGAGGTTGAACTTGTAGGAGACCTGTCCAACCTCAAAGTTGCCTGCTGGAACCTGGGGACTTATTTGCTTGCTTGCGAAGCGGCGGCCGCTTCTGCTGCTGGAGGGTTTGGCGCCGTTGTGTGGGGGTTGGCTATCGTATATTGTGAATTTGGTGCCAAGGAAATCCGAACTGCAAAGGACAGGATTTTGTAGTTGAACATAGTAGCACAAACAAAGATAGAATTGAGAAGTCATTGATCAAATGACATTGATGGGACCCATCAAAACCGTTCAGCAGATGATATCTTCATCAGATCACGTATAGGTCTGTGGAGATACATCAGCACTTGTGTCCATGTATGAAGTGAAGCAATTAACCAGAAAAGTATTTTGAGAAAATAATAAGCTCTAAGAAACTCATAATAATAATAATAATAATAATAAAATCACAAACTAACCACTCTCTCATAACTTCTAGGGAAAAAACTATGTTCACACCTTAAGAACAACCAGCAACTTAACAAGCATTTAGCCCTTTACGAGTCAATACAGTCTAAAATTGTTCCTAAACCAAATAAGAGGCATGGTTTTAATTTCTCATGATGTGTAATATGACATCACTAGAGAGAGGTTTTATGAATCACACGAATTCTACCATTAGCTGTGTTCAAACAAAAGAAAGGACACTGGTTCACCTGTATCAAATTTGCTACTTCTGTTCTTTTATTTTATTTAGTTGGTCCACAGGGATGATGCCTTACCTTAGCTTTCCAACATAGGCGTTACTTCCTTGGGAGAGGTCATCTGCATCAAGGGAAATAATGTACTCGGTATGAGCATTATGTCTACACCTTCGTGCTGCTAGGAGAAACTTTCCCTTGTCCGTAAATGCTGCAACAAATATGTCACAATCTTAGTAGTCGGGAGCTTCAGACGATCAAATGACTCGATATGCTAAACCGTATACAGTTTAATGCGACTATTATTGGCAATTTTTTTATTTTGCTAGCTAAATGCGGACCTCATAGTTTGGAGTCTTCCGGGTCATATTTTAATGATCCAAACCGTTCAACTTGTTTAAAACATGTTTTTAAGGGTACTCGCGATAAATTGGCTCAAAATATAACCGGAAAGTGCTTGATCCAAACATTTTTTACATAGAATAGTTTCTGTCAAGCTTTATGAAAAATTGTTTGGATCAAGCATTTTCCGGTCAAGTTGAACGGTTTGGATATCATAATATAACCCGGAAATGGGAAGTCCACATTTTAACAAAATGAGGGATCCCTTAACACACACACACACGAGAAACTGCATCTATGTACATGTCTTAATGAAAGGCAGCCTATCAGCCTTACCAGAGGATATTTCCTTCAAAGATGCACTTCAAGCATAAACAAATCCATCCATTAATAACCACAAGCGGGTCTATATCACGTTTCCCAATTTGGTAAATATCAAAGAAAAATACACTTCATGAATGGAAAACAAAACAATTGGCACCTCAAATTACGCAAGAGGTTTATTCTTCGCAAAACACACCTTTCTAACAAATTCATACACCCTTGACCAAAAACTCTTAAATGTCTTGCATAAAAAAACGTCAAAATAATATGTGGCTATTATGGAGGATCTCTAGAGGTTTTACACAGCAATAATGCTTAAAGAAAGTCTACGAACATGAAACAAACCAAACCTACCGCTTATCACTTCGAATTGTGAAACAACCAACATTATCATGCAAGACATCGAAGTAGTAAATCCCATGTTAAACATGTAAATGAATCATTTTGCATACTCAGTCGGTAGACTGTCAAATTCAGATACTTCAACTAGGAAAACATCCATGGTTGTGTCCTCAAAGAAAATTAAGGTAAGAAAATAATGATAAAGAGATTGAAAAATAGATGAATGTTCTTTTAACTATATCTTTTGCAAATTACACGTCAAGTTTTATCCAGGCAGCTATTTCAGCACCTGAACAAGCAAATTTTGAAACATCTAAAAATGGAATCGCTTTACACATCAAAGCTGATATCCAATATAACATTCTGTAAGCTGCTTACTTGGGGTAAGACCAAGATATAAGTAAAAAGTTGAATTCTTCTTGTCCCGTCTTATAAGACACTGAAGAGGAGACTCACGCGGACCCGGCTGCAAAAAAGAAAGGAAAAAAGAAAGAAAAAGTTAGACCAGTAACCACAATGATAAAACAACGATACCCTCCGCATATAAGCCAAGGATAAAATGTCAAATGAACAGCTAAGAACCATCCACTAAAAAAACTTTCCATCTTCCACAGTGACAATGAATGGCCAACCCAGAATTCACCTTCCATGGTCTGAACAGCAACCAAAGCAACCTCTTGAAAGCAAGCTTTATTCAAGGCCTATGAACAAATCTTATGCGTGTTATTGCGGTCATGGGCCACTTGAGGGTTACCATGTGACCCTCGTGCAAGATCTATGAGGGGCTACTAGATGCCGAGATTTAAGGGTTGTCAAAGTACTCTTCCCATCCTCTCTTAGGAGACAAATATTTCTACCAATCTAAGAGATATATCACAACAAGATGGCAACTCCAAAATAAGACAAAGGCACATGGCATGCTATACACTCTTCCCTGCCTAAGACAATATAAGCTAACAAAAATACTCTTCCCTGCCTAAGGAGATGCCAAACTATCACTCAAAACTGAGTCTTCAGATACCTGTTCGACGAGCTATCCACTCACAGGGCATCAAGCGAGGATGAATCACCCAACTCCTTGCCACCTACTTCACTACTTGAACATTGGCTTCAGCATGCGGCATGCCAAAGCTGACCTGACCTCCATGGCCTACCCCTACTTGTATAGTGGCCTCCTCCACCTCCTAGGAGACTGCCTTGCCCACATCTCATGACAGCAGTCTAGCTTGGTAGTAAGGCCTATAACATCCTCACGGGTCCAAATGTATTCATGGGTAACTTGGGTGTTACCCTGTGACAGGAAACTACCAATCTTAGACACAGATTGCAGCTCCAAGCCAAGACGAAGGCATAGGGCATGCTCCATTCTGTTCCACGGCAATGAAGATGCCAGTTAATATCTGAATCCGAGTCTTCAGAATAACATACCCATTACCTGTTAGGCTGTTAGACTGTTAGACTAGCTCCACTAAGAGATGCTAAGCCACGATGAAGCACCCACCTCCACGGCATATCCCCTCCATGCATACCCTCCACCTGCTTAATAGACTGCCTCTCCCACTACCTTATGTCCTCCACCTTCATTCTCTCCAGCAACTACCTTGGAGTTTCTAATTCGACTCCAAAACCACCATTACTGCTACTCGTCTTTCTCTCCTCTCTCTTTCTCCAAACAGCCTATTCACCCTCCACTATTCACAATCACACAACGCTCGAAAAGAGAGAAAAAAGTCTCAAAGCATTACCCAAACCAGCTCAAAGACAGATCTCACATAGTTTCCCACGAAGAGATGACATTCACCTCTCCGATTTCTGAACAGCCGCCTTCCTAATCATCCCACAACACTCACCCACCTCAAAACAACAAAATAAACTAATCAGAAAGGCAAAATGCAGTACTTCTTTCATAGCATCATTGGTGGGTTTTTCTTTCACACCTGTAAAAATCTTAGACATTAAATCCTGAGTTATCTGATCCACATACAAGTCTCCTTGCAAACCGTCGAATGTCCAGCAAAGAAACAAAAGAGGTTGAAAAATCTCTTGGGGGTGTCCATTGTTGGTAACCGCTAATTGCTTATGTGAGCTACATCTTGACACTACAACTGTTTACTTATCAAGAAAGAAAAAAATCTAAGTCTCATCACGCAGAAATACCCACAAATTCTTCAAATAATAACACTAGCTCATGATGCATCATAAACGAAAATTACAAACTTCCAAATGAAATAAATTAAAAATACAACAGAACCAATCATAACTCAAATTAAACAAGACTCCCTAAAATTATTAACACTAGCGCATTATGCATCGTAAACGAAAATTACAAACCTTTAAACGAAATACTCCGTAAATTAGAACACACACAACAGAACCAATCAAAAACTCAAATTACACAATTCTCCCAAAACCTTCCAATTAGACAAATCATAGAAAAGGAAACCCAAACCCTAATTACTTGTGTAAATCAATTTATCAACCAAACCAAATTAAAGAATTACCATTAAAGATCAGACCTTTTACCTACCCAAACCCTAATTACTTATGCAATTCAAATCATGACAAAAAAACAAACTATACAATTACCATTAGAGATCCCAAACCCTAATTACTTATGCAAATCAAATTATGGTGTTCTTGACTTATGACTGTTTGCTCCATCTAAGTTTGATTCTCATTGCCAACAACTCTTGGGCCACCTCACCCCACACGTAAGCCCCACACGTAAGCGTGTGAAACGGCTCACCCCACACGTAAGCCCCACACGTAAGCGTGTGAAACGGCTGTGGGAGGGGCCGTAGGGATTAGCCCCCAAACTGGGACACCCCGCATTAAATAAAAGAAATTCAAGAATTAGCATTCAAAGATCAGACCTGTTTAAGCGAAGACGGGAACGTGATCTTCCCGCTCTGAGGCAAACCCCTAACGATCTCCCTCGTCATCTCTCTCCACCTCTTGCACACGCAGGCGCAAGCGACGACGTTTTGCCGGACGGGCCACCGGTCCTCGCTCGCCTCGACCCGCTGTATGATCTCCCCGAGCAACTCGGGCAGCATCGTCGACCACGACGAGCCTCCTCCGGTGTCGCCCGAAACGGCGCCGTCTTCTTTACCGTCGCCATCTGGTTTCGATTCGGTTTCTTGGGTTCTGGATTCCTTGAACGATTTCGAGAGGAATGAGCGGCTGCTGATCCTGCGCGAGAGGTAGGATCGTCTCGTTGCGGACATCGTTAATGGTGAGGTCTCATCTAGAGAGAGAGAGAGGGAAAGGGGATCGAGCGAGAGAATGAGAGGAAATTTTTCTCGGGAAAATGTTGGGAACGGGAGAGGTGATAGAGTGACGGGCTGTGTGGGAATTTGAAAACGTTGGTGAGGTTGAAGTTTGGACACGTGTCGGTGTGTGACGGGAACGGTGGGCTTTTTATGGGGAACTGAGGGGTAACGTTATGGCAATTTCAGTTTATTATTTTTGTTTTTGTTTTTGTTTTTTATACGGAGTATTTATTTTGGGCAAAAGAAAGCAACAAAAGACAGAGAGGACTCGTTCTACTTTTTTTGACTGGGTCTACAAGCTTTAATTTTTTGTAAAAGAAAAAAAGGAAATAGCTATGATTGGGGGGAAGGCAGCATCCCCTCAAAGCGGGTGCAGAGCGATTGATTCGGCCGATCATCTCGACGATTGATGGCTCTAATCTTTGTCGAGTAATCGACGGCTCAAATTTAAATGCGTTCCGATTCAATTCAAGTCGTTCGTGTCGAGATGAACGGTCAAATCGACCGTTTGACACCGCTTTGCAGGAATGTCGATTTGGATGTGCAAGCAGCATTTCTGTATTTTTAACACCATATAGCCGTTTCAAGAACATGGAAGGAAGAATTAATCAAAGTGTTACCGCGTGGTGTGAGCATTAAATTCAATATTTTTAACTCCACTAATAAGTGGATACAAAGACTGAAACTAAGACATTTTTTTTTTTATATTGAACCCAAACATTGAGAGAGAATTACAAATTCGTACCCATTGGACCATCGTACGTAGTGTGGGATCCGGGGTCGACGTTGCCAAGCGGTCCCCGACAAGCACCCTGTCGAGTGGGTGGCGCATCTGGAGCGTCCAAAAGTATTTTCAGCGGTCCGGATTAAAAAACGAACCCTTCCAGGAAAGAATTAAACTCTTTCTTGAAAGAATTTGTTTTCATTCCGGACCATTGATTGTCGAGATGGACGGTCCGGATGTACTCGGCAGAGCGCTTGGCAGGGATCGTTTGGCAGCATCCCCGGATCTCATAGGGTGCAAAAGTCAAAGAATATAAGGAAGCAGATTGTAGCTAGGGGTGTACATGAGCCGAGCCGATCAGCCGAGCTTTGTAGTGTTCAAGCTCGGCTTCTTTATAAACGAGCCGAGCCAGAGTAATTTTACCTAACGAGCCTCTTTAGACGAGCCGAGCTTTTGCAAGCCGAGCAAAACTTTTGAGTGTCGAGCTTGACTTGTTTAATTAATTAAACAAGCCTAAAACTCGAGCTTCAACTCGGCTCGATTACTAAACGAGTTGAGCCTCAAGCTATTCGTGAGCAGCTCGGTTCGTTTGTAGCCATCTTTAATAAACTTTACAAGCCTATTTGAAGCCATGCATGTCCCTGTTCGTTTGGGGGAGGTTTTTGAGAGTATGAGCGAAAAGAGATAAAAAAAAATTATTAGAAACCGTGCCTATAGATTTCGAGACCCCAACGAACAAGGCCGGTCAAGTGGGTGTACATTCATTAGCCCCATCCACTCCTCTGAAAAAAAAATTGTTTTTTTAATGAGTGTTAATGTTGGCATGTTTGACCTGCAAAAAATACAGAAAAGTCAAAGTCACCTTCACTAAAGTCTTGAAATTGACCTGAGAAACGCAGCCTATGGATTGCGTTGCCAAAATGGCATTCCTACTATGAAGATTCTAAGAACCTCTGTCAAATATAAAAGGGAAATGACGGTACATGGCGTGTTTTGATAATTAATACTTGTCAAGAACATTTTCAGCATTAACAAATATTCTCAGCATGTTCTTGACGGATATTAATTATCAAAACACGTCATTGATCGTCATTTTTCCAATATATATAAAATCCTAGAAATAGAAATAAAAACTTAAAAGGAGTGCTTAGTTATATTTTCTCAATATATCAGATTATCATATATCGCATTCGGATACAAGAAGTCAAATGAGTTTTATAAATTAGGCTAATAGTTTCGAGGATTGGTGTAATAGCCCGGATCCTCAAGCATCGCGATATTAAAAAAAAACACAATTTGTCTTTTATTCCAAAACTATATGATTTACAACTATCTCTAAAGTAAATTAATTAACAACAACCAACTCTCGCAGCAACTCGGACAAGCTCGCACCACTGCCATCTCGCACCACTGCCATCTGGCCCGCTAACCAACCTGCAAGCTGAAGTCCAAAAGACCCCAAGAGTGTGTGAGACATAATAACGTGTACAATATCAACACTAAAATAACTGCACAGCACCAACCACCATGTATTAATACCAATCACGAATATAACACATTCCACATAAATGGAACCACATATCCGGTCCTCCTCAGTATATGACGGGTGATGTACCACCTCACTAGCCTCACCACAGCCTATTGGCCAACATGTCTTTTGGCATACCTTATTAGCCTAGTCATCCCGTTACATACCAAACAGTTCCACGACATACAGTCACCACACATAGCACAACCAATAAGAACCCAACATTAATATTGTACAAGAAACATATGTATCTCACACTCACCCTCATTCAGATCCCATAACAACGTTGGATTCCTTCACCGATCATTTCTTCTCTCGGTTTCCTCTCAAACTTCCTTACTGTTCTCTAACCTTGCAAATGAATACTCGTTCCTATATACTCATGTATATTGTACCATGCCAAAGGCAAGAAGCCACGTGAAACCCCATGCACCCACAAGCCTACAAAATTACTACAACTAAGATGGTAAATTCCTCCCATAATTACACGTTTCACTAACTAAGGTCCAAAGACATACTAATGACAAAATACTCATCTTTATCTCCCAATTAATTACATCACTATTTTTTTTTTTTTAATACGGGGTGTTACAGGTTTGGTGAGAGACAACTGCATTATTTGTGGGTATGTTCTTTTTAATTATCTGTAAAATCTTTTAAAGGAAAATAATCCCAGAGAGTTAGCCCTAACAACATGAGATGAGATTTTGCTGTTTTTCTTCAAATTACTACAGTACTGTTTTCTTTCAGTTATTGTAATGAGAAAAAGTTCTCTCCGGATCAGCCAAGCAACCCCCATTGTCCGAAAAACCAATCCATAGCTGCCACGTCATCTTTTCCTTCAGAAGTTGTCGGTTGTACAACACTAAAAGGGGCTGTCAGACTCTAGTCTCTTAACTATGGTTCCAGAGTGAGGTCATGTGGGACCAAAAAGAACCATAGTTAAGACTTAAGAGACTAGAGACTAACAGTCCCTTTTAATGCTGCACAATCGACAACTTCCGAAGGAAAAAATGACGTGGCGGCTATGCATTGATTTTCAGACAATGGGGTTTGTTCAGATCATCCGGAGAGAACTTTTTATCTATTGTAATACGCAAATTCTAACTTTTTGGGCCTTTCTTTTGTGTGGAAGAGGAGAAATCATGGCTATGTTCGTTTAGTGTATTTGGAAATTTTTAACTTTGTTTTCCAATCATTATCCTACATCTTTCTCCAATCATTACCCTATTTTTTCAATCATTAATTTCATTTCTCTCTCTATCTCTCTCCACTCATTACCCCTCTCTCCAATCATTACCCTATTTCTCTCTCCACCCACTACCAAATCAAAAATTTCCAAAGTATCTAAACGAACATAGCCCATACTTCTGGAAAAAACAAGATCGAGAAGATTGGAGATAACAACAACAATTCTACAATCAAAGGAGTTTGTATTATAGTTGTGCATAAAAAAATATATATACTTATCTAGGAAGGGATATCTCATTTTTGGCCCAAAATGTGGAGGCCCAAGGCAGCGGCCTCTTGGGCCTTGCCATTTGGCCGGCCTTGGACCTTAAACTGACTATGGACTTGGTTCAATTTGCATAGAAGAAAGAGAAAATGATGGTCAAGGACGTGTTTTCATAATTAATACTTGCCAAGATTATTTTTAGCATTAACAAATGTTCTCAGTATATCTTTGACGAATACTATTAATTATCAAAACACATCATGGACCGTCGTTTTCCCTAGAAGAAAATTTAAAACTCCAATCCAAATTGGTTATAGTAAGACACGTGCCCTGCGGAGAGACAGGCGTTCCCATGCGTGCACGGGTGAGGACTTTAGGTGACACGTAGTCCCGTTCACCCAATAAAACAAAAAAACCCACCAAAAACATACTCTCTCCTTCTTACTTTGTTCCGCCTATTTCCTTTTTGGGACGTCCTAAAAAATTGTCTATATTTCACAATCTATAATATTTTATATATTCAATAGGGATCTTGTATGATAGATCTCAATTTATTTTATTAAACAAAGTTTTTGAAATCATAAAAAAACATTATAGATTGTGAGATATAGACAATTTTTTGGGACGTCCAAAAAAAAAAACAGGCGGAACAAAGTGGGACGGAGGGAGTATAATAATCGAACCTTGGGTTAGGTTGGTGTGCAATGAGGTGCACACCTCCGAGCCCTTGAATCGTGCATCCGACAACTTGGATCTCATCTCGACAATCAACGATCGAGAGCCGTTCATTACCGAGATGAGCTCCGAACCGTTGGAACCGTCGGATGCACGATCTAACGGCCCAGAGGTGCGCAGCACGATGCTGCACACAGCACCACCCCCAATTGATAATAATCTATCCTCTCTGATTTTGTATTTCTTGTCATTTTCTATTTTCTTTACTCTTGACAAAATGTGATGCCCATTGCCCAAGAGAGTATGACGCCAAGACGGAACAAAAAAGGTGGAACCTGTGAAAAAGAAGGGAAAAGAATGGAAAATTAAAAAAAAATTCCCTCACATTAATCATTACTGTATTTGATTTGGAGGGAAAGAAGAGAGAGAATAAAAAAAAATCGCACAATCTTATTTTTCTCTCCTGTTTGTAGGGGCCCAAATTTCCCTCAGTTCATAAAGGTGTACCGTCATATATCGGAAGGATCATAAGGTGTTATCTTTAGCCATATTTAAGTTTCGGGGCTTTCATTTATTATCTTGCCAAAGCTACGTTATTACTGCCGAATGATTTCAACAAGTAAAATAGTATCCCACGAGTATTACCGAACGTTTTTTTTAAAGTACGCTCGGCAGATCTTTATGTCGCTCGGCAGTTCTTATTATCGTTCGGCAGTTCTTAGTATTGTTCAGCAGTTCTTTGTATCGCTCGGAGGATCTTTATGTTGCTCGGAGTACTTCACAGCTCAACAAACATCTTTATTTCTGTAAAATATACGGTCGCTCGCTATTGCTCGGAACGTTCTGCTATTTCTCGGTACGTGGACACGACAAGTCACGACCTTCTAGAAGTTTCTAGAAGCTTTCTATTAATAGCAACCTTCCTATTAATAGCAACCTTCCTATTAATAGCAACTTTCCATTTATAGCGACTTTCTATTAATAGCCTTTACTTGGTCGCTAAGTTTCACTCACCTCTTTTTCTATATAAGCAAAGCTCCACCCCTCACCTAAGGTACACAACACTTCTCTCACTCCTCTCCTACATAAACGACTTATATTCTTTGCTTTATATGTCGTTTTATCTTCCCCGGGTACTAACTAGCTCGTCGGAGGCTCTACCCGGAGGAACTCCCCTCCGGTTTGCAGGTACCAGACTCGGTAGCCAAGCTCGGCAACCTTCCCCGGCTCGGCATCTCACTCCTCGGCAAAACACCTCTCATGGCTCGGTAAATACCTTTCCTCTCCAGACTCGGCGAGCTCCCACACCGCTCAACAAGGAATAAAGTGGAATTCACCCCACACTGTTTCTCCTATTTTCTTTTCTCCGACTTTCCTCAAGTTTCATCGAATTACTCATTCTATGGCGATTTCTAATGAATCAAAATCGAGTCTCATTGAGAAAAAAATCAGTCTTTCTTTCGCGGTTGCAGCTAATTAAATTGGCAGAAATGCCCAAGTGCCACGTAAACCAACCTCTAAACAAAATTGAAAGGGAAAAAGCTCGTAACTGCATGCCCTCTATGGAATAACATATTGAATCCCAAGAAAGGCCAAACATTCCACATTCCATCGGAGGGATATATTGTCGCATTGTTAATTTCATGGCTCCGAAATTGATCGGGGTGCGCGCAACCTGGTCTGCAGATAATGCATATCTGGTTATGAAAAACACAAAACAAAACTGAGAGGGTGCATGTTGGGAGAGAGATCCCGATCGGTCATTGATTAATTATATCGGAGCGACGACGGTCATGGTTCAAACCCCAAATGTGGACCCCGAACTGCAACTCGGCGGCCGCAATGAGGAACTGGACAGCTTGTTGCGGCGTCAGCATTTCAACCACGTTCCGCACCGTCCTCAGCCGTAGATCATCCGCCTTCTCCAGAACCCTCCCCAGCCGTTCCATTTTCCCATCTGCTATACCTCCGCATACCAGCCCCAGCATATCACCCGAACCATCCTATACGTGTACATACATGCCAACCAACGAGTTACAAACATCTGAACAACAAAAAAAGATCGCGAAAAGCGGTAAATAGAGAGACGCGGTAACTGATTCATTTTTGTTCGGCGAAAGCCAATTTGTGTTAGAATAGTTAAATTATCACATTAATTGGGGGAAGGGTTGAACTCCGGCCTCCTTTGTCCTGGTACAGTGGCACTCAGGTGTACTCTTGATGCCGTTGGGGCAAAGGCCCCTTGGCGTATGTAATTGATTCATAACAATGTGATAATTGATTCAACACCAAACACTACACATATACGTGTGATTTTTATTAATTCGTTGTGTCCCCGATGAAAATATAGAGTATGATTTTTAATTATTAATCCCGTCAAATAAACGGATGTCGCGTCCTAAAATACATATATGCATGTATATATATACCTGCCACTCAGACAACTCGTCGGTGATGGCATTCTCCTCGCGAACAGTATCACACTGCAACTCACTCACCCGTCGAAACTGCCCCGGCGAGAGGTCCCCGAGGTCACCGGTCCGGAGCCCACGCAGGATATCCACAATCTTCGACTCGAACATTATACTGGACTCGGTGTAGATGAGGTGGAAGGCGGTGGTGGGCCTCCAGCCGCCGATCCAGAGCAGGGACCGCTCGAGGGAGGTGGACCAGGGGGCGGCGAAGACGGAGAGGACGTCGTGCTTGGCGGCGAGGGACTTGACGCGGTAGTACTCGGCGTAGTGGGCCATGGCCTTCTGGACCAGGTGGTGGAGGGCGTCGTGGTGGTCCTGGGAGGTGGGGGGTTTCGGGGCTTGGGAGAGTTGGTCTACCAGGAGGCGGAGCTGGTCGAACCAGGTTTCGTAGAAGCGGTGGAAGCCCATGGTTGGAATCTGGAGAGAGAGAGAGAGAGAGAGAGTGTTCTGTGGGTTTTATAGAGAGGTGACTTGGAAAGGGACAGCTGGGGTGAATGGGTGAGAGGCGCGTGTACGGAAGACTTGGGAGAATAGGAGTGGACACCTCTTCAGTTTAGACTTGAAAATTCTTTCCACGTAGAAATTAGGGTCCCGGGGATGGTGATGAGCAGCTCCCTGTCGAGCGGGTCTAGGGTGATTGATTCAGCCGTTTATTTCGGCACAAACAGTTTGGATCGAATTTGAACTCATACAAATCGCATATAAATCTGATCCGTCAATTGTTCGGTTAAGATCCAAGCCATCGATTGTCGAGATGAACGACCGCTCTGCACCGCTTTGTGAGTGCTGCTTGGCAGCATCCCCAATCGAGTGATAATACCAAAACTACTTATAATGTCAAAAACTTCGGTACATAAAAGACATATCTTGTGCATGGCACCCCTCTTATGCATTGTAGTTTTCCATGTTTGGCAACTTTTATTTGTGAAAACCTGCACCGTAATGTTAACTCTTCTTTCTTTCTTTTTTTGATAATCGGTGTTGTTTGGTTCTGCATACTAGGGTTACAAAATCTGGTGAACCGCTAAACTAGACCGATTCGAACCGTACATTGTAGTCCCGATCTATGGATTAATGGTCCTATTCAAATATTAGAAAATTGTGAATCGTGCATTGTAGTCCCGATCTATGGATTAATGGTCCTATTCAAATATTAGAAAATTGTGAGATATGGTTTGCTCAAAGGATTTTTTGATTTGGGACCGTGGATGATCCGAACAGCAAATCGACTGCGGTGGAGACAAAAAGTACTAAAGAAGTCGAGAACTATACTAGCAACAGTTTTAACGAAAACTACTGGCAAGTGCAGCTACTGAGTTGTGAGAGGGGTGAGTTGTTTTCCGGGGGAATCACGAATGCAAGTTGTTGGTCGCGGGCCAACATTCTGCCTACGCGGGTCGAATCGTGACGTTTAGGACCTGCCACGCTTTGGTATAAGGAAATAGAGTTGTCCATTTACCACTACCTGCGGGTTTTGACAAAATGGTAAGCGCTTGATCCTAACACAAGTAAAACTGTTCATGATAGAAATACGGGCAAAAAAATATGAACGAACTCCTTATATGCAATTTAGCAATACTCAGCTTGCCAACGGAGACAAATAGCTATTCTAATGTAGATTGAGAGCAAAAGTCATAATTTCGATATCAAGCATTAGGAAAACGGCGAGAAATGGAATGCCGTCGTGTAGATGTTGGCGCGTAACCGCATCCACTAGGTGCTGGAAAGAAGGAATTGGAGCCATCATTGACGGTATAAGTAATCAGAATCGTGCCGCTTTATGTTCTCTGCAGAAGGAAATGAAAAAAACTTGTACAAAAACCCAAAACATCCCATTACTGATGTTTAGAACATTGTCGATCTACCAGCTATACTAACCAAGTCAAACAAATCCTACCCGATCAAGGTTTTCGCAAAAAAAATGTTCACATATCTACATGGGGGAATCAAAATGTTCACCATCGTTGGTTTGTATTTGAAAAACGCCACCGTCACACCAATCGGTCTGAATTTAGCGTATGCAAACTATGTACAATTGCCATTTTCCCCAAGTCATGACTCATGCCGGAAACACTCTCAAAATAAACCTCGAAGAGAAAACAAAAGCCGAAGTAGTGCCGAATGCAAAATTACCAGCTAGAGGCAATTGCTACTACTCGTATCGAGATTGACTAGCAGATACAGAACGGAGTGAGGAAGACTCCTTAATTGGCTAGCCCTCCGTTAGGCAGCCACCGACCTCTTCGCCATTAATTGTAATGGCCTTCCTGTCAGGGTTATTGTCCCTGGTTGGCACCTGACGAAAAAATTCAAGTCAAATGATAAAACAAGCTCATCGAAAAGGCATAATTGGGCCGTATAATGAACAAAACGAAAAGGAAAGGGAGAGTTTAATCCAATTTGATACAGCAGAAAACGTTCCGATTTGAGCAGAATTATCGTTGGAAACTCGGGAAAGATCGAGAATGAAAATCAGAAGTCTAGTAACGTGGACGGTAGTCGAAGCAAACTCGATCTCCCTGACGAACAATAACCAAAATTCCTGATGTATGCACAGAAATCATTAGTAGTCAGGTTATACTCTATTCCAATGTTTCTTTTTCAAGATCACCCAACTGAGAAAAACTGTCCATAATCACATCTAACTGAACTGTTTCAACACAAAACAGTTTTTTATTTTTTTGGTTGACAAAGATTTTTGATGAGTTTCGGTTCCCAGAACTTAACCCACCATTAATCCAAGATATCCGGACCTAAGAGGGTATCATACGCTCATCTTGTATATCCAAAGGTCTTCCTTCTTTCCTTGAACAATTTATCAGGTGCCTAACTTTAGGATTTCACTCGTTGAAACCAATCAATAATTCACAAAAGTTTAGTGCGAAACTAATAAATGCGATTTTTTTTTTTTGAATATAAACAAAACTCAAAAAGCCCCTAAAGCTCTTAGAGGAATAAGGCTGGCCATAAAGATTTACTTTTGGTCGCGAAAAATTACTCCTGACTGCAAAGAATTACTCATAGCCGCAAAGAATTAATCTTTCCCAAAAGGAATTACTCTTGGCCGCAACAAATTACTCTTGGCTGAGAAGAATTACTCCTGGCCGCGAAGAATTACTCTTGGCCACAATTCAAAAGTAATTTTTGGGGGCCAAGAGTAAGTTTTTTGCGGCCAAGAATAATACTTTGCGGCCAAGGGTAATTCTTTGCTGCCAAGAGTAATTCTTTCCGGTCAAGAGTAATTATTCGCGGCCAAGAATAATTTTTTGCAGCCAGCCTTGTTCCTCTAAGAGCTTTAGAGGCTTTTTGGCTTTGTGAGTTTTGTTTTTTATTCAATTTTTTTCGCATTTATTAGTTTCACACTAAACTTTTTTCTTGTTTTTCATTGTAATTTTTTACTTTTAGTCTCATCGAGTTCCAACTTGAGTATAAAAAGTTTTTTTTCTCCAACTGATAGCGAATTACGAAGCACGTCAAGCCAAAGCCATGGGACAACACAGGCATTGAAGCATCTATCACTTCATATATATAGCTTTCATTGTTCTTCCAATGTCGTCTGATAATTGCATGAGCTGTGGTTTGTTCTTGTAAAAGTCTGAGACAGAAATTTCCTAGGTCAATCAATTTTCTGTTTCAGGGAAGTTATCAAAAGTTTGAAGTTACGCTTTTTCTTTTGCATTTTACGATAGCGAGAATGCAAAATCTATACCTTGAGAACATGTCATGAACTAGATTGCTACCAGCCCCCGTAAAAGATGTAGATGATATATCTCATCTTAAATCTTCTTTTTCGTGATTGAATTGTGTTGAGAAATCGATTACCACAAACACACAACGAGTGAAAACAATCGAGAAAAGAAACAAAGAACGCAAGGTACAGAGTTTTGAGTGCATCCAAGGATCCCCAGAGTTTTTGCTATGAAAGTTCTTGATGATGAGATCTTTCTCTGCAGGTTGCCAACTCTACTGTTACTGCCGCTGTTTTGAACATTTCCAGGACTGCATTGTGAGAGGGCCCTTCTTGTCAAAGAACACAAAAGTTTGAAGTTACTGCCGCTGTTTTGATCATTTCCTAAGTCGGTCAATTTCTGTTTCAGGGAAGCTATCAAAAGTTTGAAGTTACGCTTTTGTATTGTTTAGATCGAATAGTAAGAATGCAAATCCCTACCATGAGAACATGTCACAAACTAGATTGCCACCAGCCCGTAACAGATGCAGATGATATGTCTTGTCTTATCTTCGATCTTCTTTTTCCAGATTGAATCAAGTGTTCACAGATTGACCGTACCACAAACACACAACGCGTGAAGAACAATCGAGAAAAAGAAACAAAGAAAGCAAGACACGGAGTCTTTTATGTGGTTCCCCAACTGAGTAATTGAGGACATCCAACGAACAGCCAAGTTTCACTATGTATCGAAGGAGACTTGGCCTTTTTTTTTTTGGGTTCAAAGGCTATTATAATGAAAACCCTGCTAAAGAAGTCATTCAACACCCACCCTTTATATTTTTTTTTTGGGTTCAAAGGCTATTGTAATGAAAACCCTGCTAAAGAAGTCATTCAACACCCACCCTTTATAATTTCCTCCCAGCCTTTCACCTACCTTGGACCAGATTCACTACTTCTCCTAATGGGATGGCTTCAATCCCTCTTCTTCCCCTTGAAGAAGCTTTGGAATCGGCCGCACTTGGCTCCCCGAAAACACGGAAAGACATATGCTCTGGTGGGTCGTCACCCGAAGAAGGGATTGGATCCAGACAGTGAAGGCTTTGTACTAAATGACAGGGAAGCGCAGTCTTCTTTCGTGGATGATCGACTTGGGAACTGTCCCTCTTAGTGGGGTGGTTAAATATGAACCATAGAAGGACTCAAGTATTGCTTGAGGGCAGGATAATTCCACAACTTCATCGCAAAATTCTTCACATTCAACCGCTTCCCTCGTTCTCATTAGATTTACATTACCTAAACATCATCAAAACATCCAAAATCCAAATCCAAATCCACACCAACTAAACTAACTTCCCCCGACCCTCATCGACATTTTGAAAATTTGAGCAAATATATATACATATGCGCATCGAAAAGGCCAGACTTTTTTTTTTTTTTTTGATAAGTATAAATCACAAAAAAAAGTCCAGACTTTAGTTGGATTAGATCACAAATTGTCTTAAAAAAAAAACTACTAGGTATTTCAATCTCCAAATACAAATTTCTGCAGCAAAGAAGCCACTGAATCATGTATTAATTACTCACTGAGCTTTGATGAAACCCTAAAACACGAGGCGATTGATTGTTATTCGACTGCTTTCTGTACCGCATTTGACGGCTTCTCCGGTAATTGAAAGGACTTCCGTTGAATATCTCTCCACTTGTTGACCGCCGCCGTGCATATGACTGAAACAAAATCGCCCAAAAGGGTTTCTAATTACAACAATGCTGAATACTACCAACATAATCCAACCACACACACAAAAATCAATACGAATTGATCGATAGTAGAGGCGTAAGGGAGAAGAAGAGGAAGAAGATCATTACATCCGGCGCCGACGAAGTAGAGCAGGCGAACGAGTTTTGGGCCGGCGGGGCCCACCCCCTCTTCTCCGGTCATCTCTCTCTCCTCGCTATTTTTTGGGAAATGAAACAGAGGTTAATTTTCAAAGGCCCGCTTTCTCGCTTCAGGACCTCGTGTTTAGCAGTCACGAGTTTTCTAAAACCACGTCGTCCTTATTAAGACTTCGCAAGTTGAAAATGCAAGGTATTTCAAAACGACGTCGCCCGGATTCATTCAGACTTCGCAGATGGAACATGAGAAGTCAATTGAAGCTCCGTAATTGGTAAATTGCAAACTCAATCTTGTTTATTTATATAATCAAAACTGTTCAAACTTCAGATCTTCTCAATAAGATATACCATGATAAAGACTATGTTAATCTATCATTGATTTGTTGATAATCGGAGACGATTTGGGAGAATTTAATTTTGGTAAAATAGAATTGACCTCACCTGATTAAACCCAATATCAATATGGTGTCGCTCCAACGTGTAATTCGTAAATTGTGAATTCATTCCGGTTTATTTTCAAGATCGAAATTGTACAAGTGTTAGAGCGTGTCAAGAAGACAAACCATGTCGAACACCATATTAATCGAATTCTGATTAGTTCATTATCGGAGATGATTTGTGTGAAATTATTTTTACGAAAATAGATTTGGACACAGAGGATCAAACCCAATATTGTTATCCACGCGCCGCGGTCTCGCATCCTGGGAACACGACTTAACTACCAGTCCTTTTTTTCCCAATTGGCCACAGCCATAAACTGATTGATTGATCGGAAGGGAGAAAGAATACTCTTCTGAGAGAGAGAGAGAGAAGAGGCGACAAAGGGATGGAGAAGAAGGGAAGCTCCGGTCTCAACGTCGCCCTCATTCATCCTGATCTCGGAATCGGTAACTACTTTTTAATACTTACCTCTCTTGTGTCAGTGTGTGCGCGCTTGTCTTTCATGTTGGTCAGCCCAACTGTGAAAAGGAAAAAACTTGGCAGCCTTGTTTGACCCAAGAAGCCACGCCCAAATCTGGAAAATCTCAGGCGCATGATTACCATTAATGGTTGTGTTTTGTTTTTTCCTCTTTCATTTCGTGTGTGTTATAGGGGTGTAAACGAGCCGAGCCGAACCGAGCTTCGGCGAGCTCGAGCTCGGCTCGAGCCTTAACGAGCCGAGCTTAGTCATTTACTAAATGAGCCTCTTTAATCGAGTCGAGCCTCCCTTAACGAGCTGAGCTTTTGTCGAACGAGTTGAGCTCCACTCTGATCGTTTAGTAAACGAGCCTAAAACTCGAGCTCGAGCTCGGCTCGTTTAGCCGAGCCTAACCGGGCCGAGCTCGCAAGCTGCTCGGTTCGTTTACAGCCCTATGTGTGTATATGTAATGAATGGGAGACGAAAGTCAGTGTAGACTGTGTAGTATAGAGATGGAGATTTAGAGAGATGGGGCAGACCCTTTGGTACTGTGGGGATACACTGTGAGGGAAAAGAGATAATACTAATGAGCGGGTAACCCATGAGATTTGGGGCTCATGGACACCGGGTGAGCGGGGAAGTGTGTATAACTTCAGGGCTCGGGTATTGGTGTTGTAAAGCTCTGTATTGTTCATATAGTGGAGTATTTCTCTCCCATGTAGGCCGGTTTTGGGTCGAATCACGTAAATATCTCGTGTCACTATTGTTTTTCTTTGTGATAATACTTATTAAATATTGGATCTCAATATGAGTGTGTTGTGGGTATCACCAAACTTCACGAAATTCCAACATATCATTCTACTTTTTTTTCCGGTCATATTGTATCAAGACTCAAGAGGATGAATCTATAATTCTTAGAACAACATTCCGTGAAGATGTTTTTTTTTCTTCTTTGAAGGATTGAATAAAATTCAAGTGTTCTGAGAATTAGTTATTTCATTCACTTTTGAAGAGATTCATTATCGAAATGGTGTTAAGATGACAAGTTATCTGTTTAAAAGTCTAATTTTAGTTTAGAGATCAACCCTTTTGGATGCTGCATCTGTGAAGAATTTGTTTGGTTGGATTTGAATCGGGGTTGATGGCAAACATCTCCAGAGGTTTGGAGTGCAATTACGTTCATATGGGTTGTTTTTTCGATGAGATTTTTTTTTCCATTCATTTTCTTGAGTTTTCTTGATTGTACTTTTTTGTCATTCTATTGTTGTTTCTGTTTGAATGTATCAAGACTCAAGAGGATGAATCTATAATTCTTACGACATTCTGAGAAGATGGTTTTTTAAGAGGAATACATGAAATTCAAATGCTCTGGAATTAATCATTACATTCACTTTTGAAGAGTTTCATTGACAAAATGGTCTTAATAAGACAAATTTTTAGTTTAAAAAAGTCTGTTTTTAGTTTAGAAATCAACCCACCTTTTGGAAGCTGCATTTGTGAAGAAATTGTTGAGTTGGATTTGAATAAGTGTTGATGGGGAAGATCTTTGGAGGTTTGGAGTGTAATTTTATACATCGGTTGATCTTTGGATGAGACGTTTTTCGGGTGATTATTGCTTATTCAATTTCATGAGGTTTCTTGATAATGGGTAGCACTGAGTTTTTAAACCTTATTAGTTAATGTGCAGCTATGAGCTTAGGACTTCGGGTATAATTGACATTTTACTTTTCAAGGGACTTGTATGATTTTGGCTCCAGAAATTGATGATGGAGGTGAAAGGTGATGGCTTCGGTCTAGGTGCAATGGAGTTATTTGGGCTGATGATAAGAGTGTACCCTCATAATTAAGAACAAATTTTTCCGCAAAACAAATTACAAATAGAGATGGGGACACATTGAGTCTTACGACTCTTACCTTTCAAGCAGGAAAAAAAAAGAAAAGAAAATGGATTCATGCAGAAAATATTAGTACCTTGCAAGCGATGCAAAATTAAAAGAAAAAGGCTACTGCACTCTAAGATACGTAGGACTATATGCAAATTTGCTAAAACCCCTAACTAAACCATGGCTGGTGTTATGTATAGGGGGAGCTGAAAGATTAATTGTTGATGCTGCCGCGGAACTTGCATCCCACGGTCACAAGGTTCATATTTTTACAGCTCACCACGACAGAACTCGATGTTTTGAGGAGACTCTTGCCGGTGAGGAATTCGTATTGTTTTTATCTAATGTGTTGTTCAAAGGGGCTGCTCTATCAATTAGTATTTTTTGGTTGAACTTGCGTGCATTTTTCAGATTAAAAAACCTGTATCTTTTTGAGATGTATTTCTTGACTTGGTCTGGTTGCATGTATAATGTTTATCACACTTGCATGTTTGGAAGTGCCTTAGATTTTACGTGCACTAGAACAATAGTAATTCCAAGTAATATAGGCTGTAACACAATCTGAAGAAATTTTGTATAACCATGCTGTTTCACTGCAGAAATGGTTAGTTAAAAGCATTTTCACATGAAGACATGGCAAAATAAAAGTGAGTTTTGGTACAGTATTGATGATTGGTAATTTTCCAAGATGATGGGCTGGTTGAATACTAATTTCTATGTTTGCCGTCCTTATGAAACAAAAGGAGAAGTGGCGACTTAGTAATTAAACCGGCTCTTCACTCTTCTCAATTCTGTTTCATTAGTAACCCATGTGTAAAATCACCTCCATTTGTGTAAGCCTTGAAAAAGAACTTTGTACCTTCTATGAATATCTGCATGTGATAGCTAATGGATGTTTTTTTTCCCCCTTTAAACAATTTTGTTTTGGTACTCTGCATCTATTCTTCCTTGTAATATATCAATGATACGTGACATTAACGTAAACTACACAATGTGCAGGAACCTTTCGAGTAACTGTATATGGTGCTTTCCTACCCCGTCATATTTTCTACCATCTACATGCTGTATGTGCCTATCTCAGGTGCATTTTTGTCGCTGTCTGTGTGTTGTTCATGTGGTCATCATTTGATGTTGTGCTCGTTGATCAAGTCTCTGTAGTCATTCCTTTGATGAAACTAAAGAAATCAACTAAGGTGATTCTTTTCTTTATTTAAGAAAAAAATTCACCATTAGTGGTTTATGGATAGCTCACGTTGTCTGCTTCCTGTCCAGGTTGTATTCTATTGCCACTTTCCGGATTTGTTGCTGGCTCAACACACAACCATTCTTCGGCAGATATATCGGAAACCCATAGACTTTATAGAAGAAGTAACGACTGGTACCTCTCTGGATCCTGGCTTTGTGATTGTCCTGTAAATTGTCTTCCATATCTTTTCTTTTCCAACACCACAGGAAATTCTACTCTAAAAATGAGCCAAATACAAGAAAGGAGGACACATGTCCCACTTAAATAAAGTGCAAAGGAGAAGGTTAATCAAAGACAAACTACAAATCACACATTGCTCTCAAATTTCTGAGGGAAAAAGAAAGAAACAGAGGACTCCCTAAACGGAAGATAACATGAGGCCCAAAGATGACAAACGGGACACTTTATGCTAATTATGAGCGATGTTGTCGAACTTTTGTCCTCTAGCAGCCGCTTCCAAACCAAATACCCCAACAAAGTGAAAATAAGATACAATACTATAATCATTTCTCTTTTTTGTTGCCAAAAAAAATTGATAGTATCAATCAAAAGCAATTTTGCGAAAGAAGGCGATGCCACCCAACAGATATCCTATTATCTGAATAGGTGATGGCGTGATGCCAAATGACAATGTAAGAACAAGTGATCCAATGATCCTTCATACCACTTCTATGCCTTTGTTGAATTAATGTAATGCGCTTTTCACAAGCTTAAAGAATTGACCTATGGATTTGCAGGTATGGCGGATTTGATTATGGTTAACAGCAGATTTACTGCATCTACTTGTGCGGGTACATTTAAGCATCTTCATGCAAGAGGAATCAAACCATCCGTGCTTTACCCTGCAGTGAATGTGGAGCAGTTTGATAAACCCCATGCTTTTAAGTAACAAACATCCTTGTTCTTGGTATCTTTCTAGTTTTGGGCATGGTTTAGAATTTTTGTGTTTAAACATATGCTTAGCAATTTTTATCCCTTTCCCTTACCCGCACTAATGTCAAGAGTTTATGTGGTTAATCTGTTGCAGGTGTAATTTTCTCTCTGTCAACCGCTTTGAAAGGAAAAAGAATGTTGAATTAGCAATATGTGCTTTTTCCTTGCTGCAAACCCTTGGAGGTGATGTCCAAGGTCTTAATGTAGCTGACGCTACGTTGACAGTCGTAGGCAAGTCTATCTACTTCCAGCTTGAGTACAGACGTACAGTTGTTGATTCATCTTGGTTTTAGATATATCCTTTCTAGTTCTTTACCCCGTCTGTCTCTTGTACAAAATGCGTCTTCCTTCATCAGTTGTGTGCCATATTTCTTGCATTGGTGTACAGTGTTAGCGTTGGAATCATCAATTACACAAGTACAAGGGACTCTAGGGTACAGATGGAAATTCATTTTTCATCTATTTTTGTTTTTTTTTTTCCTGAGATAAAAGATATTTCATGTAACAGAAGCATCAATCTGGGAAGTTTGGAACTTATGAAAAAACAAGGAAAGAATCAAAAGCATCAACGGTGGTGTTTTTTACATGTGCAATTATGTGGTAAACTTGGAGTACTAGACAGCTTGATGGTACTATGGCCAACTAGACACGTAGAGTCCATGCAACATAAATAGCAGTTTGATGAGCAATCAGGAGGATGTGCACTATTATCTAGGTTCAATTTGTATCTTGCATTGTCGGTGCGAATGGTGATTATTCATCTTCCTTTGACATTATTGTTTGATGCCGCATAAAAGGGCTGCTTGTGCCTCCTTTTCAAACTTTTCTAATTTGGGAGTAATTGCCGGCTGCAAAGTATAATTTTGACTCTTTCTGCAAATTGTCTGAAGTTGGTGGATTTTGCAATCTAGAAAAGCATTTGCCCCCTCCTCCTATTTGCACTAGGAACCGATGCTAGATTGTGCTTAATCACACCAGATTTGGCATTCTGAGAAAGCATTTGCCCCCGCCTATTTACACAAGGAACTAATGCTAGATTGTGCTTAATCACACCCTTCATAAATAATTCAGCTTATGTTTCAGAGCAATAGGAGAACACTTTTTGCTGCACATGCAAGATATGCTTTTACCCATTCGGATGTAGAATTTGGTACATGTTTCCAGTAATTTGACCACCTTATGTATTTTCTTCAGGTGGCTTTGATAAACGTCTAAGAGAGAATGTTGAATATTTGGAGGAATTGAAAAGCTTAGCAGACAGGAAAGGGGTGTCTCACAAGGTTAAGTTCATGACCTCTTGCTCAACAGCTGAAAGAAATATGCTGCTTTCGCATTGCCTCTGCGTTCTTTATACACCAAAGGTGTGTGAAAATCCAATATCATCCTCAAATCCTTTCTATACAACTGACAAGAATCTCCTACTTATGAAAATTGTAATCTTTAAACAAAGTCGCCTAATAATGCTTAACGATTGTAGGATGAACATTTCGGAATCGTTCCATTGGAGGCAATGGCAGCCTATAAACCTGTAATTGCATGCAACAGTGGGGGTCCTGTGGAGACAATTAAGAATGGTGTGAGGGGGTTCCTTTGTGATCCTAGCCCTCAAGAGTTTTCTTCAGCGATGGAAAAGTTCACAAGGGACCCCCAAATGGCAGAGAGAATGGGTTCTGAAGCTCGACAACATGTCGTTGAGTCATTTTCTACCAAGATTTTTGGCCAGCGTCTGAACCAAATTCTTCTTGATATAGCCCGGGGAAAGGAGGATTGAGACATCGAAAACTACATGGAAAATATGTATGTTGCAGATAGGGTGTCATGGTTATGGCAAAAATGCAATTCTTACACGGTGTTTGTATGTTGTGTTCCCTTTGACTATTTTAGAATAGCAGTCTTTGGGAAATTACACAACCTACGTGAGATTTTACCCTTATACCCATAATTATGTTTTAAGTTATCTAGCAGTAGTGGAGCTTTGCTATTAGTTGCGAGGTTCTGAAACTCAATGGCAATACAACAAAGGATACAGTGTCTATATTGCATTTTTCCATTGCGATGAAGATAGCGTTCAGAGATTGGATTAACTTGTCGGTTGTCCTTTTTTAGTAAAAAGCATGAAACTGGCTCATTGCCGTACTATGTTTAGTTTATGTTTTAGCCATCTTTTTTGATGTATTGGCTTTTTTTGTAGTTTATGTTTTAGCCATCTTTTTTTGATGTATTGGATTTTTTTGTATCAATAAAACTATCGTACCGTTTTGGGAAGGAAAAAAATCAAAAGTGGGCAACTTTATTCGCTGTTTTCTTTCATTTCCAACTGATGATAGAACATTTAGCAATTGCATGTCATACCATTTATAATGCTACATTAAGAAGGCAATGGAACAATTCCAACTATATAAAGTTCAGCCTTATAATTCCAACAATATATTGTAGAAGAGCTGCATGCATCACCAGCCAACCCAATACAAAGATCCCAGAAATTTTGGGGGAAAGAATCTATATAATGAGAAAGAGGATCATTGTAACAATGGTGATGCCAGTAGGTTGCAAATAAATAAACGAGTAAAATGCCAGATATTTCTTCTACTGGTACAACAGAAAATATACCTAGTTCATCGTGTCTAATTTATATATTGGCTACATAAAATACAACATGGGCAGTAATTTTCATGTTCTCAATTTATAAATAAATCGTTTTGACGGGTCTGTTTTGGGCTCTACACCATGGCGGCATTCGTCTACCAGAGCTAATGTCAACATTCTGTGCAGAACTGATCATCAGGTTTCAGCCATAAAGCCTGATAAATAGAAAGGATAACAGGACATTTAGAATGCGTCAACAGATAATAGGGTGCTTTTACGTTGGGACGTCTTTTGAGATTGGAAACTATGGGAAAAAATCTTCCTGCAAAATGCTAATGTGTTTGCTAATGCTGACTACTGAGAAAACTTATTGCACTTTACAAACTTGAACTTCCCAAAAAGCCCTTCAATTCAAGTTGGACTTGTCACTTCAATTGAAGGGTCAAGAGAGGAGAGGAAGATGGGAAAACCATATAATTCTTTTTCAAAAAAGGACACAAAATGGGACGGAGAGAATGCTTTAATATGTGATGTCTTTCATTCCAGCACTCAAGTTAGGAGTAACATACCTTGTGATAGTATGTAATTGTTGCAGTAAAATTATCCTGCAGAAGCACATAAATCATCAGCAAGACAAATTCATCACAAAAGGCAAGTGGAGACAACCATTTGAGAATATTTATCTCGAGTCCGAAAGTTTCCTTTTCCAGTGTCAGTAGACTCGTGGAGCAAACACGATGGGTCTGAATGAGCTCGAGCCCATCCTCTTGAAGTTGATGGCGGTGATCCAAATGATGATGCCGATCAAAAAAGAAGAAGAAGAAGATCCAAATGATGATACATGCACCAAATGATGATACATGCAACAAATTCGTGTCTGTGTGTTCTATGCGGTATGGTTGGTGGGAATACATGTCAGAGTGGTTATGCAACTGGCTCTGCATTGCTAAGTTGCTGGTTGTGCGAGGAAAAATGTAGGTACTACACTTATCACAGTGCTATGATTTTTTTTGGGATTTTTTCACTTCTGTATTTCACTATTTGGTTCCAGGAGATGGCCAGTTTGTCTTAAATAGCGATTATGTTGCCTTTTGCAGACCACCTACTCTGCATTCAGGCAAACGATGCTGGGCATGTTGTCATGTTGATCGGATCATCCGTCTTTTGGTTTTACTCAACACAAAACCTCTTCTCTTATTCTGCATCGCCTGCCCTTGCTGGAATTTTTTTTTTTTTTTGGATACCATTTCTTTCATCTGTTTCTCCAAAGGTCTTCTTCTCATAGAGGTCTCCTTGTACTTGATTATTCAAAATTATAAGCAAAAAAGCATCTAAATGGAGCACCTCGAAAATAAGCTTTTTCGGCTCTTTAAGTTGTTTCCTGTGTATAGACAGAAACCAAAAGTTGTTCTAGACCAAACGACAAAGAGGGAGTCATGAGTTGCGGCTTAATTCATCCATACATTTTATTCTTAGCGTTGTGATTTCAAATAGGTTCTCCCTTCCATTGCAATTTTTGAGTAGCACCCGAATACGTCCTGCTGTCTGAACAATTCTTTTTTAGTTCGAGACCGAACATTCTGTATGAGGATGTGAAATCATTCTCATGTGAAGATGTGCAAGTGCTGTGGTCATTACTGGTGGAGTCGGGCGCAGCTTTGTTTTCAAAACAATGAAGTCTCTTCATCTAGCCCCATGGAAATTACCCTAAGAGAGGAGGGATTTATGAAAAAAAGACTGCAAGTGTACATATTTACTCACATTGCACTCATGGGGAAGCCATTTTTCATGGTCTTGTCTTTCCTCTGGTATATGAAGCCATGTCTTAGTTGTATGGGAATCTCGTAATCCTCGTATTTTTCTGCCCAATACATATATGTTCCTGGTATGCATTACATTCCCAAAGAATCTCTCTTTAATCCAGACTCGCATTTGAGAACGGCCAGCTAACCGTGCACGTTCACACATGCTCACACAATCAAGCACTACACTATACATACACATTTTGGAGTCCACATTTGAAGTTTTATTTTGGCCCACAAGAACATAACTCTAGCACACATCATATCTATAAGGGCAACAGAAAAATGATCCATTTCAACCGAAAGGATATCAATCATTGCATGAACTAACTCAGGCATTTTCCCACCCGTGCCCAAAATATAGCTTTGGTGGGCTTCCCCAGAGTGACACCGGAGGTCTTGGAATCACTTCCACCTCAAACCTAAGTTACAAATGAGTCTAACCCAAGCTCCAAAAGAACAAAAGACCCTAGCAGAGAGCACATCTATGTTTGTTAGAATGATCTAGATTATGTAGTCTAAGGCTTGTTCTGATAAATGTGGATTTCAACTGGAGGGGTTTGACGTTATGAATAGCTCAAAATGACGATTAGAGATTGAGTTTTGGAGCTTTATCGCTCTGGAATCTGGATTTGAAATGACCACCAAATAGGAGCGAATTAAAACCGTTCATGCTAAGGATTGCAGTGATGTTGAGAACAAAACAAAAACAAGGATCTCAGTTACACAAGATTTTGATAAAATACGCCACTTCTACCTCTAGTCCATCTTCCCACTGTTTCTCACAAGCTACCTATAGGTCCACAATTCCACATCCATCCATGATCCATCAAAACGAAGCCTATATGTTTATTTTGGTTAGTCTCACCTAATAATTTCGCCAAATAATTAGGGTCATTCTAACCATAGGTAGCATCGCAAGGCGGTCACCAAGCATAATTCCACAACTTCGTCGCAAAATTCTTCACATTCAACCGCTTCCCTCATTCTCATTAGATTTACATTACCTAAACATCATCGAAACATCCAAAATCCAAATCCAAATCCACACCAACTAAACTAACTTTCCCCCGACCCTCATCGACATTTTGAAAATTTGAGCAAATACATATACATATGCGCATTGAAAAGGCCAGACTTTTTTTTTGATAAGTATAAATCACAAAAAAAAGTCCAGACTTTAGTTGCATTGGATCACGAATTGCATACATACTAGGTATTTCAATCTCCAAATACAAGTTTATGCAGCAAAGAGGCCTCTGAATCATCATGTATGAATTACTCACTGAGCTTTGATGGAACCCTAAAACACGAGGCGATTGATTATCATTCGACTGCTTTCTGTACCGCATTGGACGGCTTCTCCGGTAATTGAACGGACGTCCGTTGAATATCTCTCCACTTGTTGATCGCCGCCGTGCATATGACTGAAACAAAATCGCCCAAAAGGGTTTCTAATTACAACAATGCTGAATACTACCAACATAATCCAACCACACACACAAAAATCAATACGAATTGATCGATAGTAGTGGCTAAAGAAGAAGAAGAAGATTATTACATCCGGCGCCGACGAAGTAGAGCAGGCGAACGACCTTTGGGCCAGCGGGGCCCACCACCTCTTCTCCGGTCATCTCTCTCTCTCCTCGCTATTGTTTGGGAAATGAAACAGAAGATAATTAAGGCCTGCATTTTTTAAGGAAGTCAACACGAACTCGCGTTAATCAGACGCGAGGTCCATAAAACGACGTCGTGCTGGTTCATTAAGACTTCTCAGGTTGAACATGAGAAGTGTGTTGAAACTTCGTAATTGGTAAATTGTGAACTCAATCTGGTTTATTTACATAATCAAAACTGTTCAAGTTGCAGATATTGTCATTAAGATATACCTTGTTAAAGATTACGTTAATCGAATATCGATTAGTTTATAATCGGAGTTGATTTGTATGAATTTATTTTTAATAAAATAGATTTGGCCTCACTGGATCAAACCCAATATCACTATGGTTCTCTGGCAATGTGTAATTTGTAAATTGTGAACTCATTCCGGTTTATTTTTATGATCTAAACTGTTGAAGTTGTTGATCGTGTCAAGAAGATGTACCATGTTGATTATCGTATTAATCGAATTCTGATTAGTTTGTAATCGGAGATGATTTGTGTGAAATTATTTTCACGAAAATAGATTTGGTCACAGAGGATCAAACCCAATATTGTTTGTTACCCACGCGCCGCCGTCTCGCATCCTTGGAACACGACTTAATTACCAGGTTTTTTTTTTTTTTAAATTGGACACAGCCATAAACTGATTGATTGATCGTAAAGGGTGAGAGAATACTCTTCTGAAGAGAGAGAGAGGTTTCGACCCTGTGAAGAGAGAGAGAGAGAGAGGAGACGACAAAGGGATGGAGAAGAAGGGAAGCTCCGGTCTCAACATCGCCCTCATTCATCCTGATCTCGGAATCGGTAACTACTATTTTATACTTACCTCTCTTGTTTGTGTACTTTTCTGTCATGTTGGAAATCAAACAATTTGTGCAGCCTTGTGTTTTCCTCTTTCATTTCGTGTATGTATATGTGAACGAATGAGAGAGGAATACCAGTGTAGACTGTGTAGTATAGAGATGGAGATTTAGAGAGATGGGGCAGCACCCTTTGGTGCTGTGGTGATACACTGTGAGGGTAAAGATAAAAAATACTAATGAGCGGGTAACCCATGAGATTTTGGGATCATGGACACCGGGTGAGCGGGGAAGTGTGTGTAACTTCAGGGCTTGGGTGTTGTTGTTGTGAAGCTCTATATTGTTCATATAGTGGAGTATCTCTCTTCCGTGGAGTAGGCCGGTTTTGGGTCGAACCATGTAAATCTCTCGTGTCACTCTTGTTTTTCTTTGTGACAATACCTATTAAGTATTGGATCTCAATATGAGTGTGTTGTGGGTTATCACCAAACTTCCGCGAAATGAAATCCCAACATGTCATTCTATTTTTGTTTCGGTCATATTGTATCAAGACTCAAGAGGATGAATCTATAATTTTTACAACAACATTCCGTGAAGATGGTTTTTTTTTTTCCTTTGAAGGAATGAATAAAATTCAAGTGCTCTATGAATTAGTTATTGCATTCACTTTTGAAGAGCTTCATTGTCGAAATGGTGTTAAGATGACAAATTTTCTGTTTAAAAGTCTAATTTTATTTTAGTTATTTTAGAGATCAAACCTTTTGGATGCTGCATCTGTGAAGAATTTGTTTGCTTGGATTTGAATCAGGGTTGATGGGGAAGATCTCCAAAGGTTTGGAGTGTAATTTCGTACATATGGGTTGTTTTTTCAAAGAGATTTTTTTTTTCCATTAACGCCATTCACTTTCTTGAGGTTTCTTGATTGTACTTTTCCGTCATTCTATTGTTGTTTCTGTTTGAATGTATCAAGACTCAAGAGGGTGAATCTTACGACATTTTGAGAAGATGGTTTTTTACGAGGATTACATGAAATTCATGTGCTCTGGAATTAATCATTACATTCGCTTTTGAAGAGTTTCGTTGACAAAATGGTCTTAAGAAGACAAGTTTTCTATTTTAAAAGAGTCTATTTTTAGTTTAGAAATCAACCCACCTTTTGGAAGCTGCATTTGTGAAGAAATTGTTGAGTTGGATTTGAATAGGGGTTGATGGGGAAGATCTTTGGAGGTTTGGAGTGTAATTTTATACATCGGTTGATCTTTGGATGAGACATTTTTCGGGTGATTATTGCTTATTCAATTTCATGAGGTTTCTTGATAATGGGTAGCACTGAGTTTTTAAACCTTTTGTTAAAGCATCCAACTCCAAACCAATTGGCAAATAGAAGAGAGGCCGCCCAGGCTCATATTTTAGTTTTGGAGGAGATAATTAACCGATATGGGACAAACTCCAACACTCCCCCGCATGTGCAACCCCTAACTCGCGCGTGGAGAGGTAAACAAAGGATCTGGAACACATGGATCACAACAAAAGAAAATGCAACTATGGCACAAAGGGAAAAAGCCTCCGAAACCCTAGCTCTGATACCTTGTTAAAGCATCCAACTCCAAACTAATTGGCAAAGAGTGGAGAGGCCGCCTAGGCTCATATACTAGTTTTGGAGGAGATAATTAACCGATGTGGGACAAACTCCAACACCTTTATTAGTTAATGTGCAGCTATGAGCTTAGGACTTAGGGTATAATTGAGATTTTACTTTTCTATCTTTTGACTCGTATGATTTTGGCTCTAGAAATTGATGATGGAGGTGAAAGGTGATGGCTTCAGTCTAGGTGGAATGGAGTTATTTGGGCTAATGATAAGAGTGTACCCTCCTAATTAACAACAAATTTTTCCACAACACAAATTACAGATAGAGATGGGGACTTATTGAGTCTTACGACTCTTACCTTTCAAGCAGGAAAAAAAAGAAAAGAAAATGGATTCATGCAGAAAATATTAGTACCTTGCAAGCGATGCAAAATTAAAAGAAAAAGGCTACTGCACTCTAAGATACATAGGACTATATGCAAATTTGCTAAAACCCCTAACTAAACCATGGCTGGTGTTATGTATAGGGGGAGCTGAAAGATTAATTGTTGATGCTGCCACGGAACTTGCATCCCATGGTCACAAGGTTCATATTTTTACAGCTCACCACGACAGAACTCGATGTTTTGAGGAGACTCTTGCCGGTGAGGAATTCGTATTGTTTATATCTAATATGTTGTTCAACTGGGCTGCTCTATCAATTAGTACTTTTTGGTTGAACTTGTGTGCATTTTTCAGATTAAAGAAACTGTCGTATCTTTTTGAGATGTTTTTCTTGACTTGGTCTGGTTACTTACATGTATAATGTTTATCACACTTACATTTGTATCATATCTTGGAGAGTTGCGTAAGGTTGCCACATTTCCCTATCTAAGCCAAGGCAAAAAAGGTTTCCCTGAAACTTTTGATGGATTTTAAACACCACCCCCCCCCCCCAAACACACACACACACACAAAATTACTTCCTTGTTTGGAAGTGCCTTAGATTTTAACAGTGACATTTATAGGCTGTAACACAATCTGAAGAAATTTTGTATAACCATGCTGTTTCACTGTAGAAATGGTAGTTAAAAGCATTTTCACATGAGCACATGGCAAAATAAAAGTGAGTTTTGGTACCGTATTGATGATTGGTAATTTCCAAGATGATGGGCTGGTTGAATACTAATTTCTATGTTTGCCGTCCTTATGAAACAAAAGAAGTGGCGACTTGTAATTAAACCGGCTCTTCACTCTTCTCAATTCTGTTTCATTAGTAACCCATGTGTAAAATCACCTCCATTTGTACAAGCCTTAAAAAAGAACTTCTTTGTACCTTCTCTGAATATCTGCATGTGATAGCTACTGGATGTTTTTTTCCCCCTTTAAACAATTTTGTTTTGGTACTCTGCATCTATTCTTCCTTGTAATATATCAACGATATGTGACATTAATGCAAACAAAATGTGCAGGAACCTTTCAAGTAACTGTATATGGTGCTTTCCTACCCCGTCATATTTTCTACCATCTACATGCTGTATGCGCCTATCTCAGGTGCATTTTTGTCGCTGTCTGTGTGTTGTTCATGTGGCCATCATTCGATGTTGTGCTCGCTGATCAGGTCTCTGTAGTCGTTCCGTTGATGAAACTAAAGAAATCAACTAAGGTGATTCTTTTCTTTATTTTAGAAAAAAAAAATCATTTCTTTATTTTAGAAAGAAAATTCACCATTAGCAGTTTATGGATATCTCACGTTTTCTGCTTCCTGTCCAGGTTGTATTCTATTGCCACTTTCCGGATTTGTTGCTGGCTCAACACACAACCATTCTTCGGCAGATATATCGGAAACCCATAGACTTTATAGAAGAAGTAACGACTGGTACCTCTCTGGATCCTGGCTTTGTGATTGTCCTGTAAATTGTCTTCCATATCTTTTCTTTTCCATCACACCACAGGAAATTCTATTTTAAAAATCAGCCAAATACAAGGAAGGAGGACACATGTCCGCTTAGATAAAGTGCAAAGGAGAAGGTTAATCAAAGACAAACTACAAATCACACATTGCTCTCAAATTTCTGAGGGAAAAAGAAAGAAAGAGAGGACTCCCTAAACGGAAGAGAACATGAGGCCCAAAGATGACAAACGGCACAATTTATGCTAATAATGAACGATGTTGTCAAACTTGTCCTCTAGCAGTCACTTCCAAACCAAATAGCCCAAGAAAGTGAAAATAAGATACAGTACTACAATCATTTCTCTTTTTTGTTGCAAAAAAATTGATAGTATCAATCAAAAGCAATTTTGCGAAAGAAGGCGATGCCACCCAACAAATATCCTATGATCTGAATAGGTGATGCCAAACGACAATGTAAGAACAAGTGATCCAATCATCCTCCATACCTCTTCTATGCCTTTGTTGAATTAATGTAATGTGCTTTTCACAAGCTTAATGGATTGACCTATGGATTTACAGGTATGGCGGATTTGATTCTGGTTAACAGCAGATTTACTGCATCTACTTTTACGGGTACATTGAAGCCTCTTCATGCGAGAGGAATCAAACCAGCCGTGCTTTACCCTGCGGTGAATGTAGAGCAGTTTGATAAACCCCATGCTTTTAAGTAACAAACATCCTTGTTCTTGGTATCTTTCTAGTTTTGGGCATGGTATAGAATTTTTGTGTTTAACCATATGCTTAGCAGTTTTTATCCCTTGCCCTTTCCCGCACTGATGTTAAGAGTTTATTTGGTTAATCTGTTGCAGGTTTAATTTTCTCTCTGTCAACCGCTTTGAAAGGAAAAAGAATGTTGAATTGGCAATATGTGCTTTTTCCTTGCTGCAAACCCTTGGAGGTGATGTCCAAGGTCTTAATGTTGCTTACGCTACGTTGACAGTTGTAGGCAAGTCTATCTACTTCCAGCTTGAGTACAGACGTACAGTTACTGATTCATCTTGGTTTTAGATATATCCTTTCTAGTTCTTAATTGTGTATCATTACCCCGTCTGGCTCTTGTACAAAATGGGTCTTCCTTCATCAGTTGTGTGCCATATTTCTTGCATTGGCGTACAGTGTTAGCGTTGGAATCATCTATTACACAAGTTCAAGGGACTCTAGGGTACAGATGGAAGTTCATTTTTCATCTATTTTTGTTAATTTTTCCTGAGATAAAAGATATTCATAAGCATCAATCTTGGAACTTACGAAAAAACAAGGAAAGAATCAAAGCGTCAATGGTGGTGTTTTTTACATGTACAATTATGTGGTAAACTTGGAGTACTAGACAGCTTGATGGTACTAGGGCCAACTAGACATGTAGAGTGCATACACACACTTGACAGATTTAGAAGAGTCCATGCAACATAAATAGCAGTTTGATGTGCAATCAGGAGTATGCAGTATGCACTATTATCTAGGTTCAATTTGTATCCTGCATTGTCAGTGTGAATGGTGATTATTCTTCTTCCTTTGACATTATTGTTTGATGCAGCATAAAAGGGCTGCTTGTGCCTCTCTTTTTTTTTTTTTTTTAACTTTTCTAATTTGGGAGTAATTGCCGGCTGCAAAGTATAATTTTGACTCTTTCTGCAAATTGTCTGTAGTTGGTGGATTTTGCAATCTGGAAAAGCATTTCCCCCTCCCCCCCTATTTGCACTAGGAACCGATGTTAGATTGTGCTTAATCACACCAGATTTGGCAATCTGAGAAAGCATTTGCCCCCACCTATTTACACAAGGAACCAATGCTAGATTGTGCTTAATCACACCCTGCATAAATAATTCAGCTTATGTTTCAGAGCGATGGGGGGAACACTTTTTGCTGCACGTGCAAGATATGCTTTCGCCCATTCGGATGTAGAATTTGGTACATGTTTTCAGTAATTTGACCACCTTATGTATTTTCTTCAGGTGGCAGCGGGTGGCTTTGATAAACGGCTAAGAGAGAATGTCAAATATTTGGAGGAATTGAAAAGCTTAGCAGACAGGAAAGGGGTGTCTCACAAGGTTAAGTTCATGACCTCTTGCTCAACAGCTGAAAGAAATATGCTGCTTTCGCAATGCCTCTGCGTTCTTTATACACCAAAGGTGTGTGAAAGTCCAATATCATCCTCAGATCCATTCTGTACGACTGACAAGAAGTCTCCTACTTATCGAAATTGTAATTTTGAAACAAAGTCGCCTAATAATGCTTAATGATTGTAGGATGAACATTTCGGAATCGTTCCATTGAATCCATTGGAGGCAATGGCAGCCTATAAACCTGTAATTGCATGCAACAGTGGGGGTCCTGTGGAGACGATTAAGAATGGTGTGACAGGGTTCCTTTGTGATCCTACCCCTCGTGAGTTCTCTTCAACGATGGAAAAGTTCATAGGGGACCCCCAAATGGCAGAGAGAATGGGTTCTGAAGCTCGACAACATGTCGTTGAGTCATTTTCTACCAAGATTTTTGGCCTGCGTCTGAACCAAATTCTTCTTGATATAGCCCGGAGAAAGGAGGATTGAGACATTGAAAACTACATGGAAAATATGTATCTTGCAGATAGGGTGTCATGGTTATGGCAAAACGGAAAGTAAGGTTCTACTCTATGGCTAGTAGGTTGTTGCAGTGGGCCTCTCTTCGTCCGGGTGTCTAGCATTTTCTCGGTGGTAATGTTTGGATGAAAGTTTGGAACCAATTCATCACTTCAGTTTAGAATGCTGAATTGCTCCTCATTTTCCTTGGTATTCTAAAATCTTCTTTATTAAGCTAGTGAACTGATAGAGAATTACCAGCCTAACCACATGAATCGAGAAGTGGCTTGGCGAACTCAACCAATTTACATGTAATTCCAAGTTTGTATATCATTCTACTGGTTTCAGTTGCTCAAATCTCAAAAACATATGTGCCCAACAACAGAAAGAGTATCATTGTATAAATCAAAGGTGATGAAATATGAGAGAGGATCATTGTATAAATTAAAGGTGATGAAAAATATTCAGTTCAAAGGCTTCAATACATACCAACAGGTTTCAAAATAAATAAACAAGTAAAATGCTAGATATTTCTACTGGTACAACAAAAAATATACCTAGTTCACCATGTCTAATTTAAATATTGGCTACATAAAATACAACATGGGCAGTAATTTTCATGTTCTCAATATAAAAATAAATTGTTTTGACGAGTATCCGTTTTGGGCTCTACACCATGGCGGCATTCGTCCACCAGAGCTAATGTCAACATTTCTGTGCAGAACTGATCATCTGGTTTCAGCCATAAAGCCTGATAAATAAAAAGGATAACAGGACATTTAGAATGCGTCAACAGATAATAGGGTGCTTTTATGTTGGGACGTCTTTTGAGATTGGAAACTAAGGAAAAAAATCTTCCTGCAAAATGCTAATGTGTTTGCTAATGCTGACTACTGAGAAAACTTATTGCACTTTACAAACTTGAACTTTCCAAAAAGCCCTTCAATTCAAGTTGGACTTGTCACTTCAATTGAAGGGTCAAGAGAGGAGGGGAAGTTGGGAAAACCATATAATTTTTTTTCCAAAAAGGACACAAAATGGGATGGAGAGAATGTTTTAATATGTGATGTATTTCATTCCAGCAAACAAGTTAGGAGTAACATACCTTGTGATAGTATGTAATTGCTGCAGTAAAATTATCCTGCAGAAGCACAGAAATCATCAGCAAGACAAATTCATCACAAAAGCGGAGACAAAGCGGGACTTTAATATAGAGGTGGACTGGCGGGCTAGTTTGGTAACTTTCTCACATGAAACCTGAGCATTCCCTTAAAAGCTCGTTTAGCCAACCATACAAGTTACTTAGAGCTGAATTATCCAATGCATTAAGAGACAGCAAATCACGTTAGTCCAAGACTAAAAAGTCTGGGAATAACCCTTTTTTTTCATTTGGTAATTGAAACATCATATTTATTTCAGGCCATATAATTTTAATCACTTCACTCTGGTGCAGATCATCCTGGAAACAAACTAACCAAACAAGTCACAAGTATAACCCTCATAGAGCACTGCAATATAAAATGCAGATTCACAATATGCCAAAAACTAACATTTTGTTCTAGTTAACAACGAAACAGGTGATTCTCAGTTCCTATAGAAAGAAAAAGGGTACTTTCCTGTCGAAAAACACTAGTTTCCTTGATGCAATTGATCAAGTCAATTGCAGAAGATCACAAGGATATATTTATGTGGAACTTCCTCTTCAGTATCATATTAACACCAGATGCGAAAAATAATTAAAATCTGCACAAATAATATGTACCTGCAAATGGTAAGTGTAGGCAAGACCTGCATAGGTGCTCAAACTTCTGGTTGATAGTGCAAGTGCTTTCTCATAGTACGTAATCGCCTCATGGTACCTCCTGAAATACAGTAGTACTATGTAAACGAACTTGGAAGAAGACATCAAAAGCATGAACGTCGCGAAGAGGCCATCTACTTTATCAAATTAAAGAAGAATGAAGAACTGGATGAGTATGATCAATTTGCTCCAGCTTAAGCTCAAACTATTCAATATCCCTAATCTCCAAATATGTCCAAAAAGATCACACGTTACAAAGAGAAGTCAAGGAATGATCTGAACATAGTGTTCTCAGCATCCTCAACATCTTCAGACTCCCACGAACTCCAAATTTTCGAAACAATTTCGCCAGTAAGTACTTTTTTTTTCCTCAGCAAACTAGAAAGTTCTTTGCTGATGCAATTTTGTCTCTCGTCCTCACCAATGTAACCACCATCACACTAGAGTTTGCAGGCAATCAGTTAACTCCCTCCACTCTCACTACCTTTTCTGTTGTGAAACCAAAATGACAATGTGCACAACCATCACACATATTTGGACATAAATTGGTCTAAAAAAAAGCATGGCTAGGTAAATACTAAATAGGAACGGAGTTGCCAAAACCTAACCAGAATGTAATCTATAGCCAGCTAAACTTTTGATTATAAGATGATAATACAAAACAAGTCGGGTGAATTGTGTCATCTGAAAGAGCTCCCTCATGGACCAACATCACACAATAAAAGTTAAGAAGAAAATGCTGGCTGGTATTGCTACCAATCCAACACCCTATTAGTTTCGAAGAGTAAGCATAAATTTAAGGGAACCACAATGGAATACTGATTCTGATAGGAATTGGAAGCCAATTACACGTACTTTAATTTTCTCAATGAATGGGCCAGATTAACCACGGTTGGTTCCCACATTTCACTTAAAGATGATGGAATGTGAGCCAAAGTCTTCTCAAACCACCGCACGGCTTTTTTATACCTGCAATAACATTAAATGGCAATTATGATAATGAAAGCAGCTGCTTAAATATCAACAAAACAAATGCAGAGGACATTTTTGTGAAGAGCTGCCCAAGATATGCGTCACATTCCATGAGAAAAACTAACAGAAGAAAAATGTCCATATTATACTAGCAATAGCAATATCTCCAGCAAAATAACAAGTTCAACTGAGAATGCTACTTAGATGCACATTGTATTTTGGCAAGTAAAACACACTGATTGAAGCAGCACTAGCAGGTGTGAAAGGACGGAAACAGCAGAGAAGAACATTAGAGAGAGGAGAGTTTGATGATTTTATCTGATTCTCCCAGAACATTAGAGGTTAATCACACTTATCATTAGTGTAGATTAGGATCTATTGACAAAACAAATGATGGAACATGAAAAAATACCAGTTCAGACCGTCTGAGTCATTTGTTTTGACAATACTACAGCAACTACAAAATCATGGCTCTTTTGATACATGCATCCCACCAACTATATCAAAAGTAAAAATTTCATGAAGAGAAAATTTGCTTACTCCTTCATATGATGAGCAACAACTCCAAGTTCGTTATACACATGTGGATCCGAGGGACATATTGTCTTTGCCTGCATGAAAAACTGAAACAAAAATACTATCACAAAACTGAACATAAAAAAGGCCACCAGAACGTCAATGTAAAGCAGCAAAAAAGATAAGCGCACAGAGAAAATGGAGTAATACAAGCAGTTTTCGTAAAACAAAAATAGTATACATCTATTTCCAACAAATTTTCTGTCACTGTAGAAACCAACCTAGGTATAGCATGAAATGCAAGAATAATACTTGAAAAAGACAGTAAAATTAATAATTTAATCCTCCGTTAACATGCTGACCCTATCATTTTGTATGCTATATGACTATATGAGCTGCTAGTATTAAAATTTATCAATTTTGACAGGTCAATTTATTTATCAGAATAATGTGATGGAACAAGCCACAAGATGGGTTCTAAAACTCCACCTATGAGAACAGAAAATAGCATTTAGATAAACTGACAGAACAAAAGAGTCAACAATTCATTGCACCCTTGACATTACTCGAAGGGTGATAAAATTGGTTAGCAAATTGATATAGTTTGGTAATGGGTCTGAGATGCATTTCTAAAATGCTCATCAACTTTATACCGTTCAATATAAAATAGCACTTCGCGATACCCTAGGAGGCCACTCGTTTTACTTCAGCTAAGATGGCCCATGCTTTTGCAGTGGGGGCAACGTACCTCCAAGCTACAAGTAAGGATGGTATGTTGTTTCATTTGTCTGTTATCAAAAAATGCAGAATGAAGTCATACAACTCTACACTCGAAAACAACCTAACAGGATGCTCAAACAACAATCAATCTAACATCAATTTTGACTGCTCCATCAATAAAAGCAATTGTCAACAATTCGGCATTTGGATAACAAAATGAAGAGATGAGTGTTGCAATATTTTTCTTTTCCTTGTCCATTCTTTTAAAGTGAGCAAATCCCCCAAAACCCAGAACTTCATGAAGTTACTTTCACAAGTTGACATCTATATTACCTGCTCAGCAAGTTTGAAGCTGTGGGTTCGCATGTATTCCATCCCAATATATAGAGCTGGTAAATGGCACCTGGAACAAGAGAATAATCAACCTGTAAAAGACAATTCATAAGTAAAGAGGATTTCCACTATGCATGCTAAACAAATGACCAATAAACTAAATTTCTGCCTAGTTCTGACAAAGAAATTTAGAAGTGGTCATCTAATTACAATCATATATTCCTGACCTTGCAAACAACACATACCCAATATCAGTTTTCATCAAGGGAGGGGAGGTGCAGTGACACACTACGACTCAAAACCTTCGCAATAGTGAACCAACCAACAACAAAACACAGGGATAACCGGATAACTAACAATGAAACTTTGAAAATGGACAATGTGTGAAAGTAAACAAACTCGCCATTTGTTGTTTAAGTTTAACATATTGTACATTATCCTCTATAGTACACTCCTGCGAATTGCAGCATTTCCTTCCCTTAACCCCTCCGCTACATTGACACAATTAAGATTCTTAGATACACACAACTTGGACAGTATAATGAAGTACTCTAACAATTGCATTGGCTGTATTGTGCCTTTTTGTCTGCAAATCATAGAAAGTCTACATTGTAGACCGAGAGTTGGGTAGACATGGCTTTCCATCAAAGTGTAATTGAGTTCTGAGGGCCCATTGGAGGTGAGAGAGAGAGACTGTGTGTGAAGAATCCTTGTTGGAGATTGAGGAGAAGCTTTCCCCATAGACCCTCATCAGCTGCCCAAGTTATGGACTCCAAACAAGTTGAATTAATGTGCGAAAATATGCACAAAAAAAGTTGGAAGTACTACTATGGGACACTAGAATATGCTCATTAACACATGACCCCCACAAACAGGGGTGGAAATTTTGGATACAACCCGTTAACACAACTAGAACCCAACATGAAGTCAGAGGGTTTAGACGACTACTTTTTGACATGAACACGAATAAAAGAAGACCCAACAACACAAAAATTAAATGGGATGAATACGGGTTGGAGTCAATTTTATGTGCCGACCCGTTAACTCAAAGTTATACAAGTCGAACATGACATGGCACGATGCAGCGTCACCAACCATACGTCATGATTTGGTTAAATGTTGGTTATTTTTCTGTTGGTTTTATAATTTATGTGATTACGATGGTATTGAAAATGTCTTCATTTTTATTATAGATTAAACACGCTCACATATAACATTGATGCGTGTATAGTTTTATGTACATCTTTTATAGATTTGTAACTTAAGGGGTCAACAATGTAAACCCAAACACACTGCGAGTTCAAGCATGCCAGGTTAGCGTCAAGATACATGACACGATTAAGGTAATAGGTGTTTTCACATGAACCCGAAATGACACGACTCCAAACCGACACGACACGATATCCATCCCTACCCACAAACTATGTTCCTGTGCAAAGTTAAGCAAACAACTTGCTTATCCGAACAAAAAAAATCAAGCTGTAGACGAAGTTATGAAATAGCATATGATGTCAGCAAACACAAGGAAACACAAAAACTCACTCAGCAGTCAGCACAGTCAGGTGAGAAACAAGAAAAATCCATCTACCTATCAGACTGTGAATGATTTCAGCAGGATAAAATAAAACAATACCCAGGAAACAAACGAGCAGCAGTGCGATAAGCTGACATTGCTTGGTCGCCCTCTTCTTGAGCTGCATAAGCATTACCATAACCAATCCAAGCTGGCGGAAATGTCCCGTCTAGATTTGTAGCCTTGCTGCCAATTCAGATAAGAATGATAAATCAAATCAGAACTACATAATGTATATGAAATATGAATACAGTGGGGACAATTTGGAATATCATGTTTTCCATCCCTAACATGTTTCTTAACCTAAGTAATCCATGAAAAACAGGATCTTATGCAAAACTCAAACTATGAAAAAAGAAAAAGGAAATAAGAAATATCATAAGATACGGCAGTAGCTGAAACAGTTCGCCTAGTAACTTCCAAATCAACGGGAGTCCAAAATGTGACTGGTTAACATATAGGAAGCACTGCCCCAAACTCCACAAAATCTCAGTCCCATTGCGAAGCCTTTATATGTTTCCAAAAACTAGTGCATGGATAGAGCAAGAGAACAAGGTGAGTTACGTTTTCCTATTAGCTCCAATTCTACCCATTATCCTCCAAAGAAACCATTCACGCACTCCTTGTAGAACCCATTACCCGGTACATTCTTCAAAAAAAATTCTGATGATGAATCAATCCATCACAAATTTCAACATCCTCCCTCTTGATACTACAGTGTTTACTCAATCATAATTGCAGTACCGTCTCTTTCCTATTGGAGACAATACCAATCTGATGCTGAAAAATCCCAAACTTCTGCAGTAACTGTTGCCCTTATTTACATATTGTAATATGCTCAATTGATTATGACATGCTAAATGGCTTCATCTCGAGTCACATGCTCAACAGACTTGACATGCTAAATGGCTTCATCTCGAGTCTCTGCTTGATAGTTTTCCTTCTCTCAATAATTTCTTCAGCAACTTTATGCAAAAAACAACAGAAACTCTTGTGCTCATTTCAACATGGAGTTTATAAATGTTTAGATTCCAAGCATAATAAACTTTTACCTTCTAAGAATACAAATATTGATCTGAATATATCAACTTCCAACATACCAATTTAAATACTATAGTGGAAAATTTAAGTCCTAAAACAAACCATATCAGCATTCAGCAGTATTAAAAATAGAATTCAATTAAAAGTGGATAATAATTACCTGAAGTACCGTCGTGCTTGATCAAACTTTTTTATACAATAGTAGTAGCAACCAACCGCAAACCAAGACAAAGCCCTAAAAGACCATTCTCAATGAGAAACAACATAATATGCAATGTAGAAGATTTAATGTACAGGGGAAAGGACGGGGAGAAAACCCTATCTAGGTTGCATTTCAGCTTCATCATGACATAAATAAATAGCAAGACGAATAAGATGTATTAATTTTTACAAATTAAAGTGAAAATTCAACAAGAACAACAACTAGATTTGCCGATAAAACAACTAGTTTTGCCGATAAAACAACAACTAGATTTTAACTTCCAACTAACAAGTTCATCACTGCAACTGAATACTAGGTAAAACAACAAAAAGCATGCTCACTTTTGAGGATAATCCTTTACTAAGTTGCAGGCCATAAGATAGAGTTCATTTGAATGCCCAAGCTCCATAGCAGCTGCTAAATGCACAAGCGTACATTTCAAATGGAAGGGATCCTTTTCAAGCAATCTGGATTACATAGTGTGACAGAAAACAAGCTCCAGTCAAGCAAGTATATTACTAAGAATAAAAAAATTATCATTCACTTCACCAAAGCACTCACACGGAAGTTAGCTCAAAGCATTTTTGATATTCACCACATTGATGGTAGTATTCTGCTTTGCAGGCCAAAAGGTCAGTGTTGTTTGCTAAGGACTGCTCTGAGGATTTAATATTACAACCCTCTTGTTCCAGTTCTCTGAATTTGGCTTCTACGACATTTTCCTTATCATACTGCATATTACAAGAAAGAGAAATAAATTGGACATCAAACCAAACACGGCATAGGAGTGATGCATAGACAGAATGGAACATAAGCGAAAGATCAAAGTGGGAAGTTTATAGATATACCATGTTTGACATGGACCACCTGAAAAACAAATATGACCTCATTACATGAAATTCCATTACACATGCTTACCTTCTTTATCAAACATGAATAGAATGACGAGATCCATCCGTCTTCAGGAGCAAATTGCAATGAAGAAAGTAGACTCGTTTCTGGGATTATATGGCAGAACTAAGTTACAAAACAATCAACTGAAGTACACAATGCATAAAGGTTTTCCTACTGGAAAACTGATGCATTTGAAATAATAAGTGGCAAAATCAAGTAAATTTGGCGGATGATTCTGAAGCACTTTATGAAATACAAAAGGTAGCAAGAAAAACAAGCCGTGCATTAGATATTCAGTATCGTAAGTTCTTCTTCAATCTCAAATACCATATATCCATGACCAAGTAATCAAAAAACTCACCTTCTTCGCATGTAAGCATATGATTTTCAATTAGACGCTCTAGTGCCTGCACAAGGAGCAAGATAGCAAAAACTTAAGCAATGAAAGAAACAATCATAAGAAAATCTATAGAAAATGAAAATGCTTCTCAAAAGTAGTTGCGCGCAACTGTGATGTCATTTCCAACAGGATTAAAGTGAAAAAGGTTACACACAATTGCAACAGTATTGCAATACATTATTTTAGGGGTAATGCAGGGTGTCTCTGGTCCTTGGGCGCACCACAAGTCACTACTACTCCTCCCAACAGTCACTAAAATGCTTACACGTGCAGGTGAGGTGGCATCAAGAGTTGATAGCAAGGGGAGTTGAACCTAAGACATTACGAGGGAGGAAGCAAACCTCTAAGTCCCAGGCCTTCACCATCAGGCTAACCCCTTGGGGTAATCTCAAATACATTTTACTAGAAGTGGTTGCATATGATAGTGAGTAGGTGACCATAGAAGGTCTAAGACAAAAGTATCAGAGCACTTCAATCTCCACGTTATATTGGTCGGGTTTGTTTTTTCATTAAGTAGCATTCCCTGCTCCAAAGCTCAATAAGAAAGTAACCTCACTTTGAATACATGAACATAGCAAACAAAAGAATATGTGCAGTATTTTCAAGCAGATACCCATACCTCATAACACAGAGGATCAGCTTTGACAGCAGCTTTGTACCTTAAAGCATTACGAAGAGTAAACATGGAGATGAGCTAGGAAAGACAACGAAGAATAAAAGGTAAATTTCTATCAATTTTATTTCTATTTATAATCTTCTCCACCATGTCTAGATGCACTACTCTTCTCCCCCAAAGAAACCTATTTATAGGCATGATAAAATCCTTAAAGCCGGTCATACCCTCCAACCAATCCTACCCAAACATAGCAATATAGACCCACATTTCATCCTAAGATCCTAAATGGTTCCATAATAGGAAGTTATCAAAAAATCAGATAAATTCCATTCATATCATTGTCACCCATTATCCCATATCATCAAAAGTAAATTGCTATAACTTCTCGTGGTGTTTCCAAAGCAAGCCTTAAGATACTTCCAGATGGACCTCCTGAACATATCATGCGCTTCATTCATTCCAAGCATAATAATTGAAGTTTCAAACGATCCATTATGCTTTACTACTACATTAATTTCAAGCATTAAGAATGATCGATGCATCTTTATACCTCTAAAGTCTAAACCATAAAGTGAGTGTCAATATTGCATGATCATCCTATGTTATATCTAAGACACTCACCATTGCCGAGCCTGGGCACGATTTTCCAGAGCTTCATATGCCTTGCCTCTTAAAAAGCATATTGCAGATGAAATCTGTAAAAAAACTTATGCAAACATACAATCATATATCAAGAGTCAAGACTCGTTGGCAGCCATTAGGTCCCATTACAAAAGCAAGAAAATCAGAACTTGTCGTATTGACAACAATTTGGCAGCCAATGATGGAGAACAAAAGCTTCAGAAACTCTTGAGGCAAGCAAATAGGCAGCTAGGTGAACGATCACACGAATATTAAAATTGACCAAGTGAAAGAGCATATTTCCTTCTTTTGATATAACCATCTCCTGACAAATAGGGTGGCCAAATAATCTTGTGTTGTACATACCAAATTGAGAAAATGCGACATGCACACAGCAGGCGTCAGTGGTTTGCAGTCTCACACACACACAAAGATGGTGAAAAACAAAAGCAGCAAAACAGAATACTCATTCGAATTCTAAAAAATTCTACGGTGCCTTTAGTCAGATGCTAGCTTCCAACAGAATACTATGCCATAAGCAATCCCTTATTTTCTAGCCAATACGACAAAACACAATATTGTATTCTACCTTTCCAAGACACAAGCTGTATGCCAAGTAGATATTTCTGAAGTAGGAATTTTAGTGCTATGAATTCCAATTCTGTCATTGATAAATAGCTAGCAGGGAAACAACAGAGATGGAATAGAAGGAATAAAAAATTGCAGCCTCTTACAAGTAGCATAAAGAAAGAAAATTACATTGATCTCACGATCTTCTCCGTCTTTATCTAAGTACATGACGCTGCAATCCTTCGTGATATTCACATTCCCATGTTCATCTACTTTAGCATCACCAAGCATTAATAGACATTGATCCCACTCCTTCAACTCCTCCTGCATGTTCATGGGGAAGAATGTGAGGACAGAGGATATCGTCTACAAAAACAGATAAATGAACAAAATCACAGGAAACACAACACCCGACTACTAAACCTAGGACAAGACTGCATGACAGCATAAGTACAAAAAGAAAACACTAACAAGCAGAGTTTCAAATGCCACACATACAGGTCGGGATTGCCTGGGGTACTTTATACACTCTGTATAGAAATATTTTACCGAAGAGAAATGATATTCACACTCCTCTTGCTTATACTTGCGTAGAGGGTGAGGATGTTTGCACTCCACTTTAGCGTACAAAGATCAACGCGTTGTGATAGTTTGAGAGACAAAGAAAGGGAGTGTGAGCACTTAAGTTGAGTGAGTGTAAACAGCCCACTATAATGAAGGAAACTTTCTTCTGTAGCTGTAATGCCAATGTTACAACATGACAAAACAGTGGAAATTGGCATCAATTGCAATTTTCCTATTAGCTTTAACGTAGCATATTAATCTGGGAGGTGACAATTAGCTTCAAATATTAATTTGTTTAAAACTGACTTGATTTAACTCAAGAGGCCAAGATGTCACAAAGTTGTGCATTTTAGATACAAGTCACAGACTCACACCTACTTCTTTCAGGAAAAATATACTACGGATTTTATTATGATTTCAACTTCTCTCTGAAAAATAAAACAAATAAGCTAATTTGTGGATAAGCTAAAGCATCATTGATTGAACTCATAACAAATACATTTCTTTTACCTGAATGAAGTAGGTGTGAGTTTATGAGATGCAAATCTTTGGGACATCTTAAATTACAGGAAATAAGAACGCTACTCTGCGACAATTAAACAGAGTATCGCAAGCCAGAGACATAACAAATAAAAATTCCACAAACAATTAAGGCTGATAAACGGACCAACCAAGCTACTCGAGTTCACTCTCATATTTGTTCGTTAAAAGTTTTTTCTAAGGTCAGTTTGTTACATAAATAAACAAGCTTGAACATTTTTATGAAGCTCGTAAAGCTTTCAAACCAAGCTCAAACAAACTAACTCTGCTCATGAGTCATGATGTACTCCCACAAAGAACAAGTTCAAAAAATTGAAAGTTTTGCAAGTTCTTGTTTTTCGGACGAGATAATCTTTATCATAAACAAAAAGTTATCGAGATCGGCACGGCTCATTAACAAGCTAAACTTACTCAAAAACATATAAATTTTCAAACGGAGCTTGAACAATTAACTGCTCGGCTTGGTTGGCTCGTTTATTGCCCCTACAAACAAGAACAAGAAAACAAGACAGACGAAATTGAGGGCGAACCAGACACTTGGCGGCGAGGTAGCGGAAGCGGAGATCGCGGAGGACGATCTGGGAGGCGTTGAGGAGGTGGAAGGCGCGGCGGTAGTGGCGGCCGAGGAACAGCGCTTGGGCCTGCATGTAGATGTCGGCGGGGTCGGAGGTGAACGCGGCGACCTTGTCGGCGAAGAAGATCGCCGAGGAGTAGAGGTGCTTGCTCACGCAATCCCTAACCACTCCTCTCAGCTTCTCTATCTCTTCTTCCCTCATTCTTCCGGTCGGACTGGGAGGCTTGGAAGTGAGAGTGTATGAGAGAGAGAGAGAGGGGTTTTGCGGGGTTTTTGAATTTTGGAGGAGAGAGACGGAGATTGGGGAGAACTGAGAAGTGAAGTAGAGGAGAGAGAGAGAGAGGCAACAATTGGAAATAGCGGGATTAACATGTGGGCCTGGCTGAAACTTCTCCTGGTTAGGCCCATCCATTTGTCCGAAAAAAGCCCATTCCTAGGCCCATCCATTTTTCCCAAAGAAAAGCCCATTCCCATTTCTCCGGCCTTATTTTGCTATGTGTGGCTAGGGCTGCAAACGAGCCGAGCTTTACCGTATGGAAAAATGACGGCTCAAGACATGTTTTGATAATTAATATCCGCTAAGGACAAGCTAAGAACATTTGTTAATGTTGAAAATGTCCTTGGCGGGTATTAATTATCAAAACACATTATCGGCCGTCATTTTCCTTTACCGTATTCAAGCTTGTTTATTAAGTTTTTAACGAACCCGAGCTCGAGCTCAGTGAAAACTTAACGAGTCGAGCTTGAGCCAAGCGGGCCTTGGCTTGACTTGAGCTTATTCACGAGCCTCAACGGACCAACGAAAAATGTATATATATCATCGCATAGGCCTAATACAACCAAAAATATTTTGATTGTGAAGGTATATATATTTCATTTTCCTATGGAGCGGGGGTGTACTGGTGTGCGTATGCTCTCACCTACCTTGATTGACTGGAAAGTGAAAACGGAAAGAACAAATTATGAAATAACAATAAAAATCCTAACCTTAAGTATATATACCCCGGCTCACGAGCCGACTCGAGCCGAGCTTATCCTAGCTCGAGCTCGGCTCGTTTACAAAACAAGCTGAAAAAATCGGCTCGAGCTCGTTCATTTAAGTTCTGAGCCGAGTTTGAACGAGCCACTAACAAGCTGAGCTGCAAGCCGCTCGCGAGCGACTCGGTTCGTTTGCAGCCCTATGTGTGGCCACTCTTTCGGCTCGTTTGTTTGAGTTTAAAATTTTGAAAGGAATACAAGGGGTATATATATGGATAACGAGGTGGATATCATTGAAGAGGGTTTTATTTCAGAAGGGAGATTAAAAGTTACCTGATTTATTTTGTAGTTGATATGAGTGAATAGATAAAGTGCGATAGTGTAAAATTTTCTATTTTGTCCCCAAACAAACCCTAATTTCCCATTTTCCCACCCTCTCCTAGTTATTGAGTTACAAAACACCAGAAAACTAAGCAACAACACTTTTCTGATAACTAGCCTCGCCGCCCCTTCTGCGCTATCGGAATCGCTGTGATCCCAATCGAAAGTGACCTCTGAAAACTCTCTCAGCGCAATTATCAGGCCAGCTGTTACCACTAGTGGTAGTCTTCGACTTCAATTTTCCAAATTCAGTTTAAAAACTCTTTCTTTAACATGAATAATCATGTTTTTCCACGCATTCGGAAACAACTATTTTTAGTGTTACCAAAGTGATGCGTTCTAAGGATCAAAAAAAAAGTGATGCGTTCCTCTGTAGAGAAATTCACAAATAAAATATGGTGTAGGAGGTGAAGAGAACAAAGACGACGACAACGATTAAAGAATGACCTTAGGGGTGTTTCGGTAAATCACCACTAGGCTCAGTTTGGATTAATTACGTAATCTTTTCTAGGAATCATTTATTTTGAAAATATCCTAAAATCAAACGTTTCCTTTTTATATTGACTGAGTCAGGAATTCAAGATTCCCATGGGCCCCGTTCAGTTGCACGGAAATGATGAGAAATGACGGAAAAATCAACTTTCATGTAATTTTCGGTGTGTCCAGTTACCAGAAAAGTTGTAGGACTCGCAGCTTCAACTTTCCCACTCGGAAACACTTTCCTGCAAAATAGGTCTTTTTTTTTTTTTTTTTTGCTAAGCCTGCAAAATAAGTCTTGCCAAAATGAAAGAATTCTTATTTTCCTGCAAGATTTCTTGCCGACAGAACACACACACTGTAAGATAAATTTTATTTTCCTTTACTTCACATCACTTCACATACAGTATTCCTGACAACTGAACAGAGCTATGGGGAATAGGAGAGATCATATTCTTCCTATATTCAGAAAGGAAAATTATAAAATCAGCCCAATGGGCTGACAATAATAAGTGTGTGAATGTGTATTAAAGTGTGTAAAAAGTACACAGAAAATACGTATTTTTCTTGTCTTCTAGTGTACTTATCGTCAGTCCAATGGGCTGACAATAGCAAGACCGATTCAGAAATCCTCCTGAATTGGGAGATCAGTAATCTAATTCTCATTTCTACTCTTCACAAACATAGGAATGTTAAGAGTTCCTGAATTACATTCTCGTTCCCCCCAAGATACTTGTTATCCAAACACAACCTTAGGGGTGTTTAAAATTTAGTCCCATATCCGCCTCTCATATACTACAAGCCAAACAGGCCGTTTATCAGTACTATTTTTACTTGGCCATAGTAACATGGGTAGGTTTGTTGTTACACACTTGTTGATGTTCCATTCGCTCAAGCGAGAAAATTGTGCCTAAATGGGGCATTGTCCCGTACCCGAAAACTTGATTGGAATTGTTGACTTTATAGTGATGGACGCGTAGGACAATAGTGTATGTATTCAAATCAATATATCGGACATCGTTAACCCAACGAATGAATCACGTTTTTGGGCATCGATAACATCCATGTACGTAAGCGATTTGTTCACTTGGTTACAGATATCTAATTGACTTAGTTACTATTCTAGGCATCCATCGAGCTTTTCAAAGTGAACAATTCGAGTCACATTCTTTGAGCTTTGAATGATGCACTCATTAGGTGGACACAAAAGATTCTAAATCCGAGCTTTTTTATTTTCTCTCACTTATCACTTGATTTTTTAACAGTTGTATATTCAGATTAATTTACACATGCCTCAATAATTTAGAAATCATAACGCTAAGGACCAGACAAACATATACAGTGTCCTAAAGTTTCATGAATGCTCTATAAAATCCACAAACATGTAACATGTCTTATTGGTGGGTTAACAGTTTTTCCCACACAGATCGCGCACAGATCCGTGTGTGGGGCTCACTCTGGATCTCGCATAAATGATCCGAGCTGTTTATTAAATGTAAAACATTTTTTTAAGGATTATTACAAAAAATCAGCTCAATCCGATACATATGCCCGATTCAATCATCTAACTTTTCATTATCTTGAAATCCAAATGAAAAGTTAGATGATTAAATCGAACACCTATAAGTATCAGATTGAGCTTATTTCTCCTTTTGGTCATGAAGATTTATATGACCAGAGCTGCTACAGGTACAACAAAGGTCGTACAACAGCCGCGTAGAGATGGCTTTTGTGCCTGTCTCGGGTCCCGCAAAGATGATCGAAACCGCTCATTTTGTTCAAAACATTTTGTTTAGGGTCCCTATAAAATATCATCTCAATCCAATATCGGTAAAGGCAATTACGATTCATCCAACTTTGCTTCTGAGCGGCTCAGGTCATCTTTATGGAATCCGAGACGGGCGCAAAAGGGCTGTACTCCTTATCTTTACTGTTGTATGACGTATTATCAGACCCCCGAGTTTTTCAGAATGGGAATCGGCTATAAGTAGGCAAACTAACTTTTTAACTCCATCCTCCTGCAAATATCGAACATAGAAATCTAATCATTCTTCTCCTTTTCCCCTCCATGATTGTATATCCATGATTGTATGCTCTGCTCTTGCCTATTTCCCCTAGAACCTCTCTCTCTCTCTCTCTCTCTCTCATGGCCACATCCGAGACCTCATCATCGCCAGAAACTTCGTCTCCAACCAGTAGTACTCCAAAGGTTCAGATTGTTTCGAAATCCTTATCCGACAGACTACTCGGCAAATACTTCGATGCTTCGGAGTTCGACTTCGATTACGAACAGAGCGGGCTGTGGTCTCCTCCGGTTCCTAGACGGGTGTTCTTGGACTCTCCCGCGGGTAACATCTGCTCCGACGACGACTTCTTTGCCAGACTCATGACTGTGAAGAAGGTTCACTGGCTAATTTCAAGCCTCAGCTTTTGTTTCAGTGTACGTACTCAATTGCAATTATTTCCCCAATCATCTCTCGTATAGTAATACTTTTACCCATGTAGTGCAGTAATGAGTTCTAATTAAGGGGTTGTAGTGCACCTCTGTGGGCGTCCCCGAGGGAATGGGAGGGGCTGTAGTGCACCCGTCGCACTACACGGTGTAGTGCGGCCGATCCAATCGTCCATCTCGGTATGGACGGCTTGGATTTAATCCGAATTCCTACAAATCCTAGCTGTTCATTGTTCGGATGAAAATCCGAGCTGTCCATTGCCTAGATAGACGGCCGGATCGGCCGTACTACACGTGTAGTATGTGGGGTGCACTACAGCACCCCCGGGTCCATCTCTGAGATCTTATTACTCTGATTTCAACTGCTTGTTTCATTGGATATCGATAGTCATATGATCGGACAACATTTTGTATGTAGAAATGATTAACAGTGCTGGCCTTGATATTTGGGTTGCCCAAGTCCGACCCCAAACTTGCTTGCCCACTCACTAAAAAATAAAAAGACATACAAGTTTTTAAAAAAAATCAAGGTTACATGTTAAGTATACGTAAAAAAAAATTGTTGCCCCATGGTGGGGGATTGTCCAAGCCCGTAGACTTGTGAGGCTTGCCTTGGGGCCGGCTCTGATGATTAATACGATTCCGAAAATAAGTTTTATTTCAATGATCATGTGGCTAGCTATCAATGTCGGCAAACTCTATAAATGAACAGTTCAGTTTATGCTCATGGTACGCTACAACTTCTTAGTGCGTTTGGTGCATTAGAGGTCGGTCACTGGCCCTTACTTATAAATACACGCGCAATTTCTCTTCATATTTTTTCCGCAGACTAACGTATAGCATTTTAGGTTCGCTCATTTAAATTATTATTACACTCGTTATTGTAATTTAAAAGACTGAGAATATGTAAGTAAATAAGATCCATATTTGTCCCTTTTGCAGGCCTTTTGCAGCTCTTAAAAGGAAAACGATGGAGCCTTCTTCAAAATGCAATTTTATCCAAAAGCTTGTTTTGCTATGGATATCACTATCTACACAGAGATTGGGCAATTTCATTCAAACTACTTAGTCAAAAGTTCAGTCAAAGCCCCGGGATGTGTAGCTTTGTATTTGCAATGTACTATATTGTATCTATAATTGGGTATATTGATCATCTCTCATTGTTTTTTCTTTCTTTATAATCGGATGTCTGAGCCAGCTCAGGTGCACCTCGGATAGTTTCGGAATCCTGAAATTAACGGTCACACGTCTCAAAATTGGTCTTTTTATGCTGTGGTCATGTACTTCTTTTATCTAATCCTCATATGTCCGGGATCCCAAACATCCATTTCCAAGTGGGAAAATGTAGATTTTCTTGTATACTAACTAGTATTACTCACCAGTCCACGGTTCCACAAAGGGGACTCAGAGAAAAGCTTTGCCCAAGAACATGTTACATATTCATGAGTGATTCTTCGGTGCTCGAGCACCGCCATGTGGGCTTCAGGGGTCTCTACAACCACACATTCTCATTGGATTCACACATTTAGCAGGGTGAATCCAATTAGTACACCATTATGTGCACACTAAATGTACACCGCCTTTTGTATGACTCACTTCGGGGTCCATCACAAATGATCGGAGCTGCTCAATTTGTTTAAAATATTTTTTAAGCCTCCCTGTAACAATTCAACTCGGTTGAATATCCGTAAAATACTTTATCGATTCTACGCCCAATTCGCTCTAATCGAAATTTCTGCCAAGAATGATGTTAAAAAGGAAAAAGAGAAATCCTTCTGCCACAAACATTCTCTGCTTTGATAACATACAGAATCTCAGACTGCAGGTTCGGTTTGATTTTAATCAAAAGATGGGGACTTTGCAAGTTTGCATAATCAAAACTTAAAAAGAGGGACCCCCCTGCAAACTGGGTCCCAATCTTTCCTTTTGTGAATTTCCCTTTTTCTTCAATTTCCGGCGAGGCCCTCAAGTATTTGAATTCGTACAGCGACCCTTCACCAACCATATGCCATGCATATATGCGTTAGCTTACAAAAAGAATCTCAGTCTTCAGTTTTCTGCTAAGGCCAGAGATCTGCTTTCGCCTTTCAAGAAACAATGCTGCATGTAATCAGAAGGGTACTTCTAACGAATTTGTCTGATTTTGTCTAGGGATGCACGAAGGTCGGTTTTTGTGGGCTGAATGATTTTCCACCCGCGCAGCCTCAAAACCGACGGCCAACTGAGTCTTTTTTAGCGATTTTGTACCACAGATTTAGGCAGGTTGGATAAGGGAAATGAAGAGTTTGAAATAAGAAAGCAAAAAAGAGAGTGCAATATTAACATTGGTCATCAAACAAGAGCAAAGAACAACTATTTAGGTCATTAAATGTTACAGAGCACATTAGATTTTAGAAGTTTAAAGTCACTGTGATGGTTATTTTCAACACAAATATGTAGCAGGCTGAATTGGGTTCGGGGCGGGTTGAGAGGATTTAACCTCAATCAACCCAACCTGCTACCACACGGCTTATCACCTGCCCAACGCAATCCTTTTATTTCCCCAACCGCGGGCGTCAATGCAGGCTGGCTCGAGTTGAGTCGGTTTGGCTGGTTTTTTTGCATACTCCATCTTCTTGTTTGACATGTTCACTTGTTGTTTGATGAATGTCTCAATGAAAACGCAAACGAACTACATAGCCCACCGTTGGTAGCACAATTCCGTCTTGAATTCCTATTATGCCAAACCCACCTTAAGTCAGCGAACTGTTTTGCAATGCTCCTGAAAAGTATAGCAAAAGACAACTAGAACTATACAAAGAGGGAGATTCTTTGGTACCTATGATGGGCTGAGATCCTAACAATCAGACACCCAAAGGGTCGCCAAACCAACAATATTACGACCACAAAGTAAACCTCAATAACTTAGACAATGCCTGTGAGCTGAGACGATGAAAACGGGAATCTGACGTGATCATTGATGGACATTACTGAAACAGTTGAACCTCTGCGAACAATATGGTATAGGGTTGAGAAATAAGATGCTAGCTTTTAAGTTGAAATGAAAGACTTGAATCCTGATATTAGCACAGCCAATACGTACATTGTCGCAGAATGCTTGAAAAGCTAAAACTTCATATGCTTGCATGAACCTGACATCAAAATCAGTAGAACTAGAAGCATTTAGAGGACATAAAAGTAAGCTGGCAAAGTAATAGATTTACCAACAGAGTCAATTACCTTACTCATCATTTGGGTCCTGATATAAGTGAAGCCTCCGGTGGAAATGAAATATTTGAATCAACTTGCTATCAGTATGGCTCATAATGGTTTGGTTTGGATTAAGAACAATGAAAGCCAACGTATCCATAGACATATTGATGAAAAAGTTACGAATCATAATGGTTTGGTTTGGATTAAGAACAATGAAAGCTAGCACACAGAATCAAGCAATGGAAGATGAGAAGAGACCTGTCTGTTACTATGGAATTGAGATCGATCCCGATTCCCGCCAATTCCTTCCTTCCTTCCATAGCTCCGTTTCCCTCGGAGGAGTGAATTTGTATTCCGTGATGAAGTGGGTATGATCGCGTGCGGCCAAGTCTATTTTCAAAAAATTAAATTTGACAAAATCATCTCCAATTCTGTATCAATCGATATCCGATTAACTCGATCTTCAACAAAGTTTATCTTCTTGACAAGCTCTACAACTCCAACAGTCTCGATCAGGAAATAAACCCTGCACGAGTTTGCAATTTTACCGATTAGACTTCGTAGGTCCTGGAATGAGATCTTTAAAGAGACGCGTCGTCGTTTTCGATGAAGTGGGTTTCATCAAGTGCGGCCAAATCTATTTTCACAAAAATAAATCCACACAAATCGTCTCCGATTATGTATCGATTGAAATCTGATGAACACGATCTTCATCGAGGTTTGAGTTTTTGTCAATCTCTACCAATTGAACATTTTCGATCGACAAATAAACCCAGAACGAGTTTGGAATTTACCAATTACATGTCTCGTAGGACTTCTCAGTTTGTAGATGCGAAGTCTGAATGATATTCGACGTCGTTTTCATGGACCTCCAACGTTTGAAGAGGCGAGGTCTGAAGAGTCGCCCCAATGGTGAGGAAGATCGTCTCTAACAGTTCGTCGTCCCCATTTACTCTCTCTCTCTGAGCTCTTTCCCTCTGTGTATGCATATTTTATCTCACTACATCTTCGGTCACAAAACGACCGTTAATTCTCTGCGAATTAATTCTGGCCTGTCACATTTCAAGTATGCTAAGTCTCAAATTTTATCCGAATTGTACGTGATTCAATTTAGGCTATGGATTTCATCCAACTCGATCTTTTGGATTATTTGTTTTTTTGGCTATTCTTGTCTTTTATCAACAAAACTTTCACTTTTCATTTCTTTAGATGTACTTCTGTGTGGATTCTCTCAGAAGAGAGCACTTTGGTTTTTCTTATCAGGAGAAAATCTGCTTGCCAATTTGAGTTGTGTGAATTGGGATGGTTTTAACTGGCTAAAAATTGTATGCCTGGTGTACATTGTAGTTCGTTAGAGATAACGTAACATTGATTATTTTTGGGCTTAGTTTTGTATTTATTAAAAAAATTGGAGTTTTGATCATAATTTTTTATTTTTCCAATTTCACTCGTCAAGACAAACCTATAATATACTGTATATAAAAAAAAAAATTGGCGCATAACTAAGAGTTTTGGAAGAAAAATGAACAAGACAAAAATAAGCAAGTGGCTTATTTACACCAAATGAGGCCTTATTGGTATGCCATCATTTTAAATGATACCGACTTGGCGCCTTGAAATTGCGGAGTACACCTAGATGATAAACCTGCTGCCAAATGTGCCTAGAGTAGGAGCAGAGAAAGAAGATGTGAAGTATATATTTTGTTTCAAGATGATAATCGCAAAGCTATAGATATCAGCTTTAACTGAGATATTTGAACCCCCAAAACATTCAGGAGCCATATAACCTATTGTTCCCTTTTAACATTGTCAACACAGGGATCTGATTCCTATCAATAAATCTTGCTAAGCCGAAATCAGAAATCTTGGCGTTAAAATCTCCATCAAGAAGGATATTTTGGGGTTCGATATCAAAGTGAATTATACTCTCATGACACTCCTCGTGGAGATATGGAATTAAGCCCATTGCATTGGCAACTCTTGCCGAATTTTCCAGCCAAGTGCAACAAATCGGTACTGCCACTAGTAGACCAAACAGGACTACCAAATCCATCTCGCGAAACCTTATCTCCTGCTGCTGTAAAATCTGGAGTTGCATTCTCTCCCACCTGACCGTTTCTATTCACAGACCATAGGACCTGTGGCACGCGGCATTTGTGTTCAGAGTTGGTACTCGCCATTAGAAGAGTTCTTAGCAGTTATTCGTAGTCGTGTCATCATGATGAAAACTACGTAGAAAGTAGGAACCAGAATTGGGAGTCAAAGTATAATTTGAAGTTTTGCTTGTGAAGAACCAAGACTGGATGGAGGATAAGAGTTGGTTATGTTGTACTCAAGGAGCATTGGCCTCAAGGTGGAAGCCAGCGACGAAATCCATACTTTTTAAAGAAACAGAGGGATTGGCTGACGCTAAGTCGGCCAATCTCAAATAGTATTGCAGGGAATATTTTCGCGAAGAGGGCTCTCAACATCGACAAGTGGCACATAATTAGTGGTCAACCCAGTTAACTAATTCTTTCTTTTTTTCAAAAAATACTTTGAAGTATTTTTAAGTATTTTTTGTTTTTGTTTTTTGTTTAATGACCCCTTGATTTGTGAGATATTGTTTTTCAATTATAGGACCCCGTAAACAACAAAAAACAGTCACATTCGCGACAGACAAATTATATAGATATTCCCCATACGAAATCTTCAATCTGATTTAGTTTCACAATTTGAAAACATTCCATGATCTGCGACATGTAATTCTCCTTCAAAAAAGCGAGATTTCTGTCTTCCGAATCAAGAGCCAAGATGGTGCGGTACCACTCTGAGAGTTACATGCCGCAGATCATGGGTGCCATCTAGTTTTATTTTTATTTTCTTCAACTGTTGAACAAGCGCGCTCGCTCTCTCTCTCTCTGTCCAACCTTTTTCTGGGGAAGTAGCCACACCCGTCCGAGTTCATAGTCTTAGAAGGGTCGCCTCCAGAGTTGCCAATCAAGCAGTAGGCCTAATACTACTATGAAGTACAGATTATCTAATTACGAATGAGAATCTAAAACCATGTCAATCTACATTGAAATGGTTTGTACTCCAACATCTGTTAGACCTATCCAGGGAACTCTCCCACTCTGAAATTTCCAATCTTTCATTTACATTATAAACTAACAGACACTAGAATTAAGTCTATCCTCCCAGTTATACAACTCTTCATCGTTCTACCTCTAATACCGAGACCTCTCCATCAACTCATGTACATAATATTTTCATCGTTTTAGTAGAGTGGTCGTTTCTAGGCGTTAAAATCTCCTCTTGAAGGATCGGTTACACACTTTGGGTCCATCCGCGACGACTGTGCAACTTCTTTTTTTGTGCTTAAGTATTCGCCGCAAGAAGTTTGGTAAGAGCCAAAGCTCTTCATCCAAACGCTAACCTGTGAAAATCCATAGATTTATTTGATTCTTTTGTGTATGTTTCTATGGGTTGATTACTTTGTGTTCTTGGGTTTGGTAGAGGGCCTTAAGATAAAAACCTGTCCACAGCATAAGATTACAATTAGATCACAAATTATGTCCAAGTGGCCAATAATACCCATAGTCTTAACTATTACATCATTAACAGACATACATCTGTAATATTACTTAAACCAAACCAATCCGAGCCTTATGTCCTAATCACTTGGGGTCGACATCTGTAATATTGCTTCATGCAAATATATGTGTGTATATATAATATACGCACACGTTTGATAGAATATTAACCAAGTATAAAAAAAGAAAGTAACACTAGTTGTCACCATCATCATCTCTCTCTCTCTCCGCGCAACTCATTGCCGGCCATCCCATTCTGGCAGCTCACCCTTGAAGGCCGGTAATCTCTCTCTCTCTCTCTCTAAGAAAAATATTTATCTACGAAAAAGAGCAAAATTTTCCCTTACAAACATCTACAAGCATTATTTAACTGCAAAAGTTTGTAGTTAAAAATTTTCATCCAAAAAACAACCAGAAAATTTTGATTGATCGCTAAAATTCCATAGAACTTCGATTCAAACAGGGAGGATCGGATAGGATCGGACAAGGCAGAAGGTCCATCCCTAAATCATCATAATTGTACTGTTATACGAAGATCAACATTGGATCTTTAAGTTAAGATGGAAAATTTCAAAAAATAACCTTTGAACTATCACTCTGATGTCCCATAGACTTCTGAACTTCAATCAATGTTAATAACACCTTTTGAACTTTACGAGATTTGATGAAGTACACCCACACCGTCCAATTCCGTCAACTTGTAGACGGTGCATGCTCACGCGTCTATCTTCACTCCCTTTGGCCCAGGAGAAAGTGTTTCCCTTCCACTCGCGAAATGACACCCGTGACCTGTCCAAAACCCTCAAACTCTTACTTCTCTTCCGTATTCATCTTCTTCATCCCAAGGTGGTTCTAGATAGATGAGTTCTATGCAGAGGTTCTAAATGTTAGATGCTTATGCCTCTCTGCTTTCATATTACTGTCACATTGCACAAGTCATCTATACAGCTTCTAAATATTTCTTCATTCACTGAGCTCGTAGTACCCAATCTCCGTAGTCAGATTAGGCACAAAAGAACTACAAGTCTACAAACGATGACGATTATGGCAACGACACTTATGTTTTTTTTCGCCAAAAAAAAATAGAGCTAAGAACACATACACTCAAGTTTAATTGTGTGCTTGTTTAATTGCTAGAATCTAAAGTTTACAAAACACTCGAATGACACTGTAATAATTTTCGGTACACTATAGAAATTGAGGATACTTTTTCATCTCAGTACATCTTTATCTGTAGAGAGTAACGAATAGTTAGAACTGTCAAAACTCTGTACTGTTTTCTTGCATTTTACGCTAATGCTAACGCAAGAAGTGCCACAATCTTAATTTTATAAAAGTTTGGGTTCATGATCTAGAGTATCCAGAAAGTATCAAACTCTGTGACAAAAAAAGTTTACATCCTGGATACTTTTGGGAACACGTATCGTATCCTCAAGTATCAGAATCCTATGCGGATAATGATACGACTCCCATGTAAACGTATCCGTGCTTCATAGACCAGAACAACACGATGGAATCAATGGTATGACCAGCACAGGTGGAAATCTAAGTTATTCAAAAGACCACTATTGGTTCAGAAACAAGTCTAGCTTTAACTGGTACTGGGCTAAAACCCATATTAAGTCTATGAGCTGTTTACAATAGAAGCCTGATAGTAATCCAATATAACTAGAAAAACATTAAGAAAGAGAGATTCTTCGGTTCACTTGGAAAGCTCATGTTATCATCAATGCGATTAACTAAGTTCAAAACTCTGAACAATGTGTTGTATCGTTACCAAACCAAACCGAGCCTTGTGTTCCAATCAATCAGGGTTGGCTACATGAATCTTGTTTTTCCATTGAGCTCTCATATTAGGATTCATGTCATAAAGATCTAAATGGGCTTTTACGTGCTGGATGTCAGCTAACTAACACAAGACCCTTCTCCTTCATCAGGGCTTGGGACCGGCTGTTAAAAAGATAAGACTTTAACCACGGCACTGGCGGAGTTAACAATATGTTGTATAGTTGAGAAATAAAAAACAGCCTGTAAGTTGGAATGAAAAGACTTGAATCCTGAATAGATGACCTAACAGCAGCCAAGAAACAGCAAGATGTCAATATACTTGGCCGGGTACCATTCCTGAAATTTTAAATGTACATTGTGGCAGAAAGCTTGAATGCTAAAACTTCATATGCTTTCATGAACCTGACATGAAAATCAAAAGGAGCATTCAGAGGAGATAAAATAGAAGCGAAAAATAACGAGTTTACCAACAGAGTTAATACACTCACTCGTCATCTGAATCCTTATAGAAGTGAAGCCTCCGGTGGACATGAAATGTTAGAATCACCCGTGATGGTCAGGGATTGGATCTATACCTTCAGAACCCTCCAAAACCTTCACGACCGTGGACATACAGGGCCTTCTATCATGGGTTTGCAGACACCATATTCCAATCTTCATCATCTTTATTGCTTCTTCTTTATGCTGCCAGATATCCTCGTCTTGATCATCGATGAGATCGTATAGTTGATCCTCTCCTGCCTTCGTTTGCACAATCTCAACCAAAGGCATAGATTCTTGATCAGATTTGTCTAAATTCTTCCTCCCACAGATAGTTTCCACGATGACAACCCCAAAGCTATAGATATCAGCTTTAACTGAGATATGCGAACCCCTATACATTTCAGGAGCTAGATACCCTATTGTTCCCTTCAATGACGTCAACACTAGGCTATGGGTCCCATCAATCAATCTTGCTAAGCCGAAATCAGAAATCTTGGCGTTGAAATCTCTATCAAGAAGGATATTTTGAGGTTTGATATCAAAGTGAATTATATTCTTATGACAATCCTCATGGAGGTATTGAAGTCCCTTGGCCACACCATAAATGATCTTCTGCCGAGCTTTCCAGTCAAGAGTTCTTTCTTTGTCTCGGTCGAATATCCATTTATCTAATGACCCATTGAACATGTGCTCGTACACCATAAGCCTATTTGATTTCTCAGCGCAGTACCCAATCAGCCTCACCAAATGGAAATGTTCAACTTTTCCTATTGTGTTAACCTCCGCCAAAAATTCTTTTCTTCCTTGGACTATTGAATCCAATTGTTTCACTGCAACTTTGATACCATCATGTAAGACCCCTTCAAACACAGCCCCAAACCCTCCTTCGCCAAGCTTGGTCTGGAAATTCTGTGTGCAAATGTGCAATACTTCAACTCTTCAAGTGAGAACTTAGTCAATGATTGTGTAACTTGATCATCACTTTCTTCCCCAGCATTATCTGTGTGCTTTAGCTTTCTGTAACAGTAGCACATTCCACCTATAAAAGTAACAACTAGTAGGCCACCAACAAGATGAGGTACCAATACCAGTAACAAAGATGCAAGTTTATTTCGGCTGGGCACTTTCTGAGCCTTGATAGATGCATAGGAACTAAAATTTTCACTCGAGGTCATGAAAGAATAAAGCTCATCTGATTGCAAAGAACAATTACCTGATGAGACATCTGAATCATACCGAAACAAGGCAGCTTTGCAAGAGCAATTGTTCAAACATGCCTCTTTGCATTCATCTATGGCCAATTTTATCTCATGTCGCTTGCCACCTTCAAATGCAATCAATGTCCAATATATTTGACCGTATCTAATTTTATAACGTAATACAGGTAGTGATGTGAGCAATTCGTGTTGCCCAACCTTTTTGCATTTGAATATTATGTGAGTAGAATGTTGAAAACTTTCTCACTCTTAATTTTTTTAATCAATGGCTCATTCCCCTCAGTCTTGGTTTATGTTAATCTACTTCACTTGGCTAAGTTCTGTTTGTCTACAACAAAGCAAAGCTTTTTGCTGATTTACCGAGAGTCCCTCTAATGGCTTTCTTGATTTCTTCGTAGCTTGCAATCTGAAAAATTCTTAGAACTTTCTGTTTCCTTTTTTATTACCTTGTACTTTTTTGAAGATTTTTGTCGGCCTCATTTCATTCAAAAATCATGTCCCATGGCCCTTTTTAAAGAGCTGCTGAATTCGGAGTTACAAACAGGTATAAGTCATATGAGGAATTCTACCCGGGAAAAAAAAAAAAAAAAAAAGACATACGAGGAACTTAACGTATTTTGAAAATTCTTGTAATTGCCGTTTGACTTAGAAATGAAACTTCCATGTTCAAAAGAAGCACTGTGAATAAAGTCTGACCTCCAATGTACTAAAACACAGCATGAGGCTCGTGTCTAGGAAAAAATCAACATTTTAAAGCAGACCGAAAATTGATTCGGGTATAGTGCCAGTCATATAGATGATCAAATGGTGTTTTACTGTGGTTTTTAAAAGAACTCTCTCTCTCTCTCTCTCTCTCTCATCTGTAGCTTTCAAGAATTCCAATCTCCCCATGAGCATTAAACAAAGATGATTATCCCTACAACTACGATGACTGCAGATTTAGTGACTGCACACTAAATCAATGGTACAAAAGGTGCACGTCAGAGCATCTTTGAACCAATTCTTCATTTTGAAATTCAATCACTTCCCTCGTTCTCATTAGATTTACATTACCTAAACCTCATCGAAACATCCAAATCCACAAACTAACTTCCCCCGACCCTCATAAACATTTTGAAAATTTAAGCAAATATATATACATATGTGCATTGAAAAGCCAGACTCTTTTTTTTTTTTTTTTTATGAGTATAAATCACAAAAAAAAGTCCAGACTTTAGTTGCATTGGATCACGATGAATTGTCTACAAAAAAACTACTAGGTATTTCAATCTCCAAATACAAATTTGTGCAGCAAAGAGGCCACTGAATCATCATGTATGAATTACTCACTGAGCTTTGATGGAACCCTAAAACACGAGGCGATTGATTATCATTCGACTACTTTCTGTACCGCATTGGACGGCTTCTCCGGTAATTGAACGGACTTCCGTTGAATATCTCTCCACTTGTTGATCGCCGCCGTACATATGACTGAAACAAAATCGCCCAAAAGGATTTCTAATTACAACAATGCTGAATACTATCAACATATTCCAACCACACACATAAAATCAATACAAATTGATCGATAGTAGAGGCGTAAGGGAGAAGAAGAGGAAGAAGATCATTACATCCGGCGCCGACGAAGTAGAGCAGGCGAACGAGCTTTGGGCCGGCGGGGCCCACCACCTCTTCTCCGGTCATCTCTCTCTCCTCGCTATTTTTTGGGAAACGAAACAGAGGTTAATTTTTAAAGGTGTGCTAATTCAGCACGAACTCGCGTTTGACAGACGCGAGGTACTTCAAAACGACGTCACCCTGGTTCGTTCAGACTTCGCAGGTGGAACATGAGAAGTCAATTGAAACTCTGTAATTGGTAAATTGTGAACTCAATCTTGTTTATTTATATAATCGAAACTGTTCAAACTGCAGATCTTGTCAGTAAGATATACCATGATAAAGACTATGTTAATCTAACATTGATTAGTTGATAATCGGAGACGATTTGGGAGAATTTAATTTTGGTAAAATAGAATTGACCTCACCTGATTAAATCCAATATCAATATGGTGTCTCCCCCTGATCAAAAAAAAAAAAAAATGGTGTCTCCCCAAAGTGTAATTCGCAAATTGTGAATTCATTCTGGTTTATTTTCAAGATCGAAACTGTACAAGTTGTAGAGAGTGTCAAGAAGACAAATCATGTCAAACATCATATCAATCGAATGCTGATTAGCTTATAATCGAAGATGATTTGTGTGAAATTATTTTTACGAAAATAGATTTGGACACACGGGATCAAACCCAATTATGTTATCCACGCGCCGCCGTCTCGCATCCTGGAAACACGACTTAACTACCAGTTCTTTTTTTAAAATTGGCCACAGCCATAGACTGATTGATCAACCAGGCCATCTAAAATTGGCCACAGACATAAACCCAATTATGTTATCCACACTTTCCACCCCACTCAGCCTCCCCACCGCCTCCGGTATGAAACCTCATTGCCTCTTTGTACTGCATTTCTTTGGGTTTTTTTCTGTGCATTTTTTCGTTGATTTTTAGTTTCTTTTTCTAGCTAGCTATTCACATGTCATCTTCAAGCACTGGAAGCATTCTTAAGGCTAGGAGCAAAAAAGTGCAGGTGTGGAGCGAATGCCATTTTACGAGTGACCAGTAATGAGAAGAACAAAGGCAAGTTTTATTATGCGCGCCCACATGAAAAATGTGAAATGTGGGAGTGGTAAAAAGGAGAAAGGCATGATGGGTTCCTGAACAAATGCCAAGGTCAACAATAGAAGTCGAACAAGAGAACCAAACCAAACCAAACCGAGCCCTGTGTCCCGATAAATTGGAGCTTGTTGCTGACGTTGGTTGTGTCCCAATCGATTGAAGTTTCTTTTTGCGGGTATCGTTTGTATCAAATCGATATATTGCTGGATGTTCTCTGTTTTCTTTGAGTTGTCCGTTTTGTACATAATTTGCTAGGATATGGGTGTAACCTAATTGAGATGCATATTTCTATCTATGACGCTGACTCACAACCCTTTCTCAACGTACCCGGTATCGTGCTATTAATGTTTTTTTTCTTTTCCCTTTTGCCGATTAAACCATAAAGGAGTGTAAAAATTTACTAGTGATGCAACATTCTCTAGTATTTTTTGAATTTTTTTGGACGGATACCAAGCAATGGCGTTATGAAAGAGCATCTATTCTAATATATAATGGGACAGCACCAGCTTGGTGTCTCCCATTTTTGAAGTCGTCCTGTCACAAAAGTGACTTCTATAATCTTTAATTTTTGAGGAATTCGAAATAGTAATCAATTTAAAACCACCTATCATAACCGCCACCCCACTATCTCCACCTATCCTAAAAATGTGCACACACATAGTGTGTGCCCACCCTCTAGTAAAAATAGCACCGCTACAAGTTGGAATCTGGTGCACTAAATACAACCCTTGTGAAAATCAAGTTTAAAGGAGTCATATGACGAACAAGGATCCCTACCAGTATCTGAAAAATAAAATGCAGCTTAGGGCCAACGGGGTGATGGGGCTTATGAAATTATCATGTGATAAATTTCAAAAGCCTCTTTGCAAACGCGACTTCACCAGGATGCTCAAACTCTTCATCGTCGTCCTCTTCATCGTCATAGTTGTCCATGCCATTGGATTCTACCGGCGTCTGTTCCGGTGTCCCATTCACCTCCTCTTCACTCAGTACCATATTGTCAACTACTAGCTTGCTTGAAGTGTCAACATTGCCATCCTCAGCACCTGCTGTGGTTTCAAACTGACAAGGGCACAATAACATAGTCAGCTCTCGCTTTATGTATATCCAAGAACATGCAACTGCACTACCACAGATCAGACCAATCACTTATTTTATCGTCAATTCCGTATATACAGGGAGAGCACCAGTTTGGTTTGGTGTCTCCCATTTTTGAAGCCCCGTAAAAAAAGGCAGAATCTTGGAAGCAGGAGCAAAGGGTGGGAGTCCTAACCACGATGCTCAGAGTTGCTGCCATGATAGCGATACTCGTGTATGCCTCATCCCCGGCGGGTGAGCTCGTACAACTAAGCTAATCAAGACGGCATGAGATAGAAGATGAATTTTGAATAATTGCATAAGCGCGGGGTCCTCCTAGTGATTTCTATAATTGCCCCTCTAAAATTTAAGTATTTATGATAATTTCATTGAACAATTGTTATGGAAAAATAGTAATCAATTTAAAACCACCTATCATAACTGCCACCCCGCTATCTTTGCCATCCTAAAATGTGCACACATAATGTGTCCCACATTCTAGTTAACATATAAAATAACACCAATATCTATACTGTCTTATATAGATTTCATCAATGAGTTATAATCCAACTAATTCCTTATATCATCACCACAGCACTCCAACCTGACAGAATGATTCTACACTAGTGTGCAATACATGAAAGTCAAGAAAAACTCCATATCGTGTGGGGCTTTGGTCTCATTTAGGGTTATGCGCATAAAAGAATTTGAATTAGGACAAAAAAATAATGCGGCTTTTCTATTAGCCAAACCACCCTAAACTACATTGTATATAAACCAATATCTGCACATAGGTCAATGAATATATGGAAACTGAATCCCTAATCGGTCGCCATCGAAATTGAAGTAGTCGTAAGGCAATGGAGAAGGGAAAAAGATCAAAAGAAAACGCAAGCAGAATCAAAAGTGAAATGCAAAAGTGCGGTAGGTTTACGGGTTAACTTGGCCATGAAAATCAACAATCCTAGACTCCTAGTGACGTAAAGACTAAAAGTGCATCAACTTCAATTATTCAGTAGTTCGGGAGCACCATTCCAGACCTCTACTATGCAGCTTCTAAGAGAGGTAAACGAATTTCAAGCACAAAATTCATGGCAAGGGACTAGAAGAAGATTTGTTCTCACCATGGCATAGACTGCTGGGAGGACAGGGAAGATTGAGATGCCAGCCTGAAGGAAATAGCCTTGGAAAACAAGAAAAACAGCAACCGCAGTAGAATGAGCCACAATCCACCTTGCCAAAACCAAAGAATCCCGGCTAGATGCTACCACCATGAATGCGAATACGCAAGCGATGGACATGCACGACAGAGAACCAACAAAGAACCAATTTCCTCCGGCTATTAGGCGGGCTGACGCATGAATCCACACACAAATACAGAACGCAATATCAGTTCTGCATTGTTGACGTAAAGCTTTGGAGATGAATTTTTCTACCTGGGCAGGGCTAAATTTTACCGGTATCCATGTAATTACAGCACAAAGGCTGGCGAAACCGGAGTAAACATACCAGCGAATCGGCTGATCAATATCGAAAGGATGGGTACCCAAGACCGGGGTCAAAAAGTCCATCCTTTTCCAAGCCGCAGGGGAACAAAAGGCTAGATCATCGAGACCAAAGAGCAGCAACTGGAAGAACATCATAACGAAACCAAGTGCTGTGCCTCGGTACAGAGTTTGCCGCATGAAATCCGCCTCATCCATTCTTTCTCTGAAACTCACGTACAGGAAAAAAACTCTCAGTTAAAGGTTTATTTGAGTCTGCCTATGTTCTTACGTACCACCTTGCACTACAAGGTTTCCGGTTCTGCTCATAGTATTTTGATTAGCTCCCCTGTTGGTTTCCTAGTAGGACTCTAAGTCTCACGCTGGTTGTGTTTCTAGACTTTTTGTTCATCCAATGTATCCCAGTACGCCCTGTAGTGCACCTTGCACTACAGGATTTCCGGTTCCACTCACAGTATTTTGATTAGCTCCCCTGTTAGTTTCCGAGTAGGACTCGAAGTCTCACGCTGATTGTGTTTCTAGACTTTTTGTTCATCCAGTGTATCCCAGTCCTAGACTCCTGGCCGGGTTATATATATTTTTTTTTGATCGACAACAAATTTATTGAGGAAAAAGGACTCCTCGATCATCGTTGCTATGTTCCCAAGATTACCATTGCGCTGAAATTGGATAAGTTGTCGACCGTAGCGATGACTTCAAAATCGAATTTACCTCATCTTGGTCTCTGTTGAGTGAGATGCAATCAAACGGGTAAGAAAATCTTCCGGTGGAAATCTCTGTAAATGGTACGGGATATTCTCATCAATCAATCATCTATCTATCTATCTATATACTATGGAAATGTGTCTGAGCCTCCAAACCCCCAATCCTTAATTCCTAGATCTCCTCACCATTTCCGTATTGCTGCGAAAAGGTGAAGTTTACAAATCAATCCATACGTTGTAAGTCCACCGCTATATCTTTCTCATGTATCTTTACTTCCCCTATATCTTTACTTCCCCCACAGTCCCTCCCCTAATTAACGAAATTGATTCGAGTTTTGTTCCGCAAATTTTGAAAGCAATAGGCTATGTTCAAAAACTACACTGCATTAGGAGATTGCTCAGTTCACTACAATATTTGGTTAGTTCTCATCAATTGCTCAAAGGTTGCTTAGCAAAAAAAAAAAAACTGCTCAAAGGTTAAAAAAAATTGTATTCATGCACTTTTCTTGCCTCTTTCTTTAATATTCTCACATTCCCTTTCCTAATGGTGTTTTTTACTTTTTTGTCTCTAGATTTTGATTAACAAATTGTGATCACCAACATTTGGTTTCAGTGCTCAAATTCTCTTCCTCTGCTTCTACCCATCTGTAGTGGGCCGAAATATCCGAAGGTTCAAAGGGTTCATTGAGATGCCCTTGTGGACCCACAATACAGTTGTCTCAATTCGTCTGCATGAAAAGGGTCAAACCTGACACGTCACCCCCGGTCATCCACCGAACGATAGACGGTCCTACGACTGCTTACCGAGCGCAAGTCGCCCCTCCGAGCATAGTGAAACGCTCTTGTTCGGTGAAGGGCTTGTTTACTCGGAAAGACATCTTCCATTCAGACAGAAGGATGTTCAACGAGCAGATGTCATCCTCGGCAGGTTCTAGCGTTCGGAAGGTTTCCTCGGTTGAGGCGGTGGAGGAATGTTCTAAAGCGGTGGGGGAACGTTCTAGAAGCTTCTGCTGATGGAAGCGAAGATAAGCATGCTCACCTTTCTGATAACCGATTTGACGTTTCTGACATTGACCCACATGGGTCCACATGGGTCTGCAGATCTTGAAGGGCGGTATCCATCGAGTGCTTCTGACACATGACGTCATCCGAGCGTAGAAACGCGCGTGCAGTGCACTCCCACCTTGTTCAACACTCCAGACCTCTGCCTATAAATAGCAAAGTACCCCTTCTGGGGAAAGGGTTAGACTTCTTCTCCCCTAAGCATATTTTTCCTACCAAACTCCTTCTTCTTCCTCCCTCCGATTCTAACTAGATCGTCGGAGCTTCTACCCGGAGGAACACCACCCTCCGGTTTGCAGGTACACGGCGTCGCCGGTCAAAGTCATCACGGTTCAAGCAACAAGAAGGGGTTCAGGAGGTTCAAGGATAAATCACGCCCCCACACCATCAAATTGTGAGTGAAACAAAATTCGACCCACGTTTCACCCTTTCATTTGAAAGGGTCTGGAAAGAAAAAAAACAGTCTCCCCGTGCCCATATGCATGGTTGTTTTAATTATTTCGTTAGCAGTGAATCTAAATAAGTCTTCTTACTTGCACAGGTCGTACATCGACGCATTGTTTCATAGGATTGTCCTTATTCACAGTTTCTGTTTGTAGGAAATATAAGAATAGAAATAATCAAGGGGCCATGGTTCATTGTGCATTTCCAAAGGGGGTTTCACTGTCTTTTTTGTGCTCGACAGAATGCTTCACTCATCTTTTATGTGCGAATTCATTTGGCAGGTTTAAGGTTTTGACAATTGAAAGCAATTCGGATCTCGCACTGCTTAGTTCTACTAACCACTAGGTATGATTTCCTTTCTGCTTCATATACCTATCTTTAAGTACTAATTTTACACCCACTTACCAGGAATTCAAGATACGTGTAATATTGTCATTTCCATGGGGTATTAGTTGCCACACCGCCAAAGCAATACTCTATCCAGTCCATTTGCTTGCATATATTCTACTATATTTTGTCTTTGTAACGTGTACACAAACAAGGGCAAAAAAGATAACTTAAACGCCCAAATTCCCCCAAGTCTAAGACTGAATTAGCATTTGTTTTGTTGTAAATATACAGCCCTCTCACGCGCCAAATTATTATTGTCATTTTTTTTAGTATGAAAATTATACCATTTAAACATTAAATTTTAAAATGTAGGATGTCGAGTTCTTCTTCATCAGGATCATATGGTACAAGTTTCGATACGTATGACCGCTATACTCAGCGAGGACGTCAAATCAAACCCTAGGATGAACGTGAACACCAAGGGAGACTCAAATGGCAAGCTGAAAAAAGCATCAAGCACGACATGAAGAAGGTGATTGAGGACTCCGCGATTGTCGAGGAAGGGAAACAGAAGCAACTGGTGTGTCACCGCATAAAGAATCATATCCGGAAGTACCAGGAAGCATATCGGATTCTGAAGGATGATGTGAAGTACAATAAATTGAGAGCAGAGGTTTTGGCTCAGCCATATGTTTCCTACCGCCAAGCTTCACCCGAGAGCGTGAGATCTCATTACTCCGGACCATCGGCACCACCCCCGGTCTACATTGACATATCTTCAGTTTCGAAAGACGAAGATCTAGAGGAACCACCATTCGATGAATAGATTCGGGTTGTCTTAGAGCCGGAGGGTAGGATGAAAAATGTCTAGAACTATTGTGTAGCATGACATAGTAGTTTGACTTTATTGTTATTTAATCGGTGTAGGAAAAATTCAAACCATGTTTGCCTTCTTTGAGTTGTACATTTTTGTTGTTGTTACTAGCGTTCAACCCGCTCTATGCACGGGCAAAATTAACCCGTTCTAGCGTTGTGCCCGTTCGAACCTACTTTTATTAATTGTCCTGTGCATCGAACGGGCACAACGCTAGAACGGGTTAGTTTTTCCCGTGCATAGAACGGGTTGAACGCTAGTAAACAGCAACAAAAATGTACAACTCAAAGAAGGCAAACATGGTTTGAATTTTTCCTTCACCGATTAAATAACAATAAAGTCAAACTACTATGTCATGCTACACAATAGTTCTAGACATTTTTCATCCTACCCTCCGGCTCTAGGACAACCCGATTCTATTCATCGAATGGTGGTTCCTCTAGATCTTCGTCCTCCGAATCTGAAGTTATGTCAATGTAGACCAGGGGTGGTGCCGATGGTCCGGAGTAATGAGATCTCACGCTCTCGGGTGAAGCTTGGCGGTAGGAAACATATGGCTGAGCCAAAACCTCTGCTCTCAATTTATTGTACTTCACATCATCCTTCAGAATCCGATATGCTTCCTGGTACTTCCGGATATGATTCTTTATGCGGTGACACACCAGTTGCTTCTATTTCCCTTCCTCGACAATCGCGGAGTCCTCAATCACCTTATTCATGTCGTGCTTGATGCTTTTTTCAGCTTGCCATTTGAGTCTCCCTTGGTGTTCACGTTCATCCCAGGGTTTGATTTGACGTCCTCGCTGAGTATAGCGGTCATACGTATCGAAACTTGTACCATATGATCCTGATGAAGAAGAGCTCGACATCCTACATTTTAAAATTTAATGTTTAAATGGTATAATTTTCATACTAAAAAAAATGACAATAATAATTTGGCGCGTGAGAGGGCTGTATATTTACAACAAAACAAATGCTAATTCAATCTTAGACTTGGGGGAATTTGGGTGTTTAAGCTATCTTTTTTGCCCTTGTTTGTGTACACGTTACAGCGACAAAATATAGTAGAATATAAGCAAGCAAATGGACTGGATAGAGTATTGCTTTGGCGGTGTGGCAACTAATACCCCATGGAAATGACAATATTACACGTATATTGAATTCCTGGTAAGTGGGTGTAAAATTAGTACTTAAAGATAGGTATATGAAGCAGAAAGGAAATCATACCTAGTGGTTAGTAAAACTAAGCGGTGCGAGATCCGAATTGCTTTCAATTGTCAAAACCTTAAACCTGCCAAATGAATTCGCGCTTAAAAGATGAGTGAAGCATTCTGTCGAGCACAAAAAAGACAGTGAAACCCCCTTTGGAAATGCACAATGAACCATGGCCCCTTGATTATTCCTATTCTTATATTTCCTACAAACAGAAACTGTGAATAAGGACAATCCTATGAAACAATGTGTCGATGTACGACCTGTGCAAGTAAGAAAACTTATTTAGATTCACCGATAACGAAATAATTAAAACAACCATGCATATGGGCACGGGGAGACTGTTTTTTTTTCTTTTCCAGACCCTTTCAAATAAAAGGGTGAAACGTGGGTCGAATTTTGTTTCGCTCACAATTTGATGGGTAGAAGCAGAGGAAGAGAATTTGAGCACTGAAACCAAATGTTGGTGATCACAATTTGTTAATCAAAATCTAGAGACAAAAAAAGTAAAAACACCATTAGGAAAGGGAATGTGGGAATATTAAAGAAAGAGGCAAGAAAAGTGGATGAATACAAATTTTTTTAACCTTTGAGCAGTTTTTTTTTTTGCTAAGCAACCTTTGAGCAATTGATGAGAACTGAGCAATCTCCTAATGCAGTGTAGTTTTTGAACATAGCCTCTCGCTTCCAAAATTTGCGAAACAAAAACTCGAACCAATTTCATTAATTAGGGGAGGGACTGTGGGGGAAGTAAAGATACATGAGAAAGATATAGCGGTGGACTTACAACGTATGGATTGATTTGTAAACTTCACCTTTTCGCAGCAATACGAAAATGGTGAGGAGTTGTGTAGAGACCCGTAATTTCAGAAAAATATTTAAGGGTTTATTTGATATTCGAAATTGAGGAAAATATGAGATTTATTGAATTTATTTGATTTGGGGCCAATGTGATATAATTGATGTTGAGCAAGTGTGAGTGTAATTTTGATTGGGTGCTAGTATATATAGGTGGGTGTGTGTATAGGATCAAAATCCCCCATCTCATTCTCTCTTATCTCTCACGTCTCTCTCTCTCCCTCTCCCTTCGGCTCTCACTCTCTCTTTTGCTCTCCCACCGAAAAACACCACCAAAGCTCAAAATCCAAAGAACTCAACCCTCTCTCCACCTGCCTCACGTGCCATTGAGTTCGTAGTTTGTCCGGTTTGGCTCGGAGAGGAGTATTTTGGGCGTATTACAAAGTTTGAGTTCAAGGGTTCACGTGGCCCGATCTCTTTGCGTGTTTGCTCTCCAACTTCGAGGTAGGGATTTCTTACTCTCTCTACATGTTTATGAGTTGATTGTGTACCATAATCGTGCCCTAGTTGGTCGAATTTTAAAGATATGCTCGTTCTTAGATTTCTACAGAATCGCTGCTCGTAACGTATCTATATCGATACAACCTTTTTGGCTATATCCATACCAGCTGCTTATCCTGAATCCAGTAGCATCATAAGCTTGTTGTATCGATACAACCTTTTTGGTTGTATCCATACCAGGATCTTATGGGATAGTTTTGCCAATGTTGTTCCCACTTCGATTGTTTTGACCCCCGATCACTTCTAACACTCTCCAATCACATTCTAATCATCTCTAAACTCGATGGCTCGCGTTCCAATGATTTGTTGTTCGTCCCCACCCTTTTTGGCTCTCATTATAATCATCTCTAAACTAAATGAATATGATGCTCGTTCCTTTGTTTATGCATTCGGGTTGTTATGTGAGCATTGTGGTATGGTTTTTCATGAATGATATGGTCTCGTAAACGGCGTATGTGAAGACAAGGTTGATTATTGAATAAAATGGTGAATGAATCATGAGCGTAAAGTGATAAGTTGACACGTGATGCCATATAGTACAAGGAATGGGTTTAGATATCAAGTTTGGGGATGGGATGGAAATATGAGTTACACTAGAAAAGAAAATCAATTTCCCTTATCTATATTCTTGCAATTAAGAGCTTAGAAACATGTATGACTAAATGCGAGACAGATGGTTTGGAATGGACATACGGGGTCTTACATACCCGGAACGTTTTGAGATATACGGGGTCCGAGACCCGGAATGTGAAATGGATGTATAGGATCACGATCACCCGGAATGCATAGTGGGTATACGGGGTCCGAATGCCCGGAATGTCCTTAGGTCCACCATTCAGTGTGCCGCTAGTAAAGGAGCTACTTGAGCTCATATTTGAGATCAACGGGGGGAATATACGAGGTCCTCAATGCCCGGAATGTGTGTCCCTTAATATGGAAGCATGTGAAATAGAACCTTGAATAGAAAAGAATTAATAGAATGATTAATGGATTAGGTAATGACAGCGAAGTGTTCCTTGAGTCTTGGATTCCCGGCATGATATTGGTGTCTGATTGTATTCTCTCTTGATATCTGAGACTTTGTTTCTTAAATGCTCATCTTGGTGCTTTATCTATCTCATATTCATATAGTTTGAGCAAAGATATCTCTACTGGACTAGTGTAGCTCAACCTATTATTATTTTTAGGTACACCTCAAGGGCATTGATATGGAGTGCTTGCCGTGCATATTTTGAAAGCTGACATCAATAAGTTACTTAGCATCTTGTTTATTTTATTTTGGGAAGATATGATGTAACCTTCATTATCACTCTTTTGACTTGAAACTTATGTAAACTTCTTAGCTTTCAACTTTAATTGTAATTAAGTTATATTTGGGCCAGTGTGCCAAGGATGTAATCTTCTGAAATACTTGGAACAGGACATGTACTTTGATCATGTGGAAATAGAAAATCTCTTTTGGGGTATTCCCCAATGTGTCGTGAGCCCCAATTTTTCAAAATTTGCGTGTTGGAGTGTCGATATCGTCTTGGTGACACGTCCCATGCCTGCGCTACATATTCAACAGTATCTGTCCTAATTATTATGAAATGTTAGTTATGAGTCGTATGACTTATCTGTTCTGATTATGATCGGCGTTATAGAGCGTTTGTGCTAGTTAACCACTTACCTAAAAACCATAAGATGATCACCATAGCCTCAACAAGGTGCGGGTGGGACTGAGTGACCAAGGGGCCTCCACACAACATCTGGTCGAAGAGCCCTACTGCACGCAAGCAGGATTAATTCGAACCCCAGACCGTGTGGGAGGGATGGAAGTCACGGAATTCCGCCCCTGCTCCTTGGCCATCTCGGCTACCACCTCGCAGTTTCTTCCATATTTCTATAAAGAATGGAGCTGATTCTTATCTCGGCCTTCCTTTTGGCGGCATACAAAAAGAAAAAACTACTTCAAATTATTCACGACACCTTCCAAAGTGCCTCAGGAGAATGGCAAGGTCCAACTTTTTCTAAAGCAGGAAAGCGTACTCTCATAGGTTGCTTGGTATTCCTTGCTTTCTTAAACTACCATGTAATTTATTCATTTTCGTAAAAGGTTGATTTTGCATAGCTTTCTTCAATTCCCCCCCCCCCCCCCCCCCCCCCCCCCCGATACGATCGATTACTAGTTTGTTCTTAATGATAATTTTTTCCCCTCCAGTTCTGCATATGTGGGTTAGGACCCAACATGTTCACTTCTTGTTTGATGAGATGTCTCAACTAAATGCTTTGTTTTCCTCTGTGTTACTTGCCTCAAGCTGTACCAGTATTAATAGTGCACCTCATGCGCCGAAATCTAAGCCAGCCCACTGGTCCTTGGGTCCTGCTATTTACAACATCTGTAAGATTGAGGCTTAGTTTCCCAAAAGTGCTAAAGGGGCTTATTTTACTTCACAAAATACAAAGGAAAATAAGCCCCTTTAGCACTTTTGGGAAACTAAGCCTGAGTTGGATCTGTGGCATTGGTTATAGTAAGGCCTTGCCGGAAAGTGTTCATGCCTCTTATCATTAGTTGGGGTAGGCGCCATTTCTGGTGCTTTAGGCGATTGACTGGTAATGTTAAGGAGAAGGGAATCTCATACTTCATTACAAGACAGTCATTCGGGTGACTTAGGTTGGGAACTACTATTGATCGTTGAGCTGGGGCTTAAAGAGAGCAAGTGTTGTCTTCCTTGGAATTCCAGAAACTAATGAATACCCTGTTGATTGCTCGAGTCACCTAGGTGAAATTTTCTGGTCTTTGGTTTGAAATCGATAAGGTGGTTCTAGATATAAGTGTTCTACGCAACCCCCATTGGAGTCGCCCCTTTTTCCTGCTAAACACCCAACTTCACAAACTTGCAGAGGTTCTGAACGTTTCATGCTTGTGCCTCTCTGATTTCATGTTTCTATCACATTGCACAAGCCATCTATAGGGCTTCTAAGAATGTGCTTCTTACACTCACCTGATATAGTCTGATTAGGCATAAAAGTATAGCCTTACCACTACAAGTCTACGAACAAGATTATGACGACGACCCTTATGTTTTTTTCCCCAAAAAGAATAGAGCTAACACACATATACTCAAGTTTAATAGTTTACTTGTTTAATTTCTAAAATCTAAAGTTACGAAACACACCTACGACACAACAAGGATATTCCATATACTAGAAAAATAATTATACAACCCCATACTGTTTTGTTAAACTTTACTCTAATACTGATATACTCCACTATGCAAGAAGTTCCATAATCCTAATTTCGTAATAGTTAGGGTACATGATCTAGAGCATCTGAAAAGTGTCTCACTCTCCGACAAAAGAAAGTTATAATCGTGGGTACTTTTGGGATACGTCCCGTATCCTCAAGTATCTGAATCTAATACGGATAATGATACGACTCCCAAAAAAGTATCTGTGCTTCATAGACTAGATTCACTAGAACACAATGGAATCAGGGCTATAACCAAGCAAAGGTGGAAATCTGATTCAAGTAATTCAAAAGGCTACTATTGGTTCGAAAAAAAAGTCCAGACCAATGAAAAAATACTATTGCTCAAAATTTTAATTGTACATTGTGGCAGAAATAGCAGCCAATATGCAGCAATTTCTTATAGTATAGATGGCCTGGTAGTCTGGTACTATTGCTCAAAATTTTAATTGTACATTGTGGCAGAAAGCTTGAATGCTAAACCTTCATTTGTATTCATGAATCTGAAATCGAAATTACAAGGAGCATTTAGAGGAGATAAAATGAAAAAGGAAAAAATGTTGAGTTTACCATCTGAGTCATTTTACTGCATCATCTGGGTCTTGATAAAAGTGATGCCTCCAGCGGAATTGAACATTAGAATCAACTGTGATGGTCAGTAATTGAATCCATCTCTTCTGAACCTTCCAAAACCTTCAAGACCATTGATATACAGGGCCTTCTATCATGGGTTTGAAGACACCATAGTCCGATCTTCAAAATCTTTATTGCTTCTTCTTTGTGGAGCCAAATATCCTCGTCTCGATCATCGATGAGATTGTATAGTTGATCCTCTTCTGCCATCGTTTGCACAATGTCAACCAAAGGCATAGATTCATGAGATTCGTCTATGTTCTTCCTCCCACAGATAGTTTCCAAGATGACAACCCCAAAGCTATAGATATCAGCTTTAACTGAGATATGTAAGCCCTTATACATTTCAGGAGCCAGATACCCTATTGTTCCCTTCAACGATGTCAACACTAGGCTCTGATTCCTAACAATCAATCTTGCTAAGCCAAAATCGGAAATCTTAGCGTTGAAATCTCTATCAAGAAGGATATTTTGGGGTTTGATATCAAAGTGAATTATATTCTTATGGCGCTCCTCATGGAGATATCGAAGCCCCTTGGCCACCCCATGAATAATCTGCTGCCGAGTTTTCCAGCCAAGTGTCCTTGCTTTGTCTCCGTTGAATATCCATTGATCTAATGACCCGTTGAACATGTGCTTGTACACCAGAAGTCTATTTGATTTCTCAGCGCAGTACCCAATCAGCCTCACTAGATGGAAATGTTCAACTTTGCCTACTATGTTAACCTCTGCCAAAAATTCTTTTTTCCCGTGGACTACTGAATCTAATTTTTTCACTGCAACTTTGGCACCATCATGTAAAACCCCCTCAAACACAGCACCAAACCCTCCTTGGCCAAGCTTGATTTGGAAAACTTGCGTGCAAGATTTCAACTCTTCAAAAGAGAATTTGGTCAATGATTCTGTAACTTGGTCGTCACTTTCTTCCCCAGCATTATCTGTGCTTTAGCTTTCTGTAATGGTAGCACATTCCACCAATTAAAGTCATGACTAGTAGGCCACCAACAAGAGAAGGTACAACTATTGGAAACAAAGATGCAAGTTTCTTTCGACTGGGCACTTTCTGTACCTTGATTGATGCATAGGAACCAAAATTTTCACCAGAGGGCGTGAAAGTTGTCTGCACCCCTAACATCCTGATGGCCGATCATCCGGTAAAATTATTCGGTGCTCGGGGCCAATGGTCCTTGGCTCCTCAATGCCACACAATGTTGTCGGGCCTATCACCAACTTTGTTGCTACCGGCTGTGATGAGCACGGGATCAATGGTTCCAGAGCATTGAAAACGTGAAATGATGAAGGAGCCAAACCCGCCTCACTATTTTGCGCAAATGTGCTAAAAAAAAGGTAGTCTTTGGGCGGTCACCTGATTTTTACTTATTTTCTCTGGTTAAAGTTTCCAAACAGATATGCTTCCCTTTTGGGATGAATGAGTTTCAAGTACTTACAGAGCAAAATCTTGCAAATGCTGATTTGGGGTGCTGAACAAGAATTTCTCTTGTTTTGATGGATTTCAATTGCTTGAATCTTTCAAAGAAGAATCGATGCCTCTTCGGCTGCTCCAGCAGAGACTCATTCCAAAACTTCATAGGTTTCTATAAAACTCTTTTGCTCCTGGATTTCAGCCCACAGCTGTGTTTTCTCAGGAGATGACTCGTTAAACCGTTTCTTCAAATCCAAGACCACCATCTGATCAGCAGCTTGGATCCCATCAGCATCGTAAGGAGATTGAGCAAACTGCTACTGGGAATACGGTGCTTTAACTGTCGAACTGATTGCAAACAATTTAGACACAAAGGCTTCCTCGGCCATTTTGTGCCTGAGCTTTTCATCAACATTGCCATCAAAGACATCATTGCTTGATCTTTTCTTGAAACATAGTTTTCTTATGAAGTCCAATAACCGAAGCAACACCGGTTGCTGCTTGACTGTGGAAACTCTTCACAAAAGTCCGTGCCAAAAGGCTGTTAATTGTCCGATCAACTGTTTCCATCTGAAGCAACAGATTTAAAAAATGATTATATGATAAGAGGGCGGAGATTGATCAGAAATAGCTCGACTGATTTCAGGTATAAATTTGTGGTGATGAAGATTACTAAGACAATCATTAGGGAAAATGAAAAGAAAAATGCAGAATGCTTTAACTCTTAACGAGGCAAATGATATTTCTTTTGATTTTCGGCTTTGTAGGTTTCTAAAGTTTCGTTTAAAAGCGTCAAAAGAGAAGGATTTTAGTGGAAAAGCAAAGGATGAACAGAACAAGAAGAAGTAGAAGAAGATCATGATCTGAGTGAAAGACAAATGATCAAGGTTCAAGGACATGCTCAAAAGACGCGTATGATGTTCATATTCTGAAAATTATCTCTGTAGTAAATAGACTTGCCTTGGACTGCAATAAGACAAGGCGGCACCGGCACTGATACTATAATGCACTCCTCACCCAAGTACAAAAGAATCAATATCTGCTGAACCCTCCAAAACCTTCACGACCATTGACATACGGGGCCTTCTATCATGGGTTTGCAGACACCATATTGCGATCTTCATCATCTTTATGGCTTCTGCTTTGTTGTGCCAAATATCCTCATCTCGGTCATCGATGAGATCATATAGTTGATCCTCTTCTGCCTTCGTTTGCACAATGTCAACCAAAGGCATAGATTCATGAGAGTCGTCTAAATTCTTCCTCCCGCAGATAGTTTTCAAGATGACAACCCCAAAGCTATAGATATCAGCTTTAACTGAGATATGTGAACCCCTATACATTTCAGGAGCTAGATAACCTATTGTCCCTTTCAAAGATGTCAACGCTAGGCTTTGGTTCCCATCAATCAATCTTGCTAAGCCAAAATCAGAAATCTTGGCTCTAAAATCTTTATCAAGAAGGATATTTTGAGGTTTGATATCAAAGTGAATTATGTTCCTATGACACTCCTCGTGGAGATATTGAAGCCCCCTGGCCACACCATAAATAATCTCCTGTCGAGTTTTCCAGTCAAGTGTTTTTGCTTTGTCTCGGTTGAATATCCATTTATCTAATGACCCATTGAACATGTGTTCATACACCAAAAGCCTATTTGATTTCTCAGCGCAGTACCCAATTAGCCTCACCAACTGGAAATGTTCAACTTTGCCTATTGTGTTAACCTCTGCCAAAAATTCTTTTCTTCCTTGGACTATCGAATCCAATTGTTTCACTGCAACTTTTATACCATCACTTAAGACCCCCTCAAACACAGCGCCAAACCCTCCTTGGCCAAGCCTGATCTGGAAATTCTGCGTGCATGATTTCAACTCTTCAAAAGAGAATTTAGTCAATGATTCTGTAACTTGGTCGTCAGTTTCTTCCTCAGAATTATCGGTGACCTTTAGCATTCTGTAACGGTAACACATTCCACCTATAAAAGTAATGACTAGTAGGCCACCAACAAGAGGAAGTACCAATATCAGAAGCAATGATGCAAGTTTCTTTTGGCTGGGCACTTTCTGAACCTTGATAGATGCATAGGAACCAAAATTTTCACTAGAGGTCATGAAAGAATAAAGCTCATCTGATTGCAAAGAACAATTACCTGATGAGACATCTGTATCATACCAAAACAAGGCAGCTTTGCAAGAGCAATTGTTCAAACATGCCTCTTTGCATTCATCTATAGTGGTAGCGAAAAGCGTGGGCACAAAATCAAAGTACGTAACATTAGGGAGATCCACGAACGTATGGTACTTTGAACCATCTTTGCAAGAAAGAGGGGTGATTTGTGCACATCCAACACCTTGTTTAAATGGCCAAAAGTAGTTTGAAGTTCCGGTGCTGTCCTCTGGACAACTGCACTGTCCACCACCAGAGCAGACGCCATAATGCCCACATACTGCTGGGTAGCTGCAGTCTCCAAGAGAATCAATGGCGGCCAGTAAGTCTTTGCGTGGCATGACTGCATAAGTGTATGGGTAAGAGGTATCCACGAGGTACAGAATTAAGTGTCCATTTGGTTCTAGGACGATAAACCGATAATCAGATGGTGATGCTGTGAAATTGAAGTAGAAAACTGCAAAGGTGGTAGCCAGTTTGACTCCATTGTTTGGACTCCCGAAAGCAGGACCCACTAAACTACCCACAATGTTTTCAGCCAGAAAAATCGCATATTGTTGTGGGGGATTTGAATCAAGAAAAGCCCGCATTCCAATTTTGTTGTCTTTGTCAACAGACAAATAGTATATACCTGTTGACAAATCTGAAGATGAATTACTAGCCGTTAGCCTTTGACCATTGTAGATCTTCTGGTTGGGGAGCCATGTGTCTGTGGGGTTATCAAACGACTGCCATACCACGCCGTTGCTACCATTCAGAAGCATAAAGTTTCCGCTCACATCTATCTCCATTCGAGCAACATAACTGGTACTGGTATTGGTTGACCAAACAGGGTTACCAAATTCATCTTTCAAAACCAAATCTCCTTCACCTGTGAAATTTAGAGTCGCGTTCTCTCCCACCGGAATGTCTCTGTTTGCAGACCACAGGACTTGGGGCGGCATATATGGACTAAACTGGTACTCGCCATCAGAGTTGTTGTCACCTGCATTTACTCCTGTCATCATGAAGACAACTACATAGAAACCCGAATCGGGTGTCGAAGTATTTTGTGCGAAGAAACCAAGACCAAATGGGGGATAAGACTTGGTTATGTTGTACACAAGGAGGATTGGCCTCAAGGTGGTGCCGTCAACAAAATCCAAACTTCCTTGTTCATTGAAGGGGGTGTTTTGCCAAGAAACTGAGAGATTGGTCGATGGGAAGTCGGCGTAATAGGCTTCTGTGCCACAAGGGAAGTGGGAAAATAGGGGGAGGAGAATCAGCAAAAGGATGAGAACCCAGTTCTTCATCAGACCAGCAGTAGCCATTGGTAGAACATCAGATACTTTGTTATATTTTAGCTTATGGCACTTGCCGCCTTCAAATGCAATCAAAGTCCAGAGTATTCGACTATATAAAACCGAAGTACGTAATCCAGATAGTGATCGGAGCAATTCGTGTTTTTCAACCTGTTTGCATTTTAATATGTTGGTAGAATGTTGAAGACTTGGTCTCACACTTGGTTTTTTTAATGGCCCATGCCCATGCCCTTCACTTTCATTTTGTGTTCATTTACTTCACTTAGCTAGGTTCTGTTTGTCCATAACAAACAAAGCCTTTTGCTGATTTTTTGAGACATCCCTCTAATGGTTTTCTTCGTAGCTTGCAAATCTGTAAAATTAGCTAGGTTCACGCTCTCCAATCCTCATTCTGGAGAATTTTAGTAGTTTGAGAACGTTTTCACGCTTGCATTCGCACTCCCGCTCACCCATCATGCACAAGCGCATTAATGTGTGACTTAGGGTACTTCCTGTTTTCTTTAACCTTAGTTTATTTTTTTACTTTTTCGTCAGGCCCTCGAATTCAAAATCCTAGCTGCTGCTGCTGAATTTGGAGCTACAACACAGATATACATCTAAGAAACTCGACGGTAACACTCGAGGCTACGGATTTGGGTCGTGACAGCAAGATATTAGATATATTCCTCTTTCAAATTCATGTTTGTCTGGATACACCTATCTCCCCATGTCCAACAATTCCAATCCACCCATGTCCATTAAACAAAGATGAATATCCCAACAACAACGATGATTGATCAGTCAGCAGATACTCTCTTTTTTTTTGTATCAGTCGGCAAATACTAATTCAAATGGTGTCAAAGGTGCAAATCATTCAAAATTTGAATATACGAGTACTTTATTCTGTTCATCCAATACGCAAATAGATTAAATTCTTTCCGCCAGCCTGTTTATGTCATATTTTAGTTGCATGTCGTTATCGACAGAAGGATGGCAATTATTGGAATGCTGTTTTATTATTATTAGAATTATTATCATTAAGTATTCGTAGTAATATTGTAATTAATATTAGGCCCCGTTCTAGAAACCTTCTAAAAAAATAAGCAGTTTATTTCACATTTTCAAACTCAAAATAATGTAAATGAACAATAATTTTTCGATTTTTTTTTCACCGTTCAAAAGATCTCAATGAGATCTATCAAATAAGATCTATATTGCTAAAAAATTGTTATTATTATTAAGCTTGAAATTGCCTTCTTAAAAAATAAGTAATTATTTAAGGTTTAGTATTTTAATTACATGTGCTGGGCTTAACCCTATTCATTTGGAGGTTGAAAAGACCCATGGCATTGTTCTACACATTTGAAAGTTGGAGAGAAGTTATTTGGACAAGTGGTGATTGAAGAAGATCAAAAGTAGTTAATGGAAGTTATTTCCTACTCTCTCTCTACTCTCTCTCTCTCTCTCTGAGTCTTGAAATAGAGATGTTTTTTTGTGTCACTGAGTTATGGAACTTAAATTAACGGAAAAAACATTTAACCAGATATGTTTGGTTTTTATAAGAACAATGTGAATCACTCCAATACTTGATTCAGCTTGATTGGCGGGATAGTCAACAGTAGAGAAGGATAATTCATTTAAACTATGTTTAGAACGTGTTGGTTCGTGCCTTCAGTCAATTCCAAGACGATAATAATCAACAAAATTGGGGGATACTTCAAGGAACATGAAATCAAATTTCAGATATTGCTCCCGCCAAACAATCCTGTCAATCCACAAGCTTTCCTTGTTGTAAAAAAATGCTAGCAACAAAACAGAGAGACCAAAACCTCAGGTGAAACTACGTAAACCCCACAACAGACTTAAGACATCTTTCTATTCCCAAAAATTCAAGGAACACGCGTTTAAAACACAACTCCGGATACAAATGTGTCCGAAACCGTTAGATGTATGTGGATCCATGTGCAACTAACTGTTCCGAACATATATAGTTGTGTTTTAAAAGTGTGTTTGTAGCATTGCTCTTCTATTCCGTAATGATTACCTAAAAAATATAGAGACATGGAGTCCAGTTCAACCCATGATTGTTGTGAGCCCAAATTTCGACAGCGATTCCTCCCGTCCTGATGGCAGATCATCTAAAACTATCCAGTGCGCGTGGCCAATGGTCCTCAGCTCCTCAGTGCCATACAATGTTGTTGAACCTATCACCTATTGTGTGGCTGTGAGGAGCGCGGGACCATCGGTTCAGACCGGCCAACAAATAATTTCTCGATCATTCGTAGCTTAAGGAATGCAGGAGCCAAACTCACAATGCCATTTCAGCAAATGTGGCAAAAAAAAAAAAAAAAGGGTGGTCACCTGATTTCAAGAATTTTCTCTCATTCAATTTGCCGAAAAGAGATGTTTCCATTTTGGAATGAACAAGTCTCAAGTACTTATAGCGGAGCGAAATCTTGCAAATGCAATTTTCTTTTTTTAAACAGCAATCTTGCAAATGCTGATTAGGGGTTCTGAACGAGAATTTCTCTTGTTTTGATGGATTTCAATTGCTTGAATCTTTCAAAGAAGAAACCATGCCTCTCCGGCTGCTCCGTTGAAGACTCAATCCAATCATCATAGGTCTTGATAGGACTCTTTTGCTCCTGGATTTCAGCCAACAGCTGTGTGTGTTTCCTCAGGAGTGGAGAGAGATAGAGGGAGAAATGTTGAAAGTAGGGGAAATTTATGGGGAATTTATTGAAAAATGTTTTTTGAAAAGCAAAGAGAACAAGGCATCAACATTTCCAATACAACGGCTTAAGTTTAAAAATGATGGAGAACCCAGCTAAATACACAAGGAGAAAGCCCTAAAACTATAATGACTAAACTACCCTTAACATAAAATAATATTACAAAAGAACCCAAACAACATTATATATTCAACACCCCCCCCCCCCCCCCCCTCAAACTCATGACGCGAGCCCGGAGAGCATCGAGAGTTTGCCAAGGAGGAAGCGAAACCGAGCGGTAGTGTGCGTCTTGGTGAAGAAATCGGCTAACTGAAGAGAGGAGGAGACAAACGGTAGAGCAATTGCGCTAGATTGGAGATGATAGCGAACAAAGTGACAATCAATTTCAATATACTTTGTGCGCTTATGAAAAACTGAATTATGGGCAATTTGAATGGCACTTTTATTGTCACAAAAGAGAGGTGTAGGAGAGGAGATAGTGACACCCATATATATCCGATAAAAGCCAGCGAAGCCAAACAACTTCAGAGGTGGCATGGGCCATGGCACGATACTCAGCTTCCGCAGTGGAACGAGTAATAACGGATTGCTTCTTGCTTTTCCAGGAAATAAGGGAATCACCCAAGAAAACACAGAAGCCAGAGGTGGACTTTCGATCAGAGATATCACCTGCCCAATCAACATCGGCATAGGCCCGAAGAGTCAAATCGGAAGAAGAGGAAGAGAGAAATAAACATTGAAACATGGTGCCACGAACATAACGAAGGATACGAAGTAAGGCAGCCCAATGAGTAGACTGAGGGGCACAAACAAACTGACTAACAATATGCACAGCATAGACAATATCCGGCCGAGTGACGGTGAGATAAACAAGACAACCAACAAGCTCACGATACTCGGTAGGATCAGCAAGAGGAACCCCATCAAAATCAAAGAACTTGGCATGTAACTCAATGGGAGTATCAACGTTTTTGTCATCAGTAAGTTGAGCACGATGAAGAATGTCAGTTACATACTTAGTCTGAATCTGCACTTTTTGTTCGTCGCACTTCTCGTGGTTTGGTTCTTATCTTACTCTATGTTGACGACATGATCATCACTGGGTCTGACTCTGTTGCTATTGATGAAGTAAAACATCACTTGTTTCATGAATTTGAGATGAAGGACTTGGGACTTGTTCGGTATTTTCTTGGCATTGAGGTTGCCTCCTCTTTCACAATGTTGTTTGGGTTCTTTTGTAATATTATATATTCACAGAGATGACTCATCAAACTGTTTCTTTAAATAGCATTGCTTTTACTCGGACAAATTCTTCGACTCGATCTGATACCACCATCCGATCAGCAGCTTGATTCCCATCAGCAGCTTTAACTCTCACCGAGGCCACGGAAGGGTATATGGAATTACATTTTGTTCTGGGCTTTGAGAGTTTCTCATTTGCTTCCCTTTCAAAGAGCCCAAAAAAGCGGATCTTGATAGAAAACCGAAGGATGAACAGAAGAAGAAGAAGATCATTAACAGAATGAAAGACTAATCGAATAGACGCTTATAGAGTTTATATTCTACAAATAATACTGTAGAAAATAGATTTGCCTTGGTTTGCAATAAGACAAGGCTGCACTAGGAATATAATGCACTCCTCAATTAACCAAGTGCAGAAGAATCAATATCTGCTGAACCCTCCAACACCTTCACGACCATTGAGATATGAGGCCTTCTATCATAGGTTTGCAAACACCATATTGCGATCTTCATCGTCTTTATTGCTTCTTCTTTGTGGTGCCAAATATCCTCGTCTCGATCACCGATGAGATCATATAGTTGATCCTCTTCTACTTTCATTTGCACAATGTCAACCAAAGTCATAGATTCATGAGATTCTTCTAAATTCTTCCTCCCACAGATAGTTTCCAAGATAACAACCCCAAAGCTATAGATATCAGCTTTAACTGAGATATGTAATCTCCTATACATTTCAGGAGCCATATAACCTATTGTCCCTTTCAAAGATGTCAACGCTAGGCTCTGGTTCCTATCGATCAATCTTGCGAAGCCGAAATCAGAAATCTTGGCTTTGAAATCTCTATCAAGAAGGATATTTTGAGGTTTGATATCAAAGTGAATTATATTCTTATGACACTCCTCATGGAGATATTGAAGCCCCTTGGCCACACCATAAATAATCTCCTGCCGAGTTTTCCAGCCAAGTGTTCTTGCTTTGTCTTGGTTGAATATCCAATTATCTAATGACCCGTTGAACATGTGTTCATACACCAGAAGCCTATTGATTTCTCAGCGCAGTACCCAATCAGCCTCACCAAATGGAAATGTTCAACTTTGCCGATTGTGTTAACCTCCGCCAAAAATTCTTTTCTTCCTTGGACTATAGAATCCAATTGTTTCACTGCAACTTTGGTGCCATCATTTAAGACCCCCTCAAACACAGCCCCAAACCCTCCTTCGCCAAGCTTGATCTGGAAATTCTGCGTGCAAGATTTCAACTCTTCGAAAGAGAATTTAGTCAATGATTCAGCAACTTGGTCGTCAGTTTCTTCCTCAGCAATATCAGTGTTAAGAATTCTGTAACAGTAGCACATTCCGCCTATAAAAGTAACGACTAGCAGGACACCAACAAGAGGAAGTACCAATATCGGAGATGCAAGTTTCTTTTGACTGGGCACTTTCTGAACCTTGATAAAGGCGTAGGAACCAAAATTTCCAGCAGAGGGCATGAAAGAATAAAGCTCATCTGATTGCAAAGAACAATTACCAGATGAAACATCTGTATCATACCGAAACAAGGCAGCTTTGCAAGAGCAATTGTTCAAACATGCCTCTTTGCATTCATCTATAGAGGTAGCCAAAAGCATGGGGACAAAATCAAAGTGCGTAACATTAGGGAGATTGACGAATATATGGTACTTGGAACCATCTTCACAAGAAAGAGGGGTAATTTCTGCACATCCAACACCTTGTTCAAACGGCCAAAAGTAGTTTGAAGTTCCATTGTTGCCCTGTGGACAAGCACACTGCCCACCACTAGAGCAAACACCACAATGCCCACATACTGTTGGGTAGCTGCAGTCTCCAAGAGAATCAAGGACGGCCAATAAGTCACTGCGTGGCGTGACTGCAAAACTGTGTTGGTAAGAGGTATCCACGCGATACAGAACTAAATGTCCATTTGGTTCCAGGACGATAAACCGAAAATCAGTTGGTATTGCCAAGAAATTGAAACGGAAAACTGCACAAGGCAGTAGTCAATATGACTGCATTGTCTGCGTTCCCCAAAGCAGGACCCGCTAACGCAATAGTGGCGTTTGGAGCAAGAAATTTTGCATATTATTGTGGGGGATTTGAATCGAGAAAAGCCCGCATTCCAATGCGATAGTCTTTATCAACAGATAAATAGTATATACCGGTTGATAAATTCGAAGGCGAGTTACTAGCCGTAAGCCTTTGACCGTCGTAGATCTTCTGGTTGGGGAGCCATGTGTCTGTTGGGTTATCAAACGACTGCCATACCACGCTGTTGCTCCCATTCAGAAGCATAAAGTTGCCGCTCGCATCTATCTCCATTCGAGCAACGTAATCGGTACTGGTATTGGTTGACCAAACGGGGTTGCCAAATTCATCTCTCAAAACCAAATCTCCTTCGGCTGTGAAATCCAGAGTCGCGTTCTCTCCCACCGGACTGTCTCTATTGGCAGACCACAGAACTTGGGGCGGCATGCGTGGACTAAACTGGTACTCCCCATCAGAGTTGCTGTCACTTACATTTACTCCTGTCATCATGAAGACAACTAGATAGAAACATGAATCCAGTACCGAAGAAGAAACCGAAGTTTTGTTCATGAAGAACCCAAGACCGAAAGGCGGATGAATCTTGGTTATGTCGTACACGAGGAGGATTGGCCTCAAGGTGGAGCCGTCGTTGAAATCCGCACTTCCTTTTTCATTGGAGGGGGTGTTTTCCCAAGAAACAGTGGGATTGGGAAATCACACACACACACACACAAACAGAGAGAACTGGACATAGTGGAAAAATCATGTGGTGTGTGCAGAAATCATGGGTGAGAGATCTGAACATGTATAAGCAACTCATCACTCCCAACTGAAATTTACCGAAAAATGGAGATTGGAAACTACCTGAATTTCGCCGTAATCTGCAACCCTTGTTGTGTAATGATGGCAATACTAATTGACATAAGCCACTACACAGTGACTTATCTTTTCGAAGTTGCTAAATTCAATATACTTCAAAACATGAAGGCATGGTATAACAACCTCCCTATCCATGGAGGCATGGTATTACACGGTCTCAAGAAAGATGGTTGAGAACTTGCAGTGCTACTTACTGTTGCGGAAGAAAGACTTTTAGCAGGGAGTTCATGTTTATTAACAAGCCAAAACAAGAAATCTTATTGCGTCATTATCAGGTTGTCCATTACTTGCAGCGAATGCTGCCTCCACATATTCTTCAGCCTGTCTTAACATTAACCTCAGAATAAGAATAGTCAAAGACAATTATCCAGAAGGTGTCACAAGCTTGAGATAGGAAAATCCACATGAAACATTTTCAGAGCCTGACAATAGGAGTTTAGCTAACTTAAGGTAACCTTACAAGCTTGAGCATTCATAATTTCTTCAGCATTTTCTTTCTGGTAGCATGCATTTTTTGCCTCAATAACTGGGACATCCATTCATTCAACCAAGTTAACTGCCGCAAAGGCAAAGCATTTTTGAAATGGATAAAAAAAAAATTGATGTTAACGTAAAGGAAAATCGAATGAAGGTCAAACTAAATCAACTGGAGGAAAAACTCACATCTCACAAAGGGATCACAAATCAGACCGAGAGATAACATAACGAAATCAAACCGAGAGATAACGCAACCAAGTCTTACCTTTCTATCACGAGTTCACAACCCAAGAACAGGTGACAATCATACACCCAGGAAAAGACCTCAAGCCATACGATTTCCATTAGGAGATCCAGTGCAAGCATTTGGAGAGAATATGGTTTAAAGACCCCAAATTGACGATCCGAATGAAAGATCAGGTAGACCGATTTTCTCTCTCTTCTTACCTTTTTCGTTCTTCTTTGACTCCTCTTCGCTAAATAAGAGGTCCTCAAACGCTTCAATGGCTTGGCAGATCAGTTCCTGATAACCAGTAACTCGTGCAACATGGAAACACTCACAATAGAAAATCAGAGGCTTATGAATACCCAAATTCTTACTATTTCCCTTCTTTTCTTCTGCAATTTAAGGCATTGAGGTGCAAAAGCATACAAACGGGAGAAGCTATAAATGTAACAAAGCTGCCATTGCAAAGGCAGAAAATACCACATCAGAATGCCCAAATCTCAAACAAGAAACAAACTCACCCGATTTGCAGTGCAAAGGAGAGAGAACGAAAGAAATTGAGGGTCAGACAAAGGAAGCCAGAGGCAATAAAAGCAGACTATGTGAAGACGTCGCCCAAATCATGCGTCACCTGCACTCCTAGACACACAAGCCTGAGCATCTCTGATACATCCCATCATAAACAATTATCAGCTCTCCATCCCAGCAGAAAAACCCTCAATATGCCAACAAAATAACGACACGGAAAAGGACCTATTTGGAAAACACGAAAAGTCCAACAAGGGCAATTACGTAATCGGGCCAAGCGCCTATATTCACTGCGAGAAGACATAAGAGCCCAAGGGTAAACACGATTGGAGAAATCAGACGGAAACAATTGGAAAAAACATGCCAAATTACTCAAAGCAACGAAATCAACCAAGTGGTTCTATCACTTCAGGTGTTTGGATCTGAAGGAAAGTTTGAGTAAGGGTCAGAGATGCTGCCATGAGAATTGCGATAGTTTGAAAGCTAAAAACTACATGCCTGTTTATACATTGTAGCTTGGTGCTTAGGAGCATTCCCCCTATCAACACAACAATCTAACAAAGCAACCAAATCCCTCCTGCTACCAACAGACTTCAGAACAACCACACAATAGCAACAAGCAATACAATAGCAACTAACAAAAGATGCACATGCATCAAGCCTCTGTGAACACTCTAGCTTGAAATTTGAATATGCGAGCCCCGGTAAACACAAAGGATGCATCTCAGTGAACACTCTTGCATTGTGCGTGCCCGGACGTCTTGGTAATTATATAGAAGGAACAATGGAAGTTCACAATATATGATCCAAGGGATGATTTCCAATCTGAAAGCAATCCTTTTTCTTTTCTTTTTTTTTTGGGTAAATGTGAAAGCAATCTTTTGCATTCTCAGAACCTGAAATCTCCAGCAAAAACCAGCGCTCGCAAAAGCCTGTACTCTAATACAATAATCAAATACTCCGTACTTGACAAAACTTAATCGCCTCAATTTAAACAGGCAATGGAGCAGCAATTTCATGATCCGTGAGTGATACAAGCATCATCACATCAAGTGAGTGATACATCAAGTGAATGAATGGTGACAAATTCAAGTGACCATGAAAATTCCACAAAGGGCTAATAAAGATTAGAAGAGAGAGAGAGAGAGAGAGAGACCTGTTATGCAGTCGCAAGGCAGCAAATCCATTTTCTTTTCTTTCTTTTCCGGTACATCGGAAAATCCGAGAACGGACTTGGCTCCTCTCCCTCCCTCGCCGTCGGACCGTCGGAGTGAATTTATGCCATTATTATTGGGTTTGATCCAGTGTGGCCAAATCTATTTTTACAAAAAAAAATCCACAAAAATCATCTCCGATTGGGTAGCATTATGTACTCAATTAACATGGTCATTACCAGGGTTTATCTACTGGACAAGCTCTACAATTTGAGCAATTTCGATCGACGAAAAAACCTGTAATCAGTTTACAATTCCAATCAAACGAGGCGTTGATGTTTAAAAGACTTCGCATGTATTGGGTTTGATCCGGTGTGGCCAAATCTATTTTTACAAAAATAATTCCACAAAAATCATCTCCGATTACCTCTCATCGTGTACTCGATTAACATGGTCATCACTAGGGTTTATCTACATCACAATATATACAATTTGAGCAGTTTCGATCAACGAAAAAACCTGTAATGAGTTCAAAATTCCGTTCAAACGAGGCGTTGATGTCGTTCAAGAGACTTCTCATATTGGAGATGCGAAGTAGGTATGGAACCGGCCGACGTCGTTTCAAAGAACATCCAGCGTTCAAATGCGAGGTTAGTACGGCGACGTCGTTTGTGAAACCTCGCCTGTCAAACTCGAGTTTGTAAGCCCGACCCGACCCGCCCAACGAACTCAACCTCGCCTGTCAAATGCGAGTTTTTCTACTCCAATTGATTGGCTGGTGGATCTTTGGCTGTGGGCAGCAGTGGTCGAATCTTTCAGAACATGGCTCAACGAGGAAGAAAGAAAGCTTTGGTTTTTCTTGTGAAGGAGAAAACCCACTTGCCAGTTTGGCAGCCATGGCTTCTACTGTAGTGAATTTTTTCCACTGGACCACAAGCCGTTAATGGGTAAATTGCTACAGCCTTGCGCTCATGGTAAAGATATGATTCAGTGTTCATTGAATTCTTTGTGGGTATTTTCTTAAATTTATGCTGCTGCTTATATTGCCAACCTCAGGAATTGTTGATCCATCTTTGCATTTTTCATGTCTCCTTAGAAGTAGGACCTGTAAGAAGGGGAAAAAATTTCAGTGCCGATCGGGTACCACGTGGTGCCCGCTCGCGCATCCAAGCCGTCCATTTTGTTTTTGAACGGTTCAGATTTGGAGAGAGAGAGAGAAAATGAGAGAGAAAGTGGTGGGGTAAGAGGAGAGAAAGGATTTCAATTCGAACCGTCCAAAAATATATTAGACAGCTCGGATGCGCTGTGCAGGTACCACGTGGGATATACATGCTCAGAACTGAAAAATCTCTCCTAAGAAGGAAACAAGGCTTTGCTTGGAACATGTGAAAAAGAAAAGAAAAAGAAAAAAAATTCCCGACCCATGATTTGGTTTGGATAAAAAAATAATAACAAATTCAAGTTGTATGAATAGTAAACTTTTCTTTTATTTCCCTCTCATTTTTCTCTACTTTCTTTTCCCCCAATTCCCTCAAGTTCCAAATAGAGGGTAAAATCATAAGACAAGAGAGTGGTTGTTTCCGTAGAATCTCACATCTACATTCATTTGTGATTTCACTATTTTTCATTTGAATGAAAAGCATTGAATTGTTTCTCAAATGCAAAATGTGAATTCTTCATCCTCTTCTCTTACACATTGATTCTGATCATGTGACAATAGACGGGCATAGATAAATCTAACGGTAAATTTTTTAATTTTCAATTTAATGATCTATTTGAATGACAATTTAGTAAAATTTGTAAAGTGATCAATATTGTTAAATGCGCAACCACTTGTTAAAGTGGAGAGTGAGTTTAACTTTCTCATGATGGTTGTACTTGATTGAGAACATGTGAGGTTCAATAAATTTTGTGATTGGCAAAAGGTTGCTTGTTTATCCAAATGTCAAAATTTTTGAGCAAATGTTGCTAATTTTAGCAACTTTTTGATTTTGGTTATTCCACTACAGTTGCTCATCCCAATGTTTTACTAGAAATGCACGTGAAATATTTCGGATTATATTTTACATTTTTTTTATAAAAAAAAACAGTTTTTTAAAAGTAGTTTTTTTCTAAAAAAAAGTTTCAAAAACTATTTTCTATTTCTAGTAAATAGTTTTTACAGTATTAGTTTCAAAATTATTTTTAGAAAAACTATTTTCTACTGTTCAAAGTTTTTAGTTTTTTATAGTTTAAAAAGATGATGTGACAAGTTTTGGTTATCCAATTTTGATTATGATATTGTAGACATCTACATTGCTAACATTAGCAATCTCTTAAATGAATAATCAAAAGCTGATATGACAATTTTTGGTTAGTCTCCTCTTCTCTGATCACACTTGGCTTTTTTGATGGCCCATTTCCTTCACTTCTGTCTCGTATTCACTTGGCTAGGTTCTCTCTGTCTATGGCAAACAAAGCCGTTTGCTGATTTACTGAGACATCCCTCCAACGGTTTTCTTCGTAGCTTGTTCGAAGTGATTTCTGGGCCTCTTCTGAATTCAAGATCCTGATTCGGTCCCTATCATATACTTCCGAGGAAATCAACAGAGATTTCGATTCGAATTCATGTTTAAAGATGATCCAATGGTTTCGATGTGGTTATTGAAAAACTCTAAACACTCCTATCAAGTTTGTCTATATTATCTGTTGCTTTCACCAATTCCTGATCTTCCAATGTCCATTAATTAAACAAGGATGAATATCCATACAGCAACGATCACGAATCAGTCGGCAGATTTAGCGAGGGATCACCAAATCGAATGGTACAAAACGCGCAACAGTCAAAATAATACTCCTAACGAATATATGGTGGGACGAAGAGGCGGGTAGGCTCCACCAGCCGATTTGATTTCTCTTACTTCCACCCGCCACATCCACGAGCGAATCGGTGGTCTCTAACATTGCGGCCGTTAATTTTGACGGTTTTTTTTTTTAATTTTGTTGTTCGTTTGACTTACTGTTCGGACTTTTGGGTTCTTTGTACTGTTTGGTCATCCACTAGCAAATAGAGACATTTTTATATATATGAAATCGATAAATATAATACATCTGAACCGTCACTTCCCTGATATTGTCAACAAAATTTCAGAGATTGCTCCCACCAAACAGTCCACAAGCTTTCTTTCTTGAAAAATAGCCACAAAACAGAGAGACCAAAAAGCCCAGGTGAAAATGTGGAAACCACATGACAGACTCAGAAAACCCATCTTTCTATTCCATAATAATTACCAAAAAACTACAGAGACAGTGGAGTCCAGTTCAACCCATGATTGTTGCGAGCCTTTCGACAACGATTCCTACCCGGGTGATGGCCGATCGTCCGGTAAAATCAACCGGTGCACGAGGCCGATGGTACTTGGCTCCTCGGTGCCACACAATGCTGCTGGACCTATCCACCTATTGTGTGGCTGTGGAGAAGCGCGGGACCATTGGTTCAGACCAGTGAATAATTTCTGGATCTTAAGTAGCTTTAATAATAACTAAGAGGAAGAGAGGTACACCTGACACTGGATCACAGTTTTACCAATCTTGAACCCTGGAACCACCGTGAACGCCACCAGCGGGTCAGTTTCCGTAGAGCCCTCGGAAGAAAAGAGAGCTTCTTCGCATGCACTTTCCATGTAAACTTCCGAAAATCGACACCCCTTCCCGGCTTGAAAGATCGACGCTTCAGGCTCGAATGAAAACGCCAAACAATGCAGGAGCCAAACCCGTTTTGCCATTTCAGAAAATGTGGCAAAGAAAGTAGTCTCGGGGTGGTCACCTGATTTCACTAATTTTCGCTGATTCAGGTTGCCAAACAGAGACGTTTCCATTTTGGGATGAACAAGTTTCAGGTACTTGGTAGAGCAAAACCTTGAAAATGCTGATTTCGGGTTCTGAACAAGGATTTCCCTAGTTTTCAAGGATTTCACTCGCTTGAATCTTTCAAAGAAAAATCGATGGCTCTTTGGCTGCTCCGGCAAAGACTCGTTCCAAAGAGAGAAGTTCGGGTTATTGAAACCATCAAACATTTCGCGGCAAACAAAGGACTCGAATGCAAAACAAATGTGGTCTGGATTCGAGAAACGAACACCTGGTTCAATTGCTCCAACCGCGGCATCTAAATCCCACACGGCTAATTCCATCTCATTGACCATCAACCGAACGAAATTCTGGATGGATTTCGTGGTTTGTCGAAGAAATGAAATGAAATGGTTGGGACTCAAGCCTGAGAGGTGAAGATTATCACCAACAGACAACAACCCACTTGAGTTCAATCTCTTCTCAATTACCCTGTTCTCCCTGTTGGCTTCCTCCAACTTCTCTTTCAGAAATGTAATTTCAGAATTCTTGAGCTTAAGCTCAGAATCCAGCTTTTTCCCAAAAACTTCATATGTCTTGATAAGACTCTTTTGCTCCTGGATTTCGGCCAACAGCTGTGTTTTCTCAGGAGACAACTCATCAAACTGTTTCTTCAAATAGCATTGCTTTAACTCTGACAAATTCTTCAGCTCTGATATCACTATCTGATCGGCAGCTTGAATCCCATCAGCATCGTAAGGAGATTGAGCAAACTGCAACTGGGAATATGCTGCTTTAACTGTTGAAATGGTAGCAAACAACTTCGACAGAAAAGCTTCTTTGGCAATTTTGTGCCAGAGCTTTTCATCAACATCATCGGCATCAAAGACATCATGTTTTAACTTTTCTCGAAACGTAGTCCTCCTGTGAATTTCATCATCCGGAGCAACGCCGGTTGCTTGTCGAATGTGCAAAACCTTGGCAAAAGTCCGTGCCAAACGGCTCTTAGTAGTCCGATCAACTGTTTCCATCTGAAAGCAAAAGATTCAAAAATGATGATATGTTTTAGAGGGGGAGATTGATCAGAAATAGCTCTTGAGTTGTACCAGATATCAGTAAGTTCAAGAATAAAGGGATTAATGTGGGGATGGTGATGAGTGAGGACTAAGACAATGATGAGCGTGTTCCTACAAAAGAAAAAAAGCAGATTGCTTTAACTTTTATCGAGGCCAAGAAAGGCGAACAGAACTTCCTTTTGTTTTTGGCTTTGTGGGTTCCCAATTTGTTGGCCTTTGGAAGTGCCTAAAAAAGGGGATTATAACAGAAAAGCAAGGGATGAACAGAAGAAGAAGATCATGAACAGAGTGAAAGACTAATTGATCAAAGATTCAAGGACATGCTCAAAAGATTAGACACGTATAAAGTTCATATTCGAAAAACAATCGCTGTAGTAAATAGAGATGGGTTGGTTTGCAAGAAGACAAGGCTGCACTAGTGTGTACTATTATATGCACCCTTCACCCAATTTCAAAAAAATCTACCCCCACGTATGTTATTTGATTGTGTTTGATTCTGAGAATGACTTTAAAATCTAAAATAAACAGCTTCGATTTGGCTGTTTTCAATCACCGGATTTACAGGGAAAAAATTACTATAAATAGTGAAAGTTAGTAAAAAACAAATCGAATCATAGCTTCTCAAAAATCAACCTTAACTTTTTTTTTCTTTTATGATGTTTTTTCGCCATAAATCAAAAAAGCAGGAACTATGCTAAATAAACTAGCATAATTCCCCCGCCAAAAATCAGAATGTCACACTACTTAAGTCGCGACAATCAACCCAAACAAGCCACATGTCACGCGGCAAACACCTCATAAATCACGGAGAGCAAGAAGGTAGAAATTGCGAAGACATGAATGAAACCAAACGATGGCAAACACCTCATAAATCACCTAAGAGCTAACTTCTAGTTGATAGACTCTTGAGCGACGGGCACTACAACGAAGTTCACACTTAAACTAGATCATCCCACCCAAAAATAACTTGGGAGCCTAAATAGAACTTAGAGAAGAGAGTTCTGTCTACAAAAAGAAGCTGTGGGCTAGATCAAGCCATTGTACCACATCCATCCATTCTTGTCTGGATATCTAGGAGAAGAACAATTTTGTTGTAGGCCGAGTAAAAAGTATTATGAAAGGGATGTTAAATAACACCATTTTGTGCCGGAGGGATGAGAAACTTGTGACTGAGCTCCAATCCAGTTAAATCTCCTTCAATTTGGTCCGATTTTGGACTGTTGCGGATCCATTCGAAACCCATAAAAATCATTCAAACCATCCATCTCCAACGCCCAGTGACAAAAGTTTATCCACTCCGAAAACCACCTCACTCGGACATAATAGCCACATAAAGAAATCGCATCTGAAGAAATAGTAAATGCGGTTCAAGACTTAAAAAAAATTATTTGTCCGGTCTACTTTCCGGTCCACAGATACGATTTTGTTCATATCGATGTCCAATTAAACTAATATCTAGCTCATAGACGAAGTCTTTTCTACACGGGTCACGGACTCACGGGATACGTTCTACGAAATTATTTCACTGCGCACAAGGGCCACCAAACTGGAGGGTACGAAACATGTACGTAGATCAGCCAGAAAAAGTATGCGGTAGACCCGTAAAGCGATGATAACGGACAAATTTTCACTGCGCGGCCTTTTAGAAGTATTCAAAAGTACCATTGGATTCCCTCGGGTCCATTCCGCTCATACCGATAAGTTGATGGTCCAAAAACACAATTATATACCCGTGGTCTCAATTGCATGTTTGGGATTCCTAGGGTAACCCCATTTGGCCATTTTTTACAAGGCGGGATTTGTCATCAAGTGGACGGAAATATTAAACTACGAATATCGCGCGGGTCCCAGGCGTTCGCAGCCGTTGGATCCAATTCGACGGGTAGTAGGAACGCAAACACTTACAGTTATTTGATTTGATTGAGCTGATTTGATTTGATTTGTTGCGGGGCGACTCGGAAAAATGTTTTAAATGTAATGAACGGCTCGGATCGTTTTTTTGTGGGACCTAGGATGGGCCCGACGCCTTGATGCTGCTGCTGCGGTGCGTAAAATCTGTGTTAAAAGACTTTTCTGGATAAAGAATGTACAGTGAGCTTTTTCAACTTCAAGTAAAAACATATCGAGTAAAATAATAGAACAATCTAGACAAAACTTCGGCAAAATCAATAAAATTGTACAAAAAAGGTTGAAAAATTCGATCTTCCGCCAAAAACTTTTTTCAACTAGTCTACATTTTGATTATTTGACCGATTCCAAAAGGCAAACAAAACAAAACCAAAAAAAAAAACTCTTTGAAACTACTATCACAAACTGGTTAAGAAGATTACCTCGCAACGAGAGAGCTATTTCTACGCCGAAAACCAAGTGAGAGAAACCTGCAAAATGGAGAGGGCAAACCACAGACCAGAGCTTTAAAAGAACCCTAAACACTAACACCGTCGAACAGTACTATTATTTGGGTATTCAAAAATATATACAGTACTATTAATAAAGGACTTTTTTTTTGCTTTTCGTACTTTCGGAAAGAAAATAATCCAACAACGGAATCTGACTTTTCAATTAATGGAAAAAAAAATCCGGGCTAAAAAAGAGTTGGCAAAAATGCATTCTGACGAAATCCTTGACTCACCTACCTTAGAAACTCGCCGGCATTGAAACATTCGTCGTCTTCTGACGTGAGCTGAGAACACTCGATCGAACTCTTCAATGGCGGTTCGTTGAGCGGAAACTAGGGCTGTCAGTGTCTGGGTGAGAGGGCATGAGCTGTTTATGGGAGGGAAATTGATGGGACTAGCTTTCAGGAGAGAAAAAAGGGAAGTGTTGAGAGAGAGAGAGAGAGAGAGAGAGAGAGAGAGAGAGAGAGAGAGGGAGAGAGCAGTTGGAAATGGAGGGGGAGGAGGAGGAGGAAAAAGACGAAAACAACCAGCTCTAAATTGGGGAAAGGTCCACACCAGAGCAGAGGCATTAACGGAATAAATGAACGAACCGTACATCGGGATGACAAAAGAGGTAAAGTCCATTTTTTTTTTTTTTTGGTATTCCTGTTGTACCCTCAACTTGTGTGGTTATTACGGACTAAGCCCTTGTTCCTCTAACGGGAGAAATTTTTCAGTACCGAGCGGGTAGCATGTGGTGCCCGCTCGATGCATCCGGGCCGTCCATTTTGATTTTGGACGGCTCGGATTTGGAGAGAGAAAAATGAGAGAGAAAGAGGAGGGGTGAGAGGAGAGGAGAGAGAATGCTTCAATCTGAGCCGTCCAAAAGTGCATCGGACGGCTCGGGAGTGCCGAGCGGGCACCACGTGGGATATACCCGCTCGGCACTGAAAATTTCTCCTCTAACGGGCTTTTTGGTTTTTTGGGTTTTTTTTATTTTGTTCTTATTTAATTTTTTTCCGCTTGTATGTTTTGTGATAAACTTTTATAGATTATTAATTTGTCTCAATAAGAGGGATTGAAAAAATATTATTTTAATATTACCCAAATATTTTTAAAAATATTCAAGATAAAACCAAAAAAAAAAAAGAAAAAATTTGGTGTTTAAAGGTTGATGGGAAGGCAACAAATTTGAAGAGAGAGTATGAAGATTTGATGATTGGGTTAAATTAGTTTGGTGTTTGTTATATCTGCCGCTAGAGCACTTAAAATCTGTGAGAGGTGTTTGTAACCTCGCTGCTGGACTAGCTAATGTGCACATCAATGTCAGAAGGGCTAATTAGTCATTTAAGAAGGGCCCGATGTAATGTGAATTGACAAATCCAAGGCCAGTCAACAAAAACGGAATGGATGCAGGAGAAATAGTACTCTGTAATGCACTGTCCCTGTTTAGTGAAAAATTATTCAGTGCTCCTGTTCCACTTGCGCATATCTACCCACATCACAGATACTACTGATACTGGGGGTGTAAACGAGCCGAGCCGAGCTTCGGCGAGCTCGGCTCGTTTACTTAACAAGCCCAAAACTCGAGCTCGGCTCGAGCCTTAACGAGCCGAGCTTAGCCATTTACTAAACGAGCCTCTTTAATCGAGTCGAGCCTCCCTTAACGAGCCGAATTTTTGTCGAACGAGCCGAGCTCTACTCAGCTCGTTTAATAAACGAGCCGAATACTCGAGCTCGGCTCGTTAACTAAATGAGCCTTAACGAGCCGAACCGAGCCGAGCTCGCGAGCTTGCTCGATTCATTTACAGCCCTACTGATACGGAAAGTCTGAGTACAGATTTCATGTGCACACTTTGTGAGGGAAAAAAGAGAGGGACTGACCGATCCCCTACTGAAATCGTACCGACGGCCGCGCCGGACTGTCTCAGGCAGCCGGACGGTCGATCCGAGCCGTTCAAAAATAGGATGTTTGGATCAAGCACCCTACACACATCGGATGCTATTGATTCCCACTAGGCCCCCTCGTTTTTTTTTATAGAATTTTTGGACGGCTCGGATCGGCCGTCGGTACGATTTCGATAGGAAACCGATCGGTTCCTCTAGCTTTATGGAAAAAAAAGTCCGAGCCCAACTTTCGGGTCTCCTAAAAAACGATTTGAATTGTTTATTAAATTTAAAATATTTTTGTAAGGGTGAGTTTAGATTGAAAAGTTAACTTAATTTTTATCTTTATTCAATTTTTTTTTTCATTTGTTTGTTTTGCGCCAAACTTTTGTGACTTATTGATTTATCTCGACGAGAGGAATTGGAAAAGTAAAATTTAGATCAAAACTCATAATTTTTTGAATAAAGACAAAAATAAGTCAACTTATTTTACTTATTTGTGTCTTTTTTAAAAAAATTGAGTTTCGATCAAAAAATTTTAATTTTTCGATTCCGCACGTCGATATGAATCAATAAGTCACAAAAATTTGACACAAAACTAACAAATGCAAAAAAAAATTAAATAAAAACAAAAAATAAGTCACTATTTGACTTTTAAAGCCAAATTGGCCCTAAGTGATCCTATAAATAAAATTTGAATAAAAAATTAAAAGATTTGGTCAAACTCTTACTGAGCTAACTTGTAAAGAAATTTGAATAAAAAGTTAGGAGATTGGATCAAACTCTTACGGTTATCCAATTAACTTATAATGAAAACACTTTGAAAAAATATTTTAAATTTAATAAATTGCTCAATCGTTGGTATGAAACCCAATGTGCACGCATATCTGAGCACATAGTCAAACTGATACTACTAACATTCTGATGCATTGATTGGAGAATCTATTTTTATTACAAGCCATAAAAAATTATCAATATTTTTATTATATCACATAAGAAATAAACTTAAAAATACATTAAATCTAACTGATGGCACATTAATAGAACAAAATAACTAAATAAATAATCCTTATTCAGCAAAAGAAATAGTAATTGACCTTTGTCATGACCCCTGCCCTTTCCTACCAATATGTAAAAGAGTGACCAATTAAACTAATCCAACTAATTAGAGAATTTCTTTTCCTAATTACCTCAAAAGGACAATTCATCTTTCTCCAGCACACTTTGCCCCTTATCTTTCATCACTTTTTCACGTTGGTGCTTGAAGTTTTCATTTTACACATTCATCCTCCTCTAATTAAGTTTCCGGCTTCGACTCAATTTATGCCGCACCAAACCTCTATCCATTTGTCAACAGAATTTGCCCAAAACGAGACACTACATCTACAGAAAGAAATTGTTCAGGCTGCTGAAATGGAATCATGGCACAATCCCAAAACTGATAAAAATTTCTTCGTTCTTTAATGGAGTCAAAGGAGATAATTGGAATCATCATGCAGACCTCAATACTGAACTCTAGGAACTCTTGGAATTTATAAAATCCAATTGATAACTCAAGGGACAGAAGCAGAATTTTTTTGACAAACATTGCTCTAGGTAAAGCACTTCTCTCAGGGGTGGTGTCAACCTCTACCATAGACAAGATTGGTGAGAGAGCTGCCGATATTTTCTCAAAAAAGGTTAGAGACAGACTACAGACTAACCTACAAGCTCAAGTTTGAAAACAGTAGTGCCGAATTGAAAATCTACTTGCATCTCTCAGTTCACCAAAACTGCCGGCAGCCTGTCGCAGTGGCCAACCATTGTTCAAAAATCTATAAAAGCTTAGAAGCCAAAGAAACCAAGCTCACTGGCTTTCTCCTTTTCGAACGTTTCAAAGTACTGATATATGATTGTGACTGCTAGCAGAATCCCTGTCCCTGAACCAATTGCTCCCATGAAATCAGCCAAAACTGTGAGTGCACCGATACACACGCCCCCAAATGCTGCTGCAGTGGGAATGTAGCGGTTCAGTTCCTTCTGTAGATTTGATTCTCGGTGGCCAGGCATCACCATTTGTTGTTCCTGAGAATCAATAGGAAAAACCCAAAACCAGCAGGGTGAATAACTGTGAAGAAAATCAACGTACCTCTGATCAGATAAATATGATAACAGAAGTCACATTAAGGCCTATACCTTGAGCTGCTTAGCCACATCTCTAGCAGAGGAACCAGATACTTCAATCCATGTTTTTGAGAACAGAGCACATGCTGACAACATGAACACGATGTAAAATAGCGCATGGAAAGGATTGGCTGCCATGTCGGCCAAGCTGCAAATCAGCAATTAACATTAGTTGAATAGCAGGAAAGAGGAACTAAAACTACTTTAAGGAATGCAGGCTGTGTGAGTATTGCCTGTGTGTGTGTGTGTGTGTGTGTGAGAGAGAGAGAGATCATCTATACCTTGATGGAGCAGTTATATAATACACAAGACCGCCAACAGGGATAGATTGGCCATTATATTCAGATTCCTGCCACTTACCCAGCAAGTTCACAATGAAATTTCCACTGAACCTCCTGTAAAGCAACTGCACAGAGACCGAAATATAAAGGGTATCAGTATCTACCTCTTTGAAATACAAAACTGTACCGTATCTATGACAAACGGTGGCTACAACTCAATAAAATTGTTTGTAAAGTTGCTTTGAAGGGTTTGTTTGAATCTTTTTTTTTTTTTTTTTTGGGGGGGGGGGGGGGGGGGGGGGCGCGGTTAAGGATTTGTTCGAATCTTGACCTTGTATTAAAGTATCTTACTATAATAGCAAACCATAGAATGACTTTAAACCATAGTAGTACCTGGGAAATGAAGTAAAGATTGGAGACAAGGGCAGACTGCAGAATGATGGGCATATTGGAGGTGTAGAACAGCTTTATCGGATATGAACCCTGCTGTCCCCGGGCATTCTTTGATCTCACAGGCAAGACCACACGGAACCCTTGGAAGTAGATAACAACAAGGAAGATCAACACAGTAGCGAGCAAGTTTGTAACATTCGGAAGGTTCTGCCGGTAGAATGCCTCTCGAAGTGCACGAACCTTGTCAGTCCGAGTAATTAGCAGGTGGAACAAAGCAATAATGGCACCTTCAAATTCAGCTCCACGTCCACTATTAATTGTGGTGGGACTAAATGCTTTCCATATAATGCTCTCACTACAGAGAAAATCAAAATGTCTTAGGTAGCAAATATTTTAAGCTGTTTATCTGTTAAAACCCGAGAAAGCATAGTAGCTTACCAGATGTTGGTTGCTATGAAAAGGGATATTCCCGAGCCCAGACCATAACCTTTTTGAAGAAGTTCATCCAAACATATCACAATGATACCAGCAAAGCAGAGTTGGAGGATAATAAGAATGGCATTTCCAACTCCAAGTTGGTTAACACTTCCATACATCCCAGAGAGAACATATGCAACTGCCTCACCAACGGCAATCAAAATGCCCAGTAACTTCTGTGCACCATTTCTGAGATTTGAAATGAGTCGTTATGAATAAAAGTAACGAAACAAGCTAGAGATGTATTTTGCAGTTAAAGAAGGGGAGAAACCATCTCACTACATAAAAGAACCATGACACTTTTCAAGCAAAATCAAAGCATGAGCACATGTAGTCTACATCTACACTGCAGTACAAAAAGGCTAAACTATTTTTGATGCATTGGAAAGCCAAGAGTTGGTTCTTCCACCTAATTTCGTAAGGGTTGCGTAAATTGTGTTGTACGACTCATACATACCAAGGTTTGGAGAGAAGACAGCGGAAAGGACCAAATCAGGCAGAGACTACGCAACACATGTGGATCACTTACATAAGGTATTCGTCTTATCAGACCATATAGCTAAAAGAGTTGAGACTCATCAAATACTTACAAGAGGGCACGATCCTCCCGAACATTATTGTCCACTTCAATGATCTTGGATCCAGCCAAGAGTTGCATAACTAATCCAGATGTCACAATGGGAGTGATACCAAGTTCCATGACAGTGCCACGATTCGAGGCAAGAATAACACGCATCCAATAAAATGGATCTGCACCTGTTGTAGAGTGTATGCCATACAGAGGGAGTTGACTGCATACCAGAAAAATGAAGAGAGAGATCACAGTGTATATAACCTTCTCTCTGAATGGAACCTTCCTGTCCGCACTCTGAACTTCAGGCAAAAAGGAAAGGAATGGTCGGACTAGATGAAGCACCCTAAACCCACCTCCCATGTTGTTTTGCACAAACTAAAGTATCCAATCCTGCATCATGAATTCATGCGAGCTTTGGAATCAACAATCAAGTGCATACTGTCAAAATTGCATCAATTATCGGGGGGAAATTGAATACATTAATTTTGTGCTAAATTCTTCTAACATCTTTATAAAAGCATTATAAGGGAAAAATAAAAATTATGTTGATATCTTCTATTATATTAGAGGGTAACAAACCAGTATTTTACAAATAAAGTTCAAACAACTCAACCGTATGACATGTATAATTGTATCCGCGAAACCATCTTTATAAAAGCATTCGTAGGGAAAAATACAAATTATGTTGATATCTTCTATTATATTAAGAGGGTAGCAAACCAGTATTTTACAAATAAAGTTCAAACAACTCAACTGTATGACATGTATAATTGTATCCGCGAAACCAAATGGTAACAAAAATCAACATCACATCGAAAACAAAAAACTGAATGGCAAGTTAAGCATATAGTTGATTTTTCTTTCTTTTGATTGAGAGCTGGTTACTTTTGGAGTCTCTTCGTGGAGATGGTAGGATTCATGAGAAGTGTACTTATGTACTCCATCAAAACCAGTCAGTTACATGACTCATTTTCTCTCCTGGTTGCTGACGGGAACTCAGTCTAGTGCTAGAGAAGGAGAGAGATTTAGACAGGAGAAAAAACTACACCATTTAATTTAAGTTCTTTGTATTGAGAGTCTAAAGGTCTTTGTTGGAAAGTCCACGAGTCATGTGTTGGGAAAGTCAAAAGTTGGGTCTATCCTTATCCTTTAGCTAGTATAAATAAGATTGTAAGCCTAAGGGCAAATCAACTTTTGAATCAATATTAATTCAAGAGCTTCTATCTCTTTTCCTTGTGGACTTCAAGGGCTACTCATTGATTCAAGTAATTATCTCGTCTTCTAGAACGATATCTTGCCTCTGTATTTTCCGCTACATCAAAAACAAAAGAAGCCATCCATTAACGTATTAGTTAGGTAGTTTAGAGCCTGATAGGTCCCGTAGCAGTGCCCCTTGCCCGAAACGTGCATTTCATCACGGCATTGCGTAACTTGTGTCCTGAAGACAAATTTTTACAAGGGTACATTTTGTATTTCCAAAAACTTATCTACCTATACACCAGTGAATGCCTCTGTTCTAGTATGGACCTTTACCCAATTAGAGGGAATCAAATCATCTGTACCGAAATTCTTTGTACCTCTAGATCAGTGCATTTCCGGCCATTGGATCGCATAAATTTTTTAAAACATAATCTGTTTAAAAAAAAAACTATACACCAGCGACCATGGACGTAGCCTAAATTGGGTGAAGCACGTAATCATGTGAAATGTTTGTTTAAGTTATCGCATTTGTCTACAGCGCGGCACGTTACCTAAGGTTGCGGTTGGTTGGATCTGTTCCAGATTACTCAATGCTATGTTCCTAACAGGTTCGTCAAATCAAATAATCACGATTCCATCACATCACACCAAACTAAAAACGCGCATGACCTAATCAATCACCAAAAATCACCGTCAACAATTCTGCATGCTTGTATAAAGCAGATCACAGATCCGTCTGATCTTTCAAGCCCTATAAAATCAGCAAAGAATAATTGAACACATTTTGAAGAAAAGAAAAAAAAAAAAAACGTAACGACAAATCTATTGCCCTCAATTTTCCTCTCTCTTCCTTCAAATTAAGCAAAACAAAGGTGTCGAATTGCAGCAGAAGAGAGACCAGAAGCAAGAATAACCTTTCGAGACCGGAGAAGGCGGAACCCTGGAGAGTCTGGTTTTGTGGAAACTTGATCGTTCGGAAATGTGTTGCAGAGTTCTCGATCTGATGAGAGAGAGAGAGAGAGAGAGAGAGAGAGAGAGAGAGAGATCAAATAGGGAGGGGGTGGGTCGAGAAATTTTTCAGTGCCGAGTGGGTAGGGCCACGTGGTGCCTTGCACGATCTCGGCCGTCCAACGAAGTTTTGGACGGTCCAGATCTGTTCGGCTGCCGAAGGGTATTTTAGTCATTTCACACTTTAAAATTAGCCGAACAGATCTGGACCGTCCAAAACTTCGTTGGACGGCCGAGATCAGTGCAAGGCACCACGTGGCCTCCTACCCACTCGGCACTGAAAAATTTCTCGGGTCGCAGGCAGAGATTGGCGTTATTACGAAGGGGTTTCGGACGTGGCGTTGTTGGCTCGCCGTTGGGTGCCAATTGGTTAGTTTTTGTGTTTTACGTAGGCGGTGCCAATGGTTACCTGACACGTGTGAAAACGGTGTTGTCAAGGAAATGCTTTCATTTACTCAAACTAGTGTTTGTCCGTGTCTACGGCACTACGCACCCCGGTAGTGCCGTAGGCAAGGGCATTTTTGTAATATATTTTTGTTTTTTCATGCCAACGCCAGAAGCCGAGCAGTAGGTAAGAAGAACCGATAGCATTTTTGTAATATATTTGTAAGAGTGCGGGTGGTCCCTTTTTGGGAATCTCAACTTTTTTTTGGAACATTATTATTGCATTTGTCATTTTTTTCTTTTTTTCTGCCATTACCCTTCAAAACGTCGTCATTTTATATACTAATATTTGGAAAAGTATGAATAAAAGAGTACCCGTTCGGCTAAATAAGCAAAATGTGGCTTATTTTTCTGTTCTTATTCAAAAAAAATTCGTATCACTTGGCTTATCATTAATTTTTTAGGGATTATTGCATCCTCATGACGAGGAATCTAAAAAGTAAAAAAATTTGATCGAAATCTATTTTTTTTAATAAAGACGAAAATAAGCCAATACTCGCTGCCGAACAGGAAAATTCTAAAACAAAAATGAAACACAATTGTACGAGCACTCACATTAGTGTATTTTGCATTTATTTTGTTCAAAGTGTTTGTAATTTTAAAATGATTGAACTGAATATTTGTTACTGCTTACACACGAGATTGCTATTGCAGATTCTAACTTCTTTAGCATTCGGGAGTATTATTCATATGCTTTTTGACTAATGGTTAGCCAAATTCTAGTGTTAAAAAGGAGCACAAATTAATAATTTTAGTGGAGTGGCTTTATGGGGTCCAATTTATAAAATATAGTAAAAATTTGATTAGATAAATGAATTAATGTAGAAGTCAGTGTGCTTAAAGAACCCCACTTAATCATATGTAGCTCCACCTTTGGTTACTTAGTGTCCCAACTCCGCCATTATTGCATACAGGCGCAGTACTCTTGTTATGCACGAAAACATTAATAAATTATGTTTATGGTATATTTCATCTATTTACAATTTCACATTAATTGTAAAAGATCTATTGAGAGAGAGAGAGAGAGAGAGTATAAATTAACGTGAGGAGAAGTCGTTTGAAAGCCTTTTTTATTTGTCAAGCGGAAAATCAATAGGGAGGGGAGATGAACATTGATGGCTGAGGTGGATTAATGTATATGTTTTTCTATTTTATTTTATTTTATTTTAAAGAAAATGAGATTTTGTCGTGTGTTACACACGTACTTAGGATATGGTATCATAATCATAGGTCATACACAAATGTTTGGTTATAATGTTATATAGGTAAGAACCCATGGCAGTTCCGTCAAATCTTCACTACTATTTTCATCTTTAACAATAATGGTGTGATTTGCGGTAAATGTTCTTTTATGAGTTATTGCAATGGGTAGAGATGGAAATCAGGTTAAGAGCAAGTTTATCAGGTGATGTAAAAAGGAGAAAAATGTATTTTGGCTGATCAAAAGGGAAAATGTTCACCTGCAGCAGATGAGGTAAATCCGTTGGGAGAATGGCTCCAGCTACAGTTCTTCTGTATATGTAGAGAAGAACTGTTCAAAAGTTATCTAATTTTATAACATTATTTTCTCTCTCCTCTCTCCATTCTCTTCGTCCCTCTCTCTTCCTCTTTCTTTCTTTTTTTAAAAAACTGCACTTTTTACACTGTTGGAGAAAAGAAGAAAATATATTTTAATAGAGGATAGGTTAAATAGATAGTATTGGTGTAGTGTTGAGAGAGATGTGAGTAGGTAAAATGAAAAAAATGCACTGTTGATCAGTCTTTTTACATTTTCTTTGGTGTACTTGCTCTAAAAGCATTTTAGCAAGGCTAAAAACAAAAAGAGTTGGGATGTTATCCCACGGCTCGGGGGCATGTTGGAATGTTATTTCTCCTCCCTTGTTCCCTTGTTGGCACTACATTGTACCGGTGTAAATTGAAACAGATGCCACCAATGTTACCCCCTGCTCAACTCGAATTCACACAACCACCATCTTTGATCATTGTTTGCAAGTCCCTACTCCGGAAAACAGGCCAACCTCGGATCAAGAGAATCATGCGGAGAGTGTAACAAATGTGCTGACCTGCTTGCTCAAGATGCCAAATTGCATCTCTTTCCTTGTATAGTCCTAATTTATCTTTCTATGCCGCATTGTATTTTCATCTGATTGGAAGACAAAGAAGGGGTAGATCTCACTCGGGAACTTTGTATTTGTAAGCTCTATTTATGAAAATTTCCCGTTTGACCAAAATAAATAAGGCCCTGTTTCGGCGTTTCGCCGGGATTGTTATTTTTCAAGTACTTATTTTTTGCTTTACGTGACAGATCATTCTAATTCAAAAAATAAATACTTATTTTAATTTGCGAAAAATAAAATAAAAGGGTGCACTGCCGGCTCTGGGCTAAGGCGCAAGAGGCATGGGCCTTAAGCCCCCCAAAAATGTCAAAAATTAGGGCCCTCACTTATTTTTAGGACCTAGTATATATGTGTTGTTTTAGGGTCTAATTTTTATCCAAGAAGACATTTTATACTTAAGCCCCAATGGCCCAGAAAAATGGAACACGAAATGCAGGAAAAAACAAAGCAAAAAAAACAAAAAGGAGGAGGAAATGGTCACGGGATCGCCAAAAATCTCTGGGGCCCTTCAAAATTATTCAGTGTGGTGGGTGTATGGATGCATCTTTTTTCCCCCTTAAAAGCTACTACTCCGGTACTTTTCATTGCAAACAAATACTATATCCGAATCAAAATTATTCAGTGTGATCGACTTTTTATTTGATTTTCGTTTATAATTATTAAGAGTCTCACTTTCAAAGATCGGCCTCCAAAATCTCAGAGCCAGTCCCGAAAGGTTGTCACAAATATATTCCCGAAAGGTTGTCACAAATATATTCCTCCTTCAGAACTTCTTTGGTTAATTTTCTTTTCCGAGTAGGAAAACTTCCTTTCCGGACAGATAAATGAGAAATAAAAAAGCACTTTATTAGTAGTACAAGTAGTAAGAAAGAGCGGAAAGTAAGTAAGCTGTAAGCTAAGCTGCTAAAGTACAGTGCTTGCTACTCGCCCCTTGTGTAGTGTTCCCAGCTACTTGCAAAACCCACGCCGCGGGGTGTTTCAATCTCTCTCTACATTCACATCAGAAACTGCTCTCAAATCTCTTCCATAGTTTTCTCTCTCCTATTTCTCTGGCTTTGGTTTGTTGTTGAGATTCAGCCATGAGATCCTATTCATCCTTCGTTTTCCTCACTTTCTTAACCTTGTCCCTCACTTGCCTTCTCCGATTCCAAGCCAATGCTGCTCCTGCAGGTATCAACCTTCCCTCTCTCTCTCTCTCTCTCTATCTATGTGTGTGTGTATACATGATACTAGCAGTGATACGTTTTTTTTTTGTGTGGGTATATACTGATATTTCTTATTCAGGACCCTTGATGAAACACTTGAACTCTCTTCTCAAATTGACGAGGTCTTCCTCCAAAATACCCCATTCAGGCAAGTACCAGTCTTAATTTGCGCTTTCCGTTGTTAGCGAGTGATTGGACGAACGTTTTATGCGCTATAGGGCACATTTGTTTTTGATTAGCAGATAAGAAGGTACATGAACAAATTAATCAGCGTTTGATAATGCAAGAGTGGTTCGGGATAGCTGATTTCGAGTAGAGAAGGTCTAGCAACACGATAACTTGCACAACATTTTGCACAACGTGCCTAGGCGGGAGTGTTTCGTTGGCAACTGGATGAATTTCTAGTTTTCGACTACCCCACGTATGCACGTGCAAAATGTTGTGCTTGTTGTTGTGTTTCTAGACCTCCTATGCCGGGTAACCTTTTTACCCACATCCGCATGCGAGGGATTATTTGTCCTGGGAAGCGGATGGGACTCCTTATATCAGATTATTTTAGTGACCCGAAGGACTAGAATGCTCTTCTTGGGATAAGTTATCCCGAGTTCACTTATCTTATCCTTCCCGTGAATCGAACAATCGTATATCCTATATCATGTGTGTTCATATACGTTCTAAGCATATATGATGTCATTTTTTGTTACTCATCAGATGGAAATGTTCTTCAATTCGAGGATGGGTACCATGTTGAAACTGTTGTGGAGGGGAATGGGCTTGGAGTTGTGCCCTACAAAATTCGCGTCTCAGAAGATGGTGAATTATATGCTGTCGATTCAGTTAATAGCAACATTGTCCGGATTACTCCGCCCTTGTCCCAATGTGAGTGCTAGCCTTTTACTCTCTCTTGCTATATCTGTCAATTGAAGATTGGGTACGTGTGCGTTATTTTTTGTCCTAGTATCCATTAGCGATAAAGAAACACGGTTTGCGGTTATGGAGAACTGAATAGGTGAAATGTGAAATGTTTTCATTTTCTTGCACAACTTTTGAATTTTTTTCCAGAGACTGAATACCACTTTTCGCAAACTGATACATAGGATAGTTGATTGGTGATTGTTGTTCCCTGGAATGGAACAACAATCTCGAATGAAGAAATTGTTAAAATTCTGAAGTTTACTAACTAATTTTGTTTCATTGGTTCCCTTAGCAACCAGACTGAGGGCTAATGTCTTTTGCGGGAAATGCTGATAACAGCCTTCTTTGTTTTTTAAAGTGATGGGTGGAATGGAAATTGCTTGCTTTTTTGGATTGGTAGAAATTGCTTTGTTTTAAATTTGAATTTAAGGGGTTTCTACTTGTTTTTTTTTGTTTCGAAATTTTATTGATGCAGATAGCAGGGCAAGATTGGTTGCTGGTTCATTCCAAGGTTACACAGGCCATGTCGACGGAAAGCCAAGTGATGCTCGTTTCAATCATCCACAGGGTGTAACCATGGATGATAAAGGAAACGTGTATGTTGCTGATACCTCGAACCTTGCCATCAGGAAAATAGGAGAAGGAGGTGTGTGTGCTTTGTGCTAGTTAGTTAGCCTAGACGATAGTTGGAGGTTATTTTAGCTTTTCTGTTTCAGATGCGAACTTTATTCTGGAAAAGGGAAAACAGAATGATATCCCAAAGGTTCTATTTTCTTTTGAGTATTGTTGAAGTAAAAATTGACAAAGGTACTTTGAAATTGTCAAAGTTTAAAGTGAAAATTGTATTTCTAAAGGTATTTTTAAATTATCAACTTTGGTTAAAACTTAAGTTGGAGGCAACACTGGATATTTTCTGAAGCGCCGTACTCTATAAAACCTTGTAGGCGTGACAACAATTGCTGGTGGAAAATCAAATGTAGCAGGGTATAGGGATGGGCCAAGTGAGGATGCCAAGTTCTCAACTGACTTTGATGTGATATATGTTCGCCCTACGTGTTCATTACTAGTTGTTGATAGAGGAAATGCTGCTCTTCGTCAAATCTCCCTTAACCAAGAGGAATGCGATTATCAGTACAGCTCAATTTCTCCCACAGGTTTAAATCCCGTACAATAACTTTATTTGTGTTCTTGAAGCAGAAGGATCAACTTCTGTTCCACTTCTTTACATATAAACCAACTGCTTTGCATATGGTCCATTATCGTTGACATTTATGCAATTTTGTCATAATGGACTTTTCTAAAATATGAGCTTAGGCATTTGAATGCAACAGAAGGATTTGAGAGGATTGCTTATCGCCATCCATCAAGACCTGCATTAGATGAACCATATCTGTATAGCTGTAAAACAAAGGAGATTAATTGAAGGTTGGTTGTATGAGTTAGAGCAAGGTGCATTGTCTAGCAAGTTGCTTTGTCATTTGAATGCTCGAGTCTGTAAGAGACAAGGGTATGCTTGAGCCCTACCCAAAATAGATCTCTTGACCTCTTACTTTCATGATCTTTGAGGAGGAAGCCATGCCTAATAGTCAAGAACTCTAACATGGATGGGAGGTAGACATCTCACTATATCCCCTAGATCCCGGTTAGTCCATTTATGTGGAGCCAAGTTCAATGATCATATTTTAGCTTAGGCCGGATTTAGGTAAGGCTTAAATGAATGATTTTAGGGGGGAACTTATCTTGAATTTGGACCAGCACTGCCCTGCTGGGAGGGGTAAAATGATGAGAAACTACACTAGGTGTCCAACAAAGATTTGATTTGTTTACCTTGTGTGATGACATCCATTGGTGGCACCGATTGGCAAGCAACTTATTGAAGTTGATGCCTGGAAAAGATGCTAGGGCTAGATTCTAGAATGCCATTCAAAACATCGAGTTACTGCTATCATGATGCTTACACTTGTGGGGGTACACATTAGCTGCAACTGGACAACCACAGTTGAGAAGAGAAAAGTGCTATGGAAAGCAATTACTCAAGCAAACAACTAATTGATGCCTTTTTTCAGTAGAAAATCACGGTTTTTGATGCTTTTGTCATTTTCCTGAGTGGGCGTGTCTGCTCAAATATTTGCTTTTTCCCATCCTTTATCCTTCTTTGGCAATGGTGCACAGTTTGTTTGGCGTGTGCATTTACTTTGTTTACATTCAGCTATTTGCTTCATGGAGGACCTCAATTTTCCACTGATAAATGGTAGATGTTACTTGTAGGCTTGTAATCATTAGGGAATTGTTGCATTGAGATTTGCTTATTGGTAGTATCCTTCTGCGAAAATAGTTTACTGACTTGATTTTCCCATATTTACTTTCACTGCCCTCACATTGTTTTATGCATTCTATCTATCTTTCTTTCTTCATTATTACTAGCGTTTGTGCCCATTCGATGCACAGGACCACTGTTACGTGGTACCCCAAATTTATTTTCCACCACACATGTCTTTCGATGCATAAAGTGAGACCAATGCTAGCTTGCATCCAACATGGAACCGGAAAAAATATTAAATTATCTTTTTTATCATCTAGTGTTGTGCCCATTCGATGCACGGGACAAAAAAATAATTTGTGCGGGCTCGACACTTTGTAGTGAGAACCACGCACGTGTAGTGGAGATTTAAGTTGGGCTACCACATAAAAATTGTCACTGGAGCATTGGATTATTTTTCCTCAATTCTCCTAAAATCTCTCTCTCTCTCTCCCTCCCTCTCTCCACCTTCCCCTCCCACGTCCCCTTTCTCTCTCTCCCTCTCCCTCTCTTTCTCCCTCCCAATTTAAACAAATTAAAAGAAAATCAAAACTCTAGAAAATTAGGGATGGAGGTTTGGAGGATTAGTAGGCCTAAACACATTCCTATTGGAGATAGATAGATTTGGTTAAGTAGAAGCTTGGTTCTGTGGCGTGTAGGGAACCAGTTGCTGTAAATTTTATTTGGGGGACATTCGCGCATACTCATGTAACTAGCCATTTCAGATGCCAATCAATCTACCTGTCATTGGATATATTCTCACTCGACAAATTAGATTTCCTATTCCTTTTCTTTTTTTTTTTAAACCTTGAGATGATGTTGAATGAGCCAAGCTGGGGCATGCTTAACGCGGGGTGTTCACTTTTCTAGTTTGTCTATCTTTGATAAGCCATGCTTCGGTCTGATGTGTAATTATGCAAGGGATTTGGCATATTGGGGTTGAAACTTTTCAAAGACCAAATTTTGGCTGTAGCTGTAATGGTGCGAGCCCTTTAGGAGAAGAGTTCTGTAATGATCCTCAAGGAAAAAACTACTCGTATTTCGGGTTTACAAGGTAATCATTACAATACTTGATGCTGCTAAATGAAGTGTATTGAAATTGAACGTGTCCATGCTTGCTGGTTGTTTGCAATATCCTTCAGCTTAAGGGTTGTCGGGTACGGTAAGCATGAAAATGGTACTTCCATGCTAAGAAGGTCATATCTTAGGTTGATAGTTGATATCGTCACGAGAAGTACACCAAGGTAGTTATGGATGGGTCCCTACTTTTATGATTAGTGATGTATACACTTAAGTTGTGTTTGGATCAAGGATTTGAGGAATTGGAAAAGAAAGGGAAAAGGTGAATCTAAATGCTAAATTTGTACTTTAGTTTCCCTGTTGTATCCCTCTGCAAATCTATGACCACAGGACAGCCTTAAGGGTGCTTTAGCATGTGGATTACTACGAAGTGGGCCCATGGCAAGGACATAATTAAATTTGACCTCTGTAAACTCTGATGCATCAATTCAATTTTTAACTGCGTATTTCAGATTGCATTTCCTGCTGAATATTGGTATAATCCATTGCTTCTCTTGGCAGATGTACTTATGGTCATTGGTGCCATCTTAGTAGGATATGCTTCATGCATGCTTCAACAGGGATTTGGACCTTCTTGTTTCTACAAAGTGGTAATACTCTTACTTTGCATTTTCACTTCCGTTTTGTTAATTTCCTTGAAGGTGGAATTAGAAATTGAGAATTTTCAGAGATGAGTCTGGCCAAATGGTTGTCAGTATCCAAATTGACTGAAGACAACTGTGATTTTCTCTCTCTCCAAAGCAGACTCATGGAGTATCTGTCGGGACTTGTTTCCTCCTATGGTCTTTGTGTTCTGAACGATTTCTCATTTGGTGACGATCCATTGCCATAAGAGAGCATGTGCATTCCAGATAGTTCAAGTGTTTGTTTTATTCTTTCTTCTCTTTGCGGCTGAATCTATGTCAATTACAGGTGCAGAAACATCCATCAGAAAGTGACTCTCATGACCAACAGAGCAAGGAGAAATCCACTCCTATTGTTGAACCCATCAAGGAGGAACAAGAAGCAGAGGGGTGGCCTTCTTTTGGAAGGCTCATAATTGATCTATTCAAGCTCGCACTTGAAGCATTGGCTGGGATCTTCCTCTACTTCATCCCCCTTCGTTTCAACCGCAAGATTTCCAAGAGCGGTGGTCTCACTCCACTGAAAAGTTCTCTGAAAATGCCCGAAGATGAGGCCGAGACCCCCTTGGTTCGAAAGCAAAGAACTCCCACTCCTCTCTCTGAAACCCGACAAGCCCATACTCCCAATATTGGTGACAAGTATTCGGAGATGAAACCGCCTAACGCTAACGTAAGATCAGCCAGTTTCAAAGACCCTTCTCTGTCAAGCAAGCACAGATCGTCAAAACGGCAAGAATATGCAGAAATCTATGGATCAGGGGAGGTCCCACCTTACGGTCAACATAATAGATCTAAGGGCCAGAAAGAAAAGACAAAGCATCGACGGGAGAAAACTGGAGAGACGGGTTTTGGAGCAGTAGGGATGGAACAGAGACCTGCGGAGATGAAGCCGGTGAATTATGACGATCCAAAGTACGACCGTTACAATATGAGGAGCAAATATGGTGATTCATTCAAGTTTTGATTACACCGCGACTTCTTAATACTCTCTCGGCTTTTGTTTTCCGATTGAGTATTATGCACGTTTCTTCTGCTTGTCTGTAGTTGAGCCAACCCCGGAGTCAAGGACCGACTTTGTACACTGTAGCCTAACAAAGATCATTCAGGCTTGTGCCTAAAATTGTATGCTAGATTCTGGTTATGTTTAGCTTTACGCAGTGTCTTTTGTGCCAGTTCAGCAATCTATTCCTTTCTCATTTTCAATTTTATGCAGCATGGTTGTGTTTAGCAGGAGGAGGGAGAAAACTTCAGATGCCATGGACACTTCATTACCTATTTGAAGCATAGTTGGCAAATCAATTTATTTTGACTTCAGGCTCTAATTATTGAGAGAAGTTACTCACAAGCTAGGCTTTAGGTGATGAGTTCTTTGGAGAATTCTTGATAAAACTAAAAAATTGGACGATTTCCGGTAGCTTACTTATGAATTTTTTTTTTTTTTTTTTTATAGAATTTAACCAGTTTATCATTGATCATGACCTCTCACTGATCTTCGAAGGTTCTAGGACTTCAAATCTCTAGGTGTCCAATCAATTAAAATCTTTTTTTTTCTATTCTGCTTGAAGTCGTGATTCCAGAGTTTTTTTTGATCAGAGTGATTCCAGAGTTTGATATACTACTTTGGATGAGAGAATATGCACGGATGGATCAATCGGTGAGGAGTCCTTATACACCTTCATTAGAATGAAAAAAAAAAAAAAAACTAGAAGCCTTGAATACGAGGTTTGGCTTGATTTATTTAATTTACATTTTGGTTTTATCTCTTCTCAAATCAATTAGTTTTTGGTCAAATTGCTTTGGATTGGGGCAATTGAAAAAAGTCAAAAAATATAATCAACATTTGAAAAAAAAAGAAAAAGAAGTCAAGTTTCAATTTATAAATTTTTTTTCCAAGTTCGATCGAGTTTGGTTTCATTTATTGGATTTCTCACCCCAAACGAATGCAGAAAGTCAACTGTTTTGATTAGAAACAAAAACAAGGTTTACTAATAATAAAAGTAAACCAACTAAAAAAAATAAGTTAGATAAAATAAACGTCTTAAAAAAATATTGAAAATGTTACGGTAATAGCTATTAATGCAACTATTTGATGTGTGACATCCCATATCTATCGCATGTGGAGTGGAGTGCAGTTGGTGCTTTCTTTATACTCTCATGCATATGGCAGAATTCGATTTCCGTAAACATCCATCCCGTCTCCAAATTTCCAAGGATATAATAGATTAGATTTAACGAATGACAAAAAAAAAAAGACATACCATATCTATCGGGTAGATTTACGTGCATTTGACGGTTCTAGATTTGTACGAGATTTTATATGTGTCGGTAGGCCTCACCACACACATTCACTGTAGGCCGAACCATACCCAATAACATCTCACCCCCTACGGAAAATTGGAACTTGACAGCCAACCGCCACTACTCCTTTCTCTGTCTACTCTCCAAAACTTCTCAGGGTAAACTACATTAATCCCCCTTCAACTTTGACTAATTTCACTTAAACTTTCTAATTACAATAAACTCAACTTCTCCCGTTATCAAAACATTAGGATTTTGGATGGAACTTGTCATGTGAGCAAAACATGACACGATGAATAAGATTTTCATAAGGAGATTACCCCTTTCCCCTAGTTTAAGGGTAATTTTTCAAAGAGTTAGAAGAGGCTGGGAGAAGAATAAAATAACATAACTGGTAGAGTCATTTAAGGAGAAATCGTGGGCAATAGCATGATATGAAGTGATTAGGGTTGGAGTAACTTTCATCTGAGTGGGGTGACTGGATTTGATTTTCCATGCGGTGGTGGTTTTCGAGTAAGTTAAGCATGAAGGTTAAGTTGAAAAAAAAAAACGGGCAAGAGGGTAAATCGTGATTTTCCGTGGACGCCAACTTTGACATCTTGGATTTGTATAGTTTAAGAGGGTTAGGTGCTGAGTTTCAAAATAACGTAACTGGTAGAGTCAGTATCGCGGACAATAGCAGGATATGAAGTGATTAGAGTTGGAGTAACTTTCATTTGAGTGGGGTGACTGGATTTGATTTTCCATGTGGCGGTGGTTTTCGAGTAAGTTAAGCATGAAGGTTAAGTTGGAAAAAAAAAAAAGGGCAAGAGGGTAAATCGTGATTTTCCATGGACACAAACTTTGACGATTTGGATTTGTATAGTTTAAAAGAGGGTTGGGTGCTGAGTTTCAAACTTTAGGGAGATTAAGCGAAAATAGATCGTAGTTGAGTGGGATTTAATGTAACTTACCCAATTTCTTATTATTGAGAGCAAACCAAACCTCTTTTGACCTCTCTCCCACTCCAACTCCTCTAAATTTCCTGCACTTTCCGGGAAAATAGCTGCGCAATTTTCCCACCCCCCAAACACTCAGACACCTCTCCGAGCGGCCTTTTCCCCCCTATGGTTTTCTGAGCTTCCTTTTGTTGCCCTCGCGATTGTGCAAAGAGGATTAGCATGGGGTGTGCTGGATCGTCGGAGGCCAAAGGAGAGGGTGAGTTTATCGCCACATCTCGCGAAATCGTTTGATTCGCAGTAGTTTTCAGATGATTGTATCAGTTCTTTTTAGTTTGTTTTTGATGTTCTCTATCTGTTCAAATCCGATTCCATATTGTTTGCTATTCCGGACCTACTCCTTTGGGCCAGTCCATACGGAGCTTTGTTTGGGATTTAATTGGGCCGCGTCAGTGAACGGTGTGATTGGTCTCCCAAATCAATCTGTTGGATGCTTGTAAGCTGGTCCGGACAGCTGGTCCGGACACCTAGGTTATCAGGGGAAAAAAATTGTGTAGATGTCTATGTGCTTGTGTTTGTATGCATTGTTGCTAGTAGCACAAAGTGTGCCGGCTTGGCCCCCTAGTGGACGGTGGGATTTGTGCCATGATTAATTGAGGTACTTGTAAGCTGGCCCGGACACCTGAGTTATCAGAATAAATGTGTAAGATGTCTATGTTTGTGATTATGTAAACGAGTAGGAAAAAATGTATGTATTGTTATTTGTTAGTACTGATCAACTTACACCACACATTCATGATTTCTTTTGAGTACAAGGGAGATATGGTAATTTGTCGATATAAACCCTGGCACGTAGAATTTTGGCTAGATATTTTACTACTCTTCTTCATTGGATATGATAGTGAAAACTGGTGTGAGCGGTTAATGTAGGCAATCTTGTGGAATCACGTATATCTCGTGTTGTGATTCCCAATTCTGAACAATTGTTTTCTTCGTGCTATTGTGGGTGTGTTCATCACCTACTGTGTATGTGGTCCCCGCTCCTGTATCCAAATTTGGATCCATATCCACGCATCCAAGATCGAGGTGTCGGACCCTTAGATATACACCCGCACCCATGTCCGTGTTGGTAGATGGTAGCACCAAGGGTAGAGGTAGATCAAGACTGGCTATAGATGCCGTAGTTCGAAAAGACCTAGGTTTCTTGGATACCGTGGAACACAATACCATCAACAGATTTTAATGGAGAAAGCACATTCATGTAGCCGACCCACATTGGTTGGTACTGGTTGGTACTTAAGGTTCAATTTTGTTTGGTTTGGTTTCTTATAAAAAATACATTTGAAAAGTTTTCAATAAAGGCCCAACAGAAACAAAACCTAAAGGAAGACAAAAACATGTATATGTACCTAAGTTGGGCTAAACAAAGGCTTCACAAGTAAGGCATTACCACATTTCAGTTATCTAGGTTTCCCGTCTTAAGGTTTTGACGTTTTGTTTTTGTTGGGCTTTTTCTTTTTTTTTTTGAAAACTTTTCAAATGTATTTTTATAAAAAGGGAAACCTAGATAACCGAAATGTGTGCGGGTGTATATCTAAGGGTCTGACACCTCAATCTTGGAAATTAAGGATGTGTGGATATGGATCTGAATTTGGATATGGGTGTGGGGATCCTCCAAAAAATAATTGATTTCAAGTATAGTTTTGTTTTATTTTTACTTGGAGCATCTTTATCTGGGAGTCTGCTTTGTACGCGTGTTGCTTTGTCTGTGGGAGTTAAGATCTCTACATCAGTGCAGAGTATACATGGTGATGGTAATAATTAATACTTAATTTAAAATGCTTTATTGGGCTTGGTCCCAATGAGCTGAACTTAATTGGGGTAGGTCTTCTGAATCAAGTTGGTGGGATTTGAGTGTAGATGTTGGCATGAAGTCAACCTGTTTGGTAGTTAGTATTTTTTATCATTCATTTGATGATTTGGACAAAGGGTACTTCAGAAGTTGATCTTAGATGTTGAAGTTTGGCATGATACTGGAAAACTTGAGACAATTCTGGTTGCTTATATTAGGCATAAAGTCAATGATTCAGAACACAGTTAAATTGGCCCGAGATAATGCAAGCTGTTATTTATGTGAAGTAGAAGCATGTGTAGTCTATGTTGTGGTACACTGGCTTAGTGAAGTGTAACAAGTGTGCTTCAGCTAATTACTTCTAGCTTGACCAATGTCCAGATTTTGCACCAGGTTGTACTGCCCTTTTAGCCCAAGTGATATTTGGGTCCTTCAATGGACCGGGTAAGTTTGTGCTTTTGGAATATGTTGAGGAATAGCTTGTAGAACTCAAGATGCTTTATGGTAATATCTTGAACGTTTGTTTATTGCCTTTGTTGTTATAGAGTGTAAGTTTAAGATAAGCTTTCCTCTCACACTAAATTTATCGATTTTCTGTTTTGACTTGTGGTATATCCTGGAATGCCCTTCCAGGTTGTGGTCGATTTATTTCTTCTATAAAAGTTTGTTTTACCTTGACAATAATTTTTAAAATAAGAAAGCTTTAGGAGCGGCTGGTAATCCACCATATATTGGGCTTCTATTTTGTCAACCATTTAGAAGATCAGCTGATATGAAAAAAAGAAGCTAATTCATCTTTTATTAGCCTAAACAATCTTTCCTCTCTTTTCCATTTGGCAGTGCCGATAAAGATCCCTTGCAGTAAAGGCTGTTAATTATCATCTCTTGCCAGATTAAGTGGCTTGAGTCGCTTGACTATGAAGCAATTAGATCATGAATTGACATGAACTTTTCGTACCCATTTTCCCTTCAATTTCTCCAGCTTTAAATTCTCCACTGTCAACCCATACTTCTTACAGATTTAACCTGTTCTCCCTTTAATGTGTCCCTCTCTCATTTCCCCCGAACACCCCAACAGAGCCGAATGTATTGAAGAGAGAAGTTGAAAATTAAGATTCAAAAATTGGAAAATCTAGATAGGAGAGCGATCATGACATCCTGTGCTGTGTTTTCTTCAGTCGTATGGGTTCTTAACGACTGTCATACATCCAATATCTTGGACTTCGGTTTCAGTTTTTAGGATTGATAACTTTGGGATTAATTCTATGTACTGTATTCTTTGAGCTGTGACAAAGGGGGAACTGATCCTCAATACGCTTGTATACGTTGTTGGCCCACTACTAATGCCATTATTGGGACTTTCTGGTAATCACAGGAACAGTGAAGAAGATCGAAAAGCCAAAACCTTGGAAGCATTCGCCACAAATAACAAAGAGCCAACTTCTGCAGATGCGTGAGGAGTTCTGGGACACTGCTCCTCACTATGGTGGCAGGAAAGGTATTCTTATATCTACCATTCTAGATAAGTTCTTATAGAATAACAGTAAAACCTGACTTTTCTAGAAAATAGAGGTGAATAGGTGCATGCTTCCTATTTGAAAATCCTATCAGAGGGGCAAAAACTCAAATGGGAGGAGTGCTTAAAAATCTCCAAGCATGTCAAAATGTTGGGATAGTCTCTCTTCTTTGATTAAAGTATTATGGATATGTTGTGGGAATTTGGGCGAAATCAATCATTGCCCAGTTTTTGACATTTTTGTTAAGAACCACGGCTGGAATGAACAGAAAGTTTTCTCCTTCATGATCAACAGTGGTGTCTGACATTTACACTGCATTCACTGGTGGAAACTTATCAACTGATCTGCTTTTAAATGTCTGAAACTCAAGGAAATTCTTTCTTAGACAGCAAATCTGGCAACTGATGAGTGCCTCGTAATGAAAAAGTCATTGAGACCTCAAAACTGTAGGCGGAAGCGCTGTCAAAAGGAAAATATTACTCCCAGTCATTGGCTTGTCTTATTAGGTGTGAACTGCACCGTACGTTCTCTCTTCTGTGTAAAATCAGGGGAGATACAGCCAAATTAAAAAGATAAAGCTGCATCATTGCAAATGAAGCAATTTACAAATAAGATAATTTGCAATTATTGTTGACAGTTTGGCTTCTACCAAATTGGGCATTGACCTTCTCGAGCTTGACATCAGGGGTCCAGTTCCCCTTGTTTTTGTGTTGACAAATGGACAAGATAATATCTACCATGGCCATAGTATGGCAGCTCACAAGATAAGGGCAGAATGGAGATCGACGTATTTGTCATTTTTTCTTTTGTTTTCCTTCTACTGTTATTTCATTTTGTAACATATGTCCTTTCTCTTTCGTTGTATCCTTGTGGCATGCACATCATCCACTGTCTGCAAAATCCTAAATGATTACCGTTCTCATTGTCACTAGAAATTTGGGATGCCCTTCGCGCTGCTGCAGAAGCTGATCTAACCCTCGCACAAGCAATTGTGGACAGTGCTGGAGTCATTGTTCAAAGTGCTGATTTGACAATATGCTATGATGAAAGAGGTACTCGAATTATTGTATTTTTGCTTTCCTTTTGTTCGATCTTTTACTTTCAGTTTTGTCTTCTGGTGTTACTTACTTCTAACATCTGAGATGCCTCAATAATCTTGTTGCAGGTGCAAAATATGAACTACCGAAGTATGTTATGAGCGAACCTACAAACTTGATTCGAGAAGGCTGAAAACATAAAGGATATTACATGGCTTAATGTATATATAGTGTACATCATTCTCCTTTGGAACCTATAATGAAGTCCGGTTCACTTTTGTTCCATTTTCTTTTAAATTGACTATTGAAACTTGTTTTGAATTTGTTTTGGTAGCTTTGCGAGAAATGGGTAGTAGCTATTTTTTCTTTTTCAAAACATCTTCACTAAAATAGATTCTGCAAGTAGTTATTGGGCTTTTAGCCAATCTTAAGAATTGAACATTCTGTCAGTTTCTACAGTTTCTATTTTGAGGACAGATTCTCTACAGTCCCTCTACTTGACCGTCCAGTTTGTCATTTGTGGGCTAATTTTGGGCCTACTTTGATGATTTTGGACTTTCCATGTTTAGACCTTATCTAGATCATCAATCATGTCTAAATTCGTGTTGATGAGCACCCGCTATTATGATTCCAGAACGCATATATCCTCAAGAAAAACATTGTCACACTTGATTACATCCCTGTATATCAAGACAACTCTGTTACAATTATTCATTGATATAGCTGATCAACATGAATTTAACATGATTGATTTTTTTCATGCGTTCTTAAAAATGGAAAGTTCTGCTTCAAGTAAGCCTGAGAAGGATCCACAAATGGGCTAAACTGGACAGTCGGGACTCAAGAAGAGCAGAACCCTTGGTTTGATTCTTATTATGATTTCAAACCACCAAATCCAAACTACTAATTGCTTGGGCGCGAGTGAGCAAAATTTTAACCTTCCCTGAAACAACTGCGAGAAGCACCTTCACTTGGCCTTTTGACCTTGATACGGTGGAATGCTGAACTAGATTATTTATGCAGCCAATTTTATGAGAGAGAGAGAGAGAGATGTTTCCATTAATTGAAACCATATTCGCACATAACATCAACCAGAACCAGAATTCTGATGACTAACCAATCAATACAGAAAAGGCTACACAGCTTTCAGGAAAAAGAGAAGAGGATGAAAAAAGGCTAATAATACAGAAACTGGAACACTAGAAATTAGCATTCCCAAAAAAACCAAGCTCACTAGCCACCGACTGACACAGGAAATACACGGAATTCTCCTGTAGTCAACTGGTCAACCTAAACCTTCTTGAAGAAAGACATAATATTCCCTTGTTTAGGATCCTTCACATTTCCAGCTTTCTTATTTCCTGCTTTGCCACCTGGGTTAGATGGAGCAGTGTTCCCCATGGCTGGTGACTTCTTAGCAGCGGGTGCCCTGTATTCATACGCAACATTTTGAGCAGCGTCATCAGATGAAAGCAAAATAACTACCGTATCAAATTGTATTGACAACCAGGAAACGGAATGTCAAATTCACGGGCATCTTTTTTATTTTCTATTTATACAGTGAAACAAATATTTTCAAATGCAGTAATTCTGAAAGTTGCCACTGCTGTGAAGATGGGAACAACTGCGGTGGATGTTATCAGAAAATAACCGGCTCAGTTGCGAGATATTGTATTCAAGGAGTTCTATAAAAAAAACTCAGAGTTAACTAACAGATCAAATATAATAGAAACTATTCAAATTACCTGTTGACAGTATTGTTAGCTGAGGTGTTTTCTGTTTTCGTCACTGCATGACTATCAGCTTTGGTCTCTGCCTCCTCACCCTCCCACACGACCTCAGTTACTAGAGCATATTATGAACAATCAACGATATAAGCAGGTAGAGAACAAACAAAGAAAACAAGAACTGCATTACAGAACACCTTTCAGGAAACAATATGCTTAAGATGGTTGCATTTCACTTTTTAACTGAGTACATGAGTGAATATGTTAATATTACACAACATTGATTTTAAGAGAGATATGATACTAAGAACGTAGTGATGGAGTTCTACATCTATAGATGAGCTGATTCAGCAAGAGGTCTTAGAAATAAGTAGCATTAAAAGCATAAACATCATCATACAGAATGACATACTTACTAGAACGATGCACAAAGTGAAACTTTTCACCACAGAAACAGTAAGACCGGCAAGTTGAAAATATAGGGAAGGCCTCTTGCACATACCTTCTCTCCCACGCTCGTCAATTCGTGTCTTCATCACTTTTCTCCTCTTAGGTGAAGTTGGAGCTGCATTAGTCACTTTATCCTTTGCATTATTTTCAGGAATGGGACTGTGGACTTTTTCTAAAGATGAAATCTCAGCAGTCTTGCCTTTGCTGACAAGTGATGAATCTGCCCTTGGTGGTGCTTGGTTAATTGCCTTCTCCGCTATTTTATCTTCCTTTGCTTTTGGTTTATTCTCTTTTTCCTTGTCAATATCAAAATTGTTTTTCTCGGGAACTGAGGATTTACTACTTTGTTTATCCAGAAAAGATTTCCTTTTGGGGGGATCCGGTGATGCTAGATTTACAGCATCTTTAAATTCATCGTCTTCATCTGAAAAATCAAAAACAACCCTTCTCTTTCTACTGCCTTCACCATTGGAAGCTCTCTTGAAATTGAAATCTTCGCCATCATCATCACTATCTGCAGCCTCTACTGCCTCATGAACACAGATTTGAGCTTCCGCACTAGAGACTAAAATATGTATATTTTAAAAAGAAAGGTCAGATAGAAAGTACATCTGTTTTTCTTTACCACCGGCTAAGAGTGAATGGAAACAAACCTGTAGTGTTTGGAATAATAATAGTAGTTTTTGTTGTGGCAGTACTGGGCTTTGGCTTTGTAGATGCACGGTCCCACATATTTGCCAATGAGCCCCCATTTCCTGAAGTGCTTTTCTCATTCTGGCCTTTCTTTTTATTAGCAGGCAATTGAGGAACTTTTTCTTTATCTGAAGAACCCTTGGCGACCTGTTTGTGACCCTCTGTAACTGGAATCTCAGTTTTGATATCTTTTACCACATGGGTAGGTTGTAGACCGACCTTTGGGCTTGATTGCTGAACTTTCTTTTGCTGAGGTTGAGGAATACTCAAATTTTGATTAGAAGGATTACTTCTGGATGGCCCTGCCATCCCTGCAGTTTTGGGTTGTGGAACTGCAATGCTGGCGGCTGTGCCCTCAGTACTGCGCTTGACAAAGGAATTTGAAATTCTGCATAACCTGAAAAGACAATAATGAGCATCAGGAAATGAACACATTAAACTGCACTATGCTGAGTTTCATATGGTTGCACACCTGATGACTGAAGTCAGGGTTGACCATAGTAAGTTGAAGCACGAGTATATATGTACAGAAGTTCCAGCTGAATGGCCATATATGTTCACAAAAACTTGGCAGAAAAATACGAACATCACAATGAGTTTAATTACTTTAGTCTTTCTTGCAGCAGGTGCAGTTTTTTATGTTTGAAACCTTGTAAACAAAAAAGGAAGGATTTCATAAAATCGATTAGTAGTTGTTATTCCATTATCAAACAGAAACAGAGAAAAGGCGGGAGAAAGGAAGCTTTGGAGTTTCCCAAAAGGGGAGAGTAGTCCCCAATTTTTTTGGGGAAAAAAATTCCCACAGAGAGGGAGGGGGGGGAGGGGGGAATGAGTTTTTGCAGGGAAAACAGATAGGCATTGAGTATAAGTCTCGGTGTTGGTCGTTGCTACACAAGTAGGGTATGCTCATGAACTCCAACTTAGAAGAACTATACCTGTTATCTCGCAAGCAATTATCAGTTGCGGGAGGCTGCCTAAACAGTTCTTCAGCTTGCACATATTCTGCATTCCAAAGTGCCGCTGGATCCTTTGGGATGCAAGCTTGGACACTGTACACATGGACTGAACAACTGCCATTGAAATCTTGTTTAGCTTCTGCAAGAACTCAAGACAAAGACACTTCCAAGGGTTATTCCTATTCTTTATTGGACCAACCAAGAAAATACAGGAATCCGTTAAAAGAACTTTCATCCGCTTTTCGATCAAGAAAAGTTATACACTGTGTATTAACCAGGCGTATGCTGAAATATGATAGCAGCTGGTGTCAGTACGGTAGATTCCTTTCATAAAAGACATCCTCATAATGCAAAAATATGTTTTGAGTACGGAACAACTCGCATCTCCCAAACTTTAGTTGTTTGTGTAAATAACAACTGAAATTTGGCAAATTTCCCAAAACCTTGCAGTCCAAATCTAATATAATCAAACTGCACATTATTGAACTTTTCTTAGGGCTCATATCGTCATGAACAATACTAGAAAAAGTATACGGGGATCCACACCTGACGGAAGTGCTGCTTGACATAGATAGTACCAAGGAAAAGCAAAATTAATCAAAGGAAGGTTTGAGAGTAAAGGTCAAAAGAGCGAATAGCAGACAGACCAATGAGTTAGGACTAAAGTAATTGTTCAAGTGTAACATCGAAGAAGAGGAACACATTTCAACACAGAACTAAGGGATTTGCTAGTGATGGGATGAATGTGGATTTCCCCATAACAATTTCTAACCTGCAAGTTTAGGCCCAGAAACAAGCCTAATATGGTAAACTGAAGGATTATTCTTCAACCAGCCAGACAAGGCATATACTACTTCCATCGCATCTCCATGTTTCTCGACAAATTTGTGGAGCAACCTACATGGAAAACCAGCAACCGATATTAGCAGAGGGAATCTAACTTAAACAACTACTTCTGATACAATCATTTACCTCTTTGAAGAATCTGATGGCAGCAAAAAATTACGACTCAGCCACTTGTAGGAAACCTAAGGGAGACAGCCATTTATTTAATATATTGCAAATCAATAGATTAAAAGTTCTGAATGTTCATAAAGAAGCCAATTGTTGTAGTTACAAATCTACACAGTTGGGAACAAATAATTAGGACATAACTGCAAACAATTAAACAGTGACAGACCTTTATCAAAAAAACAAAAGAAAAAAGAACAATAGAAGGAAGGACACTCCACAACATAAGATAAAATAGATGCAGTTAAAGAGCAAGCATCTAAGCTAAATAAACATTTTCTCATCACCAAGCTAACGCAAACAGTTTCACTTATTTTTGAAATCATGGAACATACGTTTATTGTAAACCTCCGTAAAAATTAACTCACAAGTACAAGAGGAGTCAAAGACAGACTGCGCAAGGAAAAAACCAATAGCTTTATGCAACAATCAGACCAACCGACATGGAGCAAATACTAAACTATTAGCTTCCATAACACTGCGTAGTTAATGGCATCAAAATAAGTCCCCTAATAAAAGATGATACCAGAACAGGTACTAGAAGGAAATGCGAACAATAATCCTAAGTAAAGCAGAAAACTTTGGAAAGAATGTGATGTTCGTCAAGTCTTATCACGAGCAATTTAGGTAAACACAGTATGACAGCATATATGCAGCCAACCAACGCGCTCGCTATGACATTAGAAGCTTCATACATTATAGTTGTACTCCACTTGAACACTTAAACATTAGAAATTGGTCTATCTGGGACACTAAGCGTATTCCTGGTGCAGCATCATCCTAGGGTTAGCAGGAGTACCTTGTGCAAATCTCCACTTGAATCTGACGATCATCCAGACCCTGTCAAATTTCAACTGCAGAGTGCAGACTCTTTGTTGTCAAAAGCGGAGCTTGTTAGAACAAACTATATTGCCAATATAACCATGGCCACGCTACTATCAAATTTCGAGGAATCTCTCCTTAGCATTATTGGCTGGCTGGGTTTATCTGCTGTTGTATCATGCATGAGTGTTAGCTGGTTGAACTAAGTTTTGTGTTTCCAGATCATCCAGTTACATGCTTGGTTTGCCTTGGCTGGCTTTACTGAAGTTTCTTTTTTCGCCAGTTAGTTGCGTTGGTGCTTCCTTGTTTACCAAATGTGATTTTGTTGAAGCAGGAACATTGCTTCCAGCATTGACATGTGCAGAGCAGAGAACTGATCCCCCATTTGTTTTCTAATACAACCACCCTTTTGGTAACTATTGAACCGCATACTGGTTGAAAAGGTGGCTTAATAATCAAGACCCAACCGGGGTTTCCTTATTTCAATCACATGTATCGAAGGGCAAAATCCTACTACACCATGCTTCGCATAAAATTATAGTTTGGATACACAAGGCATAAAAAGCTAAAACATTGTAAACACATGTAATCATCCAACCAACTGCATGGGCCAGAAATGTCAAACCTATTCAGCTGCTTATATCAATTCACACAGTTTATATGGTCAACGCACATGAAAAGTCCTTGCCAATGTCTCCAAATCTTCGATGCACTATAAATTCCAAGTCCCGATCTAGCTTGCTTAAATCATCACACCAAAACCATATACTAGTGGTCAAGCACATCAAATTCCTCCCACTCGGTTGCAGAAAATACACCTACATACTGCAACAGCCGGAGGAGCAAAGGCCCGACCAAGTACAATTGTACCGCCCCTCAACTTTCCAATCCTAGAGTGGCAATCGCATATGTATGTAGGACAAAATTAGATCTTTTAACCATAATAAACAAAACATAAACCATAGGTCGTGCTTGAAGCACCGAAAACGGGGAAAAACTCAGGGAACCAAACAAAACAGTGAAGCCACATCAATTTAATCAATTCCCATATGAACATTACGAAAATTCTATACTTTTTTACTGTAACACAACAATACCAAGAGAAAATTGCGCAAAAATACATCGAAACAGATAGAAGCGGAAATCAAGAACATACGCAAAGTATATTTGACGAGCGAATATGATAAAGGATTCGTATTGAACCAATAGAAATAATCACAACAGAAAAGGGGCTGTTACCACTTGAAGCTTATCGGAGACGAGGGCTTCGATCTCTTCGAGAATACCTAGGGTTTCGACTTCGGCCATCGCGTTCGGTGGTCGGGTCTATGTGGAAGCGGTGCGAATTGGTAAACCCGGGTAGGAGTAGTGGTTTCCCTCCGAAAAAGGGGACTCGTTTCCCGCCACTCTCACGCACTCTTGTGTTGTGTGGGGGGTGTTTATAATGGTGGGGATATTTTCTTCTCTTTTTTGTGTGTTGACGGTAAGGAGTTTTTGGGTTAGCTTACGCGAAATTCGTCTATTTTTTCTCAGTCTGGACAAAGGGCCTGAGCTTGAGAAATTCGCTATAAATATTTATTTTGTGACAGTCTCAAGGAGTTGTCAAGTTACGATGCCAATCCATTTACACTAAACCTGAAAAATTCACTATAAATTTTTCTCTTGTCACATAGTATCAAGAGGTTGACAATTTTGGATGTCAACCCATCTCAATTGCCACTAGAGCTAGGGGTAGCTAGCGGGTTGATGGTGGGAGCAACCTCAAACGGTCATGTGATCAGCACGTGTATCGAGGGAGAAAAAAGGGAGGGAAAAAATAGGAATGGTTTTTTAAACAAGTTTTCTAGTATTTTTTTGCAAATTACCAAATATTAGCGAATTTTTTTAAGTTATAACAAAAAAATTTACTACTCCTACTTTCTTTTTTAAATAAAACTTTTTTTTTTTAATCTTCTCTGGGTGATGGATGTTTCGTTTTTTCTGGAAAGGTAGTAGTAATATGGTACTAAATAATAAGGGAAGATATTGGGGAACATTATTACAGTAATTAGGAAGAAAAGACAGGGACATCCTTGACATTTGGAATACAAAATCACACACACCCCCTCGCACTTGAAGAATATCGCTGTCCGCAATTCACATTTAGAACTTGATTCATCCGACGCCATTGACATTCAACGGGAGACTTATTGACTTAAGACATTTAACGGGAGACTTATTGACGTAAAAAGCACGACGAAAGTAAGAAATATCAGACATCCGTGTTCGGCATATACTCGGCGTCAAGGAGCATTTCGGTATGAAATAAAAGCTTATTTTCGATGACAAGAACAAAAACTGTCACCGTTTGTGAATCTGTTACCATTTTAGGTTTTGATGTTTCACCTTCCCTCAAATCTGTAAGCATTTGAGGTTTTGATGATTCAAGTTCAAAGGGTTACATGATTTTAGGCCTATTTGCTATGTGTATCATATTTGCTTGTTCGGTCGGGAAGGAAACACACGAGTTAAGACGACCACGCATTGTTAAATACTCGGCTTTTAAATTTAAAAATTCTTCAAATTCTCTCAGTCGAAGAATTTAATCAGACAGAGAACTGAAAATTATTATCTCGTTTCTTTGATATTATCCACACAAATATACAGGAACAGCTTCAAAATGGTCCATCAATACACAGTACTAGAAGCAATATTTGCAACTCCGAGTTCAGTCCTTATTACAGAATGCACCAATTTAGGTTGGGGACACTAGCCAAAGATGGTTACTTTGGTATTAACACCAGCTCCGGACCAACAATGTTTAATTTTGGAACACGGATTTCCACTTCACTGAAGGGTGGAGATACAATGCCAATGCGAAACCTTGTCCAATAATGCGATCATGTTACTTACATTGAACAGTTCTTGGGGCACCTATATACATATCAATCAATATCACAAGCTTGTAGTCATATAAAGCACGGCAAGATAGCCATGACACGTACACTTTACAAACTTGAATGATTGTGGCCGTCAAAGATGTATACTTCGTCGTATCCCTTCCTGCAGTCGTGAACATAGAGAAACCAAAGTCAGAAAAACTAAAAAGGACACACCGAGATGCAATTTGGAAGGCATTATGGGCTTACCCGGCCTTCCCACAATAAGTGGGACTGTAGTTGTAAATAAGATTGTCGAGCACTTTTCGAGTAGTTGGTCTGTTCAATGACTTCCTGGCCTCACTGCAGGAGATCAAAGAATAAATACAAATAAGAAGCTAACATTTATATTTATAGTACGTGATATAAATGAACCCAACAATGAACTTGAATCTTCGAGTTTAACTATTTGAGTAGTGGTTGCACAATTAGCACTCCAGAACATATGCGATGCGACTTTCCCCCTAACATGCATATTAGTCTTTCCCCAGGATAGGAACTTTCATATTCCTGCGCAGTTAAGAGAATATTGTCCCCAAGGCAACCACTTCAGTCTTTTTCAAATATCTGAATGTGAGTTTTTAAGGAACTCATGCTCCTTCTTTCATGATACTAGAGCTGAACGAAATCAACCTTTTTTCTGACAAAGTTTCTCCCTAACTCAGTATACATTTCAGGGAAAACCTTTCACCTGACAAAGAAATTTGCAACATATTGAGTCACTTGAACTGCATCTTCGGAGTGAGGAATCATGGATAAGCCCCATTCGAAAGCATTTTTCTGCAGTGTACAGGGTCAGTTTTTCACGATTAGAACAGAAGCAACTGTATCACAGTTGTGCCTCGTAATAGCAAGTCAGTGACATATAAAGTACCAGGAAAATTAGTAAAAATCAAGTATAAGGAGTGAGAAAACAAATAGAATCAACCAACACTGCCACACAGAGACAATCCCAAGATTGAACTTTCCAAGATCCAACTTAGTAAGCTCTACGGTGCTATAATCTATATTCTATCCTAATGTAGAAAGGGAGAGCACCAATCGCATGATCAGTATCTGAATTTAATAGTCAAGACTAAGACAATCAGACCATGAAGCTGTGAACTCCAGAGCACGTTTCAACAAAAATTGTGTTAGAAAACCTGTTAGAGCTTATCCCATATTGGTTAATTAAAACCTCCAAGACTAGTTATATTGAGCCAGGGTGGCCTCGTTGTTTGTGCCATAAGTGCACCTTGTTGTCCGACATTGATTAATTATAACCTACAAAACTAGTATATGAGCCTGGAAGGCCGCTTCACTCATTACCAATTGGTTTTAAGTAGGATGCTTTAACAAAACCAAAACAGAAAATCCGGGTAAACAAATGTGCTAATTCAGTACTACATTACGATTAGTCTCCTGAAAAACACTCAGAACGGGGAGGTCAGCATCCCATCTAGAGCACACGTGGTAGAGAGTGCGATTTAGCAAAACACCAAGGGAGTCAACACATACCCACCTAGTAATAGCAACGAAAATAACCAGCAATACCTCATCATCACCATTGCATCCATAAAAACAAACAGGGACGGTGCATTGACAATAAAAACATGATGAGTAACAACATTTTTTTTTCCTTGAAAACTGATGAGTAACCATAAAGATAGTACCTCTGGATGCCACTGGAAGGCAGTAACAGGATAATTGCGTGCTTGAACTGTGGAGACATAAACCTGATATTAATCCATATTGAAAGAAACATCGGGACGTAAATTCTGGTTAGAATATCAAATAGATGGATAATCGAAGAAATAAATAATTGCTCATAGCCAATACCTTATTATCGGAATCTGCACTATTCGTCAAGATCTTGAAGAAATTACATAGGTCCATGTTCTCAAGAAACTTTTCTGGTGATATACCGTACTGTTGCATACAGGGAATCAAACTCATACATATAAGACATTGCGAGCTTTGCAAATCCAAGTATGCCCATTATTTCTAAGCAATATATGGTTCTGGACAAAAATAAAGAGACAAAGAAACAAGAAGAACTAGTCTTCTCTTTACAGTGCAATGCACTATTTGTAAAAACTAAGTCATAACAAATCACAAAGTTGTGGTGGAGCAGAACATGAAGGATAATAACACCAAGGTAATACTCGATCTCCCCAAAAATTAAGTTTTCTCCAGGTATTTACCACCTGTGCATCCACTTGATATTTAAACGACTGCTAACTCAACTAATAAACAAAGCTCGCCCAACTACTTGGGATAAAAAACCATTGATCTTCCTTTGCCATTTTGCTCAACCAATGTCCATAATTGCAGTAAAACCTCGAACTAAAGTAAGCTTTCACAATGGGTACCCTTATCCATCCATCTCAATCAATATTTCCAAACTTTATCAACGCGTGCAGCATCTACCATCTCGACAATATGTTCAGTCCTAGTCCTTGTTTCAAAGCATCAACACATGTCGACCTCATTTCCACAACACTCAGCTTGTGAAAATGTTATTTCTTGACTATTCAATAGTCTCTACCACGAAGCATTTGTGGTTTTACCAGTGATTGAAAAAGCGCGCCTAGGCGAGGTGAGGCGTGAGGCGACACTACAACGCCTCAAGGGTGCGAGGCGAGTTGAGCTTAGAGGATGCAAGCGACTAGTCGGTAAAACCTCGCCTAGTCGTGAGGCGTGAGGATACGTAAAAAAGCGCGACTAGGCGTCGGCGACCACCGTTGACCAAGCCCAGCCGTCGGCGACCACCGTCGACCACCCCCAGACGTCCGGCGACCTCCGGCGACCCAACCCCTGTCCTCGCTGACCACCTTCGGGCATTTTCAGGCCACTGGCAACTTTGTTTGTACTCGACAAAGTCTGTGTATGAAGTTCAGAGGTATTTCGAACTCCGATCTGTCATATTTCGAACTGTTTTGAGGCTGAAAACTCTCTTTCAAACCTTTGGGCATCGATTTGAACACTAATAAGTGATTTCGAGCACTGGATATTGGGGTTTGTGGGTTTTCGTGGTCTGACGTTGACTGGGTAAGCTCCGATCGTGGGTTTTTGTGGGTCTTATGGTCGCCGGTCGTTGGCAAGAGCTCGCCAGAGTTCGGCGAGTGCAGCTGATCGTCTCTCGCTGTTTCTCTTCTCCTCTCACTCACACCCTGTCTCGATCTCTCCTTCTCTCTCGTATTATATGTATAAGTGTATAACTATAACAATATATGTATGTTACAGAAGTCTGTACATATACTGTGTATTAGTTTTATGAGCGTATTTTACCTATTTTACTAGTATTTCGTATGTTGGATTGTTGGTTATTAAGCAATATGGTGATGTTTATTCTTGTTTTGATGGTAGGAGTGAATATTGGTCATTTATGTAGTTTATATTTCTTTTTTTTTTAAACGCTCGCCTCGCCTCGCCTCAATGAGGGCTTTGTCGCCTCGCGTTCGCCTTGCGTATTTAAATCACTGGGTTTTATAGACATAGCCATAGATTTTCCTTTCAATATGAAGATATGCTTGAATCAGGCACAATATACACAGCTATCCTACCTTACTATTACGAATAAAACGAATATGCATCCCTCCTGCACTACATATAACAGCATAGGAATCAGAATGTTTGCTTTTGTTCTTTCCTGGCTTTCAGTGGCAAGTTTTACTCCTTTCACATTTCAACTTTTCCACAGGTTATATTCCATAAATTTAGTTCTGATCCTATTTCTTAAATTCTCTTGTTTTCAAAGTCTACATTCCGTAACATTATAACCAGACAGCATACACCATAGTATCTCATCTTGCACTTAACCAACCAATTCATAAATTAGTAATGTCCACATACGAGGTCTATGCAGAATCCTATTTCCCCCCAAAATATTACACATATGATTCTAATCCTTGTGCAAGATGCTATGTCATAGTGCGGGGTATAAAGGCCCAAAGGGAGTATCTATCTTCCATCCATGTAAAATGCAATAGATTTGTTCTTCGCCATCAATGTGGGCTTACTATTCCTCAAACATTCGTAATAACTAGATAACTCGTGTCAAATCTAGGTTTGGCGGCATGGGTGTCTCCATACCCGCCTTCTTGTTGTATCCGATAGACACTGGTAAACCAGGGAAATTAAAAGAATTGGCAAAGATCACTAAGGTCTAGTTTAAGGCAAAAGGAGAAACACATTCTCCCCTCTTCTCTGGGTAAACTTCCAACTACACTACCTAAAGGGATTATCATAAGTCAGGATCTACTAAACATTTTGGTCACTAGAGCCGAATTGTTTCAAGGTACAGTAAGGCTCCCCTGACAATGAACAAAGATTGAAATACAAATTATCCTTCCAAAACAACAGCAACATAGAAGCAAAAAGACTATTCCTTGATGTAGAAGAATAAAGTTCAAAAATAATCAATCAAATTTACCATGAATCAGTAAAGGGTACCAAACCACCAATCATATAACACTCACTTGATGGTTTTGCATGACAAGGCAATCTGTACTCAACTTTCTAAGTAAATCTGGAGGAAACCTGCAAAAGGACATGAATACCTTATCATCCCTAGTTCAATACAAAAGCATAAAATAAAACTAAAACAAATTTCAGCTGCCTCTGGTCAAAATTTTGAACTTTCTAAGCAATTTAACTCCATTCAGTTGAGAGCAATGGCTCCACAACCGATTACAAAATCCATGCCAATATATATGCAATTTCCTATCAATCAAAGCTTGAAAGAAAAATGTGTCCAACAGAATCCCGATCATCCCCTCTGTAGTCAGCACAGAAGCATACATATCATCGTATTCCATCCCATGAAGTTTCACTATATTCAATCTCTAATCATCCCAACCAAATAAAAGTTTCGATATGAAACATTTGCAATCCCCATCTCTACCATCACAACTATAACTTATACATATATACTATATCTTTCCAGTCTTTATACCTGCAACACATGTCTTAATCTTACCCTCCCTCCAGCATAAAAAATCAATCTAAAACAAGGTTCCCATCATCATTCACGCCAATATAAATGCAACATTTTATTTTCTCATCTTTATTCTAATGAACAAAAGATTGACACATACAATGTTCGAACCTTCATCCCCGTCATAAATAAGTCACTTCTTTTTTCAATGTATAAAAAAGTTTCTTCCGAGTCTCTGGCCATAAGGCCATATTAAATCAAGCCCTATGCCGTAATCAGTGTATGAGCAATGATGACAAGTTGACAACCATATCACACGAGAATAGCAAAATAATTACGGAAATAAATCATATAAACAATCATTATCCAAATAATTACGAAAACCGTATACCTTTGAAACACAGTTCCTTCAATATTAATCTCTTTCGTGAATTCGAGTGTAGATGCCTGATCTGATGCTTTAAATGATTCAAGAATGTTATTGTCCTATCACAATTAACAACATGTCAATACCAGTAAAAAAGTCTATCAAATCTTCTAATGTAATATTGGAAAATGGAAAATGCAAAAAGCCCTTTCTTAGGACAAGAATAACACCACCAGACATAAAATGAACCCCTAGTTAACGTGTGTAGAAATTTAAGTATCAGCAGACTGATTTGATGTTGACAGAAAAGACAACCATGATCTACGAATAAGGATATAGACATATAGTGCATATATTCATTAAATTGTAGCTTTGGGTTATTCATCTTCCAATTCTCACTCTTGTTCCCAAGGTGGGGCTGGTATTATCTTCAATCCTTCCTTAGTTGATCATCACCCCAACCTAAGCACAGGGGAATGGGGATTTCCTGACATACGTGAACAATCTGGGCCAGATGGAGCACGGGCATCACACAATGCATAATTTTAAAGTAGATAAGGGCCATTTTCTAATTGTTGAGCTTTAAAAACCAGCCAATGCCACTGCATATACACAGCTCCAGGTCAACCCATGTGATGCGAAGAAATAGAGACTGAACTTTGTGTAGCGACAAATCAAACACATTCACACACTGGTGCACTCACTCAAAGGCATTCAATTTTTATGTCTAGACATTCAAACAGTTGCCAGTACATATGAGCCGAAACAGTTAAGGTATCTAGATCAATCAAAATTGGATTTTGATAGTTCATTCCAAAACTGAAAATTACCAAGACGCTAAAGATTTGGAGTACTCAACGAATAAAAAAAAATTGTATCATAACAAATAAAAGCTGAAACTCAGTGAAATGCAACAAATATAAACAGAGACACTTGATAATAAGAACAATGTTTTATAACTTACCTTGCTGATAATCATTGTTAAAAGTTCAAAGCCTAAGCAGGTTGCAAGTAGAGGGAAGTGGTCTCCTCCATCATTCTTTTCCAAAATTTTCTGTAGGAAACAGAGGACACGATTGCAGTCAATTAGTATTTAGTTAAAAACTATCTTTGTTATTGTTTCGACAGTATAAACACAAATATAGGAAACCATGACTCGAAAAACACCTCCTCGAAAGAAGCTAATGTCATGTGCTGCTTAGTCTTCCAATAAATACGTACTAGTTTGTCTAAGTTAGGCAATTACCTTAAATATTCCATCAACAACCTCAAAGTAGGGGCCACTTTTGGCCCATCCTCCAGTAAAGAGCACTCCATTGACAAGATTGAGTTTCTGGCGAATGAAAAGCAGATATTAAGTAAACTAGATATAAAAGTTAAGAGGAAATAAACCTTCAAAACCAAGTACAATTGAAAATGTTCAAAGCAAAACCTTTGAGCACATTAACACTCATCAAATCTTTTAGTTGGCATAACTTAAGGAGTTGTTAATAGATAATGTGTGGCGATAAAGGCAAAACAATGCTTGCATTTGCAATGTAGTTCTTGCAAAATCAAATTCACACTAATTGAGGAGAAGGAATTCACATAAATATACGGACTCCGCTTTACACAAATCCTAAAGTAAGTTATGAAGTACATGCTATCAGCCTTTTAACACTCGAATTGTATACTATAATTTGAGCAGAGACTGTCATAGGAACAAGCAAAATAAAAGGATTTTCACTAAAAATAACCACGAATCAACTTACCCTAACAAAACTACTTGAATCAAATCTTCATTCTCTAGGAACCAAAAAGGAAAAAAAAAACTTCAACGTTTATCCTCTTCCTTTCCTTATTTTCCCTCCATTTTGTGAACCAAACACAGGTTTTATTTTACATTCACAAGTAGGGCTAACAAAACGACCCAACCGAGCCGAACACTCTCAAGCACGGTTTGAAAACTTAACAAACTTTAAAAACATGTTCGAGCTTGGCTTATTTACAGTTACGAACCGATCTCTAACAGTTTTAATCAAGCTGATCACAAACCGAGCTCGAGTAGCTCGAATTTTTTAAACGTCCTTAAATCCAACGAGCCGAGCAGTTGTTTGTACGAGCTTGGTTCGAAAGAGCTTCAAAAAGATGTTCAAGCTCGGTTTGTTCCGACCTCAAACGAGCTATTAACGAGCACGAACACGACCTCAAACACGAGCAGTTTGGTTCGTTTACGGTTTATCAGCTCTACTCACAAGCCAGGTTCTCACTTAATTCAGTCGGATTTATAAACAGTCCAAGCTACCAAACCCTAGCAAATGAACACTCGCGCACACTTTAAAATAAGAACAAGTTAGTCCGATTACTTTGTAGAGAACATCAGGAGGCTCGTTATAAATAAGAGGAATAACCCTAGCCCCAGCCGCCTCGACGAACTTCACGTACGAAGCAGCAATATACGACGCATTCGACGCGTTATTAAGCCGGCCGGAGGCGCCATCGCCGGGATGGCTGAGGATGCCGATCACCGGTCTGAAATTCAGCTTCGGATCGGCCGCCGGGCAACTCGGCAGCCCAGTCGACTCGACGGAGTCGCCGACCTCGCCCGGCAGAAGGATCGTCGATTGAGCCTTGGCGGAGCTCAATTCCTTGGACAAGGAAATCAGGACGGGAATCCAGAGGTACTGCCACATGGAGGAGGAGGTGGAGGGGGAGGCGGAGGGGTCGGGGTTGGTCGGGGAGGAGGAGGCGAGGTCGGAGGGGGAGTTAGAGGGAGAAGCTGGAGGCGCCATTATTAGGGTTTGGAGAGTTGGGGGAGGAGGAGAGAGGGGGGGGAGGAGAGGGAGGGAGGTTTGGGAGTGGTTTTGACATTGGAATTTGCGTTGAAACGGTCGGTTTCTGAATGTGGAATCGTACAATCTGGAGAGAGAGAGAGAGGGAGTGACGAGATCTACAGACTCTACACGGTAGTAGGGAAAGAGGGCTACGCAATTTTGGACGGAGATGTCACACTCAAAGGAGAAGTTTTTTTCGGTGCCGAGCGGGTAACATGTAGTGTCCGCTCGGCGAATTCAGACCGATCATTTCGACTTTAGACGGTTCGAATTTGAAGAGATGAAGAGGAGAGAGTGTCGAGGTGATAGGAGAGATAGTGGTTCAATCTGGATCATCCATACACTTTTGGATGGCCCAAATGTGTTGCTTGGATATCATGTCAGTTTGGTGACGTGGCGCCCAAAAATTTCTCCACTCATAGGGGCCAAGTGGGTTTTTTTTTTTTTTTTTTGGGAAACACACCAACGGTTGCCACGTTTCACTTTGCTATGTTTGCACTCCAGGAGTGACGGTTGTTCACGTGTATCTCGATTATTTGGGCAAATTTCACTGACCTCCCCTGAGGTTTCTGAAATGCCAGAGACCACCCCTGCTTTTGCTGACAATGTTAGGATTCCCCCTTCTGTTAATATACTGCCCTAACGTTGTTAAGTCTTGCAATGAAATGACAAATACACCCTCAAGTGCTATCATATTTATTACACTTCATTTAACCTTATTCCTAGATAAAGATAACAGATTAACCAAACAATCCTACATGCCATGAATGGATCTTTCCTCTACCTCTTCAAATTTCACACACGCCTGTATACGTACATGCATATGCTACATTTGTTTGTAAATTGTGAATTTAAAATTAAGCATCGCCTCTCTCTTCAACTAGTTCCTCAACTCTGCTTGATCTACAATTCAAACCCCTCTTAGGAAGAAAAAATAAAGTGATTGAATTTAGTGACCCAAGGAGTAAAATCGAAAACGAGTCAGATTTGGGGTGTTAATTGTGTGGGATTAAGATGTCGGGAAAACAAATAAGAGGAAGACAAAGGGTATGATTAGCTTGTTTGGGGAAAAAAATTAGAATCTGAACTCATGTTCATTAGCAATTGGAAGATATACAAATAAATATAAGGGGGATATAAACCATATTATTTAAGAAAAACAAGGTCTCTTTGTATGGTGGGTTTAATTTGATATCGGGTGGGTTTCACTTGGCCGTGTCCACATAGTGCCCGAGCAGCTCATTCGGGCCGTCCAAATGTATGTTGGACGACCCAGATTGAAACCCTCTCTCTCCTCTCACCCCACCACCCTCTTCCCACTTTCTCTCTCCAAATTTGAGCTGTCCAAAATCGAAATGGATGGCCTGGATGCCCCGAGCGGGCACCACGTGGTACCCACCCGGCACCCAAAAATTTTGAAAGGCGAAGAAATAGGTCTGTAGTAGTGAGGGTGAGGTGGGTCATGAGATAGAGAGTGATGTGAGTAGTGTGTCTGGTACCATGAGACCTCATTCCGCTAAGAACTTTTTTTCTAGAACTTTTCTTCCTTATTCAAAAAAAATTCGTGATTGTTCATTTTACGCCAAACTTTTGTGAATTATTGAGACGAATCAGAAAAGTATATTTTTTTTTACTTTTACCCAAATATTTTGGAAAAATAACCACTAATTTTTTTTACTTAAAATTGGTTATTTCCCAAAATATTTGGGTAAAAGTAAAAAATCTACTTTTTCGATTTGTCTCGTTGAGATGAATCAAAAAGTCAAGAAAATTTCGTGCAAAACTTACAAACGAGAAAAAAATTCAAATAAGGACAAAAATAAAAAAAAAATTCCTGAAAGTACTTTTAGTGCTTAGTAGAATGGGGTCTAAGAATTGAGAGACTTTCCGTTCCAGAACATTTTCTTAAAAAATAAGTACTTATTTCACATTTTCAAACTCAAAAATAATGTAAATGAAAAATAATTTTTCAATTTTTTTGCACCGTATTAAAGATCTCAATGAGATCTATCAAATAAGATTCATATTGATAGGAAAATTATTTGCGTAAGCATATGATTTTTGAGTTTGAAATTATATTCTTAAAAAATAAGTACTTATTTCCCTTTCGGGAACGAAGCCAGCAAAAAAAAGAAAAGAAAAAAGATTGAGACTTGAGAGGATGTAATCAGTTGCCTACTTGGCTTGCCTGGGTGTAAATACAATCTATACTTGAGGGTTATTTTGCCATTTCATTGCTGAGTTTAACTCCGTTTGCCAAAAAAATTGACAGAAGGGGGAATTCTAACATTGTCAGCAAAAGCAGGGGATGTCTCTGGCATTTTAGAAACCTCAGGAGAGGTTTCTGCATTTGTCAGAAACTTCAAGGGAGGTCAGTGAAAACCGAACAACCCCATCACCGCAGCAAAGCAAAACAACAAACCAACAACATATGAAGCAGCAGGGAACAGCAAAACGAGAACCCAAAAAACACATAAGAAATTTAGAAGAGATTTACGGCGAAACTAAGGAATTTACAAGATATTTATTTTTTGCAGCCTAACCCCCAAGAAATTGCCAAATTTTGAATTCATAATGTCTGAATTTACAGCCCATCTTGTTGTTACTCGAGGCAGTTGAACACCATTGTTGATTTTATTTTAGTGTTTAATGAGAAATCGGCCATTATTTTTTTCATGATTGCTTATTGTTTTGATTTGCTTATTTCCCTTGGGCGGTTTTTGATACCGGTACAGTACATAAAGAAAGGATCCAGGAAATTATCCAAAAAATAAAAAAATTGAACGGTCCGGATTGGTGTGAACGGAATCAACTAGAACTGGAAAGTCAAAATGATAAGCTTTTATGTGGTCCAAACCCGTACTTGTGCCTCTATGTCTTATTGTGGGGACATTGCACTCATACATGCATGCCAATGCGGGATCCGATCTCCGATGTCTCGAAAAATCTGTGCCTTTGTGCCGAGATATTTTTTGGTCATTGAATTGTTTGATTTTTTTTATGTTTTAAATTCAACGACGAAAAAATCCATCGGCACAAAAAATTTCGGTACGAAAGATCTTGCTTAATGCTATATTATGTACGTAGTTAATTAGTTATGAATAAGTTATATCCGCATTTTAGAGAGGCCATGTCGTAGTTGATATGAGTAAACCCAGACCATGAAGACATAACAGTATTTATGGTAAGTTTGAATTAAAAAGTTAAGTGACTTATTTTTCGTCTTTATTCAATTTTTTTTTTGCATTTTTTTGTTTTGTGTCAAACTTTTATATCTTATTGATTCGTCTCGTTGAGAGAAATCGGAAAAATAGAAAAGTATGATCAAAACTCATAATTTGTTAAATAAATACAAAAATAAGTCAAATTCTTTCTACTTATTTTTATCTTTTTTAAAAAAAATTATGAGTTTTGATGATTTTTTTTACTTTTTCAATTCTTCTCGACGAGACAAATCAATAAGTCAGAAAAGTTTGACACAGAATTAACAAATACCAAAAAAAAATTATTTGACTTATTAATCCAAATCAACCCTTAGGAAGCCAGCCCATTACAATGGGCGCCTCTCAGTCTTTCGGGGCCCAGGGCCTGCCCTCCTCCCTCTACTGTGGATCGAAAACATCTCAAACTCCCTTTCAAAACTTCACCTCCAAGAATGAATCATGCAAGTTTGTTGAGGGCGCTATGCTGGCCCTTCTCGGCCCACTTTACTAATCGAAACAGTTCACTTTTTGAAGCTCGTGGAGACTTTAGACAAATTAAGGTCAATAAATTATATCGAGAAAACCATCAATATAATTTCGGAAACACATTTTATCTTGAAAAAAATATATGGGAAAATGACGGCTTAGGACGTGTTGTAATAATTAATACTCGTCAAGGACATGCTGAGAACATTTGTTAATGTTAAAAATGTCTATGGCGGGTATTAATTATCAAAACATGTTCTTGGCCGTCATTTTCCCAAAATATATTGGTACACAGCTTGAAGAGGAAAATATCAGCACACTGGATTGAAATTCAATCGACATGCTTTTTGGTACGATTAGTATTCTCAGGGAATTGTAAAGAAACAAACATTTTGATCAACAAAATGAGTTTCAAGAAGAGTCTACAATAGCCTTTTAAAGACGGGGAGTTCATCGAGATGGTATTCTTTTCTTAAAAAGATAGTTTCAGCACTTCCCTTTTTAACATATCATCCAAGTGATATATATATATTTTTTTGGCCTTTTTCTTTCATATGTACGGTTGGAATACATTTGCTTGGTTCAATTGGTTCTATCTTGTTTCACAATCATCGCGGCCAACTCACAATATGAAGGCAATAAAATCAATTTTCTAGATAGGAAAAAATTTATTTAAATATTTAGAAATTTCAAACTTGTTATATAATCAATAATCCTATAAATCATTTTCTTAATCTAAACAGAAACCAGCACGGAGCACAAGCAACTTAAAACTAAAAAAAAATTAAAATCCAGCACAGCTGAAAATTTGAAACAGCAACATAGGAAAAAAGGACCGAGGCTCTGTTCCAGGACACCTTCTTAAAAAAATAAGTACTTATTTCACATTTTCAAACTCAAAAATAATGTAAATAAATTTTTTATTTTTTTTGCACCGTATAAAAGATCTCAATAAGATCTATCAAACAAAATCCATATTGCTAGAAAAATTATTTGCATAAACACATTATTTTTGAGCTTGAAATTGCCTCCTTACAAAATAAGTACTTATTTTCAGTTCTGGAACGGGGCCTGAGTTTTCCTTTCTAGAGTCTTCATTCCTTCCTATTTTATTTTCCAATTCCTTCAAATAGGCAATTCTTTATTCAACTCTCTCAACGTGCTAGACCTTAAGATTTCTTTATCTCTCTCTTATTGAGCATCTCCAGGAGGCTCAAGTTCTTTCTCGGCTAAAATTGACTAGGAAATCCTCCAAAAAACAGTTTAAGCTAGCAACCAAATGTTGAGGTTCCCAGCAGGCTCAAGCTGTTCTCGGCTTTTGTATCTTCTCCAGCCTGAACTATTGTTTTTGTGACCGACGGCAACCAACGACGCACAACGACGACCCATCGAAGCCCAACGACGGCAACTGTTCTTACATTCGGCGACGACCCGAACGACACCCAACGGTGGCAACTGTTCTTATACCTTCGCCGACGACCCCAACGACGCCTAAAGACGGCCCAACGGCGGCGGCGATGACCAGATCCAGCATGAAAGAGTTCAATCTAGGTTTCCGGCCAAAACCCACAGTTCAATCTAGGGTTTCCGGCCAAAACCTGACCACCACCATAGCCTTCGCCGTCGATTTGGAGTGACAGAGGGACGGAGAGAGAGACCTAGCGTGAGAGAGCGAGAGTGACAGAGGGAGGGAGAGAGCGAGAGAAGCCCAAGCGAGGGTTCCGTACTCGCTCGTCCTAGCGAGGTTTCCGCACCTCGCTTGCCATGGCGAGGTCTGACGCGAGACTGCTGGGAAGCGGATTTGAGGGTTTTGCTCGGGTAACAGGCGAGGTTGAGGGATAAGAGACTCTGCTGGAGATGCTCTTATCTGATCGATTCAACATCCTAATCTCAGAGCTCCTAATCAATAAGGGCCATAAGGTAAGGCAATTCGAATCAAGAGCGGAAGAGTCTCGTACAAGACTAGACCTTCTATTTGTGAGATATGTCTTTAGTTAAAGATCTGCTGGAAGAGTTTCCAGTGCGAAATGAAATTCATAGGATATATATGAGTAATTCAGAAGGCGCCTTACCAACTCGATTAATAGGGCTTTTCGGCGAATTTTCTCTCTGCTCTTCCTTTGGTTATATTTACCCAAGGAAAGTTAAGGTTGTCAAAGGTCTTGTATAAGAGGTAGGTATAACATGTCTGCTTACCAGTGATAGGCATTTTTAGATCTATCCTTTGTTGACCACCAATAATGGTTAGAGACTTTCACTCTAATAGAATCGTGCCACCACTCGAGAAGCAAAACAAAAGATTCGACTATTTTTCCTTTCTTTTCCCCCATTTTCCGTGTTTTCCCCCATTTTCCATTTGCAATTTTGTTGAGGTATCGGTTGTGTGTTTTCCTTCCAATTGTTTTAGTTTAAACCACGGCTGTATTGGACGCATATGGGTTTGTTGTGAAGGGATCCGGGTTATTTCAGTAAATGAGTCAAATTTAGGTTTGATAGTTACATAGATTCTTACATTGACTTTGGAAGTCTTGTTGTGATGGATTTTAGACGACTTTTTAACGAGAATGGTTATGAATGAAGATAAGACTAACAAACAAGCCAAGAAGTAGATTGTTTAAGTTTGGTTTGAAAACTTAACAAGCTTGAAAATTATGTTTAAGCTTGGCTTGTTTAATTGATGCACCGGTTTCAAACAAATTTTATTATCGAATCGATCACGTGTTGATCTCTGAGTAGTTTCAATTTTATAAACATCCTAAGTCAAGCGAGCCGAGTGGTAGCTTGTTTGAGTTTGGTTTGTTTTGGTCGCAAACTAATCTAGAACAAATTTGCAAGATATTTTTTTTTTAAATTTAATTTTTTTTTTGATCAGCAAAGAAAGGTTTTCATATCATTAATAAAAATGATACAAAACAAATTTGCAAGAATTGAACACAAGCCTGTACTCGAATGGCTTGATTTGTTTATCAGTCGTAGTTGAGCATTGTAGTTATGCAAGCTTTCCAATTCTACCTCGAATCTATCTGACACTATAGTTTCAAGTCTAAAACCTCTTGTATTTTCCTTGAAACTGAAGACTAATACCTTGATTGTTCCACATCTATCCATGTATGTGTGATGGTTAATTTCTCATTGCTTGAATTTGGTTGGAATTGTACATTTACCCATGTTTCTGTGCCGTTCACTTATGCGGGCGTGTCACATGTTTTGCATAATTTTTTCCCATACTACTTCAAGAAATAATACCATGCTCTTCAGTTAGAATGTTTTACAAATACCCAACGTGATGTTTGATAATATGAGACGAAGACCCAATGTCATGTTTGTTAATATATGTTTAGGAACTGTTTTGATCCCTGGATCCATGCTTTACTTCATGGATATCATTTTTTGATAGTCTGAGAAGTTAACTAAGACCTTTAGACTCCTAAGACTCAATACAAAGAACTTCATTAAATGACCCTTCAACAAACTTAATACCAAGCACCGACATTGAGACTTTAAAAGACACATTGGAACTTATTACTAACTCTTTGATTTGTGACTCTCCAATTGCTCCATGAATGCCTCAACCACTTGTTCTCCATCAGTTTTGCATCCTATTTTCAAGGACTATTGCTATTTCCCCCCCCTGTTTGGTTGCCTGGGAAAATGGAGGAGTGAAGAGGACAAACAAATTGGGTTTTGGACTTTTAGTGTGAATCCTCTATTAGTGGGTAGCATACGAATTTTTGATGACGTTTTCTGATATATTGAATTGTATAGCTCAGGGATCTGCATGGAAACTGGAAACTTCTTCCTTTGGCAATAGACAATTGGTCTCTCTTGGGAAATTGTTGCTGACTAACTGACATTGAGGGTTAACTTAAATTTTTAGCAGATCCTAACACGATTTGAGTCATTGCTTATTTGGATTTCAAAAATGAAAAAATGTGACCAAAGAGAGTTGGTATTACTAAGCGAAAATGTTTTTATGTCATTAAGCTGCTTTGACAATTCCCTCCCTGAACTTATGTATCAGAGTACACGCCCATTGCCCACCATTTCAATGGCAGTTCCCCATCTTAAGCAACATGTTCAACTGTGTCTTGACTTTCGAAAAACAAAACATTGCCAACTACCAGTTGGAGAGGTTTACTGAGTATGTATGTTGGATAGGAAGATTCGAGTATTCCACTCTCAAAGAGGAGATTTTCCTTTTGATGCTATATATAGTTGCTGATAATAACCCCTTGTATTTGACTGTCTTTTGTAGTCAATGTTGCTTGAGCTCTCAGCACATGATTAGAATGGTGTAGTTTTTTCTCCTGTCTAAATCTCTCTCCTTCTCTAGCACTAGACTGAGTTCCCGTCAGCAACCAGAAGAGAAAATGAGTCATGTAACTGACTGGTTTTGTTAGAGTACATAAGTACACCTTCACACGAATCCTACCATCCCCACGATCGAAGAGACTCCAAAAGTGACCAACGCTCAATCGAAAGAAAGAGAAATCAACTATATGCTTAACTCGCCATTCAGTTTTTTGTTTTCGATGTGATGTTGATGATGTTACCACTTGGTTTAGAAGATACAATTATGCATGTCATGCAATGGAGTTGTTTAAACTTTATTTGTAAAATACTCGTTTGTTACCCTTTAATACAATAGAAGATATCAACATAATTTGTATTTTATCCCTTATAATGCTTTTATAAAGATGTTAGGAGAATTTAGCACAAAATTAATGTATTCAATTCCCCCCGATAATTGTTGATTCCAAAGCTCGCATGAATCCATGATGCAGGATTGGATACTTTTAGTTTGTGCAAAACAACATGGGAGGTGGGTTTAGGTTGTTCATCTAGTCCGACCATTCCTTTCCTTTTTTGCCTGAAGTTCAGAGTGCTGACAGGAAGGTTCCATTCAGAGAGAAGGTTATATACACTGTGATCTCTCTCTCACATAATCTGTTTACAGTACTTTTCTCCCTTTCCCCTCTCCTCTCTCTCACATCCTCTCCTCTCCCTCAGATCCCCCTCTCCCTCTCCTCTCTCTCACATCCCCGTTCTCCCGTCCAAAACAGGCCGGCCGTTCAAAGTTCCGGGGGACCAGACCAAATCGGATCTGATCGTAGCTTCGAGTTCTGGTGCTGTACCGCGTCCGGACCGGAAAAGAAGGGGATCAACCTCCGCTTCTTTTTGTGAACCTCCTGCCAAGAGGCCCACAAAAAAATGGTGAATGGTCCGTATCGCAAAGTAAGCTTCAACTTCACAGGCAGCTTGCTTGATAGAGTGTGGTGTACCCTGCCTAAGAACAACAGATCCGATCAACCTCCGCGATTCGCTTCAATCGTCCACCGCGTGGTACGATCTGGTACATCTGATCAAGGTTACGCCGGAGAAGACCAAGAGGAGGATGTTGCTCCGATCTTGTTCTTTTTCTCTCTCCCCCCTCCATTTCTTTATTTTTCCTTTGTTCTCCCTGTTTTCCGGCCAGCATTGTCCGGAATGGACGGTATAATAGCTATAATACCGGTACGTACCGGCCGGAATCTCACCAAACCGGTACGGAACAGTATTCACAGACCCTTTACCGGATTACTAAAACCCTAAAATTACCAAATCCTGTCCCTACCCACCCAAAACCCTAAAATTACCGGTACGGAACAGTATTCACAGACCCTTTACCGGATTACTAAAACCCTAAAATTACCAAATCCTGTCCCTACCCACCCAAAACCCTAAAATTACCAATCTTGTCCCTACCCACCCAAAACCCTAAAATTACCAATCCTGTCCCTACCCACCCTAAACCCTAATATTACCAATCCTGTCCCTACACACCTCATATCGTTTTATCTCCCGCTTGTTTCCAGCAGCCTCCCCAGAGCTGTGGCAAGAGTAAGCCGTTCCAAACCCTAGCAGGTCGCCGGATAGTCGCTGGGGCAGATCGGAAAGTACACACTCTCCCTCTCTCTCTCTCTCAACTATTGCTTTCATTTGCCCCATAGTATAACTCCATATCAAAATGGCTTCCTGTCTTCTTTGTCATGAGTAAGAGTGAAAAAAAATTAAACCGTTCAAAATGTTGCAACATTAGTATGTTTTTTCATGCTTTTGACTATGCTAGTGTTATGTTAAGCAAAGTAGAATGGTGCAGCGATTCAAATGATACCTTGGCAACTTTTGGGCGTGCAAAACAGTTTGTATTGGGCATGTAATGACTATGTTTGTGCCTTGTTAGGTTAATGGCTATGCTAATGGCTTTTTTTATATGTAGCACTTGGTTTATGCTTATGCTTATCATTTTTAGTGTCTGGAAGAGTGGAAAGTTGGGTGAGTCGAGGAACTCACCTAGGCAGCCATTGATCATAATTTACTGTGATTGTGATACATTTTTTAAAAAAGAACAAAAAAAACAACTCTTTTTTTTTCAAGCATTTGATGATTCCGTGAATTTCACAGTGTGAATGGTAAGTTGGTTTAAAAAATTATATAACAAATTATATAAGAATGGATGGGTTTGTAAATTGTTTTGGGGGCAATATAGTCAATTGAACTGCTAATGCTTTTTTTTGTCAGGATGGCGATGAGTAATGTAAATTTCCCTTCTTATCGAGACGCATGTGATGCGTTGGACGAATGGGAGGTTCGTTACCTCCGGGCATTGGACAGATCGCATGAGGCCACCATCCAACAAGATTTCTATCGAGTTGATCTCATTGACGACGAGCTGACAGCTTTGGATGTACAGGGGCAATTGTTGCAGGTATATGCAGTCAGGGTTGTACTTAGTCTAGCTGGTCATTATGCGTGGTCCATCAAACAGTTACATGTGACTAATGCTTTTCTACATGGAGTGCTGGATGAATATATGAGGCAACCACTGGGCTATAAGGATTCTGAGCATTCTAATTTTGTCTGCAAACTGAACAAAGCCTTGTATGGTCTGCGACAGGCACCACGAGTATGGTTTTCTATGTTTTCTGATTCAGCAAGGGTTTCTTCATAGTAAAGCTGATGCATCTTTTTTCACTGAGAAAACAGTATTACTCTGGTTAAATTGCTGTTAATTGTAGTCTTATTTCTGCTTGCTTTATTTTGTTAGGCGGCCTATACTGTGCGTTTGCGGGGAGTGAATTTTGATCGCGGTGTTGTCCTGTCAACTGGAAGCTGCATTAGAGCTCTTAGAAGGGCCATGGATCATCGTGGGTATCTTCATGTTCAGGGGGATGATCTCGAAGGATTCGAAGGCTTTTTCTATAGGTATCGGATAGCGAATGGTGTCCGTCGACCGGCGCAGAGGGGAATCGACCGAGTTGCAGCCGAGTGGTGGGTTCCTTTGCCGCCGGGGGCACGTTATGGTGGCATACATGGCTCCTGACGGACCTGTTGCAGTGAACGTGTTTCCAGTGAACGTGGTTCCTTTCCGGTGAACGTGCGGTGAATCACGTTCACCGGAAAGGAACCACGTTCACTGGAAACACGTTCACTGCAACAGGTCCGTCAGGAGCCATGTATGCCACCATAACGTGCCCCCCGGCGGCAAAGGAACCCACCACTCGGCTGCAACTCGGTCGATTCCCCTCTGCGCCGGTCGACGGACACCATTCGCTATCCGATACCTATAGAAAAAGCCTTCGAATCCTTCGAGATCATCCCCCTGAACATGAAGATACCCACGATGATCCATGACCCTTCTAAGAGCTCTAATGCAGCTTCCAGTTGACAGGACAACACCGCGATCAAAATTCACTCCCCGCAAACGCACAGTATAGGCCGCCTAACAAAATAAAGCAAGCAGAAATAAGACTACAATTAACAGCAATTTAACCAGAGTAATACTGTTTTCTCAATGAAAAAAGATGCATCAGCTTTACTATGAAGAAACCCTTGCTGAATCAGAAAGCCAGAAAACATAGAAAACCATGCTCGTGGTGCCTGTCGCAGACCATACAAGGCTTTGTTCAGTTTGCAGACAAAATTAGAATGCTCAGAATCCTTATAGCCCAGTGGTTGCCTCATATATACTTCTTCATCCAGCACTCCATGTAGAAAAGCATTAGTCACATGTGTTTTCATTAACTAGGGAGATGTCTTTGATATGCTTTTCTGGAATTGTTCAATCCTTTCTGATTTAACCTTATCTCAACAGTCAAACAGCTTTAATTTGTCATTCACAGTAATTCATATCATCTTCCAGTAGAAGGAATGGATAGCTAAACTTAGCTTACAACTTTTTCGAACAGATCCCTCTTTCTCATATTTCTGAAGTTGTTTATAGGACATCAGCCGATTGGCTTAGCCATCGATCTTTTTAAGCACTTGGTTCCTTTGTATTGTGGTCGATGGACAGCATACTTACTGACCTAGCTATCCATCAAGGAGCAGCTAAGGGGTCAAAAAAAGTTGTTCAACAAGCATGTACAAAATCTCATGTAATTTTCGCTGTTTTCCTTGATTAGCTTTTCGTCGTTTTCTTTAGCTTTAAGAATAAGGTAAAAGCTTGTTGTCATGTTGTGATTGACGTAATGACTTGGAATTTCTATGTTGGTTATTTAGCTACTAAGATTTAATGAATTTGAGGCTTCTGACTTTGGGTCAATGAATACAGCACATTAGAGAAGATTCCTAATTGAACTAAGTGTTTTGATGATTCCTAGGACTGGAAGTGTCCTGTATCTGAAACTTGAACCTCTCGCACTCAGATGTAGCATGGACAGGTTGTCGTCGTGTGATTGTGTTTATCGGTTTAGCTCCCCAAACTTATTGGGTTGTTGTCGTGGGCAAGTTTGAAACATTTTGGAGTGATCTATAGCACTTTTTATTGGGTAATCCATAGGATAAGTAGGAATGAAAAGAGCATTAAAAAGCTAAGTAATATGTTAGTCATAGGATTGGGCGCTGGTAGTCTTAATTAACATGCACAACAGCACATGAAAGGCTTGGATTACATTTGGTATGGGATGTGACACATGTTGGTTGTTAGTTTGTTGTTTTCCTAAAACTAGTGACTGCGCGACGTGCTACGCACGTTTTTAAAGTGTTTATGTCGTGCCCATTGAGTTTGTCTTTGTGGGCACGCTTGGTGGAATGATCGTTGCATATTTCTTTTATGATGGACTTGGTCAATTGACATAGCATAATAGAGTTTAACGCGAATTTGTCAGCTTTATTATTCAACTGGATTAGGTCGCGGGTCATTTCTTTGTATCAGAATGTGCAGATTTTGCTCTTGAACTAGAATAAAGCTCCAATAGTCCTTGTGGCATTGTTATGGGATAGGGTGATACTTTTCCTTTGCAACAACCGAAGTTTGCAGTCGGACAAAGCACTTGAATTGTATGAATCCTTGGGGTCCCATACCGTTCAGTACAGAGAAGTTCAAGGTCAAGTAACCGAGGAATTCTTGTCATACTTCATACCCTTTCATCATCTTAATTGAAAGAGAGTTTTCTTCGCGACCAGGGCATGTCAATACTGAAATATAACCAGTCACCTTGTTATCATGCAAGGGAGATCGTGCTGTTATGCATGGTGATCGAAGTCTACATTTTTACTTTGAGCCCAGTGAGTAAACTGCAGAAGTTGGCTCTTGGTTATTTGTGGCTAATGCTTCCATGGTTTTGGCTTTTCGATCTTCTTCACTGTGCCTGTGATTACCAGAAATTCCCAATAATAGCATTAGTAGTGGGCCAACAATGTATACGAGCGTATTGAGGATCAGTTCCCCCTTTGTCACAGCTCAAAGAATACAGTACATAGCACTAATCCCAAGGCTATCAATCCTAAAAACTGAAACCTAAGTCCCAGATATTGGATGTATGGCAGTTGTTAAGAACCCATACGACTGAAGAAAACACAGCACAGGATGTCATGATCGTTCTCCTATCTAGATTTTCCAATTTTTGAATCTTAATTTTCAGCTTCTCTCTTCAATTCATTCGGCTCTGTTGGGGTGTTCGGGGGAAGTGAGAAAGGGACACATTAAAGCCTAAAGGGAGAACGGGTTAAATCTGTAAGAAGTATGGGTTGACCGCGGAGAATTTAAAGCTGGGGAAATTGAAGGGAAAATGGGTACGAAAAGTTCATGTCAATTCATGATCTAATTGCTTCATAGTCAAGCGGCTCAAGCCACTTAATCTGGCAAGAGATGATAATTAACAGCCTTTACTGCAAGGGATCTTTATTGGCACTGCCAAATGGAAAAGAGAGAAAGAGTGTTTTAGACTAACAAAAGATAAATTAGCTTCTTTTTTCATATCAGCTGATCTTCTAAGTGGTTGACAAAATAGAAGCCCAATATATGGCGCCTGGCGGATTACCAGCTGCTCCTAAAGCTTTCTTATAAAAAAAAATTATTGTCAAGGTAAAACAAACTTTTATAGAAGAAATAAATCAACCACAACCTGGAAGGGCATTCCAGGGTATATACCACAAGTCAAAACAGAAAATCGAAAAATTTAGTGTGACAGGAAAGCTTATCTTAAACTTCCACTCTATAACAACAAAGGTAATAAACAAACCTTCAAGATATTACCATAAAGCATCTTGAGTTATGCAAGCTATTCCTCAACATATTCCAAAAGCACAAACTTACCCAGTCCATTGAAGGACCCAAATACCACTTGGGCTAAAAGGGCAGTACAACCTGGTGCAAAATGTGGACATTGGTCAAGCTAAAAGTAATTAGCCGAAGCACAGTTATTAGTGGAAGTTATTAGTTTTCTGGACAACTTATACGATCAACGTTAATACAAAATTTCAATCTTAAGGATCCCAAATTCCAAAACAAATGGTACCGTGAAAATAGAAAAACAAGCATAAACATGGAAAAGGAATGAAACACATCAAACTGTGCAAAAGAGATCCTCAAAAGCGCCATGGGAAGATATCAATCCACTTCTCTTAATTGCTCATTCATGAACTATCTACGCACAATGCCTGACACTCGTAGTTGCAGAAACAGCGCTCTTATACCAAACCCAAGCAATCCTTGTGTCCCAATCAATTGGGGCATTTATATCATCACAAAATACAAGGTTATTGCAATAAAACTACGTCAATTTTATTTGATGCCGAGATCCACCAGAATCACCAGCTTCAGAGCCAGCCCGTTCAAGTTAGCATATGAAAACCTCATCTTCACTTTTAAAACAAAATTACTCCTATAATCATTATTCAATTCAATGTTTTTTTTTTAAAGAGTTTCCCTGCACATAAACCGTGTCATGACCTTCTAAGATTCCATTGCCAAACTGATTCCCAGAGGTTGAATATAAATACCATTGTGTTAAATTCAATTGCCAAGGTCTCTCATACGAAAACAAGCAAAAAGAAAAGAGAGTAAAAGGATAAGCTAAGGTCTCTCATACGAAAAACCAGTGCAAATTGCTCAAATTTCTGCAGCCCATCCTCTCTTCTAGGCAAATCCCATTATCCTTAGACCATAACTATCATGAAAAACACCCCCAATGATAGTGTTATGTTCAATTTATTTTTCTGAACAAAATCTCTTTTTGGACTTTTGCTGGAAAAACACCCGACGATATCGCAGCAGGGACCTTAAAACAATCAGTGGCGTGATGGTAAAAGTGGAGCTTTTGTCGAACGAGCCGAGCCGAGCCTTTCCCTTAACGAGCCGAGCTTTTGTCGAACGAGCCGAGCCGAGCCAAGCGAGCCAAAAACTCGAGATTGAGCTCGGTTTGTTCACTAAACGAGCCGAGCCTTAATGAGCCAAACCGAACTGAACTGAGCTCACGAACTGCTTGATTTGTTTACAGCCCCAGTGGAGTGTATTGATTAATGCCATTTTCTTTCTTTCACTAGTTTTCTTTCTTTTCATTATTATTATTATATTATTACTAAAGTCCTAGGCGATATCCAAACTAGAATGATATCAACAGAAACAATAGGCGGATAGTTTCCGTTATTTTTTTTTAATATGTAAGGATCACTAAGAAGCACCAACGGGGCATCCCATTCCATGTACCCAGGGACGGATTCAATCCAGGAATATACTCTAGTGGGGGCATTTGTTAATCATAATGGCAAAAAATTATTTATTTTTTAGTCAACTATAATAGGATCGTACAAAATTAAAATATGCATTACTAACTACAAAAGTTCATAACGTGTACTTTAAGTTAAATTACGTAAGAATATGCACAAAATCTAAAAAAAAGAGTATATTTTAAATGAACATTGATAAGTTTTAGAATGATCGAACTACTTTTGTTAATGACTTTAATTTAAAATATTTCTCCCAGACGGTTAAAAATAAAGAGAATAAAAAAAATAGCTCCAAATAGACAAACAGCTCGTAAATTAAGCAACAAGTATAAATGCACCAGATGATGAAATTCAGGCATAAAACTAATTGTACATGTGTATTTTCGAGATATATGCAAGTGTGTATGTTTATATATTAGCGCACGCGTTCAAGTGGGGGCACTTAGGTCCGTCCCCGCATGTACCCAATATCGTAAAAAGGAGAAACATCAGTATGCTTGATCTACATATTGTGAATAAAATCCGAAAGAGTGTCAAGGGAGAGAGATTTACAACCTGTAGCTACGCCTTGGTTGATGCCCATTGTAGTAGGGGATGGGACTGGACTCGCAATCTTAGGGAGGAGGGGAGGGAGAGTCTGTGTGGATGTGAACCCTGTTTGGTTCATACTCATCATACTTCACTGCTTCATTTAATCTATCTTGCAATATACATCTCAAGTCTTAACTTTATCTATGTCCAGGGTGTTTGATTTTGGGGACATTCCTTCCATGGATCCTATCGTCGGTAGGATATTTGAACCATGTCGGGGTGAAAAGTCTCTCTGTCCTGCTCCGAAGTTGTATGAGGATATGGCAAAGATTGGTCTTAAATCTTACAACTGCCAATATGCATTGGATCTGTGCTCATTTGTTTATTTAGGCTCCGTTTGTTTGGCCGGACGTAAAATATTTTACTTATTTTCCTCTGTTTGGTTGGACAAAAAGTTGGAAAACATTTTCCATGGTAAAACATTTTTCATGATTCGGGTGAAAATGATTTCCTCTCAAAACTTCGGTAAGTTATTTTACTCCCAGCGAGTGGATGAACTTTTCCCCCCGATCCACAGCTATCGCAGCCCCCAACTGAGGTAATTCACTTGTAACTTCCACCATTTCAGACTAAAATTTTCAGTACCCACGTAACCCACCAGCCACCTCTCTCTCTCTTCCCATATTTTGTGGCCTTTTATGAGTTTTGAAATGCCAACCAAACACCAAAAACTAAATTTGGGGAAAATAACTTTTGTGAAAATGTTTTACTGTCGTAAATATTTTACATCGGAACAAACGGAGCCTTATTCTGCATCTGAAATGTTTAGACTCGTTGAAATGGACCTTTGGTAATATGAATGCTTTGTAAATGCTAGCATACTTGAGGGGTGTTTTTTTTTTAAATCTGAATAGCATACCTTGATCATTGGAAATTAGAAACTTTATCAATCAGGTGGGACCCTATGAATTTTGCTCAAACTAACCAGTGAATGCTTCATTTTTCGAATTTTAATCTTGCATAGCTGTCCTTAATTTGATACTTCAATCAATCATTAGCTAGATTTGCGCATTACTAGTAATTTTTGTGCCTTCGGAATCTGCCGCAATAATCTATCGATGGTTCTATGAACCTTTGAGATAAAAAAAAAAATTCTATACGTCTGACGAAACAGTTTGACCCTGTTCGTTTTGGCATTTTGGATTTGGATTTATAGGTAATGAGTATAGAAAGAAATAGAGTAATGATTGAAAATAAGGGTAATGATTGGAGAGAGATAATTGGAAAGAAATAGGGTATAATAATTAGAATCTCAAAATCAAAACCCTTAAACGAACGGGATCTTAAAATTTTTGGAGAGAATATATCTGAGAGGAGAACCAAACAAAGTGCAAGAGGATAAAATAAATTTTCCCAGCCATGACAACAGTTATAAAATGTTAGCATCGTCTCTTATGTGTAAATTTCCTGGTTAAATGTAAAATTATATATTCCTATACGTATATATAAACTATAGATATGTCGACACTTTGTACAGCGGAATGGAATAATATATATGTATGGTCGAACTGGAAGCCATGGAATGATATGGGTGGTCGAACTAAAAACCGTCTGAACTTGGACCGTAAAGAATCCGAATTCTATCATGAGAGAGAAATATGTGGCCCTTGAAAGGGGGAGAATATATATATTTTAGTACTTGTGCATCGAACATGCACACCTAATCATTTGAGGAGCGGCAGCAGGCATGATTGCAATTTGAACTGGCCGAATGTTTTGGTAGTTAGAAGCTGGTCAAATGTCAACCATTTGTTGTAATTTTATTAATTCCTCAAGCTAGATTCCTTTCTCTCCTATATATACAAAAATCTGTCAACCGTTAATTAGGGCTATATAACAGCTTAAAGACATTAAACTATATGTTGTTAGTACTCTTATTTAAATATGATTGACCGCTTAAATTTGTTTTTCTTGTTTTGTTTTAGATCCTATTAATTTGATTGTGAAATGAATGATAGAGAAGTTTTTTTTCTCGGCAAATGAAACATTTTATAAAAGTCGAAAGGGGTACATCGAGAGAAAAACAACAAAGCTCACAGAGCTTCTAAGCACCAAAAGTACAAACGCATCCAACCGATAGTTGGATAGCAAACCTCAAAGCTAGATTACAATTTCAGTTTTCGAATTCCATCTAAAAAGATCTTGAACTTTGATATCGAACTCCTCTATGAATGATAGAGAAGTTGAATACCAATCCACAACATAATCGTAATTAAGTTGATATTTTGAGAAAACTTAGGGGGTTTCCTTTGCGATCACCAAAATTTATCATTTTGGAAAGGTAGTGTATCATGTTTCGGGCCATTCGTACCAAAACGTAATCCGCTAGGGTAAGTAGCGTTACGGCGTTATCTGGTAACATAGGTATTGGCCCCCTTTCATGGCATGCATGAACGGGAAATATCAAATACATTTTCGTGTGGTATTTGTAAAGTGGCGCGCGTTGACTCTCCGTTTTGGTGTTCATTCTCTTTTGGCTCTTGCAATTGACTTACACACCCGGCAATTATATGTGTGAAGATTGTTGGCTTAGAGCAACTCCAACCCATCCCTAGCTAAAACTCCAAAATGTATAGAGACCCTACTCTCATTTGGAGGAACCAAATCTCTAAAAAGTACAATGAGTCTCTCCTAGATTCTTTCACAAAGTACGGAATAAATTACAAAATCTTCCCTCAATATGTTACATTCATTATTAATTTTGGAAATTTGTAGATGGGTTGGAGTTGCTCTAAATGCCACCACAATGAAAGATAAAAAAAAGATGGTTAATTTCCTTCCAGAATTACAAAGATAGGAGTATAAAAAGATGGTCACTCGTAGCTAGAGAAGAATAAAACAAGTAACAAAAAACTGTGACAACATCGAAGGCTATTTTTTTTTGAAAAACAGACAATCTAATGCTCATATAGAACAGAAAACTGCCCGGAGGCTACAAACGCCCAGATCCCGGAGTCCTCCGTTGGGTACGCAGACCTTAACAATCGGGTTATCCATGCGGGCTGTGTAGGCTTTCACCAAGTACATTAAAAGTTCCACACAGTGAGCGGACGCAAGGAGAGTTGAAAACGGCAGCGGTAATTTGACCAGCCACCCCATCCTCCCCTCCAAGCAACTCACTGAGGGAGCGGAAATACCCACATAGGACAGCAAAAGTTCCACGCAGGGAACGGAAATCTCCAAAACCGGAGATGAACAGTAAACAACCAAACGAAATAACAGAAAAGAAAAACTCCGGTCACCATCAATGTCACCGGAAGGCTATTTTGTTTACTCACTTTCTGTACAGCTAACCCTGGATCCTACTTTGATGATGAGAGCTGTACTTCTTGTAGGGTTTACTCTTTTAACTTCTTAAGCTTGGCTTCATTCATGCAAAATAATGCAACACTTGCCTTGATTAATTCAGAGTAATTTAGATCCGGCATTTGGACGGAGAACTTAATGATCATACCGAAGTGAGTTTATTTTTAACAAACCCTACAAACTAAACCATATGATATATCATCGATCGAAGTGCGATTGGCGTCGGTTCCGAACAAGTCAAATAACTCAGTTTCGATTGGTTGTCCCTTGTGTATATGAAGGCAATATGACTAAGGAAAAGTCTGAAGGGCGCACAAACATTTTTATGTGTCTATTTGCTTACACTCAAATAGTTTGAGGGTCCGGTATATTAATTAGGACCCTAAAACTAAGTGGGTAGAGGTGCAAATATGTGTATTATGTGTATGTGGGGGCCTTCAGACTAGGGTGGCAAACGAGCCGAGCCGAGTCGAGTTTCGTCGAGTTCGAGCTCTGCTTGTTTAATAAACGAGCCAAAAATTTGAGCTCGAACCTTAATGAACCTAGCCCTTAAGGAGTCGAGCATAGTCATTTACTAAACGAGCCGAGCTCACTCGGCTCGTTTACCAAATGACCAGGAAACTCGAGCTCGAGCTCGACTTGTTTGGTAAACGAGCCGGGCCGAGCTAAGCTCGCGAGCTGCTTGATTCATTTGCAACCCTACTTCAGACTATATGAGAATGTATGCAAGCTTGTCTAAAATGTGTGTCATCACTTGCATGCATTAAATCAGTTCTGTGAATAACTTGTTCACCAAAATAATTAAAGCGAAGCATAAGAAACGGACAACTTATTTTGCCCCAACACCTGTGCTTCAAAAATATTACTATTTCTCATGCATTAAAGTAGACCAGCAATAGTTATTTAATATTTATACTTATTTATTTCAGAAACAGCAACGGCTCGATTGGGCCACATTTAATTCTCGGACCAACTTATTAAATATAATCTGATGGACCAAAAATCCACATCCCAGTTGCAAATTTTCACAAGATAAATAAACCATATGTTATTATACGGCTTTATGATTGCACAAAAGATTCTTCCCGAACAAGCATAGACTATTTTTGCAATTAATCCAGCGGTGAAAATTGTAAGGGAACAAAGATAGAGGCGCTTTTTAGTGTACAAGACTTGACCTCTGTTTTAATACGGCCACTCTCCAATGGTATTACCGTGCGGAGCATAATCACACGCCATCAAAGTATCCCCATCTAAACACTTGATCATCGCGCACCCAACCGTGGTGGTGGTCCTCCACACCATTTGCGTGTAATGCGTGCAATCCATATTCGGCATGCACGTATTCGACCCGTGATTGTAGTACGCCCTTTCAGCCGCCCAAGCCTCCACCGCCTCGGCGGCCGTCCACCCGTCTCCTTGCCCCCAGAACAAGTTCTCGCCGTAGTCGCTGTTGGAGTGGACCATAGCGCAGGTGGCCCTCAGCTGGTTCAACCACCACCTGGCATAGCCTGCAAGCTCTGTGCTCCATTGGAGAGGAGGGAGGTTGAGGCTTGCCCTCAGCGCGTTGTGGTTGTAGAGGCATTCTCCGATGAAAACCGCCGAAGTCTTTTTTGCGGATCGGCGTTGGACGACCGTGGATTCGGACGGGCGGACGAGGAGGGAGGAGAGAAGGGTGACCAAGAAGAGGGATCGGAGGAGATTGGTGGTGTTGGCCATTGTGGGACGTGCCTTGGTGAGGTTCATGAGATTGTTGACATGGGTATTTATATATAGAATTTTCACGGTGGGTTTTATATGTGTACGTTGGGTTGGATCTTGATTTTTGCAGTGTAAAATATTTAAGTGACTAGCTGTCATATAATTCATCAATCAATCATTCTGTCATTCTATGATTAATGATGGGATATGCCCCATAGATTAAGGGTGCGACATGTTGGACTAGTACTAGGGTTCGATTTTATATATGCACATTTGGTACTTCACTCGCAAAGACTAAGCGCATATTGTTACATGTCCCAAGAGCTTATATTCAATACTTTTTATTTTTTCAAGCATTGGTGGGGTGCGCCAGGCCGAGACAATAGTGCAACGCCAAGGCGACATGTGAGGAACCCTAGCAGCAAGTTATTGGGATGGGCCCTCCCCCTCAAAAAATTAATTTAACCTACGTATCAGATATTAAACTGATAAAAACAGATACTACACTTGATCTTAGCCAAAAGGCCGAGAAAGGTATGCAGGTAGATGCGGATCAAAAAGAAGAAGAAAGGTATGCATGTAGATCATATAGGTTATTTGCAGTTGTAGAGAAAATATTGGGAATTAAGGACAAAAAAATCAATATTCCTGTAACTTTCTTAGCGAGCTCCACAATTTTAACTTATGAATAGAAAATATTTTCCTGCAAAATAGATCTAGATCTTATAAAATGGATTTTTTTTTATTTTCTTGAAAAATAGATTTCGTGTAAAACTTTTTGTCAACAAAACATACAAAGAAAAAGTAAAATTTTATTTTCCTTCATTTTCTCAATATATTCCCCATGTAACATTTTTGATAACTGAACAAAGCCTTATAAATATGACAGAATGATGGCTCAGTAATTGAGGTGTAAAATAAGCCAATGTTAGTGCATATGGTACATTAATTTTTGTTTGAGATTAGCTTATTATCTTAACACGATTAGTCAACAATTGTTACTTCTTTTTTTTTTCACTTCACTTCGAGGTCATCCTGTATACCCTTCCCGACTCAATTTATTTGTCTAATTTAAAGTTGACTTTTAAAAATTTCCATTCATGTCCTTTCTCTTTTAAAGCGACCAAAAGTATAATACTCCCTTTGTTCCAAAATTTTGGTCCACCTTTTTTTTTTTTGGATTTCCCATATTACTTATCCACTTTGACAGTCAAGAAGAAAAAGGTTATATTTCAACTTTTGCCCTTCATCCCCTTATTCAAATTCCAAAAGTAGAGGGGAAAAATGCATTGAATTTCAAATTTACCACCATACAGTACAAGGGTACTTTGGGAAATTCACATGTTTGGAGCAGTAATGATGGTGTCTCCTTAAACTGTTGGATTCCAAAAAGGGATTAAAATTTCGGGAGGGAAGGAGTAATAAACAGAAAGTTCTGCATTTTTGTTTTTTGAAACGGCAAAATTTTTTATTATAAACTCAACAGAGAGTACATCGAGGAAGCAAAAAGGGGCAAAACACCCGCTTCATGATATTGAAAGTTTTGCATTGGATAAAACGTACTGAAAACTCAAAGCTTTCTAACAGTAATTATTTCGTCCTCCTATAAGTTAATCGGACAAACAACATAAGACGGGAGCGTAATCAAAAAATATTTGACTTGAACTCATTTGATAAGATCAGCTCTATTAAGAAGCAAATCAAGATCATACAGGTATATGAAACTTGTTAATTTTTTTTTTTTTTTTTGATCGGCAAAATAAATTTTATTAAGGGGAGAGGGAAGGAGGGATCCAACCAAGAGTTGGAAATACACCTAAAGGGCGAAGCCCAAAACACTTAAGGCCTAAAAGCCCAAATACAACAGTAAAGATCACACCCAAAGGTCTACACACCCAGAATATTACAATTAAAGCACAAAAAAGGCCCAACAACTGGCCCACCACCAAGAAGCCTAATGACTGAACCATCTTCCACCCACAGCCACCCAAACTGCCGCCGCAGCCATCAACAATCAGATTACCACCACCACCACACCAGACAATAAGTTATGAACAATTGTTTTATTTTTGCCCTCTTTGCCTTTTGTATAATTGGAAAAGAAAGTCGTTTAGCCAAACCTAAATAACCTCCATCCATGTGCAACCATGTCATGAGCTTTGTTAAATAAGGAGAAGAAGAGAAATAGTACTCCACTTGTTGGATTAATGATGTGAACTTTACAAGCACTGGGAATGTTTTGGGACCCAGGGATCTTGTAGGGCGGAGTGTCCTACAGGGATTGTAGTGCAGCACACAGCCGTTGATCTTATCAATCAACAGTCTAGATCAAAAATCAATTATGACCGATAATAAATGATTATTATCGGTCATAATTAAAAATCATATCTCAACCATTCATTGTCAAGATCGATGGCCCATGTGCGCCCTAAAGGGTGCCTTGCAGGACCTTACAGTACAGAATTTCCCAATCCATGTTTTCGTTTGTGACCCCAGATTTGGTGGAGGAAAGGATGACCCTACGAACGTGGAGCAGTTGTGCGTGGAAGTTGGATCGTGAAAACAACTGTCTGAACATTCCTTCCTCAGGTCAGGAATGGCGGTGTGGAAGTTTATGTTTACTAGTTATGATTTCCTGTTCCTCTCTCCGGTTTCGGAGAGTTGTGTTTCCTGCGTGGAACCTTTTCCACTCTCTGTGTATGGGTGTTTCTGTTCCCTCAGTGAGTTGCTCGGAGGAGAAGACGGTGAGGCTGGTCAAATTACTGCTCCCGGTTTCAACTTCGTTTGCGTCTTCTCCCGACATGGAACCTTTTTTTTATTTTTTTATTTTATGTAATTGGTGAGTGCCTACCCAACCCATATGGATAACTCGAATGTTGAGGTCTGCTTACCCAACGGAGGGCTCAATAGAAGCATGAGATTGTCTGTTTAAAAAAGAAGAAGAAAGAATAGCTTAATGTCTTTTTTAGTACTAATTAGAAGCTGGGCAAATGTCAAACATTAGCCCCACTGGCAGATGCAGAATCTATATTTAGCGGAGGCCCGATCACATGTTTTTTACATTTATAATTGCAAAATATATCCCATAAGTATGTAATGTAATTTGCTGGGCCTGAGGAATGGATGGAAGTGTGTGGGCCTAGTCACCGCTTAATTTTAATTTTAAACAAGTGACCAAAAAATGGTGAATAACTTCAAATTTTAAGAGATTTTTTTTTTTAAAAACCTGCAGGAGCTAATCCTATAGAACTTTTCTAGATTATCCTGTGAAGATTAGTACAATTATTAAAAATATTTAGAGATGTGTAGGGGCCAGGGCACCGCCAGCACCGCCTTCTACCCTCCGCATCTAGTTACGACTATGTAGGAATGACTGATGAGTGCCCTAGCTAGAACTCTTTTTCACCACACATGGTGGTGAGAATCACAAGGTGCACAAAATAATTTTGCTGTAGAGACATAGAGCTTACATAAAATCCAACAGAAAATCTTATTTGCGGACTGTAGACACCCCAATCTGGGTCTCCCAATCGTTTTACTTATTTTTACGATTTTCTTGTTTCCCCGATGATGAAATCGGATCAAACAGAGCTTGGATTGGAATTGGATTAGGCTTGGAGCATTTAGGAACCTCGCTTGAACCTTTCAAACCCTTCTGAACCTTCAGTCAAACCCTAAGACCAGAGTTGACCCTCGCGCGAGTCTTCTTTCCCCTCGCGCGATACTCAGCCTGCCACGTGTAGTCAAAGTCAAACTGTTGACTGTTTGACCCTCGCGCGACACTCATGGACCCTCGCGCGATGGTTCCTACCTGTCCCTTTCACAGAATCCAGCTGGACTGGTGATGATTGCTTGGCACATGGGTTCCCATGGGCTGGAACCCCGTTCTCCTCAGCTGAACGACGTGCTGGCAGGTCCTAGCCCCATGCAAACTCCCACCCACTCTCTCACCTTGTTGGCTAGCTTTACAACCAAGTTGTGACCAGCCTTAGTGGCTGGTCCTAAGGGTTTGTTTGGCCCCTAACCAAGCCTTGCTCTCCCCCTATAAATACCCCCATTGGTCTTCCATGTTAAGGGTTCCAAAAAAATTGCTTAAGGGTTTCATTACTCCCTTCACAAATCCTACACTAGCTAGCACAAAGTTCACTAACCCCAAGCCACCTCCTAATCTTCTGAACTTAGTGTGTTCATACACACTTGGTTGCAAGGCCACACCAATCAATCCAATCCATTTCCCAAACCCTTTCCAAGCAAAGGTATAACACTCAAGCTGTTTCTGTTTTGGTCCCTGAGGGGGGCTGACAGGGCCAAGGCTGGTAATCAATACCATGCCCTGGTCCTAAAGCCAGCAAAGTTACAAGAAATCGTGGCAGCCACACCCTCGCGCGATGGTCCCCTTTACTCGCGCGACACTTGTGTCAGCAAGAGAATGGACCTCGTGGGGAAGGGAAGCTAGCCCTTTTCTGTTTTACAGCATGTTTATGTTTGTTGCATCTTATTTTGATTTTTTAGATCACTGTTATGCATGCAAAACAAAATACAGTAACTTGTTTATTTGCTTTAAATAGTTAGGAATGCCTTTGGGATCCCCTGAACCTGTTTCAGGACCCGAACATGCAAAGCAATTCCTGGAAGTCCAGTCAGGAGTGTCGCGCGAGATTCAAGCTCTGTCGCGCGACAGTTCTCTGATTTCCATGGGTGGCCCTTGCATGGGCAACTAGGCCCTTGGCCTCTGTTTTGGTACCCCCACTGTTTAGGGGTTGTATTTTATCTCATTTGGCTCCTGTTTGGAGTATGGTGTAATAATTAGTATTTTCAGCCTTCCCATAAACTGCTTGGTTTGCTTCCTGGGTGTGCACTGGTCCTTCCAGAGCCCAGAAGGGAATGATTCAGGGGCTGTGGTGAGATGACATACTCGCGCGAGAGTCAGTGTGTCTCGCGCGATGGTTGACTTGCATGCAGATCTGTCCAGGCATGCAAGTTGGTCATCGTGCAAGACAAATCTGCCCCGAGCCTGGTTTTGGCATCTGATCGCTATCTCAAGGTCATTCCACTTATTATTCGTCAATACTATCCATCCATGCCATTATTTGATCACATCTTGCAAAGTGCTACAGTTTTAATCCCCGATTAACTGTTCCCCCGCCCTAATTGGCTAAAATCAATTAAAAGAGGAAGAATCACAATTGTTTTCATAAAAACGCCTAAGTAGAGACCGATCTCCGGATTGGGCGAGAGGGGTGCCATAAAACCCTTCCCCTCTCGTAACCTGGCTCCCGAACCCAGATATGGTTATGACGGACTGGTTTCCTTCACTTTTCAAAATCAAACAGCGCGGCAGGTGCTTCGAAATACGGTTCCTTGAGTGTCGGACCTTCAAAACTCAAGTGGCGACTCTGTATTTTTGAGCGCACGCCACCGGCGCTCGCGCTCCCTCGATTATCAAAAAAGGGCCGCAACGGCGAAAAGGAACGAAATCCTTTCTCTCCGAGGGCATGCTGCCCACAGTGGCGACTCTGTATTTTTGAGCGCACGCCACCGGCGCTCGCGCTCCCTCGATTATCAAAAAAGGGCCGCAACGGCGAAAAGGAACGAAATCCTTTCTCTCCGAGGGCATGCTGCCCACACGGACCATTCCATAAAGAAAACTTTACGGAGGAGGCTAATCGCGCACGTCCAAAGTGTTTTTTGGATGGTCTGGATTAAAAATCAATTATGACCGGTAATAATTAATTGTAACCAGTCAGAATTAAAAACGAATCTCAGCCATTGATTGCGCGAATGAATGGCTAAGATTGCGCCACTCCGTGTATAAGTTATCTCAAAATCATACTATCAGCTTAGATAAGTTTCGACGGTAGTGTTTTTTACTTTTACCAAAAGAATAAATGTTTTTCATTGATGAACCGAATAACGCAAAAACAATTAAAGAGCGTATCAATTCTTTGTCAAAGGCGTGGACAGCCATATATATCAGCGGGTAGGCTTCCCAAGTGGAAACACCCAAACCACAATAACCCTTGCTCGCCAGACAATGAACAACGCCATCACCACTACGTCTCACAAAACTAACTAAACTCACGCACACCGAAATTACACGCCAATCTCCTAAATTCGACGGTAGTTGAGGTTGTAATTTTATTCTTCTGGAGGTGTTAGGCATGGCTTCCATCATCCGATTCTCTGTTGGATGCTGTTGTGTTCGTTTTCCCTCTGAGTCTGGGGTTTAGCTTTGATCCCGTAGTCCTGTTTGGGCTATTTTGACCAGGCAAAATCCCTATGAGATAAAGTTTTTGCCCAAAGAGCAAAAGTACCATCAACACAATTTTAATACGCAATTGCGTCCAGAACCGTTCGATGCACATAGATCAACATGTATAGAACGGCTTCGGACACAATTGTATTTAGAGTTGTGTAAGTAGACTTGTTGTTTCTCTCAAACCAGTAGACTTTTTTTTTTTTTTTATTTCCCAAAAAAAAAATAAAAAAAATGTCCCAAAGGGCATCCCTCCTCAGTATCATAAAATTATATAGATTCAACTTTAAATTGTGAAATCATATTTACTCTCAACTTTTGAAAATAATTTGAGCACTTCACTTTTGAGCATCATTGTACATTTCTTTTGCGAGGCTATAAAGGACAAGAGGAAGTGTGAAGTGTTAACAAGTGTCTAGATTAAATTCTTTCCCCCGCGCGGAAAACCATGGGTTTGTCGTCACCGTCATTGTGGATTCCATCGTGCGTTTATTGTTAATCTGAATCGTTCATCTCATAGGGTACTGAGAGTACTACATTCACGCAAAAAAAAAAAAAAAAAACCCAGCTTGATCGGACATCAATAAGTATAACAAAATTTGAATTCGAATTTATAAAACGGACAGCCATGTACAATTTAACGTTAATATATTACATTGCTAGAGTATTTGAATATATAGGCAACATACATGACTAGAGATTGTTGAATTGAACCCAAACGTTCTAATACGGCCACTCTCCGATGATATTACCGTGCGGATTATACTCACACACAACGTAAGTATCCTCATTCAAACACTTGATTTTCGCGCACCCGACGCTGGTTGTGGTCCTCCACACCATCTGCGTGTAGTGCGTGCAATCCCTGTCCGACATGCACGTATTCGTAGCGTAGTCGTAGTATGCCACCTCCGCCGCCCATGCCGCCACCGCCTGGGTGGCCGTCCACTTGCGCCCTTGCCCCCAGAATATGTTCTCGCCGTAGTTGAGGGCGGAGTGCTCCAGGGCGCAGTCGGCCCTCCGCTGGTTCGCCCACCACTTGGCGTAGTAAACCATCTCTGTGCTCCAACTGAGCGGGGGGAGGTTGTGGCTTGCCCGCACCGTGTTGTGGACTTGAAGGAATTCCGCGACCACGGCCGCCGGGTCTGATTTGGTGGACCGGCGAGGGACGACGGTGGATTCGGAGGGGCTGATGAGGAGGGGGAAGAGAAGGGTGGCGAAGAGGAGGTGGTGGAGGAGATTGGTGGTGTTGGCCATTGTGGGTGTTTGTTGAGGTTGAGCCGTTGAGGTTGAGATTGTATTGAGATGGGTATTTATAGCTTGCTTTCATGCATGGAGTTAAGGTGTTCTCTATAGTACGTTGTGTTAAGAAACCGTAGAGTATTTAGGGATTATGATGTATGGAGTAATGATTAGGGAATGATTGAAATGAGAAATTCTGGTTGCAAATAAGGTACCATGTGATACCCTTTGCGCACAACTAGGTCATCTAAAAATGTAACCGACAGTCCGGATTGAAAATATTGAACGGATTTAAAAAAAAGAAGAAGAAAACGTGTGTTTCAATCCAGATTGTCGATTACATTATTGAATGGTCTGAATGTACATAAAGAATAGCACGTAAGCTGTACTCTATTTACACCCAAAAGTTCCCCATTGAAATAGAAACGTGAGGAGAATCTCTAATTGTTGTTGTCTTTAGAAGGTGTTGAAATGTCAACCATTAGGCAAAACTCAAGGGGTTGGCTAGAGGCCTATGATTTAGGGGTTTATTCTCTCGTAATGTTACAGGTTCGAAATCTTCAAAATATTATTAATTTCTTTGGGAAGGGGTTGGTTAGAGGCCTATGATTTAGGGGTTTATTCTCTCGTAATGTAATGTTACAGGTTCGAAATCTTCAAAATATTATTAATTTCTTTGGGATAAGTTCATATGAAGTTTTGCCCGGCTTTAATTGAGTTTCTCGCAAGTGGACGATGGAAATAGAGTCTTCAGAATTAGTAGAGGTGCGAACGGGTAAGTTGGCCTGAAGGTCTGAATTATTAAAAAAAGTTGTCAACCATTAGGGATGTGTAGATAGATTGCTTTTTTCCTGTATGATCGATCGCTAAGAAGACACTAATCGTTGTGCGCAAGTAAAGATTTCGAGAACGATTGCTTAACATGAAAATGCTATTCCACTCAAGGGTGACGGCTAGCTACAGATCAAGTTTAGGAAGTGGGTTTAAAGATAAAGAAGTTGACTACGCATCGTTACAATTTTATCGGATGTTCTCAACGGATGAAGTCGGCTACGTAAATTCATTGTTTTGATTTTATCGGATGTCCTGAACAGATGAAGTTGACTACGTAAATTCTCTCTCTCTCTCTCTAATGAAACCAAGATAAAAACAACAAGACCATCACCACGGCCAACGCCTCTGTGGATTCACCCACCATGACACCATCTCTTAGAAAGTGTGGGGCTCCGATCAGGATGGTTCGCTCCTTTGGGTCTGGGGTTCGAGATTCGCCATTGATCTTCTCCTTGTCCTGCAAAATGAGGTACGACTACATACCACACTGGAGGCTCTCCGAAATGGCCCTTTAATGCAAGAATTAGTACTCTTGCAAAGAGAGGTGAAAGACCAAGAGCTGTGGTTTTAGGGTTATGTAGAACGTACCTCTTCCGAGAAGGCATAGTGGTGTATTTATAGGGGACCCCTAGCTTGGCTTCCAAGATTGTATGTATGCTCGACACGCGTCGGCTGATGTCATCCCTGCGTCACATCAGGGTTTTGTACGTAACCGTTTGTAGGATGAGTTGGCATCTTCACGTGCTCCCATTGTTATCTTGGTAACCGTTCGGCTGACGTCGCGAAACGTCATCATGGCCACGACTGCTTTCCCCACGTGGGTGAGCTGGAATCTTGGCCCCCACGTTCATTCAATGCCGAGCGTGAGAACCGACCGTCGAAGGGTCGGTGGGCCGAGCGAATTGCTTTGATTGATCATGACGGAGACTTTGATACAAGACCGTCGGCTTGCCGAATCTTAAGGGTAAACGCCTCGGACTAGATTGGACCGCCAAGAAATGGCTCGGGATCTCGTTTAGTACGGCACGAGCTATTTGGCTCGGCCTGCTACAACAGAAAGTCAATATTCTCTTAATATAATTCTCTTTGTCTACCTTTCTTCTTCTTTCCCTTGTTTTTTTTTGTTTTTTGTGAACAATACTGATAAATTAACCATTCATCGAGATCCCAATATGGGCACTTACATTTGATCGAGTACTTTGCTCAAGTGTTTGTGTATGGATCGGTGATTTTAGAATTTTGTTTATTTTAACTCCACATGAACTCATTATCTATATTCAACAGTTTTGTTTTTCGTAATTTTTTAAAGCTTTTGGTTATGAATTTTATGTTTTTTAATTCCTCTTGTGATGAAAATTCGAAAACAGCACAAAATAAAAAAAAATCGTAACATAGTATTTTGTAGGCAATTTGTTGTTGCTATTGGGCTAACTGTGTTATACTATGGGTTAAACAACTCGGCCCAACTACCTAAAGCCGCGCGATGTGGATCCACTTCAAGGCCCATGATTTAGATAGGCCCAATCATTTCATTGGCTGGGAAAAAATTGATCCAAATTGATCATTAAAAATTCCACTTATGCAAGTGACAGCCATTCGAATGGGCACAACGCGAAAAATGGTTGGTTGAACCATGCAAGTTGAGACCGAGCGTTGTTTCCGTTGTATGCATTGAGAGGAGGCCGGAAGGGATACATTGGGCTTATGAAGCCATCATTTTATGAAAGTTGATACTATAATTTCGGCCTAGGAAAGAAGAACCCAATCACCTGGACTCAGTGCCGGCTCAAAAATATTTGGGCCCGAAGCGAAAGTTGCGCGCAATAGGGGGGCCATTTATCTCCTCATCTTTGAACAAAATTTTGCGAAATGTTTAGGAAAACTAAGGGGTGGAGATTCGAACCCAGTTTTTAAAGCATTCAAAGAGCCTAAGCTGCCACATGACCATAAAGACGTTACTCAAAGCAAGGCAATTGAAACTCCTTATTATTTAAACTATATTTTTTGGAGCCCTCTTAAGGCTAAAAAATCGGGGGCCAAAAGCAACGACTTCTTCGGCTTCCTCTCTAAGCCGGCTATGCCTGGTCTATCCACCCGGCCCTTTCTTTCAGAATATCAAGTATGAAATTTGTTTCTAACATGATTGCAAAGGCTTGGATGATTCTCTCTCTCTCTCTCTTGTATAGTTTGAGAACTAGTGGAGAAATTGCAAGAAATACCATTTTAGAAAAAGTAAAAACTAGTTTCAGAAATTGATTTTTTTTAAAAAAAACAGGTTAACATAAACATGTTTTCTGTTTTCACTTCTTTTTTAGGAAAAGTAAAAACTGATTTCAGCAAATAGAAAACAGGAAACAGAAAAGTGATAGTGTTACCAAACATAGCCTATATATTTCTTCTTTTTCTCTTTTCCATGAGTATTTTTCATTAGGTATTCAGCAGAGCAATTAGGATTTGGAAGTTGATCCGGGGCAACTGTTCGGATCTATTATGACATCACATAGCCATCAATGGACCTTTTAACGATGGCACATATGATTTAACACATATCATGCATATACATTTTTGTGGGCCCATCTTGGGCCCCGTAAAAATTATCCGAACCGTTCATATTTTTTAAAATATTTTTTGAGGGTTCTTGTAAACAGCCAGTTCCAACGAATATCGGTAAGATTTTTCTAAAAAATCGTGTTTTGCCTTACAATTTCTGAAAAAACCCTTATCGATATCCGTTGTAGCTGATTTTTTACCATAACCCTCAAAATAATATTTCAAGAAAGATGAGCGATTCAAATCATATTGAGCGGCTCGGATCATCACAAATTGATCGGAAAAGAGACGTCCTTAACTTAATAAGATAATGACGTCCTTACCTGAAGTTTTGTGTACTACTCCGTACTACTTTCTCAAAACTTGCAGTTTAAAGTAGATCAACATTAATGGTACAGCCTGCTATTTCAAATTTTCAAACTGAAACACCATCGGTTTCGGGCTACAATTCATTTCCGAGACGAACTCAAACAAACATCGATCGGACGGATCAAAATCCACATCCCGAAGAAGAGAAATATCACAAGATAGCTAGATGGTTTTCCTACCAGATCTAGTAAACTATAACTAGCCCATGCATGAAATGGAATAACTCCTACCAGAAAAAGCATCAAATGAAAACAACCGGATTTCGGAAGGTCAAGAAAGTTGGTGACCAGATACTACCCATTTACGTTCTAATACGGCCTCAGTCCATAGATATTACCGTGCGGATCATACTCGCACACGATAAACGTATCCCCACTCAAACACTTGATCCTCGCGCACCCGACGCTGGTGGTGCTGCCCCACACCATCTGCGTGTAATGCGTGCAGTCCCTGTTCGGCATGCACGTGTTCGACCCGTAGTTGTAGTACGCCGCCTCGTCCTCCCACGCCTGCACCGCCTCGGTGGGCGTCCACTCGTCCCCCTGCCCCCAGAATATGTTCTCCCCGTAGTTGCTGCTGGAGTGGATCATCGCGCAGTCGCCCTTCCGCTGGTTCGCCCACCACCGGGCGTAGCTGGCCAGCGTCGTGCTCCATTGGAGCGGGGGGAGGTTGCTGCTCGCCCGCAGCGTGTTGTGGCCGTTGAGGAATTCTGCAATTGCGGCGGGCTCTGATTGGGCGAATCGGCGATGGACGGTCACAGCGGTGGAGGAGGAGGAATGGAGGAGGAGAATGGTGGTGAAGAGGAGGAGACTGGTGGTGTTGGCCATTTGTGGATGTGTGGTGGTGTTTTGGTGGGAGATGTTGAGATGGAGATCATGGGTATTTATGGTGATTTTTGAATACTAGTATGCATGGATCATGGATCTCAATTGCTTAAGGCTAGAGTGTCTAAGTGACTAGCCACCCTATGATCGATCCATTGACCTATAAATCTTACTCTGATTATAAACTTTATATAAGTGCTCTTGGGATATGCTCTGAATATTTTGAATATTGGAGTAAATGGAGCAAAGGCTTTTAAGTGGAGTAATACTTTCAAGTGCTCTTCGAATGAGTTTAAATCCTCAATGTCTTTGGTGGTACTTTTTTGTTACGCAACCTCAGTCGAGAGATTTCCAAGCTATCTATTTGCAAGACCAGTACTAAGATCGAGCGCAAGAACATTCATCGGGCACATTATCTTGCTAGGAGACTCTTACGACTTTTATGCATTCTTAGTGTTGTAGGAGATTAACATCTTAATTTTGATGGTTTGTGTTAAAAAAAAAATCGAGTGGCTTGGACATAGGTTTAGTACTGCGAGTAACAATAGTAGAAGAGTTATTGTACTCTTCGAATCTCTCTCTGTTAGTAAAATGGGTTGGTTTAGACCAGAACCAAGCCACATGGATGAGATAGACTCCTTATCTCTATTGTTAGGAGAGTTCAAAGATAATAGATCATCTTTGTCTATTAGGAGACTTTGAACTCTTGAATACACACAAAAAGAAAGAGTGATGCTCCTGCCAAATAATCTTCTGTAGTAGTCTTCTCTCCTCAACGAGAATAGAAAACAATGTTCGTGTTCGCAGTTAATATCAATGTTAGCTCTATCGAAAGCATATAAATCACATGAGACTTACATAATGAAGCGTGACGGAATAATATACTTCAAGCTTTTCAAAATCAACGAACCGAGACCCGCTTTACAAGCACCAACTGTGAACTCAAACACCGCCTTCTAATCTCATCGAGTGGAGAAGACTACTAGAGTTCTGCTCTTGATATCAATATATTTCTTTTCCTAATATTGTACTGATTTCATCCGTTGATCTTTTATGAGTAATGAAATTTTCTTCGCCGTTCAGAAAAAAAAAAATCTTTTGAATAGAGTGAGTGCAAGGTTTATCTATCAATGTAGCTTTGCTTTTGCGTTGCTTATCTCTTGTAAATTGAGTTACTATATTTATTGAATTTTTCACTCTTCCACATCCTATATATTTCTCAAGATCTTTATGATGCATGTTTTTTTTATTTATATATCATTAGCTCAATAACTTGTTAGAACCTAAGAATTAACATGATTTCGAGGTCATATTAACAGCAGCAGCCTACATGATTTATTATACATTCACGATCACCGTACCCATGCGGACTTCTGATTTGGAATGGGGTGTCTAGAGATCTAACGAGTTGCTCGTTTATTTGGGTTTGTAACAGATGGAGTGGATGTTGGGTCGTGTACCCAAATAGAGCTAGTATTGATAATTTAAACAAAAGTTATTAGAGTCTCGCTCGTGTTAATTTTGTTTTGTTAATTAACAGTTCATTTGAGATGATCCAGTACGTACTCATTATCTAAGTACAGTTTAAAACTCATATATTGCTTAGTGTTTCACTTCAACTCAAGACACTTACACTAGTGTATACGAATGATCAAGCTACGACTTGAGCTGATTAGCACATAATCAATTCGATTACCGTTCCGCTAAGGTTCTTAATTATTTTTTAAATATTTATTTTTTGTTTTACGAGACAGGTCATTCTCTCGCAATACACATCACCTTTAAAATTTTAAAAAATTAATAAGTATTTATTTTTCTTAGCGAAACGGGGTCCAATTGAATTGAATTGAATTTAATTAGTTTGAGATCTACTCAACTAGATAAACAAATCAAGACTAAGAAATTAAATGCATATTGAGCCTCTGTTAAATTCTCAACTAAAATTTCCTCCATGTGCAACCATGTGAGTACCGGGAAGAATAAATGATTCGGTTTGTGGCGGCAAAATTGGTGGCAGAAAGAATGGCCATGAAAGTGGATAGATTTGCATGGAACATGGAGATCGAGGTAATCATTTGGGGATGATTAATTAGCTGAGATTGGATCTTGGGAAGATCAAATGGCTGCTTGTTTTTGTAGAAGTAGTTAATTACTCCTAGAAGCTGGTCAAATGTTAACCGCTAGTGTCTATAGTCATATACAGACAAAACACCTTAAGAAACATTAATTACAATTAATTAGTAATGTGTTTTTAATAACGTTAACTCAGGTATTCGAACCAGTTTATTCGGACATCGACTAATCCTTGGAGCCCCGATCCTACCGCCACTTGCGTGATCTGTATGAACTGACTCCAAATGAATTGATATCGCCTCAGAGATTTCGAACTTAAGAGCTTAAAAAGGGAACAAATTCTTTTCTTTTTTTTTTTCCTGCTAAACAGGGAACAAATTCTTAAGTAGTACTTATGTTGTTTCTATCTTAATTTCACCTTGAGTACTGCTATTAGTACCGACCAAAACCGTAGGGAAATCGTACCGACGGCCGCGCCGGGCCGTCTTCGGCCACCGGACGGTCGATCCAAGCCGTCCAAAAATTCTAAAAAAAATACCGATGGGGCCCACGCGAGAATCAACGGCATCCGATGTGTGTAGGGTGCTTGATCTAAACACCCTATTTTTTGTGTATATATGTATAGATTAAACACCCTACACACATCGGATGCCGTTGATTCTCGTGTGGGCCCCATCAGTTTTTTTTTTTTATAGAATTTTTGAACGGCTCGGATCGGCCGTCCGGTGGCCAGAGACGACCTGGCGCGATCGTCGGTACGATTTCCCTACGCTCCCGTCGGTACCTATATCATTTTTGGATAGAGAAGTTGCATGCCAAACCAACACAAGGAGTTGAATACCTGCCCAACATGGGGAATGGGAAAAAGTTGGGCTCTGGGAAAATTAATTATTTTTGCACTGTCCCACCATGGAGCCTAGGTTTTGATCGCTTGAATTTGGGAAAACAAGTATACTACAAAGGAGTAAAATTTACTTTCTAGGGTTTATTACCTCTACAAAGGCGAGATTTGAATTTTTTTTTTTTGAATAAAAATTAAAAAAAAGAAGGAGAAGGCCAAGCTGACTTTTTTAGAGAAACTATTTTAAAATTGTCTTGTCAGTATCCATGTTTGTGTCCCTATGCGGAATGTGAATTCTAAAAGACTTCCTAAACCTTCATGAGTATATTCCTGCTGCGTTTGTTTTTTTGATTTCCTACCCCTGATGGAGCTGTTTCCACCCTTCGGGGTTTCCATTGGTTTGGTTTTGCGATTTTTTTGCGACGAATGTTGTGCTCAGAAGGTTTGTGTGTGGGAGTGGGGTGCCTTCTTGCTGGCCTCTTCCTTGTGGCTTGATTCGGCCGTTGTGTTGTGGAGATCTTGCTCTTTTTGATGTACTGTTTCTCCTATCAATGGAACCTTCAAACATTTTGACCAAAAAAAAAAAAAAAATAGCTCACAACAATAGAAGATTACAAAAATACACAACAAAAATTGGAGTTCGGTTGGTCGCATTAATCCTAACGGTGCCGTCACTCAGGCGTCCTCAAAATGCGATCTGTTTTCAAAAGCAAAACTCGCATCTACAAGGCGCGTGTTCGAGTGGATATTAACTTCGCATGTTCAAGTTGCGATTTCATTCCTATACGGATTTCTACATTTGAGACCCATTTTTTACGTCTTTTCCGGACATCTTTGTAAAATCGAAACTGTTTAATTTCTAGAAGTCAATGATTAAATTAATCGGGGAAAAAAATTAAATTCATCAAATATCGATTGATATTTTTGCAGAACAGATTTATATCGTGGAGTATTGGAAAAAAGAAAGTGTGAAACACTGAATCTGAACCCAACTTGGGTTGATAATAACTTCGCATTTGCTAGTTGCGAATTTTTTCCAAAACGGATTTCTGCATTTGGCACTCGTTTTGTATGTCTTCACAGACGTGTTTCGATGATCGGTTCTGTTTAGTTTTTAGAACTCATGAGTAAATCAATCAAGAAAAAAAATTGAATTCGTTGAATATCGATTGATTTATTTTGGCAACACATTTCTACTGCGGGATATCGGAAAAAATAAAGTGTGAAACACAGAATCTGAACCCATTTCCGAAATCCTGTGCTACAGTGCAAAATGCGAGTGCAATTCTCTCTCTCTCTGTATGTATTCATCTCTATAATTATACACTTTCTTGTTTAAAATAGGAAAATCTTTGATCTGGGTCAGAGCCAAACTTCAATCTGGATGCTGGTTCAGTGATCGTAATTTTTGATTTGGTGGTTTTTAGCAGAAGAGGTTTGGAGAGGAAATGGATCGACTTTGCTAGGGTTTTCAGAGGAAGAAGAATCCTACAGTCGAAGAAGAACCGAGGTAATTAGTCGATTGTTACCCACTTTTCTTATGCAAATGGATTATGGTTTAATTGACACCCAAAATCCCCGGTTTACCACACGAACACCATTAGTAGTAGAGAAAGTTTTTGATTAGTTTATACTTTGGTCCGCTAATTTTGTCCTAATTAGTGGGGGAGTAATTCAAGATGTGAGTGGTCCCAATTTCCCAATTATACAACCTTTTTCTGTAAAAAATGTTGGCTTTACATGCACTCGTGGTCCCCTCAATTCTCTCTCTCTCTGATTTGCATTGTTCACGGCTGAGCAGTCCGGCAAGGATAACGAAGAAACTGCAGAGTGAGAACAGTTCGCCTGCAATTGATCTGTTCATAATCTCATGCTTTTGTTTTCATCTATGAAGATTCTCCATAGTCGTATTTATCAACTTTGGTCTCCCTCTCCCCCTTAATGCCACCTTCTACCATAACTATATTATTACTCTTCCTAACTAGTGTGATAGACATGTTCAAACCACCTTAATTTATTGCCTCTCGTCTTATCTTGTGTCGGTGCTAACCTTACCATCCCGTGAAGGTTTTCGTTTCTAATTCTATTTCGCAAAGTCTTACCACACATTAATCACAACGTTCTCATTTCAGTTACACTCATCTTGGTCGCATCTTGTTTCTTGTTGTTTTCTCGGTTTCGTATTTTAATTGCTAGTAATATTAACTTGTTCTAGGTTAGCAATTTTAGGGGTCGTCGGGTCGATCATCTATTTTCCTAGTACTAGTACTTTGTCTTAGTTTATTTTCTTTCGAATTTTGTCCCCATTTTGGTGTTTGAAGATTTTCGTGCTTCTTTTCGTTGCACTATCTTACTTGAACCGGGATAGAAAAAATTATCAGCGTGATGACTAATCTACAATTAACGCTAAATTGCAAGGGAAAAAACACATGGTTCTCCTCCATGTTGCGAGGTCTATTAGTTTGTTCTTCCTTATTGACACGAGGCAACATGTGAAATGCTATTTGAAATTGAAGTGATTGACCTCTCTCTGTGATTCGAGGGCATTGAAATACTTGCTCTTTCGATGCTTTTGTTTCTGTATCAAAAGCACAACAGAACTTCTTAGCGTGAGTGACGATGGAATTTGGTGCAAGTAATGGCGGATAAATGGAAGACTAAGGAAATTAGCACTGATCATAAAAGAGAATCCTTGACCTCTGAGCATAGAAAGACGCCGAAAGTGAGATTCCATGGTTATCTCTGCACAAGGAAATGGATACCGTTGGGTCTAAAATGAAAGTGACTCATAATCCCAAGGGCGTTGGCTACTTGAACCTTGATGGGGAATACCGAATATGCTATAATGCTAATAATGGGAATGGCATGGGCATTCATGATTAGCTGAAAGGCCTTGGTGATTCTCCAATTGGTAATCTAAAGATAGAAAACTAATACATGATTCCAAACTTTCACTTGAATAGTCTCCTCTCCATGCTTCCTCGACTCCAAACCCGATGTTTGTTAACTAAGCTGGTTACTCTCAAACTCTTTCTTATCAAACCCTCGGTTTCTGACTTGATGGTTTTGAAAACTACATACTGGAACTGCATATATAGGTCGGCATGCATAAGTCTGTGTCTGTGTTCAGGTGGGAGACTGAGGGTGCTAGTCTTTGGCTCTGGGAATGGGGTTGATACAATGTTGCTTTTACGTGGGCGTGGTTTTTTCCCCCATTGTTGTTGGCTCGTCCATCACTCCATCTAGTTGCTCCTTCAACCCTTATGAACCTTTACATTTTTTTGATCAGCTTATGGACTGATGTTATGGATGTACAAATGGTTGTGACTTGTGAGCCAGTGACTTGAAAAGGCTGGACCCGTTTGGATGTCCTTTCGGCACTTCTTTCGGTTCCTCAGGTAGAAACAGTTGGTCCAAATCTTTTTTTTTTGATAGGCAAAAGTAACATTTTATTAGGGGAAAGGGGGAGGGGAATCCAACAAAAAGTTGGACAATTACAGCCAAATGGGTCAAGCCCAACCTCAAAGGGCGAAAGCCCAGTACAGCAGAAGGCCTAGAAGCCCAGATAAAACAATACAAGCACAACCCCAAATGGGCCAAAACACCCAGATCTAAACAATTAAGCCCAAAATCAAGAAAACCCTAAACCTAAGTCACTCATATGTGCACATCCAGCCACCCCACCCGCCGCCGCCCACTGAACCAGACAGCAACCACCATCCAAACCGATCCCTGCCACCACACTCAACCACACCACCACCGGTAACCCCAAGGAGACAGACAGATCCGTCACCCCCGCCCACTGCCGCGGGGGGGGGGGGGGGGGGGGGGGTGAAAGTCATCTATCTATGATAAGCTTTGCGAGATGTATACACTTGGAATAAACGATTTAAAGTCGCATACACTTTTCCTTCCCATTGTTATATAGTAGTAACCTACACAGTCAATGTAATACCCGACATATTTTGCAGAATATTGAGAGATATCCTTACTGTATTGATTTGTTAGAGAGAAGGTAACAAGGAGTATAAGAGGAAGATAAGGCCAAGATGAGAGAAAGGGAGAGAAGGTAAGTTGAAGAGGGAAGGGTATGCGGAAAGTACTGTATGCGAAAAATTATGTAAATATTAAAGGAAGTGGGGGATGGCTTTTTAGTAATTGTTTGTTCTTCATACTGAGTTGGTGGCGTAAAACATCCAATTTTGTTATGTCTTAAGTGGTCGGGGTGCTTGAGGATCCGGGTCGTTACAGTCAATACATCCTTACACCATTATGTACTTTTGTGAATGAAATTGTATGGAATGGTGATGACAAGGATATTTAACCTTACTCAAACTCTTGCATGGGGCCTATTGTTGGATTCCACTTTCCAGTGTTAGAATTCAGGAACTTAACACAGTACTAGGGATACAAATAAAGAATGAGGTGCTTTTAAGCTGCATTCTTGTTGAGAGACTACCTTTTTCCTGAATCAGTTTGCTGGTTTTGAGGCTACTATATTAATTTGTCTTTTGTGCTAGCTAGTTTAACTGGCAGTCTAGGAATGCTGTGATGGGTGAATGAGGGAGAGACAGTGTGATGGTCAAATGTATATGTATGTTCTTACTCTTCTGAAAATGATGCCAGAGAGGGGCTGTTTTGGTTTGCATAAATGAGTGATAGTTGGGCTGTTGGTCACATTGCTTGCTGAAACATGGGAAAGCTCATCATGTATAGGAAGTTTAGAAAGGAAAAGTCTATTAATAAACATTTTTGCACTACAATAAGCAAAGCATGTTGTAAAATAGTACTTCATTCAATTACGAATGAAACAGCGCGCCACATGAGCATGTTGTGCAAAGTATTGTGTTAAAAGCGTTCCTCGGTCAGTAAACTTTGTAAATACTTTGGTTACTGAAATACTTTGTCCGAAGAGATTCCATCCTTCAAGATCGTAATCAGTTCTTCATGGCATTGTCTACACATATGACAAGAAGAATAGTAGTAGGACCCAATCTTACGATTGTTTGACTAATAACCCATTGGGGGTTTTTCAGAGGCAACAGGCCCAAATGAAATGAGCATTATTCACAACGCAACAGAAACATGCTGAGCTTGGGACATACTATCAATTTTTAACAGTATGTATCTTGAGCCTTTTTTTAAGATCATTAGAGATGTTCCAAAATAAAAATAAAAATTCTAACCCAACCGACCCAACCCCGAGCCGGCCCGTACGAAAATTCGTGGGGTTGAGAGGTTGTGCGGGTAGAAGATATATTTTCAGCGGGTCTTTCGTTGCGGGTAAAATTTAGAAACACGCCTATAATCCAACTTGACTCCCCCAAAACCCTACGAGTAAAGTAAAAGTAAAACCTTAACCTTAACCTGTCCTACCCAATTAGGGGCAGAGCTGTACAAGGGCCTGAGGGGGCCTCGGCCACCCCACTTTGGAATTTTTTATAAATATTATATGTGATTTAATTATTGTTTATATGATTACTATGGAAAGGGCAAATTTCACTGACCTCCCTTGAGGTTTCTGACAAAAGCAGAAACCTCCCTTGAGGTTTCTGAAATGCCACTTACCTCCCTTACTTTATATGACAATATAAAGATTCCCCCAATCTGTTATCTAGCCTCTAACGGTGTTAGCTTGGCTATGATAATGACCAAAAGCCCCTTACGCCCCATCTCTCTCTCTCTCTCTCTCTCTCTCTCTCCTTTACCGCCATCACCATTCAGCAGAATCAGCACAACCTCACAGTCACAAACCCTATCCCTCGCGGATCAAAAAAAAAAACCCTATCCCTCCACAATTCCACAAGTCACAACCAGCAGCTAATATTGCCCCAAATCCTCCTGATCCCCCGTGCCACTATAAAAAATGACTTCCTCCATTGTTCATAAACCCACTTTTTCAATCACCCAAACCCACTTTTAGGGACCAAAGTTTTACCAATTTGGGAAAAGTTACGTTAATCAATCCCAGATTCATCACCAATCTCGGCTAATTTTTCGTCTGTTTGATTCGATATTTTTTGCCAATTCTTGTAACCCAATTGCAGTCCATAGTCTACACAAGCCTGGGATGGGGAGTTCGTTTCTTATGGGTTTTTTTCCGAAGGTGAAGGCAATCATTGGGATGGATTTAACGTGCAAATACCAAGAATGTTAGGCGAAGATTTCCAACAGAAGAAAGCACGCTGCCGGTGTCGGAGATCCGGAGCCCCGCTTTTGGCCCCAGTTCTCGACAACTTTGGCAAGAGATTTTCATTATCTGAACAATGGTGATGTGTCAAGGTGTAATGGGAAGTGATTTAAGAGGATGGTTAGAAAAAAGGTAGAGATCTGCTTCAATTTTTCATTTTGATTGCTTATACATGTAAACCCATCAGGAATTGGTTCCTTTTTTGATTGGTGGTAGATAATTACTTCTGCTTTTGCTACAATTGTGCGATTAGTTTCTTACACATGTAAACCCATTGAGAAATGATATCGTTTTCGCTTCAATTGGGCAGTTTGGTTGCTTATACATGTAAAACCCACTAAAAATTGGTTTCTGTTTGTTGAATTAGCCAAACATCAGATTTCTTGGATCTTATTTGAATAAAAACACTACCAGGTATATGTTGGTGGTCCAATTGGGAAATGAAATTAATTGGGTAGTTTATACTAATTGGTAATGGGCATATTGGATTCAATATAGGTAGGAGTTTTAATGTTTTTTTTTATCTTTAATCGTAGAACACATCCGCAGGCCCAATTTTGGGAGGAGTTTTTCAGTGCCGAGCGGGTATTGCCGACGTGGCATCCGCTTGGCGCATCTCAGCCGTCCGATTCACTTTTGGACGGCTCGGATTGAAACTCTTTCTCTCCTCTCACCCCAACACTTTCTCTCTCATTTTTCTCTCTCTAAATCTGAGCTGTTCAAACACGAAATGGACGGCTCGGATGCACGAGCGGGCACCACATGGTACCCGCTCGGTACTGAAAAATTTGCAACAATGGTTCTTGAAATTTGATTCTGCTTGACTGTTTTTTTTGTTTTGATTTTTTTTTTGCTGTAGGGAAACTTAGGTTTCCATTGTTGTTGAAATAGAGAAGAGGTGAATTGGATGCCATGGACATGGAGGGAAAGAGAGGAAGGGATGAAGAGAGGAAGACATGGGGGTAGTTTTGAGATTTTAGCAAGTAATCTTTTTGAAATCAGTGGGTTCTGTTAAGTTTGTACCGAAAAGAAAACGGAAGGGGGTGTTTTTACATTGTTAGGTAAAGTAAGGGAGGTTAGTGACATTTCAGAAACCTCAGGGGAGGTCCCTGTTTTTGTCAGAAACCTCAGGGGAGGTCAGTGAAATTTGCCCCTATGGAAATCTACAGAAACCAAAATAAGTTTGATTCGATCTAGTCAAAAATCAAAGTTATTTTACATTGTCATGTTATTTTTTTCAATATATTTCAAAGACGAAAATTAAAACACACATGGGCATTGCAATTGTCGACCGAAAAATGACATAGTACAGAGTGTTATATATAAACTGTATCAACGTACTACAAAAGCTACCGTGTATATTGAGTACCAATATTTCACATAAGTCGGCCTCCCTCGGCCTCGGCCCCAAAATTCTGCCTCCGCCACTATACCCAATCAAATCCAATCCATGTACATTCCTAAATTTTTTTTTTTTTTTTTGATCCGACATTCCTAAATTGATCCGGACTATTTTTGCACACAATCCTGGGAGAGTTGCCCAGTAATCTGGACCCTACTTGTTTGGGGATCAGCAACGTGATAGCTAGGGACTGGTCAGTGTGTGTGTGGGTCTCTCTACCCATTGGCATTCATGATACTTGGACAAATCACTTTTCTTTCTTTTTCCCACTTTATCCACTTTCTATGCATATGGATGCCAATAGGTGCCCCATGATTAGAATAGGTCCACCTCCACTTGGACAATCATTTTTCTTTGCATTTTTTTGTTATTTTCTTAATGTCCTCGTCCAACCGCAAAATCGGTTATGCTTAGTGACAGCTCAATAAGGCAAAAAGAAAACACACGAAACTACCTTTTTATTTCTTTTTCTTACCTTATTGACAGTCTATCGGGCTATCATTAGCATTTCCCTTGCGAAATTGGTAGCGTCTGTCTCAGCATGCTATGGTTCTTTCAGGTGTGTGGACTACCATTTCAGATTCAACAGATGAAAAAGCTCTCATAATTTTGGGGAATGTGGGGGGAGGTATCCAAGGTTAGTGTGGTCAAATTGAGCTGTGATAATTTTTGTCTTTTCTTTTGCTCCTTGGGATTAGGGCATCAAAAAGAGTAGACGGTGGGGGCAATTGGGGGATGATAATGTCTCGTGGGTGGAGGGCATATCAGGCTGCATGTGATGTGATCATCATTCATCCCCACTGCGTAAACGAAGATGGTCTCTCAGACTCTTGGCCTGGTCCCCACTTACCCCCACCCCACCCCACCTGATCTCTCTCTTTTTGGTGGTGACCCGTCGGCCTATCCTGTCACACCGCACCATTAATCTGTAGTAAATAAACCACATCGTACTTATGTTCGTATCGAAGTAAAAAATCCCGCCTCGTGCGGGTTGTGTTAGGAGAATGTCTAGCACCAATGAAAAACTACGAGGACTTGAACCTGTGCCTTGTCAAACTAAGTCGAAGCTTCTGATCGCTGAACACCCCTCGTTGGGTTCTACCTCTCTGTATGTAGGCATATATAAATATCCTCATATACATATGCGTGTGAACACTCCCCATTCGTTAAATGTTATGTCCTTTGAACCGCCCTTGTGTGTATACATACATATATAGCTGACTGGTCATACATTTGGGCCTCGAACGTGCTACTGTTTTTGTGCCTTAAAGTGCTTTTCTTTTCTTCTCTTGAATATGCCAAGTGTATTAGAGTAGATTATCAATCATATAAGACAGAGAGGGAGAATGTTATTGAGTACGTTATTTTAAACAGCCATCATTTTTAGTAGTTATTTCTACTTAAAAAACACAGTACTATGTTTTGCTAGGAGCATGTTGTATCATGTATGTGTACACATTTTTTTTTAAATAACTCAAAGTGTTCATGCTAGGTTAAGCGCACTTTGATTTTTATTTTTTTGGGCCCAATCCCATACTTCATTAGGAGGGGGTGGGAGAGGGACGATTAAAACCAGACAAACTTCATATGAACTAGCTCCTCAAGAGTTGATAGCTCTTTGGAGGAAATAAACTACTAATTCTTGAATCTTGACCACCTAAACTTGTGCCAATAGATGTTTACGTCGTCGTTTTTTTTTTAGCAAGATGTTCATATTGTTCGTAAACAAAAATTTGGAGAGGCTGATGTGGTGGTCAAAACTTGAGCCTTACAAATTTGTTCCCTCTTAATTAGTTTCGCATTCCCTTTTATGAGTACGTGCATGTAATCAACTTTTTTAGACTCCCTCTTATGAGTAGGTGTAATCAACTTTTTTAGAGTCAGACGCGATAAGATTAATTGTTTAAAATCAGTTTGTGATGACATTTAAGTACTGTATTTTGGATATCATGTGATGCGTCACTATTGTACTAATAGAATACGCTTCATTACATAACATATATAGCACGTTCCACCCAATATTTTGTTGACACATAACGTGGTATTCAAACCTTGATAGTCAAGTCACCAAAGTACTAGTATTACTTTTCTCTCCGTTTTTTTTTTGTCAATATTATATACATCAATAGAAAGTTAACATAAAAATTAGTGTGTAAACAATCAAAAAGGGTTCGATAGCTCTCTATAAACTCGAAGCAAATGTTCTCTTGAAAGGTAAAAGGTACAACTAGATTGGCTAATAACCGGACTTCGGGTTGGTGCTGTGAGGTGCACAACACCGTGTTGCGCACCTCCGAGTCGTCGAATCGTACATCCGACGGCTCGGATCTCATCTTGGCAACCAACGATCGAGAGCCGTTCATTGTCGAGATGAGATCTGAGCCATCGGATCCACGATCTGACAACTCAAAAATGTGTAGCACGATTCTGCGCACACCACTGTACATCACCATCCCCAATTCCACGTGTTTTTTAGTAGTATCTCCATTGGCCAAGCTGTGTTGGGGTCACGTGAAAGGAGCAAGTATGACTCCACGTCATCGCGTCCTCCCCCCACTCCAATGCGAACTCTCACTCAACTAGCCACGTGCGCCGAATTTCCGACACGTGCTAATGTTTATGCTTTGGCTAATACTTTTTTTTTTTTAATCGTCCTTTGGCTAATGCTGTTCATTGGGTAGCCTGCCGTCCGCGAGAAGTTTTTGGGTGCCGGACAGGTACCACACACGCGATATCTCGTTGGTGATCCTAATCGCCCAAATGTATTTTGAATAGTCTGAATTTTAGAGAGAAAAATACAAGAGTGAGTGGTGGGTGCGAGGGAGAGAGAAAATAAATTTAGACTATTCAAAACACATTTGAACGGTTGAAATCACCGACAGATGCCGCCACGTGATACTACTTTTTTTTTTTTTTTTTGATCCGCACCACGTGGTACCGCTCAGCACCAAAAATTTCTCGCAGTCTACTGAGAGTGAGAAAACGGTTGCTGGCCGAGGCTCTTACCGTTGCCAAGTGGCAAACTGACGTCACTCAAATCGCCCCAGTCACGCGTTCCCCGCCACCCAGCGGTCCCCACTCTGACAATCCCTTTTCTCTTTTTCAGAGTTTTCTAAAGCAATGTAAAATTCTGTCTCTTTAACAATAGGCTATCGGTTGACAAAAACAAAATAGGAAAATGCTAACTTTAGAACATAGGATGAAGAATAATAGAAAAAAAAAATATTGATATTCGTAAAAAATGTATTGCGTTTGTGCACTACGAAGACCCCCTTGTCTACCACGGTTGAACCAGTCGAACTATGGAATTGTATGTATGAATCGATTTAAAATTTTAATGATTTTAAATGTATGTACTTATTTACTAAACGAGTGAATTTTAAATGAGTTTCTACGAATCAAACACGAAACGAGTTCGAGTAGCTGATTTACAAAGACGCTACTTATTTTTATATTTTGTGTTCAATTTTTTCGTCGTAATTTATGGAATTAATTAATCACTCTCGGTCAATCCCAAAACTGAAAGCTCCCTTTCAAGTTTGTAAATAAGGCATCCAAAGGAGGGCAATTATTTAGAACCCAATGTATTTAGCACCCAACACCCCTCCTCCGTCGTTTCTCATCTCATAGGAAAAAGAAGAAAGAACGCCTTTTAACCCTTTGCCCTGTTTCACTCTCAGTTTCCAAGCACGATGAATCCTCCGATCAACGGAAGCCTTTTGGGATCGCTGATTTCTAGAGACACTCCAATTCAACCACCTCTGTTTTGATTCTTCAGCAAAAATTTCCAGCTGAATTTCCTTTTGCTAGTTTTTCCTTCTTTTTTTTTGTTTGCTTCTCCAACTTGTTTGTTTGGCTCGGTTACGAGAGAAACCTTGAATTTCTCTTTCTCTTAGCTGTTTCTTCGAACTTCCTTTCATCATTTTGTTAGAAAGAAAAGAGATACAGGGGAGTCTCGAGCATATTTGTTCATCGAGTGTTTTCTTGGCACGGTTTGAGGATCTACTGTGTTAGAGAGAGGGAAGATGACGACGGGGGCGAGGCTGCCGTCGTGGAAGGAGAGAGAGAACAACAAGAGGAGGGAGAGGAGGAGGAGGGCGATCGCGGCGAAGATCTTTTCGGGGCTGAGGATGTACGGGAACTACAAGCTTCCCAAGCACTGCGACAATAACGAGGTGCTCAAAGCCCTCTGCGACGAGGCCGGCTGGGCCGTCGAAACCGACGGCACCACCTATCGCAAGGTACCTCTCCTCTCTCTCTCTCTCTCTCTCAATCGACTTTTCAATTCTTTCGTCGTGCTATTGTTTGCTTCCGTCGAGGCGCACGATAGTACTAGGATGATAAACGAGCGGAACTAGCTGAGCCGGTGGATGTTCAAACATGGTCTCAAAACTTGAGCGAGCGTCAAAATATGTTCGAGCTTTATAGCTTAGTTATGAAACGAGTAGATCATGAACAAGCTTTAATCGAGCCGATTTCAGATAGCTTGTATTTTATGTTGTAAGTTGTCCGAGCCGAATAGTAATTAGTTCGAGTTTGGTTTGAATCTCATGGAGCTTTAAAAAATGTTCTTGTTTGTTTTATAACACATCGATCTTCAACGAGTTTTTAAAAAGCAAACACGAGTTCAATCTCGAGTACTTTATTTCGTTTAGCAACCCCCATATAGCAGTTAAAACGACCCAAGCAGTCGTTGATACTTAGACAGCCAAGGAGCTCGCAGCTCCATCGGCCGTTGCGCCACTACAACGAACATTTCAAACTGCTTAAATTTGTGAGAGTGAGATTGAGAATGCGAGCGAAGTGATCTGATCTTTGCATGTTTGTTAGCATTTTCTACTGCGGGCTGTTGCAGAGTCTTGCAGTGGCGCATTCTAGCAATTTGTATTTGGCAGCACCAACCATACTTGGGCGTCATATGGTGGGGCATTATAGTGCCGGACAGTAATCATACTTAATTACCTTATAATGCGCCGGACAGCAATCATACTTACCTTTGCCTGTGTTCTTTTTTACTACTAATAATAAAATAAACAAACCACTTAAATAAGGAAGGACAATTAGATGGGCAGGATGGTTTGGTAACAGTTGTTTATTTGCTTACATAATTATTACTCCGTAATAAGCTAACAAAACAAAATAAATGACGGATAACAAACGGATCTGTAGGCTGTATTTGGGATGGAAGAAAGCCAAGCTTAAGCTAAGCTGTTTTAGGCTACTCTTTTTACTTCATGAATCTGAGAAGGAAAAAGAAAAAGTTGGGACTGTTTGCTAAACTTTTGGGTTAATTTACGTGCTTTTAATTTTTTTTTTTTTTGGGGGGGGGTGTGATTTTTACGTGATTTTGTGGCTAAAATAAAACCCAAAAACAAGTAAGCTGTTTAGTAGTTGCCCCAAAAAAAAAAAAAGCAAAGATTTTTCGTGATTAAGTTAAGCAAAGAAGAAGAAGAAGAAGAAGGAGGGATATTAGCTCTCCCAAACAAAGTCTTGATTGTGCTTGTGCTATTGGCGCAAATGCTGATGGCGCATCTTAACAGGTGGTGTTTGTTGGGATTTTGTTTTAGCGGTCAGGGATTAGATTCTTATCCTGCTTTCTTACCCTCCCCGGCGTACGTTAGATCTGGTTCGGGATTCACCTCTGAAAACTGTAAAGTTTTTTTTTTTTGATCCGTGAAACTGTTCTGTTTGTTTCTATGTTTTCTTTGTTCTCTTCAAGATTCCCTTCCCTGGTTCAAAAAGCTCTCAATGACTTCACTCTGAGACTAGCACATGCATAGCCCCCTGTCGTTCAACCCAATTGCCTGCTTTAGTCATTTTTAGATCCAGAAGGACAAAGGCATCAAAGGACTGAAACACACTCTCTCTCTCTCTCTCTGGATTTGGTGCAACATCTTTTGGGTGGTCTTTACTTTGTTTATTGCAGCAACAAGTCCTTTTTAATTTTCCAAAGCAAAAGTGCCTCTTTTCCATTTTCGGCTTGGCTTTCCAATTGGTGACCCCTCTCTCCGTTTGCCAATTGCCCTTGTGGTCAAAACTTAGTACAGTTCTATTATTGAAGCTCTATAATGCATAGTACATTCAATCAATCAACCCCTCAGAGATTTGAATTTTTTGCTGGGTATCAGCCCAAACCTGCTCATAGTAACAACTAACAACGTATGGTTGACATTATCGTCATGGGCGGAACCAGTATAGGGCAAGCGGGGTCACTTGATCCCGCTGAGTTCCAAAATACCTTTAGAGCAGGTATAGTTTTGAGGAGTATTTTGTAATTTTACCCTAAAAGATATGTAATTTTGCCCAAAAAGATATATTTTTGCCCAGAAGGTCTCACGAAATTACATGTGTTGTAGATATTTGACCCCACTGCAACTAAATCCTGGGTCCGCCCCTATTTATCGTTATCGAAAATTTAGAAACATAAGCTTGGTTGACATTATGGGTCACACAAAATAGATCAGTAATGATCTATCAGTTTGCCTTCCATAGCTCCTGCCTCCGTAATCCACCATTTTCATGTGTTTGGGTCTTAGTTATTTCTCTTACTGAGAAACACATGATGTACATCCATGTTTCAGATAACGCCGATATGTAACCAGAGGAAGTTGCCTCTCTATGTAGAATGTATGAACGGGAAGTTACCTCTCTATGTAGAATGTATGAACGGGAACATGACTTGTGAATGACGTTCTGCTGCATTTTCTACCTTGAGTTGGGGCTTCGCAGGCCGCAGCCATACTATATATTGTCATTCCATATCTAGATCATGCATGGTGGTGCTATCTTTCTTTCTCACTAAGAGATGATGGACTTGTTTTTGATAACTAGTTATGCCCAGAGCAATGTAATGCAAGCGAAATCATTTTATTGGCAGCGATTAAGGGTGATCCTTATTCACGACAAAATATGCATAAAAATCATGGACAATTTGTTAAAATTGTGGAGAATGGTTTTGGAGAATAGGAGATCATATGATAAAGGCTTGTGTAGGTTGCCAAGATCAAAGGAGGGGAATGGTTGTACCCTAAGCAATTTATGTAGTAGGGTTATGACATGCAAAGAGCACATTTGAAGCACAATCATAACGTTAAGGTTTGCATATTCGAGTCTCAAACATGCTAAACTTTTGATGCAGTGAGTACTACTTCTGGAATTTCGTTATACTCGGATGCCTGGACTGGTAATGAGATTCATGTTTTTCTTTTTCAAACTAATGTTATCTTTCATGTAGGGATGCAAGCCTGTGGAACTCATGGACATGGTAGGTGGATCTGCATCAGCAAGCCCATGTTCATCTTACCAACCAAGTCCCGGTGCTTCATACAACCCTAGCCCAGCCTCCTCTTCCTTTCCCAGCCCAGTGTCCTCTTACACCATAAATCCTAATTTAGACGGCAGTTCCCTCATCCCGTGGCTCAAGAACCTCTCCTCCGCCTCTTCATCCCCCTCTTCCTCCAAGCTTCCCTATCTCCACGTCCATGGTGGTGGCTCGATCAGCGCCCCCGTCACCCCTCCGTTGAGCTCCCCAACTGCCAGAACCCCTCGAATCCACACTGACCGGAATGACTCTTGTGCCCTCATGGGCTGGGGCAGCAGCTCTCACTACTCATTGCTTCCTTCTTCTACCCCACCGAGCCCTGGCCACCAGATCCTTCACAATTCCCAATGGTTTTCTGGGATTCGGGTCCCACATTCCGGGCCCACGTCTCCGACGTTCAGCCTTGTCTCCTCAAACCCATTTGGGGCTACACCGGGTGGTGGCTCCCGCATGTGGACGCCTGGGCAAAGCGGGACCTGCTCTCCTGCCATTCCGGCGGGAGCTGACCATACTGCTGATGTCCCAATGCGTGAAGCGATTTCGATGTCAGATGAGTTTGCTTTTGGAAGCTACACAACAGGGTTGGTGAAGCCGTGGGAAGGAGAGAGGATTCATGAGGACTGCGGTTCAGATGATCTTGAGCTTACTCTTGGGATCAAAGACCAGGTTTGTCAGTGGATTTTTCATGTTGGATTCATTATATTGTAGTGCATTTTCGTTTTTCTTGTCAATTAATTCGTGCTTTATTTGCAGGTGAAGAAATGGTAAAGAGGAAAGATGGAAGGTTTCCTAATGTTGACTGTCAAGCTGAACTCTCTTGCCCATCTTTTCTATTTTAAAATTATACTATGCAGTTCTTCGAGGCGTGGGGTGATTAATTTCACACCCATTTTAATCCTTCTTGGTAGACATTTTAACTTGAAATCTTTGAGAAACAGGAGAGGTTTGGCACACCCTTTCAAGTCCTCATTTGCCTTGAAAGCAATATGCTATTGACAATGTGAGTTGGACTACATTTCTATGGTTTAATTGGAATTGGGATAGGGTGGATTCCTTGTACATGCTTTGGCATTATACTGTGCTTTCTACTGATATAACTATTGTCCATTTTGGTCTTCATTTCAGTAATTGTTCATTCACTTTCGTTAGACATACATAGCTTCTAGCAATACTTTGCCTTGAGGGATTTCATACGAAAAAGGTTGCACTTGTTGAACAGACAGAAACAAAGGGTGGACCCGTGCACCCACTAGCTTTGCACCGAAAGGTCCACAAAATGGGAATGCTACAGCCCTTGTTAACACTTTATTCTTTCGGACAAAACCCCCTGTTTGAATAGTGATGCATGAAATTTTGCTGATTAAAATGCCATTTCAGCTCTCCCCAACGCCATTTGTACGTTTATATGTTTCGATCTTGTTCGACTCCGTTGTACAATATGTCATGAAAGCAATGTAATACATGTTTAATGGCTGAGTTTGAGTTGATTGTTCCTGGGCTGAAAATTTACTTCACAAGTATGTTCAATCTAGGCTACAGCCTACAGGTTAATCAGTTGAGTCAATCTCCAGCGAAGTTTAATGGAATCAATCATGAGTGGTCTCGAGCATCCCATATTATTTAAACATTAAAAGCCGGACAATCTAAGTAATCACTCGAGCAGCTCATATTTAAACATCATAAGCCAGGCGAGTTAAGTATTTACTTTTCGAATTTGATTTGTTTAAACTATGTGCGCGCGCGCGAGAGAGAGAGAGATCATTTCTAGTTGGGTTCCAATGATTAGCGACAAACCCAATTGGAAATCACCATTTCAATGAAGAACCTTCCTTCCCAACAATGAAATTTAGAGTTGATTTCCATATAAATATATGTACAACGGGGGGGGAGTATGTGTCCCAATTTACTTCACTTTCTTCGTGCTGTACAACCACCTGGTGGCTACCAATTGTAATTGTATTTGAACAAAGAATAGAATCGGAATCATAATAGTAAGATAGAAGAGGAGGTGACGATAGAATCGACATCTGAATTTGAACTCCACACCGAACGGAACACTTGGCATCTCTCCAACCTCCTTACGGGATCACCTATCAAGTTTCTGGTACAAATCTGAAAGTGCATTATAGAGAATGGCAGCTGCAGGAGGCCGAGGAAATGATCCGAGAAGTACATCAGATGCCTTAATGGATGGATTACCATAGAACCTGGAATTTTCTTGCGAGCGGGTGGTAACAATGCTCCCTTCAAGCGAGCATCCAACAAATGCCCCTGATATTTACAGAAACACTAGCGCGCTTAGAAACACAGGCTCCAAATGAAAAGCATGAGGCGCAAAAACAAATAACCAAAGCAGCAGAAGCATGCAACAGATGAAACCAATATACATATCTTGCAACATAGAAACACTAGTGCGCTTGGAAACACAGGCTCCAAATGAAAAGCATGAGGCGCAAAAACAAATAACCAAAGCAGCAGAAGCATGCAAACAGATGACCTCACAAACTAGTCAGGCATCATAAGTCCTTTAAAACAATATGAAACCAAGATACATATCTTGCAACATAAATTTGCAAATTCGTACCTTTTTTCTGATGGGATCAAACATACCCTTACAATCAACTCGCAAGTAGTCTTCAAAGTGTATTTCTTATGAGTTTTTGTGCCCAAGGAAAAAGAATCCTTCAGTATGACATGTGGAATTAGAAGGAGAAAGTACGTAGCAACTAGGACAAAGGGAAAAAAACTAGCCCACGCCGTGCATGATGCATCTTTAATTCTTTACCCACTACACACGCAAAAATCTCCCACAAGCTAGTGGCACATCTAAGGCAATTAGGCATGCAAGAAGTACAATCTATGTCGACGACTTGAGTTATTGGCTTATTGCCAAACTGCAGTTGGTACTATTGCTCCATTAACAAGATGCAAGTATACAACACAGCAGTGAATCTTTTATGGTAACAGGAGTTAATGCGAAAAAGAAAGGGAACAAATATAAGTGTACCTTTACTGCAGCTGTATGTATAGCAAGCAGCATAACCCCCGTCACCTGCACGGATATCTGCTTCAGCAGCCCTTCCAACAACGCCAACAGCAGCACTTAAACCTGCTCCAACTGAGAGATGCACATTTCCACTAAATGTCTCCACCGCTTTACTTGTCCTCAACACAATTATGAAGTCTGTTACTTCCCCTCCAGCCTGTTTAAGTTCCGAAGCATAGATGAGTTGAGAATGGAAATGAAAACATGCATAGTATGTCCAAGAAGTGCATCTGCAGATGAAACTAAATTATGCGAAATTGCAAACATACAAGGGATGTAAAGACTTCAGAAGCACAAACAATCCTTTATTCCAGATATTGAGCTCATATCAATTGTACACACTTGTATGTCTGGAACTAAGCGTAACTTCCGCAAGGAATCTATTGAGCATCCGAAACTCAACTGTAAGATGTTGTTTGGAAATATTCAATATTTTCCTATTTTGCTTAGTCATGGAAAAGGGATGCGAATGATGCACCAAATTACAATGACATTGGAAGGTGTCCCGAACCAAACCAAAGTAATCCTTGTGTCGAGGGATATATGGATTCATCTTATAAAGGATCTGACAGTTTTTTATGTGCTTAGCTATCATGCTACCTAATGAATGACCCTTCTCCTTTCTCTGGGACGAGTGAAACACAAGACTCTAAGCATGGCATAGACAGAAATGGAAGATGTCCCAAGTTCAGCTAAATGTGGAACAAGATGGCTGGAACATGTTATCATGTAGAATGCAAAGGTATTGGAGAATAGGAAACATTAGATGGAAAAAAGTCCGAAAAGCTTGTCCAAACAGCATAACAATAAAAATCATTCAACTAGTGATGCCAAAGAGACACGCAGATGACACCCAAAGTCCCAATCCTCTACCTACATCTTGGTTTGGAAGGGATAGCTTCAATGCGGAATTGCAAAGCAAAAAAGCCAATAAAAAGTGAGTGCTGGGAACAAAACCCAGAATGTAATTGTAATTGCACTTGCACTTGCACTTGCACACAGACACACCAACACACAGATGAATAAGACGGAATTATACGTTATTCACATTTAAAATTGAGTTGGTAGAAACAAAAAAGAATCTTGACTACTTCCGCTAAGAAGGCCATTTGATCATTACCACTGTCTATGTGGTCAAGATAAAATATGGTATAAGAGCTCTCCGAGAAAAAGAAGTTTCTCTGTAAATTGTTAGGAAAACAGTGTAATGACAGACAAAAGTTTCTCTGTAAATTGTTAGGAAAACAGTGTAATGACAGACAAAAGCAAGTAGCAATACATGAAAAACACATTTTCCTGTAATGAGCTGAGGTTTTGGAACTTTAGTAGCAAGTGTAAAACTATGACATATATTTCACCTGAGCTCCCCAGCCAATGCCGAAGGAAGAAATGGCAGACGGCGGGGACCAAGATCCATCTTGTCTACGAGCAACAACAAGCCCTGTTCCAATGTTGTAGGTGACCATCACACCAACCTTTGCAACAGTAAGAATTGCAAGGCCTTTTGCTTGCTTCAAGATAGCATCTGGTATGGATTTTTCAGGTGTTAAGTAGCCAACCTGAAAAAGTAGTGTTGAGTTATGCGATGAACCATACGAACATTAACCTTCGTAATCTGAGTACTTGTATCCTCTTTTCTCTGTAGAGAGGAACTGCAGCAACATATTTAAGCAAAGTAACAAGCATATAGAATCTATCGAGTTGTAAAACTCCAGCAGCAGACGGAACAGATAACTGTAACCAGTGCAGCAGCTGAGTGAGAATAACGTACTTGTAACAGGCTCTAACAGCTAGGAAAGCTTGTGCCATAGAGTTACTCAATGAAAAGGCTACAAGGTGCAAAATCAAACTGTATGTGATTCCTAAAACTCAAGCCATTGACTTTTATTCCCCTAATACTTCCAATGGAATGTACAATAAATTTTCTTTGAAAAGCTATCAAAGAATGAGAATTTACCTTATTATAACCTCGAATGGTATTTGTAGCCTTATAAATTTCATGCTCCATTGACTGGCCCCATGGAATATTAAGCCATGATCTCAATGTACTCAGGTCTGTCAGATCTTGCGTTGGCAACTGAGCAGCACGACTTACTTGGTCCATCAAGTGTGACTGGACTGATTCAAGCCTCACACAGCACACATCACAAACTCGTTGTGGGTCCCCCGAGCGAAACTTGGCGGGCAACAAGCTCCTTCCCTTGGAACACTGATTACAGAAAATTCCTCCACAAAACCGGCAATGGTGCCTAGAGCACATGATTGGATGAAAACGTACATTACACAACATGCACGCAGAAGCGGCACTATCAGCCAACCATTTTGGTGGCTCAGATTCGATGATTTCCTTTATGTTACCAAAATTAGCTTCCGTTAGGGTCTGAGCCATCTCTTTCCAAGCTTGCTCAAGTAAATGACTTGATAACCAAGAAATCGCACGCCCATGCACATCACCTGATGCAATAGCATTCACTTTCCCACGGGCCACAAGTAGCATATCACGAACCACATCCCACAGAGTCATCTCCTTCTCTGCTCCACCAAACTGACTCCAGCCCATCTCACTATCCGGGAAGTAGGCCCCAGCCAAGCAGAAACCCCTGTTCCATTCTTCACGTTCAGTTTCTGACATTGGTGGGACAGAAACGGGTATCCAAACCCCGGTTTCTTCAGAAACTGGTGAATCATAACAAACATATTTGTCAACGCTATCATGGCCAGAGTCATTCTTCACATCATCCCCCACCATAGTGCGTTGATGTGTCATGGTTTCATCATCACTCAACAGTGTCTTTTCTTGGTTCCCCAGATCACTTGTTGCCGCTAAAAAACTTCCTTCACTGGGTTCCTCGACACCTCCTGAAACCTGTGCACCAGCACCAAGGCAGTACAAGTCAATATGAAGAATCAGTGGTTTCAAAAGTGATAGTCCTGTTTCCCATACTAGAACATCCCACAAGAGCTATCCCATTTAAACAGTCAGAAGTACAAAATTCTGTAAACTCTCTGAAGTCTAAACTATGTTTTTTGTAGTGGTTCTGTGATTAATGATATCCTTATGTAACCTCCCTGAGTTTTTCATGCTTGTAATTCCCACTTGAACTCCTAAAATGAAATATAACTTAGGAATGGAGGGAGAAATATCTAGTGTCCCTTCAATCATCTTTGCACTAGTGTATATATATTGATCAAGTTACATCATATCCAAGTCAACTGAAGAGGACATCGACAAACAAGTCTCCAAGTTGGAGAAATAAAAGGCAAGCATAGACTGATAGTCTGATACTTTCAAGAATCAATATGAAGAACAGAAGGAAAAAATAAAAAGAAGCATTACACATTAGTTGACCAATTGTAACAGACTAACAGGTTAATTTCCCTGAATGTTGTCCTAGTACCAAAGAAGAGAATGAAATGAGCTTACAAGAGAACCACAATTTTATCCAAGAGGCCTTTGGCCCAATGGCATCAAGGGGTGCACTTAGGTGCTAGGAGAACGGAGGTCAGGTCAAAGGTGCTAATCTAACTCTTCTAATATTACTAACTTTCGCCACAGAAAAGAAGAAGAAGAGAGAACCACAATTTTAGTATGATAATTGAAACTAGCTTCCCAATACGTAACAAGTACATTCTCCAACCACCAGTTGTCGAGGGTGTCCACACACACATTCTTACAAATAGTTGTCCATCCCCTTTGCTTCTAGGTTCTCGTAGTTGAATATGTTTACACTTTACACAAATCAACAACATTTTAATTCTACAACTGATTGGCAATCTATCTCATCACTCCTACGAACAGTTAATTCATGATTGGGTGTTCATTTTCTCTCACACATAAAACCCTAATCATTGAACAAATATTCATGTGGGCTTCCAACAAAACGGCCATAGTACGCAATTTTAAACTTCAATTTCCGTGGCAAATACCTCTAAATTCGCTCCTATCCAGAAATAGATAAACACATAAACTCATTTCAAGTACTCTTTTCGAAGGCCTGCATCAAATAAAAATCCGTTCTTCCTCTTCCAAAAGTTCGAAGAACACTTTTTTTTTTTTATTCCAGACCAGCTTATGTGCACCTCAACTAATCCCTGATGACCCAATCCCATAAAAGCCGGGACAAACCCCCGCATGACTGGCCCCATAAAAAGTTTGGAAAACACAATCTCAAAAGAACTTGAAGGTGGTATAAACACAACAAAAGTAATAAATATCCGTATGTTTATATATCAAAGCTCCAAAATTTTAATTTTCCACGTATCGATCAAATAAATGGTTCTCTGTTTTTCCTCATAATTAAACTAAAAGTTTATATAGAGAGAGAGAGAGAAGAAATCGGTTTACCGCATGAGAGAGGAAATTGGGCTGGTAGTCGTCGAGATCAATCTTAGGGTAAACCACTTTGGCGTCCATCGACGAGGTTTTGTGCGAGCGGAAAACCTTCAATAAAAGACCAGACGACAAGCAATCGACATACTAAAGAAGGGGCGATTGTTATGGATTACGATGAAGAGGAACGTTTTGAGGGAGAGAGAGGGGAATTTCTATTTGGCAAAAGAAGCAACAATCATCGGGGGTTTTATATGGGGAGAGAATTTTTAAGGGTTTGTTTGGATTGACAGAAAAGAAAGTTACTACTATTGTATTAAGCTACGTGAGCTATGGTTTTGTTTTTTTTCCTTTTTCCGGATAATGGACGGATAGAAATAGATAAAGAAATAAGAGTAATGATCGGAAATAAAACTTTATCGGAGACCATGCGTTAAGGGAGAAAGAATAGAGTCTAGAGACCCAAAAGAGTCAACACGAATGTCCCTTCAATTATAACCACCAATGGTGGACCTAGGACTGTAAACGAGCCGAGCTTTGTCGAACTCGACTTGTTTACTAAACGAGCCAAAAATTTGAGCTCGAGCCGAGCTTAGTCATTTATTAAACGAGCCTTTTTTAACGAGCCGAACTTTTGTCGAATGAGCCGAGTGGAACCAAACGAGCCAAAAACTTGAGCTCGAGCTTGGCTCGTTTACTAAACGGTCACATCGGTCATAAGAGAAACATACAATCATGTTTCGTTGAGGTGAATACTGGTGGTCGATCGAGTTGATTTTTTAGCATGATTGAAGTTCACATTGACGCCTACAAAATAAACGACTTGGATCATAAAGTGAAATCGCAATGGGTCTCATTTCGTACCACACGAAGAAGTTAAAATTTATGAGAGCAATGATTGAGAATCGAAGTGGAAGAAGAAAATTGAACGTGACCGCGGAGAGTATTAGGGAAGGATTATGTGACCTGATCCTTTGGAAACAGAGCATTGGCCTCTTTCCATCTAAGGGTGGGTTTGGATTGAAAAGTAGGATGACTTATTTTTAATTTTGATCGAAACTCGTAATTTTTTTTTGAATAAAGACAAAAATAAGTTAATAAGACAACTTTTTTTACTTATTCAAGTTTTTTTTTTAAAAATTATGAGTTTCGATCAAAATTTTTTACTTTTCTAATTTCTCTCACCGAAACGAATCAATAAGTCACAAAAGTTTGATGTAAAACTAACAAATGTAAAAAAAATTTGAATAGAAACAAAAAAAAAGTTACTGTTTGACTTTTGAAGCCAAATGAGCCCTAAAGCAGTTAGGTAACAATAAAAATAACTCAAGAGTTTTTATAAATTCCAAAAGCAACCGCTCTGTTTTACTGTTCAATATCTCACCGTCCGTTTTAGCAATCAATGGTCCAAATTTAAAAAAAAAAAACTCTTTCAAGACCGTCCAAAAGTTTGGACGATAAGATCGAGAGCAATGAGAGGTGCGATGAATTTTGAGCGGTGGCATTGACTTTCTGATCATAGTCCCAGGGAGATTTCTTGCTTGGTGCAGTCTACTTTTATTCGTTATAAAAAAATTCACTCTCTTTCGTTTCACTTTAATTTTTTGGTCATCTTAGGTGAATATTTCAAAGAGAAAATAATAGACATTTGAAATTAGAGGCTCCAAAACAACATACGTTAAAAAAAAAAACATGAGAATTGCTAGAATAATTCATCGATCTTTTTATTTGAATTTGTTTTGAATAGTTAAACGACTGTAAATACTTATTTGATCTTTTATTCGCACTATCTCATGAATATGACGAGAGGCTGCCCAATGCATCAAAGATATCACACGAACAAAAGATCAAATAAGTAGTATTTTTGACGCACTCGCTACAAGATGTGAATCTCATGTATTTTTGACATCTTGTAGCGAGTGCGTCAACAAGAGATTTACATCTTTTATTCACACTATCTCATGTATTTTTGACGCACTCGCTACAAGATGTAAATCTCTCTGCTTCTCACGCACCCTCGCACAACCAGAAATAACAAAGAGAGAAAATGGAAAGAACACAAGTTTTATTGATGTTAGCAATTCCATGGTGGTGGTCTTCATTCCTAAAAATGATTTGTTGGTACAAGGGAGTTGCAATGCCATAACAAATTAAGAAAACTGAATGTGCTAAATTAGATGCATATATTCTAGTTCAATTATTCAATGCTTAGAGCACAGCCACATGGTAGTGCCCTAGGACACTTCAGCACCAAAAATTCTCGTAAAAGTCCACGAATAAGTGTATGGACCCCATATAAATATATGTGTACGGTGCTGAAATGCTTCAGGACTACCGAATAGTTACTCTAGATTCTAAGGCCACTTTTCTCTTCCTCCAAACATACTTCTTGAAAAGTTTTTGGGTGCGAATTGGGTATGAGACACGTAGTGTCTGGAGCGCATCCAAGCCGTCCAAACATATTTTGGACGGCCCAGATCCGAATACTCTCTCACCTTGTCAGCCGAACACCCTCTCTCCTCTTTCTCTTTCTCTTTCTCTTAAATCCTTGCCTTCCAAAAACACGTTTGAACGGCTCGAATGCGCTCCGGACACCATGTGTCCCATACCCTATATTTTGCACCCAAAAATTTTCTTTCTTCAAATACCTTTTCACCACGAGATTCTGTTCCCATGAGAAGCAGAAGAATCCCTTTTGGCACCACCACAGCCTTTGGCCTCCCTCTTGCCTCTGGCCATAACAACAGCTCTAAACAAAACCAGAACCACCACCACCTCCGTCAAGTACAGCATGACACTGATCCAAACAAAAACAGTTCTCCTCCAACACCAAACAATCTTCTTCAACCGAGGAAGCTCAGATTCGAGGACGATGGACGCGGCGTAGAGTTGAGGAATCCCTGCACCACTGTGGTACCCTGCTCTCTGCTCTAGCACCACTTTCAAGCAGGCCGTTGGCTCGTGCCCTTCCGTGAAATCGCTTATTTTGATGTCGAGAGTCTGGGATTCGGATTGGAAACCGGCCATGAGGGGTGCGGCTTTGAACGCCGTTTCGAGAAGGTGGACGGGGTGGCTTTTGTAGCGGAGCATGCAGGGGTGAGTTGAACTCGCGGTGGCTCTACCGCTCGCGGATAGGAACTCCACCCTAACCTTCACATACATGAGAAGAATGGAAAGTCCTTAGGTGAGGGCATGCTTCCATTTTCTTCGTGTCCGTTTTCGTTTTCGTGTTTTTAGTAACAGAAATAATGAAAAAAAGGGCAGAAAAATTTATACTTTTTGCTCAGTTGTTTCAGGTATTTCTGAAGGACGAGGTGTTAAACGGTTCATAGTACATTGGCTTAGTTCTAGAAATTTTGAAACGTTTTTCAGAAAGAGGATTTGGTTTAGAAAATTTCTTTTAAGAGTTTTGGAAACATCAACAATAATGGTAAGCAAATCGTTCTTTTACGCAAATTTCAAAAAGTCAGGCCGCCTTGCAGTACAATTTCTATCGAGGGAACATCTTTTAGGCGTTTCTTCGAAAGTGAGTTATTTTTCAGGCACATTTTGTAGAAATAGTTGGTCAAACAAGTTTTCTATTTTCTCAAAATTTTGAAACAGAAGACCCAAAATGGAAACAATTGTGAAGTTGCTCAGTGTGTCAGAAATGTGAAAGTTGAAAAGACACACAGTACCTGGAAAACCCCAAGTTTCCTGTTATACTCTGATTCAGGCAATGTCAAAGAAACAGTAAGCCGCAGCTTGTGATTGTAAGGAATGGCACGCACAACTTTAGCACTCTCCACACTTTCCACACTCTCTCTTGAGACCAAGCCGGACGAGACGGCTGGACCGGGATACGACACAATGGGTACGAAAGCAGCCGGACTTTCTTTCGTGTAGTCGAAATTTATCGCCTCTGTCATCTCCATTGGTTTTTCCACTAGGCGGCTCATGGCAAAACCGCCTAGTAAAAATCCTGTCGCAAGCAATCCGAAAAGCACGAAAAAGACATAGATGGAGCAGAAAAAGGCCCAGCCCAACCTCATAGCCAAATTCAGCACCTTTTTCTGTGCTTTGAGCCGAGAAAGTATATAGGAAGCAATAGACAAGTAAAAATCAGCCCACAATTTGAAGACCCTTTTCGTCAAATCGGCTCGAATTTTTGCGAGTGTTTGGAATGGGAATAGGAAAAACGTGATTGTGGTGAAGGATAGCCGAATGGGTAGGGTGAGAAAGGCAGTGAATAGATTGATTTGGAATCCAATTGATCTGAGGACTAGAATTGCAAAGAAAGACATGAGATTGAGAGGAGCTTGATTGTACCCTTTCGACACCACTTTTGACGCATCAATAAACTCGTCATTGCGAAGGAATTTGTCGATGTTATCATCGCCATCATTATCGACAAACACTATGTTACGAAGAGATTTACTTTTTCGAGCCATCAACACTTTGTTAGCTCCGAAAAGCAAAACGTTTTTCACCGTCTCGGTAAGAAACTTCCGCGAATTCACGTAGTTCTCGCGATCAAACCCGAGGAATTCGCTGGATTTCCGGATCAACCGATGGTCATCGGGGATGAGTGGAATGGTTTGGTGATTTTTGGAGTCATCCATGCTGAGGATAGTTGCAATGGAACAGTGTTTGGTAGGAGAGAAAAATAACGGGAAAAGGGAGTTTATAGGAGGGAAATGGTGACGTGGCACAACTGTTTTTTCAATTTCCTTGGGATGGTGAATGAGATTATTGAAAATGGACGGTTGGGATTGGGTGTTGCGTCATCCAATAGGAATGGTGTGGGATTCAACGGCTAGGATTGCATGATCTATATATTGGTGAGGGGACAGGATAAGCTCACACATCTCAACACCAGCTTCAATAGCTATTGTATTTGGCACCCACCCCTAGATTGCAGGATACGGCAATCCAATTTGTTTCTTACTGGAAAACTTGTTTTTTTTTCTCAGTGGAGTTCCCTTGGTTGGTCCAAACATACGCATACACAATGCGCGAAGAACAATTAAGAAAACAATTAGAGAACGTAAGGCACAAAATTTTATGCGGTTCTTTTGTGTAGTTCGGTATATTCACGGACCACACAAGTTTTTACTATGCATTGAATGAGGAATGGAGTACGGTAAATTACATCGGCTGCGTATCGTGTATATATAGCCTAAGATTTACATCACCAATTACATGAGCTCCGTCGACTTGACCCGACAGGTCAAATCCCGAATAGTCAACGAAATGAAAATTAAACTGAATCAGACTTCACAAAATTACACACGAATGAACTTAATGCATCTTTGTGTACCCACAACACACTTTCATCAGCTTCACAATTTTTCTAAAAGAACACTTTTTTTGGACCGTCGGATCGGATCATCATGCAATGCCTTGTTCAAGTGTAGGATGCATGCATGTCTGGATTTTGGCACAATATCATGCCCTAAAATAGCTTTTTTCCCTGGGGTAGAATGACGAATAGATTCATATAACCAACTCCAACCGATGGCAACACAAAACATCTATTTGTGAGGCCATAAAATTAGAGGGTTGGTTGACAACTAATTGACCATTCTTGGTGAACTAAACGCCTCAGGCAGTGAAAGAATCGTTGTATGCTCCAGAAGGTACATTATTACGAGCCATACTTGGTATTACCTCAAAAGAAACTTGCCTGAAGTGACCTACACATGGTAGGGGTCGAGTTGTTGATGTGAGATGGATCCAAAGTTCGAGTAAAAGATGTGTTTAAGCATCGAAATCGCACGCGCTCACACATCTTATTCATGAAATTGAAGAGACTGTCTGAAAACTTATTGGTAAGAAGAAGCAATCCTTTTACAACAACACCGGATGGAATTCAAACCATTTCCTTATTACGACAAGCCGTACCAAAAGAATCAGCATCAAGCCTAACCGAAAAATAGAATTAAAAGTAAAAAGAACATCAAACCTTGGTATTTATGAATACATTCTATAGCCCAATTATAAGTCTAAATTCACATCATAAAGATCCGGAATAAGCTTGCTCGACGAAGAATGATCCCTGACCTCGTTCTTACTCGTAATAGAAACCGAAGAATCGATCCACGGCCCATCCATTGACATGCTTCGACTCTGCACTTGACTATCCACAGAGAATATTGCAGAAGGGGAGATGTGGGAATGGCTGTCCTGTGATATCCTCTCAAAGGCTTTGAACCTTAAGTCCTCGTTTGGCGAACCGCGTTTAATCAGTGGCGCTTGTATAGGACTTTTTCCTTCAAGCATGCTAACCACAGATGACATTAATGGCCTGAGTGTAGGAGATGGATTTGTGCACAAGAGACCTATGTTTAACATGCGCATGACTTCTTCTTCTGGGTAGTGTGAACCGAGAATGGGGTCCACGAGTTCTAAAAGGCTTCCTTGCTCTTGTAGGACATATGCCTATCAAATTCAAGCAGAAAAAGAGAGGACTAGATTTAGTTTATCGTATGTAAAAGTTAGCAGTTTTAGCACATTAGGATAGCAAATTACGTAAAAACATAAGGTTAGTCTGCGACTCTACGAACCTAGGATTCAGAATATATTGTGGCAGCGCAGGCTGCACAGCATGTATTCATTCGTATGAACAAAAACAACGCGGGTTCATACTGTTACCCTTGATAACTGAGATTTTATCAGTTGAGGTTTTTTTTCTCCTCCAGGTTTCTGAGTAGTACTTTACAAAGATTTGGATGCACAACCTCCCCTCACAGTAAACATCAATAAAACCACTGCAGCTCATGCGCTTGTTTCCTTACGCATTACTTAAAAAAAACTTCCGCCTACCGTACAGGTTTGAACTTCATTTTTTTCAACTGAATTTATGTCTGTGGTTGTGTTTATTTATGTGGGAAGTGATGGCGTTGTTTCATGTATATGTTTAAGTTTTTTATTTTTTAACGGGCACAGTTGAAGTCATACATATACTAAGAGGAACAACAAGAATCTCTAGTGTGTGCAGTAGAACAAGAGCTAAGCAATCAACACAAAATTGAGGTGAGTATATCTTACCCAGTCAAGAAGGTAAACGAACTCCTCCTTTGGCCTGTAATTCGTGTTGCTTTTCCCGCTGACAATCTCTAATGCAACGATTCCAAAGCTGTAAACGTCTGCTTTATCTGTTAAGTAACCCCTCATGGCATATTCAGGAGCCATATATCCTCTGAACAATGTAAGAAAAATTCAGCAAGTAGTTAGCCCAATAGGGTTCACGGTTAGTTTTCCTTCCAAGCTATGAAAATGTCAGATTTCTACTTTAAAAGTCATTTCCATCCTCCAAAGAACATATTTTGCAAAAAAATGGCTAAATTCATTCCGCTGACATCCACATGACTATCAATTTCACACAAGCCCATTGAAGTGAAAAAGTAACTACATTTGTGCTCAATGCGTTACTACTAAATGCGGACTGTGTAAATATAAAGAGCTGTATGGGACGGGAGGGAGTGGGGGGGAAACTCACATTGTTCCAGCAATTCGTGTGCTGATATGGGTGTTCTCCTCTTCATCAAGCTTGGCCAATCCAAAGTCTGATATCTTAGCATTGAGATCCTTATCAAGCAGCACATTGGTGGCCTTAATGTCTCTGTGAACAATTTTCAACCGTGATTCCTCATGAAGATAAGCTAAGCCCCTTGCTATCCCTAAGCATATCTTTTTCCTTGTTGGCCAGTCTAGTTTTAACCGCTGGTCCTCACGACCTAAATACCAAAGAGATTGTGAGTGTGAGTCGCTTCAGTATTAATCATTCTCAGGATACATGAAACGGTACAGAAAGAGGATAATGAAGAAATTACCGAATAGTGCACGTGCAAGACTATTGTTTTCCATGTATTCATAGATTAGCAACAATTGGTTTCCTTCTATACAACAGCCAAAGAGCCTGACAAGATTTGGGTGTTGTAAGGCAGATATCATGCCTATCTCGTTGACAAATTCACGATTTCCTTGCTTTGATTTGGAAGAGAGCTGCTTAACAGCGATTACAACACCATCTGGCAGGACTCCCTTGTAAACTGGCCCGAATCCTCCTTCGCCAATTTTGTTTGCAGGGTCAAAGTTACCGGTTGCAGCTTTGATCTGTCTCAAGCTGAAATAACCAGTTTGCAACTCGAGTGCTCGAAGTTCTGTAACAAGGATGGGAAACAGAATACCGGAAATTGAAAATATATCAGAAAACAGCTGCAAAAAAATCATCGAAGTGTAAATTATAGTACTTCCTATTTCTCGCCGATAATGTTGTTAAAACGAGATCACCATTTCATTTTTTTCTGCAGACACCAACGTCACATAATTTCAATTTCTGCAACTATATTGTCTTTTATACTGATCGACAAAGTTCAAATTGTATGAGCTAATGAATCCTTAAAAGACTGACTACTCCTACTAAAGGCAGCATCTAACTTATAAGTAATCAGCAACGGACAATAAAATACCTATATGCCAACATAGGCCCGTTTATGAGCTGTAAGACATTTGCGACAATCATACGAAGACAAACACAATCATCGCATGATGAGAGATGCTCAAGTATTATGAAAACTTCCAATCTGTATTAGTTTTGAGAGAAGATGCCAATCAGAAGGCCAATTTTCCAGCTGTTCCTCTACAAATGTGAAGTCTGTGTTCTCTACAGAAAACTAGCATCTGATTTCACCAAAAAATGTTTTACCAATGTCACACAAAAATGCTCAAAACATCTGTCCTTTTTTCAAAATGGTAAACCTAAAATGCATTAGCTATCAAATGGAACCAAGAGAAGAATTTCATTTGAAAAATTCCGGGAGTGTCATTATCACCTTTATCTTCGAGGTCTTTCCCACCAAGGTAACCTTTCATTCGGAGTACAACCAGGATCAACAGAAGGAACGCACATGAAGCAACCACGATGCCAACAATAGCTCCAACAGAGAGTCCCGTATGAGGATCAAAGTCTAAAAAGAAGGCTATGATCAGTCTCATGACAAGGTAGAAACAGTGTTTCACAGTTGAAGATACACTTACTTGGTGTCACTGAAATAGCAGATATAAGAGGTCCATATACACCTCTACTAGGAATTGCACTAGTCCCTTTCCCTGACCAGTAAAGGTGGATCTCCAGAGTGCTACCATTAACACGAACATCGTTAAAATCCACAAAAGTGCCCTTTCCAGCGCCTTTAGCTTCCTCCATTATATTGAAGTCCTTCAAAACTTTATCCCCCTAAGGAAGGAGTGAAATAAGCACTTAATTTGTGCCAAAAGGTAATATAATTCCTTGGAGGCTCAAAAACCCCAACATTTTGGGCATAAGAAGTTGATAAATAGATAATAAGGTACAACATGCTAGCATCTTAGAGCAACACCAATGGGGCTGTTGAACAAGTTGTCAAAGACAACAAAATGACCGTCACTGACATAAAATGATCTCCAATCCATGGCTAGACTTTGGCAATAAAAGATAAATGAATGGCCATATTTGGCATTTGGTGTGGCCATCTTCCAGATTTTGGGACCCACAATTAGGATTGTGATTTGACTTTTTAGGAAGAAAACTAAAGAAATGGCATTTCTGGCATTGGAGCAAGATTGCTAAAATTTTAGCATCTTGGAAAGTGTAGATGCTATAATTTGCCATTAAACGACAACCACTAGCATTGGAGCTACTTTACTTACTTGGATTGATACATCAAAGAGGCGCTTCCCTAGGCTGCTAAATGTCTGATCATCAGAGTACATGATTTCAGCAAAATGGAGGCGAACTTTGTAACTGCCCTTACGTAAGCACAGCCCGTAATACTTCAGTGAATTAGGGGCAAGGCGGGCTGTTTGGTAAAATTCTGAACCATTCACATTTAAACCGAATGTGTTGTTTGCCTTGTAAGTTGCATCCCCATTGCCTGTGAAAACCCCTGTGCTGCTATAAGCCCATTTTTCGGAAGAAGAGTAAAAGTATGATGGACCTTCTGTGGCTAAGTCCTCTTCATATTCATTCCCCTCGAAGGTTGTTTCGCCACCTCCACAGTTGATAAACAAGGAATAATCTGTGTTTAACAGTCGGATCATCTTTAGATAGTCACGAGTTACAAGTTTGCCACTACCACATAATACTAGAGCATGGAAGGCTTAATACTTACGTTTGGGTGTCTTTGAGCAAGGGAGGTCTTTCCTCAAGCACCAAGCAACTCTACAAAATAAAGTTCCGGTTCGGTAATGATGACTACAGTACCCAGTGTATAAATCAGTAAATTAAAATAAATTCCTTGGTATATAGGAAACTTACGAGTTGCTCTCTGCTGTTGAATGACTGGAGATTAAATTCCTGTTTTGACCAATTCAAAAATGGGTAATTTGTTCGTGATATGATAGATTAGAATAACATAGAGCTTCAAAGTAATAAGCTTACACGGGTAATGACTGGCAACCAACTGGAGACGATCCTATAAAATTGTTGTAGGATATATCACTGCAGTTGGAGTTGGAATGTGACAAATTTCTTAACCATAAGTTCAATCTCACAGTGCTTTCAAAATCAAGACAATGGTAAATGCATGTGTGATTTGTGGCCAAAGAAAAATAAACAAAATGGGAAAATACTAACATGTTTTCTTTGCTGTTTATTATCCAATCGGGTACTGCTCCACTAAGTGAGTTGTTATTCAGAAACCTACATCAGTATTCAATATGTGTCATATCGAATAGAAGTGAATTACATCACATATAACAAACTTGGAATTACGTAGCTAAAGAGGCAGAAAGGACATAAAGGTTTGGACATACAAGTCTTAGAGAAATAGTCACTCACATGTAATTCAACTTCAAGCTCTGAAATGTTCCCGGAATTTGACCAGTTAACATGTTGAAGCTCAAGTCTCTGCAAATAAGAAGCATCTGTTACCAATGCCGCATGGTTATCTTACTGAGAGGGGAGAAAATTAAGTGACGTTGACTGCGTGATCTAATCTACTATTCTACTCCACTTTGTTCCCCTGGAAAATTGCTAAAGCTCAAACCAACTGCACATAGCAACTCTCACACAAACTTGAAGTAAGGTTCACAAGCATACTAACTAACTTCTATATTGAATTCACTAGCCCTGAAGAACAATTTTCATGTACATAACTGAGGGGAAAAGGTTAGATGAATAACTGTATATATCTACAATTAAAAAATCTTAAGGAGATTGATTCAGCTAACCGATCAGTAGATGCCCAGCTGATTATTTCAAGGATCAAGTTTGCTAAAGACTACAGAGGTCCAAGTGCCTAATATAGGTATGTGTAAGTTAAGTTATTTTCTTTGAAACCTGTCATACGAAACAAGATAGCAAATCAATGTCCAGAAGCATTGCTGTTGTACCCAAGTACCCTTAACCACAACTATCGCATGTAAGGTAGGTTGTAACATGCCAAGTCAAGTACCAAATAACTAGTGAACCATTTAATTCCAAATTCCAAGCATAAATTTGCCATCTCTATTTTGACGGATTTCATATCAACATTGGTTACAAAAACTCTGAAAGCATGCATCCCTGGAAGAGTAGCAGTTAGAATGAACTTACAATGTTTTAAGTGCAGTAAATTCACCAATGTAATCTGGGATGGGACCCGTAATTAGGCAGTTCCTCAGTATCCTATGTATTAAACATAAAGTAACAACTCAGTAAGGTGACTGAACCACCAATTCATGACAAGAGATTGCATTTATCCCATGAATAATAGACTATTCAACTTACAGAATTTCCAACTGTTTCATCTCCTGCAGATCATCCGGGAATGTCATACTTGTGCCATTCAGATCTGATATTCTCCTGAAAATTAAGATGCTTCCAGTAAGATTAGTTAATACTACCATGTTCTTGAATCCATAAGCTTCATGAACCCAAGAACTTAATTTAGGTTGAAAAGAATTACGAAACATGATAGGGTGGGTTTGAATGAAAATAGGTCCTCACAACTCAGTTATGTTCTTCAGCTGGGATATGGTAGAAGGAATGGGGCCATCCATGGACGTGCCTTGCATGTCCCTGAAACAGATTGATTACACAATTATTTGAGATGTTCTTAGGCAAAATGATAGTAATTGAGAGAAAAACTTGTCAAAAATTTGCTGATAAATGATACTTACAGTCTGTCAATTTTCGTCCAGTTCCCAATCAGAGCAGGTATGTTCCCAGATAGTGTACTCCCGTCTATCCTACTGCAATCAGTCAATGGAGTTTTAGAATCTAGGGAATTCAAAACTAAGAATTGTCAAATAATTCACACTTACAAATCTGTCAAGTTCTTGAGGTTGCCGAATGAGTCTGGAATTGTCCCCGTAAAATTGTTACCAGAAAGAAGGCTGCAGGAAACCATCCATTATGAATACCCTTGAAACAACATGAGAAGCAAAGGACTAGTAGCAGAAAACAGCCAATGATGGATGGGTCTTGACGCATTAGTTTTGTTCACGTTAAACATTACAAGAACATGCAGAAGAAAATGTTGAGTTACGAAAGGTAAGCCTTATTCCCAGCTATTGAACTCTATGTATAAGTAGTTATTGACATTGCAGCCTCAGACAAAGAATGCTTTATATCTGCTGATCAAAAAGAAAGAATGCCTTATATTGAGTGACCCAATGGCTGAAAGATGGACAACCAAGAAATGCAGCGGCAGGAAAACAATTGTGATGTGAGTCACACTCATGTAATCGAGAGAGAGAGCATGAATTCAACCATACTAAAAATATTCCAGAAACAAAGAAAGAAAGAAAAAGATTAAAGAAATTCCTCAAGGTTGAAACATAACAGTAAATTCACTATAATATTAAGGGGCATAGGATCTTATCGTAAAGGTATTCATCTTAGGATTTTTATTTACTTTACTTCCTGTTTTCCTTCTGAATGAACTCTAGTGATTTCTCCTTTGGAAACACTAATCGTGATAGTTGTAAATTCAAAATGAGCTTGCTCAGCTTTGATGTTCCTCAACAGTATACCATGAAAACTACATAGCTTACTCACAATTCTGTTCCAGTGTTATCTTCCAAAAGATCACAAAATTTCAAAGATCCCTTTAGTAAGTTAATAGGGAAGTTCGAGCCAAGTTTCTGAATTTTATCAAAACTTGCACTCAAGACTTAGTTCTGATATGTCTTCTTGTATGATATGTGAACACCACCTAGACAAGGTCATGCTTTTTTTTCTTTCTTTCTTTTTTTGAAAGGCGACAAGGTCATGCTTACGGCAACACTTCCTGATCATGATAGCTGTGACTTTAACAAGTCAACAGTCTATACTCAACAACCAGAGCATCTGAGATAAGAAGTTTGTTAGTGAAAGCACCACCGTGTAGTGCAGTTTATTCTATCTTACATAGTTATATGTCTCAGGAAGAAACCATTAGTTTAAGAAAACAGAAAAAAGGATTAGCACTCTTACAGCCTCGACAAGCGACTCAAATTTCCAAGGTTTTGATGAAGAGGTCCTTCAAGCTGATTATCTTCCAAGACCCTGGAAATATGGCTTGTGTTAAAACCAATGGCATGATTCGTCCTTTATTCCCATAGGAAAAAAAAATACCGATGCTTACAGTTGCTCAAGAGTTGCAATGTCACCGATTTCCTTTGGAATTGAACCATTAATGCGATTTCCCAACAGGGACCTATAGTACGTCAAATTGTTAAATTCAGCCCACCAGTATACATATAAGCCATACACAAAGGATAAAGCTCTAAAAATATGTAAACTCAAGTGTAGAACTTACAGAGTTGTGAGAGGGAGCTGAGAAAAAGACGTCGGAATTGACCCGCTGAAATAGTTGCGAGAGAGATCTCTGTGTTGACAAAGAAGCATTCTTATTCCACCAATTTCGAAATTATCATTGCATAAAAGGTGCCAATCTTCTTTATTCATTGCTTTCTATTAGGATGCTAAGGGGATTATCCTATAAATGCTACTAGTAAGTAGTAACAGGATAGCAAAACGTTTGCAGACAATCGCACTCTATGTTATATTAACGTAAGAGTATCTTTCAACTTCACTGACTTGGTTCTCAGCTCATGGAAATTTTAGCAACCAAATTGCCTTTTAAGAGAATCGAACTCAGAAGTTTGCAGTATGCCAACACCTGCCAATAGTTACATAGTTTCTACGAACACCAAATATGTTTAAAAACAAAATAAACTTCATTGGCATTATCTACTTTCATTCGCTTTGTGGCATCCAAACAGCAGATTAATGTGTATAGCCTTCGTAACCTAGAAAATGCATTTCCATGTTAATGATAGAAAGAATTCACCATGAACCAATGAGGCTAATTTTTTTTACTGTAACAGAACTGTGTCACTTACATTTCTTGCAGATAACTCAGATTCCCAAATTCTTCTGGTATATTTCCTGTTAAATTTTGACCCTTCAATTGGCTGTAATCCAAGGAATCAGAGAAAGTAGCATAAAGTTAATAAGAAGAGGTTAAGTGCCTAGCAATCCACGTAAATCATATATGTGAGGTCGAACAACTAATATGGCCAGAGATCACTAGGTTTATTCCAATAGAAAAATCCCTTGCTGAAAGCCTGAAACTCATGGAAATATGCTTGAACTCGGAAGTTATAACGTCGCAAATACTTTCCCATAAATTTACCCTGAACAATATCTCGTATGAAAGGCTGAGTTATAACCTTACGGCATTGCAACAAACTGCAGGTGCAATGACTTGGTTATAGATACTAATATCCCAAAAAAATTGTTTTAGATCATGCCAGACTTAATAACTGTGTAAAAATATTTTCATTGCCATGGAATTCAGTGTCAGAAGAGGGCTACGGTCAGGAATTAAGGTAAACTGGTGGCGGCAATTTGCTGTAACCATGAATCAGCCATAACAAGAATCTTCCAGAAGTAGAGTGCCGAATATTTCGTATGTTAGATAATGGACAGATATATAGAAGAATTAAAACAACACCAGCAAACTTCTGATGGTTCAAAACTCTACACTAAGGTGGGTCTTAAATTTGTTTCCTTTTATTTACTTGTCAGGCAATAAAAACCGGTCCTCTCTTCCTATGAATAGACATTCACCGCTATGGTGTATCCGTATATGTTCTTGACGGTAAACATAGTAATGGAGTTATAGCCTCAAGTAACCAGATGTCCCACCCTACGGTAAAAGGATATTTGAGAATTCAAAATTAGGAGCACCAAGTATACAAATGCAACCCTGTCGAATATCTAGATCACCTCCTTGACAAGTTCCACCTTTGACATTGACAATGTGGGAAACCGGGGACAACCATATACAATTTTTCAGTTCATAGAGAACAAATCTGGTTTGATTCCATGCAGATTGATTCTCCTTCTAGGCAAAGGATGAGAAGAAAAGTGACACATAGATCAGGGTTTCACAGGCAGTTTGATCTAGTACCTTACATTTGTTTTCCTATTGGGAGTGTGAGTAATCCGCAGGCCTACTATAAAAAAAGAATCTATAAGAAGATTGCTTTGCCACGAGCCATTTCATTATGCATATGTTAGCCTTGCGTTCACCATATCCACTATGATTTCCTTGCATTGAAGGTATTACATATACTAGCACAAATGTAAGTATACTTCATCCAATGCATATCGTATGTCTACTATAGCTAAAGTTCAATACGGAGACAAGGTCATACATGTTTGTGACATGGCAAACAGTATCATTGCAACCGCAAATGACAAAGATAAGTATCGTGTCACCAACAGTCGCATTCTCATAACTGCCGCTACTGCAAAAACTCCGGTTAATGTTCAATTCTTTGATCTGTAGCTTTTCCGCTATTGTTGCAAGGGTTTGCGCTGTTACACAACAGAAGATTCAAAATTTGTTACCATCAATAGCATTTAAAAACCAATGATATTTTACTATACTCCTCTTTAGCCTATTTCATGATACCATTTCCCAATTCTTTTATCCCGTGATGATATTTCATACCGCGCAAGGGATAGTTGGAAACAATATGAAAACAGTCAAAGGAAATGAGGAATGAAAATTATTTTTGTATTAAAACTTCCAGATGAAACAGGCACATTCAGATGCCTCAAACGTAAGACTAGTCCTACATCTCTAGGTATCATCCTAGAATAGTCAAATGTGTTTGGTATGAATTAAATGAATTAGGAGGCCAAAGCTATCTACATTAGTCCGATGATTAATTCCATCTTTGACATTTCAAAGTTGGTATAACACAGAATTCAATCAGTGGCTGGTCCTCCTTTCACACTAAAATGTGATAACTGATAAAATGACATGCATATTCATCTCTCCAAATTTCTCTCCCTTGGAAACCAGGGGTGGAGCTATTTTATATACTTAAAAGATCTGGCACTTATGATCGATATCCAAACAACTTGAGTTTTCATACAAATGATGATGAAAAAATAGCAATTTAAAAGATGAATGGTACGGGATCATAAAAAAAAAAATCTCAATGCTTTCATTTGAAGACCACTGGAGAATTGAATCAACTCTTTATTGGTTTATAACAAAGAACAAAGATCGGTATTTTAGTCACTTTACACTTAATCTTTCTCTTCATATTTTTACGAAAAAATAGTTAACGATACCAAGTGGAGTTTCATTACACAGCGCCACCCCGGAATCTAGATTCTGGCTCCGCCATTGATGGAAACATCAACACATGTGTCCCATTATATACGTGTCCCATACATTAACTTCACAATGCATCAGTTTTAACTTATAAGAGGCAAATCATATTTGACCGAACCAAAGCCAAATGACACCAGATCAGGGTCTATTGAGAACTCGGGTAACATCCTTGATCACAAAAGAATCAGAAGGATGAGTTACTTGCTACATAATGCCAAACTGACCATTTCCCCCAAATTTGACAATAATCAGGGATAAAAGCGAGGTTCCAAACACATTAATTCCTCTTCTGTTCAACTCAAGTTAACAGTCTTTTTATCAACAGCTTGATATAAATTGAATTTTCTTTGTAATGCATTCAGTCTGTTGATGTCTCCAATAAAAAAATTCAAGAAAAAATTACATATTTCTAATCTGTTCTATTTCCTAATAAAATTATCCATTTGCCATCGAATGTGTTACCAGGACTAAAAAAAAATGAATCCACTATAATATAATAGAAGCACATATGAACAAGTGGCGACGGTGACCACCCTACGAGTTCAAGAAAATACATTACTACACTACGCCTTCCGTTTCAATTTGTTTGTTCACTTTTTTACTTTTTAATTGTCCCAAAGTATTTGTCTATTTTGTAAATTTAATGGACCAAAAGATACATAGTTCCTTTTGTGTCCCTCATCTTTTGAATCAAAGTAAAAATTAAACAAAGTTAAAGGATACTTTGCATAGTTGAACATTTTTATAAGTGTAATGAATAATGATTGTGTTCTCTCATAAAACTATTGTATGGAGATTGTACAACGAAATTGGGACCGAGGGAGTTGCATTTTTGTCAGGTGTCACCAAACTAGGGCAAAATCATTGCAGAAATTTACTAATGAACATAGTATCACAACTATTTTGAAGGATAACTTTCCAAAGTTAGATATTTATAAGTGCAGTGATTGTGTTCCTATGAAAAACTCGTGTTATGAAAATTGGATAAACAAATTGGTACGGAGGGAGTAGCGTTTAGAAATATAATAATGAATAGTACCAATACAAGAACACATGAGAGCATCTCCGGCCCTTACTCTTTTTGGTGACTCTAAACCAAATTCTGAGTAAAACCCTTCTACACGCACTCGAGTGCTTGACCTCAAACTCAAACCAGATTGAGTACTTTTACTCAAAAAATATAACTAATCAATGCGACTGAAATTTTTGAAGGCTTGTTTTGCTCTTCACAATATACAACTATGCCATCATGAAGCTTTTACTCAAATTTAAGCTTATGTATGGCTTTGTCCATTGGAGTACTTCATATCAGATGAAGCTTTTGCTCAAATTTGAGTAAAAATTTTATATGCTTTGAGTAACCATAGCAAGTACTCTGATCAAACGGAAACAAACACATGGTAAAAATCAAAACGAACAATAATCGAACACGCCTTCCTTCACATGAACGTTGAGAGATCAAAACATGAACCGCGATTGTTCGTTGCGAGTACAAACCGCCGCCAAATAATAGAGATTGCTTGGGGCAAAAACTGAGTGGCAATTAGTGCAATTTTATGCAGTTTGGGAGAGATTTTGGTGATTCAAATTCGGCCGTACGTACCTTCGTCTTCGGGCAGAAGTTGGGCGTAGCAATTCAAAACCAGCGAGGCAAAGAGAAGAACAGAGAGCATATTGGAAGTTGTTGTTGTTCTCTTAGAAAGAGCCTCCATTTTTTGTCCGCTTTAATTCTGGTAAAGCAGTTGTGCTCCTTGTACTCAACAGCACGGACTATGGATTACGATGTTTAGAGAGAGAGAGAGAGAAAGAGAGAGAGAGAGAGGAATGGAATGTCGGAATAGGCACAAAAAGAACAAGAGAGTTCGGAGAGGGGGCGGTCGTTGGGATGGGGGGTTAAGGAAGGCGGGAAGGAATTAAAATGGTAAACGAAGCAAAGTGGATTTAATGGGACGATAAATCTGACCAAAGAAAAAAGGTCAATGGCTTCCGTAACTGTCTCTCGGATAGTCCAATAAATTTTCCAAAATGTAATACAAAAGTCAAAAAGAATCGGCCGAAAAAGAGTGTTTTTTTTTTTTTTATTGAAGACACGCGCATAAGATATTTCCAGCAAACATATTGGAGAGGGTTCTCAAATGAATGAAAGGGGAATGGAGGGAGAACTATAGTCGTGCCCAAGCATTAGAGTACCTTTTTTGAATTTTGTTTTGGGATTAGAGTACCTTTTTTTAAATAAATTTAAATTTAAATGGGTCTCTCTTTAATGAATCAAACACATGCCCATGTAAATTATTAGTAATTTTCCCTCTTAATAATAAATTTTAAAAAAGAACTCAGCCCAACATCATTTTAAATCTTTAAGAATCCTCAATCGATACGGATAAGTAGAAGTAATGATATGATTATGGTAGAAAGTAACACTAATATAAAGGGAAGGCCAAAATTAACTTTAGAAATCGTAATTCGAAATAAATATAAGTTTCTTCAACATCAAAACACGATACTCTGAATAGATCTCAACGGATAAAATTACAAATTGATATACCGGACCTCAATTTTTTTAAGATTTAAGTCTCGCTTTGATTTGGTTTTGCTTTTTTCGCAACAAGAATCATTCAATCATCATATCTAGTTTGATGATGTGGAAGGTGTTTGACTTCTCTCATTATGGCTGCATTGGGTTGAATCTAGTCGGGGAAATAGGAATAAAATAGTGTTCATGAAGACCAACATCATTGAACATCAATTCTTGTTGTTGTTGTTGTTGTTTTTATCATCAAAAGGGTGGGAGAGACCGATCAACATATTTAGCAACTTCTTTAGACGTGTTCATAGGGACTTCCTATCCGTCAGTGAAATTTTCAATTCGAGTCACATCTACTGTCCTTAATGACAAATCGTCACCACGGCACCACCTAAATATAAGATGGCTTAGACTCCACCATCATCATTATTGGTGAGACTCGAACCCGAGTCTTTGCTAAGGAATGCGATGAGTTGAGCCATCCACGCTACCACCTTCGGTGGTAATTCTTCTTGTTTGTTCGTAACACTTTTAAAAGGGGAAATTGCATTTCAGTGGGAGTTGGGGCAAATAATGCCCAACTCATGGAGAGGTTTTTTTGAAATTACATAAATATGAAACGGAGGAAAAATAATTTCCCAGGCATGAAACGGAGAAAAAATTATTCCCCATACATGGAGTTGGTTGTAATCGAATCTGGGTTTTCTAAGTTGCCCCTTCTTTGAATTTAAGTTGCTCCTTCTATGAATTTAAGTTGCTCCCTATATGGACCTAAGTTGCCCCTTCTATGAACTTATTGAGTATTCAATTTCTTGAGCATTTCTTCAATCTCCTTACCATTTCTATTATTTTCTGAAAAAATTGGGATTTGGATTACTTGCAAATTTAAGTTTTTAAAATACTTTGAGATTAGTGTATTTTGGGTAATTTTTTAGAAAGAGAAATGATAAAGAAAATAAGATATATGTTTTCTAATATCCACTTTATACTTTGGTTTTAGATTCTAGGAATTGCCAATTGAAATTTCTTGTTTGGTTTTACTTGAAAATGTGAAAAAGTTATGTTAGTAGCTACCAATTTGTTTCACTGGCTGCTTTTCTTAGAAAAAATAAGGTGCAACTTAAGTCCATAGAAGGGACAACTTAAATCCATAGAAGGGGCAACTTAGGTCTATAGAAGGAGCAACTTAGGTTCAAATTCAGATTTGACTACAAATCGACTTCATATTTTGGAAAAAAATTTCCTCTGTTTGAGGAAATTTTAAGTCCATAGAGGGACAATTTTTTTTTTTTTCCAAAATATGAAGATGGTAGCATTATGGTAGATAGACTACAAATCGACTTCATTTCAAGTAAAACCAAATCGACTTCATTTCTCTTTCTAAAATTTTTTTTTCCTACCTCGCATACCAAGTTGACAGAAAAGTGTGGAAATTAAGGTTTTTTTTAGTTTTCCCTTATTTTGATTTGATTAAGTTTTTTTCCTTCTACATGCCGAATCTGAATACCAAGAGTTTCAATTTTGAAAATTTGAGGAACGATCTCTTAAAACAACTAGGTGTGTATAGAGTTCAAGTAACTTTACCCACTTTCGTAGGATGGGTGCGAGACAAAGTCGACTTCATCAATATTTTTTTTGAGTAAGTTTCACCGGCCTCTCCTGAGATTTCAGATAAATGTAGGAACTTGCCAGAAACCGTCTTGCTGCCTCTATCTACCATAATGCTACCATCTTTTTGACTACAAATCGACTTCATTTCTCTTTCTAAAAAATTACCCAAAATACACTAATCTCAAAGTATTTTAAAAACTTAAATTTGCAAGTAATACAAATCCCAATTTTTTCAGAAAATAATAGAAATGGTAAGGAGATTGAAGAAATGCTCAAGAAATTGAATACTCAATAAGTTCATAAAAGGGGCAACTTAGGTCCATATAAGGAGCAACTTAAATTCATAGAAGGAGCAACTTAAATTCAAAGAAGGAGCAACTTAGAAAACCCAAATTCGATTACAACCAACTCCATGTATGGGGAATAATTTTTTCTCCGTTTCATGTCTGGGAAATTATTTTTCCTCCGTTTCATATTTATGTAATTTCGAAAAAACCTCTCCATGAGTTGGGCATTATTTGCCCCAACTCCCACTGAAATGCAATTCCCCCCTTTTAAAATAGTGTTTAACTTTTCTCATTATGGTTGCGTGACTTTTCTCATTATGGTTGCATGGGGTTGAATCTAGTCTAGGAATAAATAATCTTCCAATAGACTTTAATAAATATACTAATGTGAAATGTCCGACCAAGTCAACATATAAACCTCGAGACAAAAACCATGGGCTTGAATCTTGAATTTCGGATTTTAATTTGTACATGACGAATTTGCATACATGAAGCACTTGTGCTTTTCCCATTGGATATTCTAGGGGGAGAAAAAAATTCGACCAACCGCGAATAAAATCGAACGAGTCCAAACCGGTTCAGTTTGGTTTGGGATTCTAATATTTTGGTTTGGTCCCGATTTAGAAAATGAAATCAAATGGTTTGGTTTTCAGATTTATTTTCACGGCTTTAGTTCCAAACTGATCCGAATCACAATTTACATTCTATTGAATTGATTCCATTTAATTGGTAAATCATTTAGGCTCCATTCAATTGCATGGAAAGGATGAAAAATGATAGAAAAATTAACTTTCCTGTAATTTGCTATAACTTTTTCCACTGGAAAATACTTTCTTGCAAAAAAGATCTTGCCAAAAGGAAGGAATTTTAGTTTTCCTGCAACATTTCTTGTCAAGAGAACACAGAAAAATAAAATTTATTTTTCTTTGCTTTTACCTCACTTCATTTTTCTTGAGAATTCATTTCCCACACAACATTTTCGACAATGGAGCGGAGCCTTAGGAATCATGTTATACTCCTATCTATATAGTTAATATATACTACGTATTTTGTTTGTGAGTTTGAATCTATTTTTTGTGATTTTAATGAAATTGGTTCAAACACAAGTTTTATTTTTATTTTGTTTATGCAAAACTTCATTTTTTCAAAAGGCCTTTTAAACCAATTATCTCAACTTGAAGTAAACCATGGCTCGAAACTAAAATCGAACCGCAGTCTAACGGTTTGGATTGGTTCGGTTCTATACGTTTTGCAGATTGGTTTGGTTATTAGTTTACCACAAAACCAGATCAATCCGGATTACGCTCACCCCTAGGCTATAATTAGAGTTTTGAACCGGATATTTGATATTATATCCTATGGGCTAAGGTTCCAAAGATTGTGAAGCTGGGCCTGAGCGGGCCAAAAGCATCATTGCACTTTGAGATGGGCCAGAAAGTCTCCAACCCGACTAAACTTGCCCAAATGAATTGCAAAACTGTCACGATCCGCGTCAGTTGACCTACTTAACCATTCGCCTAACCACGTGGCTCAAAAGATTAACCTTAAGTTATACAGTAACTCGTCGCAATCGTTTATATAACACTTTAAGTTGTTATATTTCCTCGACGTGGGACTAAGCCCCAACTGGGCTCTCACAAAAACCTTAGCCGCAGTGTGGAAAAAAGCATGAAAGGCCAAATATGCTCTCCAAATGAAGCACGGCTTTGAAATTTGAAGGGTTGTTTCTTGTCTTTTTTACTTTTTTTTTTTTGGCCGACGAAAATTAGGACTATATTGACCTATCCGTTACTAAACTGAATTAGGGTTGATTGGCTTTTCGTCGTTAAAAACAACTACCTGTCAAGTCTAGCCCATATTGCTTGCTCTGATGATTGTTGATGTTTTTGTTTTTGTTTTTGGTTCTCATGAGCAAATCGATTACAAGAAATCGTGCTGATTCGATAGTTACAGGGACGTGTAATTTCGTTGCGTTTATTCTGAGAAGAACTTGATTCGTATAAAATGTCGTCTAAGTTTTACAATAAAATTGAAGAAATCGTGCATTTACAAAAACCCGATAAAGCTGAGGGTTTTACTACATAATTTAATTCAGAAATTAAATGAGGTCCAGATAAACAATTTGATGGGCCAATGGGTTTATGTTTGGTTTCCTAGGTAGTGATTTTCAAACTCCCCTTTATGACTATAGTTTTTTTATTTATTTTTATTTATCTATTTGGGATGTAGATTTACATTATTGTCCTTTCAAGTGTGAAATAATATACAAATGAACGGTCAATTTTATAAATTCACGTCACAAGAAGACAAAAACGGAGTGTGGTTATAAAAAAAGACAAATGTGAAAATCAATTACCTACGGATTATATCTAGAAGCACGGATTCAAGACAAATATTATCTTCACATTAATCAACTAAAAGTCCATTCAGCTTTTTTTTTTAAATCCGAAAATACGCCTCAAAGGCTTTCATTGAAAAGAGAAGCAGCCCAAAGGCTAAACAAGAACCAAGTCCGGAGCCCTAGGTTGGATAGAAACCTCAACAAACGGGACTTCCATGGGACTGGATGGTAATCGCTGGAATACAGAAAATCAAACCATTGACGGGCAACGAACAGTCCACGGAGGGACAACCAAAAACCACCAAACCAAAGCAAAATCTGATAATATACTTAAATAAACTGAAAATACAGCTTAAAGCCCGACAGCGACCAATGCGCCGCCGCGCACAAACTTCAAATCTCGCAGACGGATTCCAGAGGTTTCCAAGGGCGGCAAAAGGCCCAGAAATGAAGATGCGCGAGGAGGAGCGAGGAGGCTTAGGATTAACAGGCCGGAGACTGGCAAGTGGTGAAAGGTGTTCCAAAGGTGGCAGCAGAGCGAGCGGCTGAAAGGGGAAGAGCGGGCAGGCGGTGAAAAGCGACGGGGCTGAGCAAGGCGGAGACGGCGCAGCAGGTGGATAGTGGTAGTGTGGCGGAGGGCGGGCGAGAGCGGCAACAGGTGGATCTGGGGAAAGTGATGGAGGCGTCGGATCTGGAAGTAGACACGGTGGTGGTGCAGCTGCATCTAATGTTGGGGAACGTGATGAAGGCGGCGGAGCTGGAGAGCGAGATGAAGGCAGCGGAGCTGGGCTAGGTGAGGAGAAGAGGAGACAGATCTGATTGGAAGGAGAAGAGGCGGCGGAGCAGGGCTGCAGGGAGATGGAGGTGTGTTTGAGTATGGTGGAAACAAATCACGAAACAAAACTCAAAAAAAAACAAGAGAAATCGTGAAAATAGGGGAAGAAACCTCACTGAGAGGGGGGAGACTCACAGATCTCAGCTCCCCCCCTCTCCTACCGCCCTCAAACCCTAGTAAGAGAGGTTGGTAGAGAGAGAAGAGAACGAGAGAGAAAAAGAGACTCTCAGATTCGATCAAAACTTTGCGTTAGTAAAGTCCATTCAGCTAAATTAGACAAACTTTTTAGGTGAAACCCACCCTGATTTTTTCATAATCTTTTCCTCAATTAAGAAGTTGAACCTGTCAGTTGACCTAATAAAATCTGGAGTTTTACAAAATCTCGGGTAATTTTCTAATGCCGAATGAAGAATCACATCACATGCATCCAAGACTATGATCCACAACTTCCGCAAGAACCATCAACGGCTGTCTATGGAGAAGATTTTGGGTGCCGTCGGGAACTACATACGTAGTGCTCCGTCGGAGATCTCAACAGTCCAAACGTGTTTTTGACGGTCCAAATTTTAGAGAGAAAAAAGAGAAGAGAGAGTGGTCAGGTGAGGGGAGAGAGGGAAAATAAATCTGGATCATCTAAAACACGTTTAGAGGCTGGGATTGCCGACGGATACTGCCACGTGGTACCTGCTCGACACCCAAAATTTTCTCCCGTCTATGACTCAGCAACTTGAAACACAACGTAACCGTTTCGTCTCGCAATTCCAAGAAACATACTAAAACCACTATTCTCCTTCTTATTTGGCTGAATTTTACTTTTATCCCCTCAAGTATTCAATTTTCATCTAATTCAACCGTAAGCTATCAATTAAACTTGAGTGCTTAAACTTCCTAAATTTGATACTCGATCCCTCCGTTCCTTTTTTAGAGTCCAGTATTTTATTTTGGGTTGTCCCTTAATAAGTGTCCATTTTATAAAGTTAATGGGTAAAAATTGGTACATTTTATATTTTGCTCCTAAAAGTGGATTCTATTTTGAAAAGTTAGTGAGTAAAAGTATAATGATGATGTCTCCATAGAGGGTAAATAAGGAAAGTGGAGGTAAAAGTTGATGTGAAAGATGTAATGATGATGTCTTTTTAATAAGTTGAAGTTACAAAGCAGGACACTTAAAAAGAGACGGAGGGAGTATCCACTAATTTTGCATTTGCCGATTATTTACTGGATGAAAGCCACTGTTAATCCAAAATATCAACAAAATAATTGTTCGGTTAAAAAAATTGTTGATCTCAATTATAAACAACTACTCCCTCCGTTCCAAATTGAGAGTCCCTCTTAGGGATTCCAACTATTTTAGAGGACATGCAACAAGGGTTGCTGCTGGCCCAGGCAACTCTTCTTCTGTGGTTCGTTCCAATCTGTGCCACTGTTCGTATACGTGGTTTAGGAACACAATGAGAAATTTTTTTAGTATGTATGTGCATGGTTATGGATAACGCTGATATGTTCTAAATTGCAGTACCGCGATATGGACCGGTGATATGAATGTGTATAGGCTAATACGTAGGTGGATATCGTTACGAGAGGTTAGTAACTAAAAACCCCCGTTATGCAGTATCCGATATGATATGCGACGACCGATATGAACACTTCTTGCCTTCTTTTTATTTAAATTGCACCACAAATAGTTGGATATGGATTGATGATAGAAAAAATGGAATATAAATGAAGAACAATTACTTGTAATGAGATGGAGAAATCCCTTGGAAGAAAACCATGGTTCGGGCCGGGTCAATATTTGAGTCCACCCAACCGGCCCATGTAGTGAGTGCCTTCTGAAAAGCAGCCATTCGATCCATGTCTTTGTAGGTTTGATTTCCTACTTGTATGTAATCCCATCTGCAGTGCAAAGATTCACTAATTGCTATATATTGGAAAAACTGTAAAGATAGAAAAATAAAAAAATTCTACCACCATCCCAAAATGTTTGTCCGGTTCGTAAAACCATGACTTAAAAATAGTACATTTTTTCTAAGAAAAAACTCAATTTTTTTTTCAAAAATTCAAAGAACTCATTGGTATCTGGTAATTTGTTGATTTTTTTTTTTAAATTTCAATATTTTTTAAGTTTTCATTTTGTGGACCGACAAAATATTTTGGGATGAAGGGGAAATATGAGTACGTTAAAATTTCAAAGGGAAATTTGATGCGGAATTCGGAGTTGGACTAACGGTTGTGAAGGTCCTCTACGGTTCCACCAATGCCATGTATTGAAGAGAGCATGTCAATGCATTTCCAATGCTTGCCACTCTGAATCGAGTCCAGTTTCAGGACCCTACCAATTTTTTCCATCACGACATCTACTAAAAACACATTGCGATCAAGCATCACTTTAACTCCGAAATCCTGCAAAATTACATGATTTCTTCAGGTAATGAGAAATTCTTTAGTTCTCTATGGCATCACTAGAGCTGGAATTGAGCCAAAATATTCGAGCTCGGTTTGAGTACAAAACTCTCTATGAGTCTAGCCTTCATGCGAGCAAAATTCTGTTTGAGCTCAGGTTGTTTTAAACAAACCGAACCAAGCTGAGCCGAGTTCCGAACCGCTAGCGAATAGTTCGGTTTGTTTGCAGTTCTACTGAGCAGAGGATTCTTATTTTTTTTAGGTGCCGTGATAGCGAAACACAAGAGTATCCTATCCTGTTTAGGGTAGCCTTTTGGGCATGGTCCCAAACCCATCCAAGTTTAGGTCCACAAACTGAATTACTATTCAAGTAGTTAAGCAGTGTCAATCAGTTGGAGAGCACCCCAACAACGAAGAAGTATAGCAACAACGAAATCCTGTACTTTTAGAAGCTTCAGATTTCTACTATTAGGCCAAATGCCTAAAGAAAAATACCATGTCAAAAAGGTCTACTAAGGAGATCAGAAAAAGAAAAGTTATTTTTGCCTTATGACTCGAATAAGCTCAGACCTCTCCGGCTATGATGCTCCCGAGTGGTTTGGGAGCATGATGCTCCCAAATCGTTTTCTTCTTATTCTATGGTAAGTGTTGTTAGCAACGTGGTAAGTGTAGTCAACAAATATAGTACTCCGTATCAACAAAACTTTCAATTAAGGAACGATGTTCCTGATTTTAATAGAAGAAGGAAAAGTGTAAATTTTTGCCTGACGTCTTGTATATCTATACATGGTATATATGCACTTTGCAGTTGGTGACAAAAAAAATTTCATTAACCACCGTATCGAATGATGATTATAAGCCTCTATGTCGACCGACTCGATCCTAGAAGACAAACAGTCGCCGTTAGTTTCGTAAATAGATTAGAAATACAAAATTAGACTAAGTGAATATCGATTTGACGAATCTAAAGAATTCAATTGGTTATATCGATAAATTAAGGATAATTTAGGCCTTGGTGAGATCCGAGAAGTGCATTTGGTCAGTGTGGGTAATTTTTATAGATGAAGGGGTTAGTGTGGGCGATTTTTAAGAGTAAAAATCATTACGTAGTTTCCTTCGTTTCAAGTTTTTCATTTCATATAGATGAGGAGGTCTGTTTAGACGATTTTAAACATTAGAAGATCTCCGTAGAAAACATGCATAGATGAGGGGGTCTTCAATAGAATTTCATCTTTCTTTCTTTCTTACCACCAACTTCGTTAAAAAGTATAATCCCAGCAACAAGATTTCGTTTTACTTTTTTTCCTTATTTTGCCAAAACAGCAACAAGATTTCTTTTTTTGGGTGCAACATCAAGATTTCACAACACAACTTAAAAAAAAAAACTCCTCCCTCTCTCTCTCTCTCTCTATAAATGTATGTATACATATAGATTGCTTGTAATACTATAAAAACAGGGGAAGCGGTTTCTGGCTCGCCTCTCTCTCTCTCTCTCTCTCTCTCTCTCTCTAGATGGGTACCTGGGTCAGTTCCAGTATCCATCTTGTACTGATTCTCATTTCTGTTCTTCACCCAGCAAATGGTGCGCGACATCCAAAACCAGCAATAAGAATCGGTGCGGGATTCGGGTCGGGTGGGTGCGACTTGTTTCAGGGGAGTTGGGTCGTCGACCCGTTCTACCCTCCCTACAACAACGCCACGTGTCCGTTCATCGAGAAGGAGTTCAATTGCCAGAAAAACGGCCGGCCCGATCAGAACTACCTCAGTTACAGGTGGAAGCCCTTGGACTGCGATTTACCAAGGTGACTGCTCTCACCCCCTGTTCTCTAATTATCTCTAAATATTTTTTTGTATTTTTTAATATCCGAATAAAGTTACTAGTAATTTCACGTTAAAAGTGGAGCGCCAAAATCAGCATCCTACCCGAAATATGTATATGTATTACAGTTTACACGTGTTTATGTATAACAACTTTTAGGATTTCGTTTACAATACACCCCCCATTTAGGTGATCCTCGAATCGCTTTGAATTCATAACGTTTTTGCCTTGGAAGGAATTCGTAGCATTTCGATAGAAATTCATTGGTTATGTTAGCAAATTCGTGTCATCGAGATAAAAACTCAAGCATGCCGACGTTATGACTTCAAATAAATTTATTTACGAAAGTTATGAATCCAAGAATGATGTTAATTAATTTGTATGGAAAACGCAATAAATTCAAGACAATTAAGATGATGCATACGGTACACATGTACCATATATAGGTGAGTGTATTGCAGTATTTTCATATACTTAAAAGACAATTTGTCAAGCGTTACGAATTGACAGTCTTGACTTGGGATTTAACGGTTTACTTCCTCCTAAGTTTTCAAGTTCAAACTCTTGAGATCCGGTCACACGTCAGCCCATAAAATAACTATGAGAGGAATCGTACAAATTAATCTGAGATGCGCACATCAAACTTGTCAGAAACACCATTGCATTATTTAGAGAAAAAACAACTATGGTTTCCTTTTATAGTACTCCCTCCGTCCCTTTATTACAGTCCAGTATTCCATTTTGGGCTGTCCCTTAATAAGTGTCCATTTTATAAAGTTAGTGGGTAAAAGTTGGTGAATTATCTATTTTGTCCCTAAAAGTAGATTCCATTTTGAAAAGTTAGTGAGTAAAAGTGTAATGATGATGGGTAAGTAAGGAAAGTGGAGGAAAAAGTTGATGTGAAAGGTATAATGATGATGTCTTTTTAATAAGTTGGAGTTACGAAGCATGACATTTAAAAAGGGACGGAGGGAGTACTAAAATTTATTTCATCTAAGATGCTGTCATGTTGAAGTTTGTGAACTACAAGGATTTTTATATTCACAAACAAACGGATACTTATGAGAAGAAAAAGGAATACTAGATTCTGTCAATGAAAAGACACATCACCCTGCTCTGATTATATTTGTACAAGTTGAAAAAAAATTCAGTGGCGAGCGGATACCACGTGGTACCCGCTTGCGAATCCGAGCTGTCCATTCCGTGTTTGAATGACTCAAATTTGGAGAGAAAAAAAGGAGAAAGAAAGTGTTGGGGTGAGAGAAGAGAGAGAGGGTTTCAATCTGAACCGTCCAAAAATGTATCGGATGGCTCGGATGCGCCGAGCGGATACCACGTAGGATACTGTACTATATTTTATATTAGGGCGATTTGGCCAGAGTCCAACCCAACCATTACTTTTTTCCTCGTGTGATAATCATGTTGGGGACCAATTAATCAATTTGATTAGTCCAAATGAATCGATTGATCACTAACCTTTTCGCCATATACGCAACTGTCACTTGTCTAATTACAACACAATAGTGACACATATTTTGTATCTTTAGAGCATCTCCAATCCAACACCCTCCAAATCTCTATTTGAGAGGATCAAATTAATCTATTTTATTTGAAAAGTAGATTTAGAGGATTGTACTATTTATCTCAACTCCAACCCAACACTCTATTTCTCAACTCCAACACATATTTGGAGGAGATCCTCTATTTTTTTCCTTCATCCTCTATATTTAGAGGATTAAAGTTCATCCTCCCAAATGGAGGAGAGTTTTAGAGGATGGGTTGGAGAATGTTTTTCCTCCAAAATGAAGAAATGGAGTATGAATTGGAGATGCTCTTAGTCGTTTCTTAGAACGAATGGACAAACATTTGTCTTTGTTTATACTTCTTACTATCTTGTTTAATACTGTATTAAGAAAAAAAAACATACTCCTATTTTGATCATGTGGTTATAGATGTTCAATCAACTTGATTTATGCATGATCAATTAGGCGAACCCCGCAAATGAGTAGTTCTGATCAAATTATCGGATCTATAATGAGACCTCTAATATTTTTTTGTGAACGATCTACCTAACGAGCGCAACCCTTTAATGGTTCAAATCAGATTATCAAGTCTGCAACTGCGCCATCCGATTTGTTATCACTTTTATTGCATGTCAGTCATTGGTTTATTGCCCATCGGATGAGCCCGGCCAACAAATGAAAACTTCTAATCGAATTGCCGAATCCATAAATCTTAGCCCCTAGTCCAATGGTCCGCACACAATTGACTATAATTCGATTTTTGGAATTAGGCTGCTAAAAAGTAATTTTTTTGACTGGACCGGAGAGAATTAATTGAGATACGCGTAAGCTAATCCATACATCTGTGACCGTCGAACCCAAAAATCCAAAAATTAAAAAGGGACCCATTTTAGCCCCACAAGTCACATAGGCTATTTATGATCTTGTTGTTTGTGACATGCAAATTGCAAATGATACATTCTGTTGTTCCTCCAGCGTGAAAGGAAATTACGGTACTTTAATGCAGCCAAGTCAAGTTCACGGGGCACTGGGGTGACAACTTTTTCTCCGAGGAGAATATCTTTTTAACGTAGCTTTCGTGAATAGTTATTTACGGAGGTGAATCGCGTGCATTCGTTGCGATTTTGAACGGTCTGGATTTAAATGAAACTTTTCTGAGGAAGAGTTCGTTTCGATTTTGGACAGTCCGGATTTAAATGAAACTTTTTCGGAGAAGAGCTCTTTTCCCCAAAAAAGTTTCATTTAAATCCGGATCGGCTAGCTCTTCTCCGAAAAAATATCATTTAAAACCAGACTGTCCTAAACCGAAACGGATGACCGAGATCGCGCGGCTCCATAAATAAGGGAATCACGGCCCCTTCACGAATAAGTCAATCTCTTTCTCTGAGATATCCTGCCACTTCATTTCGTTAGTATATAAATCATGCATGTATAATTCTGTCTATACACCTGTCACAACGATAAGCAGATTATTGTATGCCACTCATTGGCTTTTAATTAGGACCATAGTTGGACAGCAACGTTCATGTAATTATTCAATTAATACTATTTGGGACCATATTTTGACAAGTATCTATTGAATAATGTACCTTCGTTTTCATATTTAATTTTTTCCTGGAATTCAATTAACCAATTGAAGTTTATAGAAAATATTGAAATTCTCAGATACTAAACACAAGTCTCGATCAGGATTTGAGACTTCATTCACAAGAGTAGTTGACGAATTAGGTGCAGTAGGTAACCGAGGAACAACCCTGCAGCCGAGCCACTATTAGATCCGACTGCGCAATTTAAAACTCAGGGGAGACTAGCACAGCAACCCACCGCCATGGCCCCCCGCTTAAATCATGGTTTGCCTCCAGAGGGAATCGAACCCTGCTATGTTGTAAGCGCTGGTTCGCCCTTACCATGTTGACAACCCATGGATGGGTTACTTCATGGATCTTGCCTTATAGCTATTGTTTTTACTTTAATCATTGATCTTGACAACTTTTAGTGGCTTTAGATCTTACTTCCTTGACCTTTATTCGACTCATTCTTCAATTTGGGTGGGGGGGGGGGGGGGGGTTGGAAACCGATAAAACCCAAACATATCATTCATTTTCTTTTTTCGTATTCAAACGGACTTTTTGAGTATCACTTCAAGTAATTATATAGTCAAAACTCAAAAGATGATAGACCACAGATATGTGAATACAGATGTGTTTAGAATCGTCAAATGGATGTTTAGAATCGTCAAATGGATGTATGACTGGTCCAAACATCTGTGTCCGGGATTTGTCCGGCCATATATGTTTATAGAACTGCTCTTTTTTCATTAAGGTTCGCTAAAACGCGTGAATCTCAAAAGTCTGTTAGGACGCAAAAGTTTTCATCCCATTACAAGTTTCATCCATGTATGCATATGGCCGGCCTTATGCCATAAGTAGTACTCAATTTGGCTTTTTGATTTTTGCAGATTTGATGGGCTAGGGTTCTTGAGGAAATTTCAAGGAAAGTCTATAATGTTTGTTGGGGATTCTTTGAGCAGAGACCAGTGGCAGTCTTTAACATGCTTGCTCTACACTGCAGCACCTAATCTGCACTACAACCTAACTAGAGTGGGCATGATCTCCACATTCACCATCATGGTATGTTGTACTTGTCCCCATTTCAACTTGCTCATTGCCTCTTCTTTTCCTTTTTCCTAATCATGTTTTCATGAAGTACCACTAACAAGAGAGAGGTGGTTGGAAATGGGCCAACTATCACAAACACGACTCCGAACGTACTTGTGTAAAAAACGCCGTGTTAGAGCATCTCTAGCGGTTCTAATAACTTTACCGGACATTGCAGGAATATGGAATAAATGTGTTACTTGATCGCAACATGTTTTTGGTGGATATAGTAAGAGAAAGCCAAGGCCGGATACTGAAACTCGACTCCATTGAGGATGGAAAGAATTGGATAGGGATGGACATGCTAATCTTCAACACATGGCATTGGTGGAACTATAGACACGCTCACCAACCGTTAGTGAAAATGACTATATATACTCCATCATTTTTTTATCTTCAAACCAGGGTTTTAAATCGCGGTATCGGGAAATGGAACGGAATCGGTGATACGGTCTTGTATCAACTGATATCGGACTAATTCGGCCAATACGGTATCGAAGGTCTGAAATCGCGCTACGTAATGGCCGACACGATACGTAACGATCTTTATTTAAAACCCTGTCCTCAAACTAACCTTCAAACTTTAATATAATGTGGAAGTGTAATTCCTATAATGTTTGCAGATGGGATTATATTCAAGTAGGAAACCAGGTGTTGAAGGACATGGATCGGATGGTTGCGTTTGAGAGGGCCCTTGGCACATGGGGTGGTTGGGTGGACAACCACATTGATCCATCCAAAACTAGGGTGTTTTTTCAAGGCATTTCTCCAAATCATTACAAGTAAGTCTTTAGTTGTTAATTAACAATCAGTTATATTACACTTACAGAGCTAAAATGTGTGGATAAATTAATTCCTTGATGTTCCGTTTGCATAAAGTAATTCCTCATCTACCTACCCCAAAGTCCCGATTCGTTAGAAAAAATTCTAAAATCAGCCCAATGGACTAACAATAACAAGTGTGTAAATATGTATTAAAAGGTGTAAAAAGCACACAGGAATACGTGTTTTTCTTGTTTTCTTGTGTGCAGCCTGACAATAGAAAGACCGATAATTTTTCTCTATCGAACATTCATTCCTAAACGGGTTGCAGATCTATTACGTGGGCTCAAATCCTTGAAGAGAAACTATTCCACGGTTTGAGTTTGAACAAATTCTATCATACTTGTGCATGTTAGGGTTTATTAACTTGATCATAACCATATACATCCTTCTCATTTACATCTCTTGTGTTCTACCATTCTACCGTACTTGCGCGCCTTGGTGTTACTTAACTTCATAAATCATAATCATATGCATTCCTTGTGTTTTTTATTAGTGGCTCGGATTGGAACGAACCCAAAGCAAACACATGCCAGGGGGAGACGACGCCGGTTCAAGGTTCAACCTATCCCGGGCAGTATCCGCCGGCCGTGGACGTGGTTAAGAGGGCGCTAAGCAAGATTGAAAATCCCGTTACTTTGCTCGATATAACGACCCTGTCGCTACTGCGGAAAGACGGGCATCCTTCTATTTATGGGATGGGGGGCGCGAGCGGATTGGATTGCACCCATTGGTGTATTGCTGGAGTTCCTGATGCTTGGAACCAAATACTTTACTATTTGATTGCTATTTCCTGACATTCTGGGAAATTTTGGGAATTCTGGGGAATTCCCAATTTAAATAAATTCCCAAATCATTACAAACTTACAACACAATTCACATTCTGGGAAATTAATTATAATCGATTCGTATACTAATACGGTAGGGTTTGGGATTTGGTGCCACAGCCACAATGGCAAAGCCCACAAGTCTCCTTGTTCTTTCTCCAAAACCATCCGTAACGAATTCCTTATTTGGTTACGCTTTCGCTAAACTAAATAAACTACAGGCTAATGACAATAGACAAGTTGTTTTCACTGATTGATATCTGTGTTGATGTATGTAAGGAGAATGAGCTACATAGAAATCCGTAAAAATTAGCCTATAGACAAGTTGTTTTCGCTAATTGGTATATGTGTTGATGTATGTAAGGAGAATGAGCTACATAGAAATCCGTAAAAATTAGTCTATAGACAAGTTATTTTCACTAATTGGTATCTGTGTTGATGTATGTAAGGAGAATGAGCTACATAGAAGGAGAATGAGCTACATAGAAATCCATAAAAAATAGCCTATAGGCAAGTTGTTTTCGCTAATTGATATTTGTATTGATATATGTAAGGAGAATAAGCTACATAGAAATCCATAAAAGATGGGTTTTAGTCCATTTAATTCAACGGAAACACACACTAGTTTATTTCCAGAAAGAAGTTCATCAAGCCTTTTGTTTTTTTGTCGGCAAAAATGAATTTTATTAAAAATGGGGAAAGGGGAAGGGGATCCAACAAATAGTTGGATAGTACACCACAAGGACAAAGCCCAAAACACCTAAGGGTCTAACAGGGTATACAACAGAAAAACATTAAGCTCAACCCAAACCCAAATTAATCAAATACTGCCCAAACTCCTAAGACCTGGACCGGCCCACCCAAACCATCCCACAAAATCCTAACTACACCGACAGTCACCGCCGTACAAACCACCGGAGCCCAACCTCGCCGTTAAGCCGAGCCGGCCTCTCCCAGATGTATAGACCGACGGTGGGATCCAACCTACGAAAAGTGAAAATTGAGGCAGGCCAGGGCCTGAGGATCAAACCACCACCATAAAGCCTTTTGTTTTCAAGTGAGTTTCCCGTGTCAAGATGGAGTATGAAAGTGACTGCAAATGATCCAAATCAGTTGTGCTTTTTTTTTTGGCAACTTGGGGTTACATGACAAAATCAAATTGGGCCTCACTCGATCTATTGCCTATTTCTAATCTAGAGTTAATTCTGGGCCGGTCTTATTTTTCAATTTCATAGCCCACTAGATCCTTTTTCTATATAGTACAATTCCTAATAGATCATGTGGAGTGTATTTTACATTTTTACCCACGTTTAAAAACAAATGAACCCATATAACCTCCTACACCACCACTACCACCACCACCGCCGCCATCACGTCGCCACCACTACCACAACGCCGCCGCCACCATCACCACCACCACTCCACCATCATCACCACCACCACCATGCCGCCGCCACCACCACCACCACCACCACCACAATTAACAGTGTTAATCCGAGTATTAACACTGTTAATTGGAATGTGAATTTAGACGAAAATTAACATTGTTAATCGTGGCGGATTAACACTGTTAATTGGGATGTAAATTTAGACGAAAATTAACACTGTTAATCGTGGCGGATTAACATTGTTAATTGGGTGTGAATTTAGACAAAAATTAACACTGTTAATTTTTATCACTGTTAATTGTGGTGGTGGAGTGGTGGTGGCGGTAGTGGTGGTGGCGACGGCGACGTGGTGGTGGCGGCGGCGGCTATGGTGGTGGTGGTAGTGGCGGCGTTGTGGTGGTGATGGTGGCGGTGGGGGTGATGGCGGCGACGTGGTGGTGGTGGCGGTAGTGGTGGTGGTAGTGGTGGTGGTGGTGGAGTGGTGGTGGCGGTGTTGTGGTGGTGGTGGCGATGGTGGCGGCATGGTGGTGGCGACGGCGGCGTTGTGGTGGTGGCGGCGAGGTGGTGGTGGCGGTAGTGGTGGTGGCGGTGGAGTGGTGGTGGTGGCGCTGGCATGGTGGTGGTAGTGGTGACGTAGTGGTGGTGGTGGTGTGGTGGTGGTGGCTGGATCGTCTCTTTCAATTCGCCTCTTTTTTGCGAGGGGTATTTTTGTCAACAAAATAATGAAGAGGACCTACTGGACTATGGGCTCTTTGGGTAGGACCTAGTGGGCTATTCTTCACCCAGACAGGACCGGCCAGGAAGTAGCTCTTCTATCTAATGCCTTGGGAGTTTTGCATTACTATTCTCTTGTTTTACATCTCATGCCAAAAAATTATCCAATCGAACTCATGGGAGTAACCTTAATTTAGCATCTCTGATTACACAAGATTATGCACGTAACCATATCCGATAAAACAACCTAGAAGTGGGGTCGAATAGGTTTGAATCCTACGCATTTTTTTTTTTTACCGCATATTGAATATACAAGCGTAAGCTATATGGACCTATGTGTAAAATAAGAGAGAGAAAGTTGAGTAATCGCTTTAAGATCCTAAAGTGAGACCGAGAATTTGATGAGATTCTAAAATAAGATCCAGAACCAGGTGAGATCCTAAAGTGAGACCTTGAACTTGGCATGAGATCCACTAGGGCGTTCACTTTGACATGCTAACCTGAGATCCTGAAAATGGCATGAGATCCTATCGTAAGATTCTGAAAGCTTGTGAACCACACTTTAAACAAAACAAGTTTAGCAATATTATGCATTCATTTTGTCTAAGAAATCATCATAAAAATACATGCGCTTAACAATATCGTTCTACGTCTCTACCTAAATATTAGGTCTACGGATCTACGAAATACTCAAATACATGTCCAAATCACAATTAAGGGTAATGTCAACAAATAATGAAAATCATGAAGTAGAGTATTCTACGTCATAATTTTTTTTGTTCGACCGTTAGGGATGTTTGTGTCAGCTTACGCGCATCTTGATTAATCTCCTCATCGGACTGGTCAAAGATATGCTATCCACGTCGAGACGGATTCACAAGAATTACTTTCTTGTATCCTGACTTCGTCAAAAATCGAATCTTGATCAATTGTGTGGGGAGCAAACCCATCAACCAACTGGACCAACCCTTCGGATTACATACTACTAAGTGGGTCCTACAAGATGAACAATTTGGATTGTAACATTAAACGCACGGTGGAATCCACAACGGCTGTGGTGGCAAACTCACCGTTTTGGTCAACGCGAAAAGAATTTAATCTCCTAGAATATTACTACTAGAATTTAGAGCTATATATCCACCACTTGCCGCTTTGGCACACTTCAATATATATGTAACTGTACCCAACAGACCATTTATCTCTCCCTCTCTGTCCATCTCCTCTATATAAAAACTAAAGAAACAGAGAGAGTGAGAGAGAGAGAGAGAGAGAGAGAGAGAGAGAGAGAGGGGTTTCTGCTACCATTGCTCTGTTTCTTCTCCAAAAACCTCTATCTTTCTCACATTATCCTCGGATGGCTTTCTGGGTTGCTCATTCCATTGTCTTTGTGCTGCTAGTTTTTGTCATCCATCTTTCAGATAAACAAAACTTGAGAGTATTTGCTTGTGATTTCTTCCAAGGGAATTGGGTAGCTCAGGACCCCTCATACCCTCTCTACGATCCCACCACCTGTCCTTTCATTGAGCGAGAGTTCGATTGCCAGAAAAATGGGCGCCCTGATCTATCCTATCTCAGATACAGTTGGCACCCCCATGGCTGCAACCTAGCAAGGTACCCTTCTCTCTCTCTCTCTCTCAAGCTTTTAAATATCGGCCGCTGCCTCCCAGTTTTTTTAGCATCGGATCCGATACCATTACACTTCGAATATAGTAACAGGTAACTTAACAAATTCAGAGCGAGTGGAGTAGAGTGAAGTATAGTACAATTAGTGTCTCCCTTTTACTCTCATGCACATGGGCATGATTGGTTTTCCGTAAGCACTCATCCGGTCATCCCATCCCCAAGTCTCCTATGATAGAATAGATTATGTTTAACAGTTTTTCTCGTGACGCATCATTTGGTACCCGCTAATGTTACCATTACCATTGCGTGTTACGCAATATACTATCGCTATTTAAAACCATGATGGCTTCATGTCAATTTTGGCATTTCCTGATTTTGCGTTAAGGCAGTGGTATTCTAAGGGGCGTTCGGTTAAATAATTAAGCCTGGCTTATTGGTTTATTTTTGGTGGGAAAGCCTAACTTATTGACTTAATTTTTGCGGAAAAGCCATTTACTTATTTGGCTTATTGGCTCATTTTTTACGGAAAAGTCACTTAATTTATTTAGCCGAACGCCCCTGAGCTGTTTCAGTTTTCATTCTGACGCATCATGAATGTGCATTGATTGTAGCAATTTGAGGACCCTTTTCTAAAACCGGGGCATGTGGTGTTACATCCTTTTCACCATAAATTGGATGTTACTGGCAGGGCATCGTCATTCTCACCCATTAAAGAGTACTCTATGCAGCTCTACAGTTACATCGTACATGTATGTATACCCTACTTGAAATTGAGAGAAACTTATTCACGACTCCGACGTAAACAAGTTTTTTACAGCACCAACCAATCGCAACCGTCTAAAAGTGTTCTGGACGGTCCGAATTTTAATGAACTCTTTTCCGGAAAAGTTTTATTCATACCCGGATTGGCTCCGTAAACAATTATTCACAGCTCCGCTTTTAAAAAAAAAATTCTCCGTGAAATTATGTATGTATGGAGGATTTGTCTTGTGGGTTGTTTTGTTTTGTTTAGGTGGGACCCGGAGGATTAAGTTGAATTGAATTGTAGTTGAAATTGAAACTATGATAGCGATTGTTTTGGGGGCCTTTTGTCCTTTTTTTGTGGTTCTCCTAAAGGATCTTTGTGCCAATTTCTTTATTTCAAATCAACTTTTTGTTCTTTTATTTTGGGGGCCTTTTCACACACATTCCATTGTCTTTATTTGAAATCAACCTTTTGTTCTTTTATGTTCATACACCCTTTTCAAAACACATTTTGGAAATTAATTTTTACACTCACTTTTTTCAAGTGCACTCCATTTTTTTGTCTTTATTCATATAAAATTATAGAATTACCCTTCATACATTTCTTCATTCACACATGAAAAGAGTAATCATGTAATTTTACATCACTACAAAAACAAATGAGTGCGTTTGGATAAAAGAGGAGTGTGAAAATCAATTCTCACACATTTTTCTTATTAGAAATGATAAAGGTACACCATCATGTGCAGATCAGTTTTGGGCCCCCAAAAATAATCTGATCCGCTTATTTTGTTTAAAATACTTTATTTAGGGTTCCTGCAAATAATTAGCTAAACCGGATATCGTTAGGGGTATTTGCGGTACATCCAACTTTGCTTCAGAATTCTAGCCTAAATTCTAGAACAAAGTTGGATGCATTGTAAACGCCTCTACCGATATCTGATATAGCTTATTTTTTGCAGGGACTCTTAACAAAATATTTTAAACAAAATGAGCTTCTTGGATCATTTTTTTTCCAAGACCCAAAACGGGCTCAAACTTGTTTGTACGCGAAGTATGTGCTGGTATGTCTGTACCAATAGCATCTCTGTTTTCTTATTCAAAAGTATGAGAATCACAGAAGCAATATTCTCTCATGCGACGACCTCAAACGTTATTTTTCATGCAATGCAAAATGAACACCATTACCATCTCATTTTACAATGGCTCTCATTTTACGATTCGAGCAGTTCTTGTTTTGGTTCTTGTTTTAAACCTTTATGTTAAAGAAATATAGTCCTACATTGCTCATGAGTGAAAACGGTGATCACTTAATAACACGAGAAACCTCTCCACTCATTGTCGATTGATTTTGAGATGGATATAAAGTTTTCACGCTCCTATATAAATCATTAATCATGTATAGTCTTGTTGACAATTTTTTTTTTCTCTCTCTCCCTTTTTGGGGTAGGTTTGATGGTGGAGACTTCTTGAAGAGATTTAAAGGGAAAACCATAATGTTTGTAGGAGATTCTCTAAGCAGAAACCAGTGGCAATCACTAACTTGCTTGCTCTCTGCTGCAGTGCCCAGTGCCAAATACACTGTAGAGAGACTAGATGATGTCTCTACGTTCACATTCTCGGTATGCCCTCTACCCATTAAACTCCTACTTTTCCTTGCTCGGTGAACTCCTTTTTTTCATTTTTTTCACAACCAGACGTTCAGGCCAGCTTGCGCGTATTTAGACTAATTTTTGAGGCCTCGAATTTAACGACCGGGTAAACCTTCTAGTAGCCCTAAGGTTTGAAACGTTTGACTTCCGTGAAATTCGAACATGCAGCTACGTCTCTTTCTCTTCGGATAAAGAAAACGTCCTATGATTAACAACGTTGTCCAACAGGGTTTAAGGTTACAAGGCAAGAAGGAGAAAAAACAAAGCTGCTGATTTTGCCACTTCCTTTTTTGTTAACGCTACTCTCATGCAAGTGTATTTTTTATACAAAAATACACTTGCAGGGGAGTGACGTTAACAAAAAAGGGAGTGACAAAATCATTTCCCCAAAACAAACAACTAAATTAAAACATCATCAGATAGAACCGAGTACAAATATCATGAATCATTCTCCTAAATAATAACTTCTTTCACGATGAGTGAAAGAGATGCAAATCACAATCATTAAACTGCTTGAAGAATAAAGTAAATGATTAAGAATTAGGTAAATTTTGGTGATTTATTTTATCATTCGTTCTTCAAAAAGTTAATTACTTTTACAGATAAAAAGTTTCTTTTCCTAATGCAAAACTGTCCCAAAAAAAATGTGCAAAATAAGAATTGAAATTGAAATCAGTCCCCGCCTAGTACGCAAAAAAGTGAGACCCAGAAGATTATTAGTGGGTAGGGGTAGGTCTAGAAAGCTAAGCTTCGTTTACCCACTCTCAGGCCCCGTTCCGCTAAGTTTTTTATTTTTTAAATACTTATTTTTTGTTTTATAAGATAGGTCATTCTCTTATAAGGAGTTCATCACCTTAATTCAAAAAATAAATATTTATTTAAGAAATAATTCAAATAAATACTTATTTCCTTTAGCGGAACGAAGCCAGACCTTGTTCGTTTTGGAGTTTTGAATTTTGGATTTTAATCATTATCCTATTTCTCTCCAATCATTATCTTTATTTTTCTCTCTATCTCTCTCCATCATTACCCATATTTTCAATCATTACTCTATTTCTCTCTACTGCTCTATACTCATTATCTACAAATCTAAAATCTCAAAACGAACGGGGTCTATCGATTTACAAATAATGGTTGGTAGTCATATCATATACTAAAATACTCCTACTAGAAGAAAAAGGAAAATAGTACTAGTAGTAAGATTTTGGACAAAGTAGAAGGGACCATGCCATGCCTAATAATCCACTCTTTGTCACGTGAAGCTGAGATCTGAGTGGTGGCCGGTGGGCCTAACTAATGATCTACTGGAGTAAGTACTGCCCGACGGCCAATTATTGGGTACTCTCGAAGTACAATGCGACCACGTTGTCATGTGGTACTCTCCTCAAATAAAATGCCGTTACCACACTTTGTGGATCACTCTTTATCTCTCAATCACCCTAATGTTTTCACCGGAAAATTCGTCGCTGCGTAAATGAATGAGAATACCGTGTAAGCAACTCCACGTGATATTCGAAATCGCGAAATAGTAGTAATTACTCAAGTGTGACTGACAGGCCATTCATGTTACGGTGCACTCCAAAAAAAGGTTTTAACCAACCAGCTGGGGTTGCTCTTTCTGCATTTTCTGGAAAAGTGCTTTCGGGTACGACTTCTTTGCTTGAAATTTTGTCCAGTACCACCGACCCACGTAGATTACTGATCATTAACTTGTCAAAATAACGAAAATAATATAATTGGCTTTGTTTGGTTACCCGTTTAGTTTTTGTTTTTGTTTTGTTTTCAATCATTACTCTATTTCTTTTTTCAATCATTACCCTATTTTTTCAATTATTACTTTCTCATCTCTCTCCAATCATTACCCCTATCTTCAATCATTACTCTATTTCTCTCTCCACCCACTACCAAAACTAAACTAAACTAAACTCTCAACCAAACACAACGATTGACACTCTAAAAATTGATGGAGGCATTTCAAAAATAGTGTAATTTCAATTTTTGGAGTGTTTGCATCAATTTTTAAGAGTGCCAATATCATTTTTCAATAAGGAAAACCAGATGACCCAATTCCAAAATTAAGTTGCCAGTAATTGTTTGCATGTTTTTTTACATTCATAGAATCATAGTGGTATGGGAGTATGATGCTCCCATTAATATGGACCCTTAGATTAAAAAGTAGGTAAATTACAGTCCTTAGATCAAAACTACTCACAAAAAGTAGGGTGAATTTGCTAAAAACGAGATGGTTTTAAGAAGTTTTGACACACACACAAAAAAACCGCATTACTCACTATAGAAATAGGTTTTATATACCATTCTTTAAGACAACCTTTACTGTGTTATATGGCTACTCTTCCTAAAAAACACTTACTATATTTGTTAACTACACTTACCACGTTGCTGACAACACTTACCATAGAATAAGGGGAAAATGATCTAGGAGCATCATGCTCCCAAACCACTCGGGAGCATCATAGCCGGAGAGCTCTGAGCTTATTCGAGTCATAAGGCAAAAATAACTTTCCTTTTCCTGATCTCCTTTGTAGACCTTTTTGACATGGTATTTTTCTTTAGGCATTTGGCCTAACAGTAGAAATCTGAAGCTTCCAAAAGTACAGGATTTCGTTGTTGCTTTACTTCTTCGTTGTTGGGGTGCTCTCCAACTGATTGAAACTGCTTAACTACTTGAATAGTAATTCAGTTTGTGGACCTAAACTTGGATGGGTTTGGGACCATGCCCAAAAGGCTACCCTAAACAGGATAGGATACTCTTGTGTTTCGCTATCACGGCACCTAAAAAAAATAAGAATCCTCTGCTCAGTCGAACTGCAAACAAACCGAACTATTCGCTAGCGGTTCGGAACTCGGCTCAGCTTGGTTCGGTTTGTTTAAAACAACCTGAGTTCAAACAGAATTTTGCTCGCATGAAGGCTAGACTCATAGAGAGTTTTGTACTCAAACCGAGCTCGAATATTTTGGCTCAATTCCAGCTCTAGTGATGCCATAGAGAACTAAAGAATTTCTCATTACCTGAAGAAATCATGTCATTTTGCAGGATTTCGGAGTTAAAGTGATGCTTGATCGCAATGTGTTTTTAGTAGATGTCGTGATGGAAAAAATTGGTAGGGTCCTGAAACTGGACTCGATTCAGAGTGGCAAGCATTGGAAATGCATTGACATGCTCATCTTCAATACATGGCATTGGTGGAACCGTAGAGGACCTTCACAACCGTTAGTCCAACTCCGAATTCCGCATCAAATTTCCCTTCGAAATTTTAACGTACTTATATTTCCCCTTCATCCTAAAATATTTTGTCGGTCCACAAAACGAAAACTTAAAAAATATTGAAATTTAAAAAAAAAAATCAACAAATTACCAGATACCAATGAGTTCTTTTAATTTTTGAAAAAAAAAATTGAGTTTTTTCTTAGAAAAAATATACTATTTTTAAGTCATGGTTTTACGAACCGGACAAACATTTTGGGATGGTGGTAGAATTTTTTTATTTTTTTATCTTTACAGTTTTTCCAATATATAGCAATTAGTGAATCTTTGCACTGCAGATGGGATTACATACAAGTAGGAAATCAAACCTACAAAGACATGGATCGAATGGCTGCTTTTCAGAAGGCACTCACTACATGGGCCGGTTGGGTGGACTCAAATATTGACCCGGCCCGAACCATGGTTTTCTTCCAAGGGATTTCTCCATCTCATTACAAGTAATTGTTCTTCATTTATATTCCATTTTTTCTATCATCAATCCATATCCAACTATTTGTGGTGCAATTTAAATAAAAAGAAGGCAAGAAGTGTTCATATCAGTCGTCGCATATCATATTGGATACTGCTTAACGGGGGTTTTTAGTTACTAACCTCTCGTAACGATATCCACCTACGTATTAGCCTATACACATTCATATCACTGCTCCGTATCGCGGTACTACAATTTAGAACATATCAGCGGTATTCATAACCATGCATATACATATACTAAACAAATTTCTCTTAGTGTTCCTAACCACATATATGAACAGTGGCACAAATTGGAACGAACCACAGAAGAAGAGCTGCCTGGGCCAGCAGCAACCCTTGCTGGGCTCAACATATCCAGGAGGCCTGCCGCCGGCTGTGTCTGTGCTGAAGGGAGTGTTGAGCAAGATCAAGAAGCCCGTCACTTTGCTCGATATAACGAACCTCTCGCTACTGCGAAAAGACGGGCATCCGTCCATATACGGGCTCGGGGGCCGTACGGGCATGGATTGCAGCCATTGGTGTCTTTCCGGAGTTCCTGATACTTGGAATCAGATTCTATACAACATTGTCCTAAATCATTAAGCAATTCACTGGGTAATCGTATAGAAGAAATAGCTTTAGCAATTCTTTTCCAAACAGTGGAATTTTTGGTGGGTGTCATTCGTTGAATAAGTTTTTTTTTTGTTTATTTCATTTGGTTTTATTCGTACCTGGGTTACTTGATTAAGTGGCATTTTCAATAGAGTTCGACTGGAATATTTGTTTAATTTGTTTCGGTTGCTATTGTCCCATAGATATTTTCAAAGGTACATCAATGAGTATTAAGGCCAAATATACTACAACCATACGTATTTACACAAAGCACCACTAGCGTGCGTGGACTCCTCGCACCAACCTATGTTTTTGCGCGATGTATTTCTGTACCTGGGGGTACGTAGGGTTTTCCGTACTATGGCTTGGGGCTGAGGGGTGACCAAATTCGATGCAGGTTTCAACCTCACTAAAAAGATTTTTACCCTACTTTTCTTGCCAACTCTACTAAATTAAGCAATATGAAAACTTAAGCACCTTTTAAAGTTCAATTAACGAATTGCCAATTTGATTCAGAGATGGGTGCTCAAAATAAGGACGACATTGAACCCCAGATGCCTCTACAAACTAAAGCAACAAACATCAACAACAGGCTTCTAACCATCGCATGGAATCCAAAACACGAAAGAAGAAGAAGAACCCTGTACGACCAAAACATAGAAAAGTTCTGAACCCCCGGGAAAACGATGTATTGTACTTCTCCCGATTGAGTTTGCATTGAATCTATGTCTGCTTCTGTATCCTTTTGTCCCTTATGGGTAAATCAATGGGCTTCTGGGCCTCATGCGGATGGTTTGGGCCGGTGTAAACCTTGAGATGGTTGAATAGGGACCTGCCGAGCTGCAGAACAAGCAATTTCGAAGAAGAGTAATGCAAGAATCAGTAAGATTTGGATACAAGCATGAAAAAAGTAACAGGTGTGTAGACAAAACATGCATCTGCATATACACATGGACTGTTATGCGGACTCGAGTACAGCTGTCGGTGCGAATCTAGAGATCGGAGTCATCGGACCCATCAAACCTCTAATTCAAGGGTCTGTAGACTTGGCCGGAAACAGCAAATGTACTTTTTATGGCATTGTTATGTACACTTATACAAAGACGTGTCTGATGGTTAGTATCAGCCTATCAGAGACATATCCCGCACCCTTATTCTCGTAGCAACCTTTCCCACATGGGTATTTGATTTGTTTTGAAAATCACACATAACATGGCAATTGCAAGTAGGCTAAGTATCATGTGTCATGAGGTCAAGTAGACCACAGATAAATAAGATTGTCGACTGAACAGATTAAATCCACCCTAATTCTATTAGTCCTCCATTTAGCAATACCCTTGTTGACAAGAAGGAAATCTGGGCAGAATTACAAACTTAAAACTCACCCTCCCTTTAGGAAGCATGCCACGGACAGCATGTTCAACTATTCTTTCAGGAATTCTCTTTTGGAGCTGATCAAAAGTTTCAACTGTCATGCCTCCTGGTCTTCCTGAGTGCCTCCTATAGAGCTTTTGGGTCCTCTTTTTTCCTGATACTGCAACTTTTTCTGCATTCACCTTTTTGAGTTCAAGCAAACACCACAATTTTTCAGGATTTTGTGCAAGGCAGAAGCATGTTATGACCATTATTGCAGACATCAACTATTGTAAAGTGCGAACGTTAGAACTTAGATATCTTCAATGGAAATGCACAGTTACAATTTGCTACCAGAAGCCCTGGGCCAAGACAATTACAAGCATGCACATATGGAGCGGAAAAAGTAATTAAGTACAATAAAAAGAAACTATTCAGGTTCTCCCAAGAAAACATACCCTACCTAAGAAGTGCGGAGCACGGACATGGACACAGCATTTCTTCCAAAAGTAGGTCATGGACAAGTTGGGGGCACGTAGAATATGAGACATATTTTTACAATGGATGCATCTTATGAGTTAGTACAAAAGTCGAAACTCCAATCTCTATTAATCATACGAAGATGCAAATCAAAAGTCATACATGAACTACACATCTATCAAAGTTTTCACTCTGTGCAGAGTTTCAAAAGTTGCATTGTAACGTCCTAATGTGTCCTTAGCATGTCCAAACTCCCAAGAGTGTTAACGTGTCCGAGTGGAAAAAAAAAAGGATACATACTTAGGCATGTTCGACATGTGTCCAAAGAGTATCATGTCATGCATATGCCCAACATGTGTCGGACACGGAGAAGTGAGACAGTTAGGCATGTTCGTGCTTCTTAGTACCACAGTACCAAGAGTAGAGAAGAGGAGAATATACACGTAGTTGCCGATAAATATCGTTCCATTATCATCATTATCATAACTTGTCCGCCAAAAAAAAATACTAATACAATATCCAAGTCAAAGACATCGAAGTCCTCCCAAAATACTTTTGTGTCAAGGAAGTCAAACAAGGGCCAAAATTTCTGACAACCTGCTCAATGAGCGTTTAAAGACACCTCAAACTATTAAACCATATGTCAAGAAAAAAAATTGTGTAATGAAAACTTTTTGGGTGTTGGTACTCACCACAATGACAAAGGCACCCATGTCACAACTAGGAGTGAAGGTTGCCAGATCTTTCCCACGGATATAAATAGCTATGGTTGATGCTAGTCTTCCAAGAATTTTATCAGTAGCATCAACAATATACCACGGTTTAGAAGTGTTCACAAAATCTGCAGCTTTAGGGTACCATGTCTTGTTCCAAAAATCCTGCAAAAAGGAATCAAGAGAGCGAGAGAGAGCACCTCCTTAGACAGATCCCACTTTTTAAAAAAAAGATGTGACAATGACAAAACTTCTTAATAAGGTAAGGTCTTTACTGTAAATGTTTGTATTACATATCCCAAATACCCAATTAAAACTGAGTCTTGAAGTCAATGTTTCTAAGAAAACATCCATTACAACCTCTCAAATTATCGTTCTTCATCTTCCAAAGCTACTGCCAATGGAAATTTCACACAATATTTTACGACAGTTCAAATATTTGGAATCTCTAAGTCTGAACATAGAGCTTGGCAGAACCAAAGGGACTGGGATAACATTAGCCAAAAGAAATCAATTACATCTTATTAACTACTTCAAGGAAGTAAGCTTCAGCACAAGCTCTACGCTTGATCATTTTTTCTTTGAACTGGATGCTTGATCCTTAGACAAGCCAGGATCAAATGACCCTCAGCATCACGCATTTGACTTACATCCATATACTGATCATTGGCAATAGACATAATAAGAATTTTTTGCAAGTAAATCAATGACTATAGTACGGAATAAAAAACATGACTTGAAAGAATATCGTAAAGTAATCCAGCAAGCTGTCATGAATAAGCTCGCTAACATGATTGTTCAAATATTAGCACCCCGAGCTTCTTCTTTTTTTAAATGAAAGAGAGAAAAACGTGGGGAAGTGTGTGTTTGTGTGTGTGTGTGTGAGAGTGAGAGAGAGAGAGAGAGAGAGAGAGAGACTTAAGAAAAATTATTCTATGCCCACCAGGGGTCTCGTCACATGGTACTCCAAATTCATTTTCTAAATTCATCGAACATGGGACAGAAAAAATATTAAACTATATTTTTTACCACTAGCGTTGTGCCCGTTTGATACACGATGCCACTGGGCACTGTCACGTGGTATTCCAAATTCATCTTTCAATGCATAGGATGAGATCAATGCTATCGTGCATCGAACACGGGATCGGATAAAATATTAAATTATTTTTATCAACTAGCGTTTTTGCCCGTTCGATACACGGGACTGAAAATAAACCAATGGAAATTTTTTTATCCTGTGAATTGAACGGGCACAAACGCTAGTTACATACTAAGCATGTGAATGATACACCCTTTTTCTTTATTTCAAAAAAAGTTACAAAAGCCCCAAAATCTACATCAACCATTAATATTCATTTGATTTTCGTACTTAACTTTGTATTTGAGCTTACAGTAATGTTAATCAAATTAGATAAACTTACTTAAATTTGTCCCTCCAATACTTGATTCAGCCTAAAGTTGTCAACTACTGGTGAATCATTTTTTAGTTGCACTCAATGTGCAAAATTATGTACATAAACATTTTATTTATCCAATCCCATCTCCAATATTAAGGCTCCATTTGGATAGATGTGGAAATCAAATCTAGTGGTTTGCATTGGATTTCAACAAAAAAATGCTAATAAGATATTTAACTATAGGGGGCCCATTAAACCTAGGTAGATAATGGATTTAGGTAAAAGATCTGGCATCATATTAGAATCCTCATATGTAATCCTACAATGAAGGATTTTCCATTGTCATTTTTTGTTGGGTATGCAAAATAGAGATGAGATATGATACTCGACATATACGCCAGGAAGTGTTTCCCTCACCAACACAGTCATTTGTAGGGATCCCACCGCAGACATGCCAGAGCCGATATTGGGACCGAAACTAAAGTCCCACTGCGTGGCGCCAAGCGGCTATAAGGACTTGGACCCAAGCATCAAACGAGGAACTCCAAGCACTTAACCAACCACTTGGTGGTAAATTGTCATCTCGAAGATCATGATAAATAAAGCTCCAAAATCTAAACTTGAGCCACCTCGAATAGTAATCCAAACCCTTGATTTCCTGAAATCCACATCTACCCAAACGGACCCTAAAGCTTTTCAGTACAATACCAAGGTTCCAGCATTTTCTTGGCAACCAAACGGACCATAAAAGGACACCATACCAAATTACTAACTATCTCACTTCCGCAATTCCTTCCCCTAATTTCCAACACTTCTCACCAAACATAAGCTCATAGAATATACAACCAAATTATACTACTATCATTCTTAATTACAAATTTTAGAGAAGAGAGAGGGAGAGAGAGTATTACAATGCCTTTGAGTTGAGATTCGTCAAACATCCAACGCTGGTTTGAGGGAACGTAAACGGGTTGTTTCTCTTGGCAACGAATCTGGAACGTTCGGTTGAGGGGTGTAGTTGGAACCGACGGCTTGGATGATGATGACGCGAGAGGGAACCCAAGAAACGGGGTCGTTTTCGGAGGGATGCTGTAGGGTTTGGGCGTCAACAAACCCGACGATGAATTGCACGCCATCGCCATTTCCTTCTCTCTCTCTCTCTCTCTCTCTCTCTCTCTCTCTCTCTCTCTCTGTGCTCTGTGTTTCAGTCTGTCGAACTGGATAAGAGTGGTGATGTTGCATAAAATGGAAGGGGCAAAATGTTAGGCTCTGGTTGAACCCATGGAAAATGGGAGAAAATAAAGGAAAATAAAAAAAGTTCCTTAAGGTTGTTTGGTTCGTATTTAAAAGAAAAAGAAAATAGGAAGGAAAATAAAGTTTTGGAGAGGGAAATGGGAGAGAAAACCCCCCCCCCCCCCCCCCCCCCCCCCCAGTTATAAGGAAATGACAATTAAAAAATTCTTTTTCTTTCAATTTCCCTCTTGAAGCCAAACAAGAGAAATTAACTTTTCTCACAGTTTTTTGTCATTTTCTTTCTTCCACCAAACAAGAGAAAAGAATCCACTTTTTTCACATTTTCTCTTTCTTGTTTTTCCTTTTTTTTTTTTCTTTCCACAAGTTTCAAACAAAGCGTTAGAATTGGTATCGTTATTTGCTATAATTGTGGGGACATATTCGATATAATATTGGCCTTAAAGTTTTTTCAAATTCTAGGACCAACTCTAATTGTATCATATAACCAAAATCCGCGTAGACTCATGATCAACGGTGGATATCGTGTCATGTCATTTCGTATTTGTATCAAAATTTCTTTAATAATAACCCAATCAATTTAATTTTTCGTGTTATCGTGTTGTGTCCACGACTCCAGCTTTACAATAAATTTCGGGGTTAATTACTTGTTGCCCCCTTTATCTATAGACATTTTTTACTTTACCCCTCCTACTATAGAACGCTACAACCTACCCCCTTTATCTTCCAATTCCTAACACATAAGGCCTGCCGTTAGTCTGGGATCCAAAAAATCGTTAAAGGGGCATGTGTTGTCACATGATCTGTAAAAAGAAAAAAAATTAATAAATACACATGATCATTTTCAATCCGAGCAAAAAAAGTAAGTGCTCTAATTTTCAATTCGTTTGAATCGGTGCGAAAATCTTATTTCTCTGATCATTTTATCCTAAAGGATCATAATTAAATTTTGACTCTAGGGCTCTCGTTAGTTAGCCCTAAGAGATATTTGGTTCTACTACTTTCTTATGACTAATTAACGAGAGCTCTAGAGTCAAAAATTAATTATGACTCTTTAGAATAAAAATGATCATAGAAATAAGATCTTTATACCAGTTCAAACATATTGAAAATTGGAGCACTTAATTTTTCATAGGCAGTTTATATATTAAAAAATATGGTTAAAAAATTAATTGCTCCAATTTTTAATTTATTTGAACCGGTGCGAAGATCTTATTTCTACGATCATTTTATTCTAAAGACTCATAATTAATTTTTGACTCTAGAGCTCTCGTTAATTAGTCATAAGAAAGTAGTAAAACTAAATATCTCTTAGGGTTAACTAACGAGAGCCCTATAGCCAAAAATTAATTATGATCCTTTAGGATAAAATGATCAGAGAAATAAGATCTTCGCACCGATTCAAACGGATTGAAAATTAGAGCATTTAATTTTTTTGCTCAAATTGAAAATGATCATGTGTATTTTTTATTAAATTTTTTATTTTTTACAGATCATGTGACATGCACATGCCCCTTTGATGATTTTTGGATCCTAGACTAACCGCAGGCCTTATGTGTTAGGAATTGAAAGATAAAAATGGTAGGTTGTAGCGTTCTATTGTAGAAGGGGGTAAAGTGAAAAATATGTATAAATAAAGGGGGCAACCAGTAATTAACCCTAAATTTCGAGTGCCTCAAAAGTCAGCATTTTCCTAAAGATAAAAATTTGGGAGCGACTATTCGCAACCCTGTTTTTTCTCCCATAGCCCCTTACTCCATACAGTCCTTTAAAAACAGGAAATTTTCTCCAGGGAGCCCAATAAATGTCCCTGATCTTCCAAATATACCCTTTCTCTAAAAAATTACACTTTAAACCCAATCCCCCTTCAAAACCCTAAACTCCCCACCCCTGGTCCCCCCACCCCATTTACGTCGGCAGACCACTCCCACGCCATTTCCGCCTCCCACCTCCTCCACCTCCATAGCCAGCACCGCAGCACCGCCTCTCCTGCCGCCGCACCACCGCCACATCAGGTGTCGCTCTCTCTCTCTCTCTCTCTCTCTCTCTCTGTTCACCGCCGCACCACCGCCGCACCACCACCTCAGGTGTCGTTCTCTCTCTCTGACTCTGTTCTTCTTCTTCTTCTCTCTCTCTCTCTGGTCTTGTTTTGCTAGTTTATTAGGAAATGGAATATAAGTGGTTATAGGACACACACACGCAAGATGAATTGGGCTTGGGATAGAACTCTACTTGTTTCTTTGAATTGGGTGTTTAAAACTTGTTTTGATGCATGAATTAGGTGTTCTTGAAGTAGCTCTTCTATATCTATGAGGTTGAGCATGATTAGTGAGGTTTGATGTGAGTTAGAAGTAGTTTGGACGGGTTTAAGAGTTTAAAATCGCAGGAAGAACAGGAGATGAAATTTCTGGAAAATCTGCAGGGTTGATAAACCTTTTGTCTGACCTATTTTTGGGGAATTTTTTTGAGGCAGTTCCTGAACTCCAAAAATTACGAGATTTTTATTGAGAGTTCCTCTATGAGTCTTTTATCTATGGTAAAAATTTCGGGATCAGATTTGAAGTATTAAATTCTGTAGAAATTCGTAACCTAGAAGCACACAATTTCGGACTGTGCTGACTGCACAGACACGTGTTGGGGAAACGGCCATAATTTTTAGCTCGTGCAATGAAATTGCGATCCGATTTCTGATTTTGAAACTAGACTCATAGACCTAAAAAAATGCATGAAGATTGTGTCTTAGTTATTCCTGTGCAAAGTCAGATTTTAAGTTGAAATTAGAGCTGCATGATATGTTCTCTCAAGGTTAGCTATGTAACTTCATAATTTTACCCTAGGACCTTATGTGCATTAAAAATAGGCTTGTTTGACATCCTCTAATCATGTTTTGTTGCTTAATTGTCTTAGGAGATTCGGGTGACACGTGGATACAAGGTGAGTGATTAATACCCAAAACACATGGTTTGTTATAAGCTTTTCGCTTCAATGATGAGAGTCCTAACTTAGCCCACTGGTTCTACATCTCAGTTCATAGTCTGCGTTTTGATTGTTCATATCTCATCTTGCGTGTTACCATGGAGCATGAGTGTTGTATTGCATTGTTGATGAACCTGAGTATGTCTGTATGAATGTTCAAGGACTTTTCATTTACCCTTGTATTCAAATGTTGTCATCTCGTGAGCTAATTAAAGGTTCTTGCACTCTGGAATCAAGTATGAATATCTTGTTAACTTTCAAGGATAGTTATTCCTCACTGATTCCGGGTGAACTTTAATGATTCTTTTCTTTTCTGATGCTTATTGTCCTGTTTCTTTCAAATCCCTATCATAGGGTAGCATTTTTTTCTCAGTTGAGGGCCAGGACTTTCTTAAGAACTTATATTGAATAATGTAACAAGGAAATGAAGTTCCGACACCAAGTGATGGAGAAAAATGGCGTTGAGTCGTGTTTAAGGAATTGAGGTGCCATTTCATAAGCCCTTACGTTCTCCTCCTTCTAGGTACATTATGACACTAAGTAGTGAAACCTGCAGCTGGAACAACTGTGAGAACTCTTGGAATGCTCGTGTTTTCTCAGTAGTAGTGAATTCTACACGCCTTCTCTGTACCCTTTTTAGATTTATGTTGCCCAAGTGTGTTTTTGTTTTTACTTTTGGTCTTTTGAATTTGAATGCATTGAAGCCGTTTCGATCTATTGGTCATTTGGTTGATTGTGCTTTTGTTTCAGTTGCGATTCGATGCTATAGTATAGCTTTAGAACGCGGCAGATTAACTACCTATCCTAACATTGGGTTATACAGTTCTGATGCTGAATCAGCTATTCCATATACTAAGATGAAGATCCAATTTCTTTTTTGGGTAATTTGCATGGTGTATATTTATCTATATGTAAAAAATGTTATGCATGAAAAGACATTGTATGAACTGCTGAGTCCATATGTCTGCCGTTTTCTTTTCTGGCTACTTTATTTTTCCTTATACATTTTCTTGTGGACTGTGGATCATTATATACTAGTCTATAGTTTCCCTTTCGGTTCTGGCTTCCATTGTTTTCTGAATGGTTGCATACTTGTGTTGCTCTATATTGATATGATCTTGATTGACTTTTCTGCATCTGTAACCTCATTTATTCTCCAGGGACTTGTGAAAAATGAGTGAGCTTCCAATTCAGAATGTTTCCACTGCCTTGGCTTTGTCAAAGGTGCCAAACAACGAAGGATCAGCTATTGCTGGGCCAGATTCAAAGCCAAAGAAGAAGATCTGCTGCGCATGCCCTGACACTAAGAAACTGAGAGACGAATATGTTGTGGAGCATGGTGAAGATGCTTGTTCGAAATGGATTGAGGCCCATCTAAGGTGTCTTCGTGTTGAAGGTTTCAAAGTTTGAGATTTTGTGAACATGGCAACTCAACTCAACGGAAGATCATACAATTTTGTAACAGAACCTGTTTATCTAAGAACTGTTTAGGGTCTGTGTTATGTCTTTTAGGTTTTAGGAAATCAAGAAGTGCAGCTTCTCTTAACATTCGTATGAAAACTTGTATGTTCTCTTAGATCGGCTTCTAAGAAAATTTTGGGGTGATTAACTCCTCTTACAGAATCATAGCACACATCAATGAGTTACAATAAGATTCCTTCAATACTTTTTAAGGTAACAACTGTTCTTGTATTAGTTGTGTTTCTATATCCTTTGGCATATCTTCTTTGCCTCCCCTTCTTTGCCATTCTCCTTCACATTACCTTATTTGTCCTTTACCTTGTTGATAAACGGTCTATACTTAATCGCATCTGGATATAGCACAAACTCTCGCTTCATTGTACAAAGTGCTTGCTCGTATAAAGATATAGTTGGTGAGTACACCAGTGAATCCCAAGCATGCTTAAACAAAGCCCAAGTCGTCTCATCAAACATCTTCCTACATTTGGCATATACATTTTGCCAGTTGGGAACACTTTTGTAATGGCATTCACTAGGGCTAACTCCCTGTCTGTCACAATAATACTGGGAAGTGTATCAGGATCCATCATACTCTTCAAATTCTCCACTGGACCTATGTGGCTGTCGTGCGCACTCACATTCTCTGTTGTAAACTCCTGTGCTATGGTCACTGGACCTATGTGGCTGCCGTGCGTTGAAGTATCATCCTGAAGAAAGTATCAAAAATTCAAAAGTCCATTAAAACAAGTTTCGGCCTCTCTGGATCTGTTTCGGTAAGTGAATGTCGAAAATACATAGAATTCGGTATATAACTGTTGAACATAAATATCACTTTCAGTAACAACATGTCGAAATTATGTACAAAATTTGATAACCAACTACCGAACTATGTATAAGAAAATCATACATAACATTTCGGTAAATAGCTATTGAAAATAATATTATATTTCGGTAACTACACGTTGAAAATATGTTCACACTTCGGTAAACAACTGCCGAACCACTATATACAAAAATATATATATATTTCGGTAAATAGCTATTGAAACAATAATTATATTTCGGTAACTACACGTCGAAAATATGTTCAAACTTCGGTAAACAACTGTCGAATTAGATATAGGGAAAATCATACATACATTTCGGTAAATAGCTGTTGAAAACAAGATTATATTTCGGTAACTACGAGTCGAAAATATTTTCAAATTTCGGTAAATAACTGCCGAACCACTATTTTCGGTAAATAGCTGTTGAAACAATAATTATATTTCGGTAACTACACGTCGAAAATATGTTCAAACTTCAGTAAACAACTGCCGAACCACTATATACAAAAATCATATATACATTTCGGTAAATAGCTGTTGAAACAATAATTATATTTCGGTAACTACACGTCGAAAATATGTTCAAATTTTGGTAAACAATTGTCGAACTATCTATATATAGGGAAAATCATACATACATTTCAGTAAATAGCTGTTGAAAACAAGATTATATTTCGGTAATTGGATACTGAAAATGTATCTAAATTTCGGTAACTAACTGTCGAGTATGGTAATATTTTACAGTGGTTAGCTACCGAAATTACAGTGGTTATTCTGTTCGAACCAGAAACATCGAAAACCCTCGAAAAACTGGGTTTTGTAAACCCAGATGCCACAACAACAAAGCAGAGGCCATTGTAAACGAAAAAACATACAATGTTCATCAAAGTATCTTTCTTCTCCTCTACCATCATATGGTTTCCAATAGAATTTGATTCAATTTCAAAATCCAAACCTACAAGTGGGTCAAAAAATGGATCAATGGAAGGACTTGACCTTTCAATGATACAATATTTGGCCCTTGCTCCTCCTCCATTGGAAAATTTGAGAGAGAGAAGAAAATAAAATGATGATTTCGAGAGAGGAGAAGAGAAGAAGATGAACAGTAGACAGCCAAGAACAGGTCTGTGATTTTTTTTCTTTTACAAAACGTGAATGATGATTTTGAGGGGGAAGGGGGAAGTGGATAATTTAAGGGTTTAAGTCAGGGGGAAGTGGATAATTTAGGGGTTTTGGTCATAAGGGCATATAGGTCATTTCACGTATAAGTATAAGGGTAAGTAGGTCACTTTGCATTAGGGGGTCATGTTGTAATTAGTTGGCAATTTTTAAAGGGCTAAGGGAGAAAAAACGAGGCTGCGAATAGTCGCTCCCTAAAAATATAGCACTAGTATGTAGAGAATGTATTACAAAAATGATACTCATATAATACCAAATACAATTTCTCACATCCATCTATGTGGGCTCCACATATATTATTATGTATGAGTCTCGTATGTATATGAGAGGTTATATAAATTATTATATTTGAATCGTTGTATGAATAGCATTGTTGAATGTATTATTCGCACGCTACTACTGCGTCCCTCCCTCCTCCTCCAAAAAAGAGTAGAATTTCCGAACTTAAAAAATGGCGTCTTTGTTAACTCTCATCACGATCCCCTCCTCCACAACCCCAAACCCTAGAAAAACATTCCCCAAACCTCAACACTCGACAATCCTCTCATCAATTCACAAATCCCAAACCCTCTCACTCACCCACTTCCCAAAAAACCCCATAACAAAAACAACTCCTCCTTCTCCTCCTCACAAAATGCTAGTACCAGTAACCAGAGCTCAAGCCACCCCCGCAAGCACGCCCTCCGCCGTCGTCGGCCTGGGGCTCCGGCTCGTGGAGTCGTCGTTCCTCGTCTCTCCGCCCACGTGGCAGTCCGCCGTTGTGAGCAACCTCGTCATTTTCTTTCTGGGTTACCCGCTCCTCGTACTGGGGTTGTCTCTTCCAGGCATCGGAGCCGCATTCTTGCTCGGCACCCTCACGTGGCGCGCTTTCGGGCACACCGGGTTTCTTCTCGTCGCCACCTACTTCCTCATTGTAAGATTAGATTTTTGTGATTTCGTGTTTATTAACTTATGTGGACGTGTGCTGTAATTTCGTTGTCAAGCTTCACTACTGTGTTTCAGTATTGGGATGCATCAACGGCGATAAATTGAACTGAAACTGCATTTAGGTGTAGTGAGGTTTTGGATTCAATTCCTAAGGAGAGTAGGGTAATGCCATCTGTCTTGGGTTGGGTTGAGTTCAAGAAGTGTAAATTCTTATAAAGTGCAAGCTGGTGTAAGCCACACCTATATTGAATATGGTTCACTTTCCGGGTAGATTTTGAGGATTTCTTGTAGGAATGTAGCCTTGGTAATTTTGGTTCTGGTAACCTCTTTGTTACATGGATTCGGATGCGGGTGCAAGTCCAAGCGGTGGACCTTCCTAAACTTATACCTTAGGATACTGGGATATGTGTCCCCAAATTGGGTATGGGTACAGTTACACGTCCTGAACACTTGTTTGTAGTATATATTGTACAATTTTTCAGATTATGTACTTTAAATTATATGTATTTAAACAAGAAGGGGTTAAGAAAATATGTTTTTGCTATTTCTTGTCCATGTGAAATACTCGAAATATCGTTTTTCTAGCTAATTTGATATTTCTTTTTTGTAAATATCATAACAATTAGAGGATCTGAGTGTCAAAAATGGATATAGGTATCGGACACATCGACATGGGTACTTCAGCCAAAATGAAGGATCCATGTAACATAGGGTAACTGTAGATAGACCATCATGTTATTTCGTTAGTAAATGTTTTACTTTTTTAACGAGTTTGAGAAGGGTCAATTCATAGTCTTCACACCCCCCCCCCCCCCCCCCACCCACACACACACACCCTTTTGCCGCGATATAGTTTTGATTGACGAGTATTTTAGTGCATTCATACTCCGATGCCATAGAAAACAAATAGTAGGAAGTCTATTTCTCTAAATTATTTTGTAATTTGAGGTTTTTCTTGTAATGGGTATTGCTCATGTTGGACCTGCCAAAATGAAGGATCCATGTAACATAGGGTAACTGTAGATAGACCATCATGTTATTTCATTAGTAAATGTTTTACTTTTTAACGAGTTTGAGAAGGGTCAATTCATAGTCTTCACACCCCCCCCACCCACACACACACACCCTTTTGCCGCGATATAGTTTTGATTGAAGAGTATTTTAGTGCATTCATACTCCAATGCCATAGAAAACAAATAGGAGGAAGTCTATTTCTCTAAATTATTTTGTAATTTGAGGTTTTTCTTGTAATGGGTATCGCTCATGTTGGACCTGCCAGGGTACCGGTGCCACAAAGGTTAAAATGGCACAGAAGGAGGCTCAAGGGGTCGCTGAGAAGAGGAAAGGAAGAAGAGGACCAGGAAGCGTGATTGGTTCCAGTGCAGCTGGATGTGTTTGTGCTTTTCTTTCAATAATTGGAGTTGGTGGAAAGGCATTTTTTCACCTTTGGGTACTCGGGTTTGTGGCCAGTTTCTGTACTAAACTGAGCGATACTGTCTCAAGTGAAATAGGAAAATCATATGGGAAAACAACGTAAGCTATGCATCTTGTTCCTTTTATGGGCATTAGGTGCCCAGCTTTTTGTTCTCATGCTGGTATAACTTGTGGTTTCTTAGACATTTTAGGCTACTTGTTTTCAACTGCAAATGTTCTCAGATTGTATTAAGAGTAAACCTTCATTGGTGTTGATGGCATAACAGTTTGCTTTCCTGGTTCAAACACTAGGTTATCTGTCATGCTATTTTAGTTTCCCAGTCTCCCAACCATATACTTAAACGTCGCGTGGATTCTTTGTCAGACTGACATATTGCTCTAGAATGAATCTTAACTGGCAGAAACTGAAATGATAGTAACTGATAGGTTGAATTGGGGGCACAAAATCTACTTTTGGTAATGATTTGTGGTCCAATTCATGTCAAGGGCAGCTGCCTTTAGGTTGCATGATTATTAATTCAAGTTAACTAGGCCACCGAACTTTGACTTGTCAGTAAAAGGAGGGCACCAAACTTGGTGCAGTTCATTGTGGATTATAGGACATTGAAACACTGTAATTGCTATGGTAATTACCGTGTTTCAATGTTAGTAGATGCCGATTAATGTTAATAGTAAAATATGCTATGGTAATTGCTTTTATTGTTCTGTTAACAGTGCCTACTGTGCAGGTTTTTTATGCTCAGAAAAATTTCATGCTTCTGCTTGGGAAAAAAATGTTGACATGTTCCTATATAGCCTTTTTTCGCAATGCAGAAACCCATGTGGATAACTTTGAACTTTTGAAGTACTTGCTTGTGCTTCCTTGATAGATGTCAAGGAGGTCTATTCTGAAAAGTGAAAACATATAGAGTCCATTTTGGAAGGTGATTCCTTTTCACCTATGCTGGAATATTAGGATGAACGGATATGCCGTTAATGTTATCGTTTGATGTCCAGGATTGCTATAGCACAAACTCAAGAATGTCTCCCAAAGTTTGTTTTTCTTTTTGTATTTTAGGATGTGCATGCGTTCTTTTTCTTGTATCTGTCTATTTAGTATGTGAGCTGTTTTTGCTCTCTCTCTCTCTGTTCTCTTTAATTATATGTTTGTTTTTCACTGTCGTTGTGACCCTTTTTACTCTTTGCTCTCTCTCTCTCTCTCTCTCCCTCTCCTTGTATGTTTGTTTTTCACTGTCGTTGTGACCCTTTTGACTCTTTGCTCTCTCTCTCTCTCCTTATATGTTTGTTTTTCACTGTCATTGTGACCCGTTTGACTCTAGCTACTGGTTTATCTCACCTATATTTTGGGGAAGGGGGCAAAAGCCAAGGCTTCTCTATGAAGTATGTGTAGCAGCTTAAGAGTGGCAGCATTCATTTATCACTCCTAAAGAATGCTATTCGCTTATGACATTAGTGGTCTTTATGATACTTATATACTGTAGTTGCTTTCTCCTGGTTATATTACGGTTCTGTGAGTTCCCCAATTAATATCTGTTGTTTTTCCCAGAACAAAACAATACTTGAAATGTTGCACTTTTAAGCTTTTGAGCTCTTCTTTTCAGCTACAAAAGTTCAAGTATATACCTGCAGTCTGCATTTTGTTGAAATTGGTGCTTCTAATCAGGTACCTAGTGACGACATTTAAGATAGTCCCAAGGGGAACTGAAGGAGCTATGAGTGTTGAGGGAACCGTTGCTGGACTTCTAGCATCAATTCTTCTTGCATTTGCTGGTTTTTGGATGGGCTTGGTATGATGTATTCCTCTTCTTTTTTCAGTTGGTTTCTTTATCATTTTAGACAGTTGACCTTCATTTGTGTCTTCATTCTTTGGATTTTCCCCCTTGTCAGTTGGCTTTGCCTCATTTATGGACTAAGTGGCACGGACACGTGATGTGGCATATGGACACCGCAATTTACAAAAGTATTATAGGACACAAACGCCAAGAGAATGATTTATTAAACATACAACTGCATATAGTTTTTCTCGTGTCTCTGAATTTTTCCTAGGAGAATAAAAAACAAAACCATTAATGAAACTGATAAGAACCGTATACTTCATTAGTGAAACACCAATATAATATTCATGTGGTTTATAAGCATTAAAATAAACCATTCATCATTTAAGAAAAATAACTCTTCAATCCATATATTAGTAAATCACACTTATCTAACACAACTAATGTGAGATTGATGGGTCTAAATGATGAGAGACCAATAGGACATGGGAGTGTCGGACATGGTGTCCGTACAGTGTACGGTGTACCAACTTCTTAGACATGTTTGTGCTTCTTAGTCTACAAACATAGCTTAAACTGCATCATGATGGTTGGACCTTGAACAAATACGACTCCAAGGGCAATGATTTTGCTTTGAAGGAGTTTTAGGGTATCAAAACCTTGGGGTTGAAGGAATACATGAGAGTCCATGATCTGGCTGATGGCCTGTAACGGATTTCTTAGAGGAAATAGAATGCATCCCTCTGAAGTAGTATGGACATGTTGCAATTTTTTTTTTTTGGGTCTGAAACTACTGGTTCTGTGTTCTTACTAACTACTTATTAGTAACTTTCCATGACTTCTACATCCTTAGTGAGATTTTCTGACTTAGTATCTACTTCTCCTTTTGCATGAAAACAAAATTCGTTACAGATAAAGGTACCCGAAGCTCTGATTTGTGTTGTAGCGTCCCAGATTGCTAATCTTGGTGAAAGCGTGATAGGTGCTTCCCTCCAAGATAAAGAAGGATTCCGCTGGGTAGGTGGCCAATCCAATTATCATCTGTTTTTAGTCATTCCAATTCTTATTTGTTTGTCTTGGTTGACCTTTATTTGTTGGCTCCATGATGTTGTATTCTGAAAACTGTAACCACCAACCTGAACCTTCATACAATTGAGCAGGTTGGTGGGCTATGACGTTATGTAGCTTTAGATTTTCCTGGGTATACGTAAGTTTATGACGGAGGTGGAGTTAGTAATGTGGACCAGGCTAACCCAACCCTGTAGAATACTGGGTAGATTGATGTTTAGAGTTACGACCATCTCTCTCTCTCCACAGCACATGTAAACGATTTGATCTTCCTGGAAGTAGTGTATTCTTGTAACCAGTTCAACCTGCTGTTCTGTTTCGTACTTTAATTTACACCACTGACATGTATCTCAAAGTCTTTCTTTTTGCTGGTTTGTCATTGCAGCTTAACAACGATGCTGTAAATGTCATCAACATATCTATGGGCAGTATTTTGGCTATCCTGATACAACAAATTCTTCTCCAAAAGTGGTATACATAGTCCCACTTACAATTCATCCATTTTAAGCATCTCTGAGATAGTGACCATTGTTCAAGCCTATATTTGCTTACAGAATCTGTGAAACTGCGACTGGAAACTGAAAAAGACACAATGCTGTTAAAGGGGAAAGACGTTCTACTGTTTTCATGCTCTTCTTTTCCGTTAATTCAATGGGATCAGGCTTCCGAGGAAAGATCTCCTGAAATCTTGCAGCAATAACTTAGCCATCTGTTCCTGTTATTTGTAAGTTCCCTGTTTCTCCAGATGGACAAATGGCTTAGAAGGTTGGTTTTGCTGCTATAGTTTGTAACTTTGTAAATATTGATTCTTTCATTGTAATTCAACCAGAAGCCGGGTTTACGTATATGTTTATCGAATCTTTCGTGTTAATGCAAGTCTCTTGGCCATTGGGCAAGGAACCCTTTTTTGTTGGAGATTACTTGAGAAATTTCATTCCTTAGTTGCTTAGATTGAATTAGTTTGCCTATGTTGATTTTTTAATGTCTAAGAAAGCGAAAGAAAAGGGGAAAATCCTTTGGATGTTGGTGGAGAGTATCATGATTTATAGAACCTCACACACAATATCAAAAAATCAAGGAAACACTTCAAAAATTGATGCAGGCACTCCAAAATTAGTGTAATTTCAAAGCCACTTTTCTTTATTTTTTGGAGTGCCTGCATCAATTTTTGGAGTGCCAATATCATTTTCCAAAATCAACCATAAAAGTTTTATGGTCAGCGGATTTATTTGTTCATTTGCTGTGAACTCTCTTGCATTCTTCTTCTTGACAGGAACGCGTATGATTTAAAAGGTCGTTTTGTCCCAATGAAACTCCCCTTTGCTCGCGGGTAACACAAAAGTTTATTCTGTAAAGCGATGATTTCTGTTTGAGGAGGAGCACACACAATCACATGAATATAGATAGAAAAACATGGCCTGAGTCAAATACATAATTCTGGAGTGAGGGGAAGCATTTTCACAAAACTAGTGAATGAGCCCTTGCTTTCTCTCCTTAAATCACTTAGTTCCCTTTGTTCTACTCTTATTGTTCTACGCCGTATGTACACCCCATCATCGGTACTAATAGTCGGACTCAATCCAGAAAGTTCAAACTCAATGGTAAGAGCAAGTTTTCTCCCAATAAATGACAGGGTCGTGCTTCATCGAATCAGTACAGGCTCAAGACCGATTCCACGCGCAGAATGAGGGTGTTTGAAACTTCGTCTTGAAAAAATGGTTGCGTTAATTTCAGTACAATAAGGGTTTCTCATCAATAAGAGGCTCTAGTCATGCATTTTCTAGAAGATGGATTTTGATGCAAAAGGTCATGGAGCCAGCCTAAAGTCGTATGCATTTATTGGAAGGTAGATTTATAGAATCATTTAAGGATCACAAAGCAAAGTATGTCAAAGTGGGAAGTTATTCAAGAAATCTCATTTAGGCTTTACTAGCAAACTGCAAAATGACATTTCTCTCCTCAACAAGTACGAGGGGATATTCATGTGAAACAGCTCCAGTCAACCAAACTTAAAACCAAAAATTCTAGTTGCAAGCAAAAATCCAAATCCAAAACTAAAGTTATTCTTTCCAGCACCTATATATCCCCTGACCATGCACTTCTCATGTTCACAACTTCCACTTGCTTTTCCCTGTCACATTCCCTCTCCTATGCCTAAAAATGACATCACTTTCACAGGAAATCGTCCTTGCTAGCTCTCCAGATGGCACCATTACCGCCTTTGATGCTTCCTCCGGCACCGCTTTGGGTCACTTCACTGGTAGCCGATCACCACGAAAAGGCCTAACTGTCATTGGAACCAACCTCATTGCCGCTGCTCATGTTTCCCCTGACATTGCTTCAGGCTCCATTCATCTCTACAACTGGTGGTCTCCAACCCCCTCCCACCACCTCCCTGTATCTGAGCCGGTGGGTCCACTTGCCGCCACTTTTGACGGCTTTTTCCTGTTTGCCGGTGGCATTTCAGGCCAAATCCATGCACTATCACTCCCTTCAGGTGATCTAATCCAAACATTCTCTGCTCACAACAACAAACCCGTATCTTGTCTTAAAATCAACGATGATGGTTCGCTTCTGTTCTCCGGAGGTGATGATGGAACCATTGCAGTTTTTCCAATCTTTAAACTCCTAGATATATCATTTGACAAGTCAAACGATGTTGTACTGCATCGCTTCATTGGGCATGAATCTGCGGTCACTTCTATCACGGCAGGAGTTGGAGGATCCAATAGCACTATCATTTCTTGCTCCTTAGATTGCACTTGTAAGTTCTGGAACCTCGCGCATCGGCCCCCCCTGTGTACGATTACATTCCCGTGTACGATTTGGGGGGTGGAAATGGATTCCATGGAATCCGAATTCTTTGTTGCCGGATCAGACGGTTTTTTGTACAGTGGAGCACTAAAGGGAGGAAACAGAAACATGGTAAAACAAGGGCAGAAATTAGTCAAATGGGAGCAGAAACATTATGGAGCAGTCGTGGGCTTGGCAATGACGAATGGGGGACAAAATCTGGTCACTGCTTCGGAAAATGGAAGCGTTTGGATTTGGAATGTGGAGAGAAAAGAGGTGGTTAGGGTTCTTGGTGGAGAAATGGGAAGCATTAGTGAACTTGTCGTTGCGAAAGGGTTTGGATTAGGTGATGGTAACAGTGAAGTTAATGGATGGAGTTTGGAGTTTTCCAGTAGAGAGGTGAGTAGGCCAGTAAGAGAGGTGATGGAGATGGAAAAGGTGTTGGGTGTATTGGAAGAGGATAGGAGCAAAGCCATTGATACACTTGGATCAGCAATTGAAGCTCATGAGAAATTATTGGGACTTATTCTCAAAGAAGCCAAAATGGGAAGTAATTGTGATAGCAGTGATGAAGAGGAAGATGACATTTGAACATTCTGTACCAATCTCCAACCAAATGTGTCCATTCGTGAGTAGAAGAATCACACACACACACAGATTAGAAGTCTTGATTAACATTTAACACCAACATATGACTGTAATCTTAGAACCCTCAGGAACCAATTTAGTCTGAATCTGATAAGACTTTTGACTCCACTGCAATCTACCAAATTGCACCTTAAAGTATCCTCAAACTTCAGCAGGAAGACCAGTTCTAGTAAAAATATTGACTAATCGGCAAGCGCATAAATCCCCAACAGTGGCCCCCATAAACCTCCAAGAACTGAGGAGCTAAAGGGACGTTTTGCTGCGGAACCATGCCCCCAAATCAAAATCGAAAGGCATCAGAGAGGGCAAGCTTAGAAATCCAAATCAAATTTTGTGCACTAATCCATGCTTCCTTCATTCATAGTCCAGAGCATCGGAAAGCACAACTCCATAGTTATGGAAATGCCAAAGAAAAATTAAAGCAAATGCCAAAATCTCCAGACAGGCAACAGCACACATATACATATCAACATACTAGAAACAACCTTCCAACGTTCAATACTTGCTCCTTCACACATTAATGCAGCTTTTTCACAAAAGATCTGGTACCAACCCGACCATCAAAGCTAAACCAAAGTTCAGCATAATCACTAATCACACAAGTAATAACTATGAACAAAAATCAATAAGGAATCCCACAATTGGATCAATCATTTGATATCTAAAACGAACTAAATACTTTTGATAAAGGAATTCCCATTAAGACATATAACAAAGATCAGATCCACTTCGTTCGTAGCACAAATTTCATTTCACTGAACTTTTTTTTTTTTTTTTGATAGGCAAGAGTAACATTTTATTAAGGGAAAGGGTAATCCAACCAAAAGTTAGAATACATCCAAATGGGAACAAAGCCCATAACACCCGAAGGCCTAAAAGCCCAAAATATACAATGAAGCCAGTAACAGACCCCTAAGACCCATGGTAATTTCTAGCAGTAATCCCTTCATCCAAATGAGAGACACCTAAGATACAATAATAGTAATCCTTTAAAATTTTACAACCCTACACAACAACAACAACAACAAAAAGGAGAAAGATCTAGTTACAGAAGAAAGCAAGACATTTCAAACCACAGATATTAGCTCAACCAACTTCTTCAACTCTTTAAGAGACTAAATATGAAATACATACTCTGGAGACTACACAACATACTTTAAGGTTGTGATTAAATCTTGGATTTATGGAGGAAATTGCGGAGGGAAAAGAAAAGGGAAGCTAATTTTGCTTGGCTTTTCTTCTGCAAATCCGAAAATCCAAGATCCAATGACAAACTGAAGTGAAGTTATAACCCACAAACAGCAAACAGGGGTAGTGCGTACAAGGAAAGTGGATTAGTTTTCCCTCCGCCGCTTTGAACTAGTGCCACGTGGTTGATAATGAGTAGGGCTTTGCCCAAGTGAGCAAATATCAGGCACAAAAACAGAAGCACCAGACATATTACGGTAACTTTTTGGCCAGTAAAGCCCTGAGGCTGTAGGTGGCGAAGGGACCTGTGGTACTGTCCAGGATGCATCTGGCACCTGACCCAAGCACTCATCAGCATCCAGGTCTTCTTCTCCAGCTCTTGGAATTGAGGAGCAGTCAGAGTCTCCAAACTTGCCACTATCAGCCTGATACAAATCATTGCAAAGAAGACACAATATTAGGGACTACAGTTGCTATTGCTATGTACTTGGAGAATCACAACAATCATTTTGAAAGGTCACTTGATAAATCTTCTCCTCCATCAATGAATAAACACCAAGAGGAGAGGCTCTCTGTCTTTCGGCATTCTCAAGGAACAAATTAGGAAAAACTAGGAAGGCCCAGTGATCCTAAGACGGTGCCTACTTACATGCATGAAATTAAGCAAGATATATACAGTAAGACCTTAAATCATACCTTGCATGAGTCACTATTCGTGTAGCCATACGTCTGATTGAATCCAGTTAGTCCAAGATAATCATCTAACTGCCACTGTGGAAAACTCCCAGCTGCAGATCCTCCAGACAACGGCAACTTAGTTGGTACAAAATCCCCAACTCCTCCAACTTGGACAGGTAATGCTTTGGTGTATTGGCCATCCAATGACGCTGGAGTACCATTTCTAGACAGAGAACGAGATTCTGTTTCTGCCTTAACAGAAGGTGACTTCCCTGATGAAGATGATCCACCATGTTCAGTGGATTCGAGTCCAACTTTAACTCCCGTAAGCAGAAATCTCTTGTGAGCTGACACGAAGGTATTTGCCGTGTGTACGGCAACATCACATTTTCGGCAGAGTAAAGCTCGATCCTCAAGACAAAAGAAATAGCCAACTGCTTCCTGTATGGATGCCCATTCAGAATCACTCATTATAGTTAAACAAAAAGAAAATGGAACGGCCAGGGGAAATTAAGCAATATGTATTATCTCAATTCAGTAGATAGAGCACATCCAAATCTTCAATCAGGACTGCAGCAATGTAACTTTACTGACTTTACACTAGAGTTCATTCACAAAGTCCATAGTTTTCAACATCCATGATCTGCACCGCTGCACATTAATCATTATATACATGTCTTGCCCCAGTATTCAGAAAATGCATGTCTTCATGACCCTACAATGCATGTTTCCAAGTGAATGGTGAAAGTGACTATAGAGAAACAATAATCAACTTACAATTTTCCAGGTTTTGAAGGGTCTAAAAACACCGACATTCCTTGATATGAGAAAAAGTGAGGGGAACACAAAAACTATTCAACAACCAGAGAGCGAAAGAGTCATCCAAATTGTGGTTTATATCCAGCGGTCATCTGATGAAATGAAAAAGACAAATAAAGCTCAAATTTTCATTTACCACTCAATGAGAAAGTGCAAGTACCCCCAAATCCCAATATTTCCATTCCACAAGTACGTTGAAACAACAATTAAATTAGTAGGAGAACAAGACAAACTTTACAACCAGGGCAGTGCATCAATCAATAATAATCTGCTGTAATTGTCGAACCAAATAAATCCCGAGGAATAACAAGTTACATGACATCACATGAATTGAAAGAAAACTAATGCAGCATTAGAACCATGTACCTAGTAACCCAAACAACCCGTAAGATTTAATGGTCCTCAAGCAATCAATATAAGGGCCATATCTTGCCAATTCAACTAAATTAACTCATTGACTCCCACTGGCACAAACAGCAAAACTTGGCTGCCATCGGGTTAGATAAAACATTCTCAACAACGAAATTTCAATGCTTTTAACAACGAAATAATTAACGTTGTTGATTCTCAACAAGCGCAAGGACAATAAAAACAGATTCTTTCCCCTGATTTTAACTATAAATTGTGACATTTCCGGTACAAATTGCGTCACACGAAATGAAAAAACAAAACAAAACAAAACAAAACCAAAAGCAACAAAACAACGTGTTTTACCTTTCCCCCTCAGATAAGACCAATAAACACGCATCTGACTATACCTTATCAATTCGTGCTTAATGTCTAGCAAGACTAAACATATACACCACACAAAGAAATAACACACCAAAATATAAAGAGAATTGGTACTCACCACCTGAGTTCTATGATTTATCACCTTTTCACGGAATCGCAAGATAGATTTCTGTGCTTAGAAATAAACTTACCTGACAGATGTCGCATTTAGGCATGGGGGAGGAAGCGCTGGAGAGAGGGACCCTCTGGTGCTTACTGGCGAGCTTATTGGCCGCGTGAACCTTCTCATCGCACCCCCAGCACAGCGCCGCCTCATCCGCACAGCACAGCACGTTCGCCTCCGCTACCTCGCAAACGTTGCACTGAATCTTCATCCCTCTCTCTCCAAAAAACCCTAGGGGTTTGAGATCTTTTGGGAGAATGGATGGTGGGTGAGAATCTATGGAGGGGTTTAAGGCGAAGAAGTAAATGAGAGAGATGCAGTGCAAGTGGTTGGGAGGAGAGAGAGAGAGATGGGGCTTGAGAAAGCAAACTACTAATCGCCCCCTGATGACTTCCCCTTTTACCCCCAACCCCAACCCCAACGTGCTCTCTCTCCCCCAATAGTCTCTCTCTCTCTATCTCTCTCTTATTTAATTTTTTTTATAAATTTTTAAATATTAATAACTTATTTTTCACGTATTTTTTTTAATAAATTTTATATTTTTAAAATTTTATGAACGAAACCTATCAAACGAGCCTAATATTGATGGTGAAATAATGTAAAACGGAAGAGTTCGCGTGTAGTTATTTCATATTCAATATTAGACTTGTTTGATAGGTTTCGTTGAGTAGATTTCAAATATATAAAATTTATTTAAAAAAATACGTGATTTCAACCTCTTTATACAGTTTATATACTAAAAAATATGGTTAAAAAATTAATGTTGTGTTCTCCTTAGTTTTCAAAAAGAATTTTTCAAAAAATTCCCCCCATATTCCTCCTACTTCCAATATTTCTCTATCTATCTCTCTCCACTTATTACTCTTACTATTTTTCAAAAAAAATTTCAAAAACCAAACCAAACACAGCATAAGTGTTTCAAATTTGAATCCGTTTGAACCGGTGGAAAGGTTTTATTTTTCTGATCATTTTATTCTAAATGGTCATAATTAAATTTTGACTTTAGGGCTCTCGTTGATTAACCCTAAGAGATATTTGACTCTACGACTTTCTTAGGGTTAATCAACGAGAGCCCTATAGTTAAAAGTTAATTATGACCATTTAGGATAAAATGATCAGAAAATTAAAATCTTTTCACCGATTCAAACGGATTGAAATTTGGATTTTTCAATAAATTTCAAACGGATTGAAATTTAGACAGTTTAAGCTACCACAAAAATATAATTTTTCCGTTTTACGTTATTTCACCATCAATATTAGGCTCGTTTGATCGGTTTCGTTGAGTAGATTTTAAAAATATAAAATTTATTAAAAAAAATACATGAAAAAAAAGTTAATAACATTTAAAATTTTATAAAAAAAAATCAAAAGAGAGAGAGACTGCTAGGAGAGAGAAAGAGAGAGCACGTTGGGATGGGGATAAAAGGGGGAAGTCGTCAGGGGGCCTGACCCGGCGATTAACAGCCCTCGGGGTAAAAGGGAGAAGTCATCAGGGGGTCTGATAGGAGGGGGGCGATTAGTAGTTTGCTTTGAGAAAATGTCCTGATTCGGTGCACAGGTGCGCAGTTGGTTGAGATTTTTTGAAGCGGGGAGTGGGTGTACACGTGGCGATTGGGATTGGGTGGTGAGGGGGACCCTCATTAGCTGGGGTTCGGCTCCCACATAAATGTTACGTACACGTTTGTTTGGGAAATGATTTTGCTGCCCCTTTTTTTTTGTTAACGTCACTTTTCCTGGAAGTGTATTTTTGTGGAAAAATATATTTGTAGGGGAGTGACGTTAACAAAAAAGAGAGTGACAAAATCAGCAGCCGTTTGTTATCCTTGTTTATTTTCTTTCTTCATTTCTTTTTGTGTGTGCGCTTTTCACAAGTTATATTTTGTTTTTTTGTTTTGAAAAATAATATTGGCACTCCAAAAATTGATGCAAACACTCTAAAAAACAAAGGAAAGTTGCTTTGGAATTACACTGATTTTAGAGTGCCTACATCAATTTTTAGAGTGCCAATATCATTTTTGTTTTTGTTATCACAAGTTTTTTTTTGTTTTTTTTTTCTTACAAGAAATCTTCTCTAGACTAGTCTAAGTCTAACTTGAAACTCAAAACTTCTAGAAGCTATGTCTGTTAATTTGTCAAGAAATGAGAAATTTAACCTCACAAAATTGAAAAATTAGAAGAACTCTTTGGCATTGATATCTAATAATTTGTGGCAAAGCTTTTCTCGTGGAGAAAAAGTTTGATTCTCTATGGCCAATTCTTCGGAAGTTATTTGTTTGAATATCGGGTAATTTCTTAGGATGATATTTACTTATAAATTTAGAAGTACTTTTCTATACTCGGGATATTCAACTAGCTTATATAAACCTATTGATTTATTGGAAGAACAATACTAGTGGGAAGCCCGCTAAAACTCTGTATGAACTCGCTTCACAAAAGTTGATCGAGTGTTTCGAACTTGAAATTTTTGAAAAGAGTAAAACCTAAGTTCGATGCATTGATATTCTAATCCCTTATGGTGTGTTTGGAACTTATAGAAAGAAAAAGTAAAGAAAAGAAAAGAAGAGCGTGTGAGGAAAAATGTATTTTGCTTAAAACCTTGTTATCTGTCGACTTCTCCCTTCCTTTCAAAATTAAATAAGGGGCCCCTTCTTTTTCTTTCATTTTCACATGTTTCAAACAAAGCCTTACCAATTGAGAAAATTGCGGGTCTTGTTCGGTTTGAATTTTAAAAGATATTTTTTTAGTAGAGATTAAATTCTTTACACCGCCGGTGTAAATATTTGTTTCCTCCAAATCAATTACATTGCGTCACTTCACCATGTTCAAATAATTGGGACCACTGTTTTGACGACATATCGCAATATAATTGATTCGGAAGAAACAAATGTTTACACCGACGACGGTGTAAAGAATTTAATCTCTTTTTGGTAACCAGTGTGGGGAGAGAAGAGATTGGAAAAAATTTCCCGCTCAGCTGAGAGGAGAGAGAGGATTTTAATCCGAGCCGTCCAAAAGTGAATCGGACGACTGAGATGCGCCAAGCGGGTGCCACGTCGGCAATACCCGTTCGGCACTGAAAAACTTCTCGGAGAGAAGAGATTGAAAAAAATTTCCCTTTTTGAGACAAGCCAACCGGAATTTTAACGGCAGGTCACGGCGCGCAAACAAGAGTACAAAACTGCCTTTTGCCGCCTTTTCCCATTGAATTTCGTAACATATAGAACCAGAGACGGAGTAGAGGTAGAGAGAGCCCTTCGCTGCATTTTCAATCGTCAGAGAGAGAGAGAGAGAGAGCATTATCGGTGGCTTCATTCCGTTTGTCGTACGCGATCGAGATCTTGCCTCTAGCTCTTGAATCTGTGCGCAATTCGATAAGTTTTGAATTCCGGTTAGGTTTTCAACTCCCTTATGTCGATAGGTCGTTAGAAATCGAATTGAGACGGAGACGGCGATCAACTGTTTGTGTTTTTGCTCCAGTGAATTCGACCTAAGATGACTAATTTTTTTTTTTAAAAAAAGTAGTGATTTGAGTTTCTGTTTGGATATCCTCAGGTTTGGCTTCGAAGGCTTGTAGAAAAGGCTGGAAACTGAGGCAGTGGGAAACACTAGGGTTTATTTTTCTGGTGAGTTCATATTGCGAGCATATGAATTTATAATGTTTAATTTGCACCTCAAATAAGATGAATGGAAACCGTCTAGGATATTAAGTTTTGTTGTTCTTTTGCTTTGGCTTTAATTGGGACCCCCGCAAGTGGGCGGTGGGATTGGTCTCAAGGTTTGTCGAGGTGCGCGAAAGCTGGCTCGGACACCTGAGTTATATAAAAAAAAAAGATTTATTGTTCTGTAATTTCTTGGTTTAGTCAAAACACAATGGCATGAAATTCTCATCAGTCATTACTAGATCCCCCTTTACTTTTGCACATAGATTTTGTGCATATTCCAATTAGGGCCGACTTCGTGCTTTGTTTTCTGCAAATGTGTTTAATGGTTGTTTCTCCATATTGGAATTCTAGGCTATCTTATTTTTGCGCATTTTGCGTGCTATTTGATCCAGAAACCAAGTGCAACGATAGGTTGACCATGAGTTCAACTTTATGTACACCGCTTGATCCACAGCTGAGAAAGAAAGTAGCTTAGGTTTCTTGTTGAACTTGGACAATTTCCAACTGCAATCATTCTTCCAATTTATATCGTAATCTTTGCCAAATTTCTCACATCAACCTAATATGCTGTCTAATACCAACTTTGCTTCAGTTGCCAACTCCTGAGTTGATCAATGACATTTCTAGACATTGTTGCGATATGTAATTTATCATCGCAATAGATTTTATTATAGAACTGGTTGTTTCTTGGCCACTATAGCTTATCATAGTGTAATTGTTAAACACACCAAAATGGAATGTGAACTTTTCATAGATGCTTGCTCAGATGTTTGTTTGTGCTCCTGCTTCATGGTCTTTCAGGTCCCAACTTATTGATGAAATTGGAGATAATATCTGAAGGCTGAGATGAGATGCAATGCGTGCTGGAGAGAATTGGAAGGGCGAGCTATTTCCACCACTTGTGGCCACATCTTGTGTATCTTTAGGCATACAGCAGTTTTGACTTTCTGCAGTTTTGTCTGTATCTTTACTTTCGAATTTGTAGAACTGGTGCATGGGCATAGTTTCCTTAACGGTATTAATAGGCACCGAAGATGCCAGCAAGATCCTCAGTAATGACGCGGCTTGCCCCATATGTGATCAAGTGCTCTCCAAGAGGTCAGTGGCTTTTGCTATCACAGAGACATGGATCCATATCTTTAACATGTGTTTTTAGTGTATGATTTGTACATTGGTCTGTTACAAATGCATGCGACTTAAGAGGAAAGGACCAGTGCAGCCTGCAGCATATTTGCTTACTATAATGAGCCTACTGCGGGTTTACCATTGATTTTTCCCCTTTGGCCATTAGTTTGTTGCATGCTTTAATGGAAGTGAAGTCACCGATCTTGACCATGGAGCTTTGGTGCAAGAGAGCTTTGTAACAGAAGGATTTTCAGCTACTTTATGCTATATTATCATCATGATCCATTAGATATTTGGAATTTGATTGCCTCTTGACTAATTACTATGACTCTCACTTGGCAGTCTTATGAAACCTGTGGATATCAATCCTAATGATGAATGGATAAATGTAAGCGAGCATTCTTCTATTAAATATACTGTAACCTAATGCAATGTTGGTTTTCAAACAGAGGTCACAATGGGATCCGTGCTTTTGCCTGACTCTTTCTGTACTACTGTTTTGCAGATGGCCATGGTTGGGATGTCTCCGCAGATATGTATCCTTCATTGTTTGATACTTCCAGCAAATATGTTTTCATGTTCATATTCCCTATAAATCACCTTATCGAGATCATTCAGTATTTAATGACATAGAGAGGATCATGGAAACAGCCGTTCTTTTTGTGGCAAGTACCATTAGCCCAATAATAATGCTAAAACAAAAAGGTTTTAGTTATAATTCCAACATGGCAACATGGCTTTGAACTATTTGGATGATATCGATAGAGCACACGTTTCGTCCATACGTTATTCCTTGAACATCTCTAGTGATGAAGAGCGCATACAGAAGTGTGACGTTCTACATTGGGCAAAAAGAACTGGAAATGCAGCTCAAGATGAATAAAATAGTAGCTCAGTGTAGGCAGAAATGTGAGACAATGCAAGAGAAGTTCACAGAAAAAATGGAGCAGGTGCATACCGCATACCAGAAAATGGCCAAGAGGTGCCAGATGCTGGAACAAGAGGTTGAAAGCTTATCCAAGGATAAGCAAGAGCTTCAAGAAAAATTTTCCGAGAAATCTAGGTCAGTTTCAGAGACCCTTTTTCAAATCTTATTCAAACCTGATTCATAACTGAGGCAAACTATTATTTCTGAATACAAGGCAAAAGAGGAAGCTTGATGAAATGTATGATCAGTTGAGAAGTGAGTACGAGTCGATGAAACGATCAGCCATCCAGCCCGCAAACAACTTCTATTCAAGAGCTGAGCCAGATTTGTTCTCAAATCCACCTAACATGATGGATAACAGAGATCCTATCAGAAAAGGTAAAATTGTTCCGTTAATAGTCCTTGAAAGTAGTTCCAGGCAATAGTCTGCAACTCTGCGTCAAAAGTCCAAAGTGCTTTTCATCCAATATCTGGAGTTCCCAGAACAAATTGACAGAGTTCAACTGTTTGGTTGTTGCAGAACACTTTTCATGAACTGTTTTTGAAAACAAAAACATTACTGTCTCCATATCCTACTCATTTTTAAGCAGAAATGCTTTCCAAGAATGCAAAAGGAAGTTTTTGATGTTTTCTTGATAACCATCAAGCAAACAAGTTTATTTGGTGGTAGTTGTATTCTGCGAAGAAATGCCAGTTGACTTATTTGTTGCAGATTGGTCTGTTTTCACTCCTGAAACTCCAGGCCCTAGAGAGGACATATGGCCACAAGCAAGACAGAATAGTTCAAACTCTGGCCCCTTTGACATCTCTGGTTGCTCACCTGCTAAACAATCAGCCATTCCACTTGATGCTGGTAACGGAAGACCTGCTGCTGGTAGACCGGTGTTTGGATCTGGAGCCAGTAACCCATCAATGACTCTGAGGAACCTAATACTTTCACCAATAAAGCGACCTCAGCTTTCTCGCAACCGCCCTCAAATGTTCACGTAAGTAGTATTTGTATGTTTTACTGGAATTATTCGTAATTTCAAAGATTTAATGGAGGTTGTGTGCTTTTTGCAGGTTGTAGAGAAGGTTGAGGCTCACCATTGCAAAGCCGAGTTGCTGCTGATTATACAGCTCAAAGTGGATTCTTTGTTTCCAGTGACTGGCAATGTATATAGACTATAGTGATTCATTCTCAGGGTGAAGCAGCCACGAGAACAAAAATTATAAAAGACTACAGTAGTATCGTTGAAGCTGATTTGCCCCGTCTGTTGTGTGCTTGAGAGAAAAAACCAACTGCAATTGAGAGTTCAAAGGACTATGCTTGATTAAAGAGGAATGTATTTTGCTTGTTTTGTTTTTTCTGTTACTACAAATATCACTGGGCTGTTTGGGCATTAGCTAGATATACTTTCCATCTGTTCAAGTTTCATGGCCTTCATTTCACAGGACAGAAATTGGTCTTTGTTTTCCGAAATCATAGAAGTGACAGTGAGAACTTCATCGTCATTGTGGGGTATGAAATTACTGGAATTACTGAGAGATTTCCCTGTTTCCATGTTGCCCACGACGACCTCCCTTTTTTTCTTTTTGGGTATATAAATTGTCTTGCTAATTTCCCCCTCCTGTTCTGTCTTTGGGCAACCATCACTTTGGGGATTGGGTTTGGCAAGGTTGATTTTTGGGCATTAGAACAAACATCAGAAGCTGGAATGTGGCTTATCATAGACAAAAACAACCTGAGCTATATGGATACATCTGTACATCGGATTGAATAATGAGCAAATCGAAACCCAGTAAAAACAGATAACTACTAACACCGGGGTGTAGGCAACTTGCAGAAATGGCAACGTGCCCGTTACGGATTAGGGACTTTCACCAGGTAGTTCCATTTGCCATTGTTGAGTATGTTTCAGTTCTTCTCCAGGATGTTTACAAAGTTATCAGAGTTTCGAGTGCTTTTGCCCTGTGTTTTTTAGTGTCCTGTATCCCTGAAATTTGATCTTCGGATCTTCTTTACAATGACAATGACAATGATCTTCTTCTCAAAAAAAAGAAAAGAAAAAGAAAAAGAAACAACCAAAATCCACAGATGCAAATTAAATACAAAAGTGCTCTTTCTCACATTTCCAATTACTCAAGTTACAAAAATTCCTTTTATTCAGAGTATGGCTATTGCTTCACGTGTATCTACGTTAACAAGTGTTAGGCAAGAATACTTTCAAAACTGGGGCACTTGAAGAGAGTTCAATAGTATCCCCATGCTGGATAGGACAGAAAACATGAGAACCATCAACATATATCATCCCCTCTTTACAATACCACACGTTGTCCATGGACTCATCAGATTTTACTACTCCATGCATAAGGCTAGAGCTCGCTTCTCCTGGTAGAATGGGCTCCCTTACCATATATTGGAGATCCTTAGACAAAATTGGCATTGCAAATCCACCGGCTGATAAGATTGCAGCAGTTGATCCGGCAGCAGTTGAGACCCTAAGACCACTTGATCGACAGTTCACTAAAGGGGAACAAGGCTGGATACCTTTCCTCATTCTGCCAAAAAAAGAACAAACGACTGAACACATGTGATATGACATTTACGACTGTATGCCAGTAATAATGTTAAAAGGTGACGCTTTACCTGAATGAGAAACGAGAAACTGTTGCAGGGCACGGGTGTGCAATCAAAACATCATTAAGAGCGTAAGTTGACAGCAGCTTTGAGTTCACACAAATTGACATCCTTGACAATTCAGAAGGAACTGAGTGACCCTCAAGGATGTTGTCTAGCATCTGAAAAACATGATTGTGTTCAATGAATCAACATAGAGGTATCTTAATTGAATGAGACCACATTGAAGCTCCAAAAGAAACAGAAGGTAAAATTTCTCCATGGTTAAAAACCAGGACCTAACAGAACATGAACACATGCTGGATAACACAGAAGGATGGGTGAGAGCAGCTTGGGAGATTTCCCTTTTAACTACCACAAGAAGTGGTTAGGGAAGCAACGGATAAATGATTTAGGATATCATATTGGAAGCAACTAAATTTTCAGAACAATCAAACTCGAACACAAAACACAAACTAAAATGAGCGAAACATAAAAGCTACATCATAAATATCTTAAAGGCCAGGTATTCAATCACAGACTAGCAAGACTTTTGGTTTCATCAATCTCATAAGAAGGTAGTCATACTTGTTCAACATTTCTGACAGTTGCGGCACAGAGATAGCCGGTGCTTCTTGTAGCATCGAACTCTTCGCTGAATTTTTCCACCTACAGCAAAAAGAGTGCAGTTTATTAAGGTCTGCCATTGGGAGTCTCATAACCAAAATGAGTTGATTAATGTATACCCAACACATATTAGTAACCAGATCCGGAATGGAGATGGAAAGACAACTAACCTCTTCAGCTTGAGTGGGGTCTGAATTCACACCAAGTACTGGAACAGAATCATCCATAAAATGGCTTGCTTGCAGAAGTGTTCCATCACCACCCACCGTTATAACCAGATCCACATCACGAATTGGCTGTGACAGACTGCTACGAAATATGGCTTCCCAATCAACATACTTTTGCCGCAAAATATCCTGACAAAAGTTTATGGCATCCTTGTGAACCTTGCGCCTGTTGTCCAGATAAGATAACACCTGCGAAGTTTGCGATGATAAATGTGTTACAAGGAGGACAAACGCCAGGTAGACTGACAAGGTAGATTTCACAAGGTAATGGAGCAAGAGGAGTAAATACGTGAACTCTTAAGATCACAATTATGAGACAAAGTGCGGGGTCTCTCAACTGATGAAGCTACATTCCTAAAACATTCTTCAACTTGAACTTTTGGCACAAAAAAGTAATGCCAAGGAGTAATTCCTATGATCAGTCTAGCATGGAAGCACTACGGACATGACTAATACAAAAGCATCCCTGCCGTATAAGCATTCACCTGATAAGCGGATAACAATCTTAAGACACTTTGTCAGTTACCAACAAAAAGCTGACTAGAGAAGCAACCATTTGGGTGTGATAGTAATTATTCAATTTGAGAAGGAAGATAGAGTTGCTATTCATGAAGAACTTATGGCAACTGAAACGGGACTTTCAGAGTAAATTGTAAGCCAATTTATAGATATTGTTTCAAAGATTTTCTGGGGGCTTTATTTGGATATGAAGCCTATGGCACAGTGCTGACTAGCATCCATTTTGTGATGCTTGGGTACCATCTCGTGCTGTCAATATATTGGTGCAATTTAAAAATAGGTGGCCTATTCATATCAATGTGTTCCATAAATGCGATCATCTTAGCATTGCTCTTGCTCCCACTGACCCAATTTGTTCGTCCAACTTGGAAAAAACAACGTTTTAAGGGAACACAATCAGTAGACTTCATTAATATTCAACTTTCCAAAAGTTACCCTTCAATAATTTTAAATTGTCTATTTACATTCAAAAGCAAGGGGACAAAAAGAGAACTTTTTAGCTTTTGATCCACTTATGAGTCCCTTTGGATTGAGTGATTTGGTGAGTAAAGAAAAGAAAGAAATAGAGTTTCTCTCCAAATCAGTCATTTGGATTGAATAATTTGGAGAGAAATGGAAATGACCCAGCACCATAGGGCCTTGTGGTTTTGCCAAAATCGGGTACAAACACATCCACAATGGGAGATTATGCTACAAACTACAACGACATTTTATCAAACAGGTAATCTACTCATTCGGTGATGGCCAAAGACAGTCACCATAAAAGAACACCCAAGTGAGATTGAGAACAGAAGAGCTAGGACAGATAAAAGGGTAACAGACGGAGCTGACCTTGGGGCTTGTGATGCCGGGAAGAACGTTGGGATGGTTTTGGGCGGGGAACACGTCGAAGGGCTTTAACAGCAACAGCAGTCGCCTCCTCGCCATTCTCTCTCTCTCTCGAAATGTTGTTGCAGCGTCGAGGTCAGAGTTGGCCGCAGTGGAGGGCCGGAGGCAAGCAAGGTCAAGGTGAGGCTTCTGCTTCCCAAAGATTTCGCAAGCAGGCTCGCTCCAATTTGAATTCTAGCTCAAAATTTACATTATAGTTTCGTTCTCAATTACTATATGGCTATATGCAGTTGAAAGTACTCCAATTTTTTGCTAAAAATACAAGAAATTTTTATTTACTTATGAAAATTGACACCTTTTATGACACCTACCATTGTGTTTATAATTTGTTTACTTTTTCTATCATGATCCATATTTGTATATAATCAGGGTAAATTAGTTATTACTGTATAAGTATTTTCTAACAATATTCCTACAAGACTTTTCTTTTTAATCAAACACATAGAAGAAAATAAATTATCTTTTCACTATCTTTTCTTTCATTTAACTTTCTCTTATTTTTACTTTTCAGCATGAATTTCTGTTTAACCAAACAGACCCTAAGAGCACAGTTAAGTTAAATAGAAGTTAGGGAAAAATATGAACCTTTTTTTTCCTTTGCTAATTTTTCATTCTCTTTCTCTTGAAATTAAACAAGGGAAGGAAATTCCTCAAGTTCCAAATGAAGCCTAATAAGGAAGAAAATTGTCAAATGTTTTATTTATTTAGTTTTTCTATTATTGTAATTCCAAAAAAAAGGGGCAAAGTCCACTTTCACCTCTTGTGATTATCGCCATGTGCGGATACTCCCCTCATGGTTCAAAACTGACCACATAACCTACTTGTGGTTTTGAAAATATGCGAATAAACCATCTGCCGTCATGTTTTCCATCCATATTAACGGAGGTGTATCTCACACGCCTCTAGAATGTAATCTGAGTCGTTCATAATGTATTAAATAAAGAATAGAGTATCTCTGTAAAAAATTATCTCGATCAGACATCAATAACCCAGTGATCTAATTTTTAGTAAATTCAAATTTGAAATTTTAATTTCATAACAAAATCGATTCGACCATGAGCTTTTCATTTTTTGATTGACTTGAATTTTGGCATAGATGTAGTACTCGTCAAAATTTACATAATCAACGGTTTGGATTCAATTTTTGGTATAGGGGATGGTGTTGTTAGATTTAAAAAGAAGAAGAATCAAGGGACATGATGAGGGTATATCGATTAATGTTGTGTCCGTTAATTTGGATGAAAAACATAACGGCAGGGCGTTTATCCGCACATTTTCAAAACCACGGGTAGGTTATGTGGTTAGTTTTGAACCATGAGGGGAGTAATCGCACATGACGATAACACAGGGGGTCAAAGTGGACTTTGCCCCAAAAAAATCCCATAAGAATTCTAATCGTAAGGTTCCGTTCAGTTGTCGGAAATGTTGTGTGGAAAATCGGTTCCCAGGAAAAGTAAAGTGAAGTGTAGTAAAGGAAAATGAAATTTATTTTTCTGTGTGTGTTCTGTTAACAAGAATCTTGCAGGAAAACAAGAATCATTTCCTTTCGGCAAGACCTATTTTGCAGAAAAATATTTTCCAGTGGGAAAGTTGAAGTTGTGGGTCCTACAACTTTCTTGATAACTGAACACACATAAAATTACAGGAAAGTTGATTTTTCCGTCCTTCCCCGTCCTTTCCGTGCAATTGAACGGAGCCTAAGTTTTAACCCATAAATTTGGTCATATACGAGCAAGCAACATGTAAATGTAGAAGAAATGACACGCCGAAACAATTTCAGAACTCGTTTGAGTCGTTTCAAACAAGAACAAATAAAAAAATACAATTAACTCTAGGTACACTCCATCGATCACTCTTCCGATCACTTCTCTCTCGCATACGTGTGGAGCATCTCATGACTAAAATATAAAATATGTAAGACCAATAAAAATATGAGAAAAGAATAGTCGAAAAGTGATCGGTAAGAATGTACGTAACAACGTTATTTCTCGATTGGTAACTTGAGCCCAACCCACGTTGTTTATATTGGAGGAGACCGAAAGGAGCCCACCGCATAACCCAAATTCAGATCCGGTTCTCTTCTCCAAACCCACTTTCAGAACCAACCTAACCCACCAAAACCCTAACCGCAACCGGACCCAAATATTGGGTTTAACGTCATCATATCTAACCACACGTTGACCCACCCTATTTGGTTTGGTTTGGTTTGGTACTACTCCAATCGGGTGTACCGTATTTCTCTCTCAAACTCCACCACATCCGATTCATATTCTCTTCCCCATGAAGTGAACAAACCCTAACCCTGACCCTCCCGGATCGTCCGATCGGACTCGGTCATTACAGTCGGACTCAGCGCACACAAAGCGAAAGAGACAGAAAAACCCATCTCCGATTCTCAATCTCAGGTTCAGTTTCTGGATTATCCGGGTAAAACCCACCTCGATTCAATTACGTTATTTTCTTTCTTTAATCTAGATTTATCTCCATTCCTGGGTTTTTTATTTTTATTTTTAATTTTAATCCGCGGTATCCTGGTTTCGTATCTGGGTTTGGGTCCAATTTCCTTTCTTTTTTTTGGTAAATAGTTTGGGTCGAATTTTCGGTTGAGCGATCGAGTGTTTGCATGATTGGGGATTTTGTGCCTGTAGTTGTAATTCGTCTTATTGTTACCTTGACTGAAATTCGGAGGAAAGAATTACTGTGCTTTATACTCAATTTTACCATTTTCTCTCCTCTCTCTCTCTAAACCAAACAAGACAATGGAAATTCTATTGTTGCGGGGGCTCTTTATAACGGACGAGAATATGTAGACCCAACAAAGTTTTCGGCCATTTGAGAAAAACGAACTTGTGTAACTTATGAGTGTAGTTGAAATGACAACGTAGAAATGGATGTTGGATGCACTGGATTACGCCGGTATGTAGCTTTTGTCGGCTGGGTCCGAATTCGCTGATATATATTGGTGCTTAAAACCTTGTTCGGCCAGATAAGTCATCTTTTGTACAGTTTGTGAAATGGATACCTGGAAGCTTTGAATCTGATGATTACCCGGAGGTTCGGTCCCCAAATTTTGCATAATATTCTGGTTATATACCTCCTTAGGCATGTTTTAGGGTATACATTATGACCTGGACACACTCAATGGCCTTCAATTGGCTTCATTTCTTGCTGAGGTTGAATGATATTATTTTTCTTAAACTGTGTCCATGGCTTGTGTTACTCTTTTGTGTCGCTAAAGTTATCTGCACGAGTGAATTGAGTTACTGACTTGTTAACCTTTTTGGTTTAAAGAAGAATGTAGTACAAATTTGATTTCATTTAGTTTGCAGGCCTTGGTTGTATTGAACCCATGCCATGGAAATTTCAAATGAATCACCTGCTAAGAAGCCAAAGAGGTTGACATCTATTGTATGGAATCACTTTGAAAGGGTAAAAAATGTTGACATCTGTTATGCGGTTTGTGTACATTGTAAAAAGAAACTTAGCGGATCAAGTAATAGTGGAACTACTCATCTGAGAAATCATCTGATACGCTGTCTGAAGAGGTCCAATTATGACGTTTCTCAATTACTTGCTGCAAAGAGAAAGAAAAAAGAGGGTGCCCTTGTTGTACCAAATGTTGGGTACGAGGAAGGGCAAAGAAAAGAGGAAATTATTACTCCGATAAATTTTAAGTTTGAGCAAGAGCAGAAAAGAGATGAGACCATGAACTTGGGAGCCATAAGCCTTGGAAGTGCGAAGTTTGATCAAGAGCGGAGCCGGCTAGATCTCGCTCGTATGATCATGTTACATGGTTATCCGCTTGACATGGTTGAGCATGTTGGATTCAAAATATTTGTAAAGAATCTTCAACCCATGTTTGAGATTATGAGTAATGGTGCCATTGAGCAAGACTGTATGGCAATTTATGGGAAAGAGAAAGAGAAAGTTTATAAGACATTACATGGTTTGCATGGGAGAATTAGCCTTGCTGTTGATATGTGGGCTTCACCTGAAAATGCAGTTTATTTATGTTTGACCGCAAACTATGTTGATGAGGAGTGGAAGCTACAGAAGAAGATACTGAATTTTGTCACCTTGGATATTTCGCATAATGATGACATACTTTCGGAAACTATTATCAAGTGCGTAATGGATTGGGATGTTGACCGGATGTTGTTTTCCATGACATTTGATGATTTTTTCACGAATGATGACGTTGTTTTTAAAATCAAAGACTGGCTTTCTCAAAACAAGCCTCTTCTGAAGAATGGTCAGTTGTTTGACGCGCGTTGTGCAGCACATGTTCTGAAGTCTATTGCTCTGGATTCCGTGGAAGCACTTCATGATGTCACCCACAAAGTTCGAGAAAGTATTAGGTATGTTAAAAGTTCACAAGCAACCCAAGGAAAGTTCAATGAGATTTCTCAGCAACTTGGAATCAATAATCACAAGTGCTTGTTTACAGACTGTACAACGCAGTGGAATTCAACCTATCTCATGCTTGACACAGCCTTAGAGTATAAGGCTGTGTTTTCTGTATTGCAAGAACATGATGTTGGCTACACAATGGCCCTATCGGAGAGGGAGTGGGAATGGGCGAGTGCTGTCACTGGCTACTTGAAGCTTTTTGTTGAAGTTATGACTGTCTTCTCAGGAAACAAATACCCTACTGCAAATATTTATTTTCCAGAGATTTGTGATGTAAACGTCCAATTGATTGAATGGTGCAAGAGCCCAGATGATTTTGTTAGTTCTTTGGCATTAAAGATGAAATCCAAGTTTGATAACTACTGGAGCAAGTGCAATTTGGCTTTAGCAATAGCAGCCATTTTGGATCCACGATTCAAGATGAAATTGATAGAGTATTACTATCCACAAATCTATGGCAGTGATGCCCCAGATTACATCAAGGAAGTTTCGAGTAGTATTAAGGAACTTTTCAATGAGTATTCTATGTGCTCATCTTCACTTGATCAAGATTCAAGGCCTGGGAGCAACTTACCTAGTACAAGTAATGGGACTAGAGATGGACTAAGAGGATTTGACAAGTTCCTAAATGAAACTTCTCAGGGTCAAAGCATAACATCAGACTTGGACAAATATCTAGAGGAACCGGTGTTTCCACGTAATTATGATTTTGACATATTGAATTGGTGGAAAGTGCACACGCCAAGATACCCTATTCTATCTATGATGGCACGCGATGTTCTGGGGATTCCTTTGTCAACTCTTGGACCAGACTTGGTATTCAGCCTTGGGGGCAGGGTACTTGACCATCATCGTAGTTCACTTAATCCAGTTATCAGAGAAGCTTTGATATCTGGCCAGGATTGGTTGCGGATGGAATCAGAAGGTATATGTGATCCTTAACTTTGTTCATTAAAGTAGGTATTTTGGAATCTTAAAATGTGGTTCGGGTTGGGTTCACCTCATTTTATTGTTGGTATACTGGAGAATCAAAAGTAGCTTTTCCTGCCTTATTTTTAAGACTTGGGATCAGTATGATTAGTAGTCTTTTGATAAGTGGCTTAGCTCAGCAAAGTTTAAAAACTTGGCCCACTTATCCTAAGCCAACTCCTTTCTTGGGTTTCCAGTAACCACTTACTCTTTTTCTTTTCAATCGCTTATAAGTTGTCTTTGTCTTGTATCAGAAACCAACCGATCTTCGAGCCATTCAGCTTTGCCCCTACTTATCGAAAACTAGTGTCCATGGTATGCTCCTATTAGTTTTGCTTTTTCCTTATTTGACCAGGATGTCCTGCATAGTGAATAACAAAAAAATTCTGTTCTCATTTTGTTTTTCTGTTTCAATTGTTTTCATGCAAGGTTGGTGATCCTATCGTATGACGGTGTGTGATTCTTTCCAGTTTAGGCCTTCCAATGCTGGGGTAGATCTTTTAGGTGAACTTCTGCTTTACGTGTCCGAATTTTGCACCGACTAGATGTCCAGTTGCTTACTTCGTGGTGATGTTTTTCATTTCTTAAACTTTAACCTGAACAGCTTAAGTTCTGAATAGCATGATAGGATGCAATTCAGAGGCCTGTAATAGAGGGAAAAAAAGCACTACTCTTTTCAGGCATTTTACAGCCAAAACCTGTCACAGAGGCAAAGCATTCCTTATTTTACAGTTTGCATGATTAAATTTTTGGCAGTGATCATATCATCATGGGCACCAGTTCCTTTTTCTTCACATTCCTTAGTGCCCATGTATTCCAAGGCATTGAATCTTATAGAAATCTCAAGACACCAGAAATCTCAGGGCATGATCCAATGACTGGGAATACATAGGAGTTATGTAGCACTGACACTCCAAAAGGGCGCCGTGTCCACGTATTGGACACGGGGACACGGCACGTGGCGTGTCCAATAATTTTTATTATTTTTTGATAGGGGACACGGCGGGGGACACGCCAGAGACACGGCTGGGGACACGCCAGAGACACGGCTGGGGACACGCCGGGGACACGGCTAGGGGTCAAAATGTAATATTTTTAAAAAATTTGGGGGTTAATATGAAATTATTCAAAACATTTGGGTCAAACTGTAATTATGCCTTTGAAATTTTTTTATACAATTTGTGAAATTATTCATGTGCAATGGTTCATAATTTTTTTTTATATATATGTCCATATATTTATTTTTTATTTATTTATACGCATGGCGTGTCCTCTGCCGTGTCCGAATCCCCATTTTTTTAGAATTGCTGTGTCCGTATTCGTATCCGTGTCCGTGCTACATAGCATAGGAGAAGAGAGGAAACAGAGTTCCAAATCCCATAAGGTCTCAGCGATTGGATCCTTTAGGAATCTCAAGTGCAGAGGATTCGAACGACTAGGGATACATGGGAATATAGGAAGAAAAGGATTCAAGTGCAGAGGATTCGGTTCGGTGTGGTGATAAAGTCATCGCACTCCTTTTTTGTGGCAAGGGATAAAAGGAGGTGGATTGCTTAAGCCGTCTGGTGATCTGGGAGATAATCTAACAGTGGAGATTAGTGACCAAGTCTGGATTACTTGCTCATTCTTACAAATTTTGATACTAGTTCGAAATGTTTTCGAAAGGCACTCTCATCCTCTCTCACTCACGTTTACGTGCGCGCATTGCAGCTCGTGTCCTAGGTCACATAATCATCTAGACTCTCCGCTCCACTTTCAATCTCTGCGCTCTCACTCTCACATTTCAGTAGTTTGAGACGTTTCAAGAGGCGCCATTAAGTTCTCGCTCACGTATGCGAATTAAATGACTTAGATCGGGTCCCTTATTCCCTTCGTAAGTTGCCAAACAAACAGGGCCGTAGGTTTCCAATCTATCTACTACTCGAACTGATTGTGGAGGACCGGAGGCGGTCCTAGTGTGGGAATGCTAATTGCTAAGGGTGAAGAAGGAGAAGAGGGGGTGCCAAGAGGAATTTCAAAATTTGTAGACAAAGATGAGAGAAAATACATTGCTACTGTAGGAAAAAGATACGTTACATAACAACGCATTGCTACTGTACACATTGATACTCTTATCGATTACCCTTTCCCAGCCCGTTGTTCAAGTATCAATGTGTACCATCGCATTGGTAGCGATGGTACTTGAACAACGGGCTAGAAAAAGGTAAGATGTCAATCAATGTATTGTTACGCAACGTATCTTTTTCTTATGGTAGCAAAATGTACTAGTACTTATTTTCTCTCATTTTGTCTACAAATGTTGAAATTCCTCTTGGCAACCCCAAACCCCTCACTCTTTGATTTTTCTTTTGATTGCAAATGGGCCGACAAATCTCCGTACAGTGAAGCATCGAAAAACAGCATCTTTAGCAGTCCCCCTCATGCTTTTTAGATTCGGGACCAAATATGATCATTGTGGGAGCAAGGTGCACTGCACCACCCCTTCTGTGATGGTGATGTTCCAAACCGTACCAGTACCGTTCATGTGCACATAAATGGAACCAGGGACGTGTTTTGTTTAAAGTATTTGTAGACTTGTCTTTTGTAAACATGAGATCCTGATGACAGACTTGGAAACCGTAAACGCAACCGAACCGAACCACTCTATTTTGTCTGATTATGCGGTTAAGTAGCATGGTTATGGTTTAGAAAAATTAGAATCGGTATGAATGTATATTTGTTTTTGATAACTCAGGTGTTCGGGTCAGCTTACGCGCACCTTGACTAATCCTAGGGGTCTAATCTCACCGCCCATTTACAGGGAGGTCAATTAAAGCGGGAGCAAAGCTCGGTATAGACTAGCCCCAAAAGAGTCAATAGCATTTGAGAGGTTTCGAACCTGAGACCTTAAGAGGGAACAAACCCTTAAGTCTCTCGTTATAGGATAAGGTTGAGTTATATTTTCGAATTCAATAGTCTAATTTGGTCCAAAGTCGTATTGGTAATGAGTTTAATTAGGGTAAAATTCACTTTCAACACAAAAGTTCAACAAATAAAATGTTTTGGGTTCTTTTAATCTATTTGCAAGTTGCCTGATGAAAAATTAACCAGTGTGGACCACTTCAGATTTTCAGTTATAATGAAATTGTTATAACTATTAAGTAGGAGTTTAAATTTATGAATAGTTGGCAATTTATTTTTGGCGGAAGTGCCATAATCGGATCGGTCTTGTGGTTTGGTTCTGGTTAGGTTCTATATGTACGGTCAGGTTGTTTGTACTCAATTTCTTGAATCATTTGCAACAATTTCGGTAATCGATTCAAACTAACATCAATCCAAACAATGTGCACCCATAGATATAGAGAGAGAATTTTCTCTTCAGGGTGCCTTACCAGATGAGACCCATCTCGTACTCCTCAATTTCTTGAATCATTTGCAACAATTTCGGTAATCGATTCAAACTAACATCAATCCAAACAATGTGCACCCATAGATATAGAGAGAGAATTTTCTCTTCAGGGTGCCTTACCAGATGAGACCCATCTCGTACTCAAAACTATTATCTGAATCGTTCAATGTAGTTTGGTGAATCGGACATAGTAAATCCCATTCATTATGCACACGAAGCTAAAATAATGGGGTATCTGAGTATATACTCCTGTAGCAAGACTATATGGTGACATTAGTTTAAGGGGCCGATTGGATGCGGGATAAGTTTTGGGGGTATTATTATTTATGGAAGGTGGACCCACATTAATTTGACTTTTATGGAGGGTGGATATTGAAGTAATTGGTTCGGATGAAGTATTAAAAATGGAGGATAAAATAGTGTTTGATTTGGATGAGGGATAAAATGGGAGGATAACGTTGTTTTGTAGTTGAAATGTTAGGGGAAGGGGATGAGGAGGGCCTCATGTATTATTTTTGCCCTGGTCGAAACGTGTCCATAATTGTTGGCCCCAAAACCGGCCAAGGGGATCTTAAATGGGCTTGGATGTGTTCATCTGGGCGTCAAGTGGCCAGCCAAAACCAAGCCGAAAATGTCCCCTCATCCGCCCGGATGAGTTTTGGCCCCTACCTTTGGCTGCATTCAATGGACGCCTAAAGGGCCCAAGCTAGGGGCAAGGCAGCTGGAACATCAAATCGCAAGAAGCTTTCTCTCTCTTCTGTGTCATCTTTACCAATTGTCACGGTCATGATTTTGCTGTCATTTCCGTAGTCACTTGATTCGATAGAGTCTGCTGATATGAATGAATGTGAGAGATTTGGCTTGAATTTCATGGAAATAAGGTCCGGGGAAGCGCGAGAAATTTGGTGTTAGTGGGGTCAAGTTGAGAATGATGGAGGGAAAAAAATGACCAAGGCAAAAAAATGAAAGCCGCCAAGATGAGATCGGTGAGGCCTGTGAAGGCCGCGAGCAGCTACTTCTGCGTCTCGAGAAACTGTCGCTGACCGTCCTGGAGAGCCCTCAGCGTTTGTGTGGCTGCACTCGCGCTGTTGGTCTCTCCTCCTCGAGGGTTGGTATTGTTGTATCCGGCACCGTCATTACTCTGCGATGTGATGGTTCAACGTATTCCTTGGAGCGAGTACTGACCATAAACCAAAAGACACCTCCCCAGCAGAGTCGCCTAATGTAGGTTGGGGGTTTCGCGGAGGTTGCTTACGTATGGATACGCGTGAGCTGGAGAGGTGCGATTGTTCGATGATTAGCAAGGGGAAAAGGGAAAGAAATCTTGTGGGGTGAGGGATGGAGCAAAAGGTACAAAAGAGACAAAGGCAGAGTGTCCCTTGAGTCCTTCCGCAGGGGTTACGTCCAACTTTTCGTGAATTGAATGGGTGATGTCACCTTTTCTCTTCGGAAGAATGTTCCCCTTCCTCAAATTCAGTGCTCACACACTCTCTCTCCAGAAAAGTCAGCACTGTCAAATCAGTGGGAATGTAAGGGGTATTTATAGGGCACTTAGGCCTAGGTCAGGCCCAAGACGGCGCTCCTATAAGACCCCGACACGTGTCCCTCCTGTACCTCCAGGTCTTAGAGAAACTCGTCCTCTCGCGGAAACTTTTCCGCCGGAGAGTTCGAATCTCTGCGGCGCGACCTCCATTCCAAGCCACAAGAAATTCCCCTATTCCCGCTAGAGCAAGGTCGCGACCTGCGGCAATCGTATTATCATCACGGCGTTCCTTCCAGACCCTGCCTTATAGCCTGGATGGAACCCCAAAGACTCTTTAATCAAATCTTTTCTTACAATCGAGAAGCCTTAACGGCTCGCGGGACTTTTCCCATAGCCCTTCGTTGTTGAGGCTGTCATAGGAACCATCTTCTTCTTTCCGCGGATCGGGCAGACTTCCGTGGTGACTACATTTTCTGCGGATCGGGCGGACTTCCGTGGTGACTACATTTTCTGCGGATCGGGCGGACTTCTGCGGCGACTACATATTCCGTGGAAACCTTCCGCGGGCGCTTCTTTCAAGCTTTGTGCATGTGTCCCCCTTTGATTGGTCGGTCAACTGTTCTTTCTTCGGTCAAGATTTGACCGAGGCTTTTCTTCCGCGTGGTCTCTATTGCCACGTGTCCACTGCTAATTGGTAGGTCAAATAGTCTCCTTTGGTCAAGAATCCATAATTTTGACTGCACCTATAGGATCTTAAATGGGCACTTGGATGTGTTCATCTGGGCGTCAAGTGGCCAGCCAAAACCAAGCAAAAAATGTCCCCTCATCCGCCCGGATGAGTTTTGGCCCCTACCTTTGGCTGCATCCAATGGACGCTAAAGGGTCGCAAGAAGCTTTCTCTCTCTTCTGTATCATCTTTACCAATTGTCACGGTCATGATTCTGCTGTTATTTTCGTAGTCACTTGATTCGATAGAGTCCGCTGATATGAATGAATGTGAGAGATTTGGCTTGAATTTCATGGAAATAAGGTTCGGGGAAACGCGAGAAATTTGGTGTAAGTGGGGTCAAGTTGAGAATGATGGAGGGGAAAAAATGACCAAGGCAAAATATAGTTGGACAAATACCTAATTTACTTCGGGTTATAAGGAGAGCTTTAGACTTTTTATACGGTCGAGTGTGTAATAAGGGGTAGAAAAAGTGTAGTACTCCCCGCTAGTGGATGGTAGGAAATGGGCTCCCTAAAATTAGTCGAGATGAGCGTAAATTGGTCTAGACATCCCGAGTTACTATAAAAAAAAAAAAAAAAGTGTAGGAGTACTATTAGAGCAATATTCAACCCAGTGGAGCTAGGTGCAGGCCCTGCAGGGGCCATGCTAGGTGACTCTACTTGTGTGCATACCTTATTGGAATGCATATAAATCTAGCCAATTTCGTATTATATTTAGGCTGATTCCCAAGAATCGTGTGGGGGGTTTTGACGGAGGAGCTTTTAGATTGTGACTATGCATTATGGATCGATCATTCATTTTTTTGCTAATCAAAAAGGGCGGAGGAGGGGGTTATCAGACCTGGGCATGATCATAAGAACTAAACGACCCGTGATGAACCCCCAGAAGGAATCAAAGAGCCATTGCAACTACCACCAACCAAGGGCTAGTGGAACACGATCGGACTTCGCAAGAAGGCAAAGTTCGAGAGGCGTCGTTAGCACGACTTGAACCTTGTACTTATGGACCACCCAAACCAATCGAGAGTAAGCCATGAACCACCTCGGCCGCCACCGCCACCACCCCACTTCAAAAGCAATAAACACACCTATTGGCCCATGTAAAAGACACTTTTGGGGGGTAGATTTGAGGATAAGGCTCGTTGAATGATGATAAAGATGGACAGAAAACTAGTGTGTGTGTGTGTGTGTTTCTGCATCGACAACCACCACTTTGAATATTCAGGGGGAACAATTCTGTCGTGCAGATTACTTACTGCCTCATGCATGGAATTTTCTCTCGTAATCAAACAATTATCATTGTGTCGCTATTAGGGGGTCCCCCTCAATATTACGTTTTTGAGGGCTCAATGTGCAACATGTGGCTTATCTCTCTCCTAAAATGACAGATTAAAGTTGATGCCATGGACAATTTTAATGTGTAGTACGTAATACACTATCGTAGTCCTTTAATTGTCATCTAATTTTAATTAGTACATAAAAAATGCTACGGACACAGTCGACAGTGATGGAGGCAGGATTTGTACGTAGAGGGGCATGAACCACGTGTATTTCTATAGCGGTAACAAGAATTAGATTCCATATTAATATATTTTGCTATTACGTACGGTGTAATTAGTTTGTGTGTGTACAAGTAGTCATCATTATATTATTGATAACTTTGAATTATAGGGAGTTTTTGCCACACGCATATACTTTATATTTTAAGAATTTTTTCGTCTCGAGGGACTTGAAAAGTCCAATCTATAAGAACTTTTTTAGATACCCTTGAAAAACTAGTTCAATTAAAAGGAAAATTCGGAGTTGTGCAGGGGCTCGGGCACTCCCTTCCGTCAGTCCCTGATGTGTCCGAAATCGTCGGATGTGTATGAGTCCTGCAAGAATCGTCCTATTTAAGCCACGCGTGTCATACGATTCATAATACATCTGTATCTATCCATTTATACGTGTATGTAACATTAATCATTAGTACAAGATGTCATTACTCTAACCAAAACAATAGAAGAGCATTAAAGTCGAACACGGTTTGCTCGCTTATTTGGTGGGACACGTGTTGTATATTTGCTTATTCGCCAAATTTCAAGATTTCCTCTTTTAAATAAGTAAATTATAACGGAGTGGATACAGATGATTTTTGCTTACTTTCTTGTGCTTATTGCTTGAGAAAGAAGCAAATAGCAAATAGAAATGCTTATTTGAAAAGACGGTTTTTAAGATTGGTTTGTGGGGCCAGGGCATCCATATTTGGAAAAATCCATAATTATCTACGGAGTATTTTTTAAAATTTTTTAAAATTTTACACGGTTGATGAGGCGCACTGAGAAACTTACTTTTTCACTTATTAGTTGTTTTTGGTATGTTAAGAACACCTAGATATTGTGTTTTGTAGTGGGTATTATTTAGAAATTTAAATAATATTTTAGATTCTTGAACCTAAAAATTTCAAAATCTTATTGTTCATGTTGTGGTCTCCTCGTATATAAAATCATGGTTTCGTCCCTGCCTATTTGGGCGGTTGATGTTGTGATTTTGGGACATTATCGTAGATATATGTTGTTGGACTCTCGTAAATTCACGGTATGATCTACTGTAATTCTCACTAAAAATGATGACTACCCACAATTGAATTGAAAAACAGCGAAAAAGGATGTAGAGACCTAATAATTAAAGATCGAACAAAGCGTTAGAGTATTTTTTTAATATATTCACTTAAAGTTAATTGGAATCTTTTCGCAAGTTGGTCGTGACCGAAGTGAAAAGACACTAAGCCTACGGGTTAGTCCGGTTGGTTGGTAGATTTTCTTCTCATGCACACAAGTGACTAAGTTCGGTTTTTGAGATCAGGCAACAAGAAAGTAGGAGTAATTTCTTATGAATTTTCTAGTTTCCGGCATGAATGGCATGACTTTGATCAGACCGAAGAGAAAATCAGTTGGAGTACGCGTAAACTGACCTATCCCGGAACGTACATCGAACCCCCAAAGTGAAAAGACATGCTTTTGTAAAGGAAGAAAAGCATGGTTGCTTATGTTCCTCAATCAGAGAGAAAAGGAGAAACAAAAGGGGGGAGCTGGTTTCCTCTACCCAAAAGCATGAGGAGTTTTTCAGTGCCGAGCGGGTATTGCCGACGTGGTATTCGTTCGGCACATGTAAGCCGTCCGATACACTTTTGGACAATTCAGATTGAAATCCTCTCTCTCCTCTCATCCCAACACTTTCTCTCTCCTTTTTCTCTCTCCAAATCTGAGCTGTTTAAACACGCAATGGATGACTCGGATGAGCGAGCGTACCCGCTCGGCACTAAAAAAATTTCCCAAAAGCATGGTATATTTGAAATCACGTGGCAGCCAAAGACAAAGTTGGTCCATTAAAATCGAGTAATTGGACAAACTGGTCTACGGACAAAACAAAAAAGAGGTCCCATTAGACAAAAGTCCGATCGGAAATGGAATGAAATCCTACTTTCCGCATCATTATTGTTGGGCGACGCATGTCCATTGAAATTTTAGTGAAGGACGTGATGATCTTTCTCTCAATTGTATTTGTGGAGCGATAAGAAGAATGGGACTAGCTGTTCATTGTGGTGCTTCGAGCGCGCATTTACCGTTCTATTGGATGTCAGATCGTCCGCACCGAAAAAGCGTGTTTACCTCTGTTTTTCGTGTCGTTTCGGCCACAGGATTGCACAAACGTACCTTCATCATCGTACTGAAAAAGCGTGTTTACCTCTGTTTTTGTAGTGGGCCGAAATATCCGAAGGACCAAAGGGGTCAACAAATTGAGCTTGTTGGCCCACGGTCCAGCTATCCCAGTTCGTCTGGGCAAGAAAAGTCAAACGTGACACGTCAGCCCTGTTACTCGCCGAACGTTAACCGGCCTAGCGGATGTTGGCCGAGCGTTATCTGTCTCTCCGAACGTAAACACAACGCCCTGGCTCGGTATAGGTCCTGTTCGCTCGGATTAGTAGTCTTCCTGTTCGAAGGAATTGCCCACAGAGCAAGCCTTATGCTCGGCAGAACCACAGGGCACATTTACTCCTTTGGCTCGATCTGGCGGCGGAAGAACGACTAGAAAAGACATCTGCTGACAGTGGCAGAGATATGCGTGCACGCCTTTCTGATAGCCGATGGGACATCTCTGACTCTGGCCCACGTGGGTCAGCATGGGTCTGCAGATCCTGAGGTCAAATATCCATCGAGTATCTCTGACGTATGACGTCATCCGAGCGTAGGAACGCGTGTGCAGTACACCCCCACCTTACTCAGCATTCCAAACATTTGCCTATAAATAGCAAGCAACCCCTTTTTGGGAAGGGGTTAGATATTCTTCTCCCTTAACTTATTCTTCTTCACCGTTGCTCCTTCTTCTTCCCTCCGGTTTTGACTAGATCGTCGGAGCATCTACCCGGAGGAACATCCCCCCTCCGGTTTGCAGGTACACGACGTCATCACACAAGGCCTACACGGTCCAAGCAACAGAAAGGAGGTTCAGGAGGTTCAAGGATAAACCACACCCCCACAGTTTTCGCATCGTTTCGGCCACGGGGTTGCACGAACGTATCTTCATCTTGTGACTGAAGTTATACTGAAACAACAAAGGTACATGCACTTTTTAGTACAAAAGATCTTATTTGTTAATGTAAATGGATTTACAACCTATTCTCTCACAATCATTTTCCAGTTATGGGTAAGTCTTAGAAAATTGACAAACTTTAGAAAAAGCAGGATCAATATGAGTGGGATGAAGAGAACATGAAAGTTACCAAGTGCCAATGTGCTCTATAAACCAAAGCCACGGTCCAATTGTATATAGGTGTGCACACGCAAGTACCGGACTACTAACTAAGTCATGTATTTCGCGTGCGTGAGCTAGCCAAGGCGCGATGTCAAGCGTGAAAGCGTTTTTGAAGCGTATTCATTTCAAGTTATTAAAAATCTGCGAGAGCGAGAATCGAGAGAGCAAACAGAGTGTGAGAGTTGATAGCGGAAACGCATGACGTTTGGTAGGATTACCGATTAATTACGTGATTAATAAGAGTCTGATAAATAATTTTTTTTCAATTCGAAAAAGAAAGGGGATCCAATTCCCTAGCCTCCAAATGATTGGCTAAATCCCTATCTCCCCCCTCTCTCTCTCTCTCTCCACAAACAATAAAGGAACTCTTTCTCTCGCGCGCTCTCTCTCTCTCTCTCTCTCTCTATAAATTATATATATATATAAGATTCTCTCCAATTACAAAATGCAGCTTCTACATGCACTTGCAGAATTCCAAACGTCGTCGAACGAAGTAGCCATCTAGAGGTCAGCTCTCTCTCTCTCTCTCTCTCAGTTTGTGCGTATATCTCTCTATATATCTATATATAGAGAGAGAGTCAGAGATATATATGCATGTGTAGCTATCTATGTTGATATAGTTTACAGTACACCCATCGCAATAGATTTAGAGGCTACTATTCAATATATTCGAGGCAGAGTGGCTCGTTTTTAGGCCGTGTCCCCTGGTACGAAAGCTACTGTTATCGTTTCTATATGGTCAGAAAATTGTATCGTTTCAACACACGGCCAAACCAACAAACGCACGGTGTGGGAGCCGAGAAGAAACCGATTAAGGGAAAAAAAAAACTAAGAACATAATTAGGCACAAATATTCTACGTGGTTCCCCTTGCAACACCACTTTATATGCAACGAATGAAGAATGGAGTACCAGTTACAAGGGTGGCGTAATTGTAAACCAAGTACTTATAGAAGGGAGTTCACATCATCAAACTCCTAATAGTCAACGAAGTACGAACTAAACCAAGCTAGGCTACACAAAACCCGACACATGTTTGATGGTTCTTCGTATATACTAGAGGCCGAGACACACGCGATGCATGAGCAAATTCGATCAAACAATAAACAGGAAAAAGAAATTTTGTCAAAATCCAATTTGCACACGCATTGCGTGTGCCCTGGCTCTAGTCTCTTTAATTTTGCCCAATAGTTTGCGACTTATTTTTTGGTCTTTTGTAATAAAATGCGATAGTTATAGAATTTGATCCACACCAAGTAGAACATTCCGAAACTTGAGTTTGAAATGGAATTCAATCGTAGCTATGGTTGGTTAATCAACAAATAGATATAGGTGGTTGGGTGATACGCATGTGCAATTAATTTCTTGTTTTTCTTTTTACAAGTCAATTGCAATCATATTACCAGTATTTCATAAAGCCTAACGGCACTTATAAATGAATCCACCCAAAATACAAAGATAATAAGCTAATGCGTAACCCAACCAACAAGATAGACAAATTACATCAAATTATATTACACCTAATCTCTTTCGTCGAGACAAGAGCACATGCACACTGCAAAACAGAGCCGACACACTCACACACATAGTTCGACCAATAGAGCCAGTTAGGGATAAAGAAATTAAGCACCTAATTAAGGGGGGGCACAGATTCAGATCAATGCAAGATCAGTTCAGTACCATGGATTCCAAAATGGATTCTTGTTTGTTAGGAGTAAGTTCTATAGATCATATGATAATTATTGTATACCCTAGAACCTGTGGTAGACTGGTAGGATTCTTCAAAATCCTATTTGGCCCCGTCGTGCCTTGCCCTCAAGGCCGACCATGTGATTCACAGCCTCTGTTGGGCGACAGAAGCCTATAGGTGAGTGGTCCCTCATAGGACCCGCTACGGGTCTCGAGTCTTGTGGTCATGCTCGTTGACCTCTCCTCCTCGATATTGTCTTAGGAAAAACAAAAAGGGTCCAGATTTGACGATGAGAAAGCATTAAGTGTTTGTCCTCTATGAGATCGCATGTTCGAATCTTGCGGAGACCAAACATTGGAGCCACTGGAGTGTTTGCCCGATCGTTAATTTTAAGACCACGGAATTGTCTAGTTGCGTACAAGTTGACCCGAACATCTGATCATAAAAAAATAAAAAAAAAAGTGGTTAGATTATCTGCGTCGAAGGACCCACAATTAACCCTTCTGCATGCTTGACAAATTCATGGCTTTTTTGGGAAAAAAAAAGGACACCCACTACCCCTCTTGTGCTAAAATTCAAAAATCACTGGATCTCCTACTCGAGCATTCTCTTGTGCTTTCTCAGAAATTTTGGATCTCTGTCTGTCAAATTATCTTATCTTTGGCCTATTTGTCCATCGTGTGTTGTGAGGATTGTTTCTCATCCTGTTTTTCGCTTTCTTTGCTTTTGGACGTGGCATATGGTGGTATAGAACTCTTGTTGGACTCACAACAGTAGTACTGCTAAGCAAAGTCCTCGTCCGGCCGGATCTTTCGGAGATATTCTTCTGCTGTTCATACTTGTTACGATATCTAGGGATCTCTCTCCCCCTTCGCACAAAGTCACAAAGGTCAGTACCTTTTGAATTGTACAAGGAAATACTATTTTGTTTTACCCTATAGGAGTGTATGTACGTTGAGTTGATATACATCGTTGTGGCCGCGATTGGTAATGTAACATGGTATCATGGTCTGGTTCGACGAGGTCATGGGTTTTCTTGTCACTGTCATCCTAAGTCACATAATTCACTCGGTGTGGACAGGAATGCGAGCGTGAAAGTATATTTGAAAAATGGGTCATTAAATAAGCTAAGAAAAAGACAAAAAAAAGAGAGTAATTAATACACGTTTTACACTTTTCAACACACTTCTATGCACTTTGTTCGTATTCAATACACTTTTTCAACCATAACAATAGCTCATTGGGATGAAACTACTATTAAAATTCGCGAGAGCGAAGATTGATAGCGCGAGATTGAGGACGAGAGCAGAGACAACAGCTCATTGGGCTATTTTTAGCATTTTCCTTGAACAATATCCCAAACTACTAAAATGCGACTTTTTTGTGTGCTAAAAAATGGTTATTTCTCAAAATACTTGGGTAAAAGTAAAAAAAAAAAATTATTTTCCAATTTCTCTCGTCGAGACGAATCAATAACCTACAAAAGTTTGGCGCAAAACTAACAAATGCGAAAAAAATTCAAATAAGGACAAATTTTTCAGGTTTAAGTTAAGTTCATAAGAACGTAGCCTAAGCCTGGGTTCGACTCCTGCTGGAGCAATACTCTTGGGGCAAGGGCGGAACCAGGAATTTATTCGGCCTTGGGCTAACCCAAAATTTATATGCATGAACCAAAAAGGGGCAAACTCGTACTACTTGTGCGGCTCCATATTGATGTTTGGATGGTCACATGAACACCCCTCAAAAAAAAAATTGTTCATAATATATGTAGAAATTTTACGCCAGCTTTTCTTTTGATCACCCAATACAAAAATATTTGAATATCATGCCCAAAAAATCAATTCACAAATCAATCCAATTTAAATAGCCTAATTACGTTATTTTATATTTGAACACTCACCTCAATATACTATGACACATCCATCAATCTAAATAGTTTTTTTTTTTTTCATAAACTAAAAAAATTCATTGTTATCTACTCACTTGCCAAAAAATGTGTGAATTTTTTTTTACCTAGAATAACTTTGTTGAATTCTTGTGTGGCATAGTGGACAATTTTTGTGGAATTTCTTGATTGCATTATTCATACTCGCACAAGAAACTGTGTTACTTGTGAATATATTGGTGGGTTTATATAAAGAAAATTTCTGAACACCCAATACAAAATCTTGGAGCCACCACTGATCGTATGTAGTATATAAATGTTCAAAAATAAATAAAATAAAAGTACAAAAACGTACACTATTTAACTTACCCTTCAATGTTTCACAGAGTAAAAATCATCTATAAACATACACTATTTAAGTTGTACCCTATGATGTTTGACTGGTGGGTTGGGTTGAATGGAACGGTGGGTTGGGTTGAAAACAAAAATTTAGACTGAAATTTTAAATTTTAATTTTTTTGGGGTGTTTTTTGAAAGTACACCTAGGCTATAGCCCATGGGAGCCCTCCCATGGTTCCGCCTTTGTCTTGGGGTCCCAAGCTATGGATAGCTTCTGGACCCGTGCTAATCCTAACACCCCCACTAACCCCCGCTGATGTATGACGATTGAAAAAAAAAAAAAAAAACCTCCATCCTATATTTATTGGCATGCAATAAGATAGAGCCCGTACTTTTCACCCTTGAACCACCAACGGGCTGCCGTATTGGAACTCAAATTAGTTTCTTAGAAGAATGAGCGAGATGCAACAAATTCGGATTATATCCCTTCACCCTTCAATGGCTGTATGTGGTGCTATTGACTATCGTACTATCGTAGTTTTGGTGTTCAGCAAATTTGTACATAAATATGTAAATATTTAAAAGTAAATCAAAGAAAAGTACAAAAAACGTACACTATTGAACTCTACTGAAGTTGTGCCCTAGTCGATATTGTCACCAAGTCCTCTTTCAATGTAGATAATCATATAACAAGGTGGGCTAAAATTATACATGTAACTCTTTTTTTTTATTTTTAAAGTCCACCTAAACTATAGCCCATCCAACATTGACTGTCATTTCGCACTAGGGTACACGAGATCTTTTATTGATAGTGCGGACTTCACTACTACAAATATTAGTACTCCAGCAGCCTTTTTAGGAAAATGATATACTTGCAGAGGAGTGACGTTAACAAAAAAAAAAGAGTGACAAAATCAACAGCCCTTTTTTAATGGTCTTATCCTCTTTATTTATCCTTTATATTACTATTACTTTTAAAATGGACTCTTTTATTTGTTGCTTTTAGTCTGAATCAATTAAAAAGTTTCTCCAGAAAACGTTGATAGAAAGTAATGCCATTTGAAAAAGGTGATGAAAAGTAGGTTCCAAATCCTTTTAAAGACCTTTAAAAGGAACAACTAGGAACAATAGATTTGCTAGGTTGGGGATGGGGAGGAGTTTTTCGGTGCCGAGCCGTCCAAAAGTGTATCGGACGGCTCAAATGTGCCGAGCGGGTATTGCCGACGTGGTACCAACTCGGTGCATTTGAGCCGTCCGATACACTTTTGGACGGCTCGGATTGAAACCCTCTCTCTCCTCTCATCCCAACATTTTCTCTCTCCTTTTTCTCTCTCCAAATTTGAGCCGTTCAAACACACAATAGACAGTTCGGATAGGCGAGCTGGCACCACGTGGTACCCACTTGGCACTGAAAATTTTTCATGGGGATGGGGACACTTGTACTGTACTACTTTTTCTTTCCCATATTCTTTCTGCTTTATTTTCTAGTGGCTGGTATTTTTTTTTTTTTTTTGATCCGCAGTGGCTGGTAATTGGACACTGAATATTTCTTGGAACTGACATAAGCCAGGGGCAATGACAATGAGCTCCTTAAGATTCCTTCCTTCCTGATTTCTCTATTGCATTTACACAAATAAGACTTTATGATTAAACCAATAAACCGCCAGCTTTGTACTGAATCTTGCAATGAAATACTATAAGAATTCGTAAATCTTATTTGCGGACCACGGGGTGTTTCAGTTTCTAAAAAAATGAACTTTTAGAAAATGAAGGCAATTTCAAGTTCAAAAATCATGTGTTTACGCAAATAATTTTTTTACTAATATAAATCTTGTTTGATAGATCTCATTGAGATTTTTTAAACGGTGCAAAAAAAAAAAATTTCATTTTCATTATATTTAAATTTGAAATTACCTTCTTTTTGAAAAAGAAGGTTTAAAAAGAAAGCGGAATGACACCTACATTTAAATTTTCACTAGGTAATTCCTTCCTTGTTTGTTTGTTTGGTTTCATTGGGTCTTTTTGTTTGATTTGTTGGGTTATGATGTGTTTGGTTGGCTGTATGAGACTGTTTATGTGGTTTGTTGTATGAATGACTGATTGTACTGTTTATTTGTTATCTATAATAATTTGGATTGATTTTGTTTGTCAAAAAAGAAAGAAAGACCGTAAGTGAATCTAAGCGCCTTTTTCTCGTGACAATACATGGACAAACTGCTGCCAGCTCTTAGGGCACGCCTATCTTTCTTTTGAATACTTGCGTTAATTTAGGGTTGGGAATCTTTTCGGATCGTGTCATTTTGGTTCTTATCAAGAATCCTCAAAACCCATAATTAGATTTTTCTAGCTAAAGGCAGAAAAATTCCTAACACTAACTTGACATGCTATTCAAATGTGGCAACATGAGATGACACCACTCACTAATTGGCTAAGGTTCTCTCTCACAATCCAAGCTCAAGTTAATATCTCAATGAAATAAGATGAGGTATGCTTTGGAAGGAAAAGTATGCAGTATACACCTCTTTTACGAATTTTTTTGGACCCGTTTTATGAATTTTTACGGCTCATTTTCTTTTTGATTGGCAAAATTTTGTAGGCGTAGCTCATTTTATGAATTGTCGTGGCTTGAGATATGAATTTTTGCAGTAGTGTTTACGAATTTTTACTGTGTTATTTATCATGAATTTTTTCTAGTAAAAAAGACGGCTCAAATTTATGAATTTTGTAGTAGTATTGTTTATGAATTTTTGTGATCTAATATACTCCCTCCGTCCGGATTTAATAGTCATTTTTTGGAGTTCGTGTCATTTTTCAATCGATTATATCTTTCAATTTATAATGTTTTACGTGATTTTGAAAACATTGTATTATAGAACTAATCGAGATCTATCAAACAAGATCTATATTCGATATGAAATTCATTACGGATTCAAAAATATAATCTATTTTTTAGCCGGTTAAAATAGAACTAGGGACAATTAAATCCGGACGGAAGAAGTACAATTTTTTTTGGGTGTTCAATTACGAGATTTTTGTTGTGGCTCAAAATACGAAAAAGTTGCTTCTCGGGAAAAATTGTTACCCAAAAGTTTTTTCAGGATGTTCTTATTATTAAGCGAAATGTGTGCGTTTAGAAGCTCATTCGGAAGCAGATTCTCATGAAGATGCGAAGCCTTATGAACATCTTAATCAATGATTCTGTATAGTGTATAATACTATGAGCTTTTGTTTTATTGAATTCAGTTACAGAGGATTCTCACGCGTGGCGCAAGGATTGCCTATAGCTGCCAAGTGAGCCATTAGACAAATACCTACCACTAGTTTTTTTTTTACGGTCAAGTGTGTTCGCCTGTTCGAATCAGTTTACGAGTACCTCGATTATTTTTCTCTTTAGTGTGGTCAAAGACAGTCAGGTCGTCCACGCCGAAACTAAATAATTTACGAGACATTTTTCTGTTACGGCCTGACCCCAAGAGTCGGTCAAATTTGAACTCGATGTCTAGGTTTACAGTGGTGGGCCGGTGGCCACTTGGCTACCTGGGATTATTAGAAAATTAGTTTCTTTTGCTCTTCCGCAAATCTTAGGCTGTCACCTGCATGGCTGTAACGCTTTTTTGTATTTACCTTTGTAAAGTTTACACGAGTATTCCGTTGCTCCGTTTCTTTTTCTCTCACTGTGATAATCCTCCACCACCAAAGAATCTGCTGATTCTTCTCACTCTCACTCTCCCCCCCCTCTCTCTCTCTCCCCCTCCGCCGACCCTCTCCCCACTTCCGCCTGTTTCTTTTATCATCATCCACACACAGATCGTTCAAGGTTTGGAAGGCTTGTTCCTAACGCAGGGAGTGGATTTTGATCGAAACCCACCTCAAGAGATCCACATTTGGTAGTATTCTTGGCTTCTGTTCGTACGGATTCTTGATTTTCTTGATATTGCTTCTTGGGTTCCTTATAGGAGGTTTTTTTTTTTTTTTTTTTGTCTTGTTCCTTCTGCTGAATCGAAACGTTTAGAATTCTCCCATGTAATGTGCGAGTTTTTCAATCTGAGAGCTGTCAATTTGTAAAAGATGGAGATCCAGATACTCTAATTTTTAGCCAATAATAATGTTTCCGTGCAACCCATTTATCTCATTTTGTGGACATTATCCATGTGTGGGGGCAATTGATATACCTCTCTGCCTATCTGTCGTTATGTTTCTCCCTCTTTTTCATATCTTGATGTGTAGAATGTGCGCTTTCCAAATTATGGAACTCAAAATGACCGAGACTATATGGTAGACCCCATGTTTTTCACCATATAATTCTTTGGATCCCAATATCTCTGTTATCTCTCTGTATACATTCTTTTGTCTTTTTATTGCTTTCATGTGTTTACTGAGGATGATAATACCTTTTCATTATTTTGTTACTTGCAAGGTATTTTGCTCTAACTGACGAGCAGGAAACTTGATTATCTTCAGGAAACCGGAACGACTACTTACGTCACTTAAGTCGTTGTGAAAGGTTTTGTGGTAGACTTGGCGTATGCCTGGGAACAAGTCCAACGGGTACTCAGCAATCCCCACTAGTAGAGTAGAAAGGCTCTTGAGAGAAAGGGAGCTAAGAAAGAGCAGCAGGGCTTCTCAGTCAAATGAGGCTACTGATATTAGCAGGGGTACAGAGCTCTCCGAGCACGAATTGCGATTAAGAGAAGGGGATAATTTTGGGGCTTCCTATGTAGAACAGTATTTGGAAGGGGCCTTAGCTGCACGGGCTCTTGGTGAGGGATGGGAAAGGCCAGATGGGAGACCCTTCAGGCAAAGGCTGTTAGTGGTGGCCAACAGGCTGCCAGTTTCTGCAGTTAGGAGAAGCGAGGAGTCCTGGTCACTTGAGATAAGTGCTGGGGGCTTAGTCACTGCTCTTCTTGGTTAGTCTTACTTATATGTTTAGTTCCTTTCATTTCCGCTTTGTTTTAGTGAAGATAATCCAGTTTTATTTAGTTTTGTCAGGGACTCTATTTCTACCCACATGGTAAAAATCTGACAATTCTTTATTAATTGTGAAGGGGTAAAGGAATTTGAGGCAAAATGGATTGGGTGGGCTGGTGTTAATGTGCCAGATGAGGCTGGACAGAGGGCACTTACTAAAGCTTTGGCTGAAAAGGTTAAAAAGTTTGTCTATTACATTTTCACCTTTGTTTGTGGAGGATATCATGCTTTACTAGCCTTGTAACAATCACAGCAAAACTATTCATTTTTCTATTCTTGAGTAACTCTTTTGAGCACCATTAACTTCTTGAAGTTTTTTTCCATGCACCGCAGAAATGTATTCCTGTGTTCCTGGATGAAGATATTGTTCATCAATATTATAATGGCTACTGCAACAACATATTATGGCCTCTTTTTCATTATATTGGACTTCCACAAGAAGATCGCCTTGCCACTACCAGAAGCTTTCAGTCCCAGTTTGCTGCGTATAAGAAAGCAAATCAAATGTTTGCTGATGTGGTAAACCAGCATTATGAGGAGGGTGATGTTGTTTGGTGCCATGACTACCACCTCATGTTCCTTCCAAAATGCCTGAAGGATTACAACAGCCAAATGAAAGTTGGTTGGTTTCTTCACACACCCTTTCCTTCATCAGAAATACACAGGACACTGCCATCTCGGTCAGAGCTTTTGCATGCAGTTCTTGCTGCTGACCTGGTTGGGTAAGTTCTCGAGTTTTCTACTTCTGTATTCAATCATGTGTTGCTTACTCAACATGGTTAGTACCTCAAAACTAGCAAAATACTGATCAACTGTCATCCACTCCCACCTGAACATTTCTTGTTTAAACCGTCAAAAGTTCATCAGCGGCTGACTCTCTTAGTGTCTCTTAAAATCAAATCCGTGTGCCACATACTGTCAAAAAAGGTGAAGTCCTAATAGCACATTGCACATTGCATCTGCACTCACATGACCTAGATGGCCCAGAATTATGATTCCTGTATGATTGGATGCATCTTTATATCCATGCCCAGCTGTTAATAAATGTGAAATCGAGTTTTGTTCTTTGTATGTTCCTGGGTAATATTTTGGTTTTGGAAATCATTTTTTCCCTGAGATCATCTATGTCAAAAATAATAACGTCAAACATTGAATTTTTGTTTCAGTTTCCACACCTATGACTATGCTAGACATTTTGTCAGTGCTTGCACTCGCATTCTTGGGCTTGAAGGCACACCTGAAGGAGTAGAGGATCAAGGAAGGCTGACTCGTGTGGCTGCGGTATGCTTCAAGCTAAATTGTTTATTTTACATACCTTCTTGTATTTTATTCTTCATGTTACTTCTTAGTCATTTATTCCATTAATTTGCTAGGATTTTTAAGTATTCAAAGTATTCCACTTTGAACTACTTTATGCCTTTGTTAAGCTTATTATCTTTCTTATATTTGTGGAATTACAGTTTCCTATTGGAATCGATTCAGATCGATTTATCCGCGCACTTGAGAATCCTCAAGTCCAGGAACACATCAGGGAACTAAAAGAAAGATTCGCTGGGAGAAAGGTGGGTACTTTGTTCCTTTGGGGCTGTTCTATTCCATGAACTTGGAGTTAGTTTTATAATACTTCTAAGAGTTGATCTTTGTATTTACTTTAGGTTTATTTGTCTTCTGGACCCAATCTAAGTGTTGCTGACGGCTACTTGTTTCTATCGGGGTGGTAAAGTTGTGCTTAGACTATGGCTCTGTTCATTGTTTGCCTTGTTGTTTTACAGGTAATGTTAGGTGTTGATCGCCTTGATATGATAAAAGGAATTCCCCAAAAGATACTGGCTTTTGAAAAGTTTCTCGAGGAAAACCCAACTTGGCGTGATAAAGTTGTTTTGGTGCAAATTGCCGTTCCAACAAGAACAGATGTTCCTGAATGTATGCTCTACTCTTAGCATTCTTGTTGTCACTCTTCCTATGAATTTGCTTGTGCCGTTGGAATTATAAGATGTCAAATAATTTCTTGTTTGCAACCAACTTTTTCTATTTTCAAATTAAGCTATCATGCAAGTAAGTTTTGTAAATAGATCGTTACAAGAACTTAGATTTCGGTTATGAATGTTGGGTATTTACTTTAGCATTCGTGCTATGTAGACAAGAACAATCGAGTATTGTTAGTTGTTTACAGGGATCAATATGCCAAGGTTTTCCAACTTTTGATCTTCATAGTATAACATCTTACTTCTTAATCTGCCCTGACAAAACTTCTTGCAGTTTATTTCATCCGAATGCCCTAAATGCTTGATTTGGCTTTATGAGGGTCCACGGAGTTTCTTGGACTCAATGATTTGGTTTTTGTGTCGTGTCTTTGGTCTGTCCAGTTCATTTATCTAGCAGCATGTAGCAGTCTTATGAAGGACGTTGGATATGCTAGTCAAGCACTAGCTAGGGGAAGGTGTGGTCAGGGGCAGAGCTAGGATTTTTGGAAAGTGGGGTCAAATACTTATGACCAAATACAGTTTATCTTTTTGATTTGATAATCGAAAGAGAACATTAGATCAAAATGGTAATAAGAGAAATAGAAATCATATACTGAATTAGATATTTTCCACACAAAAAAGGACATATTTAGAGAGTTTATCCTGAATTCCAACTGTATAAAGAGGAATTGCCAATAAATCATCAAACATAACATTCAAGAATGAAATAGAAAAATTGAATTATAAATATGAAGATTGGGTTAACTCCGTGAACTCTTCATATTGTCGTTGTTGTTTGGGATTCTCTACATTTTGTCTTGTTTGGGGTTTGAGCCTTGGGGCAACATTTGTTTTTTACCAAATTGTGGGGTCAAGTATAGAGAAATCGCTCTACAAAGGGTATAATCCATAGTGCAATTTTGGAAGCCACTGGGATCAAGTGAGCCCCCATTTGAATCAATATACCTCCGCCCATGGGTGTGGTTGTAGTTGTGTGCTATGCCTTGGAGAGAGACCCCATTTGAGTCAATATACCTCTGCCCATGGGGGTGGTTGTAGTTGCGTGCTATGCCTTGGCCACTAGAGAGAGAGATCAAATTAGGATTCCAAATGGCGGTATGGGGATAAGTCGGTAATACAGCCGATACATATGTAAAGATTAATATCAGATGTCCAGAATCCCATTATGCAACCATTTTGCTGAGTACTACTCCCCTTTACAAGGTAGCAAGCTTTGACTTGTCAAGGTGGTATTTCTTCACTAACGTTGCTATTTTTCTTGCCCCAATTGGTATTTTTATTTAGGATTTTGCCAGACATTTGTCTATGGTAGTCCACTAGTCATTTGTCCATATTTCCCAAGAACATCCGATGTTTAATGACAATGTTCTGAGCTTAGCAGACATGCCACCTCTTGGTTTGATTCGGCAACTCTCTCTCTCTCTCTCTGGACTTTCTTGACGCCGACTGTTGAGCTTTACCACCTTGGACTCACAGAAGCACATCATTCCTACAGATCATCATGTTGCTTTTTCTTCTGAAAACGTGGACATGTTTATCAATGGCCATTTCTAATAACTTTCCCATGCCACTATACATTGTTGTTAACTGCATAAGAGTCTTTTTCTTGAATTTTGTTGTAGAATTTGCATCTCATTTGTTATGTATTTGCACAGATCAAAAACTTACAAGCCAGGTTCATGAAATTGTTGGACGCATTAATGGCAGATTTGGTACTTTGTCTGCTGTTCCAATACATCATCTGGTGAATCTTTTACTTTATCTATCACTACTTAATCTGCAAGATGTCTATACATGTTTGATACGGTATTTCCCTGCTCAATGGATAATTTGGTAGGAAGGCTGTTAGTTTGCTCATAATTCCTTTCTTGCGGTGTTGTCCTCAACTTGGAGTACCCTGTTAAAGCATCCGACTCAAAACCAATTGGCAACAAACTAGTTTTGGAGGTTATAAATAACCGATGTGTTATAAACTCTAACATACCATTTATGAAAAACATGTATACTTGGCCAAATCAATTTTGGAACAACAGAATAGCTTTTGTAAGTGGTGCTTTCTCAAACTTGTTTTGCATGCTTGTCTTCAAGTCAGTAAGGAGGAGGAGACTAATATCTTGACCACGGTAATAAACATGTTTGATCAATTGTTTTTTAGGTGATATACCAAAATTACACACATAAGCCTTCTTCCCAAGGATGTTGGTAATGTTGGACTCGTTTCTGGTCATACTATCATATCAAGGATTTTGAAATCTCTAGTGCTTTGAAGAAATATTGACTATTTAGTTCAACTGATAGCCTAAATCTATGGCATATCCTTTTCTAGTCCATCCGTAGTATACTTGTTTATAAACTGCTACTGTAAGGTTGAAAATGGAAATGCTTCTCTAAATGTACTTTAAAACGTGGCATTGCAAATTAGATTGAACCAATTGAATGCTTAGGAACAGAGTTATCTGGCTCTTTTCATATACAAGAACTAGACCAAAACACATCATGGATAAGTGTTGAAGTAGTTGATGTCCATCTTTTTGTTAACCCTTTCATGCCGGATAGGGTTCCGTGTTGTTCATTTGTCATTTACCCACTCCCCGTCTGTTTGTTGTCCTTACTTTGGCTAGATAACCTTTAGCGGTGCCAGTATTTGCATCTCCCTAAATGTCCTGTAGTGTTGCTGCTTTGCCACTCGCTTATGATAATTTTCCACATCAAAATAAATACCTTCAGATGTTCTGCGATCTGAATTCTTTGCTTCTATAAAAAGCTCAACTATATCCTATCAGACTGACCGTGACTGTGACTAACGTTTGCAGCTTTATCTTATATCTGTGGTATGTGATCATCTGTTTCCTGTTCTCTCTTTAAGCATCTCAACTTCGGTATATTCTAGTACATCTAACACGAAAATTTCTGTGCAGGATCGTTCTCTTGACTTTTATGGATTGTGTGCGCTCTATGCTGTTACTGGTACTAATTCCTTCACTTTAGTATGTAACTTAGCTTACCAAGAATAGCAGGAATTTCACGCTCAAAATATGTCTTACTTGACCTTTGCTCAAGCTATATGAGATAGCTAGTGCAGTACAATAAAGAGACAATCATTGAATGAGGAAAGGTTGCTTAGCCTTAGGCTATTTCATGTGTTGATCTCTCCGCTCTCCTCGACCTACGAGGTCTCCTTCATTTTTGTCAATTTTAACAGCCGTGTCCTTGACCATGGAGTATTTATGAGTCAATTATTGTTTGAACAATGAAAATATGAGTTATTTGTAGGGATGGCAATGGTGCGGTTCAGTTCGGTTATTGGCTAAACCAAAACTGAAATATATACCTAAAACCAAAACCGGCGGTTTTCAACCACGGTTACCGGTTCATTTTAAAACATTTAAGGTCTAATAGGGGTGGTGAATACCATTTCCCGAATTACTGTGAATCAATTGGGATCCTTCATGAGAAAACTGCACCATATACTCCACTGCAGAATGGAGTGGCTGAAAGAAAGAATTGGACTTCGACTGAGATGGTTAATGCAATGCTTAGCAATTCAAGATTAAGTAGTGGTATGTGGGGCGAAGCCGTACTTACCGCTGTTTATATTTTGAATAGGGTGCCTCTCAAAAAGTCTAATATAACTCCTTATGAGTTATGGAAAAGAAAGAAACCAAACCTAAGTTATTTCAGAATTGGGTTGTAGAGCAATTGTTAGATTGCCAAAACCCAAAAGGAAGAAATTGGTGAAAAAGGAATTGAAATATCTTCTGATTTCCATTGTCACTTTGTCATCAATTATGCAGTTCCAAATTGCTACCATTGTACTTTATCACAAAAAGTCACAGGGATAAATGTAGTCTCATGTTCGAGCAGCAGGTCATGTTTTCCCATCTTTAGTCCCTTGAAGCGAAAGCTGAGAGAACTGTTCTGTGAGGTCATTTTTAACGAGAAAGTTGCAACCTTTTCTAAATATAGACATGCTCGTAATTGGTGCTTCCATGGTTTGGGTTGTGATGAGCTATGCTGAGGAATGTAATGGAACTGTTAATCGCTTGGCGAGGTGTTAGAGTTGGGAAGAGTAGACAGCGTGTTTGGGCAATGGTTCCTCTTTGCTTGATGTAGGTTATTTGGTGAGAGAGAAATTCAATGAAGGAATCGAATATTCGTTGGTTAGACTTAAAAGTTTTTTGGTGAATAGCTTGTATAGCTGGGAGAAAAAAAGAATGTAATCCCTCTATTGATCAGTTTTTAGATTGGTTTGTACTTTTCAATTCACATGGTGGTGTATAGGGCCTTTTTATCTTCAGCCTTTTTTGTAAACGAACGGCATTCCCTTAATGCCTCTTTTCTAATATAATTACTTATAAAAGAAAAATAGACATGCTTGTACAACTTACCTTGGATTATTTGGAAGGTGAAAATACTTAAAAAGTTATCTTTTCATCAGGGAAAAAGAACCCGGTTTTAACCTCTATGTAGGAACTACATATTTTTGGATTGGTAAAATCGTTCACTGCATCAAAATTAGTTGAAATTAATGGCAGTGACTAGCCTTCTTTACGTGCCATAAAAGTTCCTGAGTAGTCAACTAGGGAGTTACTATTATACGGTCTTGGGTAGAACTCAATCCGGAAGGTTAGTCGATGAAGTGAGTGTCCTCACTCTTACATACCTCATATTACTTTGGTAGCTAGGCAATTTGGACTTCTCTTCACACCCTTCCTCATGTGCAGCGTGCTGACTTGACAGCCGTTGCCATATGCACGCACCTACCCATCCCAAAAGTTAGCTATTGAAGTGATTGTGCCCTCATCTTATATACTTCATATTTCTTTGGTAGCTAGGTGATGTGAGACTTCACTTCATAGTTACAACTTACAAATAAATTTGGAAGCTTCGCCTGAAACTGCCATCCAGTGGATTTTTGGGGAGTTTAGGGTCAAGGAACCTTCTAGTGCTGTGGTTTTAGAAGTAAGAGGAGAAATTTTATAGTTGTTACAAGCCAAAAGAGATACAAGTTACTTATATTCAAAAGTAGCTAATTCCGGGGTTCCTAGAAAATTTGCTTGCTAATAACTTCCATTCCCTTTTCCTACGCAGATATAGCACTTGTCACATCTTTACGTGATGGAATGAATCTCGTCAGCTATGAATTTGTGGCCTGCCAAGATTCAAAGAAAGGGGTGCTCATTCTTAGTGAAGTAATTACCATTACCTTGTAATTATTGTTAGCCTTAATTTTTTTGCCGATTAGCTACAATATTACTAAAATTTTATGATTTTGGTTTGACGAGAAGTCAAATTAGTTGACTTTTTGAAGTCAAATAAGCTATGTGATAATGAGTTCTATCTCTTTTTGTCCTTGTCCTTGTCCTTGTCCTTTTTCCCCTCAACTAGATGCAGTTTAGTGCTGAAGCAAAATTTCTTTGCAAGAGCTAACCATGACTATTGTCTGTTATTTTGGCAGACCTTTGGCTTTAGCTATTCTGACTATCCACTGCATTGCTCAATTATGATTGGCATGCCGTTGTAAACTTTTAGTTGTTACCCAAATGGTTTTATAGTTATTTGGTAGGAGTGATCTTACCGTCATGAAAATGTTGATCTAAAAATGGCTTTTAATGCTCAACGTTCAATCGTCCAAAACCTCACTTATCAAAACTCTTAAATTCCCAGTTGGGACTGGAAACTTTTCTGGTTCTCTCTCTCTCTCTCTCTCCATTTTTTCCATTCAGTAATTGGAAGTTGTGGGAATTAGGTATCTGGCTATGACACACATATGACTAGCTTTAAGACCAACTACTCGTTTTGTGACTATACTTCCAAATCTACAGTCACTTTTTCTTTAGGTTGTATGCTTTACTATTCCCTTGTAAAACGTTGTTGTAGTGGCTGATGCCCAGCAGTCATTGACAAAAGTTCTTCTATTTCACCCAAAAGAAATTTTGTGAGTGGTTGTTACTATAGTGGTAGAATTTTCTGTTCCAAAAATAGCCCAATCTTGAATGCTTGTAGGTGGTGCCTTCGCGGCTATTGGGCAGTATATGGTGACATTAAATGGAGCTCTGTGCTTCCAACAGAGTTCTGGAACTATTTATGCCACATTTTTTAAATTCTTCCTTTTTTTTTTATCGGCCTTTTTAATTCTTCCCTTCTGTGTACTGCTAGTAAGTAGTGCAATTACATGTTTTAGTCCTTGTTTTGTAGAGAACCGGACACAATGCAATTTGCATAGTGTACGCTCCTCTCTTAATTAAGTTTTGCGGTTCCTGTTTCTCATATATTATCGTTCTCTCTGCATTCTTTAGTTTGCTGGTGCTGCACAGTCACTGGGTGCTGGAGCAATTCTTGTGAACCCCTGGAACATAACCGAAGTTGCTGCTTCAATTGGCCAAGCCTTGAATATGTCAGCCGAGGAAAGAGAGAAGCGGCATCGGCATAACTTTGTGCATGTGACAACCCATACTGCTCAAGAATGGGCTGAAACTTTCGTAAGGTAGATCCTAGTATTTTGATATGAATTATGAGTTGAAAACTGAATACGGAATTTGTTTTTGTATCATGCTTTCCTTGTTTGCTAAAGTACAAGTTGGATGGCGTTCTATTCTAGCCATGCCATAATAATCGGTGGTGTCTTCTATTGATGGATTAACGGTGAAGAAGTGAAGATTATGTAACAAAAAGTTGAATACCTTCAAAAGTTTTAATTTTTTAAGCAGTAACTGTGGAGTGTAACGTACGTACAAGTCCTTTTCATAACTCTCTCGCACACCACTTAACTGGGTACCTCTATAACTATTTGACGTTTAGAAAGTGTGTAGAACTCGTTTCTCTTTTCAGAAACAGTCATGTTTCAGAACATCTAACATCCCACTCGACCAGCCCTTCCTGAATGACTTGAATTTGCTAATACTATTTAGCGAAATCCAAAAGAATACCATTTAAACATTCAGTGTATCAGCTCTTCTCCTGCAAATGAACGTATCTATACATTCCTTGTAGTAAAATGGAGTGTTAGGGATCAAACAAAAAAATTATGCAGCTTGTCAGAGTAGAGTCCAAGCTCTACAATTAGAAACACACTGCAGTTCTGACACCTCTCAAGTATTTGGTCAGGCGCCAGCATCAGCTCAAGTTCCCATTGCGCTATGAATCAGATTTCAGAAGGGGCTGGAAATGATTTTGGGCAAGAAATTCTTTACTGCGTTTCCTGTCAGTGAACTAGAAGATAGATCTTTTTTTCCTAAAACCATTCAGAAGACATGTAGTGAATTTGTCTCATATTGGATATATAAAATATGACCAATAGCTTGCATCGTTGGAGTTGATAGTGTGTTTAAAATGGATGACATGCTATCATCAGTGTTGGACCAAGAATGACATATAAGAAAACCATCTCTTCCTGAATATGACAAAGTAAGTTGAGGATGAACAATTCAACTTGTGGGGTGTAATCCATGAGCTATAAAGATGATTTATCTTTCTGAGTAACTGAAATGGTTCAGGTATAAATCAGTATTTTGTTTTTCTCGTGCTTTTATATATTTTTTCGATTATTAAAGCACCACTATTAGAAAAGAAGAGATGAAGTTCCTGTCCATCCTTGCCACTTCGGAAAGATGGTCTTGGAAATTATGCATCTGGGAATTAAGCTCGACTATAAGTGACTTGGGGGCCAGCAAGTCATAAAAGAAAATGCATAGGAACGATGTATGATAAGTCATGTACATTCTATATGACATATGTGCAGCTGTAAGTAAGGTACGATGTATCTTTATGTAATCAAATATTGTTTCCTACGGATAACCCAGAATTTGAGCTACATGTTGTCGCTGTTTGCAGTGAACTGAATGATACTGTTGTTGAAGCTCAGCTAAGGATAAGACAAGCTCCACCTCCACTCCCAGTCAACTATGCAATCGAACATTACATGCAATCTAGCAATAGATTGCTTATACTGGTATTGTTTTATACTGATTAATTTGAGTAATTTTATATAGGCAGTGATATTATTAAAGGTATCTGCAGCAACAAGTTGATTAGGAACTCCACTATTAATTGCTCGTGGTAACATTCTCGAAGATATTTAATTGAATCATCCCATGGATGGTCATTTGCTTCAAATACTTTCATTCAGTAATTGTTTAGTTTGCTATGTTTAATTGCAGTAAATAACCTGAGATTTCTAATTTCATTGTCTTAAGATAATATATGTTGTCTAATAGAAATTAACGATTATCATTTGCAATAAGATACTTTGCTATTACTATATAGAAGCCTACCCCTATCGTTCCTTGATTCAGGACATGTGGCGTGGCGTACCGTGTTCCTGTTCCTCATACAGGAACAATCCACGTTCTTGGTAAACCTTGGTCAAGACTGCATGCCTACATATATTCAACATCTGAAAGTAGTTCTGTCTGAATGTAATATCTATTCGAATACCCCCCAAGAACGGATTATCAACACCCTCCACCCAAAACCAAAAAGTCTTGCTATTTGCCGCCTGAATCTCCATGGTACATTGGCTTCTACAGAGTACATAGGCCTGACCATTTTGATAGACACGTTAAAAAGACTGCTCAACCTTGAGTCTCTCTATTGGGGGAATGCGTACGACGCCGATGACGTGTCCCTTAAGGGACTCGTAGTCATAGATATGACCTGCTTTGACTACATTTGAGAGACTACATTATGCAAAAATAGGAACTATGTTGATTTGCGCATATTAAGAATGTGACGTGTCTTTGAAATGGACTGTCTATTAATTTATCAAAATATGGTCTTGTGGAAGTGACTTGGATAAATACAAACTTCCCTATGATAAAGTATTTGGGAAAGGTCTTGGAACTGCTGTATTAAGTTCTAATCACATTAAAAATTCAAGTAAATGGCTTCATGGGCCAGTTTGTACCATTCATGGTTGGGGTCAGCCACTTACGCTGTGTCAAGTGATGTCACCACTCACGAATCTGTCAAGTCAAAAGCATGAGAAGTTCAATCAAACCTAATTGAACAAAATAGTATTCTCTGAGCTATATTTTCTTTCTTTAATTTTGACAAATTTACATGTACTCCTGATCTCTTGTTAATTATGTACACAAGTTGTCAAGCATAACTACATGAGCTATTTGAGATCCCAACTATGTTCAGTGGCATACAATACTGCTTTCTCATCTTCATGATATAATTTCCTATGGCTTGGAAAGGCAGTAGGCACTTATGTCTTTCCCATCGCATGACTTACCATGTGTTATGTATAATTTTACTCTTTCATCTGGGCTGTTGTCTTCAGGGATTCAATGCAACTTTAACTGAAGCAGTGGACACTCCGGGAAGAAGAGGAGGACATCAGATTAAAGAAATGGAACCTAAATTGCATCCAGATCTAAAAGAACCTCTAACAGCACTCTGTAGTGATCCAAAGACAACTGTTGTTGTCCTCAGTGGAAGTGGCAGAAATGTCTTAGATGATGTATCTCATCTTGTTCAATTTCTGTCTTCTTTTCTATGCCTTGTATTTCCAATTCTGAAGTGAGTGCTTTCACAGAACTTTCGTGACTACAATATGTGGCTAGCAGCAGAGAATGGGATGTTTCTTCGCTTTACAAAGGGAGAATGGATGACAACAATGCCAGAGCATTTAACTATGGAATGGGTAGATAGTGTTAAGGTGCGTGCTGATGCCTTTCCGATTTGTATCTTTTCAGATTCCTCATTTCTGATGCCTTTTGACATTTTCTCAGCATGTTTTCGAGTATTTTACGGATAGAACACCCCGATCGCATTTTGAACCACGCGAAACTTCACTTGTATGGAATTATAAGTATGCAGGTACCTTCTTTTCATTCAGTTTCCTCATCCAAAAATGTCATTGGACTTCTCTACTCATTATAGATCCCTTTCATTGGTTTATGTCATTATATTGCACTTCTAGATGTTGAATTTGGGAGACTGCAAGCCAGGGATATGCTACAGCATCTTTGGACTGGCCCAATTTCAAATGCATCCGTTGATGTTGTGCAAGGTAGCCGTTCTGTGGAGGTGCGAGCAGTTGGTGTAACAAAGGTGACTAGATTCCATGTCATACTGGTGTTCAAATTATCTGAATGTCTATGTTGTACTACTCTACAGACGGTGTATACGCTACCTATTTTACAGTTTCTGCTTCATGCAGGGAGCGGCAATTGATCGGATATTGGGAGAGATAGTTCACAGTCAATCCATTTCTACTCCAATAGATTATGTCCTATGCCTTGGACATTTTCTAGGCAAGGTATGGTGTTTTCCTCAACTTGAATTCATGTAGAGCTTTTCTTACATGTTTCAGTGATGCTTTTCCAGAAACATGAAGTTAAGAGAGAGTTCACGACTAGTCGAGTTATCCTTCAATATTCTATATAACAATAACTTGCCTAGTTATCATATTGAACTGGAAGTTGTTTTAGTCGGTATAGAGGGGTAGAATTGCCATCTACTTGCACATTTAGAGGTTGCATTATCACTAGGATGTATTACAGACGGAATATGCCTATTTACCATTATATATTCTCTACACATTCTTGGTACTTTTCAAAGCAGATTTGTTTACGGGCACGTGTTTTAGAAGCGTTTGTGTTGTCAATGTATACATCTACTATTTTTCGTGATAGCAAACAAGTGTACTGAATTTGGGGACAGTTGTAAACAATGGAGTTTCAACCCAACTCAACAATAATGTTCATGATACATCATATGTTAGATGACCATGGCAGTTACTGAACAAAAACCAACCATAATTTTGTCATGAGGGTAATGCAACACTATCAGTTTGTTTTTGCTCAATTGTTGCAGAAAACGATTGGTTGCTTTTGGTCCTCAGTAGTTTTTTAGTCAGTGAACCAAGTCAATTTGTCCATTGCCCTAACCTGCTCTGAGGCCAGTAAGTCTATGACACCAACATTTGCATAATACCTAACCTTATCCTACTCTACGTTTAATTCCTTCCTCCAGAGTCCAGACCTTGTTTCCTAATTTTTTGTTTCAGCAGATCGAAATCCAGGAATTGGAATTTATCAATCTTTTTGAACTATACACACATCTGTATATTAAACACACGTGTGCATGCACAATGAACATAAGCAAACCTGTGATAAAAGTGAAGTTTGCTAGGAAAATAATATGAAAACAACAGAAATGTAATAAGGAAATTCCACATTTCCCGCAAAGAGCAAAAGGAAGGATTTGTAAAAGATAATGTAGATAGGTATTAAGGTTGTATTGTCGCTGGGTTTAGGGTATCTAAAAGTGCAAAGAGAATGTAATGTTGCCTTAATACAAAGCAATTATCTTACCGATTCTAATAAATCTTATCTTTGCTTCAGGATGAAGATGTGTACACATTTTTTGAGCCAGAGCTTCCTTCTGACACAGTAGGTATGCCAAGAACCAAGCTAACTGATGCATTCAAGATACCGGGGGAGAGAAGGCCCCCTCTGAAGCTTCAAGCTGCTGCTAACAAAAGTGGCTCTAAATCATCATCTCACTCTCATAGTAGTAAGGCTCGAGTACCGCAGGTGCAGCCAAATGGTGCTGAGAAGAAAGCCAACAACAATCATATCTGTGGAAGTGGGAATTGGCGGCGGCCCTCGCTGCCGGAAAAGACTTCTTGGAACGTGCTTGATCTCAAGGGGGAGAATTACTTCTCTTGTTCTGTTGGGAGGACTCGAACCAATGCTCGGTATGTACTTGCATCATGCGACGAAGTCGTCGCCTTTCTCAAGGAACTTGCTGAGGCATCATCATCATCTGTCTCAAGCTGATCAGCAAAACACCACTCAGCATTTTGCTTCATGATTTCGTATTAACCTAGTTGACTGCCTTGTTCTCACATTTTCTGTAGACATATTTGATCAACAGTTCATAGTGCTATTAGAAATGTGTTTTAGATAAATGGTTTGAAGTTTGAGCATCGATGTTTGTCGCTTGAGATTCCTTTTCTGGTACATAATCCATCAAATTCATCCCTATTGAACCACTATTTATGGGGAAATGGAAGAAATTCTAGGATTGCATGATCCATAGCCGTATCTTCCTTCGTGCATAACAGTTTCCTCTTCTCTCTCTCTCTCTCTCTCTCTCACACACACAAATCTTTTTTCTTTTTTTTTTTGAACATGTCTCACACACAAATCTTTAAACTTGCCGTATTATTCGAGTCTCTTCCAATTAGCGATTGACCATGCCAAAACATATGTGTCTGTGAAACAGAGTGTACGGGCCAGCTTATGATCGTTTCGATTATTTCAATTTTCAAATACTCGTTTTCAAATACTCGTGGCCCTGTAGTTAGCGACCAATTAAATATCTAGTGACCCTAAGGGTATTTTTGCTTGTAGTTGTGATACAACCTACCAGTTTGGAGAAGTAAGCCCATTGCTTGCAATCATAATCCCACTTGATCAATCGCTCAGAGTTTTTTTCAAAAGGGGAGTAACTAATTTGTTTAGTTTCTCCAATAAGGAAAAAGTTCTAATCAAAACTCAAATTACTGATGCTAGTAAACAGAGCACCAATCCTATCTTCTCTCTGTTTCCCCATACTTTTAAAGTGCATTTTTTAGAGTTAAGTCTACGAGTGCTAAAGAAAATGTTCCGACCCGTTGACAGGCCTAGTTTGGTGCAACTGAACATTTTCTTTAGCACTCGTAGCACACAGTGAGACCTCGACGGTAACACGCCCGGGCGGGTTGTGGACTAGCCTATCTGCATCCATTTTGAGACGAAAAAAGAAAAGAAAAAAAGTAGCAGCAGTACATATATTAAAAATCATTCTTCTAAGGTGTGGAACCTTAGACCCTTCTTGATTAGGATAAAAGCAATACAAACCCCCCCTTTTTTTTTAATCATGATATGACCCTCAACCCATTCAAATTTTCAGTGATTCTCCATATAAATCCAGAAGACGAGAGCTTACTTCAATACATAAACAAATTTATGACACGAATTAAACAACAAACAAATTTATATGATAAACCCAAAGTTACACCGCAGCAAGGTCGCGGATGACGACGAACTTCTATAGAGCTATTTCATAAGGATCCTTGTATAAAGGAATCAAAGCTCTATCTAGAAAACCTGAACACAAAACATCTTATAGGGCCATCCCAGATGGCGCTCTTGATTCGTGATAACGATAACAATGCATAGCAACGAAAATGGACTAACCTAAATTGAAATGGAAACCATATTGCCTAAGCGGAAATGCAGACAATCATCCCAGAGGTTAACAGTATAACAAAAACGATCACGCCGCGGAGGTTTTCTTGTTGGGTTCGAACACGTACTTGATCAAGGACTCCTTGATAGAAAGCAATTCAGGGAATTCTTTCTTCAACTTAGAAGCATCCATCTCATTGTTGCTCCGCGGGGCGACTATCACCTTGGCTTGCTCTTCTAGCGTGAAGTTGGCCCACTTGAAGCCCGGATCAATGTATTCTTTGTACATCTCCAGAATCTCGTTGTGGCTCACGACACCCGGGTTTGTAAAGTTCCATATGCCCCTGAGGTTACGTTTGGCCATTTCGACTGAGATCGGCAGAAGCTCATCCAAGATGGTCATGCTGTTTGGAATGTTGACAACTTTGTTATAACGGCTAATTTTGGTAATGAAGTTGCGAGGATTGTTGAGGTCTGAAGATATAGGCATTCGGACTCTGAGGGTGCACACGTTGTCGTATTCTTTCAAGAGCTCCTCAACCTAGTTCAAATATAAAACAATATACATGAGTTCCAATTGCTAATAAGATCAAAAATTTCAGTACCCATTTTGCAGAATATTTTTAAAAAACTAGTTCTGAAAACATGGACATCGACTTTATCGAAACGGTGGTAAAAAAATATGGAAACACATTTTTGATGTTCTGTTAAAAATATGATATTCTCCAAGACAAATCAGAAAACCCGTTTCATTAACCATCAAAAAACATGTTTTCTGTATTTTCAGAAAATGAAACCAGAAAACAGATTCTGAAAACGGAAACCAATGATGGCTATGAGCCAAAGAAATAACTGATTTGCTGAATGGTGCACAAATAAAAGCAAAAAATGTTAAGTTACCATGGCCTTCGTCTTTGAATAGAAAGAACCAGTGAAATTGGGGGTGTCTTCCTCCTTGAACCCAATGCCAGAACCCTCTGGATGATTAGCATTATATTCAAATATGCACCCCGTAGCAAAATTCATCATCAGAAGTCCATGCTCTCTGCAAACATCAGCTAAGGTTAGGGTACCGGCAACATTAGCACGTATTGTTTCTGTTTTATGAGTTTCACACCAATCAACATTTGGCCTTCCGGTCACACCGGCAGCATTGAAAACATGGGTGGGCTTAACATTCTGAATATCTGCCAAAAGTAGTGAGCGATCCTCCAGACGCCCCTTGCCATACTCGTAAGCAATTCCTTGTTTCTCACATATCTTCCCAAGTAAACCACCAAGCCACCCCGTCCTTCCATAAATCAAGAATTTCAAGGGCGGTTTTCTAGGAGAGCCGCTGCTTTTGGAGACCGGTACCACCATTTTGGTCTGATTTTGAGATGCGCTTGAATATGGAGAGGACCCATCGTTGCACTTTTCCGCTCCGTCAAAATGCCTTTCAATTCCACCGGGCATCATAAGCGTTCTAGGGTGAGGAAGCAATGCTCCAGAGACATCTCCCCACCAATGGGGATTATTTATATACCAGTCCATGGTTTTCTTCAACCCTTCTTCCCACCTAGTCCTTTCCGACCACCCCAAGTTCTTCAACTTCTCGTCATCAAGAAAATACCTTTGATCATTAAACGGTCTATTCTCCACAAACTTAATGCTCGTTTCTGGATCCATAGAGAAGAGTTTGCATACATCCGTGGCTACATCAATTACTCTCCTTTCCTTTTTCGTCCCTATATTGTAGACATGACCAACTTCTCCTTTGTGAAGAATGACTTCAAAAGCCTCGGCAACATCCTCGCAGTACAGATAGCTCCTGACATTAGAACCATCCCCGTGAATCGGAAGAACCTTCCCTTGCATGGCTAAGAGGATAAACTTCGGGATTAGTTTCTCAGGAAATTGATTTGGGCCATAAACATTGTTTCCACGGGTGGTTATCACAGGTAACCCATATGATCTCCCATAAGCCATAACAAGCATTTCTGCACCAGCTTTTGTTGCGGAGTAGGGATTAGTAGGAAGGAGTTGGGAAGCTTCATGGTTTCCCACCACAGCATCTTCATCAGTCTCTCCATAGACCTCGTCAGTGCTCACATGGATGAACCTTCTAATTTGGCCAGTGACTTTGCATGCTTCTAGAAGAACATGGGTTCCATAAATGTTGTTTTTGGTAAACTCAAAGCTGTTACCAAAGGAGTTATCGACATGGGTTTGGGCTGCAAAGTGCATTATTGTGTCGATAGATTCAGTGATGAGGAGGAAGTTGACAAGGTCAGCACTTGCAATGTCCCCCTTAACAAACTTGAAGTTGGGAGATGATCGAGCAGGAAGTAAATTCTTGAGATTTGAACAGTAATCGAGTTTGTCGAGCACGACAATCTTGTAGTCAGGATAGCTCCGGATAAGCCGGTTAGCAACATGAGATGCAATGAATCCAGCAGCCCCAGTAATAAGGATGTTCTTTGGGGTATATTCAGCCATATTAGAGAAGCCTCTATTTACAGAATCTGCAAAATATACCAAAAACCAGAAACCTATCAACTTTCAGAATTCCATGAGATTAGATTTAGCATGGTGAGAGTACAATGAAAAATGAACAACAATAGCTCCATGAAGCAGAGTACAAAATCTTACCCCGAAATGAAATTAAAGTAGAAACTAAAGCAATTACTGAGGAGCTCTAATCCTAAATATATACAAAATAAGGAGAAAAGATAACTTCAAATAAATATAGGAAACACGGGAATTCTTTTTGGCGCTATAATCAACGTTGTCAAAACAGGATACCTTCCACAGTGCCGTGTTTTTTCTTTCCCCATTTTGTATCCTATCAGGATATGCATTGCGTAAAGTAGAATATGTGAATAAGAGTAAGAGCAATGCTACACACAACTTGAAAATGCAACTCCAGATACAATCGTGACTCAAAACCTTCAATGCACGTGGGTCCACATGCATTGAACGGCTCCAAACACAGTTGTGTCCGGAGTTGTGCTTTAAAGGTGTGTGCGTAGACCTTCTATAAGAGTACATATGAGTTTAAAAAATTAAACATATAGAGTACAATGTAAAATGCAAAATCTATTGCATCTATTAGCAATTTTTAATAGATGCGGAATTTTATGTCTGCAACCATATAATATGGTCTGGTTGCAGAAGATATGGAATCATGTGTCGCGCATCACATCATGGGTCCTATGGGAATAGGAATAATATTTACTCAAGAGTGAGATACGTTCAGATAAAGGGAAGGAAGCCAGGATTTATCCAGTAGTATATCTAGCATACTAAAACTAAAAACAAAAAACTATCCAATTGCCTATTCTGATTTAAAAAGATATGACAGCTAAAGTCAACTAAAAGAAATGGAATTTTAAAATCTGTGTATTTGCTTACGATATTATCTGTACACCAATCAATGACCCATTCAATTGTCTTTGGGGAGAATAATAGCCAACTTAACATGAATTGTGTTAAACGGATAACGTGCTGACTAAGTCACATAATGCATGTGCGAGAGTGTGAGGTGAAAGCGTCTTATGTGACTAAGCGTGTGAATGACACAATGCATATAAAGAAACAAAATGAAATACTAAGGAAAGAAAGAACAAAAAAAGGTGAAAAGAGTCCGTCCAGATTGGTACTAAGGACATTTCTGAAATGTCTTAACACCCCTATGACTCTCTTAATGCACTGGAAAACGTGCTTCATAAAATTGGGTGTGGTGAGGTTTATTTAGCAGAACCCACAGGCCACAGGTTTACTTGTTCAAAAAAACAAGGACTATTTTTTTGCTACACGTCCTTTTGTGCTTCAATTCTATGATGTTAATGGTAGGCTTTTGAAGAAGTGGGGTGGTTCTGGCCACACTTGGCCCCATCATTTGTATGTCCTAGGTAAGATACATAACGTTTCGTAACATTTGTCCAATTAAGCAAAAGATACGTATCAATTCTAACTCTAAACAGACCAAATCGTAAGATACGTATCGCCTTTCATTAAACTTCAATAACATTGGTTGTGAAACAAAACATAAACTAAAATCAAATTAGCTGAGGGCAACATTAAAAGAAAAGAAAGACAACTAAAACAAAACACATAAACAAGTAGATGGTCATTAGCTCTCAATTCAACTCAAAAGCATTGTGACAGAGTAATCCGCCAAAGAAATTTAGAAAAAACTTAAACGATAATCATTTGCATTTTAAATCTTTCCACTTACAATCTCAAGTAAACAATGAAAAACATATGATCCAACAAAATGTTATATAATTCAAGTGACAGATTCCAACCAATTGAAATGATATTTTCTCATCACTCCAGAGGTCATTGGGATTCCATGATAAATTTTGATTCTGAATATCTTATTTCAAATCAATGGAACCACAATAGCCCCACAAAGCAAACTGGGCTCATTAAAACTAAGTCAATCGCTGCACAGCTCCAATTCTAAATACTCCCCCTCTTTTCTTTTCTTTTTTGACTCGGGTGTTCAGGCCAACTTGACTGCACGTCAACTAATCCTCCAGCCAATCCTGCCGTCCACTAGCAAGGGGCCAATGTGAACTGACCCCAAAGGAGTTGATAGCAACTTTGGAGGTTTCGAACCTTGATATTTTGGGAGGGAGCAACACCCTAAGACTCAGGCTTTGACCACCGGATCAAATTCTAGAATACTCCGTTCATCATCTATCGATACCAAAATAAAAGGTGTCTAGGAAATGAAGTAGTAGAACAGAACAATCAGTGCACAAACAACTGGAAATTTCCAGATCCGACACTTAAATGCAGAAAGTACCCAAACCCATCGTAAAGATTCGAGATTTTTTCACATGAATAGTATATATTTAACAGATGTAAAGTGAATTCGTCAATGGTCTTCAAGTGTGTTCAATTTCACAAGCTTTCAATAATAAAAAAACAAAAAAACAAAAAAGCTAGTGAAACAGTCTCTACAGATCTACAAAAGCAAAATTCAAGAAGTACCCAGATAGCAAACGACTTCAATCAGTGCAGAATTTAAATTGCGATGCATAAAACACGATTACAAGCGTAGTTTGGATCGACTTACGGATTGGGTTCGGACCAGGATCAATCGGTATAGAGAGAGAGAGTAAAGGAGACTTGAGAGAGAAAAGCAGGGGACTAGAGGGAGAGAAAATCTCTCGGGGAAGCAATGATTGTTGCGAGAAGGGAGGAGAGGAGGCGCCTAAATATATACAGGAATGGACGTAGGTAGTAACATATACGGTGTGGGTAGTTGCCTAGTTGGTGTGCTGTAAATTGTAATGAATGGTGAAAGGTCCATTCCATTTTGAGAGAGAGAGAGAGAGAGAGAGGGAGGGAGGGGGAGGGGTGACAGCCGTGGGAGGTTGAAATACGGAAATGCCCTTTCCACGCGGTTTTTCGTTTCTTTCTGGAGCGGGTTGTTGTTGGTTCATAAAAGCGGTGCACAACTGAGGGCCCCTTTTCTGCGGAACTACTCCTCCCGTCCTCCGGCCAAATTTTTCCTAGATTTTTCGACACGATTTTTTATTTTTTTAAATAAATTTTGAGTTAATTTTTATAGGAGTATTATTTTTTGGTTAATTAGAGGAATTAAAAAAATAAAAAAATATAGACCGAAGTTGAAGAGAATTTATATGAGCCGATGAAGGATACCCAAATAAAGATCGACTTCTTTGTCTTTTTGGTTATAATATTACATGATATTTTTTTAAAATTTAGTCTAAATTTTTACAGCATTGTTTTTCGATTAACTATCATCGAGACGGAAAGAATAAAGTAAAAATTTGACTTAAACTTAAAAAAATTACTAAAAAGATTGACAAAAAATCCCAAAGAAAATTTGGCCGAAAGGGCAAAGATTGGTCCTTTTAGTCCCGTGGTGTGTGCAAACTGGCCCAGAAACACTCGGTGTTACCAAAAAAAAAGAGAGAAAGGATCCTAACTCCTAAGTGGAGTGTCGGCAGTCAGCCCATCCTCATGCTCGGCATCAGGACCATGCCCTTATCATTCTCTACTATCAACAATAGTACTAGTATTTTCGAAACCCATTACCGATTATCCCCCATTCCATTTGGCCTCAGTTTGGATACTCGTAATCTTTTGTAGGAATAGGAATTTTATTCCGATATTTGGATTAATTATGTAATCTTCTTTAGGAATCATTTATTTTGAAAATATCTTAAAGTCAAACGTTTCCTTTTTATATAAATCGAGCCAGGAATTCAAGATTCTCATGGGGCCAGGGATCAGATCAGCCTAACTTTTAGTTTTGTCCTTATTTGATTTCTTTCATCTCGGGGGAAATATGATCAGGAGGGGCCAATTCAAAACCCTCAAAAAAAAAAAGAACAACCCCACATTCAAAAGCCCGCTTTTTACCATTAGAAAGAACTTGTTTCAATTGCATATTATAAGGAATTCGAACAGAAGATCAAGATCAAGATCCTCTCTACAGAATCACGATCCTCCCATGTGATGGTTCTTTCTATCAAGGTCTCGTTAGACGATTAAAGCCGTTCATTTTGTAAGCCTACATATGTTTATCATCCGTACTAAAAATCAAATTGATCAAATATTGATAAAGCTTTGATCGAATCATGATTGTCCAAAAAGAATAAACACGCAATCAAAAATCCGGTCGATAATTCTTTTATGACAAATATTCTTCCTTCATAGAATACCATGGTTGATTGATCTCACTATTTGCAACGATTATAGACATATTAAGACCTTTCAATAATAAGATCATGATATCTTACATCACATGAGAAACTCTCCGAGAGGATCTTGATCTGTCTCTGCTAAAAGAATCACATACAAGATGTGCCTCAAACGTCAAATGAAATCATAAAAAAACGTGTGTCAGTTTAAGCACATTTCAATATCTTATAAGTGTCGTCTCAATTTTTCCATTTACAGCGTTTTGAAAATTTTGATGCGTATATATAATTTAAACAGTAAGATTACAGATTCTAAATTTATTTACAAATACCATAGAATGAAAATCATTACTCCAGCTTTAATAGAACATAGACAACATAGGGGGAATGTAACTATTCAGACTATGAGACAAGGAATATCTTTTCATCTATTAAATCCTTTGGTTTGTTGAGATAGTATCTTCATGACTGAGTAAAGGTATATACTTTTTATCTTTTTTTAATAATAGAGTGTTCAGATTAATTGACGTACTAACACCTCAATTACTATCTTAATATGGAGGAATTTTTCAGTGCCGAGCGGACACGGGCCACGTGATGCCGAGCACGCATCTCGGACGTCCAAATGTGTTTTGAACGGTCCAGATCTATTTGGGCTTAAGGGGGTGTTTTGGTAATTTTACATTAAAAATTATTCAAACAGATCTGAACCATCCAAAACGCGTTTGAACTGTCGAGATGATGCTCGGCACCACGCGACCCGTGTCCACCCGGCACCGAAAAACTTCTCCATAATATGTGCTGTTTATTGAAGAGGGAAGACTAATTAACAAACCTCGTGTGATTGAGATGACAGGTCCACGTGATAGTGAGGATGCGTTCAGATTTGGTAGGCTGTTATTGAAATTCCTTCTCGCGGTCCTTTCACTCTAATAACTCATGTGGCTGGGTCAAAGATCTTTTGGCACGGCGGCAAAGGCGTAAATAAATTTTTTGTAGACCAAGCTCTATGTAAATTTAACATTTTTACTATGTTGAAAAGTTATTGAATATTTTGTTCGTTAAGTTATATTATGTACTTACTCATAAATTTATGTTGAATTTTCATTTACTTTGGCTACGTATGTGTCGACAATATTTAAGAAAACAAAACAAAATCCTAATGCATTTTTTCAGCCAAACGAACCCCCTCAAGGCCTCAATATACCTTATGGTGTACGTAGCCGGCCTACCATGAGATCGAGTGACAGGGGTGGGGTGATTGGAGCTTTTATATATATATATATATATATATATATATACGGGGCGGTTCCGAAGACAACTAATTAGACACCTAAAAAAATACCAAATAGTTTCCGATCAAATTTTAATGATTCGAGCCACTCAATGTGATCAGATCGTGATTTTAAGGATACTTGTTAGAAATCAGCAAAAAAAAAGCTCCAATCACCCCGTGTATCTATATAATATGGAAGAGCGGTACATATTTTTCACTGTTGGATTGGTACATATTTTTCAACCGTTGGATGGGAAATACAATCCTTACCGAAATCAAAATTTGAAATACAATTATCACCTTCAATTCTCATACATTTTACCTACCTTCTTAAGGAAACAAAAGATTCCGGAAATTAGAGATTAATTTCAGAGTACTAATTTTCCGGAAATCTATAATTAAGAAAGTTATCCTAATCCTAATGCTATAATACACATTATGGTAATCTCCTTGATTATCTACAAAATTTGAATTCATCCTTACTTATTTTTGGTAATGTGCTAAAAAACTACCAATCAGGTCAAATCTTACCACAATTAGAATTCAAAAGTTTAGCATTAACACGTTTGTATATAAAGTTAAAGTCCCTTATCAAAAAATTCTATATAATTTCTCTTTTTCTTTTAAGATTTTCTTATACAGTAGTTCTTCTAATTTGGTCTTATTGATTTTCTTTCTCCTTTACTATTGCAGGATCATCATCTTTGCAAAATATTACTGTAACAAGGGATGCTATGGGTGCTCTAATCGTCTCCAAATCGATAACATTCATGAGACATTCTACCCAACTGGCTTTTTGAAGGGTTAATACATTTTTCTACTCTTAATTTTGTGTATCCTTTTACGGCCTCCTTCCTTTAAGTTTGTTTTCTCTTGCTATAATATATCTGACATTTCAGTATTGGTTATGTATTAGTTACATGATTGTAGCGTAAATGTGGTACGTTCTTCGTGTATTATTATGTTTCATGATATGCATGAGAGGAAGAAACGATTTCCAAAATTGGGTAAGTCAATACTAAGACGTCCTTCAATTTTTTTTTTTTGCCTTTTTTAAATTTTGAATTGATAGAGTAAAATTATCTTTCTATATTTTCAATAAAAAATTCTCGAGTGACTCAAATAATTATATGGAAATTAAATTCTTCAAGGCTAAAGTTATGGGTTTTTCTCTTAATTCGGAGCTTAGTGAGTTTCTTTGTAAAATGCATGTGCACATGCATAGTTATTGTTGCGTTTTCGATCAATAACTATTGAATAGTTTCTTTCAGACTTCTTACAGTAGTTTTTTGTGGTGTCTGTTGAATAGTTTCTATTGCCAATTAGTTATGCCTTTGGTATAAAAGGATATCGCTTTTTGTTAGGAACTTCCAAACGATCTTACGACTAGATGAGATCGTTCATGAAACCAACTAGAATCTACTGCAAAAGCAACATACTTTTCACTCCTTCTATAGTGTAGCTGCGAAAAAAAAATTACTTTTTCATGTTGTGCTTTGTGGATTTAAATTTACTCAAAGGTGAGTGCCCATTAGTTTTGATACTTTTGAACATGTGTTTTTTTTAATCCAAGTGTTGTATCTTAACTTCCAGACTTCTTACTTTAGTTCTTTATGCTTTTCTCTTCATTTGATTTTATTATGAACAAGCTCTGTTCCACCACAAAAAAGGGAAGAAAAACATAAAGTGGATGATTTTATTCATTTTTATGCACTATTTCTATTATCCATTCCTAAACTTCATTTAATTTTCAGGACTAAGATTACTTGGTTCTGAAAGTAGTTCGACTTTCATTGTTACATGCACAGATATGGATGACGAAACGAATTAACAATGGCTGCGACTGCCACCGAAATGTTTTTTTTTTTTTTTTTTGATCGGCAACAAAATTTTATTAAGAAACTTGACAAAGGGTACATCAAGTTGGGGAGAGGGGAAGGGGAATCCAACAAAGAGTTGGAAGAAACACCTGTTGGGACAAAGCCCAAAACATCCAGTGGGCAAAGCCCAAAACACCTTATAGGCCACAACAAGCCCAGATCAAACATTAAAGATCAAAGCAAACAGGGGCCAAGCCCAAACAAGGCCCAAAAATTACCAAACCCTAAATATGTAATCAATGTCAGGCCAACCACCAGCCCCCGCCTCCACCAGAGCACCACCACCACCGGCCCTCAAATCCTCCGCCACCTAGAGAAACCACCTAGCCGCCATACAACTAAACCGTAACATGTCCTCCTCCACCTGCACCAACCCGCGGCCGCCGGAAACACAGCCACCGAGTAGTACACCTCGGACAACCCGCAGCCGCCGACTACACAGCCACCGGGAAGCCCACACAGAGGGGAGGGGAGAGGAGGACCAAACCCTAACCCAAACCAAAACAGATCAGAGCCGCCGCATCCCACAACACCCAAGCCGCCGGTCAAACTCCCAGGAACCACCACAACCTGCCAGAAACCCGACCAGGATCGGAAAGCCCAACCAAACGCCAGCCCACGCCGACGATAGCCCCAAACGCTGCCGAAACCCCACCATTGACCGCCGAGACACCACCAATTTGGCTCCCACAAACGACCAGAGGAAACGCCAACGAAGGTGCCAATCGCCGTCGAACACTGCAAGCCGTCGCCACCCTCGATCGTCCATGCTTCAGTCACGATCCAGAACCAAACGCCTGCCGTGAAGTCGCCGCTTGCCGTTAAGCCCAGACCGTGCCTACCCAAGAGTAGAAACACGGTGGATGACCTCACAGGCCTCACCACCACCACCTCTCCCACCGGACGCCCTCGCCGTTAAGCCAAACCGGTTACCCCAAGAGGAAAACCGGCGGCCGTCCGACGAGAAGAGAGGGAGAAAGGCAGAAGCTGAAAACGGGAGAGGAGAGCAGGGGGAAAGCTTGATCTGAGAAGGAAAGGGAAAGGATTAGAAGCAGAGGAGGCCTGATGGTTGAAATTGTATTTAGGAGCGGAAACAATATTACACCACTTAACCTGTTAGTCCAAAAATAATATATTTTGATTTTGATCATTAACTTTCTTCTTACTTTTTGTGTATACTCTGTTAATTGGACATTGGTCTCTAGATTTTTTGAAACTTTAATTGGGAGTTGCCGGGTTTGATTTATATTTCATATGTGATCCAAGGGTTTCTTATTCCATGAATGATGATTTCTACTTTCTTTTTTTGAAATTTTAATTTGGAGTTGTCGATTTTGTTGGTGTTTCATCTCCAAAGCAAAGGTTTCCTACTCTGTTAAGTTAGTTTTCATCAATTAACAATTGGAGTTGCTGATTATTATTTCATGTCTTATTATTGAGCTTAAATGCTGAAGAATATGCTAGGGTTATTGTTTTTCGCAGAGTTGAAATTGTTGGACTGAGGTTGAGATATTGCATATGCGAGCACATAATGATTTGCATTTCCCTGATTGCTTAAGCCGTGCCTTCAGGCACGGGCATGCGCTAGTATATATATATAAAAGCTCCAACATAACTATTCAGATTTGTTGTGATTTTAAGGATACTCGTGATTTTAATATTGTACAGATTTGTTGTGATTTTAAGGATCACAACAAATCTGTACGCAAAATCTGTACGATTTTGCTGTACCAGTAGACTTACTGTAATAATCAATCAGGGGTGTTAGAGGGTGTCCGGGCTCTGGACAACTCCAAATACTCCTGTTAATTATGCTAGATTTTAAGGTTAATGTGGAAAAATTCTATACAATCGCCTCAGCAAGTCTTTCGAGGGAAAAAAAGTTCATAAAGTTTCTATATGTGTGAAAAAACTGCCTAAAATTTCAAGTTATCAACAAATTTTTTTTATTGTAGGTACAATATTGAATAGTCGTTACGTATACACACACGATTTCCTCTCATTCTAAGAACTAGATAGTTGCAAATATATTTGGATTATAAGTTTTTGTTACTAATATAGAAATACATATAATTCGGGCCCTTACTGTGTGAAAATCTTGCATCTGCGCACCGGAGATAATGTAGTTTCAATTGACTGATTTTTTATTCACAACACATTAAAATTAGTTTTAAAATTGTACTATATTTTTTTATACGAATTTTGGATGTCACGAAAAGTAACATACCTTTGCGTATTTTCTCACGTTATCTTTCTATGCTTCCATTGGGCTTGTCAAAAATTTACAAGGGCTTCTGACTGGCCGGCCCAATTTTGTCTCCACACACCCATCCAGCCCCACTCCGCATTATACCCTTTCCACCCAAGCCCTGTTTCAATTGATGTACCAAAAATACCCCTGCCATTATTACTAGTGTTCATCTTGACTGGCGTCGGCAGCTTCTGGACTATCATCATCGCCTTGGCCCACCGCCCTGAGCTCCTAATCTGGTGCCGCACCACCAGCGCCGCCACTGCGCACACCCGTGGTACGCACCGCCACCTCCCCATCACGGCCGACAGACCGAGGCCGAGAAACAACGAGAGGCCGAGTCCTCGGCCGCCGAGGACACGGTTGATCAGACAAACGGCGATGGTTTTGCTGATTCGAGTGACGTCGAGGCGTCTGGGAGTGAAACGACGTCGAATTCGGGACGTTTGACTGGCGGCGGCGGTGGAGCAGACGAATGGGATGGAGATCTGTCGCTTCGATATAGCGATGGGGTTGATAGGGTTATACAGTTTCTCCAGGCTCTTGATTTGCAAGTCATGGGGGCATGTCGCACCGATGAGAGGTTAAAGCCCTTGCTCAAGCTGAATAACTCGACTGGTGCTGCCGAAGATCACTTGCTAGCGCATTTGAGTCAGGTACGTATGCGAACAATCGAGATAAGATGTTTGCGTATGGATCTTGTAAGGAAGAAGATTTTTGTTTTAGAAGAGTTGTAAACTGTAGGATTGGGTGCTGGATTTTCTCCCACCAAAAAGAAATGATTTTGCTGAGAAATTTGGTTTACGTGTCTTTACCAAAAAAAAGAAGATGTTATTCGTGTACAAAGTGTAATAGTTACAACTATTCTTGTTTTGTTATGCAGCACTTTGATTTTTTACAACTATACAAACGTGATTTGGGTGTGAATTCTGGGATGTGTGAATTCTCGGAGGTGTGAATTCTTGAGGGTGTGAATTCTCGGGGGTGTGAATTCTGGGAGGTGTGAATTCTCGGGGGTGTGAATTTTGGGAGGTGTAAATTCTTGGGGGTGTGAATTCTGGGATGTGTGAATTCTTGAGGGTGTGAATTCTTGGAGGTGTGAATTCTGAAATGTGTGAATTCTCGGGGGTGTGAATTCTTGGAGGTGTGAATTCTGGGAGGTGTGAATTCTTGGGGGTGTGAATTCTGGAAGGTTTGAATTCTGGGAGATGTGAATTCTTGGGGTATGAAAAGTGATAGGGGCAAAATAGTAAGAGCATCTTTAAAAAGGGTCTAGATGGGATAACACTTTAAAAAAGGGTTTGCATGGAACCCCATGTAAAATTTGGGACCGGCCAGGAATTTCCTGAAATTTATTTTTATTTGACTTTCCCAAAATTGATGGTTCATCGATCAGTTTGAAATATTTAAAAGGCCAAAAAAGATAGGAGTATTAAAATAGCTCAAATAGCTGGCGAAAAGGCCCATCAAACAGTTCCTAGAAGATTTGCAGAAAGTCTAATGGTACAGCAGCTGCTGTACAGCAGCAGTGTACAGACCCTATTTGCGTCCGTCTTGGGTCCCGCAAAGACGATTGGAGCCGCTCATTTAAATTTTTGAAGTAAAGTTGGATGATTTATAAACACCCTTCCCGATATCGGATTGAGGTGATTTTTTACAAGGACCATAAACGAAGCATTTTGAACAAAATGAGCGGCTCCGATCGTCTTTGTGGGATCCGAGATGGAAGCAAACGGGGTCTGTACACGGCTGCTGTACAGCAGCTGCTGTACCTGTAGCAGCGTTCGAAGATTTGACATTGCACACAATTTAACAATTCAACTTTTGACTTATTCGTTTATTTTAAACTAAAATGGTGAGCCTCTCGAACGCCTTAAAATACTTTGCTCGTACGTAATTGTATTACTTTTTTTTTTTATAATAACGGATTAACTTCTATGCATCTCAACTCATCTTTTGACGACCGATTCACCATTCACTAGAAGATGCCTTGAGGGCAAAGCCCACTATTGGATACTATAATATTTCGTTCTTTTTTGTGCAAAGATGTATATACAAATATGCAGAAATCTTCAGGTAAGGACCTAAAATGCGGACCATTCCATTTCTCCCATTTCCCGATTGAATTTTGATGATCCGAGCCGCTCAATGTGTTCAGAACGTGATTTTAAGGGTACTCGCAAGAAATCGGCAAAAAAAATGACTGGGAAGGGCTTGATTTGAGCAGTTTTTATTTGAACCGTTCGAAAAAAAATAAACAAAAACTGCTCGGATGAAGCCATTTCCAGTCTTTTTTTTTTTTGCTGATTTTAAGCGGGTACCCTTAACATCACGTTCTAAACACATTGAACGGCTCGGATCATCGAAATTCGATCGGGAAAGGGAGGTCCTCATTTTATTAAAATGAGGTGGTCCAAATATCTGTCACAGAATATTGCTTTAGCAGTATATGTAACAACTCTATAATTTAAATTTTATTTTGCATTTCATAGTTAGTATTGTTAGTAATTTTTTTTATTAGTCTTGACAATATATATATATATATATGTATGTATGTAGTTTTTTTTTTCCCCCTTCTTACTATTGTTTGATGGTAGAAAACTAGAAATATATAATGCAAACCATTGTCATAAATTTTATACGGGTCTGGTCAGTTTGGTTTTAAGAGATATTCCCAAATCTATCTCATTTACCAAGCGGGCTTAAAAATTCAACCCAATTTGGTGGGCCTAATACATATACACAAATCTTTAAAAATATGGGCTGGGTTGGATCGGCTAATGCCTAACGGGCTGGTGTGCACCCCTACTACCGCTTATAGCAACCACTATTACTCCTGTCCATAAAATGACTACGAATGTCCTTAAAAGTTTTGTTTTTAAATACCCATGTCTTGTATAACAATTTTTTTTACTATAAAAATGACCATAAAAATATTACAGATGAAATTGACCACAATAAGCATATTTACAAGACCAAACTTATAATTATGCTCTAATTTTTTCGGAAGTCTTATCTTTCAAACTCGACCATGTAAAGTCATGAATTCGGAATGGTTGAAGTCTCCACAGTAGACGAACATCATAGGGTAGTGATGGCTCCACGAATTTCCAATAGTATGTTCAAGAATTAGAATTACCTTAACTCTACTCTATTAAACTGACATAAATATATATATATATACACAGGAGTGTGAATAATGCGACAAAAATACATAAGATGCTACAATTGTTCTTGACAAAACCAATGCATAATTACACTACTAGTACTTTTCTATATTGGAAATTGTGTGGTAAAGAAGTTTGCACGAATCTTTTTAGATATATATTCTTGTTTTTAAAGATATATAGATTGTCGTTCAAAGATAAGCCATGATATCTATACCTATACCAATACCAGTTAGTAGGTACCTTTTTCTTTCTCTATCTTTCTAAGTTTTGCCATTAAGAAAGTGTACCTTGTTTTTGAGCTAGTGTATTAAGTGCTTATTTGTGAATTACCTAGATCGATAGTGTTCATTGTATAAACTATGAAGATTGGTACAATACATGAAACCCGATACATTAAAGTATCCACGAAAGGAAACGAATGGTCCAGATTTATAGTGCTATGAATCTAGACCATTCATTTTGTTTTATGAACACTTTCATGGACCGGATTTCATGTATCCTGTCACTTCTGATTAACTATAAAGTGCTCTTTTTCTATTTTTCTTTATTATTTTCCTTTAGTGTGCATCATGAAGCAGCCAATAATTGGCATCTAATTCGAATGAAGTGATAATATAGTACTGGAGTACTACTTAATTGGAGGGCATCTAATTTTGGCGTCCCGCCAAATTCAAACCTTTTTGCAAGTACCAAATTAAATCCAACCTTTGGAAGCTCAGATCCAACAGTTTCACTTTAAATTTTCTTGTTCCCGGGTTTTCTTCCCCCTCACTCCCCCAATTCAAAACTTCAAACCCTCCATTCAAATTTCCCAAAACCTGCAACACTCCAATCTCTCTCTCTCTCTCTCTCTCACACACACACACACACTCACTCAGAGCACACAAATGGAGAGCAAATTTCACGAGTTACCTCCTCTCAAGAGGTACAGGCTCATGCAACAAGATCTGGAGCAAAAACACCAAAACCGCAGCGCGGCTTCGTTATCTTGTCTTCCAGCAAAAAAGAGAAAACAATCCCGGGACCCACCGCCACCACTCCCCGCTGCTGCCGCCGCCTACTGTTTGCCGGCCAAGAAAAGGGTATGGGCTCCCCATCCCGACTTCGTCCCAGACGAACCGATTTCTCCCTTCGACCTCAACGTCGAGTACAAACCCCCATTCGATGAAGAAGAAGAAAATGCACAAGAAGCGGCTAGCGTTCCTATTGCAAACAATATTGATGAAATCGAAGAACTTGAAGAACAGAATGCTTCAATTGCGAAGGATATCAATGAAACGGGAGAAAACGAAGGAGATGCTGAAGAAGAAGAAGTCAATGCACAAGAAGCAGAGAATGGTCCTGTTTCAAACAATATCGACGAAATTGAAGAACACGAAAAAGAAGAAAAGAATGTTTCAATCGCGGAGAGAATTAACGAAGCGGAAGAAAACGGAGAAGAAGGAGAGGGCGATGCCGATGATGGGATCGAATGTGCCGTGTGCCAGAGCACAGACGGAGACCCCTCAGACCCGATTGTGTTCTGTGATGGGTGTGACCTTATGGTCCACTCAACTTGCTATGGATCTCCCCTTGTAAAGGGTATTCCAGAAGGTGATTGGTTTTGTGCCCAATGCTTAGTTTCTCAATCAGCCCAAACTGGAAATGGGAATGTTGGTTCCTTTTCTTGCTGCCTCTGCCCAGTCGCTGGTGGGGCCATGAAACCCACTAACGACGGGCAGTGGGCCCACATCGTGTGTGCGGTGTACGTGCCCGAGGTGTTCTTTACGGATCCGGAAGGCCGAGAAGGGATCGATTTCTCCAGGGTTCCTGACAAGAGGTGGGGGCAGAGTTGTTATGTGTGTGAGAGTCGAAGGGGTTGTGCCATCGATTGTTCTGAGCCGAAGTGCCCGTTGGCGTTCCATGTGGGGTGTGGGTTGAAGGAAGAGCTCTGTATTGAGTACAGAGAAGGGAGGAACAAGGGGGCTGTTGTTGCTGGGTTTTGCAAGAAACACACTGAGCTGTGGAAGAAGGTATATACAGTATCTAGTTTTGGTCAATTGATTGCAATAGTTTCCTTGTTGTTTTGGTTATTGGTTGCATAATGGCGGGGTAAATAATTTACGCTCTGTTTGGAACCCAGGGAAAAGAAAGGAAAAGAAAGGAAAAGAAAAAAATTTCCTTTCCATTGTTTGGTTGGGAGAGAAAGAGTGAAGAAAATAAGAATTTTAAGTAAATGAATAGTACATTTCCCCTCCCATTTTCCTCTCATTTTCCTTTCCTTTTATTTTCTTTTCCTTTCTCCAAGTTCCAAACAGAGCGTTAATCTCATTTGGGATACTATGCTAATGGGTTATTGTTTCGTTTGTTTTTGTTTTGCAGCAACAAGAAACAGGAAAGTTCAGGATTGTGGCTAGGGGATGACCACAAGAAATAGCAAGATCTTGGGGTCTCAGTAGTTTTTTTTTCCTTTTCTTATCTTCCTGTCATTAATTATATCGAGGAGCTAGTTAGAGTTGGTGTAGGATTCGATTTGTCAAGGTTAAAAACCAAGAGATGGGCCTGTCAGTAGAATCTTTGATAATGGGGTTTGCCAATTTCGATGCTTGATGTTTGTGTTTTATGCCTATGTGATTTTGTTGTGTTTTTATTTTGGCGAATTATGGTGATTTAGCATGCGTCAAAATCAGTTTATTGCAATGGAGTCTTGCTATACGTACCGATGGCTCCCGTAGGGAAATCGTACCGACGGCTGCGTTGGGCCGTTTCCGGCTACCGGACGGTCGATCTAAGCCGTTCAAAAATTCTAAAAAAAAAAAACGAGGGGACCCACGCGGTAATAGGGTGTTTGGATCAAGTATCCTACACACGAAAAATAAGGTGTTTAGATCAAGTACCCTACACATATCGGATGTCGTTGATTCCTGAGTAGGCCTCCTTATTTTTTTTTATAGAATTTTTGGACGGCTCGGATCAGCCGTCCGGTGGCCGGAGACGGCTCGGCGCGGCCGTTGGTACGATTTCCCTACGGGAGCCGTCGTTCCTTTTAGGATTTCAGATTGCAATGCCGGCCAATGTTTCGTACCTTTGATCTTACTTCATGTTATTTCCAAAGATAGTTTGGATCTTGGTCTGTTACAAATTTTTAGGATTAGATAGTTATCGGTTACCTTATATTTTCCGTGAAAAAAAAAAAGGTTACCTTTTATTTTTTTTTGTTATAAGCTAAAACAAAATCATCTATTTGGTTTTAGGTTTTGCTCACGTAGTTCGCAGACTAACTAATGATACGATGTAAATATCTATTTGGTTATTCTGTCAATATCTTGTTTGGTATAAATCTTGTGTGGGTTTTTCATCATCTGCTTCTGTTGCTGATATACTGATTAGGATCCGATGAAAAATTAGATGAGATCTAGTTTGGAACAAATCTATTACCGAAAATACCTCATCAAAGTTCCTACCCGTGGGATACGTAACCCTATTGTCAAGGAGAAGATTTAGATAATGTCAAGGAGAAGATTTAGATAATGTCAAGCTTTTTCAGTGCAACAAGGAAACCACAACAGCATGTACACGGTCTATTTATAGATTCAAACTAGTACTTGTTTTCTGCTCATTTCAAAGCTCTTAACAATGAGGTCCGATGTAATTATGTGGCTATTGCAGTTTTGTTGCCTATCAGTTTTTTTATTTTCATGTCTTACATATGCTGTTTTGGCTGAGGAAGTGTACACATCAGCTATTGGTGATTCTGGGATGAGAAGAGATGGTCTCAGAGTGGCAATAGAGGCATGGAATCAGTGCAATGAAGTAGGCGAAGAAGCTCCAAATATGGGTAGTCCGAGGGCGGCAGATTGCTTTGATGTTGATAACTCCACTTCACCTTGTGAGTTCTTAATCATTGGCGATTCCTTTTTCTTTTCTTTTTTTTGATAACTGAACCTATAAAAAGTCAAAGATGGAAAAACAAGGATCAAGAATATGAAAAGCTTAATATGTCGTAGGCTCTCACGTGTCATAAGTATGAAGTTTTTTTTGTCATTGACAACGTCTTTGCAGTAAATCTTGATTTATTGTTTATCTCCATATTGTTAATTCTGTTTTTCCTACTTAATAGAAATTGTACCAGTATGCATAAAACTTATAATCTTTTAGAGTTGATGGGAAATCCACTACTTCTGGCCTCCCCAAAATGCCCAAAGATAAGGCCCCAACATGTTTAGACCCCCTCTTATGTGTTAGGCCCAGCAAATTAAGTTCTTCCTATACATAAACAACGTCCAAATCAGACCTCCAAGGGCCCAAACAGGAAAGTTAATGAAGGGCACAAGTGAAATATTGATTATAATAAGGTCTCGATTGCAAAAGGAGAAAAAAGATAATGAAATGATGTTCAAGTTCAGCGAGTTACATCAAAGTTCTGTGAAAAAAGCTACTGAATGGTTTATTTTTATGTTAATTACTACTCCGTATCAATTAGGTTGATGAATTAATATTGGTTTTATGGACGATTAGAGTGATGAACTTTTGAGATAATTAAAGTCTAGGATTGTAAATTTTTTAGTTATTTTTTCGGGTTTTAGAGTGAAACTTTTGAGTCAATTAAACTCTAGGATTTTAAATGTTTAGTTAATTTTGTGGGTTTTTAACAGAATTGTATGGAATAAAAAACATCTTTCTTCATTGAAAAAATTTATAAAGGGCCCGTTTATTTCGCTTCGCTTTGAGCTCTGAGAATGTTTGAGTGTCACACTCACATAGACAAATGTTGACCACAATTCAGATATGCAGGGTCAATAACCACCTCCCAATTGGCTTTATGGAATAGTTTGGGTTTCTTTTGGCAAAATAAGTTAACTTGGCTTATTTGTCCGTCTTTATTCAAAAAATTCGCATTTGTGGGTTTCGCGTCAAATTTTTATGGATTATTGGTTCGTTTTGACGAGAGGAACCGGAAAGGTAAAAAATTACGATCAAAACTCAATTTTTGAAATCAAGTTTGGTCTTTATGAAAAAAAAAATTCATTTCGATCATAAGTTTTTACTTTTTCGGTTCTCTCGTCAAGATGAGCCAATAATTTTAAAAAAATTAATGCGAAACTAACAAATACAATTTTTTTTATAAATAAAAACAAACAAATAAGCCAAGTTTGTTTATTTGGAGAGTCAGAAGAGTTGACTTATAGGATTTGTAGACTTACCTTAGAATAAACCACCTTATTAGGGTATGAGAGTAGGTATCTTTTCCAATCAATAGTGGCGTTATGCTACGTACTATGATGAAATAATCACGAAAGGACAACAAATTAATAAAAATATCAAAAAGGATAGGAACCACGAATGGAAACCAACGAACATACGCTTTCGAATAATCAAACCACTAGTACTATATAAAACTAATATCAGAACAACAATGACAGAATACTTTTATATCTGAAGACGAAATATATACTATGGAAATAATATCATATTTCGTTCAAGTTGTATAAAGTATTGACTTGGGACCCTAAAGGTTCAAATTATTACTCCATCCTCCCACAAATATTTATATTTTCATTAAACATAAGTTGTGCGTAAATTTGGTATCAATGTCTGGTTCTTAGCCTAGCCACCATATAACAAATTTATGTGAGCGATTTGATTAGTTGTGTCGCTTCAATAATTTTGTGTCGATCTTTTGTGAATTGTTGGTTTGACTCGATGTCAGAAATTTAAAAAGTAAAAAATTAGGATCAATTTTTGGAAAAGAATTTAGTGTGTTTTATAATTCTTTATTTTTTTTGGATCTACTCGTTGAGACGAATCAATAATCAACAAAAATAATGTACGCAAAATGAGTAAACGTGGAAAAATTTGAATAAGGGCAAACAATTAATTTGGCTTAACTTTTAATCCAAAATGAGCCTTAGTAGTGTAAACTATAAAGACAATTGTGTAAATAGAGTAGAAAGAAGAAACTACTATTGATTTGTAATTGTTTTTACACTTTTAATTGATGTGATTTTTTTTTTAATTTGTTGTCATTTCGTGTCTACTCTTTCGTAGTCTGTAGCACGATTGGTACGTAACATATTAATATGCTTGTTTTTAGTTATTGCTATTGCTATCTCAAATTTAGCAATTGTTATAGGGGATGCCCCTTTTGCTAATAGCATTTATTCTGTTCTTTATATAATGCTCATTTACCTCAAATATAAAATAAATGAATATTGTTCTAATACTCGCTTGATTCTACTATAGAGTCTTAGTCTCCTCTATTAAATGCCCGTTTGGACCAACTCTGCACCTTTGAATTAATGTGCTATTTCTGTTTTTGATGTATTTTTTTTTGGGAGGAAGTCAAGATAATTCACAAGGTCAATGAGAAAGACAATAAACTTGGCATATTGAATTCCCCGTTCAAGGAGTTCAAGGAGTTAGACGTCATCATTGATAAATATGCAGCATGGAAAGAGATTTACTTGGGTAATAAATGCCAAGTAGATGACTATCCAAGGCCATGGCAGTTTTGGATGATAATGCTTAAGAGTGGCAACATGGACACATTAGCTGCTAAATGCCCCGAAAATGGCAAGAAATCAAAAGCCTTTCCGCAAGACCACAAATTTCCATGCTTTGGAGAAGGGTGCATGAACATGCCTTTGATATACCATAACTACACGAAAATACAAGGGGGAGACAAAGAAAATAGCATTATGAGGGGAAGTTTCTATGGGACATGGGATTTGAACGCTGATATTACGAAAGCATCTACTGAAAATGACACTTCCTACTATTCACTCACTTGGGAGAAAGAGGTCGGAAAGGGGAGCTGGGTTTTCCACCATTTCTTGAAGACATCATCGAATTACCCCTGGTTGATGTTATACTTACGGTCAGATGCTACGTCAGGGGTATCAGGTGGATATCATTATCCGACAAGGGGGATGTCGAAAATAGTAAGTTTGTTTTGATAAATAGCTTCAATATTGGATGTCAATTACATTTGGATCAAACATTTACAGTTGTGTGCATGCATATTCTAGGACAAACGGGGATCGGTAACTTTGTCTGCATATAAAGACCCCAATATTTTTGTTTGTTTACTTGACATTTCAAATTGTCATAATCAAGTAACAAAATCCTATATTAGTCTTTTATTGAGTGTCCACTGGCATGTCAATAATGTAAATGAATGTCGAAACGATAGAATTCTCGATGCACATTTCACATATTTCTATGCACTTCCACATATTGATTCATAGTTTTCATATATAGAACGCATCTTTTCACAATTGTTATCAAACCCAAGGCCAGTGTGCTTCTTTTAGCATTTTTCTAGTATCGAATGAGATATATGTTATTTTTGAATATAGTAATTTATCATATTCTTAATTGTCTCAAACGATTGATGTCAATGGTAGCATCATTGTCCCCCCTGCTTATATGCTCAATGGTATTAAGATCATGATAAATTGCAAAAAGTTATCTTTTCTAATTTTTATTTATTTCCTTCAAGGTTCCAAAGTCACCAAATTTCAAAGTGAGATTCACTCTAGACGTAAAACAAGGAAAGAGTCCGAGAAGCCAGTTCTACCTCATGGACATCGGAAGTTGTTGGAAGAACAATGGCCAACCTTGCAATGGGGATGTCACAACGGATGTCACGAGATACAGTGAAATGATTATAAACCCAGACTTACACTCAAACTGCAACTCGGACAACCTTAGTAACTGCCCTCCTTATCACACCTTTGCAAATGGAACACGTATCCATAGGACAGACAAAGATAACTATCCCTACGAGGCTTATCACATGTATTGCTCCCCGGGCAATGCTAAGTATACTGAGGAGCCATATAGCTTTTGTGATCCTTATAGTAATCCCCAAGCGCAGGAAATACTGCAAATTGTCCCTCACCCAGTTTGGGGAGAATATGGTTACCCAACAAAAAAAGGAGATGGTTGGATTGGCGATCCAAGAACTTGGGAACTTGATGTTGGAAAACTTTCTCAGGCGCTCTATTTCTATCAGGTATGCTCAAATTCCTAACTTCTCTAAGAGAGTGTTTAATTTGCTACAATGATTAGAGAAAGAATGGACTGGTTTATTGCTTGCAATGGTTAAGATATTGTAAAAGTCGGTATGAGTTCATTAACTTCATTCCAGTCAAATAAACACTGCCTGAATATATTCATGTCTTTTAGCATGAAAACACATACTATGCATGATAAAGATGATTGCGGCTCAATTTTCCATTAAACCTATTAGATATCACATACGATATTTCAAGAGTCTCCAAATTGATAACTTCCTTTTGACTTTATTTTCTTGTAAAATATGGCATATGCTTCCATGTACGGGAACCGCATCATGAGTGTAAACGTTGCATTTGGATATCAAATTACCTTTCTTTCCTTATGTTAAACATGAAGAAGATTTGCTAAATCGACGACATATAAGGCCATATCCAGACTCTTATCTCATATTGGTGGTTGTGTATCATACTGCAGGATCCAGGCACCAAACCGGTGGATAGATATTGGCCGTCGGTTGACTTGGGAGCTGAAGTGTACATCGATGGCAACGAAACCCTAGAGTGGACTGTTAGTGATTTCGACATCATTATTACAAGAGATGATGCAAATTTACCATCACAAGGTTATACCAGTTTCATTCACACTTGAGGTGCAAGCTTCCCTTGTACCAAGAAAATATTGGAGACTGAGGCCTTTAGTCAAAGTGGTGGGAATCCAAAATACGTGGACAAATGCAGAGTTGAAAAGTACATGGTTGGATGGATAGGATTTTTAAAGATTTGGTTCCGATTCACTTTTAAAAAATTCTTTCCTTTCCTTTTGTGTATTTTGTGGCCAATTCTGTGCTATGTTTTTGCGTCCTTAGTGAAAATAAATAAATCTAAGTCTTGTCTTTTATGGATATTATCAAGATCTCCCTAAAATGGTTTTGGGTAGCAGCTTCAGAAATAGATACCCTTTTTTCACCTTTCATGTGTTGTCATTCAAATATTCAGAGGCTTTTTTTTTTTGGGTCATAGTACTCATCTCATTTATTCATATTCCTCGGGAGACAAATTACATAATTAGTGGTGTATCCAAAAATCAACCATTGTGGGCACTTATTAAACACATTTCCAGAGAAAAGTTCAATACACAACGGTAATAAAAGAAGAAAACTTGCACTCAAAATAAGAACACAACCAATATGTGTCTGTTTAATTTGTCTTGTTTATTTAGTTACTTTTTGAGAAAAAAAATATTACCAATGAACTTTTCGCATATCCTGTTTGAAGAAGTACTCTTTTGATTTCTATATGAGAAGAATATAAAAAAGCAACGAAATTAGTACAATCTAAAAATGACCAATGAATAAAAAAAACATGTAAATAAGTCATTATTATTCTACTTTACGTCTAAACAATGCTTCTCTTGAGTTACCAATAAGTTACTATTATCATTCGATCAAGGAAATGTAATGTTTAAACTGCGAGATAAGTGTGTGAAAATTTAAATTACAACTGAGTTCAAAGGTTTGTTAAAAGAAAACAACAAAATGGAACAAATCTTGACATCAACTAATCTTTCGGGGCCAATTCTATTGTCTACTAGCGGGGAGCCTATTCAACACAGGGGAGAAGGTTGATTGATATTATGATAGTAGGTGTACCGTTTCGAACCTAAAACCTTTGGCGGTAACAAACCCATAAATCTCAAGCCTTGACCACCAGGCCAACTCCTTTGAGTTAGTATAAAAAAAAGAACTTGTGTACATCTCTCCGCCATTGTACATGGATACAAACTAACAAAATTGATCAAGCTACTCGGTATGTTCGACTTATCACGTAGTATAAAAAATTCAAGCTATTCGAGATTGAATTGTGTTCGACTTGATTAAAGTTTTTTCAAGAGTTGTCGTGCTCATAAATAAGTCAAACTTATAACGCATCTCCAAGCACGTTATTTTTCAACCGATGGTTACGAAATACGAACTGTGACAGAGTTGATCTACCCAGTAAAGGAGATCACCAATTCCTATATTTACACGAGGGACTAAAGAATTGTCTGAGACGGCGGGAGGCTGAGCAAAAGGATCCCGGTCCCATGTAGGAAATTTCGCGGTGGAAAGCGACTGTCTTTTGCGTTGGCACGCAAGTCACATAATACGCGTGCGCAAGTGAGAGCATAGAAACAGGGCTGGCCTCAAGGTTTTTGGAGGCCCCAGGCCAATCCTAAAAATTTGGCCCTTACTAGACAGTTTTTACCAAAAAAAAAAAAATTCAAAAAACAGTCGCAATATAAAAAGCAAAGACTACAAAAAATACTCCGCTTCATTATATAACAAGAACACAAAATACGAAGTCTAAAAAATACATTTCATCACGATATCCCATGACTATCAAATATATATCATCACAAGAACGCATGACCATTACTTGAATATTACTCTTCTTGCATTTTTAGAAGCAAAAGTATCAATTACATTTGTATAATCAATTACTTTTTTGGTACTCGGAAAGAATTTATTAATAACCCCTTTTTGAGAATTGATTAATGTTTCTATCTTTTGCTTCTTTTTTTCTTTTTTCACACCCAGATGGGCAACTTCTAGGAGGCATGTGAAAAAAAAAGAGGCATATTATAACACCAGTAATGTATGCGTATACTCCCTAATTAAAATGCTACAAGTGGTCTCAAACTTCAATCACCGTGGTTCCATGGGAGTCCAGGAGTGGAGTTGTGCTGCGTGCAAAAGGGTTTCGAGAGGAAGAAAAGGGAGTAGAGCTATGTCTTGAACGAGAAATTTTTCAGTGCCGAGCGGGCACGGGCCACGTGGTGCCGAACATGCATCTCGGCCAGATTTGTTTGGACTTGAGTGGGTGTTTTGATAATTTTACACTAAAAAATTATCCAAATAGATCTGGACCGTTGGTGCTCGGCACCACGTGACCCGTGCCTACCCGGCACTGAAAAACTTCTCAGTCTTGAACGGTAAAGTAAAAAGTGATAATCTGTTTTCGGTGCTGCGCCTGCGTGCAAAAGGGTTTTGAAGTTTTGTTAAGGGACCAACCCAATAAGCCAACAAATGGGCCTATAAAAAGTTATTGGACTCAATGAATTAATTGATTTTGGGCCCTTTAAAGGTATTGGACCAGCCAAATTGGACTAAAAAAGACGCCTACCAAACCTAACTAGCAAAAATATTGCGGGGGCCCTTTTTTTGGCTATTTTTTGAGGCCCAGGCCTGAGTCTCTTGGGCCTTATCCAAGGGCCGGCCCTGCATAAAAACGTCTTTAAAACACAATTCAATCTACTAAAATTTGCGAAAGCGTGAATTGAAAGCAAGAACGTAGTGCGAAAATTAGGAGCAAGAGCGCGAGACAGAGTACGAACACAGTGCAAAGATTGTGAGCGAAAGCGTGAGACATTTTGAAATTTGATTAAAGATTGGCACAATAAAAGGCTTTCCTTGTAGATAAAAAAATAAAATAAAATAAAATAAAATAAAGGCTTCCTACTCCCTGCTTCAGCGATGACTTAAGCATTCCACTGTACCCCACAGACGTAGGTATAAATACAGTATCCACCACCACACATTCGTGACCACTCTCCCAACTCTCTCTCACCAAAAAGAAGTTGGTGTTTGTGGTGGTAATGGGGAAATAAGCGGAAGAAACACACCCAGTGAAGGCCTTCGGATGGGCGGCCAAAGACCAGCCTGGCCTACTCTCTCCCTTCAATTTCTCAAGAAGGTACTCTCTCTTTTTCCCAATTGTTGTTTTTTTATAACTCATGTGTCCGACAAGATTACGTGCACCTTTCCTATATCTGGGGAATTAATTGTAAATTTATTCTTAATGGTGTTAGATAATTAACAACCTCGATGAACCAGAATCTAGAACTATCATGATAATCATTATACAATCATTAGCAGTTTTTATAGAATCAAGAACGGCGTACGCAGATCCATTAATGCAGAACTTGAGCAGTCCAATGATTGATTAAAGCAACCATAATTTTACTAGAGCATTAAGCCCTAGGTGGAAGACAGGTTTCTTTCCTTTGCCTTTCTTGCCTTTCTTTCTAGCCTCTTAGTATATCACGTTAAATTGATGGAAGTCTAGACGCTCTTTTATAGGCAGAGATAGAACCGGTTTCCTTAATGAACATTATACTCACTTCCCATCAAAATAGAGTCTATTAAGGAACAACTTCTCTATTTGTCCAATAGAATAAAATAAATATATGAAGAATCCTATTAAACCCATAATCAATACTCCATGTACCATATAAAACATGTGGGCCACCACAATGACTAAATCAAAATTTAGTCTTACATTAATCTCATGGTCCACCAACAAAAAATTTGGTTAAATTCGAGACAAAACCCCATAGAAACCGTCTTGTAAGATAAATTTTATGCGTATGAGCATACGCAGCGAAAAATAGATCGTATTAACCTCTAGCCATTGTTATTCAAGATAAACACTAAACTCATACACTCTAAATTTAGGAGTCTTGGGTGTTTACAAGTATGCATGTCTTGACTGTAATACCCCAGACCTTTAATTGTGTTTAGAGTTAGTTTAAGTGTAGAGTTTGGGTTAATTATAGGAGAAATGAGCTTGTTTTACTTGGTAATTGAAATAGGAACATAAGGAGACACATGGTCACACATGCACTGGAATATTTTCCCCTATGCTTGATAAAACAAACAAAAATGATACTTACACAACAATCCAAACACAACACCAAACACAACCTCTCACATACATGTGGGGGCTCCATACACACTACTATGTGTGGGCCCCACATGTATGTGAGAGGTTGTGTAAGTTGTTGTGTTTGGATCGTTATGCTACTGTTCTACGTTATTCCTGCCTCATTCCTTTCCACCGCTTGGAGGCCTCTTCTGTTTTCACCGCTTGGAGAGAGAGAGAGAGAGAGAGAGAGAGAAGGAAAACAAGAAGGGCTTCCTACGGATTGAAATTGAAGCTCAAGCAGTCAAGCTAGGTAAATTCTAAGGTTTTGGTTGTCTAATTTATGTTCTAATTAGTTCAATTCCTCATGCTAGTTAATAGTTCCAGGTTCTACATGCAATTGGGGGTGGTGTCTCATGAATTAGGTTTTGGGTTGAGTTCCTAGAGAACTTAAGAAATCTGATTTTAATTCATTTGAATTTGGTGGTTTAGACTTGCTTGGAACATGATTTGCTTGGGTTAGGAGTAGCTCTTCTATATCTATGGGTTTGAGCATGATTAGTGAGGTTTTGATGTGAGTTCAAAGTATTTTGGAAGGGTTTAAGAGTTGAAAATCACAGGAAGATCAAGATGTAATTACTGGAAAATCTGCAGAATTGAAAACCATATATCTGTCCTGATTTTGGGGATTTTTGTTGAGGCAGTTTCTAAACTCCAAAAATTATGAGATTTTTATTGAGAGTTCCTCTATGAGTCTTTTGTCTATGGTAAAAATTTCGGGATCAGATTCGAAGTATTAAATTCTGTAGAAATTCGTAACCATGCAGCACGCAGTTTCGGACTGTGCTGACTGCACAGACACGTGTTAGGGAAACGGGAAACGGCTATAATTTTGAGCTCGAGTGATGAAATCATGAACCGTTTTCTGATTTTGAAACTAGACTCATAGACCTAAAAAAAAAATGCATAAAAATTGTGTCTTAGTTATTCTTGTGCAAAGTCAGATTTTAAGTTGAAGTTAGAGCTGCAGGATATGTTCTCTTAAGGCTAGCTATGTAACTTCATAATTTTACCCTAGGATTCTATGTTTATTAAAAATAGACTTGTTTGGCATCCTCTAATCATGTTTTGTTGCCTAATTGTCTTAGGAGGTTTGGGTGACACGTGTATATGAGGTGAGTGATTAATACCCAAAACACATGGTTTGTTATAAGCTTTTTGCTTCAATGACGTTTTATACTTTGATATGAACCCCATGGATAATCAATGAAAGGTGGACATGTTTTATATCTATTAATGACATCCTCCCACGTCCCAGCTTGCTAGGGGACACGTGCTAAAAGGCTAGCAAGACATGGCTATAATATCGGATAACGAAAGACGTCTTAACTTATCCACTACCGGGGACGCCTGGTAGACATGAAATGAATAGAGGATGTGCATTACTATGCTATGTTTCTATGAAATGAGATTCCTTTTCAAATGGTTTAATCATTGTCCATGGAAAGCATGTGAATTGTATATTAATCATTCATACGACCTTCGGCTTATGTAAATGTTCCACCTTTCAGGAATTGAAGACTTGGATGATATAGTTCCCTTTCATGTAGACTTGAGGCAAATGTGGTGTCCTATATCTTTGTTTTCGTAGGAAAGCTATGTTTCAGTTGTCTAATGATTTTCGTGTAATAGTTAAGGACATTTATAAGTGTTGAACTATGCACAACTCTGAGAGGACATTGGTTGTTATAGTTCTTATGTTAGAGCACATTATAGTCTTATTGGATCACATAAGGAATGTTTCTTTCGGTTTTGTAACTTAATCCTTTAAAGATTCGCGATAATATGATAAATATGTATAAGAAGGCCTTGGTGATGGTTTCACCGGCGCTTTGTTATGGCTAAGACCCTCTGGGACGGGTCAGGGTTGTTACAAAGTTTTTTGGTATCAGAGCATGGTCTGACCGAAAGTGTAGAGGTTCACATCACTCGAGAGAGATTTCTTGAGATTCATAGGACTTCACTAGAGATTGGAACGGAAACGTAGTCTTGATCTGTAGGTATTCAAGGATAGTTAACCATAGGGATGGTTTTGGGGTTAATTAAGGGGATTGTTTATTTTGATTAGAGTACTATTTGTAACTATACTTGCACATACCCTCAGAGCTATAGGATGAACTCGCATAATTGGAAATTACATGCTTCGTGATTATATGTATCTGTAGCGACTACGTGCCGAGTTGTGTTTTATGAGTAAATGGTGATAACTAAAGTTGCTGAGATATTAAGTTATATATCTTGATGTGTATGTGGTGTTCTTTTTCTTAGTATTAAAAATGAAAAAAAAAGAGAGAAAGAAATGTGTTGTGTGTATCATTTGATTAATATATTAGACAAGGTTATGTTTTAGTTCCAAGAGATGTACGTGGGATTAATTTAGGGCAAGTATGTATACTTTACATATGCAGTTAACTGGTAGGTATAAATAGTGTTTTCCTCTGTATATGTTCTTACTCCTAGTAAGTCGAACCAAATTACTTGACTTCTTAAATTGTCTGAATTCCATATGTGTTGTATTTTAGGAACATTTGGTATAAAAATAGGAGAGCAGAATATGATGATCGATTTTATTGTGCTATCTTTAACGGCAAGCTTAAATTTATGATGCACTTATATGTATGTATGCTAAGTGATGTGGTTGATGTTAAAAGTGAATGTATGTGGTGAAAAGTGAAACATATTTTTAAAGCTTTGGGAATCTACTTCCGGATATTCAATTTGAAGTGCAACTGGCCACCGCGACTTCATGATTGGATATCAAGAATAGAAACCCTTAAACAAGAGAAAGAAAAAAAAAAAGAACGAAGATTTGCATTCTACTATGGAACTAAATATAGATAGTTCATGCGTCAACATAGCTAAAGATATGTTTGCTTGCCGATTTAAAAAAAATATGGGACCATTTTGATGTGAAGATTTTAGTTGCAAAATTAAGAGAAGGAAAGAGGAAAGAATATCACTTCAGACTTTGTTGTTATATAGTGCATGAATAAGTAAGATATTACTCAATTCCTCTGCGGTAAAGAGAACAGTTTAACAATAATGGTTTTTCTTAAAAGATTAGCCTATCAATTTGTTTGAGAAGAGTTATTAAGAGTAAACATGTTGATTAGCATTGCCTGTTATGTCTATTGTTATGTGATTTTGCTTTGCTAAGAAGCGGATACGATTATAAATGGGTAGGCAAGGAGAGTTGTTGTTAATGACTTTTACAGATTCCACTAATTTTCATAACATGTTATAGAATGCCATATTTTGGGGTTATCGGAATTGAACTGTATGCTTTATTATATGTGCCCTGATTATTTTGTTAAAACAAGTGTGTGATGTTTGAAAAAAACAAATGGTGTCCATGATACTTCTCTATGGTTGCGTGACCGGAATCAGTAGCTAGGTAAGTCATAAGAATTTTAAATGTCACCTTGTATGTCTGAATCATACAAGATTAGCTTTGGACAGAGATACAAAAGGTTGGACAATGAACTTTAATAGGCTAAGTTCTAGTTCGCTGCCATGGTTACAATTAGATGGATTGCTTGGAACTAAAACCAACGGGGGAGCAACCGGAAAAACCTAGGAGGATATTAAGTCTAAGTTTTGCGGGGCTAGTTGGACAGTAGGGAAGATTAGTTATGAATTCTTTGCTGATATTATATAACTCACAAAAAGACATAGAATACAGGTAACCATATAAAATGGGAGAAAGGATACATACAAGGTTCAAATGCTGATATAATATAAGACGTTATTGTTGTGAATTCTGTTACTCTTGACCATATAGGAATGAACTGTTTTATTTATAGCTTAAGGTTAACTGCAAATTTATGTGACGACAGTAATATAGAATATGACTTATGGATACTGTATTGAGACAAGTTATATGGTTGCCAATATACCATACTGAAAATCCTTAACAAGCCTGGGATACTTCTCACTTTCCAAAAATCTTAATCTATGAAGGAAAAAAATAAAATAAAGAACTTCTTGTTCCCCATTGTTTGAATTGCCTATATGATAATTATACATGAAACGATCAGGTAAGATACTTTACAGAATCAGAAACGAATGGGGTGCATGGCTCCAAGTATCCAATGGTCCCAGGGTATCAAATTTCACCTCTTTCAATTCTTGGGGCACTTTGGCCTAAGTTGATGGTTCAGTAGTTTTGTTTGTCAATTTTTATTAGATTCACGTCAAATTTTTTGAATTTGTCTTGGCGAGAAGACTTTAAGACTCTAAAAGGTAAAAAATTATGTCTTAATGCAAAAAAAATTTCACCAAAGACAAAAGAAATTTGAAATAACTGTTTTGATTGCTGTCATCGTTCCCATTGCAAACAGTATCTTTGAAATCAAAGAACTTGAAGAAGAACAGAATGCTTCAATTGCGAAGGATATCAATGAAACGGGAGAGAACGAAGGAGGAGATGCTGATGAAGAAGAAGTTGAAGCACAAGAAGCAGAGAACGGTCCTATTTCAAACAATACCGGCAAAATTGAAGAACGCGAAACAGAAGAAAAGAATGTTTCAATCGCGGAGAGAATTAACGAAGTGGAAGAAAACGGAGAAGGAGAGGACAATGCCGACGATGGGATCGAATGCGCCTGTGCCAAAGCACAGACGGAGACCCCTCAGACCCGATTGTGTTCTGTGATGGGTGTGACCTTATCGTCCACTCGACTTGCTATGGATCTCCCCTTGTAAAGGGTATTCCTGAAGGTGATTAGTTTTGCGCCCAATGCTTAGTCTCTCAATCAGCCTAAACTGGAAATGGGAATGGGAATGTGGATGTTGGTTCCTTCTCTTGCTTTGCTGCCTCTGCCCAGTCGCTGGTGGGGCCAGGAAACCCACCAACGACGGGCGGTGGGCCCACATCGTGTGTGCAGTGTACGTGTCCGAGGTGTTCTTTACGGATCCGGAAGGCCGAGAAGGGATCGATTTCTCCAGGGTTCCTGACAAGAGGTAGGGGCAGAGTTGTTATATGTGTGAGAGGGGAAGGGGTTGCGCCATTGATTGTTCCGAGCCGAAGTGCCCGCTGGCGTTCCATGTGGGGTGTGGGTTGAAGGAAGAGCTCTGTGTTGAGTACAGAGAAGGGAGGAACACGGGTTTTGCAAGTAACACACTGAGCTGTGGAAGAAGGTATATACAGTAGCTTCCTTGTTGTTTTGGTTATTGGTTGCATAATGGCAGTGTAAATAATTTAATCTCGTATGGGATACTATGCTAATGGATTATTGTTTCGTTTGTTTTTGTTTTGCAGCAACAAGAAACAGGAAAGTTCAGGATTGTGGCTAGGGGATGAGCACAAGAAATAGCAAGATCTTGGAGTCTCAGTATTTTTTTTTTCCCTTTTCTTATCTTCCTATCATTAAATTATATCGAGGAGCCTGTTAGAGTTGGTGTAGGATTCGATTTGTCAAGGTTAAAAACCAAGAGAATCTTTGATAATGGGGTTTGCCAATTTCGATGCTTGATGTTTGTGTTTTATGAGTATGTGATTTTGTTGTGTTTTTATTTTGGCGAATTATGGTGATTTAGCATGCGTTAAAATCAGTTTATTGCAATGGAGTCCTGCTATACGTACCGACGGCCGCGTCGGGCCGTTTCTGGCTACCGGACGTCTGATCCAAGCTGTTCAAAAATTCTAAAAAAAAAAACGAGGGGGCCCACGCGAAAATAGGGTGTTTGGATCAAACACTCGACACACGAAAAATAGAGTGTTTGGATCAAACACCCTACACATATCGGATGCCGTTGATTCCTGCGTAGGCCCCCTCGTTTTTTTTTATAGAATTTTTGGACGGCTTGGATCGGCCGTCCGGTGGCCGGAGACGGCCTGGCGCGGCCGTCGGTCCCTATAGGATTTCTGATTGCAATGCCGGCTAATGTTTCGTACCTTTGATCTTACTTCATGTTATTTCCAAAGATAGTTTGGATCTTGGTCTGTTTCAAATTTTTAGGATTAGATAGTTATCGTAATCCATTTAGGATATTAGATAGTTATCGGTTACCTATTATTTTATTTTATTTCTTATAAGCTAAAACATAATCATCTATTTGGTTTTAGGTTTTGCTCTCACGTAGTTCACAGACTAACTAATGATACGATGTAAATATCTATTTGTTTATTCTGTCAATATCTTGTTTGGTATAAATCTTGTGTGGGTTTTTCATCATCTGCTTCTGTTGCTGATATACTGATTAGGATCCGATGAAAAATTAGATGAGATCTAGATTGGAACAAATCTATTAACGAAAATACCTCATCAAAGTTCCTACCTGTGGGATACGTACCCCTATTGTCAAGGAGAAGATTTAGATAATGTCAAGGAGAAGATTTAGATAATGTCAAGCTTTTTCAGTGCAACAAGGTAAGGAAACCACAACAGCGTGTACACGGTCTATTTATAGATTCAAACTAGTACTTGTTTTCTGCTCATTCCAAAGCTCTTAACAATGAGGTCCGATGTAATTATGTGGCTATTGCAGTTTTGTTGCCTATCAGTTTTTTTATTTTCATGTCTTACATCTGCTGTTTTGGCTGAGGAAGTGTACACATCAGCCATTGGTGATTCTGGGATGAGAAGAGATGGTCTCAGAGTGGCAATAGAGGCATGGAATCAGTGCAATGAAGTAGGTGAAGAAGCTCCAAATATGGGTAGTCCGAGGGTGGCGGATTGCTTTGATGTTGATAACTCCACTTCACCTCGTGAGTTCTTATTCATTGGCGATTTTTTATTTATTTTTGATAACTGAACCTATAAAAAGTCAAAGACGGAAAAACAAAGATCAAGAGTACGAAAAGCTTATTATGTCGTAGGCTCTCACGTGTCATAAGTATGAAGTTTTTTTTGTCATTGACAACGTCTTTGCTGTAAATCTTGATTTATTGTTTATCTCCATATTGTTAATCCTGTTTTTCCTACTTAATAGAAATTGTACCAGTATACATAAAACTTATAATCTCTTTAGAGTTGATGGGAAATCCACTACTTCTGGCCTCCCCAAAATGCCCAAAGATAAGGCCCCAACATGTTTAGACCCCCTCTTATGTGTTAGGTCCAACAAATTAAGTTCTTCCTATACATAAACAACGCCCAGATCAAACCTCCAAGGGCCCAAACAGGAAAGTTAATGAAGGGCAAAAGTGAAATATTGATTATAATAAGGTCTCGATTGCAAAAGGAGAAAAAAGACAATGAATGATGTTCAAGTTCAGCGAGTTACATCAAAGTTCTGTGAAAAAAGCTACTGAATGGTTTATTTTTATGTTAATTACTATCAATTAGGTTGATGAATTATTAGTTTTATGGGCGATTAGAGTGATGAACTTTTGAGATAATTAAAGTCTAGGATTGTAAATTTTTTAGTTATTTTTCGGGTTTTAGAGTGAAACTTTTGAGTCAATTAAAGTCTAGGATTTTAAATGTTTAGTTAATTTTGTGGGTTTTTGACAGAATTGTATGGAAGAAAATACATCTTTCTTCATTGAAAAAATTTATAAAGGGCCCGTTTATTTTGCTTTGCTTTGAGCCCTGAGAATGTTTGAGTGTCACACTCACATAGACAAATGTTGACCACAATTCAGATATGTAGGGTCAATAACCACCTCCCAATTGGCTTTATGGAATAGTTTGGGTTTCTTTTGACAAAATAAGTTAACTTGGCTTATTTGTCCGTTTTTATTCAAAAAATTCGCATTTGAGGGTTTCGCGTAAATTTTTTATGGATTATTGATTCGTTTTGACGAGAGGAACCGGAAAGGTAAAAAATTATGATCAAAACTCAATTTTTTAAATAAAGTTTGGTCTTTATTAAAAAAAAAAAATCATTTCGATCATAAGTTCTTACTTTTTCGGTTCTCTCGTCAAGACGAGCCAATTATTTTTAAAAAATTAAGGCGAAACTAACAAATACAATTTTTATAAAATAAAAACAAACAAATAAGCCAAGTTTGCTTATTTTGAGAGCCAGAAGAGTTGACTTATAGGATTTGTAGAATTACCTTAGAATAAACCACCTTATTAGGGTATGAGAGTTAGGTATCTTTTCCAATCAATGGTGGTGTTATGCATGCTACGTACTATGATGAAATAATCACAAAAGGACAACAAATTAAAGAAAATATCGAAAAGGATAGGAACCATGAATGGAAACCAACGAACATACCGCAAACGGCTTTTGAATAATCAAACCACTAGTACTATATAAAACTAATATCAGAACAACAATGACAGAATACTTTTATATCTGAAGACGAAATATAGTACTATATTGGAAATAATATCATATTTCGTTCAAGTTGTATAAAGTATAATATCATATTTCGTTCAAGTTGTATAAAGTATTGACTTGGGACCCTAAAGGTTCAAATTATTACTCCATCCTCTCACAAATATTTATATTTTCATTAAACATAAGTTGTGCGTAAATTTGGTATCAATGTCTGGTTCTTAGCCTAACCACCATAAAACAAATTTATGTGAGCGATTTGATTAGTTGTGTCGCTTCAATAATTTTGTGTCGATCTTTTGTGAATTGTTGGTTCGACTCGATGACAGAAATTTAAAAAGTAAAAAATTAGGATCAATATCTTAAAAAAAATTTCGATAGAAAAAAATAAATCAAAACAGACAGACGCTTGGATCATTTTTGGCTTTTTTGGAAAAGAATTTAGTTTGTTTTATAATTCTTTATTTTTTTGGATCTACTCGTCGAGACGAATCAATAATCAACAAAAATAATGTACGCGAAATGAGTAAACGTGAAAAAATTTGAATAAGGGCAAACAATTAATTTGGCTCAACTTTTAATCCAAAACGAGCCTTAGTAGTGTAAACTATAAAGACAATTGTGTAAATAGAGTAGAAAGAAGAAACTACTATTGATTTGTAATTGTTTTCACTTTTAATTGATGTGAATTTTTTTTTAATTCGTTGTCATTTCGTGACTACTCTTTCGTAGTCTGTAGCACGGCTGGTACGTAACATATTAATATGCTTGTTTTTAGTTATTGCTATCTCAAATTTAGCAATTGTTATAGGGGATGCCCCCTTTTCTAATAGCATTTATTCTGTTCTTTATATAATGCTCATTTACCTCAAACGTAAAATAAATGAATATTGTTCTAATACTAGCTTGATTCTACTATAGAGTCTTAGTCCTCTATTAAATGCCCATTTGGACCAACTCTGCACCTTTGAATTAATGTGCTATTTTTGTTTTTGATGTATTTTTTTTTTGGGAGGAAGTCAAGTTAATTCACAAGGTCAATGAGAGAGACAACAAACTTGGCATATTGAATTCCCCGTTCAAGGAGTTCAAGGAGTTAGACGTCATCATTGATAGATATGCACCATGGAAAGAGATTTACTTGGGTAATAAATGCCAAGTAGATGACTATCCAAGGCCATGGCAATTTTGGATGATAATGCTTAAGAGTGGCAACATGGACACATTAGCTGCTAAATGCCCCGAAAATGGCAAGAAATCAAAACCCTTTCCGCAAGACCACAGATTTCCATGCTTTGGAGAAGGGTGCATGAACATGCCTCTGATATACCATAACTACACCAAAATACAAGGGGGAGACAAAGAAAATAGCATTATGAGAGGAAGTTTCTATGGGACATGGGATTTGAACGCTGATATTACGAAAGCATCTACTGAAAATGACACTTCCTACTATTCACTCACTTGGGAGAAAGAGGTCGGAAAGGGGAGCTGGGTTTTCCACCATTTCTTGAAGACATCATCGAATTACCCCTGGTTGATGTTATACTTACGATCAGATGCTACGTCAGGGGTATCAGGTGGATATCATTATCCGACAAGGGGGATGTCGAAAATAGTAAGTTTGTTTTGATAAATAGCTTCAATATTGGATGTCAATTACATTTGGATCAAACATTTACAGTTGTGTGCATGCATATTCTAGGACAAACGGGGATCGGTAACTTTGTCTGCATATAAAGACCCCAATGTTTTTGTTTGTTTACTTGACATTTCAAATTGTCATAATCAAGTAACAAAATCCTATATTAGTCTTTTATTGAGTGTCCACTGGCATGTCAATAATGTAAATGAATGTCGAAACGATAGAATTCTCGATGCACATTTCACATATTTCTATGCACTTCCACATATTGATTCATAGTTTTCATATATAGAACACATCTTTTCACAATTGTTATCAAACCCAAGACCAGTGTGCTTCTTTTAGCATTTTTCTAGTATCGAATGAGATATATGTTATTTTTGAATATAGTAGTTTATCATATTCTTAATTGTCTCAAACGATTGATGTCAATGGTAGCATCATTTTCCCCCTGCTTATATGCTCAATGGTATTAAGATCATGATAAATTGCAAAAAGTTATATTTTCTAACTTTTATTTATTTCCTTCAAGGTTCCAAAGTCACCAAATTTCAAAGTGAGATTCACTCTAGACGTAAAACAAGGAAAGAGTCCGAGAAGCCAATTCTACCTCATGGACATCGGAAGTTGTTGGAAGAACAATGGCCAACCTTGCAATGGGGATGTCACAACGGATGTCACGAGATACAGTGAAATGATTATAAACCCAGACTTACACTCAAATTGCAACTCGGACAACCTTAGTAACTGCCCTCCTTATCACACCTTTGCAAATGGAACACGTATCCATAGGACAGACAAAGATAACTATCCCTACGAGGCTTATCACATGTATTGCTCCCCGGGCAATGCTAAGTATACTGAGGAGCCAAATAGCTTCTGTGATCCTTATAGTAATCCCCAAGCGCAGGAAATACTGCAAATTGTCCCTCACCCAGTTTGGGGAGAATATGGTTACCCAACAAAAAAAGGAGATGGTTGGATTGGCGATCCAAGAACTTGGGAACTTGATGTTGGAAAACTTTCTCAGGCGCTCTATTTCTATCAGGTATGCTCAAATTCCTAACTTCTCTAAGAGAGTGTTTGATTTGCTACAATGATTAGAGAAAGAATGGACTAGTTTATTGCTTGACCTTGAAATGCAATAATCCTACTTGCGATGGTTAAGATTTTGTAAAAGTCGGTATGAGTTCATTAACTTCATTCTAGTCAAATAAACAAGCCTGAATATATTCTTGTCTTTTAGCACGAAAACACATACTATGCATGATAAAGATGATTGCGGCTCAATTTTCCGTTAAATTTATTAGATATCACATACTACATTTCAAGAGTCTCCAAATTGATAACTTCCTTTTGAGTTTATTTTCTTTTAAAATATGGCATATGCTTCCATGTATGGAAACCGCATCATGAGTGTAAACGTTGCATTTGGATATCAAATTACCTTTCTTTCCTTATGTTAAACATGAAGAAGATTTGCTAAATCGACGATATATAAGGCCATATCCAGACTCTTATCTCACATTGGTGGTTGTGTATCATACTGCAGGATCCAGGCACCAAACCGGTGGATAGACATTGGCCGTCGGTTGACTTGGGAGCTGAAGTGTACATCGATGGCAACGAAACCCTAGAGTGGACTGTTAGTGATTTCGACATCATTATTACAAAAGATGATACTTAGCAATCTTACTGGCAAATTTACCATCACAAGGTTATACCAGTTTCATTCACACTTGAGGTGCAAGCTTCCCTTGTACCAAGAAAATATTGGAGACTGAGGCCTTTAGTCAAAGTGGTGGGAATCCAAAATATGTGGACAAATGCAGAGTTGAAAAGTACATGGCTGGATGGATAGGATTTTAAAAGATCTGGTTTCGATTCACTTTTAAAAAATTCTAGCTTTCCTTTTGTGTATTTTGTGGCCAATTCTGTGCTAGTATGTTTTTGCGTCCTTAGTGAAAATAAATAAATCTAAGTCTTGTCTTTTATGGATATTTCTAGAGATGGACTCTTCAAATCAAGACCTCCCTCAATTAGTTCATTCTAAATAAGTCATCATTAGTGTACTTTACGTCTAAACAATGCTGCTTCTCTTGAGTTACCAATAAGTTACTATCATCATTCGATCAAGGAAGTGTAATGTTTAAATTGCGAGATAAGTGTGTGAAAATTTAAATTACAAATGAGTTCAAAGGTTTGTTAAAAGAAAACAACAAAATGGAGCAAATTTTGACATCAACTAATCTTTTGGGGCCAATTCTATTGTCTACTAGCGGGGAGCCCATTCAACACAGGGGAGAAGGTTGACTGATATTATGATAGCAAGTGTACCGTTTCGAACCTAAGACCAAACCCATAAGTCTCATTCCTTGACCACCAGGTCAATTCATTCGAGTTAGTATAAAAAAAGAACGTGGATACATCTCTCTGCCATTGTACATGAGTACAAACTAACAAACTATTTTGTTTTGGTAATAACAAACTTGATCAAGCTACTCGGCATGTTCGACTTATTAAGTAGTATAAAAAATTCAAACTATTCGAAATTGGATTGTGTTCGACTCGATTAAAGCTCTTTCAAGAGTTGCTTGTGCTCATAAATAAGTCAAACTTATAACGCATCTCGAAGCTCGATATTTTTCAATCGATGGTTTCAAATTGTGAGAGAGTTGATCTACCCAGTAAAGGAGATCACCAATTCCAATATTTACACGAGTGACTAAAGAATTGTCTAAGACGGCGGGAGGCTGAGCAAAGGGATCCCGGTCCCATGCAAGAAATTTCGCAGTGGAAAGCGACTGTCTTTTGCGTTGGCCCGTAACTCACACAATTCACGTGCATAAGCGGGAGTGTAAAAATGTCTTTAAAACACAATTCAATCTACTAAAATTCTCGAAAGCAAAAATTGAAAGCAAGAACGCAATGCAAAAATTAAGAGCAAGAGTTCGAGACAAAGTACAAACAATGTGCAAAAATTGTGAGCGAGAGCGCGAGACATTTTGAAGTTTGATTAAAGGGTGGCACAATAAAGGCTTTCCTTGTCGATCAAAAAATAAAATAAAATAAAGGCTTCCTACTCCCCACTTCAGCGATGACTTCAGCCATTCCGCTGTACCCCACAGGCCACAGATGTAGGTATAAATATAGTATCCACGACCACACATTCGTGACCACTCTCCCAACTCTCTCTCTCTCTCTCCAAAAAGAAGTTGGTGATTGTGGTGGTAATGGGGAAATCAGCGGAAGAAACACACCCAGTAAGGCCTTCAGATGGGCGGCCAGAGACCAGTCCGGCCTACTCTCTCCCTTCAATTTCTCAAGAAGGTACTCTCTCTTTTTCCCGATTGTTAGTTTTTTTATAACTCAGGTGTTCGGCAAGATTACGCTCACCTTGCCTACATCTGGGGAATTAATCTGATGGTCCACCAACGGAAAATTTGGTTAAATTCGAGACAAAGCCCCGTAGAGACCTTCTTGTAAGATAAATTATACACATATGAGCATATGCAGCGGAAAATAGATCGTACTAACCTCTAGCCATTGTTGTTTAATTTGAACGCTAAACTAACATACTCTAGATTTGGGTGTCTTGTAAAGTATGCATGTCTATGACTATTCAGGACCTTGGTCATGAGTGCCGTAATTTGATGTAGATCATATGCTTACATAGATGCTAGGTAAGGGACCCTTTATCTCCTTAAACCTTCTAGTTTCCTCCTGTTAGATTTCTTGGAAGGTTCCAATCTAAAATCAATTGGCAATAGATGGAGTAATTTCTAGAATATATTAACCAAACTTGGGTGGTTTAGATTAGCGATGTGAGACAAGTCTAACACTCCCCCTCACGTGCAGCTCGGATGCAAGTGAAGATGCAAATTGAGCTGACCAGGAGATTTGCTTCGGGCGACAAAGACTTGACCACGAGAGGTGAGGCCACCCAAGATCTAGCTCTAATACCATGTTAAGAAAGGCGAAATTATGTATTATTGCTCATGTTTCAAACATAACCCTAGCATTCCTTTATACAGGCTACAATGTTCTTGGTCACTAAGAAATATAATCCAAATAGGAAACATGCATTATAAAGAAATCAACCCAACTAGGAAACATGAATAATAGAACCAACAAGATATGGTAACATAATATTTCTCAATATTATGTTAACGCCTCCCATCAAAGAAACTAATTAAACAAGTGTAATGGTGAAAGTGGGGAAGTCAAGGGCTTCCTAAAACCACCACTAAATCTGTAATGCAAGTGGGCACTACTATTAATTACCATGGGACTAAGTGGGCTATTTAACACTTAGATAGGAAATATTTCTAACATGGCTCTCTTTTCCCAATTGTTTAGGGCATCGTTTCTTTTCTGCTACTACTTTTTGAATCATAACCAGGCAATTTGTGGACTAAGTATCAAAATCCTCCGTTGTGATACACGACTTTGCTCATTCTTTAATTCGCGCTTGTTGTTTTTGTTGTTGTTGATGGGCTTGATGTTGTAGGGAAACAGGAGATGAGGATGTGAGGTTCAAAGTCATGTTTTGTGGGATTTGTCACACTGATCTTCGCAGAATCAGAAACGAATGGGGTGGCTCCAAGTATCCAATGGTCCCAGGGTATTAAATTTCACCTCTTTTCAATTCTAGGGGCAATTTGGCCTAAGTTAATGTTTCAGTAGTTTTTTTCGTCAATTTTTATTAGATTTTACAAATCCCTTTCCATTTGTTTTTCGTTCATAAAACTCCATATTAGTTCAAGATCTAAAGACAACCTTTCTAGTTTCTTTTAGATAATCCCACGTCGAATTGAGATTAGAGTGGATGATGACTTTATTTATTTGCTAGACCTATCCATTAAGTTTTGAGCTGGCCATCAAGTTTCTTCATTGTACCAAAGCCAGAATCGTAGCATTCTTTAAGTAAATGCCCGCACTGCACAATGATAGACCTAGAAAGAAAGAGGTTGCACGTGAAGGGGATTGGAAGAGAATCTCACATTGAGTGAGGTTACGCATTAATATACATGTTGGATTCTACCATCTAATACATTGAGTTTTTAGGTTGGATACAAAGTTTCATCAATTTTCTATTTAGTTCAACTTGGTTTTGATCCCTAAGTTATATTTGATATCTTCATTACCACCTCAATTCAGGCATGAGATTGCGGGTGTAGTGACTGAGGTCGGTAGCAAGGTCCAAAAGTACAAAATTGGGGACAGAGTTGGAGTTGGGTGCCTGGTTGGAGCATGCCACTCCTGCGACAACTGCGTTAACAATCTTGAAAACTACTGTCCCAAGAAAATTCTAACCTACAATGCCACCTATCACGATGGAACGATAACATACGGAGGCTACTCTGATCATATGGTTGTTAACGAGCATTACATGATCCGCATCCCCGACAACCTCCCTCTTGATGCTGCTGCTCCTCTCCTCTGCGCTGGGATAACAATGTACAGTCCCTTGAGATATTTTGAACTCGACAAGCCTGGCTTGCATGTGGGTGTGGTGGGTTTAGGTGGTCTAGGCCATGTAGGGGTGAAGTTTGCAAAGGCTCTTGGGGCTAAGGTGACTGTGATTAGTACATCACCTAACAAGAAGAAGGAAGCCATTGATCATCATGGTGCTGATTCGTTTTTGGTCAGCCGTGACCCAGATCAAATGCAGTTAGCCATTGTTCTTGCAAACTTATTATTTGTCTTTCTGCATTGTATTAGTCTATACAGATTCTTATATGTTAGTCTATACAGATTCTTATATCCCGTGTTGAATATAGGCTGCCATGGGCACGATGGATGGTATTCTCAATACAGTATCTGTGGTTTTCCCTCTCGTACCATTGATTGGTTTGCTCAAGTCCCATGGAAAGCTTATCATGGTTGGTGCACCCGAAAAGCCGCTTGAGCTGCCCGTCTTTCCTTTGCTTTTGGGTGAGGAACTTTTATCTTCTGCTTATTTTGTTCGTTAAATGAGAAACGAGATCTAACTTGGAATGTGGAACGGCAGGGAGGAAGACAGTGGCTGGAAGTGTCATCGGGGGGTTGAAGGAAACACAAGAAATGATTGATTTCGCGGGAAAACACAACATCACAGCTGATATTGAGGTGATTCCAATAGACTACGCAAACACTGCCATGGAACGCCTTGTGAAAGCTGATGTTCGATACCGATTTGTCATTGATGTTGCCAACTCTCTGAAAGCGGCCCAATTGACTTAGCCATTTGAATCTGTGTCTTGGTGGTTGAGTTATTAATAGCTCTGGTGGTTTTATAGTATCGTTATCGTCTGTATTGCGCTGGTGTCACATGACATGACTCACAGCCTTGTGTTGGATCTTAGTGTGATTTAAGTAGTAGTAGGAGTTTGAATGAATAAGAGAGCTGTGATTTTCCGCTTGACCAAAAAAAAAAGAATAAGAGAGCTGTAATTTTGAATATTTTGTCCTGAGTATGCGATCTGCTGTAGCCTCCATATGAATCAGAATTGCATTTGGCCTGAGTAGTTCCTCTGCTTGAGATTAATTTGAAATATCCAGATACAACCCCTTTTTTTTTACCCCTTTTTTTTTTCGAGAGAGAATAGCAAGGTTAAGAAATCACTAAATGATAAGCCCTCGATAGTGTTTATAAATGGGCTTATCGATACCAATTTTGTCCCGCTCTCGTGCATAATTTACCATAATTAGATGATATTGCGCGGAGATTGGTGTTTTTGGCCATTACAGGTTAAAGGTGGAAATAAGGCGTTTTGAACGCCAAAGAAATCAACCCGGAATCAACCAAAGAGCCGAGACCATGTGCACCCCGCCACCAAGTCCCAAGGAGTGTTTAAAGAAGTGTCGAAGAGTGTTCGGGATGTCAAAGGGGCTGTTGGAGGGAAGAAAACAACTCGGAAGCTGTCTGTCAGCGATGTACCTGTACCGATAAAAGCTGTACCTGTACACCTCGGACAGATTTGGTCCAAAATGCTGAGAAACAAGACCTGTACAGGTACTGGGCTGTCACGGTACCGGTACATCCTAGAAAAAAATCTACTTTTTGTGCCCGACTTTTGTAACTTTTTAGGGGCATTTAGGACATTTGTAACTCGTTTTTTAGGGGATATAAGTACCCCCAGACCTGATTGGAGAGAAAAAAAACTTCTACTTTTGCACTTTCTCTCTCTACCTCCATTAAAGCTTAGCTCCCACCTCTCTCATCATTCAAGTTTAAGGAGGGTTTTTGGGTACGATCCGTTAACGTTCGAAGCTTTTCGCCTTCATTAATGTTGTAAGGAATTTCATTCTCTTCGAGGATCTTATATTTATTTCGTATTTAGTCAATGTTTGGTATTTTCTTCATGTTTACCCTTGCTCATTTCGTTTCTCCTTTCAATATGAGTGAGTAGTGTAGTAAGGTTGGGTTGTGGGATGATTAACATCCCGTGACCAAGGGTGTGGCTCGTTCTTCTCTTGTGAATCCCGTTTTTCTAAGCTTAAGCATGGGTCATGGGCGTTTTTATGTATCGAAACTTAGAGGTGTTAATCTTCTTGATCAAATGTAGGCACGGGTTAGACTACGTGCCACATTTGATGCTTGAAGCTATGTCCCTCTTTGTGTTTGTCCAAATGAACCAAAAAGGACCCGGGCCATGTTTAACACTTTTGTTGAAAGAGAAGAATCGAGTTTACCTTTGTGTTATGGGTGTTGATTATCCCTCGACTTAGCCTTTAGTTTAAACCTCCAGTTAAAAAGCCGTAGTTAGGTTAAGTAGCCATCTTTCCAAATCACTCAGTTAGCCGTCTCAACGCCGAATTTGGTTGGCGGCCCTAACGCCGAAACTCTCGTCACTCGTTAATCTCCGAAGTAAAGTTATGGACGCGCTCCCTGTGGAATCGATCCCGGACTTCTGGATTTTATTATGCTTCCAACCGACCTAGCCCTACGCTTGGGGTAATCTTATTCTGACGCACATTAAGGTCGCAAGCATTTTTGGCGCCGTTGCCGGGGAGCGCTTTCTTTTATAGCTTATATTGGAGGTTCGCCAAACCGCTGTAAGTATCCTTTTTTCTTTTTCTTTTTCTTTTCTCCTTCCTAATTTTCGTTATTATATATTGTGATGAGCATGATAGACCAAGTATTTTCCCCTCTGTGTGACGACCCATTGGAGGAATGCCTTACCGCCGAAGAGGCAAATTTTCTTAACTCACTGGAGGTGAATTACTTGTACTCTTTGTTAGAAGAGTCAGAGGATGCAAATGAGACCAAGAATCGGTCTCCTACTCTTGATAATCTTATAGATGTTGCCCGAACTCCTATTAAGTCTCCACCATGGCACGATTTTGTTGAAGTTGAAATAGTTGATTTTCTTGGTGTTGATGATTTTAATTTAGTTTACCATCCTTACATTGTAGATTTTGTCAACAGTTTGAAAATCAATCTAGTCTGGACTACGCGCTTGGTGGAACTTATGTTTTTGAAACAAATTCGGCAATTACTTTACTCAAAGTATCTTATTTTGTGGTATGGTCGAATTCAATTTTTGACCAAGATTTTGGAGTGGAGTGATGTGCTCATGTTAATAGCTTTTGATGGCATAATCAATGTTCGAAATCCACGTTTGGCTGAAGACGTTTGAACTTGGCTTTCCAATTTTTTTTTTGTTTTTTCTATTTCGCTTTTGTGGTCCGGTATAGCCACCCGTGTCGCGCCTAAGATGTTGTATGACTTGCTCTGCAGCGCCTTAAGCGAGACACGGGGAGAAAAGTAGTACCCGTCTAATCACGTGACGATTCGGTGGTTTCAATACTTAATAATAATTTTTGTTGCCGGGCTACCACGAGCCGGCGCTACTAATGTGTTTTGTCTCCAAGTAGGAGGTTGGATCTTAAGCCTTTTGCAGGAATGAGCCTTGGAAGCTTTGCTAATGACGAACGGAGGCAATGACGCAAAATCCTCCAACTTGGTCGAGGTATCGGGTGGTTGACATTCCACCCCGTTGGTACTTTTGTTCTATCCCTCTCCTTACTTTTTTGTCTTTTTGCATTGAGGACACTGCATATTTCAAGTTGGGGGGATGGTTTATGCTTTAAGTTTATTTCGTTCTCAATTTTGCATAGAAAATTTTAAAATTTTTGTGCAATTTTCCCTTGTAATTAGTGATTTCAAGTGCTAGATACTTAGTCTATGCTCAATTTTTCCTAATAATGGCAAGAGTCGTGCACCCCGTCGAATTTGATTATGTGTTGAATCCATGTTGCATGCATATACGTGAACTTTGTTGAACAAATTGAGCTCCAAGGTGTGTCAAATAGTATGCATCGCTTAGAATTGAAGTTCGTTTTGAAGCATCCCATTCTTGTTTGTCTCTTTTTCCGCACTTGCGTAAATAATATCTCTTTGTTCATACTTGAGTAGTTTCGATATCTTTTATGCATCATATTGGAGTTGATTGGCGTACGTAGGAAATGATACAAGGCAATTTTTGCATGATAAAACCACAAATGTGTCCCTTCGTTCCAATTTGTTGAACCGTAGTCCGAGTCTCCATTTTTGCTCAAGCTTAGGAAGCCGGACGTTTGGAGGGTTGTGTGAAATTGTGTTTCAATGATCTAAGGTGGTTTGGGGTGGTGTGAATATAATAGAAGTGGTTGGGATGCGAAAAAGCTAAGAATTGGTACATGATTCCCTATCTCTCCTCTCCCATTTCAAAAGCTAAAGTCCCAAATTTTCATCTCCTTCTCCAAAGCTCTTAGAATTGGCCCCTCAATCTCTCTCACTACAAATCTCACCTCAAATGACCCTATTCCTCAAAGAAAAATCAAAGAAATGCTATGAAAGAGCAAAATCGAATTCGAAAGAGGGTTGAATACTATGATGAGAGGCTTGGTTAGACATCCGGGCTAGCATACATTCCAGATGAGAAGGAGTTCGATGAGAAGGAAGAGCACGATGCTAAATACCGTGTGGAGCCGGATGAGAATTACGACTAGGTGTGGTGGAGTCGGTGGTAGTAGTTTAGTAGGATTAATCTAGTAGATTTTCTTTATTTCTTCTTCGTAGCTTTGTTTTGTGATTGGCCAATACATGTGGCCGTGCCTTGGGTAGTTTAGAGTCGGTAGTGGCCAAGGGTATTTGAAATCAAGCAAAGTTATGGCCGCTACCCTTTTTGTTTCCTTTTTCTTGATACCAAGGTCATTATAAGCTACTAAAGTCCTTAGTTGATCCTAATGTACGCTCGTCTAACTCCTTTTGATGCATGATCGATATTGAATGCTAATCTAGTATGAAATTTCCGTTGACTTAGTTTGTGTGAATACTTGGCTCTTTTTGCTCGGCGCACTTTTGATTAGCATGCATAGCTTTTTGTTTCTTGCTATTGCAATTGTTGCTAGCGTTGTCATGGGATGTGATCATATTCTTTTGTGTGAGAAGTAGAGAGTATCCTTGGAAGTTTTTGGAATCGAAATTCGAATGCAATGCATGTTGTTTGACTGTCCATTTGGCATAGTTTATTCACCTTAGTTCATTGTATGCACGTACGTGGGGTGCATGTGATTGAGTTCGAAGGGGTGTTGATTGTGGATTCTTGCCGTATCCTAAGTTGAGCATAGCTTTGTATCTTGTTTCGAGGGAAGATTGCATAGTATTAGTAATATACTTTTTGTTTAACTTTGCTAGGGACTAGCAAAGTCCAAGTTGGGGGGTGTGATAAGCCCTCGATAGTGTTTATAAATGGGCTTATCGATACCAATTTTGTCCCGCTCTCGTGCATAATTTACCATAATTAGATGATATTGCGCGGAGATTGGTGTTTTTGGCCATTACAGGTTAAAGGTGGAAATAAGGCGTTTTGAACGCCAAAGAAATCAACCCGGAATCAACCAAAGTGCCGAGACCATGTGCACCCCGCCACCAAGTCCCAAGGAGTGTTTAAAGAAGTGTCGAAGAGTGTTCAGGATGTCAAAGGGGCTGTTGGAGGGAATAAAACAACTCGGAATCTGTCTGTCAGCGATGTACCTGTACCGATAAAAGCTGTACCTGTACACCTCGGACAGATTTGGTCCAAAATGCTGAGAAACAAGACCTGTACAGGTACTGGGCTGTCACGGTACCGGTACATCCTGGAAAAAAATCTACTTTTTGTGCCCGACTTTTGTAACTTTTTAGGGGCATTTAGGACATTTGTAACTCGTTTTTTAGGGGATATAAGTACCCCCAGACCTGATTGGAGAGAAAAAAAACTTCTACTTTTGCACTTTCTCTCTCTACCTCCATTAAAGCTTAGCTCCCACCTCTCTCATCATTCAAGTTTAAGGAGGATTTTTGGGTACGATCCGTTAACGTTCGAAGCTTTTCGCCTTCATTAATGTTGTAAGGAATTTCATTCTCTTCGAGGATCTTATATTTATTTCGTATTTAGTCAATGTTTGGTATTTTCTTCATGTTTACCCTTGCTCATTTCGTTTCTCCTTTCAATATGAGTGAGTAGTGTAGTAAGGTTGGGTTGTGGGATGATTAACATCCCGTGACCAAGGGTGTGGCTCGTTCTTCTCTTGTGAATCCCGTTTTTCTAAGCTTAAGCATGGGTCATGGGCGTTTTTATGTATCGAAACTTAGAGGTGTTAATCTTCTTGATCAAATGTAGGCACGGGTTAGACTACGTGCCACATTTGATGCTTGAAGCTATGTCCCTCTTTGTGTTTGTCCAAATGAACCAAAAAGGACCCGGGCCATGTTTAACACTTTTGTTGAAAGAGAAGAATCGAGTTTACCTTTGTGTTATGGGTGTTGATTATCCCTCGACTTAGCCTTTAGTTTAAACCTCCAGTTAAAAAGCCGTAATTAGGTTAAGTAGCCATCTTTCCAAATCACTCAGTTAGCCGTCTCAACGCCGAATTTGGTTGGCGGCCCTAACGCCGAAACTCTCGTCACTCGTTAATCTCCGAAGTAAAGTTATGGACGCGCTCCCTGTGGAATCGATCCCGGACTTCCGGGTTTTATTATGCTTCCAACCGACCTAGCCCTACGCTTGGGGTAATCTTATTCTGACGCACATTAAGGTCGCAAGCACTAAACGACAACGAGGAAATAATAAACCCACCGTGTGCAACTATTACAGCGAAAAGACTACTAACCTAACATATTGCATGTAGAACACAGTGTGCCAAACAGTCACCTCTACGAAATCAGACAGATACATCGATGGAAAGATGACAAGGTGCGATAAGTCCCGACAGAGATGTGCGCTCAATCCAAAATTTCCATTTTTTTGACGTGAACCGCATGAGTTCTTTCCTAGGACAAGTGCAGAAGTCACTAACAAACTGCAGAGTTTCTTGTCACCAACCAATGGCACATATTTCCAGATTTTCAACCTCATTGGCCCCGGTTTCCACATCCGTATGCTTGAAATTTGGAAATATATGCACATCCAATTCATGTTCAAAATTTCCACCATCTCCACTTACCGTACGGTGCAGTCCACTTTTAATGGATGGACCGTCGAGAAGCTAATTCCTTCTGCAAAATGCCATTGTGAAGGCAAACACAATTTACTTCCTAATACGAAAGTAAACTGTCAAGATGTTTATCGAATTTATTTTAGCTTCAAGGAAAAAAAAGTAGAATGGAATTTTGGACAACTACCCATAATTCAGGGGTGACATTTTGGCACATACTTGGAAGGCAACCTATGAAAAGTATCTCAATTTCTTTCAGATTGGAAAACAGAAAGAGAGAAATTATTCAATGTGCGAAACAGAGAGTCGAAAAAGGAAATCAGGATTAAAGTTGGCCATTGCCTTTGTGTATTTTTGCAAAAAAACCAACAAAGATATATTTATCTCAAGCAAAGTGTTAATGTAACGAACCATATAAAATTTGAACTCACCTATGGGTATTGTCCAGGAGAAACTTTTTAGTATCCCGGGGATACCAAGGGCTTGGTATCCCCCTCCGATCCATTTCGTATTTTCCGACCATTTTCCGATCACATGCGCATAATTGGCTCCGTTCATTTTGTAGAGTTCGGCGAGAACTATAATCATACCAAAAATCGTGTTCATCGGACTTTATTTGATACATGATCGGCACACGTGAAAATGGAAAAAAAACCAAAACTGGGTGCTGATTCAGTGTGTTTTTTGACCCAGTTTTGGTTTTTTTTCCATTTTCACGTGTGCCGATCATGTATCAAATAAAATCCGATGAACACGATTTTTGGTATGATTATAGTTCTTGCCGAACTCTACAAAATGAACGGAGCCGATTATCCACATGTGATCGAAAAATGGTCGGAAAATGCGAAATGGACCGGAGGGGGATACCAAGCCCTTGGTATACCCGGGATACTTAAAAGTTTCTCATTGTCCAGATCTAAGTCACATAACGCTCATGTTCTGAAAATAACTCGAAATACTAATATCTGTGAAAATGAGAATTATGAGTGCGAGCATAAAACAATGATTGAGAACGAAAAAAGAGTGATCCCATTTGGACAAAAATCATTCTATTTGGACCGAAAATAGATTCTAGCTCTTCTAACAGGGGAGTAATCCCACAGGGGAGAAACTTGACTGATATTATGATAGCACGTGTAACGTTTCGAAACTAAGACCTTTGGCGGTAACAGACACATAAGTCTCAGGCCTTGACCACCAGGCCAACTCCATCGAGTTATAAAAAAAAAAGAAGTCCGCCATTGTACAAGAGTACAAACTACCAAACTTGATCATGCTACTTGGCATGTTTGACTTACTAGTAGTATAAAAAATTCAAACTATTCGAGATTGGATTGTGTTCGACTCGATTAAAGCATTTTTAAGAGTTGCTCGTGCTCATAAATAAGCCAAACTTATGACGCATTTCGAAGCTCGTTATTTTTTAAACTAAACTTTTAACAATTGTTCAGTTTGTCCGTCTCATTTATTAGTCCCAGTTGAGACTTTTAGGGTTGATTCCATTCGAGTTAAAATTAGGGAAAATGACGGTTAAAGAAGTGTTTTGATAATTAATATCCGTCAAGGACATTTTCAGCATTAACAAATGTTCTTAGCTTGTCCTTGGCGGGTATTAATTATCAAAACACGTCCTGAGCCGTCATTTTCCCTTAAAATTAAGGAGCCCGCTCCGAACTGGACAGGACCGTTTCTCTTTTTCCAGTCCACGCCGATCATTGAAATCAATCGATGGTTACGAATTGTGTGTCCGAAAAGGAGATCACCAATTCTTATATTTACACGAGGGAGCAAGAATTGTGGCGGGAGGCTGAGCAAAGCGATGTCGGTCCCAGGTAGGAAATTTTGCGGTGGAAAGCCACTGTCGTTTGGCACCTAAGTCACATAATTTGTGTGTTTAAGCGGGAGCGTAAAAGCGTTTTTAAAACACAACTCAACATATTAAAATTCGCGAAAGCGAGAATTGAAAGCACGAGCGCAGTACGATGATTGAGAGCGAGAATGCGGGACATTTTGAAGGTTGACTAGGTTGGCGAGAAAAAAATTAGTTACGGAGGATTCAATGAATAAGTTTTCACGGAGCCAATTGCGGGCATCTAAAAGTGTTTTGCACGGACAAATTATTACCAATCAGAAATATTTATTATCTGTTTAAATTTAAAAACATATCTTGACCATTAATTATCAAAATAAACGTGTGAGATCGAACGACTCCGTAAACAGCCTAATTACAAGGGCCCCGTAAATAGTCGATCCCTAGGTTGGCAGGGCTTCCTACCCCCTACTTCAGCGCCTCAGCGGTGACGTCAGCCAAGCCATTCCACTGTACCACACCAGAAGTGCGTATGAATATATCTACCAGCGCACATTCGTGACCACTCTCCCAACTTTCACTTTACTCTCTCTCTCTCTCTCTCTCTCTCCAAAAAGAAGTTGGTGATTGTGGTGGTAATGGGGAAATCAGCGGAAGAAGCGCACCCAGTGAAGGCCTTCGGATGGGCGGCCAGAGACCAGTCCGGCCTACTCTCTCCCTTCAATTTCTCAAGAAGGTACTCTCTCTTTTTCCCAATTGTTGTTTTTTTTTATAACTCATGTGTCCGGCAAGATTACGCGCATGCACCTTGCTTATATCTGGGGAATTAATCTCACGGTCCACCAACGGAAAATTTGGTTAAATTCGAGACAAAGCCGCGTAGAGACCGTCTTGCAAGATAAATTATACACATATGAGCATACGCAGCAGCGGGAAATTGATCGTACTAACTTCTAGCCATTGTTGTTCAAATTGAACACTAAACTCACACACTCTAGATCTAGATTTAGGTGTCTTGTAAAGGGCTTTTTGACTTTTTTAGTCCCCAAAGTATTTTCGCTGTGCCATTTTCATCCCCAATATTTCAATTGCTAACATTGCATCCCCAAAGTATTTCCGCAGTGTCATTTTGGTCCCTGTGACTGACGCCGTTCCTTCCCTCCCTTAAAATCAAGGGCAACCTTGGTATTTCACCCCTATCTCCCTCAAAACGGCGTCGTTTGGTTGGAATTTGGAAATATTGATTTTTTTTCTTCCATGGTTCTCTTAGGGTTCTCATTGAAAGCCGTAAAATCAAAAAAATTATTATGACTCTTTAGGATAAAATGATCAAAAAATTAAGATCTTCGCACAGGTTCAAACAGATTGAAAATTTGAATAATTAATTTTTTCACCATATTTTTTAATATATAAATAGCCTAAAAAAATCAAATATTTCAATTTTCAACCCGTTTGAACCAGTGCGAAGATCTTAATTTTTTGATCATTTTATCCTAAAGGGTCATAATTAATTTTTTTGACTTTAAGCTTTCAATGAGAACCCTAAGAGAACCATGAAAGAGAAAAATCAATTTTATATATTTTTAGGCTATTTATATATCAAAAAAATAATTATGACCCTTTAGAATAAAATGATCAAAAAATTAAGATCTTCGCACAGGTTCAAACAGATTGAAAATTTGAACAATTAATTTTTTCAGCATATTTTTTAATATATAAACAGCCTAAAAAAATCAAGTGTTTCAATTTTCAACCTGTTTGAACCGATGCGAAGATCTTAATTTTTTGATCATTTTATTCTACAAGGTCATAATTAATTTTTTGATATATAGACAGCCTAAAAAATAAAAATATATAAGATTGATATTTCTCTTCCATGGTTCTCTTAGGGTTCTCATTGAAAGCCTTAAAGTCAAAAAATTAATTATGACCCTTTAGGATAAAATGATCAAAAAATTAAGATCTTCGCACCGGTTCAAACGGGTTGAAAATTGAAATATTTGATTTTTTTAGGCTATTTATATATTAAAAAATATGGTGAAAAAATTAATTGTTCAAATTTTCAATCTGTTTGAACCTGTGCGAAGATCTTAATTTTTTGATCATTTTATCCTAAAGAGTCATAATAATTTTTTTGATTTTAAGGCTTTCAATAAGAACCCTAAGAGAACCATGAAAGAAAAAAAATCAATATTTCCAAATTCCAACCAAACGACGCCGTTTTGAGGGAGAGAGGGGGTGAAATACCAAGGTTGCCCTTGATTTTAACGGAGGGAAGGAACGGCGTCAGTCGCAGGGACCAAAATGGCACTGCGGAAATACTTTGGGGATGCAATGTTAGCAATTGGAATATTGGGGACGAAAATGGCACAGCAGAAATACTTTGGGGACCAAAAAAATCAAAAAGCCTCTTGTAAAGTATGCATGTCTTTAGTGCCTTGATTTGATGGAGATCATATACTTGTATAAATGCTAAGTAAGGGACCCTTTGTCTTCTTAAACCTTCTAGTTTCCTCCCATCAAAGGCACTAATTAAACAAGTGTAATGGTGAAAGTGGGGAAGTCAAAAGGGCTTCATGAAACCACCACTAAATCTATAATGGAAGTGGGCACTACTATTATTCACCATGTGACTAAGTGGGCTATTTAACACTTAGAAATTATTTCTAACATGGCTCACTTTTCCCAATCGTTTAAACAAGTGTAATGGTGAAAGTGGGGAAGTCAAAAGGGCTTCCTGAAACCACCACTAAATCTATAATGGAAGTGGGCACTACTATTATTCACCATGTGACTAAGTGGGCTATTTAACACTTAGAAATTATTTCTAACATGGCTCACTTTTCCCAATCGTTTAGGGCATCGTTTCTTTTCTGCTACTACTTTATGAATCATAACCAGGCAGTTTGTGGACTAAGTATCAAAATCGTCCGTTACGAAATTACTATTATGATACACGCGCGACTTTGCTTGTTCTTTAATTCGTGCTTGTTGTTGTTGATGGGCTTTGTTGCTTGTTCTTTAATTCGTGCTTGTTGTTGTTGATGGGCTTTGTTGCTTGTTCTTTAATTCGTGCTTCTTCTTGTTGTTGTGTAGGGAGACAGGAGATGAGGATGTTAGGTTCAAAATCTTGTATTGTGGGATTTGTCACACTGATCTTCACAGAATCAGAAACGAATGGGGTGGCTCCAAGTATCCAATGGTTCCAGGGTATCAAATTTCACCTCTTTCAATTATTTATCAGTTCTTATATGAGGACACTAGGGGCACTTTGGCCTAAGTTAATGTTTCAGTAGTTTTGTTCGTCAATTTTTATTAGATTCACGCCAAATTTTTTGAATTAGTCATTAGTCTTGGCGAGAAGACTCTAAGACTCAAAAAAGTAAAAAATTACGTCTTAAAGCAAAAAAAATTCACCAAAGACAAAAGAAATTTGAAATAACTGTCTTGATTGCTTTTAGTGTCTTCTTTTCTGAACTTTTTTTTAGTTTGGTCATATTTTATAAGTTTTTGAGTGATTGATCTAAAAATTTGGATGGAAAAATAAACAATTGATAAATAAAAGTAAATAATACAGATTAAGACAAATTAATTTAGGCCAAGCTCACCCTTACTCTTGGGCAATCAGAAGTGTCAATTAAGTCTGGTTGGATACATTTGCTTCAAGTCAAAATCGAAGCAGTGGTTAGGATACTGCATTTGTAGTTAATAACATATAGCTGAGGGGATCTAACCTTAATACTTGATGTGGAACCTCCATGAGAAAATGCAGTATTCCTATCTGTACCCAAATCCCTAGTTATCAAATTTGGATGTGAAGAAGTGTTGATTGGAGTTGGTTCTCTTGCTTACTCACCTATGACAAGAAACATAGAAATGGCTTCCAAAATTGGCCGTTTGAATTCCCTTTTTTTTTCAATCGATGGGAGGTTAATTTTAGCACTTCCATACCGTTCACCTATGAAGCACGGATACTCTTTTTTAGCCTCCGTATCTCGTACCGTACGCGTATCGGATACGGATACGCTCGGATATGTTCCGGATACGTATCCGATACGTTTTTTTAGAGTATCCTGTTTTTAGATTTAATTTTTGGTACCCCGATACGTTTCGGATACGCTCGGATACGTTATGGATACGTTTTGGATACACTCGGATACGTTATGGATACGTTTTGGATACGCGCGGGGGTAAAAATGTTATTACTTAAAATATATGGGTCAAAACTGCAATTAGGACTTTATATTTATTTCCCCTACCTGGACAAGTCGAAAACAGAGAAGAACGAAAGGCAAAAAAAAGACGACGATATCTCTCACTCGTCTCTCGACAACGATGAGGACTGAAAGTGTTTCTCTCTCGTCTCTCTCATCTCTCTCATCTTCTTCTTCTCTCTCGTCTCTCATCTCTCTCATTGTGTAACAGTGTATATATATCTATATCTATCTCTATCTCTCTCTATATATACATATATATATAGGCATATATACCTATACGGAAATGTATATCTTTCTCTCTCTCATCTCTCTCTCTTGTCTGATTTAGGGGGTTTTTTTTACAATATAATCTGATTTTAGGGTTTTTTTTCCTGTAAGGCTGTAACAGTATGATTGTATGATTGGATTCTGTTGTTACTGGTAGTTCTGTTTCCTCATCCTCACAACCTAATGAAGGGTATACAAATAATTTTTGGAAAAATTAATTTTATATTTAACGCATCCCCAATGTATCGTATCCTACTTTTTGGAAAAATCACGTATCCGCGTATCCGTATCGTATCGTATCCGTATCCGTGCTTCTTAGCCGTTCACTGCACATAACAATTCATGCCTCTAACTTTACAAGTTGTTAGGATTTCAGATTTGTAGAGTTTTTGCAGTGGGAAAAGAATAGCAACGGGAAGAGATTTTACAAATCCCTTTTCATTGTTTTTCCTTCATAAAACTCCATTATAGTTCAAGATCTAAAGACAACCTTTCTAGTTTCTTTTAGATAATCCCACTTCAAATTGAGATTAGAGTGGATTATGACTTTATTATTTGCTAGACATAGTCCATTAAGTTTTGTTTTGGCCATAAAGTTTCTTCATTGTACCAAAGCCAGAATCGTAGCATTCTTTATGTAATTGCCGGACTGCACGATGATAGACCTAGAAAGAAAGAGGTTGCACGTGAAAGGGATTGGAAGAGAATCTCACATTGAGTGAGGTGATGCATTAATATACATGTTGGATTCTACCATCTAATACGCTGAGTTTTTAGGTTGGATACAAAGTTTCTTCAATTTTCCATTTAGTTCAACTTGGTTTTGATCCCTTAGTTTTTTTTGATATCTTCATTACCACCTCAATTCAGGCATGAGATTGCAGGTGTAGTGACTGAGGTAGGTAGCAAAGTCCAAAAGTACAAAATTGGGGACAGAGTTGGAGTTGGGTGCCTGGTTGGAGCATGCCACTCCTGCGACAACTGCATTAGCAATCTTGAAAACTACTGTCCCAAGAAAATTCTAACCTACAATGCCACCCATCATGATGGAACGATAACCTACGGAGGCTACTCCGATCATATGGTTGCTAACGAGCATTACGTGATCCGAATCCCCGACAATCTCCCTCTTGATGCTGCCGCACCTCTCCTCTGCGCTGGGATAACAATGTACAGTCCCCTGAGATATTTTGAACTCGACAAGCCTGGCTTGCATGTGGGTGTGGTGGGTTTAGGCGGTCTAGGCCATGTAGGGGTGAAGTTTGCAAAGGCTCTTGGGGCTAAGGTGACTGTGATTAGTACATCACCTAACAAGAAGAAAGAAGCCATTGATCATCTTGGTGCTGATTTCTTTTTGGTCAGCCGAGACCCAGATCAAATGCAGGTAGCCATTGTTCTTACAAACTTATTATTTGATTTGCTGTATTGTACTCGTCTATATAGATTCTTATATCCCATGTCGAATATCAATAGGCTGCCATGGGCACGATGGATGGTATTCTCAATACAGTATCTGCGGATTTCCCTCTCGTACCATTGATTGGTTTGCTCAAGTCCCATGGAAAGCTTATCATGGTTGGTGGACCTGCCAAGCCGCTTGAGCTGCCCGTCTTTCCTTTGCTTGTGGGTGAGTAACTTTTATCTTCTGCTTATTTTGTTCATTAAATGAGAAACGAGATCTAACTTGGAATGTGGAACGGCAGGGAGGAAGATAGTGGCTGGAAGTGCCATTGGGGGTTTGAAGGAAACACAAGAAATGATTGATTTTGCGGGAAAACACAACATCACAGCGGATATTGAGGTGATTCCAATAGACTACGTAAACACTGCCATGGAACGCCTTATGAAAGCTGATGTTCGATACCGATTTGTCATTGATGTTGCCAACTCTTTGAAAGCGGCCTAATTGACTTAGCCATTTGAATCTGTGTCTTGTGGTTGAGTAGCTCTGGTGGTTTTAGAGTATCGTTATCATATGTATTGCGCTGGTGTCACATGACATGACTGGCAGCCTTGTGTTGGATCTTAGTGTGATTTAAGTAGTAAGAGTTTGAATGAATAAGAGAGCTGTAATTTTGAAGATTTTGTCCCAGTGTAGCCTCCAGATGAAGGAAGGGGAGCATGTGATCCACAGTAACCTCCATATGAATCCGAATTGCATTTGGCCTGAGTGGTTCCTTTCCTTGAGATTAATTTGATATATCTAGATAATGATCATAAACAACCCCCCTTTTTTTTTTTTGAAAGAGAGAATAGCAAGATCAAGAATATCACTAAACGACAACGAGGAAATAATAAACCCACCGTGTGCAACTATTACAGTGAACATTGCTATTCCTGATTCTTGGACCATTAGGAAGATTTTTAATTTTAGAGATCTAGCTCAACCTTGGATTAAATACGTGATGTGTTCGCTATTCCTGATTCTTGGACCATTAGGAAGATTTTTAATTTTAGATATCTAGCTCAATCTTGGATTAAATATGTGATTGGTGATGGATCCTCTTTTCTTTGGATCGATAATTGGAATGCATTAGGCCCTTTATACCAGAAATTTGGTGATGCTGTAGCAGTTGACAGAGGGAGATCTTTGCTCACCAAAGTGTCTACTATTATACATCAAGGTACTTGGAAATGGCTTAGACCTCAGAGTATGGCCACAAGGGAAATTGTTGTACGTACCCCCCCTACTTTGATACCAAACATTGCTATTCCTGATTCGGTTAGTTGGATCTTAACTTAGGATGGCAAGTTTTCTGCCAATTCTGCTTGGCAGGCTTTGAGGGTTGCTCTTCGTAAGGTTCCATGGGCGAAAAGTGTTTGGTTTCCCCACCATGTTCCTTGTTGGGCATTCATAGAGTGGACTGCTTTTATGGGTCGTCTTTCTACAAAGGACAGGTTGCTTAGCTGGGGAATGGGGATTGATGCTAATTGTGTCCTTTGCCTTGGTGCCATGGAGTCCCATGAACACCTATTTTTTGAGTGTCCATTTTCTAAGGAGGTTTGGAAAATGGTATTAACCAAGAATCAAATTGCAAGAACTGTTTTGGGGCTGGCTGAGGAAATTGATTGGGTATGTTCTCGGATGATTGGTGCCTCTATCCCTAGCAGAATCTACAAGCTCTCGTTGGTAGCTTCTATCTCTTGGATTTGGCGTGAAAGGAATACCAGAATATACCAAGGTAAAGCTCTTCCTGCTCCTCCCTGGGCTATCACATTATTAATGAAGTTTGGGCATGCCTATACTCTTGGAGAGGCCTCAAGCGGACTTATGGGAACCGTTTGCTGGCTGATATCTGGGGCTTAAATTCTAGGATTTTTAGTTCCTAGCTGGTTGTTGTTTTGTCTAGTTATGTTGTTTTCTGTTAGCCGGTGTTTTGGCTTTGGTTCTCATTGATTTCCTTGTTAAGGCTCCTTGTTGGTAGCCATTTCAGAGTCTGTATTGGAAAACTCTATATATTCTGTTTGTTTGCTCTATAAAGTGGTTAATTTACCACCAAAAATAAAAAAACTATTACAGCAAAAAGACTACTAATCTACCATATTGACAGTGTGCCAAACAGTCACTTCTAGGAATTCAGCAGATACACGACGGAAAGATGACAAGGCGCGATAATTCCTGACAGAGATGTGCATTCAATCTGAGGGTCTAAACTACCGACCATGATTTCACTACCAACAATCCAAAGCATCGTTAACTTAGCCATGAGGCTCCTGTGTTCTCAGTTTCCCTTGAATGCGTCTTCAACTGTTAAATTGTTGATCTTTTGAGTCCAGGTGTAGTCAGTTTTTTGTTGTTGCTGGTGTCCAAACATATGTTTTCCATATCCATATGCTTGAAAACTAGGAAATATAACTCTTTAATGGAATGATCAGTAGGTAAATGCACATCCAGTCATATAACATAGAAACAGTAATTCATGTTCTTGTACTTAATGGATGGACCGTCAAAAAGATAATTTTGATCCAAGAGTATGAATTCCCCCCCCCCCCCCCCCCCCCCCCCCACCCACACACACACACACACACACACACACACGGGTCGGGTGGGTTTAGGTATGAGCTGACCCATATTTGACCCAACCCGTTTTAACCCGTTTACTATTGACCCATATTCGACCCGCACATATTCAACCCATAACCCGTATCAACCCACCCAAACCCGCCCATTTGCAACCTCTAATTTGTATCTTCACTCACCAGCACTTATCACTCTCAGCCACCTTCCCAACCCTGCTCTCTGCTCCCTTCGCCCCATTTATATTCATTTTTTATTTTACTAGCTTAACAGGTTGTAATCCTCATTTTCTTTTTTAACATTTGATTTGATTATACACATATTGATAGACATTTAAGGTCTATCTTACAGGATGATATACAAAACAATAAAAAACAGATGTGTAGTTATAGAATTCAATCACCAATGGGCTGATCTGAGTCGGCTGCCGTTATCAATGGGTGCGATCCGGCCAGCGGTTTGGAGCCACCGGTCTTGATCTTCGGCTGAGGTTGCTTGGTATGCTCACATCTGTTTTGGTATGCTTGTCGTTGGTGAATTGCGCTTATCATGGTTGCAGTGCTCTGGAGATGCATTAGTTTATGTTTTTCATGTGTTGTCTGTTTTTAGCTATAGTTTCCTTCTAGTTGGGGTGGGTCGGATAGTTTCTACGGGGGTGGTTTCTTGGCTTTTAGTAGTTCATCGCTCAATAACTATGGTTACGGTGTGGTTATGTTGTTTCTCTACTGGTTATGCGCTGTAGTTGGCTTCTTGGCCATCTAGTTGCATATGGCTCTACCATGCACGCAGTGCTCTCTATTAAAAAGTGCAAAAAAAGCCACTAAAGTGGCATCGGACGCACTAGGTTGGCATCGGTCAGTCTCTGTGGGAAGCATCGTCAACTGTGGAACTACCGTGACAACTGGACATCGACAAGTAGCATGCGTGGCTCTGGCACCTGATCGTTTAATCAATTTATCGCTGGACTAGAATCCTTCATTTGATTTCGATGTGTTATGTGTCTTCCTGTGTGTAGTAGGTCTTTGTAACGGTTGTATTAGTGGTACATGGTAGCTGTACTCATCGTATTCATCAATGAATTTCTTGCTCTTCCACTAAAAAAAATCACCAACAATGAACAAAGAGTATATATACGCTTTATCTACATAAGCAGCAAATGAGAATTGAATCCCAACAAGACCAATCGATTTTGTTGAGTTCTGTGTAGCAGTATTGTAGCAGTTATTTCCATTTTCATAAACACCTCTAGTTTTTCAAGCTTTTACCTAATAAAACACAAGGGTGTGGGGATCACACAAACACAAGTTGAAAGAAGGGCTGAGATTCATTTGATCTAAGAGCTGATGTGTGCTCTCTCTCTTAAGAAAATACCCACACTCTTACAAATATATTACAAAAATGTCATCGGTTCTTTTTATCCACTGCTCGGCTTTTGGCGCTGGCATAAAAAAACAAAAATATATTACAAAAATGCCCGTGCCTAAGGTACTACCGAGGTGCGGAGTGCCATAGGTACGGGCAAACACTAGTCTAGTTATAATTATTTTCTTCCTAATTAGTTGAAAAACAAACTGGTTCTTTGATTGAAAAAACGAAGAAACTGATTTCGACAACTTCGGCTCTCCCAGTGTCTCACAATTCAAGGCTACTCCATTAGAAAAAAGGAGAAGAATACAAATTATACCTAGATTTCACAAGCACTAACAGATAAGTCATTGATTATTGCCTTCTAGGATTTTTTGTTTGTTTATGAATATCGAATTAAATATGAAAAGTAGGGTTTTGATTTGGATGATGGGCTTGTTGGATTTGTTGTTTCAATTGCTTGATTTGAGTTGCTTTCTATTATGTTAAGCACAAAATATGAACTGAAAAGATGTGCAAATGAGAAGATCTAACAATGTTATTTGAGTTGCTTTCTATTATGTGATTCATCGTACTAATAAACTCACTTTAATCCAATTATAACCGGGGTCGAATTTTAATTTTGAATTTTTGATATAAATCAAGCTAAAAGCACAATGTATTCTTATTTTTGTTTTTTTTAGTTGTTATGACTTAATACTAAGTGGCAACCAAGTTTAGGGTCGAGCTTGTACAATCCAAATGTCAGGGATGACACTCATTATAGCACGAAATAAAATTTAAGAACCCTTAAATTTACTCCACGACGGGACTGCATCACGTACCCAGCCCACCACGAAACCTAAATGAATACGACACCTCTAGTCTTACCCAAAGAAAAGTGTAGTATTTTTTCCCGACGGTCATGGATGCCCAAGTCAGTTTACGTGCACCTAATCTCCTCATTGGTCTGGTCAATGATAGGCCATCCATGCCGGGACTAGGGACTTCACAAGAGATTACTTTCTTGCGGCCTGACTCCTCGAACCAAACTCATCTAAATTGTGTGGAAAGTAAACCCACCGACTTAGCATATGTTTTGAGTATGTACATTTTCCTAGAGAAACACATGTTAGTGCAAATATGGGTTTGTTCATGATCCAGCCTGTGATACAATTGATCGAATAAACCCTTTCTCTTGTTAATAATGGGGAAGAGACAAAAGACATCGCAGTGTATAGCGACAATATATGTCAAGGGATTGAGAGGCACTCCCTCCGTTCCAAATTGAGAGTCCATTTTGGGGATTCTAAACGGACTCTCAATTTGGAACGGAGGGAGTACCTTATAATATAATTAACCTCATATATAATTAAGTTTTCTCCCAACAACCGTTGACTAATTGAATTGCCAGTGCTATACACATAGTAATACTGATGATTTGAACAACCGATGAGGGATTTGGTTTAGTGGGCATAGGTTTTAGTCTCCATAATTTTATTGGAGCTAAACATATTTCTCTAATACTATTCACAAATGATGGGATATAGGTGCGGTGGGATTCCTTACAGATAATGGTGTGATGTGACGGAACAATATTCCTAGTAGAGGAGAAAAAATTTGTTCGAACACGCAAAATACAAGAAGTAAAAAAATGAAGCTCTCAAACACCCCGTAAAGCTCTCTATGAGATGACTCCATAAAACTTGAATAATGAGTCGAAAATACTACTCCCTCCGTCCCTAAATAAGTGTCCGGCGCGCAAATCTAGGTCTTACAAAAGATGTATGTTTTTCGTTAAAAAAATTAATTTTTTTTCACAATCTAATAGAACTCATTGCTATTTATTCATTTGTGAAAAAAAATTAATTTTTTAACGAAACAAATGCATCTTTTTAAAGGCTTATGTTTGTGCGCCGGACACTTATTTAGGGACAGAGAGAGTATGAAATACAGCCCTCAGATGTGGAAGTGTGAAATACTAGTGTTTTTTTTTTTTGTCATTCGTAATACCTAATCTACTCATGGGGAGAGGGATGGGTGCTACGAGAATTGAACTCTATCCATGTGCATAGGAGTATAAGGGAGGCACCAATTGCACTCCACTCCACTTACAAAATACTACTCCCTCCGTCCATTTATTACAGTCCAGTATTCCATTTTGGGCTGTCCCTTAATAAGTGTCAATTTTGTAAAGTTAGTGGGTAAAAGTCGGTGAATTGTCTATTTTGTCCCTAAAAGTAGATTCTATTTTAAAAAGTTAGTGAGTAAAAGTGTAATGATGATGGGTAAGTAGGGAAAGTGGAGGAAAAAGTTGATGTCAAATGTATAATGATGATGTCTTTTTAATAAGTTGGAGTTACGAATCAGGACATTTAAAAAGGGACGGAGGGAGTAGTGTTTAGTGGGTTAAAAAGTGGTGTTTGGGACGATTCAAGTGCATTATTGGGATCAAATGATAAAATACAATACTTTTGGGATCACCTCCTCACCATTACCCCACCTCTCCATACTTTTATTCCGGTGTAAAATCATGATCCGAACCGTCTATCTCATAGAATTACGCAATGAAAATGTTTGCAGAAAACCAGTTCAATCGAATACCAATAAAAACTTGATCAAGTTGCGCACATTTTTAAATGTAAAATGAATGGCAAATATGTGATAAACTAAATCTTACAATTTACGACTAAAGAATTGTATCTTATTCAAGTAACCGCAGATATCCAATCGAATTGATTTTTTTGCAACCATGTTATCGGTGCACATCCTGTAAATTGAACGATTCAGTTCATGATTGTAGACCTAGTATGAATTCTCACAAACGAGAGTATTGAATGGTACGGAGAGATGGGGTATGAAGAGGAACTTATCCCAATACTTCTACAGGGAAATTAGGGCACCTTGGATCTCTATCAGATGGGATCATGCCCATAAAATTCAGGGACATTTATGAAGCACCAACCAAGCAAACTGATTTATGCAGCGACAAATGAATTAATAAAAAAAGTTGGCACTGGTTTTTATTATTTCCCCCCCATGCATGATGCACGTGGATGACCATGCTTGTCCTGAACTTCCAACAGAGAGTGAATATTATATATACAATTAGGTCAGGTTAGGTTTTTCTTGATCTATTTTATCATTTTGAAGGGTCCATAATTTTTTCTTAATTTCTTTCATCTAGGCGAATGTGTAATCTTAAAAATTGCGACCAAATGCTATAAAAAAAAAGTTCGCCAATCCCGAGAATAATTCATTGTCTTTAAATGAAAAAAATTTAGTAATCTAATTTAAACACCTTATAATGAGTTGGGTTTTCGAACAGCAGCTTTGATAATATTGAGGCCCTCAAGATTCCGAAAATCTTGTGATACTTTAAATCTGAAGTGGTCGGTAATCATCAACTTATTTAACTACGTTAAAATTACCTGATGGGGTCCTTTGAAAAAGGGAGGAAGAAAGTCCCAAAGGTCAATTATTGTAGGTGCTAATCAGGTTATTAGGAGTATTAATTAGTAGGATTGTGATTTAGGCACTCCAAAAATTGATAGAGGGGCTCCAAAACTGCACTGTGTTAATACACAAAACGACGTCGTTTTGGAACCCCTCCATTAATTTTTGAAGTGCTAAAATCAATTTCCTAATTAGTACAGTATCAATCTAGAACCACTATTGATGATAAAAAAAAAAAAAAAAAAAACCCACTATTTGTCGTTGCATAATTTTCTATATTTCTTTCAAAAACTAGAGCAATCGATTTACATAAGTATATTGTCTTGCACGTGGACCTCGTGTATCCTGGCCACCGGTATATATCAACATTAACCATATTGTGGTAGCATACTAGCATTTCTACGTTCACTTCACCCCTCTCTCTCTCTCTCTCTCTAGATTTCTGGGAATGGCGAAATCATCTGGAGTGAAGGCGTTGGGATATGCAGCGAGAGACAACTCCGGCTTTATGTCCCCCTTCATATTCTCCCGGAGGTACGTTTGTTCGGTTTAGGTTTCGAATGAGGTTTTTAAGTAATAAGTGGGGAGGGATGGACAAAGAAATGAGAGTAATATTGAAGAAAAAACTTATTGGCCAGGGATCGCACTGAGATAGAGGGGGGTGGCTCTAGAAAATCAAAGCGCACGAACACACATAATTATCCTTCAAGTCATATAGTCTAAAAGCAAAGCTATCTATGTACTATGATCATTAACTCTACAAGTTTGTCTATCTTGAACCCTAAAAGGAAAGTTATATAAAATAGACACATAACTTTCAGATAAAAGTATATATACCGTTTATCCTTGTCTGAGTTTTTAAATTTATTTGCATCGGGTAAAGATCTAACTGTGTTTTTCTATTTTGGTGTAAAGAAATTAACAAAATTATGCACGGGAGTACTTTTATTTAAAGATTATACAAGTCTTTTCGCAGGAGATCACTCAAATATAAAAAAACACAATCGTCTTGTATGTATTCTAATTGTTGTCTTGTATCATGTGATGTTGTTATTCATGAGAAAATGGTATTGGATGTGGCAGGGCAACAGGAGATGACGACGTGAGGGTCAAGGTTTTGTATTGTGGGATTTGTCACACTGACCTCCACCGAACTAAAAACCAATGGGGTGATGCCAAGTACCCCATGGTTCCAGGGTATGCATTAATTTATTTATTTCCAAAAACCATTCAGTGCATTGCCTCTTGCTATTTTACTTTGAAATGCTCATATTCATTGATGACAAGAGATATGTAAATCCCTGAGGTTTTTCTTATTGGTAGAAAGAAAATCGTTCTCGTATGAAAAATAATTATAAATCCCCTGTGGTTTCAATGTTTATTTCACCAAACAACAGTTCGACCAAATACATGATGAGCACACAAGACAATCACCGATCGAGGGCCTGCGCAATTCAGTGAAGACTTAGAGCCCCGTTTAAGCACCAATTTAAATAAGAAACTTGAAAAGCTGGAAAGTAAAGAAAACTTGGGTCTAATGGTTGGTGGCTCATTTCCAGAATTTTTTGACACCTGGTATCAACGTTGAACAACTCTCGCATATGGTGTTTTTCTTTTGGTAACCGAGGTATCTGGGTCAAGTTTAAGCGCATCTCGACTAAATCTTCGGGAGAGACTAGCACAACAATCTACCACCATGGCCCCCACTTAAATCATGATAGTTTGCTTACAGGGGAAATCGAACCCTATCATATATATATATCGTGTTTTTTAGGCCTCAAATTATTTGTTTCCCTTAAGCATAATAAAGCCCATAAAACTGCTTTCAATGGTGAAGTGCTGGCCCATTAAAGTAATTCATTTTAACTTTTCAAAATTTCTCCGAAACCCATCGCACGAAAGATTGAACAAATTATATAGGCTTATTGACATTTTTGGTCCCCAAACTATTACTTCCATGCCAATTGTAAACATTTCATCCCCACGTTCCGATTTTGAGTTTAAATGGTCCCTCATGCTGACGCCATTACTCTCTCCGTCAAAATCAATTGGATAAATTGCAAATATCTTCCTTAAGGTTTATATCTACATAAGAGTAAGCCCCTACCCTATTTCTATAAGATTTCTTCAAAACTTTTTTACATTTGTTTGTATTGCATTAATTTTGTTTGAATTGTTGATTCATTCGACAAAAGGAATCCAAAAAAATAATAAATTACAAAAATAGTCTAAAAAGTCTTTGTTTCGACCACCACTTACCTCCATCATTCATAAGCCACTTACTACTGCAATCCAACACCCATAATAATCCTATAATGCTCACCATCAACCTCCGCTGCCACCACTTCAACCCACCATAGTCGCCCATTCAACTCACCATCTCATAGACCCCATAATTAACCCTGCACGTTTGCCTTCCCCGTTGCCCCCCCAGCTCCCTCATCTATTACTATATGTATGTGTGTGAACAGAATCTCTTGTTTGATATTTACGTATTTCTATCATAAAATGGATCTTGTACCTTTTTGGGGGTACATACAGAGATGTAAAAAGATTAAGAAATAAATATTGGATTGTAGCGGTGAGTGGCTTACGAGCGGTAGAGGTAAATTATGGCCGAAACAAACAAAAATTTTGGATTATTTTTGTAATTTATTACAAATAATAGTCTGGATAATAATTTTTTTATTTTTTAAATTCCTCTTTTATCAACAATTAAAAAAAAAAGAAAAGACACAAAACAAACAAATGTTAAAAGATTTGAATAAACCTTATAGAAATAGGACATGGGCTTAACTGTTATGTAGATATAAACCTTAAGGGTGATATCTGCAATTTATCCAATTGATTTTGATGGAGAGAATAACGGCGTCGGCATGAGGGACCATTTAAACTCAAAATCGAAATGTTGGGGATGAGATGTTTACAATTGATATGTTGGAAACTAAAACGGCACGGAAGTAAATACTTTGGGGACTAAAAATGTCAATAAGCCAAATTATATACTCCATGGTAGATAATTAAGCCCCATGACAAAAGCTTGAATGAATCAATTATTTCGTCTATTTGAGGTAAGATTAGAAAAAAGATAAGCTTAATTACAAACTTACTTGGTAATTTTGTACTTGAAAATATGAAAAGGATAATTTATTAGTGATACTTTGTGTAATATCTCAACTTTTTGGGAAGTGATTTTCACACACTCCTTTTTACAATTCACACTCTTATTTCTGTCATTGTTCACATGAATTTACTATTTGGTCCATTTTCAATACACTTTTTCACACATCCAAGCGTAATATTGTAAGTTCACATGGATAAAGACAAAAAATTGGAGTATGGATTGTAAAAAAAGGAGTGTGAAAATCATTTTCATTTTTTTCCCTCCCTCACCAGGATTTGAATTCAAAACATGTTGGGCTATATAGATCGATAGCATTTTTTTCTTTTTATATATACTGAATTTGATAGAATTTGCAAAAAATAAAGAAGCGTATACTATTTTCCCCAGAACTCTTGTGACATCTTTTTGGGTTTTTTTTTTTTTTAAACACAAATACACAGGCCTTATATTTCAAACCGCCTAGAGCTCCTAAAAGTTCAGAACCAGCCCTTCCTATGTAGTACTTGAGAAATGTTTACTACAATTACTTAAATCTTTTAAACTGGGCTCGATTGAGTTGCCGCAATAAGTTTTTTTTACTTTATTTTTATAACTCGATGTTCGAGCCAGCTTGCGCGCACTTTGACTAGTACCGGGGCCCTGAAGGTAACGACCGGCTTCAGAAAATTATTTATGGCTCCTGCTATGCTAGAATCTTGGTTTCGTCACTGGATTTCTTGTACACTTATTGGAGTTGCCAATGAATTTAGTTGGCAAAATACTACTTGATTCCTAAATTCCAGAAACCGTGTTGTTCTACCACATTCAAACAAGGCAAGATAGGAATTGCTGCAAAGAAATAATGCTGATATCTTGATGACAAAACTCAATTCAGGCATGAGATTACGGGTGTGGTGACTGAGGTCGGCAGCAAGGTCCAGAACTTCAAAATCGGAGACAGAGTCGGAGTGGGATGCATGGTTGGATCATGCCTCTCCTGCGTCGAATGCGACAGCAATCTCGAAAACTACTGTGCCCAAAGAATCCTGACCTACAACAACACCTACTACGACGGAACCAACACCTACGGAGGTTACTCCGATCACATCGTCGTTAAGGAGCATTTCGTGGTCCGAATCCCCGACAACCTGCAACTTGATGTTGCTGCTCCTCTCCTTTGTGCTGGGATCACAGTATACAGTTCCATGAAGTTTTTCGGACTCGACAAGCCTGGTTTGCATCTGGGTGTGGTAGGTTTAGGCGGCCACGGCCATTTTTGTGTGAAGTTTGCCAAGGCTTTTGGGGCTAAGGTGACTGTGATTAGCTCGTCGCCTGACAAAAAGAAAGATGCTATCGATCGTTTAGGTGCTGATGCGTTTATTTACGGTGAAGACGCAAATCAAATGCAGGTAGCCTTTACTTCTTTCAACTTATAATTTGACTCTCGTCGAATTAGTTGCCAGTGCACGATACGAATTTTTATGCCACCAAGTTGAATGTGTGAATAGGCTGCCACGAACACAATGGATGGTATCATCGATGTTTCATCTAAGGCTCGCTCTCTCCAACCCTACATCGGTATGCTCAAGACTCATGGAAAGCTGCTCGCTCTTGGTTCACCCAGCAGCTCGAATTCGCTCCCCAACGTCAACAGTCTTATTAGCGGTAAGCAATTCTCATCTCCCGCGCTTATTCCGTTTGTACATTAAGAATCGAGATCTAACCTACAATGTGGAACGACAGGGAGGAAGATAGTGGCCGGAAGTACCATCGGGGGGTTGAAGGAGACACAAGAAATGCTTGATTTCGCAGCAAAACACAACATAGCAGCAGACATCGAGCTCATTAAGATGGACTACGTCAACACTGCCATTGAACGCATGGAAAAAGTCGATATCAGATACCGGTTTGTCATTGATGTTGGCACAACTTTGTCATGATACCGAACGCTTTGGGAAAAGGTTGATGATTGGCCTTGAGCCTCCTGAATTTGGGTTTCCTTTTGAAGTTCTTGTTTTGCTGTTGAGTCTGTCTGTTGTGTTTTGAGGTAATAACAAAACCTAACTAGTGGTTTTCAGAGTTTGTACTTCTATTATGTTGCTTCTGTTAGTGCCGTTGTCGCAGCAGATGACTGGAGACTTTGTGTTAGGTGTATCCTTTTGAACCTGAATAATACTGCTGTGTTTGATTTGGTATTTGAAAAATAGTAAGGATAATAAGTGGAAAGAGATAGGGAGAGAAAAATGTTAGAAGTAGGAAGAATCTAGGGAGAATTTTTTGAAAAATGCTTTTTGAAAAGGGAAGAGAACAAGGCATTAGATTTTGAAATTCTAAATGTGGTCTACTTTTGTTTTACCTTTTAGATTCTTCCCGCCAAGAAAACCAAAAGGAATTTTTTGGGGTAGAAGCTGGCAAAAGTTTACTAAAGACGAAAAGATTCATAAAAAAGGCTGAATTTTTAGACTACTAGAATGCAGATTAGAAAGATTGTTGGCAGCAGCATAACAAAGAAACATCTTTAGGCCAAATCTTGGGATTCAAGACAAGATGGTCCAAATCAAGTGCCAAAGTTTTCTGATCCAGTGACCTTTGAGTTGAACCTGGAAACGCAGATATGAAACTAGAGGTTCTATCCTTGAGACATTGTTTGCCCTAACCAATAGGGTTCACGAGGTTACAAAGAAAAAGTCTCCAGGATACAATGAAGCGTCACATACGCTGCGTGTTAATTTCCATCTACACAATCAAAGACTAAGCCCTGATGTCTTCCGATGCACTAATCTGAAAAAAGTACCGCAGTTTCTATTCAAGGAGAAAAGAGAGCCTAACAGTAACTAACCGTGGCAACAGGCCTAAACTGTGACTAATACTTATATTAATAACTTCATATGCTGGCATCATGCCGCATCAAATTCTAATGTTCTATCCATCTAAGGAAAAACCATTTATGAGACCTTTATGATCTGGTGCGGTTTTCTACCGTACGACCATGCATATATATAGCATATCAGTCATCTGATTCTTGAAGATCAAGATAGAAAAAAACAAACGATCTTAATAACATGACAAGCACATGTGCCGTGTGTCGAGTGCAATTTTGTTCACCCTCCTTAAGAGAGGGTGAACATTACCCTCCTCCTTATTGATTGAAATGATGTGGATCCCACCACAAAGTGATGTCATGCTTACCATGCAATACACTTTTTGGTAAGCATGACATCACTTTGTGGTGGAAGCCACACCATTTCAATCAATAAGAGAGAGGGTAATGTTCACCCTCTTAAGTGGAGGGTGAACAAGAGCCGGTTGCACTCTCGGACCATGTAATGGACCATCCAAGTGTGCACCCACATGCACTGAAGCATCGTGCCGTGCATATGCTTTTAACTTTGAAGCGGCTATATCTACTTGGCAGATACAAGGCTTTCTCATTCATCTCACTATTCCATGTGAACCCTAGACACATATTTTCGCGATAATTTTAACCACCGGCCTTAACACATGTGATTTGGTAGGACAAGTTAAGAGGTTATTTTATTTTACAAAAACGCAGAAAGTTCTTGTCCACAAAGTTCTGTGACTTTGGCAGATGCCATTGTGAAACAAACACACAAAAGTCTTGCGATTTTGCAACAATCAAGTCTCAAGAAAGACTGTCATTTGTATTTACTTCTAGAAAAGGAAAATGGATAAGCTGCGTATAAAAATTTGTTACTGTTGTGCAAATGCCCGAAAGAGTGTTGCTAAATGTAAAGTTGCTCAGTATTTTTTCAAACTGCAAAAGCCGGTAAGACTAATCTTTCCTAACTTCCAGTCCATCATACAATTAGACAAAAAGAGCCAGAAAGGGGAACAAGATGAAGTTTAAGTTCAAAATATTCCCCGAGCGTGGCATGCATGGATTCTTACCTTCGGGAACCGCGTGGCTTGACGTGTCACGATGGTCATCTACTTATCATAGTTTTAAATCTCGGTATCGGTCGCCGTCGCGGTATCGGTCGCGGTATATCGGTATCGGGACGTATCGGTCGGTGATACGTCGCGGGAATCGGGTGTCGCAGTCGTGAATTTTTAAAAATCATCAGCAACATGTATAAAACTTGAAAAATATACTTTTGCCCCCAACATTGGCTTAAATTATCACATTTTAATTAATTTAAGACATGTAATAGCCCATTCTCTTCATGTGAAATATCCGATAATTTATCAAAATCCGCAAGTCAATAAGATTTTACAAATATGAGAAAAATGCAACATTATGAGTTTCGATATAATTGACAAGATCCAAAATTTTTGGGAAAAAGCTGTGAAAAGTGGAAGGAGTTGATGCTCTGTGTTTTTCCCCTCAAAAGGTGAAGCTCTTTTTTTTTTTTTTTCCCGAACTGGTCACTTGAATCCGTTACAGACTGATACGTATCGGGTACCGGCCGGTTCACCTGTGATTTCCCGTCTGCCCGTTATATTGGCTTGTATCCGAATCGAAACCCTCAAATACCGGTACAAACCGGCCGATACGGTTCGTACCGGCCGATATTTAAATCTATGCTACTTATAAACGAACTGAGACAACTGAACGATGGGTTCACAAGGTCACCCCTTTGAACCCTCTGAGCCTTCGGATGTTTTGGCCCACTACGTGGAGTAAGACCCCAGGCCAATCCCATAGAACAGAACATCCCCCAAAACAACCTCCCATATGAACTTCTGTATTAATTACAAAATCCCTGAGAATCACCAACCATTTTGTGCCAAAATTCAGCAATCCAAAAAACCAACAGCAAAACCAGCTATAGCAGCGACCATCAATTTGAGACCGAAACAACAACAGCAACCAGCATCTTCAGCATACAGAATTAGCATCCAAGCAGACACCAAAGCAGCAGAAGTAGCATAATTTTGGGAACAGACGGAGCACCAAACACTTGAGAGTAGAAGAAGCGCCAAAATGACAGTAGAAGCAGCAGTTACAATGGTTGCAGAATTCCACAGTAAAAAATAGAAAGTAAACACTCCATTAGCAACACCATTCTGCAAACAAGAAACCACAGTTCCTCTTTTTTTGAACAAGTGCTCAAGTTGTTAGGAAAAGGCAATGGGTACGGCTGATTAAGAGCGAGCCCCTTCGCTTAATGCTTGTGATTGTAATCAATTAGTTTAATGATAAAGCTTGACAGATTGGGCCCAGCAAGGTTCCATAGTGCATGCATGTAGTGGTTTAGCACTCTGGACTTTGAATCCAGCGACTTGGGTTCGAATCCTTGTGGGACCTTCTATCGCTTCATATTTTTCTTTAGAACTTGCCCCATTCCGCATTTCAAAATAGTAAGTACTTAAAAAATAAAGACTTATTTTAAAGCTAAAAAATAATGGCTTACGAAAATAATTTTTCAATTTTTTTAATGGGTATGATAGATCTTATCGAAATCTATCAAACAAAACTATAGTGCATATTTTTTATTTATTTTAGTAAGCCTATTATTTTTAAGCTTGAAAATTACAAATAAGTATGTATTTTTTAAGGGGATAAACCAGAATGGCATGGACCAATGATCCTTGGATATTTTCTAGGGGGAGCCAAAGTGAATCACAGGATCAGTGATAGAAGCAAGAAGTAAATATGATAATTGCAATCATGGACATTGAGGGGAAATATTGGAAAAAAACACACATACTATGATTATACAGAATAACAACTAGGGGTGGGCATTGTGTCGTGTCGTGTTCGTGTTTGTGTTTGTGTCGTGTCGTGTTCGTGTCAGAATTCTCTCAATCCTAACCCGACTTTTTTTAGTTTTTCGTGTTATCGTATCGTGTCATATTCATATTCCGTGTCAGAGGTAGCCGACCATAACCCGCTAACTTCGTGTCCTGCTGATTAACAACCATCTTTGTCTGAAACCATATTTTGAAAGACATCCGTATGATTACAATGATGACCTTTCAGCCCAACAGGCTAATCCTTAAAGCTCGGTTCAAGCCCGCATGTTCAGCCCACCACACTCATAATCTATCTGCTTAAATTAACATTAGTCGGCATCGCTGCGCGAGAAAATTTTCAATACTATTATTTGTCTCGCATGGAGTGGGGACTACACATACATGGGTCCCACCTCACGAGAGAGGGCATTACAAATAACCGTCGTATCCAAACATGTTCCAAGAGCAAGCCCATTTCCTTAAGATTGTAGTTAATTGTAATTAATTAGTTTAATGATAAAGGTTGACAGGTTGGGCCCAGCAAGGTTCCATGGTGTAAGTGGTTTAGCAGCGACCTAGGTTCGAATCCCGGTGGGACCTTCCTTCTATCACTTCACTTTTTTTTTGGTTTATGTGTTATATTGATGATTCCAAAAATTTGGTTTGTTTCTATATATTCTAACTGCAGCCATCCCATTCATTCTTAGACAGGCAGTTGATGACTGGATCAGAAAATGATAAATGCAAACCGATTTGGAGGGGCTGTGATAAATCAGGAGTCATGTAAAAATTCCAGTATGACGTTCAATGCGATCCGATAAGAGTGGTGTGTGTGTGGGGGGGGGGGGGGGGTTTCAACGTGATTGTTTGGCTAGTCACAATTGGAGACTTTTCAGTTTTCACGATAATTCCGTAAAGAGAAAAACTTTATTACGGCTGTTTCAGTAAATAGTGTTTACAAAGGTGCATCGCGGTCATCCGTTTCGGATTTGAACAGTCATAATGAAACTTTTTCCGAAAAAGTGAACAGACTAAAAGTGAATTCTAAATTAGTCGGTCCATTTCTATCACGTTGTGGATGGAGGAGGGGACCATTAAATTGGAATTTGGAAGGTAGATGAGACCCTCTTCTCGCACCCCCCCTGACACACACCCCCATCCGGCCCCACCACCTTTCCCCCCTTGCCCCTCCTCCCCTCTTTTTCGGTTTTTGATTTTTTTTTATTACTTTTATTAGTTTTATTTTGTTTTACTTTTAAGACTTTACTGTTTTTTTTTATTTTACTTTTACTAGTTTTTTTTTTATACTTTTAAAAGACTTTAATTACTGTTTTAGTTTTTTTTAAAATTTTACTAGTTTTTTTTTCTTTCTTTTAAAAGACTTTAATTACTGTTTTTTTTTTAACTTTTACTAGTTTTTTTTGTTTTACTTTTAAAAGACTTCTTCCTATAATTTTAATTAATAAATGAATAATTAAAACATAACTTATATTAACATAACTTGTACTAATTTTAATTAATAAATGAATAAGTAAAGCATAACTTGTACTCCCTCCGTCCCTTTATTACAGTCCAGTATTCCATTTTGGGCTGTCCCTTAATAAGTGTCCATTTTGTAAAGTTAGTGGGTAAAAGTTGATGAATTGTCTATTTTGTCCCTAAAAGTAGATTCCGTTTTGAAAAGTTAGTGAGTAAAAGTGTAATGATAATGGATAAGTAGGGAAAGTGGAGGAAAAAGTTGATGTGAAAGGTATAATGATGATGTCTTTTTAATAAGTTGGAGTTACGAAGCAGGACATTTAAAAAGGGACGGAGGGAGTACTAATTTCGTCGAAGAGTGAAAATACATGAAAATTCAATTTCTAATCAATGTTTCCACCAAATTCTGCTCCTGCCCCTCTTGGTCTTGTATCCATTATTTCTTCCCACAAACGAATTCGTGTTCTATAACGAGCAGCCCATCTTTTAGCTTGTTCTGATGCATTGTTCCACCACCATGTTGGGAAGGGTGGTACAGGGTAATGAGGCTGCAAGAAAAGTTGCACAAAGTGATTGTTCCCAACACGGGCAATAGCTATTTCAACGCGCTCTTCGACTGGAATTGGAGGGGATCTCAATGGGAAATGAGTAAAACAAGATGAAGGAATCGGATCAAATGTATGAAGAACAAGGTTGTACGCCGAAGCGATGACAACTCCCATGCTCATAGCATCCATCCAATGCCCCCGTGGTGCCGAAGCTTCAAAGTAACTTAAAGACTGTATTAGCTGGTTTGCCCAACCTATTTCTGGATATAGCGCATCGTATAGATCCATATTTTGTTTAATCTCATTAATGAGATCTATTCGAACTTGAGCCCAACGATCTTCAGTATACCCTAAATGAGCGGCTATCGCCCTGAATCCACAATGACCGTCACCTTGGACGTCATTAATATGAGAAATGTAATGCTGATAAGCCCGAGGTAAATACTGAATGTAGTTGGTAGGGATGGGTGGAACTGAAAATTGAGCATGGTTCGCTTGAGTGTTGCGAACTCTCGCGCCCCTCCCACGTCTCCTAGATTTGACCCCAGATGACGAAGTGGATGCTTCTGTAAAGGAAGGAATGCGTCGTCCACTTTGCTCCTCTCTACCAGTAGGTCGACCTCTATGAGCCGTGTTATACGCTGGGCCTCGAACTGTGCTCTGAGATGGATCCGTCATATCGATAATCCTGTCTATCATGTGCTCTCGCGTAGATCGATCCATCCCTTGTAATCTCTCCATAACTTCATATGTTCTGTCCGGTCGTTCTCCCTCGTCATTCACAATGGGCGCGCGCATGGACAACCTAGTCCAATGATCGTGGATACTCTGAATCGGAATTGGCATGGAGTACCAACGGTAATATGCAAGATCATGTCTGCATGGCAATCCGTGAGTAATTTTTATTGTACAGTCGCACAACCCGAACTGGAGGTAGGATGCATCTTCAGCGAATTGTAGCTGATCATTGATGAGCTCCATTGCCTCCAATGAAATGCGAGTTCTTACTTGTTGAAAAAGTTCGTCACGTATTTGCCAATGGCGGGGGATGTTGATAGATTTCTGAAATGACTTCCGAATCTCTCCGAACTGATTTTCCAACATCTTGTCTATTGTCCAAAAAGCTTTTTGTAAGGATGACATGGTACCCTTCAAAAATAGCTTTAGCCTCGCATGTGCGGACTCTGTCCTGTAATATAATAATGAACTGTGTTTAAATACGAAAGTTACAGAAATATTCTTTAATGTAGTAGAATAATGTACGTAATTGAAATAGTAAAGGTAACAATGCATAAAGTGATTATATCTCTGGCTTGAATTGCTTCCGAGGTGCATACATGTATTTGTCCACGCTGCCACAAACCTATCTCTGTACGGCCTTATCCATGTATTGGCAAAGTAATGTAAGAGTTGCGGGTGTTGTTTATAGTCATCGCACATGGCATTCCACTTCTGATTGAAAGACGCTTCGGTTGTTGAATTAATAAGCGAGTGCCATGACATGTTAAAGTCGTTAAACGACGAACCAAGGACCCCTCTGCAGTGCTTTATTATGCACTGGTTGATGTGCCAAATGCAAAGGATGTGACGTGCCGAGGGGAAACATGCTTCAATGGCGCTAAGAAGCGCCAAATCCCGATCTGTAACAAACACCGATGGCAATAATGCCCCCTTTCCAAGCATCCATTTCTTTAAGATACTCAAGGCCCATATCAGGTTCTCTACTCTCTCATTTGTAAGATGTGCAAACATGAGAGAGTAAGTGCACATTGTGGATGTGATACCCACAACCTCCAGTAGTGGTAACCGGTACTCGTTGGTCTTGTATGTGGCATCAATGACCAATACGGACGGAAAATTCACAGATAAGTCTAGGCTTTCAGGATGAACCCAAACAATATCTGTGATTTCGTTGGTGTATGGATTTGTACGATATTCATGGAGGTATCCTTTCTCTATTAGTTGATTCAAGACAAACTGAGTAGGACTTAGACCGCCTAGTTCTGATATGTTATCTGTATATTTGAGGTTGTATATGGACTGAGCACATGTAGTGTTTAACGGGTTTTTTTTCTTTAAAACACTAAGAATTTCACGAGGCACGGTGTTGTTCGCCATGTCACGCACAATTTCTTTCTCCTCTGGTGTTAGCCTTGATGGGTACTCATGCCCATCAAAATATTCAGCTGTTTCATGGTTATGGAGACCACATTCAACCCTTACACCCCACATGACACCCGCTGGAGGTATTGGTATACCTCGCAGCTCAAATGGGCACTCGCATTTTTTTGTCCCAGTATTCTTTTGCGAGGATTGCCTTTCAACTGCTTTCTTTGCCGATCTATACTTTCCACTTCTTTCACAACTAAGAATGCACTTTGGCAGCTTGCCACCAATTAAACTAGCAGATTTCTTAGTAACAACAACAATACCATTTTCCCTACCGACTCTCCGCACCCAAGCTATCATGTCGTCTCTACTTTGAAAAATCTATAAATAAGAAAAAAGAATATGTATAAGTGCAACATGATCCAGTCTAATATGCATAATTTCTGTACTTTTAAATTAAATAACTAATATGCATAAGAACAACGGTAATAACTAACCTCGTCAGTTGTGAATTCGGGTGTATAATTACGAAAATTGTGGGAGACGCCCTCCCCACTAGAAACATCATTCTCAACGGACCAACTATCTGAAAATGAGCAGTTGTAGCCATCCATAATGTTCTTCTACGTTTTACAAAATCGGTGTGGAAAAGGAGGGAGGAGCCGTGACAGAGGAAGAGAGAGAGAGATAGATGATGGAAAGAGGTGATGCTGGAGGGATAAGCAGGGAGAAGGAGGAGATGGGAAGAAGATGGTGATTTTGGAAGGATAATGCTGGATATATAAGGATAATGGGTGATGGATGAATGATTATAGTTAAAGATAAGAAGATAACAAAAAAATCTGAATGTGTGGTTGTAATTGAAGATAAGAAAGTAAAAGGAAATCTGAATAAGGGGTTAGAAATAAAATAGATAAAAGATATAAATAAATACAAATTTAATAAATTCAATAACATAAAAGAATTATAAAATTTTAAAAAAAAAGAAATTTACTCACATATATAATATTAAATAATTTAAAAATACATATAAAGAGTAAAAAAATAAGTGTTCCGATTTTTAATTCGTTTGAACCGGTGCAAAGATCTTATTTTTCTTATCATTTCATCCTAAATGGTCGTAATGAATTTTTGGCTCTAAGGCCTTTCAATGAGCACCCTAAGAGAGACCTGAAACTAAATAAAGTGCCTTAGGGTACTTATTGAAAGGCCTTTGTGCCAAAAATTCATTATGACTATTAAAGATAAAATGATAAAAAAAAATCAAATCTTTGCTCCAATTCAATCGGATTGAAAATTTAAACACTTAAATAATATTAAATAAATAATAGTGAAAAAAGATATAAAAGTTATTAAGTAAATAAATAAGAAATAAGAAAATGGGTGAATTATTGCCGGGGGTAAAATGGTCTTAGGGGGGGTGGGGTCCGGGGGGCGCGCCTGTCAGTGGCGTCAGGGGGGCGCGAGAAGAGTTTTGCAAGGTAGATAGATGGGCTCATGACTCATCAATCAACAAGTGGACTGACAATAAATTTTGTGCGTATGACCGTACTTGCGTGTGTATTGTCTGTGTGAATAGACTTACCGTTCCGTAAAAGTGGTTTCTAAAATAGTCGGTCCATTTCTATCACGTTGTGGACGGAGGAGGGGGCCATTAAATTGGAATTTGGAAGGTACCCCCGGCCACGTACAATAAAGAGAAAAACTTTATTACGGCTGTTTCAGTGAATAGTGTTTACGAAAGTATATCACGGTCGTACGTTTCGGCTTTGGACGGTCCGAATTTTAAAGAGATTTTTTCGGAAAAAGTTTTATTAAAATCCGGACCGTCCAAAGCCGAAACGGACTGTTTAGATTGTTCAGCTCCGCAAATGGCTCATTCATGGGCCTTTAGTAAACAAAAGTGTTATTGACACAGACAATGCACACACAGATACTGCAAAGATTTCAATGTGGGATCCACTACGAGTCCCACAAAAATGATCTGAACTGTTCATTAAAATTAAAGCATTTTTTAAAGACCCCCCGTGAACAATCAGCTCAATCCGATACCTATTGTTCGTTGGGGCCCTTAAAAAAATGTTTTACTTTCAATGATTGGATCGAGCACCTATAAGTATCGGATTGGGCTGATTGTTCGTGGGGGTCCTTAAAAAAATGCTTCACTTTTAATGAACGGCTCGGATAATTTGTATGAGACCCGTAATAAGCTCCATATTGAAATCTGTTCAGAATTTGTGTGTGTATTAATTGTCTGTGTGAACAGACTTACTGTTTCGTTCCATTTCTATCACGTTGTGGATGGAGGAAGGGGCCATAATTGGAATATGGAAGGTAGATAGATGGGCTCATCAATAAATGGACTGGCAATAAATTTTCTGCGCATGACCGTACAAGGGCCCCCCGAGTGTGTATTGTCTGTGTGAACAGACTTACTGTTTCGTTCCATTTCTATCACGTTGTGGATGGAGGAGGGGGCCATAATTGGAATATGGAAGGTAGATAGATGGGCTCATCAATAAATGGACTGGCAATAAATTTTCTGCGCATGACCGTACAAGCCCCCCCCCCCCCCCCCCCCCCCGAGTGTGTATTGTCTGTGTGAACAGACTTTTATTTTTTACAGTAAAAGTGGTTTCTAAATTATTCGGTCCATTTCTATCACGTTGTGGATGGAGGAGGGGGCCATTAAATTGGAATATGGAAGGTAGATAGATGGGCTCATCAACAAGTGGATTGGCAATAAATTTTGTGCGCATGACCGTGGGGGCCCTTAAAAAAAATGCTTTACTTTTAATGATTGGATCGAGCACCTATTAGTATCGAATTGAGTTGATTGTTCCCGGGAGCCCTTAAAAAAATGCTTCACTTTTAATGAACGGCTCTGATCAATTGTATGAGACCCGTAATAAGCTCCATATTAAAATCTGTGCAGAATTTGTGTGTATTGTCTGTGTGAACAGACTTACCGTTCCGTAAAAGTGGTTTCTAAATTAGTCGGTCCATTTCTATCACATTGTGGATAGAGGAGTGGGCCATTAAATTAGACTTATCAAAGGGGCCGCAGTTCACGATATTTGTCCCGGAGTGATGTTCATTACATTTGCAAATCCATTAATTCCATGTCTTGAATGAACTTATTTAGGTGTGCCATTCCCACCTATTTATCATCATCAAGTGGGAATTTTCTAATATCTAAAGTCAAATTTTCAGATTAAAACACGCTACTGAATCCTTAACTTAGCATATTATGCTATCTATCACATTCTAGCTAGAAAATATTCCACTAATTATACCCGGGACACAGAGCAACAAGGAAAAATCCAAACGCGTCAATTCGAGAAAATATTTCACTAATTATACGCAATGAACATTATGTTAGTGAAGTGTAACAGTTTCAAAATCCAATTCGACGACAGAACTCTCGTTCCGACCGCGAAAACACAGAAGAATTAGCCGTGAGTGATTGATTTAGTTCATAAATTAATAACCGTTTGAAAGTTGCTTGACATAATGTGAATGCATGTGTGTTGCTAGTTGCGCAATTAGAAGCCCTAAAACGAACTACGCATAAACGAGATCAATGGATGAGGTAGGACGGTGGCACGGGCTCAGCGATAGAGATCAGTCATGTAATTAAGCCGATGGTGGCATGCGTATCGGTTGATTCTGTCGCCTTGCAACGTATGGTTCTGATTCACGCACTGGTTTACGACTGCCACGACCATTTATGCAGCTTATGTCCAATTTAATTAGGTGCTTCAAAATTTTTGAAAATTGTCCAGGGTGTGTTCGTTAGGAGGACTCAAAGCCTCTGCGCACGATTCATTATAAATTTTCTCTATCTATCTCTCCACTCATTATTCTTAAAAATCTCCCTCAAAATCCAAATCAAATAGGGTCTCGATGTTTTCGATGCCTTTATTTCCTTCATCAACACGGTTACCGTGCCTAAATATTGTTATTTGAAACCTAGGTGGATGATTGATTTCTTTGGTTTTATTTTGTTTGAGTTGAATAGGTTTTCGTATTTTGTTCACCGAAGATAGGAATTAGGAAGTATAGGAACGTAGAGAAATCCAAGCTTGGATCAAACATCTTACACACATCGGATGCCGTTGATTCCTGCGAACGCTCCCTCGTTTTTTTTTTATTTAAATTTTTGGATGGCTCGGATTGGCCGTCCGGTGGCCGAAGATAGCTCGACGCAGCCATCAGTGCGATTTCGGTACGGGACCGTCAGTCGCTATAGCTTTATTGTTTCATTTATTGTAGGCTGGTGGGGATTGGTTTATGTTTCATTTCTCTACTTTTGTACTTTTGGACGGTGGGGGTTGGTTTTTGTTTCAATTCATTTCACTACTTTTGTTTCATCAATAATTCTAGGAACACACCCACACACACACCCAAACACACACCCACACTCACATGAGTGGTGGGCCCCATACACACACTAGAGTGTGTAGTGTGTGTGGGACCCACCACTCATGTGAGTGGTGGGTGTGTGTTTGGGTGTGTGTGTGGGTGTGTCCCTAGCACGCACCCGATCACACCAAATTATTCGTCTCGATGAGACGATTCCAATGTGGGGTGTTTTTGAGTTTTGAGTTTGGTTATTGATAAAAGTTTTTAAGTTTGGTTATGTAAGGCCATCCACAGTGGTATAATCAAAAGCCAATTGTTTTTAAAGTTAACAATGTTGGTGTAAAAAATGGCTCACAATGGTATAATCAAACTTAACAACATCCTTAGAAATAATCAAATTTTGGACTTTGGATAACCAAAACTAGCAACATTTTCCAATAATCAAAATTTGTGGACTCCACACCACATAAGTTAACTAGTTCCAAAATTTGTATACATGTGTGTTTCAATTGATATTTTTTTCTTCTCTTCTTCGTTTACTCTATATCTTATTCACTTCACCCACAAACTATTTCTCTTTCTTTCCCTCAAAAAGTGAAGCTCATATCTCTCGATCATCTACAATTCTACCCATTATCGCCGGATTAAGGTATTTCACTATTCTTTCCCGTTTCTTTTTCTTTTCCCCAAAAAATTCATAATATGAGAGAAGAAAATCACCGATTTTCCCCCAAAATTAAGAGAGGGGATCGATATATTTTTGCCAAAAAAAACCGTAAATGGAGGGAAGTGAATGGCAGGAAACCGAGGGGTAGAGAGAGTGAAATTGTAGTTGACCCTTATTTTGGTTATGGACTAGAAGTGACCATTGTGAAGCTCAACATTGTTAAGCCTAGCAATCTCTTAAATGAATAATCAAAAGCTGATGTGTCAACTTTTGATTATCCTTTTTTGATTATACCACTGTGGATGGCCTAATGGGTGGAAATATTTAGTTATTTGCTAAAAGACTCGTAACTTTGCTTATTACAACGCGGGGTGTTTTTTGAGCATTGTTGTTAAATTTGCTTATCCACACCTATTTTCTTATTGATTACAATGGGGATGCTCTAATACAGTGAAATTAGTGCACCTTGGATCTCGATCTAACAGATAGGATCATGCCCAAAAAATTCAGGAACATTTATGAAGCACACCAACCAAGCAAACTGCCCCATGCATGATGCACGTGGATATATGACCATGCTTTAATTTTCCTGAACTTCCAACAGAGATTGATGATTACACAATTAGGTAATTTCTTGATCAATTTTTTTAAAATCATTTTCAAGGGTCCATAATTTTATTCTTTTCTTGATATCTTTTGTCTAGACGAATGTGTAATCTTAAAAATTACGACCAAATGCTAAAAAAAAATGTTCACAAATCCGGAGAAAAATTCACTGTCTTTAAATGAAAAAAATTAGTAGTTTAATCTAAACACCTTATAATGAGTTGGGTTTTTGGATAGGAGCTTCGATAATATTGGGACCCTCGGGATAATCAGGATATCATTCTAGAACCAATTATTGTAGGTGCTAACCAGGATATCATTCTTGCACGCGGATCTCGTGTATCCTGGCCACCAGTATATATATCAACATTAACTATATTGTATTTACCCAAAAAAACATTAACCATATTGTGGTACTGTGGTAGCATACTAGCTAGCATTTCTACGTTCACTTCACACTCACCCCCTCTCTCTCTCTCTCTCTCTCTCTAGATTTCTCGGAATGGCAAAATCATCTGAAGTGAAGGCGGTTGGATATGCAGCGAGAGACACCTCCGGCTTTATGTCCCCCTTCACATTCTCCCGGAGGTACATTTGTTCGGTTTAGGTTTTTGACTTTCGAGGGATCGATGTTTTTGAGTAATAAATGGGAAGGGATAGACAAAGAAATGAGAGTAATATTGAAGAAAAAACTTATTGGTCAGGGATCGTACTGAGATAGAGGGGGTGTCTCTAGAAAACCAAAGCGCACGAACACACATAATTATCCTTCAAGTCATATAGTCTAAAAGCAAAAGTTATCTATGGACTATGATCATTAACTCTACAAGTACTTTAACTATCTTGAACCCTAAAAGGAAAGTTATATAAAAGAAGTTGTAGTACATTATAATTTCTCTGGTAACCACCTGTACAAAAGGAATTGTAATTATCTGTGTTGGATAGCTAGCTAGAAGTTCATTTATTTATTTTTTTGTATTGAAATATAGATGTGAAAGTATTAATTATAGTACTATAGTTTGCTGATAATATATATGACAAAAATAGTGTACTAATAGAGTAATTAGGGAGAGATTTAAAATATGTGGGGGTAACGATTTTCCTTTGTCGGCTCCACCAATCCTCGCATATATATATACGCTCTCTGCTCCTTTTTAAGAGTACTTCCTTACAAATAGACACGTAAGTTTCAGATAAAAGTATACAGTTTATCCTTGTATGGGTTTTAAAATTTATTTGCTTCAGTTAAAGATCTAACTGTGTTTTTCTATTTTGGTGTAAAGAAATTAACAAAATTATGCACGGGAGTACTTTTATTTAAAGATTACAAGTCTTTTCGCAGGAGATCACTCAAATATAGAAAAGCACAATCGTCTTGTATGTAATATTCTAATTGTTGTCTTGTATTATGTGATGGGAAACTGATTTTAGCGCTCTACTTTTTACTGATGGCACTCCACTTTTAACGTGAAGTTATTAGTAACTTCATGAACAAAGTAGAATGCCATCAATAATAAGTGAAGCGCGAATAATATCAAAATCCTATGTGATGTTATTCATGAGAAAATGGTATTGGATGTGACAGGGCAACAGGAGATGACGATGTGAGGATCAAGATTTTGTATTGTGGGATTTGTCACACTGACCTCCACCGAACTAAAAACCAATGGGGTGATGCCAAGTACCCCATGGTTCCAGGGTATGCATTTATGTCCAAAAATTATCAGTGCCCTTCGACATTACTTAGAGGGATTGACTTATTCACGGAGCCGCGTGATCTCAGTTGTCTATTTCGGCTTTGGATGGTGCGGATTTAAATGAAACTTTTTCAGAGAAGAGTTTAACTCTTTCCTAAAAAAGTTTGCTTAAAATCTGAACCGTTAAAAATACTTTTGGACGATCCAAATTCAACTCTGTAAAAAACTTGTTCACGGAGCTCCGAATAAGTTTTTCTCTTACTTAGAACACAAGGCTAGACTTTGAACTATATATGTACTGCATTGCCTCTTGCTATTTTACTTTGAAATGTTCATATCCATTGATGACAAGAGATTTAAACCCCTGAAGTTTTTCTTAATGCGAGATAAAAAGAAATCCATTCACATATGAGAAATAATTATAAATTTACGAAACAACTGTTCAACTAAACACGTAATGAGCGCACAAGACAATCACCGAGGGCCTACACAATTCAGTGAAGATCAATTAGAGCCCCGTTAAAGCACCAATTTAAATAAGTACGTATCTAAAAATACTGGAGTAATGTTTTAGGCCTCAGATTATTTGTTTCCCTTAATCATAAAGCCCATAAAAACTGCTTTTAATGGTGAAGTGTTGGCCCATTAAAGTAATTCATTTTAACTTTTCAAAATTTCTCTGAAACACACATCGCACGAAAGATTGAACAAAATTAACTATATATGTTGTTCATTGGAGATAGATAGTTAACCTCCATGACAAAAGCTTGGATGAATCAATTATTTCGTCTATTAATTTGAGGTAAGATTAGACGATAGATAAGCTTAATTACAAAAACTTACTTGGTAATTTTGTACTTGAAAATATGAGAAGGATAATTTATCTGATATGAGTACAGCAAAAGCTGTACAAACAGCTTGCACAGATCCATTTTGGACCCGATTCGGGTCCCACAAAGATAATCGGAGCCGCTCATTTTGTTCAAAATTTTTTTTTAGCGTCCTTGTAAAAAAATCATCTCAATCCGATATTGGTAAGGACGTTTACAAATCATCCAACTTTGCTTCAGAATTTAGGCGTGTTGATTGTGAAAATCTTTTTTTTTTTTCCTTTCCCACTCACTAGGATTTGAATTCAAAACATGTTGGGCTATATGGATACCATTTTTTCTTTTTATATAAACTGAATTTGATAGAATATGCAAAAAAAAATAAAGAAGCGTTTTCTATTTTCCGTAAACTCTTGTGACATTTTTTTGATTTTTTTGTTTTAACGCAAGGCCTTATATTCCAAACCCGCCTAGAGCTCCTACAAGTTCAGAACCAGCCCTTCATATGTAGTACTTGATAAATGTTTACTACAATTACTTAGATCTTTTAAACTGGGCTCGATCGAGTTGCCACAGTAAGTTTTTTTTACTTTATTTTTATAACCCGATGTTCGGGCCAATTTACACGCACCTCGACTAGTTCCAGGACCCTGAAGGTAATGACCGGCCTCAGTAAATTATTTATGGCTCCTGCTATGCTAGAATCTTGGTTTCGTCACTGGATATTCTTGTACACTTATTGGAGTTGCCAATGAATTTAGTTGGCAAAATACTTGATTCCTAAATTCCAGAAACCGTTTTGTTCTACCACATTCAAACAAGGCAAGAGAGGAATTGCTGCAAAGAAATAATGCTGATATCTTGATGACAAAACTCAATTCAGGCATGAGATTACGGGTGTGGTGACCGAGGTCGGCAGCAAGGTCCAGAACTTCAAAATCGGAGACAGAGTCGGAGTGGGATGCATGGTTGGATCATGCCTCTCCTGCGTCGAATGCGACAGCAATCTCGAAAACTACTGTGCCCAAAGAATCCTGACCTACAACAACACCTACTACGACGGAACCAACACCTACGGAGGTTACTCCGATCACATTGTCGTTAAAGAGCATTTCGTGGTCCGAATCCCCGACAACCTGCAACTTGATGTTGCTGCTCCTCTCCTTTGTGCTGGGATCACAGTATACAGTTCCATGAAGTTTTTCGGACTCGACAAGCCTGGTTTGCATCTGGGTGTGGTGGGTTTAGGCGGCCACGGCCATTTTTGTGTGAAGTTTGCCAAGGCTTTTGGGGCTAAGGTGACTGTGATTAGCTCGTCGTCTGACAAAAAGAAAGATGCTATCGATCGTTTAGGTGCTGATGCGTTTATTTACGGTGAAGACGCAAATCAAATGCAGGTAGCCTTTACTTCTTTCAACTTATAATTTGACTCTCGTCGAATTAGTTGCCAGTGCACGATACAAATTTTTATGCCACCAAGTTGAATGTGTGAATAGGCTGCCACGAACACAATGGATGGTATCATCGATGTTTCATCTAAGGCTCGCTCTCTCCAACCCTACATCAGTATGCTCAAGACTCATGGAAAGCTGCTCGCACTTGGTTCACCCAGCAGCTCAAATTCGCTCCCCAACGTCAACAGTCTTATTAGCGGTAAGCAATTCTCATCTCCCGCGCTTATTCCGTTTGTCCATTAAGAATCGAGATCTAACCTACAATGTGGAACGACAGGGAGGAAGATAGTGGCCGGAAGTACCATCGGGGGGTTGAAGGAGACACAAGAAGTGCTTGATTTCGCAGCAAAACACAACATAGCAGCAGACATCGAGCTCATTAAGATGGACTACGTCAACACTGCCATTGAACGCATGGAAAAAGTCGATATCAGATACCGGTTTGTCATTGATGTTGGCACAACTTTGTCATGATACCGAATGCTTTGGGAAAAGGTTGATGATTGGCCTTGAGCCTCCTGAATTTGGGTTTCCTTTTGAAGTTCTTGTTTTGCTGTTGAGTCTGTCTGTTATGTTTTGAGGTAATAACAAAACCAAACTAGTGGTTTTCAGAGTTTGTACTTCTATTATGTTGCTTCTGTTAGTGCCGTTGTCGCAGCAGATGACTGGAGACTTTGTGTTAGGTGTATCCTTTTGAACCTAAATAATACTGCTGTGTTTGATTTGGTATTTGAAAAATAGTAAGGGTAATAAGTGGAGAGAGATAGAAAGAGAAAAATGTTAGAAGTAGAGAGAATCTAGGGAGAATTTTTTGAAAAATGCTTTTTGAAAAGGGAAGAGAACAAGGCATAAGATTTTGAAATTCTAAATGTGGTCTACTTTTGTTTTACCTTTCAGATTCTTCCCGCCAAGAAAACCAAAAGGAATTTTTTGGGGTAGAAGCTGGCAAAAGTTTACTAAAGATGAAAAGATTCATAAAAAAGGCTGAATTTTTAGACTACTAGAATGCAGATTAGAAAGATTGTTGGCAGCCAAGTTTAAGAAAAGCATAACAAAGAAACATCTTTAGGCCAAATCTTGGTATTCAAGACAAGATGGTCCAAATCAAGTGCCAAAGCTTTCTGATCCAGTGACCTTTGAGTTGAAACTGGAAACGCAGATATGTCGGAATCATACTTAGAAAACATGTCACTAGCGGTTCTATCCTTGAGACGTTGTTTGCCCTAACCAATAGGGTTCACGAGGTTACAAAGAAAAAGTATCCAGGATACAATGAAGCCTCACATACGCTGCGTGTTAATTTCCATCTACACAATCAAAGACTAAGCCCTGATATCTTCCGATGCACTAATCTGAAAAAAGTACCGCAGTTTCTATTCAAGGAGAAAAGAGAGCCTAACAGTAACTAACCGTGGCAACAGGCCTAAACTGTGACTAATACTTAGATTAATAACTTCATATGCTGGCATCATGCCGCATCAAATTCTAATGTTCTATCCATCTAAGGAAAAACCATCTACCGTATGACCATGCAGATATATAGCATATCAATCATCTGATTCTTGATGATCAAGATAGAAAAAAAACCAAACGATCTTGGTAACATGACAAGCACATGTGCTGTGTGTCCAAGAGCCGGTTGCACTCTCGGACCGTGTAATGGACCATCCAAGTTTGCACCCACATGCACTGAAGCATCGTGCCGTGCACATGCTTTTAACTTTGAAGCGGCTATATCGATCTACTTGGCACATACAAGGCTTTCTTATTCATCTCACTATTCCATGTGAACCCTAGACACATATTTTCGCAATAATTTTAACCACCCTAACACATGTGATTTGGTAGGACAAGTTAAGAGGCTATTTTATTTTACAAAAACGCAGAAAGTTTTTGTCCACAAAGTTCTGTGACTTTGGCAGATGCCATTGTGAAACAAACACACAACAGTCTTACGATTTTGCAACAATCCAGTCTCAAGAAAGACTGTCATTTGTATTAACTTCTAGAAAAGGAAAATGGATAAGCTGCGTATAAAAATTTGTTACTGTTGTGCAAATGCCCGAAAGAATGTTGCTAAATGTAAAGTTGCTCAGTTTTTTTCAAACTGCAAAAGCCGGTAAGACTAATCTTACCTAACTTCCAGTCCATCATACAATTAGACAAAAAGAGCCAGAAAAGGGAACAAGATGAAGTTTAAGTTCAAAATTTTCACCAACATGAGTAAAGAGATTGTAGTCATGCTCATTCAACTGAAAATGGACCCAATTTGGTGAGAGGAAATTGACCAACAGCTTTTATTTATATGCAAAATGAGCAACAAATAAATTTCGTCAAAGGGATTGAAGAAGGTTCAAAACCGATTTCCTGTCAGGCATACTTGGAATGGCTCCCATCACTTGTACACACAGAGAGGCTGCTGCAGCTGCAATATTCCGAATATTTTGTCACACAGACGGTAGACATGGAAAATAAACACAAACAGAGGCGTTCATGCTTACCAGCAAATCTCAAGCATTCCGTTTTGGATTTTCCCTCCACGAGAGCTACAGCAAAAGCAGCGGTAAAAGTGTCACCGGCTCCAGTTGTATCAAGAACTCTTGGAGCAGATATAATGGGTTGTTTTATTGGTTCTTCCCCCTCTATGAACAGAGCTGAACCTTTGGCCCCAAGTTTCACAAGGACTTGCTTAACACCCTGAATATAAACATCTCTTGTGCTTAATAAACTGAACCATGTAAATTTTAGAAGAAATATGGATGGGTTTTGTCTGGAAGACACTAGCTCGAGTACTTGTGTAGTATGCTATCAACAACACTCTCAAACTAAAACCCTTTCACAAAGGAAAATTGTGGTACACTTTGATGACTTTTCAAGTTGAAGATGCACCCCAACCCGAAAACATAAAACACAACAAGAAAAGGAAGAAGGTGTAATGCCTATCCAAATATCCAAGCTTCTAGAAAAAAAGTAGAGCAAAATATCTTTGTCAACTATAAAGCTAAATGGTCAGTCCTCTTCTACTAGGGGCTGCAGTTTGGTTTTGGAGAGATCTTGAAGCTAATAATGGAACCGAAGTTCAATTACATTGTCCATCAAGGATCTGAATGGCACCAATGGAAACAAAACCATTGCATTATGTAGCCCCCCACATTGCTGGCTCACGTGTTATTGCTCGTTCAAAAGCCCTGCATGTGTGCCGTAAATTCAAAACCTCTCTCTTTCCTCTAGTCAATAAAGATGATATATCACACAAAAACAGATATAACATGCTTAAGCACCCCTAAAAAGACGTCCACAGTAACCTTTTTTTCTTTTTTAATATATGTCCACAGTAATCGAGGAAGGCCGATTCTGCTTCACAGGACAGTCTTAAGGTATGAACATGTCATCCACAACTACAGTTCAAGGGGACATTTGAAGGTGCCCAAAATGCTGGTTAAACAAACAAAAAATGTAAGTAGTTGATGGGTTACCAGGCAAACACTTGGGATGATCAAGATTGGTGGTTGTCTCAGAACTCACCATTTCATGACATTTTATCACAGCACGACTAATCTGTTCAAAACTTTCAGTTGGCATTCCTGTTAATCGAGCAAGTTCAGATTCATTCGGGCTCAGAATGTCAACAAAATTCAGTAATTCTGATGGGATGGGCGCATCCACTCCCCCAGCATCCAAAATGACAGGAACACCAGCAGTCTTCGCAGCCTGAAGAAAATAATTTGGTGCAAGAAATTATGAAAGCTGACCAACCTAAGAAACTTTTGTACCTTGATGTCAAGCCACTTTCCTTAAATAAGTAGTAATAAAAAAATCAGCATAATTTAGGATGGTAGCTGTGCCCTGTGGTATCACAATCTGAAGGATGCATTTATGATAAAAAAGTTTGCTTTTGTCACAGGGTTCACACCAGTTTGAAACAATCCAATTTTACAATAAAATAAGACAACTCTTGTAATTCAGTATCACTGATTGGCAAATGCTTAACCTCTTGACAATTATAGCAGTGTTTTTTTCCCTATCGATTTCAACTAGGGTCCTTGAGCATGGTAATCATAATAGTATGCCTCTTTTCCGAACTTATTTACTGCGAAGTCCTTTCTTGAAAAACATTTTACTCTTTTATAATGAGACAACTAAGAAACGTCTCACCCTTTCATTGCACAATAGTTTTCTTTTGCCAATATAACAAAATAAATTTCTCTTTTTAGATGCAATGAAAAAATTCTCACAGTGAGAAATGCTAGTGACACACACTTTTGCACAGTGCAGTATCTTTGGGCCCCTCAAACTTTGTGAGTGTGTCTGCAGTGTGTGGGGGCCGCTCAATCTATGTGAATGTGTGTGCAAAATGGGTGTCCTGAACAGTTTTCTGAGAACTGTTATTATGGTCCAAAGGTGCAAAATTTACGGGTTTTGTTGGGAAATAAGTTCCAAAAAGAGATTGGGCTGTAAATTACTCTAATAACATCCATACTCTGGTCAACAAAAGCCATTTACCCTCCAAAAACAACATAAAATCCTCTTCCATTCCATACAAATATACAATAATTCAGCATTTCAACGCAAATCTCACAAAGCAAAGGATCTTTATTTTTCACTATCAACCTAAGGATATTATTCAACGTGCAATCCAACGACAAAGACCAATCGAAATTTATGTAAACGCAAGATTAGTTCCTTAATCACCATATAAAAATACATCCAAAAGCCTTACCTTTGCAACTTGAACGTTAACAAAATCAGGAATCTCCCTCTGAAGCAACACAATCCCAGCACTCCTCACTAGCTCCAAATCGTCATCACTCATACAATCAGGCCAACAACTCATATTGGCCCCACCAACTATAATAATCGAGTTCTGCCCGTCCGATTGGAGCATCACTACTGCATGCCCAGTGGGTGCGGCAGACACAGTATTCACGTAATCAAGGTGGACCCCACCGCCCTCAAGCGCCTCCGTAACCAACTTCCCATGAGCATCCTGACCCACCTACGGCAAGGACGAAACCAGAAATGGAAATTTGGGGGGGCCAAGATAAGCTTTGGCATGATAAAGAACTTAGCTTTCTTAACAATAATAATTTTGTACATAAACAATATGAAGTGCCAGAATTACCCATTACGCTCCTAAATATAGCATGATATGGAAATAATTGGAGTGTGATACAATGCTTTTCAGTTAAAAAAAATGCTATGCTATTGAAAGATAGTCAAAAAATAAATAGCTACAGGGACAAGAATTTTCAAGAAATTAGAGCATCTTCAGCCCTTTGATCATCTCCTGCCTTTACTCTATTTTAAACTCAAAACCAAAGTATAAGCAAAATCCCCCAAACCTTACTCCAGCCATTGATTCAAATCCATATCACATTGTACTCAAATCTTTAGCCAAATCAAGAGAGACTCAAACCCTTACTCAAAGTTTGAAGGTCATTTTCTTCCACTTAAATTTACAACTATGCCATTAATTAACATTTTACTCAAATTTATGTTCAGATTTGAACTTGCCCATTGGAGCGCTTCGTACAAAATGAAAACTTACTCAAATTTGGGTATAAAATTGAGTAAGGAAGGGCTGAAAATGCTCTTACCCTTTTAAATTGACTCCGGCCTAGTTTCCACCAAACTTTTTTTCTCTACAACCTTTTGTCAAAAGTTGAGTTGTTTCCACCAAACTAAAACATCCAATACATTTTCTTCCAACTAAACTAAAACACCCAACACATTTTCTACAACTTTTAGTTTAGTACAAACAACTTGACTACAAATAGCCACTAAAAATTGTCCACAATTTCTAGCTTACCGGAAACGACGATCTGAGTAGAAGTCCTTTAAACTCACTCCAATCTTGACTAAAAATTTTACTCAATATTTTGAAGGCTCTTTTGGCTCTTCACAATTTGTAGTCATGCCATTAACTACGTTTTTTTAGTTTTTCCATTGGAGTGATTGATTCATACCAAATACTCAAATGCGAATAAGAATTAGGAGGTCATTTGACACAAAGTTTCACAATTTAAAGGTGCCACAGTAACTATTGCCCACCTGGCCCACAAAGTAAGTCGGGTACGAGAGCTTTCCGCCGCACACGGCCTGGTTGGCTCCTTTGCCGCCGGCGAGGGTCTGGCCGTGGGCGGCGGAGATGGTCTCGCCTTCTTTCGGGAGCCGTTCGATTTCGACGTAGATGTCGGCGTTGGCCGATCCGACGACTACTAAGGGGGGAGTGGGTATTGGGATCGGGGTTTTGGAGGGGGTTGTGGAGAAAGAGGGAAACGAGGGCTTGTTGGGTTTGGGTGAGAAGTGGTTGTTGTTGTTGTTGTTGGATTGAATTGGTTGGGTTTTTGGGTTGGTTTGTGGGGTTGGGTTAAAGTGTTTTGATGGTGAAAGTGCTGCTATGCCTCTCATCTTCTCCCTCTCTCTCTCTCTCTCTCTCTCTAAGCTGAGTTTTTCTCACTCTTCCCTGAAGCCATGGTTTTGTTTGTGGAGATCTTGTTTGGCATGAGTCCTCGAGTAGAGACTGAGTTCCAGTCCAATGTGGAATGTGGTTAAGGGGGTGTTCCAGGAACTTGTTAAATTTCATTAACATCTTTTAAATAATGTAAAAAAATTAATTTTTTTTTATTTTCATAATATATAAGTTTGAAATTACCTTTTTTTTGAAAAGAAATTTTTAAAAAGAAATCAGAACGGGCCCTAACCTCCTATTCCCTCCACGTTGCAGTTTTTTTTTGCATTTGTTCCCGATTTAGAGAGAGAAAAATGATCGGAATCATTGGTTTTGTATAATTAATCAAAAAATTATCCATGCCAAAAATGGTTGGGGGCATTGACCAGAAGATGGACCTTTGTGTGGGGTTATAGAGAAAAACAAATTTGCTCATTGGTTAGTAGAAATTTTGTTCCTCAATCGGGTTGTATTCTACCCGAAGTAGAAGTTTTGTTGTCTAAAGATATATCCCGTTAATCGGTTTTATATGACGATGTATCCCCAAGTAGAAGTTTTGATCTCTTGCAAAAAAAAAAAAGGTGTTTGCGATTACCCAATTATAAATAGGAAGCCAAATATGGTTTGACATTTTAACAGTTCATTTTATTTTTTTTGCACAATAGTAATTCATTCATATACGAAACAAAATCCGATTAAACTAGTTTTTGGCATGGATATTTTCTCAGCGTTTTATATAATGAGCTCGGCTATTAGTACTGACCACGTGTCGTACATACGGGCTTACGTCACCATGTGGGATCCATTACGGATTTCACGCAAATGATTCGATCCGTGGAGGACCGAGGAACTTTTTATGCTGCGTTAGTGCTCACGTGCTTTTATAGAGTGTGGTTAAGGAATATGACTCCCCTGATGGGCTGGGCATTAAATAGGTTTGGGTTAATGTTTTTCAGTATTGGGCCAATTCAGGGCTACTTGGCTGAGTAAGAATGGTTGTCAATAAGCCCGAGTCCAGGATGTTTCAAGTTTGGTCTGAAAATTAAATATGAGTTTTGATGCATAAAATTTTGATTTTCTTGTCAATTGAGAAATCTCAAGCAAGTTTTTATCGGGTCGATACGAGAAAATTTCAAGTACTTGGTTTTGTTTCGAAGAAAAATATAAGCTTATCGAGCTGGATACCGAATTATTTAATGTTAGTAACCAGTTATTTTGAATGAGCTGTTAGTAACAAAATCAAATTGAACTCGAGTAAGACTATCATCCCTTGATTAGGCTCTTTAGTTGAATTGATCATATGGATGCATTAAAGTCCGCAATTGAATTGCAGCCCGTGCTTTTGTTTAGCTTACTTGGGCCTAGCTCATGGGTTGAGCCTAGATAGAACAAAGACTAATTTGCATAGAGGGTAAAGAAAAAATCGATAGACCGAACCGCACGAGTGACCTTGGATAGAGGGTCTAATGCCTTCATGGCTTGCCCAGTCCGGCCTGGCTTGATGACCAACATTTTGTATGTATAATGTGCTCAGGGGTTTTTGAGACCTATAGTAAGGAATTTTGAAACTCCAAAATAAAAAGGTTACAAGAAAAGTTATTTTCTGAATTCTTGACCAACCTTATTCTTTCTCAGTGGCGGAGCTATGTTGGGGCCCGGGGGCCCTGGTCCCAACTCCCCGAGTGCTCGAGTTTTAAAATTTTATTTTTGTATATACCTGATTTTAAATATTTTTGATAATTATTCACATATATAACTACTAAAAATCTTAATAATTTCGGTTCGATTTGATAAAAAAATTGATTATTTTACATTCTTATTTCTCAATTTATTTCATAAATAAAAAATAAGCATGTGATAGTTGAAGTAGCCTAAAGAATCATTTCAATATAATAAATATACATTCCAATATATGTTTGTTAAGCCGGGAGAGTCGGTACTCCGAGATCAAAATTCTGGCTTCACCACTATTCTTTTTATCACTGCACTTCTAGATTTTCCCACTAGCAACGTGGACATTCTCCTATCAAAAATCCAAAAATCAGACGTGGATATTCTCCAATCGTACAACAAAAAGTACTACTCCTGGTTTGGGCTTCGAGGTCGGCTATGGCCTCTACTAATTCAATCAGCAGTTTTAACATTTACCCCCAAACCCTCTTCAATTCTCATTCCAAATCGAAACTTTCTTCAGCTTTTCGAGCGTTAACCATACCCAGAGGGCGAGTTTCTTTCCCAATTCGTGCCATGGGCTCCTCTGCTTCTTCTCCAAAGCCGGACAAAATTCAAGGTCTCTTTTTTTCTCTAGGTTTTTTCCTTTTGCCCTTCTTGGTGGGGGGTTTCTGTTGGACCCAATTTTTTAAGCTATATTGTTTGCAGTATTTTGGCTAGAGATTACTATTGTCTTTTGCTTTGTATTTGTTGGCAATATGCTTCATGGATGAGGTTCGAGAAGAAACACATGCTTTTTTCCCCTTCCTGTTTTCTTTCTTGGGCTGTGTTTAGATCTGCAATTTTTGTTGGAAACTAAGAAGATATTTCCTGTCATGATAGTGATTGGATTTTTTATGTTTTCATTGTTCATGTTAAATTATTGAAGTTATGTATTGATTTATGCTTATCACCGGGTGTATATGTTGAACAAGCAAATTGCGAAAGGAATTTAGGTCTTGGCAAAGTAGAAGCATGAAGCATCTAAATTTGAATCTTCAAAAGAAGAAATTGATACATAAGGTACAAAATGAGGAATTCGACCACGAATTCAGCAAAGTGCCATCTGCGTTAGAAATTTGTATTGGAAAGATATGTCTATCAGTACATCGACAGGTGATTATGACATCTTTGTTAAATCAATCAATCATGAGACCGCGAGTTAGATTGGAAGTTCAATTTTTTTATTCTTAGTTTGGTGTTCTTAGTATTTCGGGTGGTCAATTTGGAATCAAAATTATTATGGAACCTACTGCACGAGCCTTTGGCAACCTTACTGTTGCAGCCACCGCTGTTCTTGGAGTAAAGAATCTCTCTCTGCACTAATCTCTCTATCACCCATTTTCTTGTCTTGGTGCTATATTATATGGATTCATTTTCCTGAAAGATGGGTATTTAATTGCTATATGATATGCAGGTGGAGGCCAAGCAGAATATGCTTCAGTAAGTGATGAAGAATGGAAGAAGAGGCTCACAGGGGAACAATATTATGTGGCCCGGCAAAAGGGGACCGAGAGGGCTTTCACTGGGTGAGCTACTATTTCTATGCTACTTGCCTAAGACTGGAGACAAAGAAAAGCATATTGAGTGTTCTAGGAGGGTAAAATCGGGGCCTAAACCTAAATGGGCATTAGCTGCACAAAGCTTGGTTGCAGGGAGCTTCCAAAGTGGTGCGCTCCCGAGATGGGAGCTCGAATTAGCGCTCCAAGCAAGGAGTGCGCTCCCTTTGAGACGGGAGCATCCTCTAAATAGGATGGGAGCTGTCATCCTAGTCTCAAGGAAGTAGTTCAGGCTTCTCTTTGCAAACATTTGCAAGGAAGAAGAAAAAAAGAAAAAAGTAAGAGAGATTAAGGACTCTCGTCTCATATTTGACTTATCTATGTGTATAGTCCATAAATTTGATTTGAAAACTAAATTGGGCCGTCTTTCTCTCTCGTGTTTTTATATAATAAACACTTTTATGCACACTCCTTGCGGCGTTCCCTACTTGGGATCTTCTACACCCCGCTACTGCAATCCCGCGGTCCTGCTTCCGCTCCCGCTCCCGCTTTGTGCAACTAAGGCACAAAATAGCTGCTCTTAAGACTTGAATTTGCTTGTTTTCAGGCTTTACAGCCCCAAGTTTAACCATCTGGAGGTTCCATAATATGTAAAAAAATGAAGATGTTGGTTCTTGGGGACCGTTAGCAAATCCCTTGCGATATAATCTTGGTCTCCCAATGTTCTTCCAAAGTCACTTTGCACAGAGTAAACCCTTCCTCCTCTCCCTAGCCTTGGGTTTGGGAAAAACAAAACGCTTGGCAAGGGCCTGGATAAGCGGAGCCTAACTTCTATAGTTCATCGTCTAAAGTTTGCAGCCGTAGTGTTGCCATGCACGGTGCCAAAAACCAAAAGAGTATCTGAGAATATCTGAGGATAAGAATTAAAACTCTCTTGCTTGTTTACATTGCTAGAGATATCTCCACACCTTTTGGGGATTGAGGATGGCCAGAACATTTACCCTTGGAGGGAACTTCAGTTCTCAATTCAAAAAACTAATGTCTCTATAGACCTAATTGGAATTTTGTGTTTCTATTGGATTGTGTTGTGTTAACTATGTTACATGGACTTGGGTGCGAGTATCGGGTGCAGGTGCAAATCCAAGCGTCGGACCTTCGTAAACTTAAATCTTAGGATACGTGGATATGTGTCCCCAACTCGGGTACGGGTACGGGGACACGTTTTGAACTCTTGTTTGTATTATATATTGCATAATTCTCTCAAATTATATGTATCGTAAACTATGTTTACAAATGTATTTAAACAAGAAAATATGTTTTTTCTATTTTCCTATTTCTTGTCTATGTGAAATACTCGAAATATCGTTTTTCTAGCTAATTTGATATTCCTTTTCTGTAAGTATCTAAACAATTAGAGGATCTGGGTGTCCAAAAGGATACGGGTGTCGGACACATTGACACGGGTACTTGAGACAAAATGAAGGATCCATGTAACATAGGTGTTAAGTATGCCTCCTGGGTTGGCTTCTTATATATGAGATTCCTTTGTTTCTTCATCTTCAAAATATAATTTTTCCCAGATAGCATCTTCTGCCCCACCAAACCTGCATGTTGTGCAATTACATTGCATAAACTTTTCCATCCCTGATCTCTTGTATCTTCTTGATTATCTTGTCCAGGGAATATTGGAACACCAAAACTTCAGGAACTTATCATTGCATCTGTTGCGACACTCCTTTGTTTGAGTAAGTAATGTTCTTCTGTTACGTGACTTACGCCCTTTGCTGTATAACCGTGAAATGTTGTCTTCTTCTTTTTTTTTTTCATTCAAACTTTATGAGGAACTCAATGGTCTCTTTCTGTCCTACAGATCATCAACCAAATTTGATAGCGGAACCGGTTGGCCGTCGTATTATCAGCCCTTAGGAAACAACGTGAAGTCAAAAATGGACTTGTCAATTATTTTCATGCCCCGCCAAGAAGTTCTTTGTGCAGCTTGCGATGCTCATCTTGGCCATATCTTTGACGATGGGCCACCCCCCACTGGAAAGCGTTACTGTATCAACAGGTAGATAATTTTTTTTGAAAAGACAACAGGTAGGTAATTTATCTTTCACTAGATTAGTGCTACGCATCTATTTTCTTAATGTTGATACTGATATGGGTGTTCACAGTGCGTCCCTGAAACTGAAACCCAAGTAGGAGCCTGAGCAAACCAAGCATACCAGATGGATACGAGTCTATATCATAGCTGATGAGGAATTTGTATGTAATTTTACCCATTTCTGGGCCACTTGTACGTATTAATCTCTTACTCTGTGACTTGAATAGTCATTGTATACTAAACCTTTGTTAAATATCCAAGTTGAGTGCGACGTGTGGTGCTGTTATACTCTTGGTGGAGTTACCACCTTCAATGACCAAAACTCTACCATATGATTGCACATGTTTGTAATTTGCCATATTTTGCATACGAGGTGCCAACTTTGGTCATGGATTTTGCACGCAGTATTTACTGCTACCTCAAGGTCCTCTGCTCTGCTGCGAAGAATGCTACTCATATTTTGCTATGCTTCTGATTTTGTTTGGTTCTTTTGCTACTTTTGACCCCTTCGTTTTTCCTCTCGTTCACCCAGAGTGCTGTAACATTCTCAGCTTTACACACAATGTTTTGTGAAATTGCGTAGTTTATGAGTATTTTGTTCCCTTTGTGCTCTCTAAATCCAGTAGATATCCATCTGGGAAGCTACCTCTCCCTCCTACAGTGCTGTAGCACAGTCAGTTCTCATAAAGAATATTTTGCAAAGTTGCATGAAGCTTTCAAGCAATTTTTCTTCCAAATTTTGCGATTAATCCTCTGTTTTAGCGCAGTATTTGGGTGCCCAGATAAGCTTATTTTTCTGACTAACTGCTTATAGATTGATTAGTTGGCCGCTTTAGTTTGTTGCTGGCTGGTCGTAGCTAGATTTATGGTTAATCCATCGATCAACTTACACGAACCTCAAAAGTCCAGCACAAAAAAAGAAGCAGCAGAACTAGGAACCTCAAAAGGCAAGAAAAGGGTAAGAAACTTGAAAATGGAACTTCTGTTTTGGGTAATCAAGAATTTATTTGAACCAGTCATAGAAAACTAGGGTTTCCGAAATGCACTTTCTCTTGGGCCCACAACAATGTGTGGTGAAGGAGGGCTGCTGGTGCCCCAAGGGCATAGAATAATTTTCCATCTTAAGATATTGAGAACAGTACTTTTCTTGTCATCGATGGGTGAAAAGTTGTTCTTTCATCTGCTTTTTATCATTTCCTCTTGCATTTTATCACCAAACAATTTGTCACCCATTTATCAGAGTTTCATCTTTTGAATCGCTGATCGGCTGATGGTCATCACTTGTTGAGAGCAAACATAAATTTAGCAACTCATCACCCAAAAAATGATGTGGGAATTGCACCTAATAATGTACAAATATATCGGTCTATAGCTAAAAGGTCAACCCCCCACCAGATCCCCAAATTAGTTTTGGGGTTCACAGTCCCAAACACAACAACTCCAGCCCAGCTCGTAAGCTACAGCAGGTTTTCCAACAAATTGATTTGGCCCTAAATAACAATTAGACCTTGAGATGGCACTTTTTGGATTCCGCTCCAAGCAACAGGAAATGCCCAATTAGAAAATCATGGATGATGTGAGAAACAGTAGCATCCTTTGTAAGACCAGAATCATAGATCATTTTGGTGCCAAATTTCACAACAAATGGGCCAACTGGATGCCAATTATCGTACCATAAGGAAAATCTGTGGCCAGGTGTCCCTAATATTAGGTTTCATGCTTCGAAAAAAATAAATTAAGACAGAAAATAATGCATATCTAGGATACAAAACCGTCTTAAATCAAATAGAGAAATCAAACAAATACACCTACACATACTACTGAACTCGCAAGTGGAGTGGAGTGCAGTTGGTATCTCTCTTATTCTCTCATGTACATGGGCATGGTTCGATTCCCGTAAGCACCCATCCCCCTTCCCAAGTCACCTAGAATAGAGTAGATTAAGATTAACGAATAACAAAAAAAAAAAAAAAACTACTGAACTCAATCATATCCTGATAGATCCCATGAAATATGGAGGAGGGGGGGCTGCTGTCCCTTTAAGGGGCAGCAGCCTGCTGTCCCGGACGATTGGCACTTGCTTCGATGATCGGTAACGTTCACTTCGTAGAGCTCGTTGAGTATAAAAAGTGTACCAAAAATCAGCTCAATCGAATATCATTAAGTGTCTTATCAGAACATTTTTATCTTGAAAAGAATGGATTTGAAACACTGGATCAAATCCACCGGAACCCATTATTGACAAGTTATATGTGTTCCGATCAGGCACTTAATGATATCCAATCGAGCTAATTTTTGGTACACTTGTTATACTCAACGAGCTCTACGAAGTGAACGTTACCGATCATCGGACCAAGAACGGAGCAAGCACCAATCGTCCGGGACAGCAGGCTGCTGCCCCTTAAAGGGACAGCAGCCCCCCTTCCTCCATGAAATATATACAATACAAATGGGCTACCTCTTTTATCCACCTTTTAATATTAATCTTGCAAAGGCCACCTAACATTCTCTTCTGAAATACAAATGGGCTACTTGAGCTATCTCGGTCGTTCGTTTCGGCTTTGGACGGTCCGGATTTAAATGAAATTTTTTCAAGTAAACTTTTTCCTGAAAAAGTGTCTCATTAACATTTGGACCGTCCGAAATACTGTTGGACGGCCGCGATTAACGCAGTAAACAACTTATCACGGTGGAGCCGTGAAAAAGATTTTATCTCCTATATATATAGGAGTATATTATGTGATCAAGAAGTTTCCCAACTTGTCTCTCAGGTCTATATGTCGACATCTCCAGCTTTTTGACTTCAATAATTGAATTCAACGAATCATAAAGATGAATTTAAGATGCAGATGACGGATGTCATGTTTTTTTGTCCCTATTAAATTAAACAGTGATTGACTTTTTAAGTCAGAAAAAATCTCCACGCGCGCTAATAATAGATGATGAGATACGGCAAAGAATAGGTTCCTTAATTTGTTTCATTAATTACTACTACTACATTTGTTTTGTTTTGGCAAACCTAGTTTAGTATTGATTTGTAGAATACATTAATTGAAGGTTGAGATGATGATTGCGGCTGTTTTTTAGTTCAAATTAATTAGGAACTTGTTTTCCCCAAATTTTCAGTGCAGATTACCTTTGTATGTGAGTTCCTAATTGTTTGTTTTTTTTTATGAAACAAACGTTGCACTAAATCTGCACTGAAATTAAACTCTCTTTTTTTTGTTTTTTTGTGATACCTCGATTACTTTAGCAAAATTACCAGATTTACTTAAGTCGAACCTTTAATACTCGTTTTGGTAAATAACACAAAAAGAAGATTACACTCTCTTGTCACAGTACTCTAATACTTTTCGTTCGTACATCAAAAACTAAGGCTCCGTTTGTTTCGATGTAAAATGTTTTTTCAGAAAACAAACTTTAAACTTTCATTTTCCGGTGTTTGGTTGGTACTTGAAAATATTTTCAGAAATCAACAAAATAGTGTAGAGAGAGATAAAGAGCTTAAACGGTGGAGAGATATGAGATTATTGGAATTGAACGTGGATCAGGACTGATGATCGAGGAAACTGAGCAGTGAGAATTGCAGTAGAAGGCAGCGGGTTCATTTCGGAAAATAACTTACGGAAGATTTAAGGGCAAGTCATTTTCATCCAATTGATGGAAAATGTTTTACATGTAAAATATTTTCCTCATTTTTTAAACAACCAAACACCGGAAAATAGGTAAAACATTTTACCGGAAAACATTTTACGTCCAAACAAACGGAGCCTAAAAAACAAATAGCATAACAAGACTGGACTCTCTTGTGTCGAACCTTTAAAACTAAGTTTAAAGTAAACATGAAACAAGAAAAACATCGATGTTGTGGTGCGATTCTTGTAATAATGTCATCCGAATTTTACTCAGTTTTTTTTTTTTTTGAAATAAAACCATAGGACCTCCACTTTATAAGCTCGTCTAGGAGGCTAGGAGCCCGGAAAAATCTCACTGGTTTCTTCGAATAGGAGGCTAGAACATCATATACATCAAGGAAATTAGCCATACTAGAAAACCTTCTTTTTTTTTTCCTCACATTCTTGAAACATATCAAATTTCATTATAAAGCCTAATAAAGAGATTATTCCATCACTGCCATTGTAAAAAGAACGTAACTCAGGGCCCGCATAAGAACTGTGATGAGAGAGAGAGAGAGAGAGAGAGTTGTTGTTGGCTTGGGGCCTCCACTATTTGTAAAAAGGAATGTTCGCGGAAACCTGTAGCATTCTTAGGCATTAAGAATTGCGGACCGAGGACCATGTGGTGCAGGGTTACTTGCACATAATTAATTGTAGTAGCTAGTCGCCATTAGGTGGTAAACAAAATGCAGAATTTAATCTTTTTTTGGTTCGTGACTTAATTAAGAAGTACTGTACCTTTTATTCATGTACATAATCTGCAAACTAAATTAAAAAAATTATATACACACTAAATTGAATTCATAACGCAGAATCAGACTCGTGTGGTATTTTTTTTCAACCTCGACAATATTTTGAAAGAAATAAAGGATTAAAGGTTATTTCAGCAATTTTAGTCAAAACCGAAAATTATAATTTCAGGAATGTTGAAATCATTGCTTTGATTGTTCATACCACAACAAAGGTGAACCCCAATACACTTGATTAAGTTTCAATGGAATCAGTTTTTTCGTCTCTGGGTCAATTATTGTACAGTAACTTAATTTTGTATTGCTCTCTATTAAAAGAACACGGTTGCCCTTGCCTAAAGGCACATCAGAATGTAATTAACATAGTCTCAACTTAAATAAATTAATTTTTTTTATCCACAAAGCGTCAATTATCATTTTGAGATATTTTCATATTTGATCGTTAAAGACAACAATTACATAGAGATACGTTTCTTAAAAAGTGAGGATAGAGAGAGATAGATTTATGAGGAGAATATTCCTCTGTATCTTATAATAAAAGAAATGATCTGATAACTAAAAATTTAATAGAAAGCGATCTAACGATTGTAGAGATTGTTTTCGTTTATAACTTCTTGAGCCACCTTCGTTCTCGTTGGTAAAAAGAGTGTTTTGACTTTTGGTAGCTTTTGTTTAGAGGTGTCAAATGGGCTTGGTCGGCACTGACACGGCACGAGTACGACACGTTTGAAGGCGTCACGGTTTAATCCTGGCACGACACGGTCTTAGTGGGCACGCGGAACGGCGCGCACGGGCACGGAAGTGAGCGGGCACGACACAAAAGTTGGCCTGGCACGGCACGGCACGACACAGTCTTAGACGGGCACGACACCGGCACGACACGGAAGTGGGATGGGGCACGAGTCATGACACGGTTCTAGCCAGGCACGGCATGGCACGACACGACACGGGCACGAGCACGAGCACAGAAGTAGGACGGGCATGGCACAACACAACACGGTTCTAGTCGGGCACGACACAACACGGTTCTCGTCGAGCATGACAAGGCACGGCACGAGGCAATGAAAAAACCAAAAAAAAAAAGTTATTAAATAAACTAGGGATTTCAAATTATACTTTATTTTATTTCTATGTATTTTTTGATAATCCAATAATTTATTAATTTTTCCTTTTATTTAACTAAAATAAGCTTTTAAAATATTTTACAGTATATGATTAAGAAAATTTGAATCAAAATTCAAACATGATACCAATTACCACACATATATATTGCGTTTTATCTAATAAAGATTTTTTAAAAAAATACATAAAAATAAATTTAAAAAAACTAATTTTAAAGAAAAAAATCTCCAAGTGATTCGAACCCAAGTCCTATGGAACTTGTCACACATCACAAACCACCAAGGCCATTAGTCATGCTATGTCTCTATTTGGAACAACTAATAATAAATAAGCAAATTTTTTGGTCTATCGGGTTTTGCAAATTCTTTTCCTCCTGAGGTATGCTCCTTATAGGCTGTATATTCGATTAGCCTCTTTTTTATTTCAAGCTGATTTACCAAAAAAAAAAAAAATACTTGAGGGATTGTGTCTTGTGGATTCAAACATGATGAAGATATGTATAAATCATGTCAGAAAAGTGTATGTTAGACCATCTCCGGAGCTTTACTCAAGTTTTGTTGGTATTTTTGTAGGGAGATACTTATTCACGGTGGAGCCATATAAATAAGTTCTTTACAGATGAAATGAATCGCGACCGTCTAAAACACTTTTGGACAGTCCGGATTTTAATTACTTTTTTCCAAAAAAGTTTCATTAACATTCAGACCGTCCAAAACAATTTTAGACGGTCGCGATGCACTGTTACGATACCCCTCCGTATAAAAGTTTTTCTCATTTTTTTTATTGAGAAAAGGTACGATTAATAGTCACAGTGGTCCATAAAGAGAAAAAGTTCCAAATTTACTGTCCAATCACCTTTTCTCTCCCACAATCCAAAATCTAAAGACCACGTAACACCCAAAATATTCGATCAGCTAACTTTCCACTCCTACTTTCTTTCTCCTTCAACCCAAATACGCACTTTCTCTATTCTTGAACCCAAAAAATAAAACAGAAAATTTGAAATCGGAAAAATCAGTTCCTCTCCCAGCCAGAATTTGAACAACTCCTGATCACCACAAAAAAGAAGAAGAAGAGAGAGATAAGCGGAGGAAAAATTAGCAACAATAAAGTCACTTGTCTGACCGACTGTCCTTTTTGTTGGGACTTCTTGTCTCCACCCTCACACGGTTTGCATACGGTTTCTGGACTTTCAAGGGCAAAGTCCTTCATTGTAAGGCCTTTTGGATGGTATCAAATGCCAAGTCTGACCGACTGTCCAATAATCCAATATGTTTGGACTTTGGACACGTCATTGCTGATACAAAAGCAAACCCCACCCACCTACAAGAAACCTCCGTCTCCCACTCTCTTTTTTCTTCGTTCTTTCACTTTTTCATCAGTGTAAAACTCAGGTCAATTGAAATAGAACTGCGAGTAAATCAAACTCGAGGCAAATTCCTTCGAGAATCGAATCTAGTCAATTAAAAAGTTCATTTTTGTGTGTGTGTGTGTGCAAACTGTAGTATATATATTGAGTGGCGGACACAAAATTTGCGACTAGTAGGGTCCAAATTACATGTCTTTTTATACTGACAACAAAAAATATGTTTCACGTAATTAACTACTTGTGAGGTCAATAAAGAGACGAGATTGTGGGTATATGCGTAAATGTCATTTACGTTTATACATGCAACCTAAAAATGAGTGATATCTTGAAATTTTAGGAATCTTTTCCACAAACGTCAGTATTTTTGGAAAAAAAATTCACCTAAGGGATTTGTATGGGCCAATTCCATAGAATTTTTTAAAAATTAACCACAAAACTAATATAATATATATACCTGCATTTTAATCAGACTTCTATTTGTGGTCGGAGAAGTGTAATTTTACTTGTCAATTTTATTAGAGAAATATGGTGAATATGATAAATGTGATGCTACAAAATTATTGAGTGACATTGGTGCAAAGTTGGGCATTGAAGTAAAAGGTGGGAGGAACTATAATTTGAAGAGATTTGTTGAAATGCAAGAGGATGAATTAAGGGAAATTAAGGATCCATGCTCTTGATGACTATGAGGAAGAATCTATCTCGGGGGGACGATGATGATCTTGAGGATGGAGCCTCTCTCTCTCTGGCTTTTTGATGTCGAGTTTAGGCAGGTTTGGGGTTTTTTTCCTGATTAGGATGAGGTAGCGATGTAGTTTTTGCGGTGGTAGTAGGAGGGTTTTGCTGTTGTGGGCGTTGGATGGGGATTTTCTTTTGCTGTTTTTGTGGCTCTTTTGGTGTCTAGTTGGCGTCTTGCCTTCTGTTTAGGCCTTGCGTGGCTTTTGCCGATGTGCCATTGGTCCTTTTAATCTTTGTAATTCTTATAAACATTAATAAATTCTTTTTGCTTAGCAAAAAAAAAATTATTGAGTGACACCACAAATCCCAATTCATAGAGTCGCCACTGGCCACGCCTGTCGAAAATTGTCTCACATCGGTTAATTTTCCCCTCCAAAACAAGTATATGAGCTTGGACAGCCTCTCTACTCTACTTATTGTCTATTATTTTTAAAGTGGATGCTTTAACAGCGCTGCAAAAAAAAGAAAAAAAGAAAAGGAGGTTGGACAATGGTATTTCTCTCCATATTTTAAATTTACTTCAATCAAACATGCTACAACTTGGGCCTGAATTCACATGAATAAGGAAGGTGCGCGGAAGGATCCGAAGACAAAAAGCAAAATAAACCGCGTTCAGACATGAATTGGATTTTGAGGCCACCATTTTGGTGCTGATCATCAATTTAGCTTAAGATAGTTGTCTATCTAGTTTAATTACGAATTATAAATTACTTCCTTTTTGCTAGGAAATTAACGAGAATTAACGGTTGGGAAGTTGCTAGGAAATTACGCGCAGCCCAAAAAAAAAAAAACCCACAGCTGATCATGACTCACTTCTATTACTTTCTATTTGCCACCCATGATTTTCTGAGTACAATATCTTTAAAATAGGCTGGGGCAAATTTCGCATCTAAAGTGGGGTTAAATTAGAAAAATTTGGGTGTAATATATCTAGTACAGTACTTATTTTTTTTGTATAAATACCAGCCTCATTGCAAGTGTTTTTCCCACTCATCGCCTCTTTTTATTACCAACGATAAAACAAGCCAAAACCCTAGCTTGGTGTAATCTATACTCGTTCTTCTTTTATCTATCTTAGATTCTTAGAAAACGGCAATCATCAAAGCAACTGAAAAATGATTCCCCTAATCATTTTCGTTGCGATTTTGCCGTTACTTCCGATCACACGCCCGAAAGCAGAAGAGGGTTCGGGGACCAGCAACGGAGCTGAGGGTCATCCAGCTGACCATACATTAATCCCGGCTCGCACGCTGCTGGCGTCCTCTTCCGTGCCTCGTGATCATGACGCTGCATCCGCTTCATCCTCCTCACCGTCCGATGAGCCGTCGGCCAGAGTGACGGCGTGTCCCCTCCGACCAACCACTACCACAGTTAGTGCTAGTAACACTACGAGTACTAGTACTGCTGCTTGTTCTGCTGCTCCAACTAGTATCGTTACTAGTGCGAGAGACGGAGCCTTGAACATTGAGAGACCAAGGGAGGGGCCACGGGACAGCAACGATGCCGAGAGACCAAGGGAAGGGCCACGAGACAGCGACGATGCCGAGATACCAAGCCGGAAGGGGCCACGAGACCCCAACGACGACGACAAGGGTCCCTTCAAATTGGCTAAAACATTTCTGGGCCTGACTTTCCAAGCCGGCTTGGCTCTAATGATTTATCGGGAACAGCCACCGCAGGGCGATTCGTCCACTCATCTGTCGTCGCTGTCGTCTGCTCTGCTTACTACGGTTGGGGCAACAACGCTTTTCGCCTTCGCGTTCACTATGTCGGGGATGCTGCTGCAGAGACACCACCCGATCGTGGCGAACTTTTGCAGCTATGCCGGCGTTCTCTTGGGCGCGCTAGGGTTTTTCTTCATGATGGACATATTCGCCACCGAGGGCCTGGTTTGGTTGGTGTGGGCCGTCGGCGGCGTTCTGTTTCTGGTGTATGCTTATACCCTTCGCCGAGAGCTCGAGATATAATCTCTTCTTTCGATTGTTACTCACCGGCCGATCCAGGCAAAAATAATGATTAATACGTACGTACTCATCAATTGTACTCCTACTATTTCTTTTATTCTGTTTACTTACATATAGAGATAAAGAGGGAGTGGGAAAGAGGAAGTGGTAGCTAGCGGCGCCGGTGGTGGTGGTGGTGGTCAAGGCTAGTAGTGATGACTTGGAGGACTAGTTGGTTAGTAAAGAATGAGGCAAAAGTCCTCGGGCCTACTGGAGGTCAAATGTTTTTTTTTTTGAAAAGGAGGTCAAATGTTTAATCCACCTTTTTTCTGTTTTATTATTGTAATTATAATATAGTGCTTATGAAATGTTGAAATGTCAATACTAATTTAATTGTCATGAACTTACCTGGGATTATGAATTCACTTATCTTTGTGTTCACATGAGTAATATATTTTAGATATTATGTGATGTGTCACTACTGTATTGATAGAATATACTCTATTTGTCATGTGGTGGAGCACATCCTATCAATGCAGTGGTGACACCTCACATAATATTCAAAATATGGTCCTAAGCTAGACATGATTACCATAGCCATGCTTAGATGAATTTTTCATTGCTGGGAGATGTTGCAGTACTACTCAAGTTTCTATCAGTTTCTATCTAGGAACAAGATCCTCTCCAATCCATATAATAGACCGGACAATCCAGTTTTGACCCTTTTTGGGTTCTTCCTCGGCCTTCTGATGATCCAAAGCGTTCATAATTTAGAGCTCGTCGAAAACATTTTCCATATTGTAAATTGCCATGATCGGATATTGCCATACCGGTTGATATGATTTCGTAATGATTTGTCTTGAGATAATTGAGTTAAATGAGTTTTTATCTAGTGTTGATAACTTTTTGTTCAAAATAAATGGGTTCTGAAATCATATTAATCGTATTCTATCATCACTAGTTTTAGCTCTAAAATATGAACAATTTAAATTATGAAAACAAACCCGATAAAATCTCCAAATGAATCAAAACAAGACTGGAGAAGATCTTGATCCTTCTATTTTAAGTTACAAGTGCGAAAGTAAAAACCAAAAAGCCAGTGGGGTCTGGTTGGGACGGGACCGGGGAGTTCGGAAATTTTAGGGTCGGAGTCGGGTACATCAAAACCCGTCCCGCCCCGTTGCTATTCCTACCTACTAGTCCTCAACCTACTCCGCCACCTACCTTTCTGTGTGAGAGGGAGAGAAGGGAGCAGATTGGTCAAAAGCCAGGACTTTTAAATCCTAATCTAATATTGAATGGCTTTCATTATATGTTTTTGATTACTTAATTAATGTGTGGACTAGATATTATCCTACCTCCGTCCCATTTTAAATGCTTCCTACGTAAAATTGTGTCTTTTTGACTTTCAAAAAAATCGTATTTTTCGTAACATACATTTTAAAATATTCATCGAAATCTTTTGAATGATGCAAAACAAAGTTAAAAATTAATCCCGAAAGTACTTTATTCTTCTAGGTCGAACTTACACGGTCTTCCGTATGGAGCATTTAAATTGAGACGGAGGGAGTAATATGAGAAAAATATATAACGTTTTATTTTGAAGTACTGAATCTTTTCAAAAACTTAATTATATAACATGGACAAAAGAAATAACATTGGGCTTGATTTAAAAAAATAACATTGGGTAAGAACTAAGAAGTTAAGTTAATCAAGTTATTGACCAAATTGAAAAAAAAAAAAAAAGGCTAAGAGAAAAAATTCAAATAACATTCTTTTTTTTTTTTTGTCTTTAGTGATTTCATTCTCCAAATTGAATTCATACTTTTTATTTTTCCTATCATCTGTCAAGACTAAGGCTGCGTTCTTGTAAATTTTAAGTTTAAAACTTATTTCAGTGTTTTTTACTTTAATTTTGTAACCTTTTCTATTAAGTTAATCAAGTTATAGACCAAATTGTTTAGCTTTTCGTCGTAATTTTTGAGGTTAGTTGAAAGTATAAAAATATAAACCGATGTTGAAAAAAACTCAAATAAGACGACACTTTAGACAAATAAGACTGTTGTTTGATACTTTTTTCTTCTTTAATGAATCTTTTTTTGCTTTCGATCATAATTTTGTACTCTTTAGACTCCTCTTAATAAGATGAGTGATTAATCCATAAAATATCACGCAAATTTAATAAAAACACAAGAAAACAAACAACACACAAAACGAAATAGAAAAATAAGTTAACGAGAATGAAGTACTCTAAAATTGAAGAATATAGTAGTACAATCTTCGAACAAAGATTCACGAGGTGTTTCCACTAACAAAAATCATAAAAAACTTAACTCATTTTTTCATTTCGTTTCTACCAACAAAAAACTTTCAGTATTTTCATATTTCGTTTCCACTAACAAAAATTTTTGTTTTTGCTACAGTAACTCTACTCACAAACCATCAACAACTTATTTATTACCGGAAATAACTTGACATTTCTCAACAACTTATTCACGGGAAACACCCCATCATAAAAGACCACAATGGCCTCTAAGCCAAGGGCTGTGATAGGGACAAAAAAAAATGGTCAAAGAAAAGACCCTTAAAATATACATAAACGGCTCAGATTCATTACACACTGAATCCCTTAACATTTCTCCCGAGGCAAAAGCCGAAAAGCCTTCAAAAGCTCTAGAAAGTCTTCATGCTTATCGGTGAACCAAAACACGTCATGCTTCGACAGCCGGTCCACGTCATGCTCGTGAGAATTTATTCGCTCATCTCGAATCACCACCTAAAAATAATTTTTTTTATTTTTATCCAAATATTTTGACAAAATAACTAATTTTAGAATAGGAAAAAAAACTAAAAAAGTTGACTTCTTTTTACTTGAAAGTGGTTATTTTCTAAAATATTTGAAAAATAATAGATTCAAATTTTTTTGTTTTGTTTTGTTGAAATAAAACCGTAGGACCTCCATTTTATAAACTCGTCTAGGAGCCCGAAAAATCTCACTGTTTTCTTCGTATGTGTTCCTAAACTTGGATGTAACATTATGCTTAGAACATCATACTTATATATCAAGGAAATCGGCCCAACTAGAAAACCTTTATTTTTTTCTCACTTTCTTGAAACATATGAAAATTTTCATTATAAAACCTAATAAAGAGATTATTCCACCACTGCCATTGTAAAAAGAAAGTACCTCAGGACCCACATAAGAAATGTGATAAGAGAGTTGTCGGAGGCTTGGGGCCATTCAACTATTTCTCAAATCCTTCACGGAAACAAGGAAGCTTCGCGGAAACCTCAATTGCAGCATTCTTAAGCATTAAGAATTGCGGACCGAGGACCCTATGGTGCAGGGTTGCTAGCACATAATTAATTGCACTAGTTGCCATTAAGTGATAAACAAACTGCAGAATTTAATTTTTTGGTTTGTGACTTAAAATTTAGAATAAACTTTTATTCGTGTACATAATCTGCAAACCAAATTAAAAACATTATATACACACTAAATGGCTATTATAATCTGCAAACTAAATTCAAAATGCAGAATCAGACGATCGTGTGGGATTTTTTCAACCTCGACAATCTTTTGAAAGAAATAAGGGATCGATTAATTAGAGGTTATTTCAGCAATTTTAGTCAAAACCGAAAATTATAATTTCAAATTTCAAGTTTGATGAATTTCATAACGCTGCTAAACAAGTGGGAGCCTAATATTATGGGTACCAGTGACGTAGCCAGAAATATGCGTCAGCGGGGGCACTATGAAATAAAAATTCCGGTGAGTCGGTGACACCGAATCTCACACATTCCACCGACCCACGACTTGATGCTTTTTGGCAAACGACGGTGGCTTGCGTGTTATATCATGAGAAACAAATGAGAGTTTTCAGATTTTGGAGCAGTGTTTTATTTACCCACCTATTACAAATTCTAAATAAAGTAGATAATGCTATCATGTTCACCCAAATTTTGAGTTATTGAACAAAATATCCTTTATGTGTTTTTATTTGAACATTTGGGCGAGTTGATTGAAGTAGTTGATTTGATTCAAGTAACAAAAAAAAATTCAGTGGTGCCTGTGCCCCGGTGGACCTACATTGGCTCCGCCACTGAATTGGGTACATGACCATGAGATAAGGGAAGATGATCCCAAGTACTATTTGTGGTATCGAGTACATAGGATTATATTGCCATAGAGTGGTGTCAAAGCTTCCATATGGCACGCGCTGTCAGCAACGTAAAGGGCCACATAGGAGGTTTGAGATGAGATAAGGAGACGGTTTTGGTGCAAGCGGAAGGTTTTGGGAATTTTGGCAGCCGGTTTTTCGATTTAAAAAAAAGTGAAAGTAAGGTTTTGATACTTTCTCAAATTTTCAAAATAGTGAAAGTTGTTCACATCATTTGGAAATGGAAGTAGTGCACCAAACATATTTTCATTCTTATTTTTTGAAAATTCTGAAAATAAAAACAGAAAACAAGAAATATAAGTGCTACCAAACATGGCCTTAGTGTTGGGCACATGAATTGAACCAGGGCATACCTAAATATAAGAGAACTTAAGTATGCTCAACTAACCAAAAAACTAGCACAATCCTTCATGTTGTGTTTGCGTCCAAATGAAAATATATACATATTTATATTTACATGGAATTTTTTTTTTTGGGTTGCCCTAGCCCGGGGGTTGCCCAAGCCGACGGGCTTGCGGGGCTTACCCTGGGGCCGGCCCTGCCAGGTATGTACTTATAATTTTTGGAGATATTATATCCGTGGTCTATATCTCCATGGATGACAAATACGGGATATAAATCATTCAGATATACTATTTAAGGTGATAAAATATCCGCTTCTGATATTCCGTCGGCAAACGGATCGTTAGGGTGTGGGTTTTGGTTCCTATTAGTATTTGTCCAATGTTGTTTTTATCCATTTTTGTGAAAAAGCATAGGGCGGGACATAATAAAGGTGACATTCAGTTGTCGGCCACTGAAATATTTCTCTATCTTTTTCTGTTTAAAACGAAGAGACAAAATTGTTACTAATAATAGATTAAAAAAATGAATACGCAGAGAGCGGGAACAAGGCAACAATTAATAGAGGCATCACAACTGACGGTGAACATCGACACTAAGTCAGTACCTAAGTCGCAGACAATCATATGCCGACACCAAAAACCAATCCACGGACAATCATATTTTCTCAGTACTTTTAACTTCAGATCTAGAATCCATTGAGGATCGACAGAGCTCTCAATTTTGTAAGGGATCGATTCTTGTTATGTGTTTTGGTTTTATCTTTGTTTTCTTTTAAATTAAATGATTCTATGTATCTGGAGATTGGAGGGTTGTGCAATCCATATAAAATGCAAAAGGAGCACTTTGGGAGTTTTATCGTGTTTTTTTTTTTTTGAGACATATCCGACATTCAGAATAACTTCTTTACGGAAGTGCAATCGCACGCGTCCAGAGAATTTTTGAACGGTCCGGATTGAAAATCAATTTTCACCGGTAAAAATTAAAAAGCAATCTCAAGCATTGATTGCGTGAATGGACGGACGAAATTGCACAGAGCCGTAAAGATCTTATTCACAACTCTCCTCCGTGAATAAGTTTCTCTCATCCGATATTACATCTCTATTAGCTGGGCACTCTTGTCACTACATATAGTTTTTATGATGAACACGCCACATATGGTTTAACTCAAAAGTCAAAAACTCGCGCAAGTTGAGCTTAAAAATACTAGTCCAACCTAACACATGCTGAAAATTAACTTAGCATATTTAAAGCAGAGGAATATCGACATTACATACCCAACTTGCGTATGTAGTTAGCAGTACCCAATACATACCCAAAAGAGATCAGTTTAATTATAGCATCCTTAATTACATCTTTTTTCCCAATTTTTTTTTGCCACAACGATAACAAATAATATTAGTATAGATCAAGAAAACAGAACATCAGGAGAAAACTCAATCCCTAAATAAGGATCAAGAAATCAAAAGGAGGGGACTCCGTCCAAAAACTACACCCAACTCCAACTAAACCCTCAACTCCAAACAAACGGAGCACAGCAGAAAGTAACAGAACCACCCACGCAGGGGTGAGAGAAGCCCCATAAACGGGGAGAAATCTGGGAACACCAAAGAACCAAAAAACCAAAAAGAAAAACCAACCCAAACCCAACCCTAACAGAAAACAAGACACCACTCCACAGAAACGCTGAGCAACATCGGTGTTGTCTGCAAACGCTCTGCCCCTCTGCGCCGAAATATGTGAAACGCCAAAGGAACCGAACCAACTCTGGATCAATGTGTCTTGCACCCTGTTAACGCAAGATTGAGCTCCAAACGGAACCAGAGAACCCAAAAACGTTTGCCTCTATCCTGACCAAAGACCGCCACAGCCTCACTACCATAGCCACCACCGAACCAATCCACCACCACATGCGTAGCAGGAACTTCGAATCTGGGAAAAAAGTGGAAAGAACGAGCTTTGAATAACCAAAACAGAGGAGGTAAGAAGAATCTGTGCACAAAAACACCCAAAAAAGCTCCAAATCAAAAGATTGAGAGAGAAAAACCCCACGGGAGGAGAAATCCCTCCCCTCCTACCGCCAAAAATGAGTGTAAAATCCATTGGGGAGGAGGGGAAGGAGGGGGCTGCTGTGGCTTTTGGGATAACCTAGCAGAGAGAAAAGTTTGGAGAGAGAAAAGTAATGGGATGCATAATTGGTTAAGTGATTTTTTTTTTCCCAATTTACAATGCAAACTTTCTATTAATACTGATCAACAGTAGCAAAAGCTAGCATTACAAATCTTGTACGTATTTGTTAGCATTAATAATTGCACGAGATTGATTTTAGAGGAATGCTAGGTATAGAAAGAAAAAAAATTTACCCGGAACAAGGTATTTATGACAGGTAATAAACGTTTATGTATTCCGGGTAAATTTTTTTTGTTCCTAGCACTTTTGTTGATTTTATTAGTCGCCATGAAGTTATATTTCATTCAAAATTGCTAGAAGAGACTGCAAAACAAGGATGGGTTTAGAGAAAGAAATACACCCGCTCCATGATATACCAATACATGAATCAAAGTGATATACCAAAAATAGAAAACCATCCAACCATCGGTTGAATGATGATACAACTGAAATGAGATTACTAGAAGCCAAAACAAACCACAAAAACCAAACAACAAATTAACGAACACCCATAACCAAAAAAAATCGCAGCATCAGAGAGCTAATCCAAAGCATCCAGAGCTCCCCATCAACAAGCATCATCAACACCAGCCAAACAAAAAGACCAGCAAAAGCCAAGCACAATTAATCCAGCAGCAATATATCTCAGCAGATTCAACCCGAAATACCTGAGCTCAAATACATTAATTAGCCAAACCCAGGAAATGTTAAAAGAATTTTTTTTATTAAAATTCGATCCGTCCAAATTTTTTTGAACAAATAAGATTCACCTCTATAAATCTATTTTCATGGAAACCTCCATAAAAACGATATTCTCAATCAAGACCAAAGTTGACTTCCCCCGCACATACAAAACCCCAACCACTCCCAGCCAGCGTTTGGAACAGACTCCAAAGTTGTCAGCGTTTGACAAGTGGCACTTGTCAAGTGGGTGTAATCTATTTTTACTTGTTTTTATCCATCTTAAATTCTTTGAGAAAACGAGAATGCTGAAAATGATTCCGATCACATCATAACGGAGCCTGGGGTCATCCACACCATATATTAATCCAAGGTTTACCTTTTCTCAGCTCGGTGTGAATTGTTTGACTTCTCGGTACATCTCAAAAGAATGGAACAGATATTTAATATGGGAGAAATTAATTTCAACTTCATTTTCAAAACAGTATACAATTTCCTGATTCACCAATATATAAGATCGTATAGGCGTAGGTTTACATTCTTTGACATTAAAATCCCTACAGTGCCCAGAGGAGAAAAGATCGATCCCGGCAAAGAAAAGGGCTATACGTTTTACATACTTGTGCAATCACAAAAAAATGACTATCCTCCTTCGACGAAAACTACCCTTCTTTTTTTCTTTTTGAAATACAATCGAAATTGTTTATAAACGATCTCGTTTTTACTATTTAAAGAGCCACTTGGCCCAAAGACAAAGAAGAGGTTACCACATAGCATAAATAGATTGTCGAATCGTAGAGTGAGTATTCAGTGCTTTTGGAGCACCGTCATGTGTGCTCCAATAGCAATTTAACAATTCATTCTCCCAAATAATGGTAACACACCCAAAAAAACCCTAGTCGGAATAGGAATAACTATAAGTTGAGGGGTACCCCATACAAATTTCACTAGAATCTTGAAATTTCATGCAGTAAGGCCGCGGGACCACACGGGAAAAAAAAAAAAGGGTGGGACCGTGCCCCACTATTTAACACCCCCACCCCACCCCCCTCTAGACTCAAATTTCTACTAAAAAACCACAGCAGCATCTTTCACTAATTTCCCCCCCTCTCTCTCTCTCTCTCTCGATCTTCCGTTTGATGTTCTCTTTCTAGAAAGCAAATACTCCAGAATGCAGAAGCTAAGCACAATGGAAACCATTTCTAAACCCTAGAATTCACACTCACTTAATCAGGTCTCTCTCTCTCTCTCTCTCTCTCTGGAGTTTGCATATTAGTTTTCAATTGCTCGTATAGTATGATACATATAGGTGGAGTATATATGTATGTGCGTTTCTTGATGTTTAAAGTGATACTTATGCTGGGCCGGCCCTGGGCTAAAACCCGAGGTGCGACCATTTTAGGCCTCCAACTTTTTGTCCCAACGTTGTTTTAATCCATTTTTGTGAAAAATCATAGGGCGGGACACGGATCATCAAAGCTCCTGAAAGTGATTCCGATCATGCGGAAAGAAGAAGAGGGATTGGGCGCCAGCAACGAAGCTGAGGGTCATCCAAGCGATATATCGCTGTTGGCGTCTTCATCTGCGCCTCACGATCAAGACTCGGACCCCGCGTTGATCTCTAGATCCGATGAGCAGTCGGTCGGTACAGACGTTAGTCCTCCTGCAGCTCCTAGTACGGGATCAGATGAAGCCTTGAGCATCGAGATACCAAGCGAGTGGACACGAGACCGCAACGATGACGACCAGGGTCCCTTCAAATTGGCGAAAACATTTCTGGGCCTCACTTTCCAAGCTGCCTTGGCCTTAATGATTTACCGGGTACAGCCACAGCAGGGTGATTCGTCTACTAATCTGTCACCGCAGGGTGATTCATCTGCTAATCTGTCATCGCTGTCGGCTATTCAGTTCGACATGGTCGGGGCGTCCACCCTTTTCAGCTTCGCGTCTACCATGTCGGGGATGATGCTGAAGAATCACAACCGGAAGGCGGCGAACTTTTGCAATTACGCCGGCGTTTTCTTGGGCGCGCTGGGTTTTTTTCTCATGCTCAGCATATTCGCCTACGAGAGCTTGGATTGTTGGTGGGGGCGGTCGGCGGCTTTCTGTTGCTGGTCTTTGCTTATACCATTCGCCGAGAGATGGGGATATAATCTCTCGTTTCAATTGTTTGATCCAGGCAAACAATTATGATTACAAGAGGATATCCAATTCTTATCCATTCACTACAACAAAAATCACAATTTATAGCGTGCCAAAAACGCTGTTAAATGTCATAGATAGCGTTCCGAAGAACGCCTTATTAGGCGATGCTATTAAAAGTCAAGACTTTTAATAGCGTTCATTGCACGCTGTAGAATGTAACCTTTTTATAGCGTTCTTTGCGCGCTGTCTTTAACATACTTTTAATAGCGTTCTTTGACTGCTATTGTAGATAAACTTTTAATAGCATTCTTTGCCCGCTGTCGAACGTCCAAGACTTTTAATAGCATTGGCTAATACAGTGTTCTTTAAAACGCTATCTTATACTTTCCATAGCGTTCTTTGCCTGCTATCCTATACTACTTTTTATAGCTTGCAATGAATGCTATATTAGCCAATTTTTGGCCTCTTTTTTTTTTAATATTCTATAATACCAATATGCTAGTATTTTCAAATAAGATCATGGTAATTTCATTTAAGAAAAAACAAAAATGAAATATTCAAGTCAACACCAACTATATCCAAACGTCAATGTACAATATACAATTCAACCATTGAATAAAGATTCATTACATTAGCGGGGAAAACAATTCCCATACAAAAACTACATAAAAGAGTCTGACTAATTAGATGATACAAATGATAAAACTTCCCCTTGTTCAAACAGTGATAGCAAGACTTCAATTTTAGATGTCTCTTGTAGTAGAATTGATAGCTTGGGTGGTAGACAAGCTGTTGTTACCAAGTCTGATGAGGAGGAAGCTCCAGTTTCAGCTATTCCATCTGTTTCAGAACGAGCTTTGGAAAGTGAAGGGGAAGGTACTGAGTATGTTAATGTTGGCTTGGTATCTCTTCCAGCAGCAGCTTCCAAGGATAAACCTGTGGTAGAACTTAGTAGGTCAAAGAGTAATGTCTCCAAAGGAAAGAAGAAAAGAAAAGAATTTCTTCAAAATGTAGATGCTTTGGGAACAACCTCTGATCTGTATATGACCTACAAGGGTCCAGAGGAAAAAAATGAAACTGTTGCCTCTTTAGAAAGCACTACCAGTGCATCTAGTGTTGCTTCGAAGCAGGAATTTGTTGATACTACGAAGGATGACGTAAAAGAGACCGGCGCCCAAAATTTGGTGGAACGCTATGGTAGTAAGAGTTTTTCTTCTACTTATCCCTGTGTCTCTTTACAATTTCAGCACACTTTTCAGCAACAACTAAGGTATATCAGCAACAAAAATCATATTTTAGCACTTTATCTAAGCAAAAAAATACTATTTTTTCACTAAACATCCAATCTTTCGAGATTGGAGTATTATCACATCACAACAACAAATATAAGTTGAATAACTATTCGCTTGTGAAAGTATAATCAACGGACTAATTTAAATTTGGAGGATACCTAATCTGACCAAGCACTTTCCCCAACTCCAAAAACTGCTCATTTGATGATTCCTTAGTCTCTCAAGATCAGAGTATCCAACCTTCACATAAACAAGAGAAAAAAACCAAAGTCTATCCTTCCTATCGTCCAAGTCTCCTTTTCCTCACCCCCATGTCCCCTTTATCCTATTTGGACTAAACGCAATTTGTAACTCCCGTATTCTCTTCATTTCAATGGAACAATGACAACCAAAAAGTTCAGTCACACATTACAAAATCCCAAGACAAATATCAACTAGTAAGAGTATAATGGAAGTCTGACCTCCTGGTTACTGTAGAGTTTGAGACTTACACAACCATTATTTCAAGCAAGAGGCACAACAACATTATCGTCTCATGGATCTGCTCGCCGAACTTCATATCTATCATTGGGTTTCAAGCGGTCATCCTAAGCAATTAATTGGCTTAGGATATGGAAGAGGATTGGCACCTTCTTTTGCTCTTTGTCTCCAATCTGCAATTCAGCCATACAAGTGGGTTAGGCACCAAAGGATCACTGATAAGGCACTCATCAATCATTCGAACGAATTGAGTTACTAAGAAGGAGTGTGCAACACCAGCTTGATTGAAGGAGTGTGCAACCAAATGACTAAACCATTATCGCCACAACAACTAAATAGAAATTGCAGGAGCTGACTAAGAACCCAGCCAATCTAAGAATGATAGCAGTTAAACCCATGGGCAGCCGCAGATGTAGTATCAAAGGTAGAATACTACCCTATCTTCTATTGCATCAAGCCAAATAGATCCATATCCAATTTATAATAGCCGTGAACAGAGATTAAAAAGCTCATCCAACATATAGAATCCAACATTAACACAAGTCACAATGTCAATCAGGAAACACATGCTGTAGATTATCGCGGAATGCTGACAGCCCGGGGAGGGGCCCCCCGCGACGCACGCCCGGAGTGCCCCGAAAAAAGCTCTATTTAGGCTACTAACAACAGTGTTTTTTGTGACCATCCTCAAATAGTTCAGATTCTACACGAAAATGTCACCTTCTTCTTCAACACTTGAATCTGTAAAAGCAAAGCCTAAGGTACCAAGACCATTAATCCGACTTCCCTTTTTCATAGAAAATGTAAAACCCACAATAATCTTCTTGTGCTTTATGGGCAAACAATGAAGACACATTCATGTTGTACTCTGTTTTCTAGAGCGAGCCCAATATTCTTATCAGAATGAAAATAAAAAACTAGATTCAACCCCTATCTATAATCTATGCAAACCCCTATAGATCATAACCTTTCACAAGCCAATGAGTGAATACTAAACCCTATCTATATTAAGGCAAGAATCAAGGAAAAAATCGAAGCCAACCTGGTTAGGGCTCCTCTGTTCGACCTAGTGCAATAGGTCTCCATGATTTGCTTCTTTCTCTGGAAGAAGGGATCGAGCAGAAGAAGGGTTTTTTTACTGAGTATTAGCTAAATCGGATAAAAAGAGAGAAGAAAGAACAAATCATGAAAGAACTCAGTAACTCACGATTGAAACCCTTGCTCATGAAAGGAGAACTCACGATTGAAACCCTTGCTCATAAAGGAGAACTCATGATTGAACGCAGGACCTGAGTGAACCATTTCGTGTGCCAACTACAAGCTTTTCATTGAACTGCAAGTGATGCATACAAGTGTACACGCTCCCATCAAATGCAGCAGACAATATCCCACTTGATGGTGGATTGGAATTCAGCATATTGGAATGATCAACATTTATCTTTGATGGAGAAGTTAAAGGGCTTGAAGCATGCACATAGCTCATAAATGATTCAGCAAATATAGATATTAGCTTCCCTGTTTGGCTGTTCCAAACATGTACAGTTCCCTTGCAGGAAGCCACCCTATAGTAGGATGAAAAGATAGAAATATCATTGACAACCTGAAAGTTGCAGAGTAATTAGAGACCTATCGACCATTGCTAATACCATAGAGGGGGAAAAAGGGCCCAACTCTGACATGCTGCAGTACTGCACTAAAAGTAATAGTCAAATCGTACAAGAATATGAAGAGCAGAAATAAGAGTTATCACCAATTATCATTACACAAACCACCAGAGCAAACTAGTAGTATTAAGCGAGAGGAGTGAAACACATATAATGACCACCAATCAGCATAGTACCCCCGTCAACACCTTTTGGGGGAGTACTTCCAACGACAGGTAAAGGATGGGAACTAGAATTGTCGTTTGCTTCTATGTCCGCAGTCCACTCTACGGGAGATAAAAGATCCTTGACTGATGACTCACTGGTCGCCATTTCGATGTGCGAGTTCTCATTCATGGATAGAGGTTCATTCATGTTATATGGCGATTGTGAATGAAGAGGCGCTTCACAACACATAGGACTGGACTTAGAAGCTTCGGGAGCACGACTAGCCAAATCCCCATTAGAGTCGAAGTCGTCATCTAAACATCCAATGGAACGAAACTCTGAATCGTGGAGATCATGACCAGCCAGATCCCACTGAAGATCAAAATCATCAACTAATGTGTGAAAGTTCGATGCCCCACTAAAGAGACCCATACTAGGAAGCTCATGCGAAGGTGACGAGCGTGAAGGACTACCCTTTGATTTTCCAGTGTCCACAGCAGGTGCAATACCTTTATTTTTTCTCTTCGGAGGGGGACATCGTTTCCCCACTTTAGCTACCCTAGGACTAGAGAAGCCCCCTATACGAACCATACTACAAACCAAGGACTAAAAACCAAGACCCAAAACAAGCAGACCATAAACTAAGTCACGTAATCCAGACAATTCAGTCACACAACCCAAACACCAACTATCACACCCACAAACAGATGAACCCATAAACCTAAGCAAGCTCAGCCCATAATTGATGACCAGGAACTAAACAGAGAGACTTGTAAACAGATTAAAAGAGCATAATCGGTGTACAATCCATCAAACCTGAAGAAGATCGAGGCTCTAATCTGGTTCGGAAGGACCCCAGTCAGACAATTGATGCTCGAAATGCAAGTTGCACGCAGAATAGGTTCTGTGCTTGTAGGCCGACCCAACTCGATTCCATACGCCAAAGAACAACCTTCGAAGCAACTCAAAAAGCTTCGATTAGGGTTTGATTCGCAGGGTATAAGGCCCGCTATAGAGTGTACAAAGTTTGGGAGCAGTGTAGAGTCGAGTGAGCGGAAAACGGAGAAGAAAACAGTAAATTAGGGATGAAAAGAGTAGATCGGCCGGCCGACGAAGGATAATAAAGGCGCCGGTGAGGTTGACCATCGACGGAGTGGTGCCGGTGCCGGCCGGCCGATAAGCAAACCCACAAATCGGACGGCTGATGTCTGCTTCTTGTGGACGCTACTTTTTCCTAGAGAGAGAGTGGGGAGAATTATTGTGCTCTTCGAAATTTTGAGAGCCCTTGTAAAGAGTTAAACGCTATTTTGAGAGCCCTTGTCTCACTATTTGGTGTTGAACGCTATAGTAGGGGTGAGGTTTTAATGAAAACGCTATGAAATTCTTTCGGTGTTTCTTGAAACGCTATATTAGGCTGTTCCCCTTCCTTGTATGCTATTATTGGTCCTCTATCATAGCATTCTTAAAAGAACGCTATAAAATTATGCTATTAAAAGTCATAATTGTTGTAGTGATTTTATTACTCATACTCAAAATTTGAGTAAAAAGCTTAGGGGGTGTTTGGTAACCTTTTTATTTTCACTTTTTGGTTTTCATTTTCACTTTTTTGAAAATTAATATAAAAAACTTGTTTGGTAACACATTTTTAGGGTGCGTTTGGTAACCTTTCCAATTTTCAGTTTTCAGTTTTTAAAAAACTAGAAATAGAAACAGGTTTATATTTTCATAAAAACTAAAACAAGAAACATGTTTGGTAATAATCTTTTTGAAAACAACAAAAACTGAAAACACAAACATGTTTGGTAATATCATTTTTGTTTTTGTTTTTATTCTTTAAATTGAATGCAATTAGAAGATATGAAAGAAAAAAATTCCACATACAAACAATTAACACCAATACGGGATTTTTGTTTTTGGATACGTAAACAATTTTACGGTGTCTCTTTTAAGAATAGAGTCATGGTCCGTTCTACATTTGAATACCACAAGTGATGAAATTATGAAATACCCAATGGACAAAAAATCTCATGAATGCAGGAAAAGTCTGAAATTTATTCCCCAATTTATTTTACTACTACCCTTGGGATCTTGGTACATAAACTCACTCAGTAGTTTGCCCCGTTTCATACAAAAATATGTACATGAGTAACGTCTCAGCACAACCATTTACACAAAATGGAAAGGTACCTGCTCTTACTATAACCCAACAACAAAAAGTAGAAATCAGTTGCTACTTCCAGCTAATCTATGACTCTTCAGTCTTCATCGTCGCTGTCCTCCCGGTTGGAGAGTTCTGTGAACTGACTCCTGGATATGAGTACCATGAATCGAACTCGCAGTCGTTTGAATCCATCAATGGAACCACCCCTGGCCTTTCCATTTCCACCATGACACAAGTTAGAAATTTTCCAGGCTGCAAACTTATGAGTTCTCAAGGAAGTTGAGAGACCTTGACAATGCTGCGGGATTGGCTTGTAACACTGAAGAGGTATCTAACGTATGATTCTTCTCACCACCCACACTTGTCGATATGTGGGTACCGTAAATCGCTCCCACACAGTCCTAGTTTCAAAAAAAACAACTCTTTTATATAAATTGGAGACCACCATTGAGCATATAAACAAAATGATAGGCATTGCCTTAGAGAACTACTCTTATTCAAACAAAAAATCTCAACCAAGCCCAAAAGAAAACTACATGCTTCATCTATTTCCCACACGTTAATAGCCCGATATTGTACTGCTAAATTAAACAGTCATTTTCTGTTCCTAGTTCTGATAGAAAGTTTCTCCCATGATATAAGGTACCAACAAATCCGGTTGAAACTTTGAAGACCAGATAAGCTCCCTATCACAAAACAGCATAAATGACTACCAATATCACTCAAAAAACAGTCTTAAACACAGCAGAAACGCAGTAGTTACAGAGCATATTTTCAGCACACAAATGACTACCAATATGCAGAACAAAGACACACATACACACACACTTTTACATACCAACCACTAGATAACAGCATTTTCATTAGACATTCAGCTCAAAAACAGTTCTAGAAAGAAAAAAACGATTTCAACATCCAAACGTCAACCTCATAGGGCAACTACAGATCAACGGGTCATGCTCAGAGGAAACTTATTCAACTTGGAGCATGTTGTGGCACACTAGTTTGGGAAAAATCGCGGTGCAGCATATTTTTTGTGCAGGTGAAGTCGCGAATTTCACGTTCATCACACCAATCACCACTATGTACTGATTCTACTGAAGATGAATTTGAGACCTCAAACTTAAAAAGTGTAGTAATAATGTCAATTGAATGGTACTGAGCAACATAGGCATTGGCATATTTGTAATGGAAACTACCTTAATCTTCTAAGAAGCCTTTTAGTACTATAGTGAAGACAGAGTACTCTTTATACTATGTTTGAGACAGAGTTAAGAGACTTATCTACTAATTTGACAAGGTACGTAAATGTGCCCTAAAAAGCCCTAAATCTAATTACAACTGAGATTCTTCTGGTTGGCCGATATGAATTCGACTGGGACTTTTTTCGTTCACCTCCACTGAGGAGCATGACCCGTTCTACCAAATCCTAGAAAATCAAATAGCAAATCTCCATCATATATAGGAACAGTTCTCAGAACTGATCAATCGATCAGCTTATCAAAAGGGGAGAGAGAGAGAGGAGAGTATACATACGAGATCCAGATCGACGAGAGAGAAGCCCTTTGAACCCAATCAAGGTGTGAGAGAGAGAGAGAGAGAGAACTACTCGATATCTTTCTTTTCTGAATTTCTGTAGTTGTGAGAGGCGAGAAACATGAGCGTGGGTTTCCCGACAAAACGACAAAATGTAGAGAGCACTGGAATAACAATTCCGGTCCTTCTGTTTTCTAGTTTTCAAAACTGGGTAAAACTCCATTTTTTAGTTTTCATAATTTCCAGAAATTCGTAAAAGTGAAAATAAAAACAAAAAAGTAAAAATGTGTTACCAAACAAGTTTTTTATATTAATTTTCAAAAAAGTGAAAATGAAAACCAAAAAGTGAAAATAAAAAGGTTACCAAACACCCCCTTACTTTTTTGTTTTTATTTTCACTTTTACGAATTTCTGGAAATTATGAAAACTAAAAAATGGAGTTTTACCCAGTTTTGAAAACTAGAAAACAGAAGGACCGGAATTGTTATTCCAGTGCTCTCTACATTTTGTCGTTTTGTCGTTTTGTCGTTTTTATTTTCACTTTTACGGATTCCACAATGCCAGCTCAAACCGGTATGTCGGAAAAATGAATTACTATTTCGAAGTTTCAGTTTCACTAGTATCTTCATCTAGAACGCCTTATTCCACTATGTTTTCAATTGAAACACCGCCTCCATCTTCGTCCAAAAAGTGTAGGCATCGGTCTCCTGGCTATGAGGTGGAACACCTCATGTCTGAGGGTGGCTGTTTAATTAACCTAATCGTTTTTAATTGAGTTTCTTCTAATCCTCCACCTTTCATTGTTCCTGCTGGTTTGACCTCTCTTTTCTCCAAAGGGTCCAACAAATCCCTGCAGTAAAGCATATCCTACATACTTGACTTCCAAATTGTTGGGAATGCCTTGTATTCTTTAGTCACATATTGGTTAATTATGTTGTTCCCATTTTTGTAGCCTATTATAAATAGGGCTTTTGGGGGACTTCTATAGATTATCTTTTGGGCTCTCATATTGTGGCATTTCTAGAGTTATGGATTACAGCTGGCTCTTTATATCTCTTCTTCACGTTGGTTAGTGAATCCTCTCTCTCCTCGCCCGTGGACGTACCCATCTTGGGAAACCACGTATATCTTGTGTCTTTGTGATTTCTTGTTTAGTTTTCAATTTCTCGTTCTTAGCTTGCATTTATAGCGTTTGTTACAACAAACTGGTATCAGAGCCTTAGGTTGCAAAAACTAAGGTTTCGTTTCCGATTGTGGCTATTGCGGCTAAATTTGAGATTGCGAAATTTAATGGGTAGAGCAGTAGTTTTAGTCTTTGGAGAGTAAAGATGAAGGCTCTGTTAACCCAACAAGGATTGCACAAGGCTTTGTTAGGCAAGACTAGTTCTGGAATCAAAGAGGAAGATTGGGATGATACGGATGCCAAAACTCTGAGTTCTATTCAGTTGAGTCTGGCAGATGACGTTCTTCGCAAGGTGGAAGAAGAAACTTCAGCAGCAGGAATTTAGCTGAAGTTGGAAGGCATATATATGACAAAGTCGCTCACCAACAGGTTATATCTCAAACAACGTCTTTATACGTTTCGTATGCGAGAAGGTATACCTGTTAAGGATCATTTAGACGAGTTCAATCGTATTATTATGGATCTGAAAAATATTGATAGTAAAATTGAGGATGAGGACCAAGCCCTAATTTTGCTATGTTCCTTACCACTTTCGTATGAGCACTTTGTTACAATTCTATTGTATGGCAAAGACACAATATCCATGGAGGATGTTAAGGCCAGTCTTTATTCAAAAGAATTAAGGAAAAAGGTGTCAGGTGAGGGTGATGCACATGCGAAAGGTTTGTTTGTTAGGGGAAGAACAACAAAAAGGGAGGAGTCGAGTAATAGGGGAAGATCCAAGTCATCAGGTAAGAAGAAGGAAAAGTGCAATTATTGCAAGAAATCCAAGCACTGGAAAAAAGACTATTTAAAACTCAAGGAGAAAGAAAAAGAAGACCAGAAAGGGGGTAAAATAATTGCTGGAATTGCTGAAAGTTCAGATGAGTCAGATAGTGTGTTATCAGTTACAGAGGGCGATTCTCGCTCTAATACCGAGTGGATTCTAGATTCTGAATGTTCATACCACATGTGTCCGCATAGAGAGTGGTTTTCTACTTATGAGGCGGTCAATGGTGGTACAGTTTTGATGGGCAACAACATGGCCTGTAAAACTGTTGGTTCAGGAACAATTCAGCTTAGGATGCATGACGGTATTGTTAGGATTTTATCTAAGGTTCGACATGTTCCGGATTCGAAGAGAAATCTTATATCCCTGGGTGTTCTTGATTCTCATGATTGTAAATTCCTCGGTGAAGGTGGAGTTTTGAAAGTCTTGAGAGGTGCACTGGTACTGATGAAGGGTCAGAAGCGTGGTAACCTCTATACACTCCAGGACAGTACAGTTCTAGGTGCTGCAACAACGGTTGCTTCATCCAAGGTTTCAGATTCAGACTTGACTCGTTTGTGGCATATGTGCCTTGGGCATATGAATGAGAGGGGGATGACAGTTTTGAGCAAACAGGGTTTGCTATGTGGCCAGAAAACTGAGAAGCTGGATTTCTATGAGCATTGTATCTACGGCAAGCAATGCAGGGTAAAATTCAGTACAACTGTTCATTGCACCAAAGGCACGGTGGATTATTTTCACTCGGATCTTTGGGGTCCAACAGAGGTAACTTCTAAAGGTGGTTTTCGATATTTTATGAGTCTTATCGATGATTTCTCTCGTAAGGTTTGGGTGTATATGTTGAAACATAAGAGTGACGCCTTTAATACATTCAAACAGTTTAAAACTTTGATTGAGAATCAGACTGGTAAGAAAATAAAACGTTTGAGAACTGACAATGGTATGGAATTTTGTCTTGGCGAGTTTGATAGGTTCTGCAGTGATGAGGGAGGCATCACGCAGTGAGAAAAACCCCTCAACAGAATGGTGTGGCTAAACGAATGAACATGACTCTTTTGGAGAAGGCACGTTGTATGTTGTCCAATTCCGGATTGGGCAAAGAATTTTGGGCTGAAGCCGTTTCCACGACATGCTATTTGGTGAACAGGTCTCTGTCGACTGCTATTGAGTGTAAGACTCCTTTTGAGGTATGGTCAGGTCATCAAGCTGATTACTCTATACTGCGTGTGTTTAGGTGTCTAGCTTACGCTCATGTGAATGAGGATAAATTGGAGCCACGGGCCAAGAAGTGTATTTTCTTAGGTTATGCAGCAGGTGTCAAAGGGTACAGGTTATGGTGCTCTGATGATTCGAAGTTTTTGATTAGCAGGGATGTGACTTTTGATGAAAATTATCTAATTAAGGGGTCTAAGTAGGTTGACGATACAGTTCAGGAACAGAGTGTTCCAAAGCAGGTGGAGTTTTTGAGTAAATCTTCCGACTCAGGGAAGAAGCACATTGAGAAGCCAATTGAAGAGGAGTTCAAGAGTTCAGACACAGAGGTTGATGCGTTAGTTGAGCAACCACGCACTATTGCTAAAGATAGGCCAAGGAGGGAGATTCGGCCTCCTGAAAAAGGTATTAGGCTTATTCAGATATGATGGCCTATGCTTTATCAGTTGCTGAAATAGTTGAGTATGAGGAGCCTTCCAGTTATACAGAAGCTGTTTCGAGCACTAAGTCTGCACAGTGGTCTGTTGCTATGAATGAGGAGATTAAGTCTCTTCAGAAGAATCAAACATGGGAGTTAGTAGAACCGCTGAAAGGGAAGAGGATTGTTGGGTGCAAGTGGGTCTTCAAGCGCAAACCAGGTATTCCAAGGGTAGAAGACGCTCGGTTCAAAGCTCGGCTAGTGGCGAAAGGATACAGCCAGAAAGAGGGTGTTGACTACAATGAGGTATTTTCACCAGTTGTAAAACATAGTTCCATTCGCACTTTACCTGCTATTGTTGCCTGTTATGATCTTGAGTTAGAGCAACTTGATGTCAAAACTGCATTTTTGCATGGCGAGCTTGAGGAACAGATTTATATGCGTCAGCCTGAGGGATTTGTTGTTTCTGGTAAGGAGGATCACGTTTGTTTACTTTGTAAGTCTTTGTATGCCTCAAACAATCTCCTAGGTAGTGGTATAAGCGGTTTGATACTTTTATGATAAGCCAGTCATATTCAAGAAGTGAGTATGACAGTTGTGTGTATTTTTGAAAACTTCCAGATGGTTCGATTGTTTATCTACTGTTCTATGTTGATGATATGCATATTGCTGCCAAGAGTGTATCAGAAATCAACAAGTTGAAACAATAGTTAGGTGGTGAATTTGAGATGAAAGATTTGGGTGCGGCAAAACGTATTTTGGGTATAGAGATTTGCAGAGATCGAGTAGCTGGCAAATTATTTTTGAATCAGAAGTCTTATGTTCTTAAAGTGCTTGAACGCTTTGCCATGCAGAACTCGAAGTCAGTCAGTACCCCTTTGGCAGCACACTTTCGACTTTCAGCTGAGTTGTCACCACAATCGAAGGATGAGGAGAAATATGTCTCAGGTTCCATATTCGTGCGCAGTTGGGAGCCTTATGTACGCCATGGTATGTACTCGTCCTGATATTTCACATGCAGTTAGTGTCGTTAGTCGTTATATGGGGCGTCTAGGAAAGGCACATTGGGAGGTTGTGAAATGGATACTACGGTATTTGTACAGAACTGCAGGTGTTGGTCTATTGTTTGGGATTGCCAATTCTGGTGATCATGCTGTTGGTTATGTTGATTCGGATTTTGCCGGTGACCACGATAAGAGGAGGTCTCTGACAGGTTATGTCTTTACTCTGTCCGGAAGTGCCATTAGTTGGAAAGCTACTTTACAGGCTACAGTCGCGCTATCTACAATAGAAGCGGAGTATATGGCCATTGCTGAAGCTGTGAAAGAGGCATTATGGATGAGAGATTTGCTTTGTGAGCTTGGTCTTGCACAGGGTGTGAGTTCAGTATTTTGTGATTCACAGAGTGCTATACATTTGACTAAAAATCTGATGTATCATGAGAGGACCAAGCATATCGATGTCAGGTATCACTTCGTTCAGGATACCATCTCACAGAAGAAAGTTGAGATGAAGAAAGTGGGTACGTCAAATAACCCAGCAGATATGTTGACTAAACCAGTTCTGGTTGCCAAGTTCAAGCATTGCTTGGGCTTGCTTGGTATTTGCAGTTGATCACCCCTCGGGGGCATTTGGCGAGTGAGAGATTAGAAGGGGAGAGCTATATTTGGTGATTTGGTTCAGTTGAATTCAAGTCAAGGTGGAGAATTGTTAGGAATGCCTTGTATTCTTTAGTCCCACATTTGGTTAATTATGTTGTTCCCATTTTTGTAGCCTATTATAAATAGGGCTTTTGAAGGACTTCTATAAATTATCTTTTGGGCTCTCATATTGTGATCTTTCTAGAGTTACGAAATATTACAGCCGACTCTTTGTATCTCTTCTTCACGTTGGTCAGTGAATCCTCGCTCTCCTCGCTCGTGGACGTACCCATCTTGGGAAACCACGTATATCTTGTGTCTTTGTGATTTCTTGTTTAGTTTTCAATTTCTCGTTCTTAGCTTGCATTCATAGCGTTCGTTACAACACAAATCGTCTACTTGGTCATTCTTATCACAATCATGGAGCTGGTACAGATTTCTGTTAGCTTGTTGAGCTTGCCTCAAAGTAAGAAATCGCGAAAAAATAACTCCCCGAGCTCTTGGTTGATTGACGATCGACCTTCAAATATAGCCTCCCCAAGTTATAAAACAAGCACAACAATATCGAGGTTGAATATCAAGATAGTCGAAGTTCGATTGCTCACTTGCTAAAATCAAAGTTGTATGAACTCCAAAACAATGGAAAACAAAACTGTAAGGAATATTTTTCAGGTGACTAGACGTGTTTAGACGTTGAGTTATGTTGTGTTTGGATTGGTATTTGAAAAGTTTTTTGAAATATAGTATGGGTAATAAGTGGAGAGAGATAGAGAGAGAAATGTTGAAAGCAGAAAAAATCTAGGGAGAATCTAGGAGGAATTTTTTTAAAAATTCTTTTCGAATCCTAAAGAGAACAAAGCATAAGCTTCCTACGTAGACTGAACTTAGAACTTACAGCCCCTTTGGCAACTTCAGTGAGAAAAGAAAAAAAGAGAGGATGTGGTCTCATTTATTAATGAGAAGAAAATAAAGGACTGTGATTTCTCACGATCTCATTTGGTGGATAAAATATAGTTGAGAAAAGAAAACAAAAAGTACCTAGAATGAATATAGGAGGAGATCAAACCAAGTTCACTCTTGTAAGCTTCTTTTACGGCCTGTTTGGATGGAGAATTTGATTTGGATGGATATGTAATGAGAGTGAATATGTAATGAGGGGTGATATGTTAAAAAGGGTGGTCCCACCCCTTAAGAAGGGTGGATTTGTAATAAGGTGTTTGGATACTTTTTTGAGAAGGGAGATTTGGAAGGTGGATATGATGGGATAAGATGTCAAATGACTTAATTGCCCATAGTTTATTAATTTAATAGATAATAAAGATTAATTTCATTATAATTAGAATATATACATATTTATCATTTATTTTTGGATAAAATAAATTCATTTTATCTTTACAATGTTGAAACCTTAATATTTATTACGATTTTTTTTAAAAAAAATTTAAAACCAAATTTTATAAAATAAAATCCTTATGTATTTATTTAGAGTGGTTGAAAATATGTGAGTGGTAATTTAAAAAAAACATAATACATACATACATACATACATAATACATATACATATGTATATTTTGCTGTCTTCTTTTTTTTTTTTGATCCGCATTTTGCTGTCTTCTTTACCACCGAAATCCCAAAACCCCTCCCCACTCTGTACTTCTTCACCCCTGCAACCAAATGCCCAAATTCCTCCCCACCGTATACACCCAAATTCTCTACACCTTCACCACTGAAAAACTCAAATCTCCCTCAAAATCTCTTCCGATTATCGGCACGAGAGGGCCCTGGCGAAGGAGCAGAGGAAGAGGGAGGGCGGGAGGAGAGAGAGCAGCTCCGGCGACGAGGGAGGCTCCGGCAATGAACGGTAGCCTTTTCTGTCTTCGTTTCTCTCTCTCTGTAACCGAATTTCTTAAATTTTTTTTCTTTCACTTCTGGTTCAAGGGGGGATTTGGAGGGGTAAAACCGTCTGAAAACCCCCGGATTTGCCAACGACGGGGTCGGACCAACGCTTCACAAATCCACCTCCAAGTGGATTTGAAGCTGCTACAGTATTTACCTCCGGTTCCCTCAAAACTCAACCAAACACCGGATTTGAGTGGGAGCAGGACTACAAATCCGGCTTCTTCTCCACCATCCAAATAGGCCGTTATTGTACAGGATAAGTAGATTAAAATATTACCGGCATACAATAACCAGTGGAGTACATAGAAATACACAATATCAACGACAACAACAACAGAAAAAAACACACACACACAACAACAACAACGATAATAACCACCAAGTCCGAGAAAAGTTTGAATCTGGAGTCCCAAAACGAACAGGCTATAATTTTACCTCTTCGGTAGATCAAGCAGTGATTGGGAGATGCTCGGCGGCCAACAAGCGGCGGCCGTTAACAACAAGGCCCAAGACAAGATGGCGAGAGCAAAGGTGATCGAAGCCAAGGAGACGCAGCCGAACAGCCTCGTTACCAGCCGGGAAATCCTACCTCTCTTACCGTTGTGGTTTTCGGCGTCGTGAATCAACAGGGCGGAGAGGGAGGAGGCGAAGGCGAAGACGAGAGCGATTACGAACGCTTGGAAGGTTGAAGGGGGGAGGGTATTGAAGATTACCGTGGGAACAAGGGTGGGTTTTCTTGTTCTTGTTGTCGTCGTCGTCGTTCCTCCTCTCCTGTTTTCTTCTTCTTCTTCCTCGTACTGGGCGGGAAGCGTGATAAGAATTGATGCAATTGTGAAGGACAAAACCAGTATGGTCAGCAGATGGGTTCTCGATAATTCCGCCATCACTCCGATTTGCCAAGCATACTTTTGAGTTTTGACACAAGCATAGACTTGCAAGGGGATTACTAGTATTAAACAAGGAAGGTTCGAGTCTCACGCCAAAAAAGATAGAGAGAGAGAGAGAGAAGGGGGACTCAAAGGGTTCAAACTATTCATGCGTGATTCATGAAGGAAGATTATCTCCATGAATAAGGAAATAACAGCAGCCAATAATTCCTCAACACGTCAGCCTAATTCAGCACCAGCTGTCCCTTTCACTTTTTCAATCCACCCTATTTATGAACAATAATTTTAGGGACACACTTAAATTCACACCCAAACACACACCCACTACTCACATGAGTGGTGGATCCCACACACACTACACTTTTTCCATCCACCCTATTTATGAACGAGTAGTGGGTCCCACAAACACACACCCACTACTCACACGAGAGAGGGTTCAGAGGGTTTGACACTTTCACCAATGTCTTTCCGTTGTCCTCTTCCTTTCTTTGAAAAATAATTGTAATCCCACTCGGAAAGCTGTGCTCACACGTTACTTTGTTTTTTTTTGACCCGCTCACACGTTACTCATATATCAAGACTTTTAGGGAAGGCACGCGGAAGGATCCGAAGTAAAAAAAAGAACAAAAGTCTGTACCCACCGATTCTCTGTATTTTTTCTATTACCCACTTGCTCTTTAAAAACACAGTAATGCTACACAAACAGCAAAAAAAAACAGATTTTGCATACAGATTTTGTGTGGGGCCCACTACGGGTCCCACACAAATGATCCGAGCCGTTCATTAAATGTAAAAAAGTTTTTCAAGGGCCCCCGCGAAAAATCAGTTCAATCCGATACTTATAGATGCTCAATTCAATCATCTAACTTTTGATTTTGATTCCCGGATAATGAAACATTCTATAATTGGATTGAGCATCTATAAGTATCGGATTGAACTGATTTTTCGCGGGGGCCCTTGAAAAACTGTTTTACATTTAATGAACGGCTCGGATCATTTGTGTGGGACCCGTAGTGGGCCCCACACAAAATCTGTATGCAAAATCTGTTTTTTTTTGCTGTTTGTGTAGCATTTTTGTTAAAAACACAGAAAGTCTACTGGTACAGCAATCTGTGCACAGATTGTGCACAGATTTTTTTTGGGGTCCATTACGGGTCCCACACAAGTGATCCAAACCGTTTATTATGTTTAAAACATTGTTTCAAATGCCCTCGCGAAAAATCAGCTCAATCCGACACCTATAAATACTTGATCTAATCGTCTAACTTTTTATTCTCTAAAAACCCGAATGAAAAGTTAGATGATTAGATCAAGCACTTATAGGTATCGGATTGAGCTAATTTTTCGCGGAGGCTCTTGAAAAAATGTTTTAAACATAATTAACGGTTTGGATCACTTGTGTGGGACCCGTAGTGGGCCCCACAAAAAAACTGTGCACAGATTGCTGTACCAGTAGCAAGGTTCTTAAAAACAGAGGTGCTATCGGTACAGAAGAGTAATCTGTATAGGGCGTACAAATTATTTTTGGGACTGTTTTGGATTCAAATAAATACCAGAACCGCTTATTTTGTTTCAAATACTTTATTTACGGTCCCTACAAAAAATAAGCTCCATTCGGTATCGCTTAGAGCGTTTACAAAATATCCAATTTTATCCTAGAATACTGGCCTGAATTCTTAAACAAAATTGAATGTTTTGTGAATTCCTTTACCAATATCGAATTGAGCTTACTTTTTGTAGGGATCATAAATAGAATACGTCAAACAAAATGAGTGGCTCTGATTATTTTTTTGAGACCCAAAAGGGCCCAAAAAATAGTTTGTACGAGATGATACAGATTATTCATCTGTACCTTTATCATTTCTGCTTTAAAAATAGTTCGTGTATTTTTAAAATTTAAATTTTTTTCATATTATTTTTATAACTAAAGTACACAATGAATATTTTAATTTCGTATAAAAATAATAATATGTAAAAATATATATTTTTAGATTTTAAAATTACACGAGTTCTGAAGCCGTAGAGAATATTTAAATTTGGACGGAGGAGGTAGAGTTTCCACCTGTTGTGAAATGGTTTTTTTCTTTTAGAATCGGTCTTCATCCTCCTTTGTTTTTTGGTCCCATCCTTCCACCTGTTGTGAAATGGTTGGATAATATGACATCATTGTAATGGGACATATGGATGACATCATCCCAATTCTTTAGCCTTGCGGTGCATTCCCTTTAGCCCCCTCAGGACTCTTATATTACAGGTTTACCTAAGACTGCAACTATACATAGGGACTCCATTTATCTAAACTATTGAAGCGCTATCCAATTCACCTACTGCCATCTAAATTTGTCAAATTTGTAACGGAGAACGCTGAGTTAGACTAACAACTCAGTTAACTTATTACTCAGTTAAAAATCAAAGAACTTGCTCGCTTTTCAAATTACGCTTCTTGTTCATGGATCTTGATATTCAGTTTGAATACAAGTCTTGGCGTTGTTAACCTCCGGTGATTATGTGCTTGCTCACATGGTTCTGAGAGCGATGTCACGCCTTGTATTTAGCTTGTTATTCAAACTCTATTTCAAGCCTAACTATTTTCACCGCTAAACCTTCCGGTTGATAACATATGCCGTGTGATTCAACCGAGTTTTCAGTTGAGAAAAGTTGATTGGCCTAAGTTACGGGTGTCATGAACTTCTATGCATTGCCACTTTTAATTCTTAGTTAAAACTCATTTCTAGTCTTTTCCATAAGAGTGTTCCTCCACCTTTCAAAGGAAAATCAAAAGTTGTCCGTCCAAACACCGAAAACCCTTACATCTACAAATCCTAATTAGCTATAGATATTATCTCCGTGGGTACGATCCTGGACTTTCCGGTATTTATGCTGACAACGACCTAGCCCTATGCTTGGGGTAATTCAACCTATTTCAACAGTTAGGTTGTGGCGAAGCACTTACTTCTACAAATCCAATCAAGCCGTATTAATTATTCATGTGGTTACGATCCCGGTCTTCCGCATTATTATGCTTCAAATGACGTTTTTACCCTACGCTTGGGGTGATCATATTTCGATATATTGACGGACGAAGCAGCTGCAGAGACCAGTTTATGTCATGGTCCAGTTTATTTTAATGCTTATCCTAATCTTACACTATCACTCACGGATAGAAATATAGGTGAAGCCCTTAATTGTAAGATTCAGACTAGAGGTTATGACTTTTGCCAGGGTCTGAGGTACGTAATAGCAATAGTTTATAGAATTTATTATAAAATAATGAATACTATTAACCCAAGAGTTCGTCAATTAGGACCTCCTGATCAGACTATCTTAATAGAGACTAATATGTTGACATCCAATATTGCAACCACTAGGCTGATCAAATGGGAAGAAATTACATTTCCTGAAAATTGGATGATAAATAATGTTGTTCCCCCTGGACCAATTGTTAGTCAAATTGAACAAATTGTTCAAGATAATGATGGAACGGTTCTTTTAAATTTTCAAAATTCATTATCAAATCACTATCCAAGAAGTAGAAGTTCAAGAAATAGTTTTTCTTCTATTATACAACAACCTTATACGGTTAGTGTCCCTACTTCTGGGAGACATTCTACTTCAAAAATTCCAGAATCTCAACCTCCATTAGAAGAGATGCTAGAAACCAATTTTGTAGGTATAAGGATATCTGTAAATCAAATCCCTCACGGAATTTATCATGACCCAACCACAATTGATAGGGAGCCTTCTCCTACTGCTAATGACATGGCTTTTACTCTTAACAATAATGATTGGAGTGATAAACAAGAAAAGGGACAAAGTCATGGTGGCGAATAGATATACTGTATTTAAAAAATTAAAAGATAGAATATGATATGAATGTTTATTGACTTTAGAGAATTTTCAAAGTAATACAACTAAAAATCATAATAAAAACAATGTTGTCATATGCACATTTCATAGCCCGAAGATGCTTGACAAAACGCTTCTCTTTTCTTTGGTTTGCTGTAGAGTTGAAGTTTCTACCCACTTGACCCAAAAAGTAAAAATTTAAGTTCCTATGCCTACCAAATTCCTTTCTTTTTGTGGGAAAAAGGCAATAAATATAGAGCAATATTATGGTGATCATGTTTGAGTATTATGTTTTTGAGAATCATGTGACATGTCACCATTGTATTAGTAGAATGTGCTCCACTACATAATAAATGAAACATATTCTACCAATACAATCATATGATATAAAAAAATATGGTACTCAAATATGATCGCCAAAGCATTAATAAATCTATTTTACTCTCTCTCTTGAAGGAACCAAAGAGGGTGATGATTGAATCTCGCCAAATGCATGAGAGTATAAATTGTCTACCAATGAGCTACCCGTTTATCTACGGGATTCTCAAAGGAAAAAAAAAAGGAAAGAAAAGAAGTTTCTAGTTTCCACCCACTCAATTTCAAAACAAAAAAGCAGCAAAAGAAAAGCTTTTAAAAAGTATGTGCACACAGACTTTTTGTTCACAGATTATGCACAGATCACAATGTGGGGCCAACTACGGGTTCCACTTAAATGATTTGAGTCGTTCATTGGATTTGAAATATTTTTCGAGTGCTCCTGTTGAAAATCAGCTCAATAAGATAACCGTAAATGATCAATAGAATAACCGTAAGTGCTCAATCCAATATTTTACTAATTTTTTAGCACTTATAACTATCCGATTGAGTAGATTTTTCGCATAACTCTTAAAGATATTTCGAATTTAATAAACGGCTCGTTTGTATGAGATTCAAAATGAACCCGCGAGCTATCCAGAATCTATAAAAAAAAAACAAAAAAAAAACATACTTGGGTTGAAAAGCTTACATCCGCTCCACATTTTCCCGGTTGAAAAAGACACATAGGGGCCCGCCCGCAATCTATTTCCTGCACAATTATGGCAAAAAAAGTCTATGAGTACATGCACAAAGGTTCAAATGGGTAGTTTAGGGCCCTTTAAAAAATCATATACGAAATATCCAATTTTTCTTCATAAACTTGGCCTGGATTGTGAAACAAAGGTAGGTATTTTGTAAATATTTTTACTGATATTGGATTGAGTTAATTTTTTATATGAACTCTAAAAAATCCATTTTGAACAAAATGAGTGGCTTGGATCAATTTTTTGAGACTCAAAATGAGTAAAAAATGCATATATACGCGATGTATGCACCTCTAGCAAAGAACATCATTACAAATACAAACCCCTTTCTCGGCCATTTTGGGTCTCAAAAAAATAATCGGAGTCGCTCATTTTGTTTGAAATACTTTGCTTATGGTCCTTGCAAGAAATAAGCTCAATCCGGTATCGGTAAGAGCATTTACAAAACATCCAAACTTTGCTTTAGAATTTAGGCTTGAATTCTGAGACAAAGTTGGACGTTTTGTAGGTGTCTTAATCGATATCGGATTGAGCTTATTTTACGCAGAGATCATAAACAAAGTATTTCAAACAAAATGAGCGACTCCGATCATTTTTTTTAGACCCAAAATGGGTCGATAAAGGGGTTTATACCCACTGATACAGATTTTTCATCTGTACCAGTAGCATCATTCTTACAAATAGCCCCCTCCATAAGTTTGCCATTTTTGTTTTTTGAATCTGAGTTTCCCATGATGTTAGTAACAAAATATGATGATGTAACAAGTAATGTTCCGAAAATTCCAGTTTTGCCCTCTCATAATACTTTAATGCCGGCCATGAACAAGCTTAAACGGAACTACAATTACAGTTATGTTCAGTCACAAATTGGTCGGCTCAAACGACTCGACCACTGACTAGACACGCGTCCAGTTTCGTTCTAACTCCACAACCGTTTGTTTAGGAAAACGGGCTATTACAACAAAACCGCCTTAAATAAAAGCGGTTAATCCGGTGAACCATTAAAATCATAACAGATTTAGTAACCCGACTCGATAAAAAAAAATTCACAAATCCACGTAACTAAACCTGTTACGGTTTGACTGGTTCACCGGGTTAACTGTTTTTTATACATGGACAGCTCTACATAAAGCTAAGGGTATTCAAATGAACACCCTAGATTGTTTACATCTCCAATTCTTCACTTTTCATTTCTCTACCTGTAAAACTCGAATTGGGAGCTCATTTCTATTCTCGTAAAACCCAGTTAATTATGACTTTCATACTTGTAGTTGAGCTTGAATATAATCTGGACAAAATTCAAGTCTTTGTTAAAGCTAAACAAAATTCAGCAATGGAGAAAGCAACTTATCCTTTCACTGATTTCGAGTTTTGCGATTTACATAGAACAAAATTCAGCGATGTTTAGGATTCGCTCCTAAACATCGATTAGGGTTATTCAGCGCTCAAGCTTGAGAAGGGCTTGTCAAGACTTAGAAGAACAAATAGGTTATTTAATGGTAAATTTAATTGTGAGTTTTGGCAGCAACAAATAGGGTTTTGACATTATCACTTCCCTTAAGTTACTCAATTATGATCACCCAAAAAAATATTCTAGAGCCGCCACTGCTTTTACAACTTTATTAAGCTCCTTGCAATATGGTTCAAAAAAAGCTCTGTAGCACATGGAAAAACTTAGACGTCTCAGTGATTAATCCATTTATACTTAACTAAAGCATAGCAATTCAATAGCAATTCAATCGTACACAGAGGAAATGACTTAATTACATCCAAAAAAGAGACTTGAATATGAATATGTTTAACTTCTTTCTCACATGAGATACACAACTTAAAAATATGCTAAGTTCCCTAAACAACTACTAGCGTTCGGACACGATAACATATTACTCAAAATGCGTTCGGAGTAGCAATTCCAAACATGAATCCCGCACACACAATACACATGGAATCTACACACATGCCCATCAGCATCATTGCGGAGGATGTGGTGGCGGCGGCGAAGAAGTGGCGGTCAATAACAAGGCCTGGAACAGAATCGCAAGAGCAGAGGTGATAAACGCCAAGGAGGACCATCCGAAGCACCTCGTTATTACTACATGCAGCAGCTGGGAGTAATTGCTTTTATTTCTCGTTCCGTTGTCAGTGCCATGCATCAAAAGGGCGGAGAGAGAAGAGGTGAAGGCAAAGAGGAGAGAGAGTACGAACGCGTGGAAGGTAGACAGAGGGAGGTAATTGAAGATAACGGTCGGAACAAGGGAGGTTCTCGTTCCTCCTCCGCCATCACTGTCGCCGCCGTTTTCTTCTGCTTTGTATTCACATGGAAGTGTGATGAGAATTGCTGCGATTGAGAAGGAGATCATCAATATGGACTCGAGATAGTTTGTCGACAAGAATACCATGCAGCAAGTCTTTTGGGAATTATGCATTCTTGTTGTAGCATTAAACGAGTCCTGCTCTGCTCCTTTTCATTACCTCAGCGCCCCGGTCTGCCATATTTATACCAAAAGTGTATCATTAGATTCCTTAATTTTGAAGTTTAGCAAATATTTTCCCTTGGGCTTGAAGTATACTTAATTCCCCCTCTTTCTCTGCCCCAGTCTCTAACCTCCCAGGTTACACCACACGCGCGCACACAAAACAAAGGTCATTTGACTCTTTATTCTCTTAATTTCTCTAATTAAAACTCCTTTTCTCTCTTTTTGTTTTTAGCAATTAAAATAATTATAATTATCTCATTTCGTAATAACAACAAAGAAATTGTATTTAAAGGTAGATGCATGACGGTGGATTCCACCGTGCGTTTATTGTAATAATCTGAAATCTGAACCATTAATTTTGTAGGGCCTGCATAATAGCGTATCCACGCAAAAAATCAGCTTAATCGGATATAGATAGGTTTATCAGAAATTGAATTTTGGTTTATAATTTTATATAATGGATGATCTGATTCTGTCAATAATTTTATAATTTAATTGTTCATAACCGTCCATTTTACTATAAATCAAAGTTCAATGTTTGATATATGTATCGGCTATCGGTGTCCGATCAAGTTAATTTTTATATGTGGATATTATTTTGCGGGCTCTGTAAGATCATGAACGATTTTGAATTACTATATAATAAATGCATGGTTGGTCCACAATGGGGTAGTGGCATGACGGAAAACCCATGATTTTTCCCGCCAGCGTAAACCATTTATGTTGTGTTTGGATGAGTTTTTGAGAAATTTTTGAGGGTTATAAGCATCCACAATGGGCGTGTTAACTAATGTGTTTAATTGTGCGTGTTAAGACTTAGCAAATAAAAATGTATTTTTTGTACCACAATGCTTGTGTTAGTTTGTGTGCTAGAGTACTATGTTAAATCTTATAATGTACTAGCATGTGTATCAAGTTTGACAACTATACTAGCAAACAATAAGTGGGTCCCACCTCTATAATTCAAACTCCAACCATAAAATATAAACATCCACTACTCCTAATACACACTTGTGGGACCCATTTTTATCCTAACAAATATTTTAACACATAAATTTATCAAACTTATTGTGGATGTTCTAACACATTTCTATGTTATCAATGTCTAACACACACTTGTGGGACCTATTTTTATCCTAATACACCTTTTAACAAACATTTTTGCCTTGTTCTCCTTGCTTTTCAAAAAGCATTTTTCAAAAAATTCCCCCTAAATTCTTCATACTTCCAACATTTCTCTCTCTATCTCTCTCCACTTATTACCCTTACAAATAAGTGGAGAGAGAAATGAGAGTAATGAGTGGAGAGAGATAGAGAGAAATGAGAATAATAATTGGAGATATGAGTAATGAGTAGAGAATAATTATTGAAAGTATGGGTAATGAGTATTTTTGAGTTGGGGAATTTTTTTCAAAAAGGAAACCAACAAGGCATTAAACTCATAAAAAAGTTTTAGAAGAAAGAAGTTGTAATGTTTCATGTAAGAGAGTATTTATAATGTGAAAGAGAAGACAAAATGTCGGAAATGGAGTCTTTGTTTAAGGAGTGTAGTTGTTTAGAACTTTTACCGACAAGATTCCATGTTTGTGGGATTGCGATTTTCCTTCCTGATAGTGCAAATCGTTGCCCCAACCACCATTTCGTGTAGTCCCCCTTAAAACAAATAGGGTATCCGGGCCGGTTTAGGTGCACTTCGACTGATTTTGGTGATCAATCCTAACGCTCACTTGGAAAGAACCTATTTAAATATCGGAGCAATGCTCCGTATGGATTGACCCTAAAAAAATTAATAACATCTGAGCGGTTTCAAACGTAAAATATTACGAGGAAGCAAATCCATCGATCTCACTTCTTAACTACTAGTCCAATCTTGAATTGAACACCAATCTAAGAAAACAAATATAAAATGAGCTAACATGATGAAGTATATTTTGTCGGCAATAACATAGCTCAATACTTCATACTCAATAATTGAGACTTGTGTGTTTAAGAGCACTCTCTCTCCAATGAGGTACTTTATGCCCAGAGACTATATTCATTTTCCAATTTCCAACTTTATCTTAGATAGTAAAATGTAGCCGAAATAAACTCAATAATAGTCTAGCTTGATCATTACAATATTGACAATCTTGAGAGTACTCTTATTACATGCTATCAACTGGTTTCATATATTGCTCCTACTGAATTCTTCCTTCATAGCAAACAATAACTTAAACTAAATGTACCTACATATAGTTTTTCTTTCATAATTTGGGCAAGTTCCAACATATAGTTCTTGATTCCTTATTGAGTACCTCATAATCCTTATTTGTAGCCAATCAACTCTATGATGTGATGTGATTAGCATGCATGTAAATCTAAATACAGTTCTTGTTTGGTGTTTTTGACATCTATATTTGAAATTTTTTGTTGATAGTAACACTCACAGATTTTCTGAGCGAATCCATGTTGACTTGAACAATTTTTATTTGGATTCATGACTACGACAAAAAAATCTTATCATATAAGTCCAATGATAGGAATGAAATAAGAGGAAATGTATCTCAAAAAAAGGTCCATGACAACCTATTGACCTCAATTTCTTGCAAAAAGATATTAGTGAAATAATGCACAAGTTTAATACTGCTTAGCTGAAAATATGAGAACTCGTGACAACAAAATTCTATTTATTTCTTTTGTTTTTTGATCGTTGTGGATAAAAATTGGGTAAGAGAGCTAGTAAAATTAAGGTACAATTAAAGTAATTTTTGAACACCCTCCTGTAAAATCCTGGAGAAGCCACTGAGAGACTATATTCGTTTTCCACCTTTATCTTTCATAAAATGTAGCTGAAGTAAACTCAATAATAGTCTATCTTGATACGACATCGACAATCTTTAGACTCTTATTACATGCTATCAGCTTGTTTCATAGCTCCTACAGAATTCTATCTTCATAGCAAACAGTACCTTGTAGTTTAAGTTAGGTAAGTTCCAACATATAGTTCTTATTTTTTATAAGCACCTCATAATCCTTATTTATAGCCAATCAACTTTATATGATTAGCATGTATTTCAAATCATGAGGCCATTGGAGGTTTGCCCAATCGTCAACTTCAGAACCCAAAACCTTATAGTTTAAGCTGGGTAAGTTCCAACCTATAGTTCTTGATTTCTTATAAGTACCTCGTAATCCTTATTTATAGCCAATCAACTTTATATGATTAGCATGTATTTCAAATTTTGGGGTCACTGGAGGTTTGTCCAATCGTTAATTTCAGAACCCAAAATTTGTCGAGGTATGCAAATTGACCCGGACGGACATCCGGCTATAAAAAAATTTAGCATGCATGTAAATCAACATATAACTGTTGTTTCCTTATAACTACCTCGTAATCGTTACTTGAAGAGTTTCATTAATCAGAAATGCTAATCGCAAGGACAGATTCGCAGGGATCCACGCAAGGAAATTTGCGTTTGGGCCCATTCCGGGTCCCAAAAAAATCTAGAAAAATATCCATAAATTTTTGAATATTATTTTATGGAGCCCTGTAAAAAATCAGCTCCAGCAGATATCGGTAAGTATTACTTTTGGATTCGTAGGGGCGAATTGAGCAGTTTCGCCCTACGAATCCAAAAGTAATACTTACCGATATCCACTGGAGCTGATTTTTTACAGGGCTCTATAAAATAATATTCAAAAATTTATTGATATTTTTCTAAATTTTTTTGGGACCCGAAATGGGCCCAAACACAATTTTCCTTGCGTGAATCCCTGCGAACCTTCCCTGCGAATAGCAGGGCTCTTCATTAATACAGCCAAACAAGGGGATTTTTGACGCAATTAATTAGTCAGTGCTAACGTCAGTGCACATGCACACACGTTCCCTGAACCGCGTTAAAATTAAAAAAAGCAAATGTCCCCGGAGGGGCCCACACGAAAGAAAATGTGACGAGGCTTTGGGGTCCTTTTACCTTGTTCCTCAAAAATCAAATCGCGACTTTAAATTGGAATAACAAAGCTAGGAAGATGCGTGGAAAGCCTCATAGCGTAGAGACAACGCTAACGAGTGAGGACCCACTGTACACAAAAGTAAACCAGCCCTAAAATCACGTTACTCTGTTCTGGAGGGAAGTTTCTTAGAGCAACGAGTGAGGGGTGTTTTCGCTAACAAAAATCATGAAAAAACTTAACGCATTTTTTCATTTTGTTTTCACTAACAAACAAAACTTTCAGCATTTTCACATTTCATTTCCACTAACAAAAAACTTGTCAAACAAAAACTATTTTTGCTACAGTAATTATACTCACAAATTAACCATCAACAGTTTATTCACTATCGGAAACACATAACAACTTTTCGACCACAAATAAAAATTTACAAAATTTTCGCTATTGGAAACACCCCCTGAATAGAGATAGATAAAGTAAATTTATTAGAGGGGAACTTAAATAGGGGTACTTCCCTACCTAGATACTTAAGTCCTCATCCTAGTGGGTTTAAAAACTTATCTTGTCATCCTTAAATTCAAATAAATCATAAACTACCCTTTCTCTCTTTTAATCTTCCAAATCTTTCTCTCATTATATTTTCTAATTATCTCAATTCTCTCTCCAATCATTTAAACAATTCTCTCACCTAATCTTTTTAGTTTTATCTCTCTCCTAATCTTCTCTCTCAAATTTTCATTCTCTTAAAATCTCAAAACAAAATTTTAGAATAAATAAAAATCATAAAACTATCAACTAACAATTGAGGATCAATTACGACAACCAAGTCCTTCGTGACATAAGTATTCAAACTCTCTAAGATGGACACCTAAATAAGCTAGTCTAATGAATAGGATGCCTATTTAATTTCTTCTTTATCGTAAACCGTGCGTAAGAATTTTGAGAACCCAAAATGAGCAAGGATTACGAGGTACTAGTACTTGGCTGTTGATTTGCGGAATGACGATGAAATTTCCATTTGAGGCGGTTCCATGTTCCTTTGGCCCGATTACTGCCCCACTCCCCAATCCGCTTCTTATTATAGAACTAACATAAAATAGTTCATTTTACCCATGTGAACCATCAATAGTTTAATTTTTACATCGTTTGCAAATGATGTATGAATTAGGTTTGTGGAATTTGTGGAAAAGATAGATTTTAGTCGTTTCGTTGGATGTACATTAGAATTCAAAAATTCTACTAGTAATAAAAAATCATTTTAGATTTTTTTTTTTTGTCATTTTCGTTGGAATTTCTTGTGATGAAGAATAAGCTAATGGTAATAGATTGTTTTATTTCCGGATAGTCCCAAATTTATTTACGGAACTTCCGTAATAAAGATTTTCTCTTGGATTTTGATTTTTGTGCTCCATTTTTTTTTACTGATAGCGCTCCCCTTTGTTCATGAAGTTACTAGTAACTTCACGACAATGAAGTAATTTGTTATGAGACGGCACATATGTTGTAATTTTCCAAACATGAGAGGGTATTATGTAATTTGGAGAAACCTTGAGGGTTGGTCTTGATAATTTACCACACACACAAAAAAAAAAAAAAAACCCCATCTTTTTCCGTGAGTCTGAAATTGCCATAGCTTCTAGATCAAACCCAATAATATTATGCTCCACTTCATTTCTTCAATTTGGTTTCTCATTTGAAGCTTCCAATCCTTGCTGATCTCATATAGTAGAAGTGGTTTCGTTTAATATTACGTAGTAGTAGTTGCGAAACTTTCGTGACACTACGTAACCTGTCTTACCTCCTATAGTTAAGTATTAACCATGAGTCCATATATATATATATTTTTTTCAATCGTCATACATCAGCGGGGGTTAGTGGGGGTGTTAGAGTTAGCACGGAGTCCAGAAGCTATCCATAGCTTGGGACCCTAAAGGTGTTGCTCCAGAAGGAGTCGAACCCAGAACCTCCCCCTTAGGGGAGAGATGACATACCAACTGCACTGGACTTGCTTACCGAAAGTTTACTCCAATAAAAGAAGGTATACGACCAAGTGCATAGGGTTCTTTTCATTCATTATTGGGGTTTTATTTTTTTCCATAATTAGAAATGATTACAAAAATAGCCACGCATAGGGTTCTAGCAGTACTCATTCTCCTGGCTGTGTCGGTGTCTGTAACCTCGTTAGCGAAAGCAGCTGAAGAAGATTGCTGTACCCTCAAAAGATTGTGGGAAAAATAAGAGGGAGAGAAAAAGATGGAGAGAGAGAGAGAGAGAGAGGAGAGAGAGAGAGAGAGAGAGAGAGGTAGGGAGAGAGAGAGTGCAGGTGGGCGTGATGGAGGTCAAGAGGGGGGCTGGATTCCGGTGATCAGGAAGCAGAGGGTGAAATCAGGGAAAAGGCCAGGAAACAAGGAGAATTACACGCTGTATGTGGATAATATTCCTGAGAACAAGGACCACAGTTGGTTGCAGTGGACTTTCAACAAATTTGGGGTTGTTAGGGACGCATTTATTCCGCGTAAACGGAGTAAACGTACCGGGAATAAATTCGGGTTTGTTAGATATGAGTGTCATGTGGCAGCAGACTTAGCTGTGGCTAGAATGAATGGGGTGTGGGTGGAAAATGTGAGACTCTTTGTTAAAGAAGCATGCTTTGGGCTGAATGCAGAGCATCAAAGGGTGAAGCTACCCATGAATCAGTCAGTTTCAGCAAGAGAGATGATACCTAAACAGGGGTTAATTCCGAGTCAGAGGCATGATAAAAGGGTGATGATGGAGAAGGAAAGGGGCGAATATCTGGGAAGGTCTTTTGTGCAGGTGCTACGAGGTGAATCGTCAAAATTAGGGACTGCTCAAAAGACTACTCTTCGTATTAAACCCAGCGGAAATGGATGGCTTTTTAGGAGTGCTGTGGCAGTAATGAGTAGAGTGGTGCCCATGATGACTTTGAGCGTGAGCTTCAGCTTAGAGACAAACAGAGTGGCTCAGTTCCGGGCCATGGGAGGGAGATTCGTTCTGATTACTTTCCAGAGCCAAGAGGTACGTGATTCTCTCATTGGGGGACAATGGATGAAGCTTTGGTTCGATAAGGTGAAACCGTGGGGGGGTGAACCAGCTAGCCTTGAGAGATTTGTTTGGCTAAGCTGTAAAGGAGTTCCTTTAAATGTGTGGAATGCTCATACGTTTAAAAGTATTGCTGAGGTGTGGGGATGTTTTATTAAGATTGATGAGCAAACCCTCAATGATTTATCCTTTGTTGAAGGGAGAGTCTTGATAGCAACAGAGGAGAACTGTACCATTGATAAATGGATCCAGGTCGAGATAGAGGGAGCTTATTATGATGTCAAGGTATCTGAGACTTTTTCTTTCAGTAATCCTGATGAGGTGGAAGGTTGTGATCCTCTGGCAATGGTAAAAAATGGGGTGTCTAAAGCTTCGGTGGAAGCTGCCATGGAAGCTAAGTCTAGGGGGGAAAAGGAAGAAGATGATGACATGGAAAGGGACACAGTAGGAGACTCCAATCGGAAGATGGTGGTAGATGTGGGATGGGACACTTCGACAGGAATAGATGGATTAGGGGGCTCAAAGCATGAAAATGCAGCTATGCATTTAATGCCTGCCATTGCCAACCCTCATGCTGAGTCAGAAAATTTTGAATCCAGAGTTGAGGATTCGGTGGAGCATGGGGAGGGGCTTGAGAATATCTTGGGCCATTCGGCCCAGAGCAAGCTATTGGTCCATGAGGAGCATATAGCCCAGGAGGGCTCCTTGAATTTAGAAGGGGGGGATGGGCCAATTGGGCCTGGTATTGATAAAAGAGGTGTGGGCCTTTGTCCATGTGATCCGGCTTCTTTTAGTCAGATTAGTGTGATAGGTGGAGGGGTGGGAGGTCAATCCTCTCGTCAAAAGGAGGCGGAAATCCTAGCTGGGGATTTTGAGCGTGATGCAGTCCCAGATAGTCCAACGGATCCTGTGAGATGCTCTCAAATTCCAAGCATCAATTTGGTGGTGGACCTTAAAGATGCAGGATGTAGAAGAAGGAGAAGAAGACAGCTATCCAATTTGGCAACCATTAGTGAAGCTGCTGATCGACATCCTGAGCTGGTGGCAAACAGCTCCTTAACCGATTCGGAGGAGGTGCTGCAAACCAATTCTGAAGTCGTGAAAGAGGTACTAGCAACCATGGCCATTGGAGGTGAGTTGGGTATCTCTTTTCGCCCTAATGATGATCTGATCCTGCATAAAATGATTGAAATTGAGTCTCAAGAATTCTCTCTTGAGCGTGAGAGAGTATCTCGAGGTTAGATTTTTCCTATCTAGTTTTTGTGGGGTTTGCTGTTTGGGTCTTATGTTTTTATGCAGATTATTTCTTGGAATATTAGAGGATTGGGGAGTTCGGTCAAGAAAAGATTTTTGTTTAAGCTGATAAAAAAGAGAAAGCCCGATATGGTGTTGATTCAGGAAACAAAATTGGAAGTCTTGGATCTTTTTTCGGTTCAGAGTCTATGGGGCAGTAGTGATTTTGATTTTGCTTTTTCTAGTGCTTCCGGGGCGTCTGGGGGTCTATTAGCGATTTGGAAAAAAAGTTTTTTCATAGCTGATAATATTTCCTGCCATAGGTCGTTTATTATCATGCAAGGTAGGGTTAATGCTGATTTTCCTTGTACTGTGGTAAATATTTATGCTCCAAATGATGTGGGCAATAGGAGAGGAGTTTGGGAGGAATTGTTAGCTCTGAAATCTGTCTCTCCAGTTCCTTGGTGTATTGGGGGAGATTTTAATGAGATTAAGGCGATTAGTGAGAGGGTTGGCTGCCAGAGGATGGAGAGGGGAATGAAGGATTTTGTGGATTTTAGTAACAATATGGAACTTCTCGACATTCCGATGGTGGGCAGGAGATATACGTGGACTAACTACCAAGATCATGCGATTAACAGTCGGTTGGACAGATTTTTAATATCCCAGCAGTGGCTTGAGAAGTTCAAGGTAGTGCAATGGGGGATTCCTAGGCCAATCTCTGACCATTGCCCAATTGTGCTTACTAATGATGAAAGGGATTGGGGTCCTAGACCATTTAGGTTCTTGGATATCTGGCTGTCGGACCCGAGATGCATGAAAATTGCAAAGGAGACGTGGGAGCATACTCTGGTGACTGGATGGGCTGGTTTCCGAATCTTGCAGAAATTGAGGGCCATTAAAGATAAGCTTAAGGCATGGAACAAAGAGGAGTTTGGGGATGTAAACTCATCATTGTTAGCAATGGAAGCAAAACTTCATCAATTTGATTTGTTAGCTGAGGAAAGACAACTCTGTATCGAGGAAAAAGCGTCGAGGTGTAGAGCTAAATCAGAATTCTGGAGACTCTCTCACTTAACAGAATCTTTATGGCGACAGAAATCGCGGTTGAATTGGATGAAATTGGGGGATAAAAACACAAGATACTTCCAGGCTATAGCCAATAATAGGTTTCGGAGAAATCTAGTGGGTTCAATCAAGTCAATCGGGAGAGTGTTAGAAGAGCCAAAGGACATTAAAGATGCAGCTGTTGTACATTTCAGCAACAACTTTAAAGAGGACAGAACCGATCGGCCTACGTTGGGGGGAGTTTTTTGGAGAAGACTATCTCCAGAAACTTCGGTCCAACTTGGTAGAATGTTTGAAGAGAAGGAGATTTTAGCCGCTCAAAAGGAGTGCAGTAACCTTAAGGCTCCGGGTCCGGACGGTTTTAATTTTTCTTTTGTGAAGCTCGGTTGGGGATTTATGAAGGAATTGATCATGCAGTTCTTCTCCGAATTTCACTCTAACGGCAAACTCACAAAGGGTATCAACTCGACTTTCGTTGCGTTGATTCCAAAGGTAGATTGTCCTGTTTCGTTTAAAGAATATAGGCCCATCAGCATGGTGGGATGGGTATATAAGGTGCTCTCCAAAGTGCTTGCCAATAGAATTAAAGCTCTTTTGCCTTCGGTTATTGGAGAATCTCAAGCTGCGTTTATTGGGGGAAAACAAATTTTGGATGGAGTCCTTATTGCTAATGAGGTTATACACAGTTGGAAGAATAGCTCTCATGGGGGGTTACTACTAAAGATTGATTTCGAAAGGGCTTATGACTGTGTTAATTGGGGTTTTCTGCTAGACCTTCTTGCAAAATTGGGCTTCGGAGAAAAATGGTGTGCTTGGATAAAGGAGTGTATATCCTCGGTGTCTATGTCAGTTCTGATTAATGGGTCGGCCTCGAGGGAATTTCACATCCAGAGAGGTATTCGACAAGGCGATCCATTATCCCCATTTTTGTTTAATATTGTGGTTGAAGGACTTAACATTTTATTGGAAAGAGCTAGGGATCGGAACATCATTTCAGGAGCAAGGATTGGGGTCAATGGGGTTGTGGTGTCCCACCTGCAGTTCGCGGATGATACCATTATGTTTTGTAACAATGACATGGAGGAGCTGATTAGCATCAAAAGAATTCTTCGATGTTTTCAACTCATGTCAGGTCTGAAGATTAATTACTCTAAAAGCTCTTTATGTGGTGTTAAAGTTTCTCATCAGGAGGTGCAATCTTTGGCGCAAGTAATGGGGTGTAAAGTGGAACGGCTGCCGATCAAGTATTTGGGTTTGCCGTTGGGTGCTAACCCCAATAGGATTAAAACTTGGGATCCTATAGTGGAAAAGATGGAAAAGAGATTAAATGTGTGGCGTGGTAGATACAACTCGTCGGGGGGTAAACTGACCTTAATTAATTCTTCTCTGGCCAACCAACCCATTTATTTTTTGTCCATTTTCAAGCTGCCAGTGACGGTTGCGAAGGTGATCGAGAAAATTCAAAGGAATTTTTTCTGGGGAGATACAATTGATAAGAGAAAACTCCACTTAGTCAAATGGGAAGTGATTTGCAAGAAAAAGGAATTTGGTGGCTTAGGCGTAAAGAACTTGAGGATCCAAAATCTGGCCCTCTTGGCCAAGTGGTGGTGGCGATTTCATGTGGAGAGAGATTCACTTTGGGTGCGGGTTGTTAGAGGAAAGTATAACTTGGAACCGGGCTGTTGGTATCCTCGTATGCCGACCTCGGGTAGGACTTCTCAAATCTGGAAAGATATCTGTACCCTCGGGGATGTATCTTCGTGTATCGGCTCCATCATCCAAGAGGGTTTTCGTTTACAGATCCACTCAGGCATGGGGATTTCTTTCTGGAACCATGTGTGGCTTGGGGATACAACGCTCAGAGAAGATTACCCACGGCTGTATTTAATTTCTTCTCAAAAAGAAGCTATGGTCAGTACGATGAGGAATGGAACTGATGAGGGCAATTGGAATTTGACTTTTAGTAGAGACTTACGTGATTGGGAAAATCTCCAAGTGGAGGAATTAAAACAGAGGTTGCATTCTGTTATTCTGGAATCGGACAGACCAGATTCGGTGCTTTGGAATTGGTCCTCGGATAATTGTTTCTCGGTAAAATCAGTGTATAACCAGTGGGAGAACGGAGGGTACACAAGAAACCCAGTGCTGAAAGCTCTATGGACAAATCTGTGCCCCCCTAAGGTGGAAATTTTCGCTTGGATGGCTATTCAATCCAAGGTGGCTACTAGGTCCGTGCTATTGGAAAGAAATCTGATCCCCGAGGGACAATCTGCTCTTTGTCCGTTTTGCTCACAGCAATTGGAAACTCCTCATCATCTATTCATGCACTGTCAATTTTCTTGGGATGTTTGGGCACGAATTCTGGATTGGTGGCATGTAGTTTGGGTGTGCCCTGCCTCACTGGAAGACCAATTCAATTGGTGGCGTGACAGTAGGTTCAGAAATTTGGAGAAACACTTGTGGGAAGCTACCTTCTTCGCAACATTGTGGTCTTTGTGGCTAGTAAGAAATGCGTACGTGTTCAACAATGCTACAACAAGCTCTGGGGAAGTAGGTGAATTGATTAAAACGAGAGTTGCAATGTGGGTAAAGGCAAAATTCGACATAAAGGTGTATTCGGTGGAGGATTTTAGGATCTTTTTGGATGGAGTTAGATTGTTGAAGATGTAAAATGGGTTGAGTTGTGAGGTGTCTGCCATCCAATTTTCTGTTGGAGGGTTTTGATTAATTGGTCCTCTGTTTTTTTTCTGTTGTGCTCGAGTAAGTGGGTAAACCTCACGTCCTCGAGCACCCTCGATGTATCCGTTTCGAGTTGTTATAAAAGTTTCGTTTTGCCGAGCAAAAAAAAAAAAGATTGCTGTACCCTCTCCCAGGGGACCAATGGAACCCGTGAGGCTCTTATTCCAGATCCCCAATCATCATCCATCCCTTCAGATTTGCTGAAGACGCCCTCGTCGGTGACTGGTGATCGCGCCCCTCTCGATGTCGTCGTCGATTCCGAAGACGACAATGATGATCGCTGCGACGGCAGCGATCATCAGGCTACCGCGGCCCGGATCTGCCGAAACCACTACGTTACTGACCAATCTCCTCCTCCCGCCGTGACCAGCGGGATTACAACTGAGATACGAACGGAGGGGCGGGAGGAGGAGGAGGACGACGACAAGGATTCCTTCACGTTGGGGGATACACTCGTCGGCCTGACTTTCGAAGCCGCAGTTTTTCTAATGGTTTCCAGTTTCCAGCCACGCGGTAATTCGTCCTTGTTAGCTACTTGGTCTCCATCGTGGTCAATGTCTCCTCTTTCTCCTCCTTCCTTGTCGTCGTCGTCGGCCTCACTTCCGATTACTATGGCTTGGGTAGCCATTGTATTCGGTCTCACAGTTAGTTTGATAGCCCGGATGATGTTGCGGAGAGGACACACAACGGCAGCCAACGTCTGTAAGTACGCCTGCATTCTATCAGTTGCGGTAGCGTTTTTTTCAATGACTTCTGTGTTTGTTGCCGATCGCTTTGCTTGGGTGCTGTGGGTCGCTGGCGGTGTTTTGTTGCTTGTGTTCGCTTATTCCATCTCCCAAAGATGATGAGGTAAAAATCAGACGAATACCTAATTCCCTTCTCTTGTTTAATTGTTATTTGATTTCCAAATCTTCTTGACTTCCTGTTTTTTACCGAGTAATTATTTAGTAGTTCGGAAGCACCGCCATGTTAGAATCATATATTGATGTAGACTACATCACGTAGTCTATGCAATTAATCGTGCACCTCATGAGGATGTGTGCTTTTATAGTGGTCTGGAACACCACGTGTGTTGGGTGACTGAATAATTTCACTATTTTACCGTCTGCACAAGGCACATTATGCAGTTCTTGCTTTTTTCCTTCACAAGCCATGTTAATGAATTGGTTTCTTGGTTTTGCTTTCAATATCCTAAATTACGTGCGTTGTCTTACATTTGCTTTCCTTTTTTGTTATGTGCGAAATGCTGTGAATTTACAATACAAGAGCTATGAATTTCACTTGGATTTTAAGGGTTGCAGATCGTGCACTCTCAAATAACGAGGGTGTATTGTAGCAATTCTCACAAAGTTAACAAAGTGTTGGAAAAATTCGAGATCGTAGAAAGCACATACTGGTAGAGGTGATAATCTCAATCCAAAATAAATTACCCGTCCATATCTGTTCACTTACAACCTATTTAAATCCACCTGTTTCAGAGTTGCCCAAAAAAAAATCCACCCGTTTCATTCATTAGGTTATAATTGGGTTACATTGTTAAATTAAAGCCCATTTTACAAAACGGATATTCCTGAGTAACATATGGGCTAATGGATTTTGTACATTGAGTTAACGTATAAGCCGACTTTCCTCTTCGGCGATCCTCTCAACAATCCATTGCTGACGATCTTAAACCAAGAATGTCTGACAATCTCGATTTGGTCTTCATAACTCTCTTGATACATCAATCTTTGCACAGAAAAAAGTAGTTTTTGTAATGAATCAAGATGATGGGACGGAGAGACTATTTCATAAATTTCCATTTTATGTAAAGCCAACAACATTTTAGATTGTGCTTTTCTGCAAATGAGAATCCATCACCTTTCTTGCTTTATTTACCTGTTAAGAGTTTGAGATTATCTAATTACTTTCTTGTACTTTTTTATGGCCCAGGTTTGGTTTTGGGTGTGTCACTCCATTGGAGGCGAGGAGGTATTGGTTCTGGCATGGGAGTGAGTCTACATGCATGCTGATCGATGGATGGTAAATATGGTAGCACGTACAAATTTGGTGGGACTAATTTCATAATTCCTTAGATGTCGAGGTATAGCTCAGGGGTTGAGCTCGCTCCCCTTAGAGCTTCTCCATCTACCAGGTCGGGAGATTAAATCTCACTAACCCCTCGCTAGAATATACTTAATTCCGTAGAATTCGCCTTGTCTACAAGGAAAGTATAATAATCCCTTGACTAAGGAACTACTAGTAAGGTTTTGTAGAGTTACAACTGCTGTTTTTCTTTCGGTGTTAAAGTATGGTGGTGTTTTCGAGTCTACGTAGGAATTGTTGTTGTGTATGAATTTTGAAGTGTATGGACCTTCAGCTTGCAAATATTAACATAAATTATCTCCCTCTCTGCCGATTTACCACATTTATTAAATTACATATATCAGTTCTATAACAGTCGCGGAGCATTATATATCTACTTTGATGAGACCTAAATTCGTTCTTAGTTATTGCAAACGTATAAGCAAGGGTGGAACTACCAAGAGACTGGGTTGGCCTGTAGCCCAGGTCTAGTCCCAAAAAAAAATTTATACGTAAAAATTGGAGTCGAAATAATTTTAGCCCAATCTATTTTGTTTTCAGCCCAACGTACCCACTGTCCCATTCAGCGCACCAATTGTTGTGTATGAATTTTGAGTGGGTCTGATGTTCTTATATATGACAACCCACCATCCCATTCAGCCTAGTATAAGTTTTAATGAGTGCTGCGATCAAAGAACAAAAGTTGATCAAACGAACCGATCTATGAATTAAGTGACAGATATTGGACTTCTCTTCCAAGAACATGGAGTTATCAAATTCTCAACCCTTGGGCCGTATCAGAATGGCCAATAAAGGGTTATAATAGTTTACAAAGGGTGAAAGACATAAGACGGTTCAAAAGTACTCTTTCAACTGGTACCAAATAGGTGGTGGAAAAATGAGCAAGCATCTAATATGATGTGGAGAAAATAGATCGATATGAACAACTTCTTCGAAATGATATTGTTTGCGAGTTCTTATAGTGTTATTATACAAACGTAGAAAGTGATCATAGAAATGCATATAGACGCTCCTTGGGAGGAAAAGGGGCTATAAAGAAGAGCCAAACTTCTATATGAAGTTCAGGCAACATTGGATTTGGTCAAGGTTCTGATTGACTTCTTTGGCTCGCTCGTTCTTGTCCTTTCAGTCAGACGTCGTCTGTTTTCTATTTTTATGTTCTTTTCTGGAGATGTTTATGGAATACTTCTTGTCAAATTAAATGTGGCCATCTTAGGTAATTGCTAGTACTGATCTTGTGCGGCTTCACATTAACGGGTAGATTGCAGGAGAGATGCCTTTGAGTTCTTCAGCAGTCAATGACTCCAATTCAAATGGTCTAAGAAGTATATATCTTTGGCCGATGGCGATGATTATAGATTTGAGGGTTATGTTCACAGTTTTGAAGTCCTGCCTTCAACATCATCTACCAAAGCTCACTTTGTAAAGGTGTATATGTGTGGCGATTTCTAGCTTTCTATGGTTGCTCGTATCCCTTTAATTTCACATAGTTTGTTGAAGAGGGTTTTTTTTTTTGTGATGCCAGAATCCACCTCTGCAATTATCTGTCGATGGTTCAAGTGCCTCTGAGATTGAAGATGACGAGGACGGAGTGTGGAGTATTGTTGGTGGCAAAGTTAGATTGCATTTCGATAACATTTTTTTTCCTTTGTAGGCCATCTATCGTTATAATTTTTTCTTTGTTTTCTTTCTGGCAGTACTAGTGATAGGAAAGGTAAGGGCTGTCCTTTCACAGTTTACAAGAGGTTGGGCACATGCGATTCATGTGCGATTTGTTGGGCACATGAGCCAAATTTTTGTTCTCGTTTTGGATTTTGTCCTCAAATCAAATTGCAACTTTAACAAATAAGGCGTGCGGAAGGATCCAAAGAAGCCAAAAGCAAAGAAACTCAAAGCGTCCCAATGCAAACGAGTGAAGATCACTGTCCAATAGTGAAAATTTTCTCTTTTGCTATTTAAATACTCAACAAGCAAAATAATAGAATCTGAAAAACAATAAACGATGAGAAAAAGGATATACGTGGAAAACTCTAGATGGGTAATAAAAATCACGGCAAGGAATCAAGCATTATAGAAAACCATCGTGAAGTTACAAGTAATCTTATCCTATGATTTGAATCCTCATAATCGCTCTAAGACCTACCTGTCGAATCCTCGTTTGCCACAACCAGTGTTTGATTGCCGTCGCCTTGAATTCTCAAACCTTCCGAATATTTTTCCAGAAATCCACCGAAAGCAACTCTGAATATTTTGAGACAAAGTTATGACTACATGTTAGATTGAAGCTTCCTTATTCACACTAGAATTTTTTCTTCACAAACCGTGTTATTAGCTTCTCCAAAAATTCACCGGAAGCAACTCTGAATATTTTGAGACAAAGTTATGAATACATGTTAGATTGAAGCTTCCTTATTCACACTAGAATTTTCTCTTCACAAACCGTGTTATTAGCTTCTCCAAAAATTCACCGGAAGCAACTCTGAATATTTTGAGACAAAGTTATGAATACATGTTAGATTGAAGCTTCCTTATTCACACTAAAATTTTCTCTTCACAAACCGTGTTATTTGCTTCTCTCTTTTTCTCTGTTTTTTGAAAGCCCACGGCAAAGTCTTTTTTGAGTAAAAGACTAACTGCTATATTCCTCTTGTGCCCTAGCAGCCAACAAAAAAGTTACTATTTATATTAGCAATAATAAGTGCAAAATCCGATTGATTACAAGATCGATCGCCCAGTCGATCTGTTTGCTTCCAGCTTTCGCACCATTCAGTCAGATTGTTCCGATTGATAACCCGATCAATCCGTTCCAGTTGAGCTCCCTCCAACCAATTAATCTGAACATGAAGTCGTATTGCCTTCGGTCCTTCGATTCAATCACCTTAATTAAAGATAAAGATCTCTTTCACTCGATCTAATCCTATACAGACTGGTTAATTACGTTATAAAAAAAAGAAATTACAACTCGATAAAGAATGAGATACAAAAGAAAATGCGTGTTGTCTCATTGGAATTGCCAACCAAAAAATAGCGCCATTTTTTGGAGCTTACAAATAGCAACCCAAAATCCACTATCTTATTGAGTTTTGGACTTGGGGGGAGCTGTTGTCTCAGCCAAAGGGATCCCGCTCCAGTCTAGCTCCGATCAATGATCGGAAACGTTCACTTCGTAGAGCTCGTTGAGTTGAACAAAAATGTTAAAATTCAACTCGATCGAATATCACTAAGTACCTGATCGGAACACATATAACTTGCCAATAATGAGTTCTAATGGATTTGATCCAGTGCTTCGGATCCTTTCTTTACAAGACAAAAAGGTTTCGATTAGGCACTTAATGATACCCGATCGAGCTGATTTTTCTTTCAAACTTGTTCAACTCGACGAGTTATACGAAGTGAACGTTTCCGATCATTGAAGTGAGGTCGGAGCGGGACCCCCTCAAAGGGACAGCAGCACTTGGCTATTGATTTGCGAAACAATGATATACCCCGTCATGGAAATTTCCCTTTGAGGTGGTTTCTGGAATACATCGTTGAAAAAAGTAGGATTTTAGTAGTAGTTGGTTGACTGTATGTTAGGATATGGATATACTCTACTACTCCCTCACAAGTCACAACACATTAATTAGCGCACTAGGAAACACGAACTTGGCAACTTGCCAAGAAACTTCGCGTCTAGAACCTACGGAGAAACCCCATAAATACTTTTGAACACATGACATTAGTCAATCTGTGTCTTATCATCATCATCGGAAATGGAAAAGGCCATGATTCCCGTCGTTGTCGTTCCCTTTCTAGTGGCTGTAATCTCGGCAGCAGCAATCGCAGGTTGTCCCCTACCGCAGGGGACCGATGAGATTCTTATTCCCGACAACCAGTCGTCAATCCCTTCCGATGTGCAGACGATGAGTTCGTCGGTGACTGGTGATGGCGCCCCTCTTGGTGACGTCGATCCCGACCGCGTGGATGATGATCCCTGCGGCTGCTACGGTTATCACCAGTCTACGGCCGCCGGGATCTGTCCAAACGACTACGTTGCTGGATTTCCGCCTCATCGTGTCGATGTTCAGATCGACGCTTGTCCTTGTCCTTGTCCCGCCTTGGGAGGGATTACCACTGAGATACGAACGGAGGAGTGGGTGGAGGAGGACGACGTCGACGATGACAAGTTTGGGAATTCACTCGTCGGCCTCACTTTTGAAGACGCGGTGGCTCTGATGGTTTCCAGTTTCCAGCCACGTGATGATTTGTCCTCATTTCTTAACACCATGGCCCGGGTAGCCATTGTATTCGATCTCACAGTTAGTTTGATAGGCTGGATGTTGTTGCGGATAGGCCACCCAAGGGCAGCCAATTACTTCCGTAGGTACGCCGGCTTTTTCTCAGTTGCGGTGGCCTTTTTTTCAATGACCTATACGTTTGTCCCCGATTGCCTTGCTTGGGCGGTGTGGGCCGCGGCCGGTGCTCTGGCGCTAGGGTTCGCTTATTCCCTCGCCTTTGGATAAAACCAGAGTATTGTCAAGTGAATTGGAACATGAGGGGACGGTATCCTATTAACACGCCCCAGTGATTGTTCCATGTCATCTCTCTCTCTCTCTCTCTCACTCACACACACACACATCAACCGTTAGTTATCTTCTCAGTTCTAACAGGTTTCCTTCTGTTAGACTTTTCTCTCTAGACTCTCTCCCTTCTCTCTAAAACCTAGCATCCTCATCCTTTGCCGCTGCCGGGGGAGGCGCCCCTCTCCCCTCCTCCCCAGGCTCTCTCTTCTCCTCCCTCTCCCTCTTCCCTCAATGCCAGATCGCATCCTTTCATCTGCTGCCCTTCTCGTTCTAACAGGTTTTTTTTAGGGTTTTTATCCTGATTTAGGCTCAGCCTGTTGGGCTCATTTCAGTTCATTCGCGTGTTTTGGAGTAGAGGGTCTTGAATGGTCAAGCCGATGTATTCAAAATCCTATTATCGCTGTAACTTCGTGTTATGGGTTAATAAAATTTATTGTCGCTTATAAAAAAAAAAAAAAAAAAAACAGGTTTCCCTTCTGTTTTTTCATTGTTTTGATATTGTGATGACGAAAAAGTAATGCCTGATTCCATTCCTTCTGGTATGGTGAAGTGATAGTTTCCTATTCCTATTAACATGGGCCAATGATTATTTCATGTCATCTCTCTCTCACATCAATGTTCGTTATCTTCTCACAGATTTCTTTTTTGTTTTTTCAATCGATCACCCTTTTCATTGTTTTGATTTTGTGATTACGGAAAAAGTAGGAGTAATTTTTTTTTACTACAAAAATTATGTATTTTAGTACCGAGTAGTAATGTATGAATGCATGGAAGAAAACGTGTCTCCTTTACATAATGATAGAGCTGGCAATCTCAATTCAAACTCACCTGTCCATATGTATCCGCTCACTTACAACCTGTTTAAATCCACCCCTTCATTCAACGGGTTATAAGAGCATTCACATCAGAATCGCTACTCGACCCTGAAAACTATAGTAACAAGCAAAACTCAAAAAAACTCCCAAAACCTACGTTTACCAGCCTCGTTGGAATAACCAGAAGAATAGCCGGAGCTACAGTCCCTCGTTGAAACACCCGAGGGACTGTTCACGAGCTACTTATTATTTTATTGTTCTCGATCTGGAGCAAACAGTAATATAGGTTGCGTACCAATCGTATGGTGGGAGAGCCTTGATGTACTCCTAGATCTTCTTGACGGTGTCGGTGCGAGAGGCCGAGGAACTGCCGAAGCGCCGGTGAGACCTTGAGAATACCAGTGGGTCGGGTCGGGTCGGTTCCAGGGCTCCAAAGACGATGACGGATGCTTCGTCTTGGGAGGCGACCGCGGTGGCTAGAGGTTGATCGGCAGAGAGGGCATAATAGTTTTTTTTTACCGCATAATAGTTTTTTGTTTTTTTTTTTTTTCCAATGAATAGTTGGCATGGTTTATAGAGTACAGTTCGGATAGTTTTGGTAGATAATCACCGAAAATTTATTAAATTCAATCATAATTCAAGTAAGAACAATCTACATTTTAAGCACAGGAAATTATGATAAATGATATTATGCGGTAATGGTATTACGCCGTTGGATATGATGAATCTTCAATTAATCTCGAAAAAACATCTAGCTACCAACATTTCTCTCATTGTTCAGTCCCCGTCAACTTAAATTCTTAACTTTCCCATTGGAATGCATATCATGCACCTGTGGATAAAAAAGCATTTTCCTTAATTTGCACTTCCTCCCTATTGTTATGTTACCTACTTCGATATTACTATAAATTGGATTTACTAGTAAAAGATTCTTTTCTTGACAATGACATTTGATACAGTAACCTAACGAAAAGCAAGAAGGAATTAAACCGCGTGAAAAGATAATCAAGATGTCATCACTTAGAAACCAAGTTGCAGAGAGGCCGGAGAAAAAGATGACATGAAATAATTATTGGGCACAAACGTGTTTAATCCTTTAACTCTTCGGATATCAGTAATTATGCACTAAAGAAATTACATTATAAAATGAAAAACGAATTAAAAAAAAAATGAAACACATACTAGATAACGAGGTTGGTAATGTGTCAACTCCTTGGGAGCCAAACCAATAATGTCATGGAGTACATAAACCTTCATCTCTCAAAGAAACCTACACTAGCCTCTCTTTTTTTACAATTGTCTGTTTTTTTTTTTTTTTTTTTGCGATTCTAGTTTTGGTGGTCATGTTGACCCTGTTTTATTCTGGGGGATACCCCTTTGATTTGTATCATGTTGCTTTGTTTTTTTATTTTTTATTTTTTATATTGTAATATCTTCACTTACGCCAAAAAAAACGTAATATGGAATGTACGTGTGAATTAATCTTTGGTTGGAGAGACTAATGGTTGCGCTCATAATCTAGCAAGGTTGGGTCTTCAGTTAGACCGAGGAGAGCAAGTGTTTGATCAAACCCTATCAATCATGTTGGAGACTTTATTCAATGACCGCGATAGTCTTAGAGTTCATCGAGCTACTGCGTCAAGTGTTTTTGTTTATTAAGACCTAGACCCCCTCTTATGTAACATAAAATAAAATAAAATAAAATAATTCAAGTGCATTGCAGTGTCCAGCCCCTCGCACCCCAGGCTGTGTTTTGAAGGTATTCTTGTCTACATGTCCAACAGGGACATCTTCACGTAATGTCCCGACCTTCTCCACAATTACACATGCATTTTGTATAAAACTGTACGGACTAAATCTCCGTTTAAGTACTTCGATGTATAATATTTTCACCAAAAAATACTCTATTTTTCCCGGATTAGGTCACTTGAATTTGTATTTGGGAAATAAAATGTTCTCTCACACAATTTGTGCTTGAGAGTGATGTATTTATATAAGAGAATCGATCTGTTACAATGGATACACATGGAAGTACATTTGAATTTGAATATCTAACAATCTTTATCTCAACACTGAATAATTATCTCAACAGCCCCCCTCAAGATGGAGGATCCAATGGATGGATCTGCAGCTTGTCACGTAGAAACTGAAAAGTGGATGTAGGTAGGCCCTTGGTAAATATATCAGCTACTTGATCCTTGGAGGATATAAACTGAACTTGGAGTTCTTTGCGAGCCACTTTATCACGCACGAAATGAAAATCAATCTCGACATGTTTTGTTCGAGCATGAAATACCGGATTAGCAGATAAATACGTGGCTCCAAGATTATCACACCACAAAATAAGAGGTTGCGAGAAGGTGATACCAAGCTCAAATAATAGAGACTGTAGCCAAGAGAGTTCAGCGGAAGCGTCTGCTAGAGCTTTATACTCAGATTATATGGAAGAGAGCGCGACGGTGTGTTGTTTCCGGGAAGACCATGATATAAGATTTGAACCCAAGTAAATTGCATAACCACCTGTTGACTTACGATCATCCATGCAACCAGCCCAATCAGCATCAGAAAATGCTTGGAGATGTGTTAGGGAAGGTTGTTGGATAAAAAGACCATATGTGGAGGTATGCTGAAGATATCGGAGAATACGCTTGACGATTTGCCAATGTTCCTCGGTGGGAGAATGCATGTATTGACCGACCTTGTTGACAGCATAGGAAATGTCGGGCCGAGTGAGTGTAAGATATTGAAGAGAGCCAACAATCTGACGGTAGAGACTCAGATCAGACATAGGCGTGCCACTTTTAATGGTGAGTTTGGCGGTGGTAGATATAGGGGTGTGGACGGGCTTGGAATGAGACATACCAGATTTTGTAGAAGATCTGAGATATATTTCCGTTGAGATAAAAACAAACCCTTGGAAGAAGTACGGGCTTCGACACCCAAGAAATAATGAAGCAAGCCAAGATCCTTGATAGCGAACTCTTTGCCAAGTGAGGAAATAATGCGCTGGATTTGCGACGAACAATTGCTGGTGACAAGAATATCATCAACGTAAATAAGAACATATATAATGATACCGCTTTGCCGATAGATAAATAAAGATGAATCTGCTTTTGATGGATGGAAGTGAAGGGTGAGCAAAAATGTCGTGAGCCGAGAAAACCAGGCACGAGGGGCTTGTTTTAAGCCATAGAGTGACTTATGTAACCTGCACACATAGTCTGGATGATTTTTGTCAATAAATCCTGGTGGTTGCGGCATATATACCTCTTCAGTCAACTGACCATGGAGAAAAGCATTATGATCATTCAATTGATTAATAGGCCAGCCACTAGATACTGCAATAGAGAGAACTGTCCGAATTGTAGTTGGTTTTACAACTGGACTGAATGTCTCAAAATAGTCGAGTCCCTCTTGTTGGTGAAATCCTTTGGCAACCAAACGAGCTTTATGACGCTCAATGGAACCATCAGCTCGGCGTTTGATACGGTATACCCATTTGCATCCAACAATGTTCATCTTAGGAGAAGGAGGATGAAGGCTCCAAGTACCGTTCCGAATGAGAGCATTGAGTTCTTCAGACATGGCGCGACGCCACAAAGGGGATTTATTTGCAGTTGAAAAACAAGTGGGTTCAATGAAATCAACAGGGTGAGAAGAGGAGTGGGTAAGTAAAAGCTTTGGGCGTAGAGGGCATGTGACGAAGCTTCATCAGATGAGTACGATGTTTTATCGGAGCTGCGGGAGAGGGTTTGGAAGTTAAGTCCACAATAAGATTTAGACCACGTGAATTATTGAGGAAAGGTTGGGGAACTTGACGAGTTGTTGTGTGAGGAGATGAGAAAGATAAAGAATATTCATTGGGAGTTGGACTCTCCGAAAGCGTAGCGAGACTCTTGATTGAGGAAGAGATTTTAATTGGAGAATATTGAGATAAGGATTGGGTCGGTTGAATTTGGTGGGGAGTAGTTTCACGAGATGCCGAAATTGTGGGAGATGATGAACCAGTAGCATGTGGTGGGTGGCGATGCCCAGAGGAGTTATGGTAGCCCTGATCGCGACCGCGGTTGTGGAACCCACGACCACGACCAGTTTGAGTGAAATGCGCCTGAGGAGATTCAATGGGCGACGAGTTCTGAAGAGAGGAGAAGGTGTCATTATGCATAAACTCGTGACTGAGCAACAAGCTATGAAGTTCAGAAAAGGACACATGATCTGGTCGGGAAGCAAGTGTGGTGACCAAGTCCTTGAAGTTTGAGTGAAGTCCTTTGAAAATATAAAGATTGAACTCAGCCCGAGAGAGAGGTTTTCCAGCAGCACTGAGTTCATCAGCCAATGTTTTGGCTTCATGAAGAAATGCAGTAACTATTGGAGCACAAATCACAACCAGTCAAGTGGAGGCTAGTAAGGAAAATCAAACCAATCAGTTGGTGGAAAATCTGGGTAATCAATCTTCACTTATCTAAGGAAGGTCAGAATCTCCACCTATGGATGGGACGTGATTCATGGTGTAGGATTAAGGAAATCAATCCCTGTAATTGTGAATTTTTCCTTCCTTTTATTGTAAACCTCATAATCATTCCTTATTTGTAAACACACCTATAAATACAATAGAAGAACTCTGCTCTCTTCACCTTGAGAGTGATTTTTCCTAATCTTTCAATCGTCTTTATGGTATCAAAGCCTTTCGGTGAGGAGTAAAAGAGTTCTTTTTATTTTCTCAAATGGCTTCTTCAACTTCCAGTCCATACCCCTACCCTTCAACATTGAACGTTGGGAATTTTGTTTCCCTTCGTCTCACTCCAAACAATTACTTGTTATGGAGGACTCAAATGCTTGCACTAATTGAAAGCCAGGATATGTACGGCTTTGTGAATGGGGAATATGGGATGCCTACTCCTACTATAGTCTCGCCTGTGGACAAGGATACTGGTGTCTCAAAAGAATCGCAAAATCCAGATTTTGTGGCTTGGAGACGGTCTGACCGGCTTCTTCGTGGTTGGATCACAAGCACCTTATCTGAAGAAGTACTTGGACTTGTGGTGGGTCTTGTCACTGCATCTGAAGTGTGGAAAGCGCTAGAAGATTCTTTTGCCCAAAGCTCTCAAGAAAGGGAGTTTCAACTATTTCAACAGATGTCCATGTTGCGCAAAGGCGATGATGCTCTAAATGCGTACATCCGAAAATTCAAAGCAATCTGTGATGATCTTGCAGCTATTGGTAAGATTGTTCCTGATAAAAATAAAGTGTTTTGGTTGCTAAATGGACTTGGCACTGGTTATGAAAATTTTGTAACAACTATGCTTAAACCCCCTGTCCCTTCTTATGGCGAAATAATTCCTCTTCTCCAGAGCCATGAAGCACGAAATCAACTTCATGGTTCCTTTTCACCACAATTGGCCTATTTTAGTCATAGGACTAATAATAGCCAAAATAAGAGGACGGGACATGGCCAAAATCGTTTCACCTCATCAGGAAAAGGATTTGTTCAAACTACCCATACTAATGCAAATAGCAAAAGTGGTGGTTCTCAGTTCCATGCAGGAAATCAACCAGGGAAAGCAGCTAACGCAACAAAATTCCAGCGCAAAGAGGAGCAAAATGATCCAATTAAGTGTCAGATTTGTGGGAATCGCAGTCACACTGCATTAAAATGCTACAACAGGTTTAACCATTCCTATCAAGCTGAGGATGTTCCCCAAGCACTTGCAGCTATGACCATCACTGAGAATCCAGAATCGGCATGGTATCCCGACACTGGTGCAACAGCTCACATGACTGGAAATGCTGGTAAGTTGGACAACATTAGACCTTATAAGGGGCTAGAAGGTGTGATGGTAGGAAATGGTCAAATCTTGGACATTACACATGTTGGTGACTCTCATGCCAACTGTGGGAGTACTTCACTTCCTTTGAAAAATGTTCTTTTGGTTCCACATATGAAGAAGGATTTGCTATCAGTCAGTCAACTTACTCATGACTTGCCATTTGTATTTGAATTTGATGCTAATGGATTTTTTATCAGGGAAAGAGGAACCAAAAGATTAATTGCTTCAGGAAAAAGGAAAGGCGGACTATACTCATTGGAAAGTGGACATGCTGCTCTCTTCTCAACTCGCTTTAGGAAGACGAATAAAGAAGGATGGCACCAACGTCTTGGGCATCCTCAATATCGGGTTGTTGATTTTTTATTTCGTAGGAAGCTAATAAATTTTCATCCTACCACTGATGTTGAGAAAATATGTGACAGTTGTCAAATGGGTAAAGCTTGTAGACTTCCTTTTCTCCAGTTGGATAATAAATGTGATGAACCTTTTCAAAAAATTCATTGTGACTTGTGGGGACCTGCACCGACTCGATCATCTGAAAACTTTCGGTATTATGTTATTTTTGTGGATGGTTGCACTAGATTTACATGGTTTTACCCAATGAAGAAGAAGTCTGACTTTCTGCATTGCTTCAGTTGCTTTCAGAAAATGGTTGAGTGTCAATTTGGCAAAAAAATCAAAATACTTCAAACTGATGAAGGAAGTGAGTTTACTGATGGAAAGTTACAAACTATTTTGGCCAACCATGGAATTCTCCATCAATCGGCATGTGTTAAAACACCTGAACAAAATGGCTTGGCTGAGCGCAAGCATAGGAACATTACAGAGTTAGGATTAACTATGATGTTTCATGCTAAGATTCCAGCAAGAAATTGGGTAGAGTGCTTTTCTACAGCTGTGTTTTTGATAAATCGTGTGCCCTCTCCAACTTTGCGAATGGAATCTCCTTTTTATCTACTATATGGAAAATATCCTGATTATAGCTCTTTCCGCATATTGGGCTGCAAGTGTTTTCCATACCTTGGTGATTACAGGAAAAACAAGCTGGAACCAAAGTCTGTCCCTTGCATTTTCATGGGTTACAGTGTGAAACATAAGGGGTATAAGTGTTTTGCTCCGAGTTTGGGTCGGACATATATCTCTCGTCATGTGGTATTTGATGAATCTTGCTTCCCTTTTGCTGATCCCAACTCATTATATGGTTACCAATCAATTGAGGGGGAGATATCTAACTACAATGATTGGATGGACACCAATGCATTTGATGAATCTCCATTGCTTGCAGGAAATGGAACCAACACAAGTCCCTCCTCATCCTACAATGAAGATGCAATGCCAACAACTGGTCATAGCTTGGATGGACTGCATCAATCCTGTGCAAATGGCCACACACATGCCGCTTCGATGGATGAGATATGTCGGGACACGATGAACTCTCCTCCCACTCAATTTGCAGCAACTGTACCAGTCACAACCTCTCCTTCAAATCAGTCAGTCGATGCCGAACCTCAACTTATTGACATGAGCAACATTCAGCCCCATCGTTGCTCTTCACCCACTGATTCTCTACCATCAACACCGTTACTATGCTCTCCAACAAGTACCAATACAGCTGCCCAAATCCAACAACCCATGCAGCAGTCAATGCCAAACGAAGGCATTAGTGACTCTGCTCTTGGTGCACCAGCTCCATCGCAATTGGCTTCCGAACCCAGCCATGCCATGGTCACTCGAGCCCAAAGAGGTGTATTCAAGCCTAATCCTCGGTATGCTGCTCTTCATATTGCTTTAAGTTCTTTTGACATTCCTAAAGAGCCTAAGACTGTAGCTTCAGCCCTAAAGCATTCAGGTTGGAATGATGCTATGCATGACGAATTGGCTGCCCTTAAAGAAAATCACACGTGGGATCTAGTTCCCCGGACTCCTAGCATGAATGTCATTGGCTCTAAATGGGTGTTCAAAACAAAATTAAAGTCAGATGGTAGTTTGGACAGATTAAAGGCTCGCCTAGTTGCTAAAGGTTTCCACCAAATTGATGGAATTGATTTTTCAGAAACCTTCTCTCCTGTGGTCAGGCAAGGTACTATTCGAATTATACTCACTGTTGCTACAGTAAAATGTTGGGGCATTCGCCAACTTGATGTAAAAAATGCATTTTTACATGGGTATATTTCTGAGCCAGTGTTTATGGAGCAACCACCTGGATTCGTTGATCCTCGACATCCCTCTCATGTTTGTCAACTTCATCGTGCCCTCTATGGACTAAAGCAAGCTCCCCGTGCGTGGTTTGACCGGCTCAGCATATTTCTTCTCAATGAAGGTTTTTGCTGTAGTTCGGCTGATCCATCCTTGCTTATTTATCAGTCTAATAGAGGGATACTACTTCTTCTAATATATGTAGACGACATGATACTCACTGGAAGCAACTCGGAGTTGATTGATTGGTGTGTTCAGCAGCTTCGCCGTGAATTTGCCATCAAGGACCTTGGCCAGCTCAACTATTTTTTGGGAGTTGAAGTGCATAACACAGATTTTGGGCTCTTCCTTTGTCAATCCAAGTACGCCCGTGACTTACTTACTAAAGCTCAAATGGTGGGATGCAAGCCAATATCCACTCCCATGGCAATCAAAGTCCGGTCTACTCCATCTAATTCAGCCCCGTACCCGGATCCTACTTATTATCGGAGCATTGTTGGAGCTTTACAGTATCTTACGTTTACCAGACTAGATATTGCTTATGCTGTTAATTATGTGGCCCAATTTATGCATTCTCCCACAATTGGGCACTATCAAGCTGTTAAACGCATCATTCGTTATGTGGGTGCGACCCTTGACTATGGCATACGCATACTCCGCCACAGTTCTTTGGATCTATATGCCTTTTCTGATGCTGATTGGGCAGGTTGTTCTATTACACGAAGGTCCACAACTGGTTTCTGTACCTTTTTAGGTAGCACATGTATCTCATGGTGTGCAAAGAAGCAAGCTACAGTGGCGAGATCAAGTGCAGAAGCTGAGTATCGTTCCATGGCCTCCACAGCGGCTGAACTTACATGGATCACCTCACTTCTTCGCGATATTGGCATTCATCTTTTTCAGCCACCCATTCTGCATTGTGATAATTTAAGTGCACTATACATGACGGTCAATCCGGTATTTCATGGCCGAACAAAACATGTTGAACTGGACTACCATTTTGTTCGAGAAAAAGTGGCTCTCGGAAATCTACAAACTCGTTTTGTTCCGTCTCGTTCTCAGCTTGCAGATATTTTCACTAAGCCACTACCTCGTTCTGATTTTCTGTCCTTACGCACCTCCCTAGGGCTTTGTGTCCTGCCCAAACCGAGTTTGAAGGGGAGTATTGGAGCACAAATCACAACCAGTCAAGTGGAGGCTAGTAAGGAAAATCAAACCAATCAGTTGGTGGAAAATCTGGGTAATCAATCTTCACTTATCTAAGGAAGGTCAGAATCTCCACCTATGGATGGGACGTGATTCATGGTGTAGGATTAAGGAAATCAATCCCTGTAATTGTGAATTTTTCCTTCCTTTTATTGTAAACCTCATAATCATTCCTTATTTGTAAACACACCTATAAATACAATAGAAGAACTCTGCTCTCTTCACCTTGAGAGTGATTTTTCCTAATCTTTCAATCGTCTTTAGTAACAGAGCGGTCTTTTTGCCGAATTGATTGAAGACAACAGGTGAGATGAAGCACTCGGGTTTGCGAAGCTAGCAGAGGCAAGAGACTTTTCTAGAGTGTCCCAAATCTCATGAGAGGTTGTGGAACCGACAATAATGGGGAGAACTTCTTCAGAGAGAGATGAAATTAAAAGACTCATGAGAAGTTGGTCTTGTTGAGTCCATGCTGATTGATTTGGACTAGGGGAATCACCAGTGGATGGAGGGCACGGGAAAGAGCCATCAACATAGGCCATAAGATTTTGGCCACGAAGATAAGGAACCATTTGAGTTTTCCAGTAGAGGTAATTTTTGGTGGTTTGGTGGAAGAAGAAGAGGTTGATTTGGTAGGGGAAGCCATAGCTCTGATACCAACTTGAATTTGTATTTGGGAAATAAAATGTTCTCTCACACAATTTGTGCTTGAGAGTGATGTATATTTATATAAGAGAATCTGTTACAATGGATACGCATGGAAGCACATTTGAATTTAAATATCTAACAATCTTTATCTCAACACTGAATAATTATCTCAACAAGGTCCCAATTCAGTATTCAAGCTTTGACAAATCACATAAAATTCTTGCACCGTACACGTTCATATGGCAACATTAATATTATATTTTTTGCTCGGCAAAAGGAGTATTGGAGGACCAAACCTCGATTCACTGTTCAAAGAAAATGCAATATATGTCCGGACCAAAAGTCCTACGGTCCAATTCCAATCCAATCAATAAGTCACGGTTTGGTCTCGATTTTATCACATATTACATTCCATATATAAAGCAAACAACCACCATCAACCACCAACCACCATATTATTTAAACTATAAACATATAGATAATATGTATAAACTAAACATATACTACATGTGTATATGTAAATATAGGAGTAATAAAATAAAGATAAACAACGATCAGATTGGTCGATGATCACCAAATTTGGGGTCGATTGTTATAAGATTCTATTTGGATTCATGGATTGGGTTTCCTCCCTCCATCACTGAAGTCACATGGTCCTAACCTTTGCCCCTCAAAAAATTCTCGAGGTCTTTTCTCTCTCCCTCTCTACAACCTAGCCGCCACAAACATCTTTCTTCTCCCTTCCCCTGCCTCCTAGGGTTTTACACCCTTGTACGAGAGATGGAGGGGAATGTCATAGTACTAGTTCTAAACATTTTCTTCTATGTTTATCTACTTTTTTGGTCCTTACAAAATTTTTGGTTTCAATTTTACCCTTACAGTTTGTAACCAGATTTCAATGTTTACCCTTGCCGTCAAAATTGGATGGAAAATCCTTACGGCCCGTTTGGATGGAGGATTTGATTTTGGGTAGATATAGAAAGAGGATGGATATGTAATGAAGGTGAATATGTAAGAAGGGAGGATTTGTAATCCAGTGTTTGGATGATTTTTTGAGAATAGGAATTTGGAGGGTGGATATGATGGGATAAGATGTCAAAAGACTTAAATGCCCCCAGTTTATAAAAAAAAATACTATGTAAGAGAGATTTCAAGGGCATAATTAGAATAAATTCATTTCAAGGGCAACCAATGTGTAAATTTAAGTTTGAACAAATATATAAATTTATACTAGTAATACTTAAAATTCAAAAGAAAAATACTTAGTCAGTTGCTACCAATTTTCCTAAAAATACTTAGTCAGTTACTTAACTTTTTAATCCAAAACGACCAATCGTCTTATATATATGAACTCTTTTAAACTTCAATCTTCATTTTTATAAAAACATTACTCACTCCGTCATGCGGAGTAGTCCAATATGAGAATACATGTAATTTTCAGATAAAAAATAATACTAGTAATTCTGTATTCCATCCAAATTTCGGACTTGTAATTTAGTGTCAAGAAAGTCAAAAAACTATCCAAGAAAGTACTTTTTCTTCTGTGTAAAAATGTTATGAATCATAATGAAAATGTTACGAATCGTACTACTGAAAGGTTATGAATTCTAGAACAAAAATTACAAAACACACTAAAATAGGTACATATCATACACCCTTTTAATTAAGAGATGTGTATTGTAGACTTTCCCTTTACATGTAAGTTTTACATAGAGAAACTTTCGCTAAATTTACAGAAAAGGTCCACTCACGAGCAACGACTTAAGAGGTATTTATTCCCATGACTTTTTTAATCCAAACCTAGCAAAGATTCCAAACCATAGACTAAAATGTTGTTTCCACGAAATTTCAAAGCATTTATGGTGTCCAAGTTACGCGGTCCACGTCTACACCACTGAATGGTTGGACAACTTCGAGGAAATTTTAAGGAAATTTCTAGGATAGTGGGGAAGGACTATATATAGGAGGAAATTTTATGCACACCTCAAATGGAGATATGGATTTTGGGGTAACGAGTGAATAAAAGATGGTTACAAAGATGAAACTTTGTAGTTTGCCATCCACAGGGAGGAGGGATAATGGTTTTGCGACCTTAACAAAACAATCAATTTTGCTTTTAATTTTTCGTTTCACAGTTTCGCTCTCGCTCACCGGCACACACTCAAGTTCCGGGACTTAACTATACAAGTATAGCATTTTTCATATTTTTTTCTTGAATTTTCTTTCTTCTTCCCAAATTAGTAGTAAATAATAACCAAGCAATAAAGGGGAAAGTTTCTTGTTGGACAACAGTTTTACTTTGCGCCCACTTCCTTATAAATGCACTTCAAAAAAAAATAAAAATAAATTAGTGCATTTCTGGAAATTATGTTGTGTGTAATTTAAGCACTAAAAATAAATTTTAAATACATTTATAAGAAAATGGAGCTGCAATTATTTTCCTCCCTTCTCCAATTAGCATGTAGTATAGTTTTCCTTCCAATATCTGGCCCGCTATCAAGCTAACAAGTCGGCATTAGATCATTTCAAAGAAATTGACCACTGTTTAAACATTCTTCATGTAGCACAAAACTTCGAACTTGAACTTAAACATACTATGAAAAGGAGAAAATGAGAATGCAAAAAAGAGGCGCCCAAAACAGGCACTAAACCATTAAGAAAAAATGAATGGTGTAGTGTTTTTGTATTTGTAATTCATTATTTAAGATTTTTATTTGTGTGGTAAGTATAATTAGATATATATGTTAGCATTGTGGTGTTGTTTCTAGATAAGCTCTTTGCGGCTGGGTTCAACTCCCTTCAGCTACAAATTAAGTTTTATACAACCTATTTGGTAAATCTATTTTCTTATCAGTACTCCCTAGAGAAAAGATAACACCTCATTTAGACCATGTTTCATTAACTAAAATAAATACTATTTTTTAAATTAAAGTTTATTTATTATAAGAGAATAACCTATCACATAAAGCGGGAAATTAGTACATAAAAAATAAGAATTTCAATGGAACGGGGCCTTATTGAGCTCTTGGCTATATTGTTTAAGAAAAACTCTGTTAAACACGGAATAACTCAAAATGTTTCATTGATGATTAACCCATCGCCAACTTATTAAACTACAACACTTAACGGTTCAAAAAAAATAAATCACACGGCACATAGAGTAGAAGTCCTAATTAACACGAAAAAAAATGTAGTTGAAGATGAGTTTATCTAACTTCTTTTTCGTCTCTGGATATGTGCTGGAACATCTGTATCCAAAGCATTATCAAATTCATTTAGCCCCGCGGGTAGAGTAGGAGCGAGGAGGCGGTGTTGGGTGGCCAACAAGCAGAAGAAGTGGCGGTTAAAAACAGTGCCTGACAAAGAATCACTAGAGCAGAGGCGATGGAGGCTAGGGAGGCGCCTTCAAAGAACCCCACTAGTACAATATGAAGCTGCGAATAATTGCAATTATTTCTAGTTCCGTTGTTGTTGGTGTCAAGCATCAAGATGGCGGAGAGAGAAAAGGTGAAGGCAAAGATGACAGAGAGTACGAAGACGTGGAAGGTAGGAGGGGGGAGGGTGTTGAAGATGACTGTCGGAATAGGGGTGGTGGTTTTTGTCCCTCCTCCGCTGTATTCTCCTTCTTTGTGTTCGCGTGGAAGTGCCAAGAGAATTGCTGCGATGGTGAAGGAGATCAGCAATACGGATTCCAGATGGTTTCGAGACAAGAATACCATCCTTTCTTACATATCACCGAAAGGGAGAACACACCTTATTTATAGAATTGCTTGCAGGGAAAATTTTCTCAACAGCATTGACTATGAAAGGAAGGTGCGCGGAGCGACGGAAGATCGAAACAAAATAGAAAGCACGAAAAGGGTTTAGAAGGTGCAGGAAAAAAGGGTTTAGAAGGCTCTCAACTACTCCTACGAGAAAAGTGACCTTTTTTATATTGGTTGGGGGGGGGGCAAAAACTGTACTGATATGGGGAATTTTAAATTTGAGGACTAACAACCCATTTGGATGGGGCGATTTCAAGAAAAGAAATAAAAGAATTGTGGTTTCTTATAAAATTATTCATTTATATTGAATATTTTGGTGAAAAATATTGAAGAAAAAAAGTACAAAATAAGAAATGTTTTGATTGATCTTTCTCCTTTCTCACCCAATCTCACAAAAAATAATGAGAATTGGAGAGAAAATGCTCCCCTTTCTTACCATCCAAAGGGGGTGTAAGGTCCAGTCCAGTGCTCCTAATAGCCAGTCCCTTCCAGTTTTGATTTTGTGGGCTAATAGCTTGTGCGCAACAATTAATGTTTAGAATCGTTCATTATGTGAAACTCTTTTAAGTAATTTAACCATGTAAAAAACCTTGTTCGTTGGATACCGAATTCAGTTAGTATTTGTAGGCAATAAACTTTAATTATGTACTTGTCAAAAAACTTTAATTATGTGATTAGCATTCATGTAAATATAGTGTTTTGTACCTCTATATATTTGAAACCTTTTGTTGATAGTAACACTGATGGATTTTTTAAGCGAATCCATTTTGACTTGACCAATTTTTATTTGGATTCATGACTACAAAAAAAAGTTTAATGATAGAATGAAATAACAGGAAATATAACTAAAAATGTCCATGACAACCTATTCGCCTCAATTTCATGCAAAAAAAATATTAGTCAAATAATGCACAAATTAATTGTGTGGCCCGTGATCCTTGATCCTCGTTCCTCCGCTGGTGGTTCGATGGTTGTTGAGCCTTCTTCTCCTAATCTGCACAGGGAGCGCACGTCTAAGACCTGGCCGGGGGTTGTCCCAGCAAGGCCCTCCGGCGAGAGGATAAGTATTGTGCAGAGAGAGGTAGCGGAAGACTGGAGTGTGTATATCTATGAGTATGGAGTAGCATGTACCTGTTAGGGTTGCAATCCTTCAGTATTTATAGAGTCTCCTTGGTTTGCTCTCCAAGTGCGGGCACGTGCTTGGCACGAGCCGGGTGTCGACGTCATCGTGACGTCACCAGATAGATCTGGTAACCGTTTCGAGCTGAGCTGGCACCACCCATGTGCGCGCATCATTTATCCTTTGGCATAACCGTTCTAGCACGTGAGAAGGCACGTGTCTTGACGGGTGGCCGAACCCAGCGTTCGGCTGAGACCCACATGTGGCCGAGCTTGACATGTGGCCGAACATGGCGCGGCGACCCGTGGGAAGGAGTCTGATGAATGAGCCGACCTCCGGAGGGTGGCCGAGCTTGAGAAGTTCTTCGAAGGTGGCCGAACGTGGGGTTCGGCTGAGACCCACATGTGGCCGAGCTTGACATGTGGCCGAACATGGCGGCGACCCGTGGGAAGGAGTCTGATGAATGAGCCGGCTTCCGGAGGGTGGCCGAGCTTGAGAAGTTCTTCGAAGGTGGCCGAACGTGGGGTTCGGCTGAGACCCACATGTGGCCGAGCTTGACATGTGGCCGAACATGGCGGCGACCCGTGGGAAGGAGTCTGATGAATGAGCCGGCTTCCTGAGGGTGGCCGAGCTTGAGAAGTTCTTCGAAGGTGGCCGAACGTGGGCAATGGTGATCGTCCGTCGGTAAGACGAATCAGTGCCCGCTCCCGGACCTCGGTTGTAGCCGAACGTGGAATGACGTATGGCCATCGTCTTCGGTCGCGGCCTACTTTTCGGTGGGCTCGAATCATTTGGTTTGGTCCGCTACATTAATACTTCTTAACGTTAAATATGAGAACTCGTGACAACAAAATATTATTTATTTATTTTTTATCGTTAAGGATAAAAATAGGGTTAGAGAGCTAGTAAAATTAAAGAGACTATATTCATTTTCCACCTGTATCTTAGATAAAAAGTAGCCAAAGTAAACTCAATAATAGTCTAGTTTGATACGATATCGACAATCTTGAGACTTTATTAGGGTGTCTCCAACAGCATAACCAAAATTAGATGACTAAGGCTGCGTTCCCGAACCCTTCTTATAAAATAAGTTCTTATTTGCCCACTTCTTTTTCAAAAATAATCCAACCTTTTTATTTTTCCCAACTACAAATTTCCTTCCACATTTTCAAACTCAAATATAACATAAATGAAAAAAAAAAAAAAAAATTTTTTGCACCGTATTAAAGATCTCAATGAGATCTATCAAATAAGATCCATAGTGGTAGGAAAATTATTTGCGTAAACACATTATTTTTTAGCTTAAAGTTGCCTTTACAAAAAGAAGACTGTTTTTACCAATATGGGGGTCATATGTACACGGAAAAGGGGTGCTCGGATCAAGCACCCTACACACCTCAGATGACGTTGATTCCCGCGTTGGCCCCCTTGGTTTTAATTTTTAGAATTTTTGGACGGCTCGGATCGGCCGTTCGGTGGCCGGAGACGGCCCAGCGCGGCCGCCGGACCGATTTCCCTCCCACCGGCCATACTACCTAAGGGTGAACAAAAAATAAGTTCTTATTTTGTGGAACACACCTTATTATTGGACAAAAAATAAGTTCTTATTAGTTTTGTGGAACACAGCCTAAAAGTTGCCACATTAGTATGAATATCGACAAAATACTATATTCATTGAAGAGAGATTGCTAAGCTCAATAATGTTGAGATCCACAATGGTTCATAATCAAAAATACATTTTTAGTAGAGAGAGATAGAGAGTTGGAAATAAATGTAATTGATAGTGATGGGAGCAGAGAGAAAGGAAAAAGAGAGTGTGTTGTCCCTATTAAATTTGGCTATCTAAATAAAAAAGATTGCTAATTTTGATTATCTAAATGCCAAAATTTGATTCATGGTTAAGGGGTTGCTAAGTTTGTTACTCCTATATCATGATGAGCTACATTTTGGACCAACATTACTAACTTTTGAGATCTTTTAGTTTTGGTTATGCTATTGCGAACACTCTTATATGCTATTTCATAACTTCTACTCTGCCTTCATATCAAACAATACCTTAAACTAAATACCTTTATATAGTTCTTTTTTAATTTGGGTAAGTTTCAACATATGGTTCTTGATTCCTTAATTATAATTACCTCATAATTTTTATTTGTAGCCAATCAACTTTAGACTCAATTTGGATGACAACAATCGAGAATGAGGAATAGATATTTTATTTCCAAGAATTGTAATCCGATTCGTCTCGTTAAGATGAATCAAAAAATCAAAAAGGTGTTGTGCAAAATTAACAAATACGAAAAAAAAATTAAATAAGAATAAAACTATTAAAAAAAACACACACACACACACACCAAAAATCAGTGCCACAACTGCGCATGCGCACACGTTCCTTGAACCGCGTCAAGAAATAAAAAAGCAAAAGTCCCAGGAGGGGGCCCGCATGAAAGAAAATGTGAGGAGGCAAATCACGACTTTAATTGGAGTAACAAGCTAGGAAGTTGCCCGGAGGAAGGTTCTCGGAAGGACCCAACGAAAGCCAAATGCGGAAAACCTCAAAGCGTAGAGACAACGCAAACGAGTGAAGATGCCATACACAATAGCAATCCTAAAATCACGTGATCTTGTTCGGTTTGGAGTCTCAAAATTTTTTAGCGCATTTTTCAATAATTTTTTTCCTATCTATCTTTTTTTACTCATCACTTTCAAAAACTTCCCTCAAAATCCAAAGTATATGTTGGCTAAGCGAGTTCGTTCCTGGTATAGAAAGGAGTATCCCCGCGCGAGTGGTAATGAATGGATCCTATAAGAAAGGAATATCACCGCGCGAGTGGGAATTCTTTTTAATGCATTATTGTATTTCTTTTCACAAATAGAAATGTTAACAGAAAGAGCCACGCCGCCCGTGATTCTGGCAGTCATTCTCGTGGCTCTGTCTGTGTCTCCAATCTCGTTAGCCAAGGCAGTTGAAGTTTGTGCCCTATCACATGGGACCGATGGAACCCAGGTTCTTATTCCAGATCCCCAATCATCAATTCCCGAGTCCGTAATCTGCTCGTCAGCGAAAGCAGTTGAAGCTTGTACCCTATCACATGGGACCTTTAATGGATCCCATGAGCTTCTTCTTATTCCCGATCGGCAGCCATCGATCCCTTCAGATGTGCCGACGACGCCTCCATCGGCGGCTGCCGATCGCGCCCCTCTTGATGTCGTCGACTCCGATGGCGAGGATGATGATCCCTGCGGCGACGGCGGTGATCATCAGGCTACGGCCGCCGGGATCTGTCTTAACTACTGCGTTGCTGAACTTCTTTGTCCCGCCGTGACTACGTTGGTAACTTTGCTGAATTTCCAGCCACGCGGTGATTCGTCCTTGTTAGATACTTGGTCTCCATCGCGGTCGACGTCTTCTCCTCCTCCTCCTCCTACTTCTTCGTTGTCGCCGTCGGCCTCATTTCCGATTATTATGGTTCAGTTAGCCATTTTAATATTCGGTTTAACAGTGAATCTGATAGGCTGGTTGATGTTTCGGAGAGGCCGGGTAGAGATTGTATTTGGTTTCACAGTTAGTTTGATAGGCTGGATGATGTTGCGGGGAGGCCGGGTAACGGCAGCCAACTTCTGTAGGTGCGCCGGCTTTTTCTTAGTTGCGGTGGCGTTTTTCTCAATGACTTATAGGTTTGTCCCCGATCACCTTGCTTGGGCGGCGCAGGCTGCGGCCACTGTTCTGGCGCTAGTTTTCGCTTATTCCCTCGGCGAAAGATTATGATCAGGTAAAACCAGAGTAATACCTAATTCCATTCTCTTGTGTAATTGACCATTCGTTATCTTCTCACAGGTTTCCTTTTTGTTTTTTCATTCAATCCCTCTTTTCATTGTTTTGATTTTGTGATTACGGAAATTATGTATTCTAGAACGGAGTAATATATAAATGCAGAGCACAAAACTAATTGGTGTAGAGCTGACAATCTCAATCCAAACTCAATTACGTACCCGTCCATATGTATCTGCTCATTCACAACCTGTTTAAATCCACCCCTTCATTCAGCGGGTTATAATTGGGTTACATTTCTAAATTAAAGCCCGTTTACAAATGGATATTTATGAGTTTTCAAATGGGTTAACAGATTTTGTACATTGGGTTAATGTGTATTAATACACTTTACAGGAAACAAGTATGAGCCTACTTTCCTCTTTGGCTCGCTCTGAACAATCTATTGCTAACGATCTTTCGCCAATAATCTATGACAATCTCGATTTGTTCTTCATATCTCTTTGCAGAGAAAAAATACTTTTCATGATTTCATTTTTAATTATGTAAAGCCAGCAACATATTAGATTGTGCTTTTCTGCAAATGATCAGGATCGATCGATCACCTTTCTTGCTTTATTTACCTGTTAAGAGTTTCAGATTATCTAATTTTCTTGTTCTTTTTGATGGCCCAGGTTGTGTCACTCCATTGGAGGCCAGGAGGTATTGGTTCTGCCATGAGAGTGAGTCGAAATGCATTATGCATATTGATGGATGGTAAATATATATGGCTACACGTACAAATTTGATGGGATTAATTTAAAGAATCCCCTAATTTATGAGGAACTACTACTAATAAAGTTTTGTAGAGTTACAATTGCTCCATTTCTTTTGGGGGTATAATGCATAGAGGTGTTTTTCGAGTCTATGAATTAAAGAATCGTGGCTGTCTACTAATGGTGTTGTTTGGATGGCAGTGGTTCTTACATACGTTTTTGCCATATGTAAGTGAGCAGATACAAATGGACGGGTACGTAATTGAGTTTGGATTGAGATTGTCAGCTCTAGTTTTGTACTTTGTATTTTGTATTTATATATTACTACTCCGTACTAGAATACATAATCTTTGTATTCACAAAATCAAAACAATAAAAAGAGTGATCGAATGAAAAAAGAAAAAAGGAAACCTGTGAGAAGATAAGGAACGGTTGATTTGAGAGAGAGGGGGGGGAGAGAGAGGACATGGAAGAATCATTGGCGCATGTTAGTAATAGGAAAATAACCATCCATCCCCTCATGTTCTAATTCACTTCACAATACCAAAAGGTTTACGGAAACAATTACACAAGAGAATGGAATCTATACTATACATTAAAGCAAAGTCATCTTTAGTGACGAGGTCTGTGGATGCGACACGTGGGGGTTGGTTTTTTAATAAAAAGTAAAATAAAAAATTCCCAAGAAAGATATTAAATGCCTTATAATTATGTAAGGAAAGCAATAGTTTTACTTATGTGCAAAAATTATAGGATTGGAGTATATGAATTTTTGTGTTTCAATTATAGGAATCTACTGCTAACGATCTTTCACCAATAAGCTATCGTTGGGTTTCAATTTAGTTTTTTGCTGCTATCACACTAGCATTATGAATTTTTTGTTGTTCAATTTCAAATTTGTTTATGCATTATAATTGCCTAAAGCAATCACATATTGTCCCCTCTACTCAATTCCCCATATAAATTTCTCATTCTCTCTTTATTACATATCCTCGCACATTCAATTTTTCCTACTTTGGAATTTCTTATTATACACAGGTTACTAATTGAACACTACTAAGACCAATAGATTTCATGCTGTTGTTGTGAAAGAGTAAGTTGGAAGATATTTACAACTATTCGATGGTAATATATTTTAGTCCTGCTATAGGGACCGACCAGTATCCTACCGAAATCGTACCGACGGCTGCGCCGGGCAGTCTTCGGCCACCGGACGGCCGATCCGAGCCGTCCAAAAATTCTTTAAAAAAAAAAATCAGGGGACCCACGCGAGAATCAACGGCATCCGATGTGTGTAGGATGCTTGATCCAAACACCATATTTTTCGTGTATATAATATCATTTTCGTATATTTTGTTAGTTTGGCTCTTTTGATCTCTGTCCTCTTTATTTGACTTGCTTGATCATGATCACTTCATCATGTTTCATCGGTGTACTATTCACATGAAAACCAAAATAAAATAAAAACAATCGAAAAAATGTTGGAGTAACTTTTATTTTTCTTGTTGCGATTTCCGTGCATAGCACGAATTTGCTACTAGTTAGGTATTACTTTGATTTACCCAATCATAATCTTTCAACCAGGGAATAAGTGAACACTAGTGCCAAAACACCGGCCGTGGCCCACACCACCCAAGCAAGGCGATCGGGGACAAAACATAAACATCATTGAAAAAACTCCAAGCCGGCGTACCTACAGAAGTTGGCTGCTGTTGGGTGGCCTCTCCAGAATATCATCCAGCCTATCAAACTAACTGTGAAAACCGAATATGTAGTTGGCCGAAATATCCAAAGGTTCAGAGAGTTCAAAGGGGTCACGAGGTGGAACCCACTGTACAGTTGTCTCAGTTCGTCTGTAAGTCAGGTTGTGCCCCGGTAAGACTCTCCGCAGGTTTATCGAACGTTGGCCGAACCTCAACTACCTAGCCGAACGTTCTTCGCGCACATTACTTGGTTCATCTTTCTGTCACTCGGAAGAATATAGCGACGCTCGGTGAAGTATAGTCGTTCGGCCTGACCTTTCTTCGTTCGGGCTAGGTAGTTGACATTCGGCGAGTCAGTTATCATTTGGGAGGTGTCTTCTCGAAGACCGAGTGCGGTCGTGGTTGTTGTGGAATGTTCTGGAAGCTTCTGTTGATAGGCGAGGTGCCTGCTTTGATAACCGAAGTGACGTCTCTGTCTGAAGTGACATTCCTGACATTGGCTATTGTGGTTCTGCAATCCCTGAGAAGCGGCGCTCATTAAATGACTCTGACATGTGACGTCATCAGAGCGTAGCTATGCGCGTGAGAAGCGTTGCCAACTTGTTCAACACTCCAAGGCCTTGCCTATAAATACGAGACCACCCCTTCTAGTGCAAGGGTCTGAAAAATATCACTATTGCTCTCTTCTCTCTCCTACCATACTTTCTCTACATACTTCTCACTATTTTCTTCCTCCTTTACTTATTGACTTGTTCGTCGGAGCTTCTACCAGGAGGAACACTCCCCTCCGGTTTGCAGGTACACGAGCCACCGTATCATCCCCCATGGTTCAACAACAAAAAGAGAAAAGGTTTAAGAAGGTTCAAGGTTGATTCAGCCCCCCATAGAATACAATGGCTACCCGAGCCATAGTAATCGAAAATGAGGCAGACGACGACAACGAAGTAGGAGGAGGACGAAGGAGCAGACATTGACCACGATGGAACATCAGTTTCTAGGAAGCTTGGATACGCCAAAACCAGTCACGTACAGGTATCACATACTTCCCGATATCGATACCGATACACACCTGATACGTATCGGATACGGCAAATAAGTATCCTGTAATTAAATTAAATGTTTTAATTTTTGGATACGCGAGCGATACACGTGGGATACGACCGGATACTTTTGGGATACGACGAGGTCAAAACAAAACAAAACGCAGAGAGAGTTACCCAGTGATCCCAGTCAGCAGTCACACACACACAGAGCGAGAGAGAGAATTAGAGACGAGAGAGAGAGCAAGATGACTGACGCAAGAGAGAGAGAGAGAGAGAGAGGGGGGAGAGAGAACCAGACGACGACAGCGAGATGACGACGGCAACTGGAACTCTGGTTTTAGAGCTCCTCGATTTCAATCGACTGATCGAGGGCTTCTGTCGCTTCTCTCGATCATTATATACTTGTATATATATTACAAAAATTACACCATAGCCCCTTAAGTTCTTTTTGTTTTGATCGTACCCCTTAAGTTCTTTACCACAACACTTAAGTCCCTTAATTTCTAAAAATTATAGTTTTATATCTCCCAGGCTCCCAGTTTTATATATATCTCCCAGTTTTACCCCCTAACAAATATAAACATTATCATTTTGACTTCTTATGCCTAGTAGGAGACTAATAATTATAAGAATATATAATTTGCACAGCCGTATCCTCGACATATCCGTATCCTAGTTTTTTAGGTTTTGCCGTATCACCGTATCTGTATCGTGTCGTATCCGTATCTCGTATCTGTATCCGTACTTCATAGATCAGTTTATTTTTTATGTTTTGGACGTTATTTTTTGTGGCATCTTGACAACAATTGTTTTGTTTTGTTATTTGGTTTTTTCTTTATAATAAAAACTAAGTGGCTTGGATGTAGGTTTTGTTATTGTTCTTGTTCTTGCGAGTAGCAGTGGTAGAAGAGTCATTGTACTCTTCGGGACTCTTTCAATGCATTTCTTCTCCTATTGTATTGATTTTATACTTTGATCTTCATGATTAATTAAATATTTTTCGCCGTAAAAAAGAAGAAGAGGAAATTAATTATTCATCCCAATTAGTCATACGCATAAGTTTTCATCCCGTCCACTTTTTGTGGTTATGTTTTCATTATTTCAATGTGTGAATTATCTTTAATAGTACAAATGTAGAAAAGAAGTTTCACACTGTCCTTGTGATTGACAACAAAAATGGAGAAAAAAGTGAGAGAGAAAGGAACCCTTCGGCATACAGGTACACGAATTTTCGGGACAAAAGAGATCGAACCCCTGAAAGTGAGTGGGTTTTATCCTCGAGTATGATTATATTTGAGTATGTAATTTTTTTTATCAACATAGTTGAGTAATCGTTCTTCATGACAAGCACTGTGGTTTGATCGGTGGGGTCAATTGTGGGGCACTAATACAAATGACCTGAATTGTTCAATAATTTCGGAATTATTAATGTTGAGTTCTACTAAAGTTTAAAGTGGATATTCTCCAAAAATTTTGAATAAAAATAGAAAAAATTTACTTTTTCAATTCCTCTCGCTGAGACGAAGCATTAATTCACAAAAAATTAGCACAAAACTAACGAACACGATGTATTTTTTTAATAATTTTCAAAAAGTTCTAAAAGTTAAACAGAACTCGACCTAAATATACTAGTTGTCCAGAATGATCCAATGAAATGAATTTCTGATTGACCCAAAGAAAGAAAGAAAGAAAGAATGATCCAATGAAATAATTATAGTTGAGTTGGTTATTGATGAGACGTTTTTGGTAAACTAAAAGTTGTACAGTAGTAATTTTTGTAGTCAAGTTTTTTTTTTTTTTTTTTTTGTGGTAAGTATTTTTGTAGTCCAGTTATTTCTACTGGAACTGATGTGATGCTACTAGAACTTGCCATTTCCTTATCAATTTGGAGCACCATACTAATGTGATGCTATCCGGATATAGGTGGATGTGGGATGATTTTGGAAGACACAAGAAGATTTCTTTTTTTGTATTCTGTTTTGGATTGATATCTTGTCAATTCTGGGCTTGAATAGCATATGATTGTTGAGGTATAAGGTGTCAATCTAGTTGGGAGAGATCTTCATTTTATTTTTAGTAACTACGTCCTTTATAGTGCATAATATAGATCCTTTATAGTGCATAATATAGATAGACTAGCGCATGCTCGTACCTGAAGGGACGGCTTGAGCAATCAGCACACGCAAATCATTATGTGCTCATGCAATGTCTCTAGTGATGAAATTAACATAATCTAAACACCCAATGCATGGGCATTCACTGAAGGCACTGGTTCAAGCACATGCAATATAATATGGCATATGAAAACATGTTTGGATTTTATTCGCAACACATTTTGACATGATATTATACACTCGATCATGGTATTGCTCACATCCCAAAAACCCGATCGTCTTCATAAAATCCACTATAACAGTTTTGAAATAAATAAAGCTTCATATTTGATCCATATGACACCAATGATTGAATTTAATGAAATAGAGCAACATCTAACTATTCAACCCAAATTAAATAACATAAGGAAGCAAAAGAGATGACAGAATTGTGCCTTTGAGGTGGTTTCACTTATACCTCCACATGGATTTCAACATTGCAGACTTCAATAGCTTCAAGCTCCATTACCAAGCTCAAACTCCTAGGATTTATGTGGGAGGTTGCCACAGCAACTTGTATAAAATCAATATTTTTTCCGCTCATATAATTAATACAATTTCAACCATCAAAACACTTTGCAAGCTACTACCATTGTTATGTTTGTTCACTCATCCGTATTTGTGCAAGTAACAATGAAAGTCGAGCTACTTTTCAGAACCAGGTGCATGGGGATCTTAGTCCTGAAAATGAAATGAAGTTTAGGAATGGATATTAGAAATAGTGTGTCAAAATGAATAAAACCATCATCTTTCTATTTTTCTACCCTTTTTCATGGTGAAACATACACTCTTAATAATAACAATTAAATGAAGAGGAAATCATAAAGAACTAAAGTAAGAAGTCTAACACTTGAATTTTTTTAATTAGATTAAAAAAAAAAAGCATGTTCAAAAGTATGAAAACTAATGGGCTATGAGTACCTCTTGAACAAATACCAATTTAACTTAGACCTTCTTGTTCAGCCAATCAACAAAATCTTCCTTTTCAAATAAAAGGATATCTTCCTACACGATGGAGTGCAACCAACTAATTAAGATAGAACAAATATGAGAAGCTCCAAACCACAAAATAAGGAGACTGAGCTGTTAGTCTTGTAACAATGATCATAACATGATTAGAGTTCCAAAAAAAGATTGAGAAAATGAGGAAAAGGTGGCAATATTAGAGTTCCAAGAAAAGAACTTTACGATAGAGTAGTCGATTTTAATCCACAAAGAACTTTAGACAAAAAAATTGAACTCCTAAAACAACACCTTTGTGGTCTTGAAACACAGAGTTCCTGATAACCTTTGTGGTCATTTGTCGGCCTAATACATTGTTCATAAGAAAAGAAAATTAATCAAGTCTTCCAAAAAAAAATAATAATCAGTAAAATATTGAATCCTTTTTGGTTTGATTTGTTCCATTGAGAGGCCTAAGTAAAATATTGAAAAACAAAGAAAAAGAGAAATAGAAAGGAACAAAAAATAAGTGCAAGTTGCTCTCTATGCCCAAAAAAAAAAAAAAAAACCCTTACTAACCATAACCATGGATATCAGAACAGAACCAATGGGAGGAGAGGGGCGTGTTGGGCAGAGAGTTGCAAACAAATCAAAATCATTCCATGTTTCAGGGTTTGTAAACAAATCAGAAACTCTTAGGTTATTAGAGAAACGTTTTGCTTATAATATAGATTCCTTTTTGGTTTGATTTGTTCCTTGTTAATAGCAAATGGAGTTTGCTTTCCATGGTAACACTGTAAGCTGGAATAGGAGTTTTTCTTTTTTTTATGTGTGTGAATGTCTTTGTTTTGGAATGGTTACCTATTTTTAGTTCTCACTCTTTTCCCAAGTTATTTGAAAACGTGTGTGTATCACATGAATTGCTAATTACCAATCCAAATTTATCGTTAGCCCTGCTACCCGTTAATTTCAGCCGTTGAAAGAATATGTACTGATCCTATGGTCGAAAATATACAGATTTGAAAACCACCCCTTCCATATCTACATAATTTACATAATAAAGGAGAACGGTTTTTGAATTTTATCTCTCTATAAATCCTAATCATTGATTTGCTCCATAAATCCTACTGCTCTCTCTTTCTCTCTCAAACAATAGTAATTGCACAATTGCCACTAATTAGATCTTACGTTTAAAATTCATATCTCACTCTCTCCTCCTCCCCCTCCTCTATCTCTCTCTCCATTTTTTTCCTCCGTTTAAATGGCTATTTCGATTGCAAAGCTCCCACAATTGTCCAATCTGTAACAGGATTATCTACCTTTGGATAGAGGTTTGATTTTGCAATGAATACCTTCCCCCGGCCCCTCCCCCCAACTAAATAAATAATAATAATAACCAAATGTTCCATATTCTCTATGTGTGTATGCGCTATTTTGAAATTTTGAACGACTCCTCGGTGTTACATGAACAGGTTGATACTTTGTTCACGGTTACAATGTTGATTTGCATGTGTGCTAATTGTTTGATCCGCGTTTTCGGGTACGAGCATGTATTAAAAGAACTCTGTTTGAACCTAATTTAAAAAGAATTATTCCCGTATAAATCAATTTCGTTGGCGGGAGATGGTCAATAATTTCGTAATTCATTTTAATTGTGTTCAAAATGCGTTGCGTGGCACGAACATACCCTAGTTATATAGATAAGTTGTAATTCAAAAATCTTAGTGAAAACGGAGTGTGAGTATATCGTAGGGCGGACTAACCTACATGGTTGTAGTACGACCGATTCGACAGTCTATATCAACAATTGTCAAAAATCCGAGAAATGAACAATCTAGATCAATAGAAGCTCGAATTAAATCCGAGCTGTCCGTACCGAAATAAATGACCGGCCGCACGCGGCTGTGCACACTTGAGGGACCCCTAAACTGCCAGGACAGCACCAACATTTACTGAGCAGTCGTGAGTGACAAACATTAGGGGTTTTTAATCGGAAAGGCTACAAGTATGGCGTCTGATAATGTAGGATCGGAGCACGATTACTCGTGTTTGAAGGATCTTAGATTTCAAATCAACGGCCAAGACGCCGCCGCCACTCTCTCTCTCTGTTTCTGGCTTTACCTCCCAACTCCACTCCCTTTCCCTCCACAATCCTTCGTCAGGTCTCAATTCTCTCTCTCTCTCTCTCTCTCTCCATGTACAGTAAAGTTTATACATGTCAAGACTTCACCTTGTTAACTTTACTTGATTCTTTGTGAAGTTAGTTTATTTACAGTTTCTAGGGCTTTGAATTTTTTGTTTTCGGCATTTGGATGGCCTGCCTTTGACCGGACCGGGAGGAGAATAGTTGTGGTGCGCGTAAGCTGGCCTTGAACAATTGAATTTCCGTGGTCTTGTTTCAAAGTAGATCAAGAATTCCAGAGAGTGATACAAAATTCAGATGGATATTGGGCTCCAATACAAGGAAATTAGTCCCGTTTTTCTTTTCAGCTGGTATACTCATCAGAATAGTTTCTTTGGCTTCAAAAATCGACCGGGCTTTGAAATCCTGGCTCTAAATGATTCATTGTATTGAAAATTTGAAATCAGGAACTTTGTGGTTCTTATCAATCTAATTCATTGAAACCCCATCCAATAGAACCAAAGAATTATAAAATCTTTTCAGATAAAAGGGACTATGTAGTGGTTCTTGAGAAAAGTAAATTGAAGGGCAGGGGAACTAGAAAAGGTGAGCTCTCCTGTAGAATTTGGCTGACATGAAACTTGTTGGAAAGTTAGGTTTCAATTGTCACACAGTGAGAACTGAGAAGTAATGTACAATTATCTTATCAGGTGTGTGCCTAAGCGGGAACTGTACAAAAGGGTGTGAGTGAAATTAAATTTTATGGGAAACAGCTGTGTAAACACTGAAGAGGGTGGTTGTTGTTTTGTGTGTTTTTACAAACTTGTATGATTAGAAAGGAATGGGGTTTTGAGGGTCATTATTGAGCAATTTCCCTGAGCAAATTGCAAATTAGTGGATTGCTTCCTGTCATATTTCACATGATGTATCTAATGCCAGTAGTATGACTTTTTTAATAATTGTTTGGCCAAACATGATATATTCCAATAAGGAGGTCCAATAATTCAATAATTCAATTTGATCTTATAATTATGTTCTATTGCTGTTGGTGGAAAGGTGGTTTACTTCACGCAACTTTTGTATGCAGATGCACTCAGAGATCGCACGCTGTGTTCCTTTCGTAGTGTTGGATGAGGAGAAGAAAATGATGCTATTTCCACTGCTTTTCCTGCACAAAGAAGCTCCCAGTCTGCACAATTCTACTGCATGGGTGGAAATTCCTCATGCATCTGCTAAGATTGCTTTCTCATTTGCTAAATGGGTTCATGTTGGATGTGAGGTATCTTTTGAATATTCTAAATTACAACTATCGACAATCTCACACACACACAGAGTAATCGATTGGAGTACCTTTAATGTTGTCAATATTTTACCTTTATTGTTTAGCAGATGAAATTATCTAGCATTTTCTGGTAACACTAAATCAAGGTCTATCACAGAGTGGGACTGACTTTTTTATATATGATATCCTTGTGTTCGGTTTTGCATGAATACCTAGTATAAGTTTTAATGAGTGCTGTGGTCAAAGAACAAAAGTTGATAAAATGCACCCATCTATCAATTAGTGACAGATTTTGCACTTCTCTTCCAAGAACATGAAGCTATGGTTGAACAATTAAGGTAAAAGATGTAATTATGCAGCATTTTCTGATACCACTAAATCAAGGATAATCAAATAGTGGGACTGACTTTTTTTATACAGAGTATTTGGCATCCTTGTGTCTGAGTTGGCATGAATACCTAGTATAAGTTTTAATGAGCTTTGTGGTTAAAGAACAAAGGTTGATAGAACGCACTGATATTGGACTTCTCTTCCAAGAACATGGAGTTATGTTTGAAGGATCTCAATCCTTAGGCTGCTGTATCAGAATGGCCAAAAAAAGGGGTTATAATAGTTCAGAAAGGGTGGCAAGACATAAAAAGGTTCTAAAGTAGTACTCTATCACTGGTCAAATAGGTGATGGAAAAATGAGCAAGCATCTAATATGATGTGGTGAAAATAGATATGAACAACTTCTTCGCAATGATGTTGTTTGGAAATTCTTTTATCATTACAGTTATACACACATAGAATATGAAATAGAAATGCATGTAGATGCTCGTTGGGAGAAAAAGGGGCTATAAAGAAGAGCCAAACTTTTTATATGAAGTTCAGGTGATATTGGATTTGGTCAAGGTTCTGATTGACTTCTTTGACTCGCTCGTTCTTGTCTTTTCTGTCAGACCTTGTCTGTTTTTTTATTCTTATATTCTTTTCTGGAGATGGTTATGGAATACTTCTTGTTAATTTGGTCATCTTAGGTTGCTACTGATCTTGTGCGGCTTCACATTAATGGGGAGATTGCAGGAGAGATGCCTTTGAGTTCTTCAGCAGTCAATGACTCCAATTTAAATGGTCTAAGAAGTATATCCTTGGCTGGAACTGATGGCGATGATGATAGATTTGAGGGTTATATCCACAGTTTTGAAGTCCTGCCTAAAACATCATCTATCAAAGCTCACTTTGTAAAGGTGTATATGTGTTGCAAATTCTAGCTTGCTATGGTTGCTCGTATCCCTTAAATTTCATATAGTTTGTCAAAGTTTTTATTTTTTATATATTTTTATTTTTTGTGATGCCAGAATCCACCTCTGCAATTATCTGTCGATGGTTAAAGTGCCTCTGAGATTGAAGAAGACGAGGACGGAGTGTGGAGTATTGTTGGTGGCAAGGTTAGATTGCATTTGGACAACGTTTTTTCCTTTGTAGGCCATCAATTGTTATCATTTTTTCTTTGTTTTCTTTCTGACAGTACCTTCTAATGATAGGAAATGCAAGCATTGTCCTTTCACAGTTCACAAGAAGTTGGGCACATGCGATGCGCGTGCGATTTGTCGCAAGAACAGTAACTGAATGAGTCAATTTTTGTTCTTGTTTTGGATTTGGGTTCTTAAATGGCGTGTTTGCCACAGATTAATTAAAGCAGTTAAGGGGAAAGTGGAACATAGGTGTAGTCAGTCGAGATCTTGTTTCCTATTTTAGCCCTCTAGTTATTTTAGTTGCTGTGATATTGTCCATGAATTTTAGGATTTAATTTGTCCAATTTAGGAAAGTAAAAATGTGAGCCTCTTTTTGAATCCATATCAAAAGATGCTCTCCTTTTATCAGGTAGGATAGATGCAATAAGTGTACTGAACCACTAGGGGATAGATGGTGCATGGGGTGGCCTAACTTCCTAAGTGATTATGGAAATCATGGAGTTAACCATGTTTTGTTCAATTTGTACCTGTATAAAAGGGCTGGATAGGGAGGAGGTTCTCTCATAGTCATAGGTTAAAACTTAAAAGAAACATCTCCATAGAAAATAATTCATCATTGTAAAGTGTCTAGCTGGACCCCATCCCCCTTTCCCTTTGGAAGACCCCTTTGAAGTAGAATAGAAAAAGATATGAACATACGTGGATAGCTCAAAGAGCTTTCTTTGCAAGTGCCTTAAGTTGTGTTCGCCCTTTTATAGATAATAGCTTGCTAAGTTTCACTTCCCTCCTGCGTTCCCTTATTAGGTGGAAGGTCTTCACTCATAGTTGGCATTTGATAAGCTCTTGTCAAGTTTGAAAGTATCATACAAGCGATGGAATAGAAATTTAGGACTGTAAAACTTGATGTTATGCACTCTATTGGTTTATTCACTTGCGTCAATGGATATCTATATTTGCTCTTTTATTATAAGACAGCTTAGCACTTCATACTTCCAGCTATTCTGGAATGGATACATGAATCCCGTTTCACTCTCCGAGTGTATGAAGGGGCAAAAGTTTTGTTGAAGCTCTAGATATTGCAGACACAGAGGGAAGTATATGCGTTAAAGCAATGTAATAGTAATATATCAGTCTAACTTAACTACACCAAGAGCTTTTCCATAGCAGATTCCTGGCATCAAGGACTATATTATTTTGTTTGTTGGTTGTGGTAATTTTTACTCACTCCGTCCCCATTTTTTAGTCCCTTTTGGGGATTCAAACTAACCAAAGGAACACAATCATTGCTCTTTTGAAACTTTGTTTATCTCATTTTATCCTTCAATCATTATCTCTTCTTACTTTTTTAGTAGTACTAATTTTAAAAGAGAAGGGTAAAAGAAGAAATTCATTATTTATTACCCATTTAGTTTTAAAGTGGGATAATCTTTTTGGGACGACGAAAAGTGCTAACTGGAACGTTCGGTGTTAGAGCTGGGGAACATCTAAGTTACACTCTTTTGTAAAAGTGTTGAGTTTGGAGAGCTGAGTTTTTCCCCGGACGATAAGGAATTATGTTCTTTTTGCCTATGGAGGATACAGTCAATGCCGACTACCTATTTTGTAAAAGCGTTGAGTTTGGAGAGCTGAGTTTCTCCTCTGATGATAAGGAATTATGTTCTTTTTGCCTATGGAGGATATAGTCAATGCTGACTACCTAATATTTTTCATGTTACTTTCTTTACTCAAGTTAATGGTACTAAAAGCGATGGGTTCTTATGTGTTTTATTTTCTATATTTGATTGGAAAACAGGCATCTTGTCGCAGGAATTTTTCCTTGGATGTCACTTTACGAGATGCATTTGGCGAGCCCATAAACAAGGAAATGGAGGTATGCGTTGTCGGGATATATGAGACTAGTGGTACTATCTTTACCGGTACAAGTGCCGTACTTATTTGTATCTGTACTTGTCATGTTAGGTTGTTGCCTAACTTTTGTATGCTGACAACGGATTACCTGTTGAGAAGCCAGATGATGCAGAAGCTCCTCTTCTAACAAGCTATGATAGAATTGAGTATGCTTGTTGTGATAGACCAAGTAAACTAACAAATGGATGTGCTTCCTTTAAGCTCAAGATAGCCCAGGTGCTAATACGAATATGAAACACTTCTTCTGCCTCTCTTTCTAGTACGTTCATGAAGATATGCATTTGTTGTGTTATTGACATACGAGCAAATGACTTGTACATCACAAAAAGTTAGGGATACAACCAAGGTCACACAAAGCAGTAGTGGGAGCGGGAACGTGAGAGCATAAGATCCTTTCAAGAGCTGTTGTATTGCTTGATGTACAATGTCGGACCCATTTTCTAACAGCTTAAGCTTTTGGGACAGTGGGTAACTTAACATGGTATTGGAGCTCAAGTTGGGAGATGTTTTGGGACTTGGGTTCAAATCTCTCCATTTGCATTTGTTTCTCGTTTGCTTTCCCTTCGTATTCTGCTTAGATCTGAATATTTGCATCTCCACTTGCAAGACTTTGGACAATTGGTATATATCCATATGCAATAAACAATTGACATTTGAAAGAAACACGGTGAAAATATTTGGAGCAACGGCTCATAGAGGAAGATGCTAGCGTATGAGAAAGATGCTCTTCCTCCCTTAAGCCTAGTATTCAACGCTTTGCAGCAGCAGTTTGCTACCAATTCACTTGGGAGGGCACGCAGGGGTAATGCATCAGTGTGTCTTCTTTCGCATAAGTCGTACACATGGAGACTATTAGTTGGTTAAAAGTGAATCCATTGCTGTTTCGTGAATCCAACTTGATGAGTTTGCAAATTTATCCATCCAAAATTCACCAATCTGCGAGTTGGCAGTGACTTACGATGTAACCATTGTTGAATGGCACCCTTTAAGTTTTATTTACTTCCAAGGTTACGGGTATTAAACAACAATACTGCAAAGTTCTTCACTTGACAACTCTTTGGAGCCTTTTCTTGTATTAGAAATGCAACATATTTAATGGTAATGCTATACTGACTGCTTTTAGCTATGCATTTGTGCAGCTCTGACTGTCTCATTTCAAGTCTTGTGCGTGGAGGTGTGACATTTTACCATCAAACCCTGGAGCACCTTTTTTTTTTTTTTTTTTTTGGCTATATACCTATTGACCATTTTTAATCTGATGAACTTATTTCATGGTGAAATTACACGGAGACCTCCTCATCTATATCTCTATATACCTATTTCCCACAGACACCTCTAATGTTTAAAATCGCCCACACTGACCCCCCCATCTATAAACGTTACCCAAATGAACCCCTTCTGTTAAATGTCTATTAAATAATGTTAGATATCTAGAGCAAATGTTATCATTTGGACGAAAATACCCTTCGTTGGTTACATACAAACCCTCTACCCCCTCTTCTCCTTGTCCTCATCCTCTCTCTCTCACCCTCATCTGACGAACCACAATACCTCTCTTCATCTTCGAGTCGTCCTTGGGTGCTTTCAATTGGCGAAACCTAGGTCAACAACTTCTGATCATGAAGAACAGAAGAGTTTTAAGAGAGCGCAAAATTGGGTTCAAACTTTAGCAATATATAAGAGGGAGAGAGAGGGAGCTGTTTGTGAGGCCCTCAAAATCTCAATCTTGAATCAATCAAAGCTTTGTAGCTCTAGCAACTATTGGCGGCTTCCACATCCTTGTTGGCTCCACAATTTGCTGACATTTATTAGCGAAATCGCAAGCGGATTCCAAGTTCAAGGACAGAGAAGCTGTTGTGGGTGATGGTGGTGTAGTGGGCGAAGCTGACGAAGGTGAAGTCGAGGGAGGCGTAGAAGCGTACATGTAGTCCAGGTCTAGGTTGGGTTTGAGGCGTAGAGGTTTGGGTTGGGTTCTAGGGTTAAAAATGAGAAATCGAAATTGGGATGAGGGATTTGGAACATGGGTTTCGAATTGGTTAATTATTTGAGATGAGGGGTCAGTATAGGCGATTTTTAAGGGGTAGAATTGTCATTTCTGTCATTTCGTTTTCAGAGTTGGCGATTTTTCCATTTCAATTTTAGGGGGTCTGTTTAAGCGATTTTAAACGTTAGGGGGTGTCCATGGGAAACAGGTATAGATGAGGGGGTCTCCGTGTAATTTCACCTTATTTCATTTTTAACCTTTAAATCTGGACTGCGTTACTTTTTTCCTTTCCTTCATTTTATTCTTTAGTGCATGCCATTGTATTTTGAACAAGAATAGAATAATTGTCCCCTTGTGATGTTCCACTTTAAGATAATTTTGGTACTTTTAAGGGAACACACATTTAATGCACTTCAAGTCACATCAAAAAGGTAGTTTTTAGTAAAATTGTCCTATTTCATATCATCATATTCCTTTATGGTGGATATTTTTGGAAAATTCAAAGAATTTACCTTTGACTTTGTAAAGTTGACATGTGTTTTCGGACATCCCAAAATGGAAAGGTGGACTAAAATAATGGGACGGAGGGAGTAATATACTAATATGTATGTATAGGTTGGTTAATTTTGTTGATATTGTAGGTGTGTGTTGTTGCATTTCCAAATGTAATGATAACATCCTTTTAAGAGGAAGATGATTAGTAGAGCACAAAATGATTATGTTGCTGGAGTTTTCTAGCTAATATCATAAATCTGTTCTCTTCATTTACTCATGTAATGATGTAACTTATTATTCCGTATATGAGTTGAGTGGCGCCAGTCTTCTCAGTGATCTTCATAGTTCACCCAAAAGAAATCTTTAAGCTTTCGACCTAAGGTTCCTTCTTTCTCTTTTTCTCTTTAAATGGTTATGTTTCTTATATAAAGACAAAAACTGATCCCTCGCATTTTTGTTGTTAGAATCCTTAATGGAGGATCCTTGTAGCCCATTACAGAATATGTTAAAAATGCAGTTCTCTACATTACATACTATTATCATTTAGGTCTTTCTCTGGGATCTTATTTACTCAGTCAATTGACTGTTGGTTCTGTTGTTGGGGAAGATGGATGTTCGAGGTCAATACGGTTGATCTTTACTGATTTATTGTTCAGGAAAATTGATGAAAGTATGCTACATGGTTGTGGGACAAGGTAGAACTTGTTCTTAGCTGTGGTGTTTGAAAATATCTGAATAGTGGAGAAGTATAAAATATGAACAGTTAACTAGCCAAATAAATTTAGACATCATGGGAGTTCCATTATTAGGGCCACCAATGAGAAGGACCTTTTTTGTCTACTAATGTCTGAATTCTATTCCATTTTGTTGTATAGATTCCAACTTTGTCTACCAGAATTGTTAGTGACTTGATTTTCTTTTCTTGTTTCAGCTTTCATCTAAATGTGACAATAGGCTTTTCCGCATTAGGTTTGAGATTCCAAAAATGGGGAGTTATCCTTTCTTTGAGGCATTCTTTAGTCCAATTCGTTGTATTTCACGAAATCGTAGCACGCAGATTTCTTCTGTGAAGTGGAAAAGGTTAAATTCAAGTGGGTTGGGTGAGGGATCCTCAGAACTTCTGTACAATATAGTATGTGAAGCAAAATTGAGCCCATCATCAAAACGGGTGAAATTAGGACAAGAAAATTTATTTGCAACTTGCAAGTCTAATCTCACCATGGACCGAGCTGATGACGAATGCAACTCTCGTGCCTGGACTGCTAACGAGGTATTCAGCAACTCTCGTGCCTGGACTGCTAACGAGGTATCCCTTTTTGTGTTTTTACTTCTTTGCCATAATCATTAGAAAGAACATATAGTTAATCTTACGACTTTCAAACCCTTTTTCTGCACATGAACTGTATGTTTGGTGTCAACCATTGCAATGCATTCTCTTTTACATTTGTTGTGATATCATAATTTCATACGGGTTATGCTTGGCGTACTTGCTCAGGTAACTCAATCATCTATAAAGACTATAATGTAATATTAATATGTTCACCTAGATTTTGGAGTGAATTTCCTGTAAGCTAGTATTTTGCATTACATATCTCATGCTCTGGAATATGTACATTTCCTTGGAACATTGAATTTTTCAATAGAAAGTTTCTTTCACTTTTTTGGATTGGGCTGAGAAACATGAAAAGCACCCCACAAATTCTCTATTTTGCCTTCTGTTTTTGATTTTATGTACTGCAAGCTACTGTGGGCTACCTTCCAACCCAAGTCAAATCAACACATTTTTGTTTCTCAACTCATTGTGGTTGGTTAACTTGGTTGTTATTTGTTAATTGTTTTTACTTAATTGGCTAACAAATTATCTCCATCAGAAGCCATAAATGACCTCAATGAGATGGAAACCTAAAGTCTTGAAAAGTTTGTGGCACATGCTCATTCTTGTTTCTACTAGCACAGCTGTCCATTTCTTGAGTAGCTGTGTTTTGGCCAATATTTTCTGTTGTGCTGATTTTTGTCTGGGGGGGGATGTCAAAAGCAATAAGAACTGTTTGGCTGTTCCATTCTTCCGTGAGCTCAGTGACATGGAGCTCGGGTGTACAGTTCATATTCATCAAAAACTGCTTGCTTTTCAATAGTATAAGCTGTAATTCTCTTTTTGGTTGCGTTGATTGTCCCCCTGGGGTGGTCTCTTTGATTTGTGGTGTTGTTATATCTGGAGTCTTTGACACCTTGGTCTCAGTCTGTCACCATTGTGAATTAGGACTATAATGCATACGGATCGAGTTTAGAGCGGAGACCAGAAAACCACGAAGAAACGGACAACTCCCCATCAGATTCAGAGAGTATTGAAGCAAGAACTCCAATTTTAAGAGTACATCAAGCAATAGGAGTCCACTTTCAGATACGGCTATCTTCAAATACTGCCTGGGAGGCTTAAATGAGAGGGCTCTTTTGCTCAAGGAAGTTGCGACAGCAGCTTCTGAAAAAGAACTGGCGGACTTTGCACAGCAGGTTTCCCTATACTTGGGATGTTCTCATCATGGGTAAGCTATGCAACTATGCAGTAAAAGTGATCTATTTGGCATGTGGTCGGCACATAGTAAAACAAACCCATGTACCATTGTGGGCCCTATTTTCACTGTTTGTTAGAACGGATAAAGTAACAGTTGTGGAACCTTGAAAGGAAATATTTCTTTCTTTTGATTTCTCCCTGGGATAACAAAAACTTCTCAGTTTACTATGTCTACATTAAATTCTTTTGGTGTTACCATGAAGAATTTTTCTTTCATTTCCTAAATGACATGAATTCTTGCATTTTATTTGTTCTTACCACACACAAGGTTGGTTATTAGTTATTACTGCTTCATTTTTCACTCTGAGGAGATGTAGTGATTAGTCTATTTTGGAAAAATGGGAAATGAATGGACGATGTGTAGCATTCTTTCTCCAACGTCTTCTTTCTAATTGTGACAAAGAAGCAACAGACATTGTTTTGTACGAGTTTGGTGTAAGATCGAACCAGATTGATATTGGAGTTTGCTTCAATCCCTTTCTCTGTGTATCTCGCGAGCACCTCCTAAAAATGACAATTGGAATCTACACCATACGTGCCATTTGCTTCATTGTCTCATGAATATGAAGTCTATATTTTCCAGGCGTCAAGTAATACTCGCGAAGAGATTGGTAGAGGAGGGAACAAAAGCTTGGGATCTGATCTCACAAAACAATCCCCACGTTATTTGGGAGAATGTGGTAGCTCAGATAAATAACCGTTTCATGAAGATTGCATGCTCCAGCACCAGATCTTTGACACTGCAGGTCCCATTTATGCATTTCTGCATGAAGTTTTCGCTATTGTCTTTCTCAAAGCTCAGTTGCCTGTGGCTAATGAATGAAATCAATTATGGAAAGCCTGGGTTCGGCATCATACGTGAAAATTTGTTGAATTTTTATTAATCTCCCAGGACTTCGAGATTCTGAGGAGAATAGCTGGATGCCAGGAGTTTGTGGCTCGAGAAAACTTCGAGAAGATGTGGTGTTGGCTATACCCTGTAGCTTTTACATTATCAGGAGTTTGGGTGAATGCAATGTGGAATTCTGCATCTCCTAAGTGGATAGAAGGATTCATTACAAAGGAAGAAGCAGAGTCTTCACTTCAAGGTCCAGGGGTCCTTCAAGACCCTGGAACATTTGTACTGCGGTTTCCTACTTCAAGGAGCTGGCCCCACCCAGATGCTGGCAACTTGGTTGCAACTTATATTGGTAGTGATTATAATATTCACCACAGGCTTTTGTCACTTGATTTCATTTTCAGGTGCATACTTATTGTCTTTCTTTTTTCTTTGACTTTGTAACTAACGGACGAAGTGCAATAAGTAACTAATCACTGTTAAGTGACTTCTTTGACCTGAGTCCTGACTGACACGAATAGAGACCTCTTCTTTTGGCTCATGTAGTTCTGGAGAAAAGGAAATGTCTTCGAGAACATTACAAGATATGCTGCTTGCAGAGCCTGAGCTCTCGCGTTTGGGCAGGTAAGATAGCTGATTCATGTTACATTGTACTTGCCTGTTGAACTTGATATGTTCACGATTGGGCAGGTAAGATAGCTCTGATTAATCTCTTGAAATTTGCAGGATTATTAGAAGTCACTAGTGTTGATTGCTTCATAGCTTTGGTACCCCTTCTAGGATAAAGGTAACTTGTTTGAGACATAAGTTTTCTCATCGGTTCCCTTCATTATGCACAAAGTGTTCTCGACATGGTTAGCAATTAGCAGATAGCTGTGAGAATGTAGAAAGAAATTTGTAACCTTCTATGTAGTTATGTCCATGCATACGATGCAAGTAGTCTTCTTTAAACCTAACTTATAGATCTCGACGTGACCTTGAAATATATAAAGCATGGATTATCACACACAGATCTAATTGCTCTGGGTCTGTACTCTGTATAGGTGAGCATAGAGTCTAGGCACACCATATATTCACCTGGGCATAATTTAAGAGCCTATGTGATGATCGTGATTTGCAAAAGCTAAATGAAAGTTCTGATGAGCCAACATTACTGACTCTGCTCATGTTTGCCGAAAACTAGCTTTTGATGGGTTTGTGGAGTGTGATTGGTATTGTACTCTACTCAGCTCAGCCATGTGATCGCAGATATAAACCCTAGGGTATAACGTGCTTTTGAAGTAGTAGTTTGGTACTTTTCTCTTCATTCTACATGATGGGGAACTAGCGTGAAATCTGGAAACATCTATATTTTTTATGCCTTGTTGTGATTTGATTGTTAATGCTGCTAGGGTGTGTGCACTTCTGATATTTGACATACTACAAGCTCGGCCTAACCAGATATCTCACAAGTTTTAGTTGCTCTTTTGGTACTTTAATACCTGCCTGTAATTTTTGGCAATAGAACCAACTGAACTAGTTTTTGTACCATTAGTATCTACGTTGAACATGAGATGTTTTGACAGTTTAGCCTTTTTAGCAGTTTAGGCCTGTTTATCCCTACACCGTTCAGCCTTAATGCAACCCCTCCCCGAGTCGCTCCCGTCCCTCGCCTTCAACTCTTGCACCTGCCACCTCTCGCTTGGGTTCAATGTTTTTTGTGCCACCAGCACTCCTTTAGCGTTGTCGCCTCCCCTTCTCTAGCGTGGTTACCTTCCTTCCTGCCTTTGCCCCTCCCTACGCTATACTTCTTTCCCATCCACCACTCTATCTTGCCTCTTCATTCAATCCTAATTTGTGGCCTAACGTAGTCGAACTCATTGTGCTTTTTTGGCCATCAACATTCAGGCATTTGTCTTCTCTTGGTCGCCCTGTGATTGAATTTGTTCGTGTATTATCATACATTCGCCTTTGGTTTGATGCGATATCAAATCACAGGTACTCTTTTTTGTTTGCACCATGGGACAGCATGGGTATTCGAATTTCGAATTATGGCGAAGTGCGAAAAAGAAGAGGGGGCCACTGGATAAGGTAGAGTTGGAGTTTCACGAACGTCCACGGTTTTGTGTGTAGACCGAACACCTATGGGTTAAGGTATGGCTTCCTAAAAGGACAATGGCCATGGGTTTCTCACGGGTGTTTGTGGCGGTTATTGAAGGGTATTAGACTAATCATGGTGGTGAGCAATGGGCGGTGGAGGGAGGGGCTGGGGGTGGTCGGTGAGCAGTTGTAGCCCTGGCCACTGGATTGGTCCCGGCGGTGGTTGTGTGGGTGAGGATAGGACAGAACAAAACCCAAAAAAACCCCCAAAAAGTCAAGTGGCTTTTTTTGAAAAACTATAGGTAGGCCGTGGACAGAGCTCAATGGAAAAATAAGATTCATGTAGTCGACTCCAATCGATTGGAACACAAGGCTCGGTTTGATTTGGTTGGGTTTTGGTTATAAACAAATAACCTGAAATTAATAAAACAGGTCAAAGTGAACCAAATATTTTAGGAACGGTGCTATCTACACAGATTGTGTAATTTGTGGCAGCGTGCACAGACTTCTTTTAGACCCGTTTCGGGTTCTAAAAAAATGATCGGAATTCCTCATTTTGTTTAAAATATTTTGTTTATGATCCCTACCAAAAATCAGTTGACTAGGATATCGGTAAGAGTGTCTAAGAAACATGCAACTTTGTCTCATAATTCAAGCCTAAATTCTTGGACAAAATTGGATGTTTCGTATACACCCTTACCGATATTCTATTCAGTTGATTTTTGGTATGAACCATAAACAAAGTATTTTAAACAAAATGAACAGCTCTGATATTTTTTCGGACCCAAAATTGGCCTGAAAGAGGTCTGTGCTTGCTTGCACAGATCCGAAATCTGTGTAAATATCCTTTTCGATATTTTAGTGATCTCGGTATTGAAAAACTATGGGTACAGATTCCTCCTGCACAAACTGTGCGAGGTGGTGATAAAAAAAAAAAAAAAAATTGGGCGAGGTTGGATAAAAAAAAAAAAAAACTGTGCTAGGTGGGTGTGTGGGCCCACTCCAGGGCGTCAAATGATCCAAGCTTCAAATGATCCAAGCTGTTTGTTCATTTTAAAATACTTTTTAAAGTATCTCGTAAAAAATCAGCTTAATCTATCAAATAATTGTAAGTGGTTAATCGAACTATCTACTATTTACTCAAAATTCATTCAGAATCAAAGATGTTGAATGAAAAAAATTGAATGATCGAACCAAGTACTTTATTCGGTTGAGCATATTCTTGTCCGGACAACTTGCAAAATTGTTTCTATATCATTGAACGACTTAAATCATTTATGTGGAATTCTAGGGCGAACTTCGCACACACACATCTGTGCGGTCTGTGCAAGTGGAATCAATACCCATTAACAGTGTGGAGCCATAGTGGGGGCACGGGCACGGGCCTCCACTGCAACTTTCAATAATTGTAATTTTATCCCAAGTTATAAAGACCATGACAATTTAAATTCAAAAATTATATACATTTTTTCTCTTATAACACTTACCTTCCTAGTCAAACAGACTACCTGAAAGTAATATACAAATGGTGTATGCTTCTACACGCCTACTTAAAAAACAGTAAGTCTAACAATACAGACAAAATTTACAGATTTTGCATACAGATTTTGTGTGGGGCCCACTACGGGTCCCACACAAATGATCCGAGCCGTTCATTAAATGTAAAACAGTTTTTCAAGGGCCCCAGCGAAAAATCAGTTCAATCTGATACTTATAGATGCTCAATCCAATCATCTAACTTTTGATTTTGATTTCCGGATAATGAAACATTCTATAATTGGATTGAGCATCTATAAGTATCGGATTGAACTGATTTTTCGCGGGGACCCTTGAAAAACTGTTTTACATTTAATGAACGGCTCGGATTATTTGTGTGGGACCCGTAGTGGGCCCCACACAAAATCTGTATGCAAAATCTGTAAATTTTGTCTGTATTGTTAGACTTACTGCTTAAAAAAATTGGATTGATCTCACCATTGACGCCACCCATTGCAATTTTCAATAATTACAATGTTATCCCAAATTATAAAGGTAAGTTGTATCGAAAAATCACACACTTATAACACTTGTATCTCTAGTATTTTTGTCAAGTTTTCAAAAAAAATTTCTTTTTATGTATTTATTTTTCATAAAGACTCGTTATCTATATGTATATTATAGCGAATCTTATATTTTAAGCAAAACATAAAAAAAATTTTAAGACCATGTTTCACGATGCTTCTATCGACTTAAATTTCAAGCTACGCCAATGCCCATCGACAGGTTGATTGAAAAAGATTGAAAGTTACTAGTATTTGTCGATCTGGGCCCCAATTTCCGGTCATAAAGTTGACATTGAAAGGACGGTAGGTTTGGACAGGTGAATGGTGGGTGAAGGTCGCTGTTTAGATTTATTACATACGAAACTTCCGCGAAATTTACATAAAGGCATATTCGCTGATTTATTTATTTTTTTTCTTTTTGTCCTCCTAAAGTGAGAACCACAAGAGATAGATGATAGAGATGATAGAGATTAAAATTTCTCCCGCCGCTGACAGAAACTATGGGTTTTTCATCACCATCATTTTGGGTCCTACGGTGCGTTAATTCTCGATCTGAACTGTTCATCTTGTAAGACCAGTAAAGTAGTATCCTCAATCAAAAAATTAGCTTTATCGAACATCGATTGATGTATCAAAATTTAAAATTTGGTTTATAAAACTGATGGTCATGGATAGTTTAACTTGATAGGATCAAACCATCCATTTTATAAACTAAAATTCAACTTTTAATTGACCTATCTATATCTAACTAAGCTGATTTTTTTTGCGTGAGTATACTACATTATGGACCCTACAAAATGAACAGTTTGGATTATAACAATAAACACATGGTAAGGTCCACAATGGGTTGCGATGAAAAACCCACCGTTTCCGCCGCCGGCGGGAAAAATTTAAACGCATGTTTTTCCTTTATTCTTTCTATTCCTACTTTTTTCTTGGTTCCAACGTTCAACATTAGACTTTAGTGCTGAATCCACGATATTTCGCAAAGCATAATTTGTGGACCAAGTCACGCGTCCATTTCCACCACAAAAGTGGTAAACTAGCAGATGAGGACACACATTTCCACCTCAAAAGTGAATGGATGGATAGCTCCGAAGAAATTTCGTGGACATAAGCCTCGTTACACTAAGTAAAATAAATAAATGGTTTTTTAATTAGACGTGATGTATTGTGAGAGAATGATATATCTCGTAAAATAAAAAATAAGAATTTTAACGGAACGGGACCATACTTCTTCCGACTCTTTATTTTCTTTCGCTTTGAATTTTCGCTTCACACCTTTTCTTTTAGCTCTTGTTTTCACGAGTTTCAGTAGTGTATGCCTGCATGGTGGAGATTTGTTGCGAGGTGTGGCACACCTTTAATCTGGGGAAAGAGGAAGCAAAGCAGGGCAGAAAAAGGAATGTCATCCGGCCGGGATTCATTATAGACATAGTGTTTCTCTTTGGTTTGGATGATCGTCAAAGTCCATCCGAATCACTTGAAGGAACTCGGCAAAATAGCCCCGTAATTTCGGGAGAAGGGGTGCCCCCTAGCACTTTGTTAGGGGGTCGCAGTGACCAGGCCCGGGCGATTGTTTACCAAAAACACAGGTCTCCGCAAAGTCGTAAGACCATGTACGGGGCTGATGCCTGTCCAGTGCCGAAAGGTCAAGGAAGTTGGTGACTACCTATAAACTCTCCAATTATGAGTTCGGCGCTCACAGCAGTTTAAGTTGATGACCCGGTCCGATTTTTCATTCCTTTCCTCTGTGGGTTAGGGGTGTATCGAAGAACGCAATGCTCTTGCATTTATATCTATTGCTTGTCTAACGTTCATCCTAAATGATTGTGTAATAGATTGATTAAATGGTACGAACTTCATAACATTCATAACCATAGAACCAACGTTGAGCATCTCCAATGAAAAAAGCTATCAAATTATCGTTCCTAGAGTTATTGAACAATGATATATTCCAATACGTGACCCTCCAATTCATCTACAAAATACAATTGCAAGTGGAGGAAATCATGGGAAAGATCAATTAATTAATCTATAGACAGAAAGATTCCAAGAAACAAAGGCAAAACAGAGCAATTTTTAGATCTGCGGCAGCTGCGATCTCTGTTTCCATTTCTTCCGATGGAATTACTAATAGGAATCGTATCTTACTCGATAATGCTCAGGCGGTGTGGGAGGTTAACAAAACGCTAGGAATTGGTTATGATGGTGATGAAGCAAAAGTGGTGAGTAGAATTACCCATCTTGAAGAATTGGATGAAGAAATCTTTCAGAAGGCGGCCGAATTAAAGAGGTTGGATCATTAGGGTGAGGGATCTTTTGGGTTTCTTTGGTGTAGTTGCGGTTGGTTTGAGGTAGTTTTGGGGTTGTTTTTAGTGATACATTTTTGTGGGGTCTTCTTTTGGTTGGCTCCTTGCCAGCTCTCTTTTTTTTTTGAACTTTGGGTGGCATTTGATCGTGTATAGATTTCATCTTTGTTAGGTCATATGCTTCTTATTGTGATGCCATTGTGCTTGGGTCCCTTTAATCTTTGTAGTTATCTTCAAAGATTAATAAATCTTTTCTTTTTTTTCATTCAAACCAAAAAGAGAAAAAGAAAAAAAGGTGAAGTATGAAAGACGTTACTAGTTCCCAAAACATCAATCACTTGCCGTTGTAGCTAGCCAAAATGTTCACACTTCGATTTTCTTCACGGTATACATGCTTGATCACCATGTGTTCCAACTCGCTCACGTACAATCACAATTCAAAATATAGATATGGTACTGACAATCCTGTTTGTTAGAAGTTGGATTGCATGGTTAGAGTCAGTTTCCACTTTAAAAAAAACTTGATCGTTAATCTTCGCTTTAGGCCCTCGAAAAGCTAGAGCCGGCTCTGTCAAAGGCGGTGGCTTCCAACCAACCATAACCTTGAGTTTGGCAGCAGGAATTGAAGAGGAAGTAAAATATTGCCCCTCAATACCACGAGCCATTATGCCTATGACAAAACTGCCGTCGCTTGATCTGTGTATCAAACACCCTTCCATCACAAACTAAATTAAGCCCTGCCAAAAAATCGCATGTAGAGTAGAAGTCTTAAACAATGCCAAAAAAGAAATCATAGTACTAAATTCGGCGAGAGAGGTGGAAGTCTCTGGAGCTTCTCTCTAGAGAGAGAGAGAGAGTTCTCTTTACCATTTTCTTCTCTTGTCGCCCTCCCCCTGCTTAACCCACCCCTACCTTTCCATTTTCTTCTCTCCTCCTTTCCTACCTTCATGGTTGTGAGATGGTTGAGATTTTCTCCATCGGGAGAGTAGATCTCCCACTCTTCTCATTATATTTGGACTTTGGAAACCCAGATCTAGAGTTTTGGCTCTTGAATTGACCGAGAGACGGTGTTCCTGATCTTTCCAACGACAACGGTTAAGGCGTCAAGATGTAGATCCAGTGGTGATACTGCGGCAGGAACAAGATCCAGTTGAGATCCTCTACCCACCTCCATGAGCGGAGTGTTGAGTCCAACATCGGAGTAGAGCGGCTTTTCCATGGTTTTGAGATGGTTGAGACTCTCTCCTTTCGGAGAATAAATCTCCTACTCTCCCCATTCTATTTGGATTCCGGAGTCCCAGATTTGGAGTTCTGGCTCTTGAATCAACTGGGAGATGGTGTTCCTGAGCTCTCCAACGCCGATGGTGAAGGTGTCAAGATACAGATCCAGTGGTAATATTGTGGCGGAAACAAGATCTAGTAGAGATCCTTCACCCACCTCCACGAGCGGAGTGTTGAGTCCAATATCGGAATTGAGCGATTTTTCCATGGTTGTAATGCAAACGGTGCAAATAAAGAATTTTTTTTCTCCTAGTAGGATTTTCTTAAATTTAAAATAGATGTATTCAAATTCGCTTCGAACAAAGACGAATTGTTTTTTTTTCCATAAAAAATACATGCGCGTGAAGTTGAGATGTGATCGCGCCGTCCATTACCAGTACACTCAATTAAAGTTGTGACAAAAATCCGTATAAATCGGTCCAAAACAAAAACTGATAACGTGAGAGTGTGGATGTGAGTGCCAACTTGTTACAACTATGCCAGTGAAGGTATATACGATGTTTGATTGGATTAGTTGATTGGAATTAGATTCACTTCTTATGTCTGGATGCCATATGGGAATCGAACATAAAAGCCGTCAGTTTGAAGGCGTCTACTCTGACAGATAAACACTACGTAATACCATACATATACAAGGGTGTAATTGCACTTGGTCGCATCGAATTGCTGTAACAACCCGTAAATTCTATAATTATTAATATCATTAATAATTATTATTAGCTCTAATAAATTTATTTTCCTTATTAGATAATTACAAAAAATAATTATCTTATTGTAATTATCTCCTTTATTTTTATTTTTAGTTGCATACATGCATGCAAACTCTTCCACCTCTCCATCTCCTACTCCTACTCGATCTCTGCCACTCCCCTGACCATATTTTCGTCCATAATCCCGTCCATATCAAGCCAAGAGTTAGAATCCCAATCCAATACAATTTTATCACCCCTATCATCAAAATTCTCTTATATATACCCCATAACCCCGACCCTATAGTTCACCACGAAATTATTTACACCCTACTAGTCCAGAATAGAGAGAGAATTCCAAAGAAAGTCGGACTCCAATCCATGGAGTTTTAGAGAGAGAAAGTGAGAGAGAGAAAAGTGGGTTTACGCTCTAGAACCCCCCGAGATCCGAATTCATCGTTCCAATCATCTCCTGCAATCCCAAGCATCCACAAGCATCGTCCAATTCGAGCCCAAGGTCCCCCATTCGTCCAAACCGAAGTCGTCTTCTCCAAAAGTTCAAGTTTCGTTTTAAATCAATTCAATCCGATTCGAGGTATTATAATCTCTTCCAAACACTCCTCTAAGTATATTTGATGTTTTTATGCTTAACCCAATAGCCCCCATAGTCCCATGCATCGAAACCGTAGCCGAAAAACCAAAAAAATCGAATCTGCCTTCGAGTTTGCGGCCGCGAGGTGCGGGCCGCAAGAACCAGCCGCGAGGTTGCGGCCACGAGCCCAGCCGCAAGGTTGACCCGGTCAAACCTTGCGGCAGTTTCTGTTTCGTTCCGAATTGATTTTTCGACCCTCCGAACATCGTTTTCGACCCCCGATCTATTTTTCCTAGATTTCTAACATCTCAAGGATCATAACTTGTTAATGTCATATTTTATTTTATTTTATTATCTATTTATTAATTATTTGTTCGAGTTCTTGTAAAAGTTTACAAACGAAAAATCCTTGCGACCTTATAAACCATTTAATTAATTCCCGAAATATATTTTTTAGATTCTTTACATCCCAAAGATGATATGTTGTTAATCTCAACATATTTTATTTATTAAACAATTTATTATCCATTTATTTTACTTTTGACATCTTTAAAAATCATTTTTTTTAAAAAAATAATTCCGTAACCCTCCGGACCCACTTTTTGATACTCGAACATGTTACGTAGGACCGTAGGACTCCTTTTAGATCCATTCTGCTTATTCTAGTGTTATTAATTACTTATTGAATTTATTATGGTCATCAATCAATCTACTTTCTTAAATAAAATTAATACAAGCCTAGACTTATTTTTTTTATAAAAACTTTTATTTGATAAAAGTTTTTTAGTTATTTAATCACATCTTGGCCATACAAAACTAAGGGCAACGGTCCATTCATAAAAGGTTACGTGATTTTATGCTTATTGTTTATTTCAATTATTATTCTGATTGCTTATATATTATTCCAAACTTTGATTGATATGTTAGATTGGACCCTAGAGACATGGGGTGGTATGCGAAATAGAAATCACCTAGACGATGCTAGGTAATGGATGAATTGGAAAGTTTTGTTGGTTTTAGATTGCCTGCAGGCGTGATTTTGGGATGTGATGATTTGAGACTGGCAAAGTAAGCCCAGTGTTGAATGATGTGATTTGAAACTGGTAGAGTAAGCCCAGTGTTGAGTATGATTTGAGACTGGCAAAGTAAGCTCAGTGTTGAATGATGTGATTTGAAACTGGCAGAGTAAGCCCAGTGTTGAGTGTGATTTGAAACTGGCAAAGTAAGCCCAGTGTTGAATGATGTGATTTGAAATTGGCAGAGTAAGCCCAGTGTTGAGTGTGATTTGAAACTGGCAAAGTAAGCCCAGTGTTGAGTGATGTGATTTGAAACTGGCAGAGTAAGCCCAGTGTTGAGTGATATTTTGATACTGGCAAAGTAAGCCCAGTGATGATTGTGAAGTGGTTTATAAGATAGGCGAACCCTAGTTATGATTCAGGCATGATAAGCTTTCTTTTGTTGTAATGAGAGGGATACACGTTGGTACATAACTTGGGTGCAATCCGCGACAGCAAAAGAAAGTGATCTCATGGGACAGGGCATGGCTAGCGGTTGGGGAGGAAAGATCTCGTGGATGAGATCTTAGATTTCATATTATGTTAATGGATAGCAATAAACTGTTTGTGTGATATATCTCTGTTTACTTCTTCGCACCATATATATCATGTTGCTTGCTAGCTGTAAAGTAAGAGGGGTAGTTGGGTTAGATTATTCTACTGGGTGATTTATCACTCACGGATACGTCTGTATCCTGGTAAATCGATTGCTTCGGCGATCAATTTGCCAGAGGATGCAGGATTCAATGGAGAGGATCCCACGATGGTACAATTTCAAGGAGAAACACAGAATCCCGAAGGCGAGCAATTTTATGCAGAAGAGAATCCAGAAGTGAGAGTTGAACCCGAGTACGCTTGGGATCCGTATCAGACTTAGAAGTCGGCTCTGTTAATTTATCTATTTTATTATCTCAAAGACTATCATTAGGATTTCCCAGTGGTTTGTAATAAATGAATCTCTACGTTGAGAATTCTATTTTGGATTTAAACTTTAATTTAGTAAATTTTCCAGACATTATTATTTAAATGCTTTCGATTTTAACTCCGAAAATCGGGGAGTTACAATTGCACTTGGCCGCATCGAATTGCTCTTGGCCGCTTGGAATTGCACTTCTATATAGGTATGGGCACCACTACTTGATATTCTGCATACAAACAACTAAAATAACCTAATCCAAACTCTAAATTAGAGAGAGATTTAAGGTTGAGGGCATCCAAGTCATTACAACAACTGATATAAGCAATAGATAAACTAGTTTTGGCTACATTGAATTACACTCTGCCGCTGCAAATTACTCTTGGCGCATCGAATTGCACTTGGCCGTATCGAATTACTCTCTCGGCCGCATCGAATTGCACTTGACCGCTACAAATTACTCTTGGCTGCGTCAAATTGCAGTTGGCCGCGGCTAATTGCAGTTGGCCGCGTCGAATTGCAGTTGGCCGCGTCAAATTGCATTTGGCCGTGCAATTCGACACGGCCAACTGCAATTTGACGCGGCCAACTGCAATTTGACGCGGCCATGTGCAATTTGACGCGGCCATGTGCAATTTGAAGCGGCCAACTGCAATTATACGCGGCCATGTGCAATTCGAAGTGGCTAAGTGTAATTCCATACGGCCAAGTGCAATTCGAGACGGACAAGAGTAATTCGTAGCAGCTAAGTGCAATTCGATGCGGTCAAGTGCAATTCGATTTGGCCAAGTGCAATTCGATGCTGCCAAGTGCAATTCCTCGCGTCCAAGAGTAATTCCTAGCGGTCAAGGGAAATTCGATGTGGCCAAGAGTATATTGATTTTTCTCGAATATCCAAATACTTTTGTTTGTAAATAATGCATGTTTAATTCCATCCTTGGTACATTGCTCCTTTTCTTTTTTTCAAATTTTCGACAAATTGTTTCAACAAATACATTATTTTTAATTTTAAAAATTACAAATAATTAATTATTTTTTGAAGAAAGCTTAGTAGAATAGGGCTAGTCTTAAGGTACTTACAATTGAATGAAAGTCGAATTTAATTAACTCAAACATGACTTGAAATGAGTATCAAAACAAGTTCAAACCTTGGCTTGTTTATACGTTAAAAGACTTGTTTTTAATTAAGGAGAAGAAAAATAAGATGACACCCATTGCAAGTGGGGTGGAGTGTAGTTGGTGTCTCACTTATACTCCGACGCTTATGGGCAGAGTTCGATTCTTGCGGTTCCTTTGGTAAGCACCCATCCCTCTCCTCAAGTCTCCTAGGATGTAGTAGATTAGGAATAACGAATGACAAAAAAAAACCCGCCCATATTACATCACAAGCAGTTTTCTTCATCAACTAAATTTTGCAGACGTCTCAACATTGCATAGCTATTTGAAGGAAATTCTAATGCATCTATTTCAAGTCCGAAGGTAAGATATTATCACATGATATGAGCATTAAAGCAGATGTTCAACTCTCCCCAACAGACTATGGAGACTAGAAAGTCAAGTATTGAGCGAAAAATTTCAAGCACAAAAAAAAATGTATCTATAAGTATCCGGATTGAAATTTCAATCCGGTCTAAAAAAGAAAAATTTCCATCTCAAAACCAATTGGCAATGAGTGGAGAGGTCCCAAATGTTATTAAATGATCACCCATTCCACTCCCAAGCAATGTGGGACTTTATATCTTAACATCCCCCCTCACGTGCAGCCGCGTTTGAGGTCTGTCACGTGTGGCCACTTTTGGGTCCTATCATCGTGCAGCCTTTTTACTGGTCTGTCATCGCGGGGTGTGGATTGTGAATTTTATAAAATGTGGGGTGGAATGGGCCCCGCTCTGATACCATGTAGAAACTTTATATCCATCTCAAAACCAATTGGCAATGAGTGGAGAGGTCCCAAATGTTATTAAATGATCACCCATTCCACTCCCAAGCAATGTGGGACTTTATGCAAATCCGTTTGAGTTGAGATGCAAATAAAGAATTTTTTTTTTCTTGAATACAAATGACCACGGCTCAAACGGACATTGCATGGCAAACGGTGCAAATAAAATAAAGAATCGTGAAATGGGAATAGCAGAAAATGGAAGGAGAAATCTAGGGGATTTGATTATTTGAAAATTTGAAAGTTTGAACTCCTATTATAATATCTCCCTTGATTGCCTAATTTGATTTTTAACTGAATCCCCTTAATTTAGGGAAACAATAAGTGTGTGTGTGTCTATATATATAATAGTAGAAGGGTAATAAGGAAAATTCACATATTGAAAGGATGAAAACATAAGCACAAAAAATGGGGTGGATGAAAACTTACATGGCATGACTAATAGGGATGGATATTTAAAAACTCCTAATTTTTTTCAAAAAGATAAAAATAAGTAAAAATAAAATAAAATTGGAACTCATAATTTTTTTAATAAAGACAAAAGTAAGTATAAAAAAAAATAGTCTTTTACGAATCAATAAGTCACAAAAGTTTGACGCAAAATTAACAAATGCGATTTTTTTTAATAAAAACAAAAAATAAAAAGACTTTGTAATCCAAAACTAGCCAGAAATAAGATAAGGTGGGTAATTCTCATTGAGAGGATAATATAAGTGTTGCTCTTTTTGACCAAGACTTTTCGTTCACACCAAGAATATTCCGCAGTATCCTCTCTTTAACTTGTCTTTCTTCGTTTTTAGATCAAGGAAAGGCAGTGCTACGGACCAGTGGCGTAGCCAGGAATTAACGATAGTGGGGGCACTTTTTAAACACACTTCAACAAAAAAAAAAAATCATAATTAGCAACACCAAAATAATAAAAGAATGCTTGTGCTAAAAATAATTAAAAAAAAAAAAAGCTAACACATTTACTAAGGAAGGTAGTAATTTCATAAACTATCAAAACAAATCAATTGTTTGAATTGTCTCAATGGACCAAGTCTAATAGCACTTAAATACACAATAACTAAAATGTTAATATTCAGCAATCTTGATCCAATCAGAAAAAATGTGCTTTTCTTTTCAATTTATGCTTAAACCTCTAATTTCGTCACGCGTTGTGAGTTCTATCAACAAAGACAAGATTACTTTCACAATTGTGAATAATTAATGAAGTATAATGCATATAACCCATGGTTTAGCCACTTACAAATTTGGACATTATGTATTGAGGAGTTTCAAATGGTGAGTGGTGACTCTTTTTATTCATTAAACATCTCACTTCGCAAGTGTAGTGGAATTGTTGTAATATTGGAAACAAAAAGTTGAGAATGAAATATATACAAAATGTATTAAAGTGATTAAACAAAGAACAATTTAAGAAGCCAATTACAGGAAAAAATACAAAATCTGAAAAAAAAAAAAAAAAGAGTATTCAGTTCAGTGGGGGCGCGTGCCCCCGCTCGTCCTCAAGTGGCTCCGCCACTGCTACGGACAAAGGTTTTATGCGGTGGGTCACTTAAGTTGACCCAATTGGCTCCTAAAATCAAATTAAACATTCTGTATTTGTTATGATACCTCGATCACTTTAGCAAAATTACCAGATTTACTTAAGTTGAACCTTTAATACTCTTTTTGGGTAATCAAAAAAAAAGATTACTCTCTTGTGCCACTCTAATACTTTTTTTTTCTTCCCCTTTTGGTACATCAAAAACTAAAAAAAGAATAACAAAACAAGACTATACTCTTGTGACGAACCTTTTTTTTTTTTCTCGGTAAACGAAACATTTTATAAAACTCGAACGGGGTACATCGAGGAAAAAAACGAAATGTACAACGACATCCAACCGACAGTTGGATGCCCACCGGAAAACTATGTTACAATTTCAATTTTCGGATACCATCTAAGAATAACTTGAACTCCTCAATGGTGTAGACCTTGTGACGAACCTTTAATTCTAAGTTTTCAAGTAAACACGAAACAAGAGAATAATATATGTTGTGGTGCGATTCTTGCAATGACATCATCCGAATACAATTCTCTCTCTCTCTCTCCCCTTCTCTCTCTCTCCTTTTTTGAAATAAAATCATAGGACCTCCATTGAGGCCAAAAATCTCACTGGTTTTTTCGTATGTTCCTAAACTTGGATGTAACATTATGCTTAGAACATAATATACTTTGATCTTCATGATTAATTAAATATTTTTCGCCGTAAAAAAGAAGAAGAAGAGGAAATTAATTATTCATCCCAATCAGTCATACGCGTAAGTTTTCATCCCGTTCACTTTTTGTGGTTATGTTTTCATCATTTCAGTGTGTGAATTATCTTTAATACAAATGTAGAAAAGAAGTTTCACACTGTCCTTGTGATTGACAACAAACATAGGTCCAGACATGAAGAAAAAAGTGAGAGAGAAAGGAACCCTTCTGCATACAGGTACATGAATTTTCGGGACAAAAGAGATCGAACCCCTGAAAGTGAGTGGGTTTTATCCTCGAGTATGATTATATTTGAGTATGTAATTTTTTTTATCGGCATAGTTGAGTAATCGTTCTTCGTGACAAGGACTGTGGTTTGATCGGTGGGGTCAATTGTGGGGCACTAATACAAATGACCTGAATTGTTCAATAATTTTGGAATTATTAAGGTTGAGTTTTACTAAAGTTTAAAGTGGATATTCTCCAAAATTTTTGAATAAAAGTAGAAAAAATTTACTTTTTCAATTCCTCTCGCTGAGACGAAGCATTAATTCACAAAAAATTAGCGCAAAACTAACGAACACGATTTATTTTTTTAATAATTTTCAAAAAGTTCTAAAAGTTAAACAGAACTCGACCTAAATATACTAGTTGTCCAGAATGATCCAATGAAATGAATTTCTGATTGACCCAAAGAAAGAAAGCAAGAATGATCCAATGAAATAATTATAGTTGAGTTGTTTATTGATGAGACGTTTTTGGTAAACTAAAAGTTGTACAGTAGTAATATTTTGTAGTCAAGTTTTTTTTTTTTTTTTTTGTGGTAAGTATTTTTGTAGTCCAGTTATTTCTACTGGAACTGATGTGATGCTACTAGAACTTGCCATTTCCTTATCAATTTGGAGCACTATACTATAATGTGATGCTGTTCCGGACATGGGATGATTTTGGAGGACACAAGAAGATTTGTTTTTCTGTATTCTGTTTTGGATTGATATCTTGTCAATTCTGGGCTTGAATAGCATATGATTGTTGGTGTCAATCTAGTTGGGAGAGATCTTCATTTTATTTTAAGTAACCATTCTTTATAGTGTTACATGAAATCTTCATTTTATTTTAAGTAACTATGTCCTTTATAGTGCATAATATAGATCCTTTATAGTGCATAATATAGATAGACTAGCGCATGCTCGTACCTGAAGGGACGGCTTGAGCAATCAGCACACGCAAATCATTATGTGCTCATGCAATGTCTCTAGTGATGAAATTAACATAATCTAAACACCCAATGCATGGGCATTCACTGAAGGCACTGGTTCAAGCACATGCAATATAATATGGCATATGAAAACATGTCTGGATTTTTATCGCAACACATTTTGACATGATATTATACACTCGATCATGGTATTGCTCACATCCCAAAAACCCGATCGTCTTCATAAAATCCACTATAACAGTTTTGAAATAAATAAAGCTTCATATTTGATCCATATGACACCAATGATTAAATTTAATGAAATAGAGCAACATCTAACTATTCAACCCAAATTAAGTAACATAAGGAAGCAAAAGAGATGACATAATTATGCCTTTGAGGTGGTTTCACTTATACCTCCACATGGATTTCAACATTGCAGACTTCAATAGCTTCAAGCTCCATTACCAAGCTCAAACTCCTAGGATTTATGCGGGAGGTTGCCACAGCAACTTGTATAAAATCAATATTTTTTCCGCTCATAAATACAATTTCAACCATCAAAACACTTTGCAAGCTACTACCATTGTTATGTTTGTTCACTCATCCGTATTTGTGCATGTAACAATGAAAGTCGAGCTACTTTTCAGAACCAGGTGCGTGGGGATCTTAGTCCTGAAAATTAAATGAAGTTTAGGAATGGATAATAGAAATAGTGTGTCAACATGAATAAAACCATCATCTTTCTATTTTTCTACCCTTTTTCATGGTGAAACATACACTCTTAATAATCACAATTAAATGAAGAGGAAATCATAAAGAACTAAAGTAAGAAGTCAACACTTGAATTTTTTTAATTAGATTAAAAAAAAGCATGTTCAAAAGTATGAAAACTAATGGGCTATGAGTACCTCTTGAACAAATACCAATTTAACTTAGACCTTCTTGTTCAACCAATCAACAAAATCTTCCTCTTCAAATAAAGGGATATCTTCCTACACGATGAAGTGCAACCAACTAATTAAGATATAACAAATATGAGAAGCTCCAAACCACAAAATAGGGAGACTACGCTGTTAGTCTCGTAACAATGATCGTAACATGATTAGAGTTCCAAAAAAAGATTGAGAAAATGAGGAAAAGGTGGCAATATTAGAGTTCCAAGAAAAGAACTTTACGATAGAGTAGTCGATTTTAAATCCACAGAGAACTTTAGACAAAAAGATCGAACTCCTAAAACAACACCTTTGTGGTCTTGAAACACAGAGTTCCTGATAACCTTTGTGGTCATTTGTCGGCCTAATACATTGTTCATAAGAAAATAAAATTAATCAAGTCTTCCAAAAAAAATAATAATAATCAGTAAAATATTGAATCCTTTTTGGTTTGATTTGTTCCATTGAGAGGCCTAAGTAAAATATTTGAAAAACAAAGAAAAAGAGAAATAGAAGGAACAAAAAATAAGTGCAAGTTGCTCTCTATGCCCCAAAAAAAAAAAAAAAAACCCTTACTAACCATAACCATGGATATCAGAACAGAACCAATGGGAGGAGAGGGGCGTGTTGGGCGGAGAGTTGCAAACAAATCAAAATCATTCCATGTTTCAGGGTTTGTAAACAAATCAGAAACTCTTAGGTTATTAAGAGAAACGTTTTGCTTATAATATAGATTCCTTTTTGGTTTGATTTGTTCCTTGTTAATAGAAAATAAAGTTTGCCTTCCATGGTAACGTACTGTAAGCTAGAATAGGAGTTTTTCTTTTTTTTATGTGTGTGAATGTCTTTGTTTTGGAATGGTTACCTATTTTTAGTTCTCACTCTTTTCAATTCCCAAGTTAATTGAAAAGGTGTGTGTATCACATGAATTGCTAATTACCAATCCAAATTTATCGTTAGCCCTACTATCCGTTAATTTCAACCGTTGAAAAAATATGTACTGATCCTATGGTAAAAAATATACAAATTTGAAAACCACCCCTCCCATATCTACATAATTTACATAATAAAGGAGAACGGTTTTTGAATCTTATCTCTCTATAAATCCTAACCATTGATTTGCTCCATAAATCTTACGGCTCTCCTTTTCTCTCTCAAACAATAGTAATTGCACAATTGCCACTAATTAGATCTCACGTTCAAAATTCATATCTCACTCTCTCCTCCTCCCCCTCCTCTATCTCTCTCTCCATTTTTTTCCTCCGTTTAAATGGCTATTTCGATTGCAAAGCTCCCACAATTGTCCAATCTGTAACAGGATTGTCTACCTTTGGATAGAGGTTTGATTTTGCAATGAATACCTTCCCCCCTCCCCCCAAAAAAAAAAAAATAATAATAATAATAATAACCAAATGTTCCATATTCTCTATATGTGTGTGCGCTATTTTGAAATTTTGAACGACTCCTCGGTGTTACATGAATAGGTTGATATTTTGTTCACGGTTACAATGTTGATTTGCATGTGTGCTGATTGTTTGATCCGCGTCTTCGGGTACGAGCATGTATTACAAGAACTCTGTTTGAACCTAATTTAAAAAGAATTATTTCCGTATAAATCAATTTCGTTGGCGGGAGATGGTCAATAATTTCGTAATTCATTTTAATTGTGTTCAAAATGCGTTGCATGGCACGAACATACCCTAGTTATATAGATAAGTTGTAATTCAAAAATCTTAGTGAAAACGGAGTGTGAGTATATCGTAGGGCGGGCTAACCTATATGGTTGTAGTGCGATCGATTCAACAGTCTATATCAGCAATGGTCAAAAATCCGAGAAATGAACAATCTAGATCAATAGAAGCCCGAATTAAATCCGAACTGTCCGTACCGAAATAAATGACCGGCCGCACTAAATTGTGCGGCTGTGCGCACTTGAGGGACCCCTAAACTGCCGGGACAGCACCAACATTTACTGAGCAGTCGTGAGTGACAAACATTTAGGGTTTTTAATCGGAAAGGCTAAAAGTATGGCGTCTGATAATGTAGGATCGGAGCACGATTACTCGTGTTTGAAGGATCTTACATTTCAAATCAACGGCCAAGACGCCGCCGCCGCCACTCTCTCTCTCTCTCTCTCCATGTACAGTAAAGTTCATACATGTCAAGACTTCACCTTGTTAACTTTACTTCGTACTTGATTCTTTGTGAAGTTAGTTTATTTACAGTTTCTAGGGCTTTGAATTTTTTGTTTTCGGCATTTGGATGGCCTGCCTTTGACCGGACCGGGAGGAGAATAGTTGGGGTGCGCGTAAGCTGGCCTTGATCAATTGAATTTCCATGGTCTTGTTTCAAAGTAGATCAAGAATTCCAGAGAGTGATACAAAATTCAGATGGATATTGGGCTCCAATACAAGGAAATTAGTCCCGTTTTTCTTTTCAGCTGGTATACTCATCAGAATAGTTTCTTTGGCTTCAAAAATCGACCGGGCTTTGAAATCCTGGCTCTAAATGATTCATTGTCTTGAAAATTTGAAATCAGGAACTTTGTGGTTCTTATCAATCTAATTCATTGAAATCCCATCCAATAGAACCAAAGAATTATAAAATCTTTTCAGATAAAAGGGACTATGTGGTGGTTCTTGAGAAAAGTAAATTGAAGGGCAGGGGAACTAGAAAAGGTGAGCTCTCCTGTAGAATTTGGCTGACATGAAACTTGTTGGAAAGTTAGGTTTCAATTGTCACACAGTGAGAACTGAGAAGTAATGTACAATTATCTTATCAGGTGTGTGCCTAAGCGGGAACTGTACAAAAGGGTGTGAGTGAAATTAAATTTTATGGGAAACAGCTGTGTAAACACTGAAGAGGGCGGTTGTTGTTTTTGTGTTTTTACAAACTTGTATGATTAGAAAGGAATGGGGTTTTGAGGGCCATTATTGAGCAATTTCCCTGAGCAAATTGCAAATTAGTGGATTGCTTCCTGTCAAATTTCACATGATGCATCTAATGCCAGTAGTATGACTTTTTTAATCATTGTTTGGCCAAACATGATAATAAGGAGGCCCAATAATTCAATATTTCAATTTGATCTTATACTTATGTTCTATTGCTGTTGGTGGAAAGGTGGTTTACTTCCATGCAACTTTTGTATGCAGATGCACTCAGAGATCGCACGCTGCGTTCCTTTCCTAGTGTTGGACGAGGAGAAGAAAATGATGCTATTTCCACTGCTTTTCCTGCACAAAGAAGCTCCCAGTCCGCACAATTCTACTGCATGGGTGGAAATTCCTCATGCATCTGCTAAGATTGCTTTCTCATTTGCTAAATGGGTTCATGTTGGATGCGAGGTATCTTTTGAATATTCTAAATTACAACTATCGACAATCTCACACTCACACACACACAGAGTAATCGATAGGAGTACCTTTAATGTTGTCAATATTTTACCTTTATTGTTTAGCAGATGAAATTATCTAGCATTTTCTGGTAACACTAAATCAAGGTTTATCACAGAGTGGGACTGACTTTTTTATATATGACATCCTTGTGTTCGGTTTTGCAAAAATACCTAGTATAAGTTTTAATGAGTGCTGTGGTCAAAGAACAAAAGTTGATAAAATGCACCCTATCTATCAATTAGTGACAGATTTTGCACTTCTCTTCCAAGAACATGAAGCTATGGTTGAACAATCAAGGTAAAAGATGCAATTATGCAGCATTTTCTGATACCACTAAATCAAGGATAATCAAAGAGTGGGACTGACTTTTTTTATACAGAGTATTTGGCATCCTTGTGTCCAAGTTGGCATGAATACCTAGTGTAAGTTTTAATGAGCTCTGTGGTTAAAGAACAAAGGTTGATAGAACGCACTGATATTGGACTTCTCTTCCAAGAACATGGAGTTATGGTTGAAGGATCTCAATCCTTAGGCTGTATCAGAATGGCCAAAAAAAGGGGTTATAATAGTTCAGAAAGGGTGGCAAGACATAAAAGGGTTCAAAAGTAGTACTCTATCACTGGTCAAATAGGTGATGGAAAAATGAGCAAGCATCTAAATATGATGTGGTGAGAATAGATATGAACAACTTCTTCGCAATGATGTTGTTTGGAAATTCTTTTATCATTACAGTTATACACACGTAGAATGTGAAATAGAAATGCATGTAGATGCTCGTTGGGAGAAAAAGGGGCTATAAAGAAGAGCCAAACTTTTTATATGAAGTTCAGGTGATATTGGATTTGGTCAAGGTTCTGATTGACTTCTTTGACTCGCTCGTTCTTGTCTTTTCTGTCAGACCTCATCTGTTTTTTTATTCTTATATTCTTTTCTGGAGATGTTTATGGAATACTTCTTGTTAATTTGGTCATCTTAGGTTGCTACTGATCTTGTGCGGCTTCACATTAATGGGGAGATTGCAGGAGAGATGCCTTTGAGTTCTTCAGCAGTCAATGACTCCAATTTAAATGGTCTAAGAAGTATATCCTTGGCCGGAACTGATGGCGATGATGATAGATTTGAGGGTTATATCCACAGTTTTGAAGTCCTGGCCAAAACATCATCTATCAAAGCTCACTTTGTAAAGGTGTACATGTGTTGTGAATTCTAGCTTGCTATGGTTGCTCGTATCCCTTAAATTTCATATAGTTTGTCAAAGTTTTTATTTTTTGTGATGCCAGAATCCACCTCTGCAATTATCTGTCGATGGTTCAAGTGCCTCTGAGATTGAAGAAGACGAGGACAGAGTGTGGAGTATTGTGGTGGCAAGGTTAGATTGCATTTGGACAATGTTTTTTCCTTTGTAGGCCGTCAATTGTTATCATTTTTTCTTTGTTTTCTTTCTGACAGTACCTTCTAATGATAGGAAATGCAAGCATTGTCCTTTCACAGTTTACAAGAAGTTGGGCACATGCGATGCGCGTGCGATTTGTCGCAAGAACAGTAACTGAATGAGTCAATAGCTTGCTAAGTTTCACTTCCCTCCCGCCTTCCCTTATTAGGTGGAAGGTCTTCACTCATAGTTGGCATTTGATAAGCTCTTGTCAAGTTTGAAAGTATCATACAAGCGACGGAATAGAAATTTAGGACTGTAAAACTTGATGTTGTTATGCACTCTATTGGTTATTCACTTGCGTCAATGGATATCTATATTTGCTCTTTTATTATAAGACAGCTTAGCACTTCATACTTCCAGCTTTTCTGGAATGGATACATGAATCCCGTTTCACTCTCCGAGTGTATGAAGGGGCAAAAGTTTTGTTGAAGCTCTAGATATTGCAGACACAGAGGGAAGTATATGCGTTAAAGCAATGTAATAGTAATATATCAGTCTAACTTAACTACACCAAGAGATTTTCCATAGCAGATTCCTGGCATCAAGGACTATATTATTTTGTTTGTTGGTTGTGGTAATTTTTACTCACTCCGTCCCCATTTTTAGTCCCTTTTGGGGATTCAAACTAACCAAAGGAACACAATCATTGCTCTTTTGAAACTTTGTTTTTCTCATTTTATCCTTCAATCATTATCTCTTCTTACTTTTTTAGTAGTACTAATTTTAAAAGAGAAGGGTAAAAGAAGAAATTCATTATTTATTACCCATTTAGTTTTAAAGTGGGATAATCTTTTTGGGACGACGAAAAGTGCTAACTGGAACGTTCAGTGTTAGAGCTGGGGAACATCTAAGTTACACTCTTTTGTAAAAGTGTTGAGTTTGGAGAGCTGAGTTTTTCCCCGGACGATAAGGAATTATGTTCTTTTTGCCTATGGAGGACACAGTCAATGCCGACTACCTATTTTGTAAAAGCGTTGAGTTTGGAGAGCTGAGTTTCTCCTCTGATGATAAGGAATTATGTTCTTTTTGCCTATGGAAGATACAGTCAATGCCGACTACCTAATATTTTTCATGTTACTTTCTTTACTCAAGTTAATGGTACTAAAAGCGATGGGTTCTTATGCGTTTTATTTTCTATATTTGATTGGAATACAGGCATCTTGTCGCAGGAATTTTTCCTTGGATGTCACTTTACGAGATGCATTTGGCGAGCCCATAAACAAGGAAATGGAGGTATGCGTTGTCGGGATATATGAGACTAGTGGTACTATCTTTACCGGTACAAGTGCCGTACTTATTTGTATCTGTACTTGTCATGTTAGGTTGTTGCCTCACTTTTGTATGCTGACAACGGATTACCTGTTGAGAAGCCAGATGATGCAGAAGCTCCTCTTCTAACAAGCTATGATGGAATTGAGGTTGCTTGTTGTGATAGACAAGTAAACTAACAAATGGATGTGCTTCCTTTAAGCTCAAGATAGCCCAGGTGCTAATACGAATATGAAACACTTCTTCTGCATCTCTTTCTAGTACGTTCATGAAGATATGCATTTGTTGTGTTATTGACATACGAGCAAATGACTTGTACATCACAAAAAGTTAGGGATACAACCAAGGTCACACAAAGCAGTAGTGGGAGCGGGAACGCGAGAGCATAAGATCCTTTCAAGAGCTGTTGTATTGCTTGATGTACAATGTCGGACCCATTTTCTAACAACTTAAGCTTTTGGGACAGTTGGTAACTTAACATGGTATTGGAGCTCAAGTTGGGAGATGTTTTGGGACTTGGGTTCAAATCTCTCCATTTGCATTTGTTTCTCGTTTGCTTTCCGTTCGTATTCTGCTTAGATCTGAATATTTGCATCTCCACTTGCAAGACAAAGTTGCACGTGAGGGAGGGTGTTGAATAACTTGATATACAACGCTGGGCTTATTCTTTATTGCTTGAGCTTTTGTGACAATTGGTATGTTTTAACAAGAGGGCCCTATTTTTTGAAAATATCCATATCCATATGCAATAAACAATTGACATTTGAAAGAAACACGGTGAAAATATTTGGAGCAACGGGTCATAGATGAAGATGCTAGCGTACGAGTAAGATGCTCTTCCTCCCTTAAGCCTAGTATTCAACGCTTTGCAGCAGCAGTTTGCTACCAATTCACTTGGGAGGGCACGCAGGGGTAATGCATCAGTGTGTCTTCTTTTGCATAAGTCGTACACATGGAGACTATTAGTTGGTAAAAGTGAATCCATTGCTGTTTCGTGAATCCGACTTGATGAGTTTGCAAATTTATCCATCCAAAATTCACCAATCTGCGAGTTGGCAGTGACTTACGATGTAACCATTGTTGAATGGCACCCTTTAAGTTTTATTTACTTCCAAGGTTACGGGTATTAAACAACAATACTGCAAAGTTCTTCACTTGACAACTCTTTGGAGCCTTTTCTTGTATTAGAAATGTAACATATTTGATGGTAATGCTATACTGACTGCTTTTAGCTATGCATTTGTGCAGCTTTGACTGTCTCATTTCAAGTCTTGTGCGTGGAGGTGTGACATTTTACCATCAAACCCTGGAGCACCCCTTTTTTTTTTTTTTTGCTATATAGCTATTGACCATTTTTTATCTGATGAACTTATTTCATGGTGAAATTACATGGAGACCTCCTCATCTATACCTATTTCCCACAGACACCTCTAATGTTTAAAATCGCCCACACTGACCCCCATCTATAAACGTTACCCAAATGAACCCCTTCTATTAAATGTCTATTAAATAATGTTAGATATCTACAGAAAATGTTATCATTTGGACGAAAATACCCTTCGTTGGTTACATACAAACCCTCTACCCCCTCTTCTCCTTGTCCTCATCCTCTCTCTGGCTCTCTCTCTCACCCTCATCTGACAAACCACAATACCTCTCTTCATCTTCGAGTCGTTCATGGGTGCTTTCAATTGGTGAAACCTAGGTTAACAACTTCTGGTCATGAAGAACAAGAGAGTTTTAAGAGAGCGCGAAATTGGGTTCAAACTTTAGCGATATATAAGAGGGAGAGAGAGGGAGCTGTTTGTGAGGCCCTCAAAATCTCAATCTTGAATCAAACAAAGCTTCGTAGCTCTAGCAACTATTGGCGGCTTCCACATCCTTGTTGGCTCCACAATTTGCTGACATTTATTAGCAAAATCGCAAGCGGATTCCAAGTTCAAGGACAGAGAAGCTGTTGTGGGTGATGGTGGTGTAGTGGGCGAAGCTGACGAAGGTGAAGTCGAGGGAGGCGTAGAAGCGTACATGTAGTCCAGGTCTGGGTTGGGTTTGAGGCGTAGAGGTTTGGGTTGGGTTCTAGGGTTAAAAATGAGAAATTGAAATTGGGATGAGGGATTTGGAACATGGGTTTCGAATCGGTTAATTATTCGAGATGAGGGGTCAGTATAGGCGATTTTTAAGGGGTAGAATGGTCATTTCCGTCATTTCGTTTTCAGAGTTGGCGATTTTTCCATTTCAATTTCAGGGGTCTGTTCAGGTGATTTTAAACGTTAGGGGGTGTCCTTGGGAAACAGGTATAGATGAGGGGGTCCCGTGTAATTTCACCTTATTTCATTTTTAACCTTTAAATCTGGATTGCGTTACTTTCTTTCTTTCCTTCATTTTATTCTTTAGTGCATGTCATTGTATTTTGAACAAGAATAGAATAATTGCCCCCTTGTGATGTTCCACTTTAAGATAATTTTGGTACTTTTAAGGGAACACACATTTAATGCACTTCAAGTCACATCAAAAAGGTAGTTTTTAGTAAAATTGTCCTATTTCAAATCATCATATTCCTTTATGGAGGATATTTTTGGAAAATTCAAAGAATTTATCTTTGACTTTGTAAAGTTGACGTGTTTTCGGACATCCCAAAATGGAAAGGTGGACTAAAAAAATGGGACGGAGGGAGTAATATGTATGTATAGGTTGGTTAATTTTGTTGATATTGTAGGTGCGTGTTGTTGCATTTCCAAATGTAATGATAACATCCTTTTAAGAGGAAGATGATTAGTAGAGCACAATATGATTATGTTGCTTGAGTTTTCTAGCTAATATCATAAATCTGTTCTCTTCATTTACTCATGTAATGATGTAACTTATTATTCCGTATATGAGTTGAGTGGCGCCAGTCTTCTCAGTGATCTTCATAGTTCACCCAAAAGAAATCTTTAAGCTTTCGACCTAAGGTTCCTTCTTTCTCTTTTTCTCTTTAAATGGTTATGTTTCTTATATAAAGACAAAAACTGATCCCTCGCATTTTTGTTGTTAGAATCCTTAATAGAGGATCCTTGTAGCCCGTTACAGATTATGTTAAAAATGCAGTTCTCTACATTACATACTATTATCATTTAGGTCTTTCTCTGGGATCTTATTTACTCAGTCAATTGACTGTTGGTTCTGTTGTTGGGGAAGATGGATATTCGAGGTCAATACGGTTGATCTTTACTGATATTGTTCAGGAAAATTGATGAAAGTATACTACATGGTTGGTTGTGGGACAAGGTAGAACTTGTTCTTATCTGTGGTGTTTGAAAATATCTGAGTAGTGGAGAAGTATAAAATATGAACAGTTAACTAGCCAAATAAATTTAGACATCGTGGGAGTTCCATTATTAGGGCCACCAATGAGAAGGACCTTTTTTGTCTACTAATGTCTGAATTCTATTCCATTTTGTGGTATAGATTCCAACTTTGTCTACCAGAATTGTTAGTGACTTGATTTTCTTTTCTTGTTTCAGCTTTCATCTAAATGTGACAATAGGCTTTTCCGCATTAGGTTTGAGATTCCAAAAATGGGGAGTAATCCTTTCTTTGAGGCATTCTTTAGTCCAATTCGTTGTATTTCACGAAATCGTAGCACGCAGAGTCTTCTGTGAAGTGGAAGAGGTCAAATTCAAGTGGGTTGGGTGAGGGATCCTCAGAACTTCTGTACAATATTGTACGTGAAGCAAAATTGAGCCCATCATCAAAACGGGTGAAATTAGGACAAGAAAATTCATTTGCAACTCGCAAGGCTAATCTCACCATGGACCGAGCTGATGATGAATGCAACTCTCGTGCCTGGACTGCTAACGAGGTATCCCTTTTTGTGTTTTTACTTCTTTGCCATAATCATTAGAAAGTACATATAGTTGATCTTACGACTTTCAAACCCTTTTTCTGCACATGAACTGTATGTTTGGTGTCAACCATTGCAATGCATTCTCTTTTACATTTGTTGTGATATCATAATTTTATACGGGTTATGCTTGGCTTACTTGCTCGGTAACTCAATCATCTATAAAGACTATAATGTAGTATTAATATGTTCACCTAGATTTTGGAGTGAATTTCCTGTAAGCTAGTATTTTGCATTACATATCTCATGCTCTGGAATATGTACATTTCCTTGGAACATTGAATTTTTCAATAGAAAGTTTCTTTCACTTTTTTGGATTGGGCTGAGAAACATGAAGAGCACCCCACAAGTTCTCTATTTTGCCTTCTGTTTTTGATTTTATGTACTGCAAGCTACTGTGGGCTACCTTCCAACCCAAGTCAAATCAACACATTTTTGTTTCTCAATTCATTGTGGTTGGTTAACTTGGTTGTTATTTGTTAATTGTTTTTACTTAATTGGCTAACAAATTATCTCCATCAGAAGCCATAAATGACCTCAATGAGATGGAAACCTAAAGTCTTGAAAAGTTTGTGGCACATGCTCATTCTTGTTTCTACTAGCACAGCTGTCCATTTCTTGAGTAGCTGTGATTTGGCCAATATTTTCTGTTGTGCTGATTTTTGTCTGGGGGAGATGTCAAAAGCAATAAGAACTGTTTGGCTGTTCCATTCTTCCGTGAGCTCAGTGACATGGAGCTCGGGTGTACAGTTCATATTCATCAAAAACTGCTTGCTTTTCAATAGTATAAGCTGTAATTCTCTTTTTGGTTGCGTTGATTGTACCCCTGGGGTGGTCTCTTTGATTGTATTGTTGTTGTATCTGGAGTCTCTGACACCTTGGTCTCAGCCTGTTACCATTGTGAATTAGGACTATAATGCATACGGATCGAGTTTAGAGCGGAGACTAGAAAACCACGAAGAAACGGACAACTCCCCATCAGATTCAGAGAGTATTGAAGCAAGAAACTCCAATTTTAAGAGCACATCAAGCAATAGGAGTCCAGTTTCAGATACGGCTATCTTCAAATACTGCCTGGGAGGCTTAAATGAGAGGGCTCTTTTGCTCAAGGAAGTTGCGACAGCAGCTTCTGAAAAAGAACTGGCGGACTTTGCACGGCAGGTTTCCCTATACTTGGGATGTTCTCATCATGGGTAAGCTATGCAACTATGCAGTAAAAGTGATCTATTTGGCATGTGGTCGGCACATAGTAAAACAAACCCGCCCTATTTTCACTGTTTGTTAGAACGGATAAAGTAATAGTTGTGGAACCTTGAAAGGAAATATTTCTCTCTTTTGATTTCTCCCTGGGATAACAAAAACTTCTCAGTTTACTATGTCTACATTAAATTCTTTTGGTTTTACCATGAAGAATTTTTCTTTCATTTCCTAAATGACATGAATTCTTGCTTTTATGTGTTCTTACCACGCACAAGGTTGGTTATTAGTTATTACTGCTTCATTTCTCACTCTGAGGAGATGTAGTGATTAGTCTATTTTGGAAAAATGGGAAATGAATGGACGATGTGTAGCATTCTTTCTCCAATGTCTTCTTTCTAATTGTGACAAAGAAGCAAAAGACATTATTTTGTACCAGTTTGGTGTAAGATCGAACCAGATTGATATTGGAGTTTGCTTCAATCCCTTTCTCTGTGTATCTCGCGAGCACCTCCTAAAATGACAATTGGAATCTACACCATACGTGCCATTTGCTTCATTGTCTCATGAATATGAAGTCTATATTTTCCGGGCGTCAAGTAATACTCGCGAAGAGATTGGTAGAGGAGGGAACAAAAGCTTGGGATCTGATCTCACAAAACAATCCCCACGTTAGATGGGAGAATGTGGTAGCTGAGATAAATAACCGTTTCATGAAGATTGCATGCTCCAGCACCAGATCTTTGACACTGCAGGTCTCTCTCTCTCTCTCTCTCTCTCTGACACGCATATCTCGGACTCCTTGCTTGCTCGCATACTTCTTCAACACCACATGATTATGCGAATTCCCATTTATGCATTTCTGCATGAAGTTTTCGCTATTGTCTTTCTCAAAGCTCAGTTGCCTGTGGCTAATGAATGAAATCAATTATGGAAAGCCTGGGTTCGGCATCATACGTGAAAATTTGTTGAATTTTTATTAATCTCCCAGGACTTCGAGATTCTGAGGAGAATAGCTGGATGCCAGGAGTTTGTGGCTCGAGAAAACTTCGAGAAGATGTGGTGTTGGCTATACCCTGTAGCTTTTACATTATCAGGAGTTTGGGTGAATGCAATGTGGAATTCTGCATCTCCTAAGTGGATAGAAGGATTCATTACAAAGGAAGAAGCAGAGTCTTCACTTCAAGGTCCAGGGGTCCTTCAAGACCCTGGAACATTTGTACTGCGGTTTCCTACTTCAAGGAGCTGGCCCCACCCAGATGCTGGCAACTTGGTTGCAACTTATATTGGTAGTGATTATAATATTCACCACAGGCTTTTGTCACTTGATTTTATTTTCAGGTGCATACTTATTGTCTTTCTTTTTTCTTTGACTTTGTAACTAACGGACGAAGTGCAATAAGTAACTAATCACTGTTAAGTGACTTCTTTGACCTGAGTCCTGACTGACACGAATAGAGACCTCTTCTTTTGGCTCATGTAGTTCTGGAGAAAAGGAAATGTCTTTGAGACCATTACAAGATATGCTGCTTGCAGAGCCTGAGCTCTCGCGTTTGGGCAGGTAAGATAGCTGATTCATGTTACATTGTACTTGCCTGTTGAACTTGATATGTTCACGATTGGGCAGGTATGATAGCTGATTAATCTCTTGAAATTTGCAGGATTATTAGAAGTCACTAGTGTTGATTGGTTCATAGCTTTGCTACCCCTTCTAGGATAAAGGTAACTTGTTTGAGACATAAGTTTTCTCATCGGTTCCCTTCATTATGCACAAAGTGTTCTCGACATGGTTAGCAATTAGCAGATAGCTGTGAGAATGTAGAAAGAAATTTGTAACCTTCTATGTAGTTATGTCCATGCATACGGTGCAAGTAGTCTTCTTTAAACCTAAATTATAGATCTCGACGTGACCTTGAAATATATAAAGCATGGATTATCACGCACTGATCTAATTGCTGTGGGTCTGTATAGGTGAGCATAGAGTCTAGGCACACCATATATTCACCTGGGCATAATTTAAGAGCCTATGTGATGATCGTGATTTGCAAAAGCTAAATGAAAGTTCTGATGAGCCAACATTACTGACTCTGCTCATGTTTGCCGAAAACTAGCTTTTGATGGGTTTGTGGAGTGTGATTGGTATTGTACTCTACTCAGCCATGTGATCGCAGATATAAACCCTAGGGTATAACGTGCTTTTGAAGTAGTAGTTTGGTACTTTTCTCTTCATTCTACATGATGGGGAACTAGCGTGAAATCTGGAAACATCTAAAACATCTATATTTTTTATGCCTTGTTGTGATTTGATTGTTAATGCTGCTAGGGTGTGTGCACTTCTGATATTTGACATACTACAAGCTCGGCCTAACCAGATATCTCACAAGTTTTAGTTGGTCTTTTGGTACTTTAATACCGCCTGTAATTTTTGGCAATAGAACCAACTGAATTAGTTTTTGTACCATTAGTATCTAGGTTGAACATGAGATGTTTCGACAGTTTAGCCTTTTTAGCAGTTTAGGCCTGTTTATCCCTACACCGTTCAGCCTTAATGCAACCCCTCCCCAAGTCGCTCCCGTCCCTCGCCTTCAACTCTTGTACCTGCCACCTCTCGCTTGGGTTCAATGTTTTTTGTGCCACCAGCACTCCTTTAGCGTTGTCGCCTCCCCTTCTCTAGCGTGGTTACCTTCCTTCCTGCCTTTGCCCCTCCCTACGCTACACTTCTTTCCCATCCACCACTCTATCTTGCCTCTTCATTCAATCCTAATTTGTGGCCTAACGTAGTCGAACTCATTGTGCTTGTTTCCCCTCCCTACGCTATACTTCTTTCCCATCCACCACCAGCACTCCTTTAGCATTTGTCTTCTCTTGGTCGCCCTGTGATTGAATTTGTTCGTGTATTATCATACATTCGCCTTTGGTTTGATGCGATATCAAATCACAGGTACTCTTTTTTGTTTGCACCATGGGACAGCATGGGTATTCGAATTTCGAATTATGGCGAAGTGCGAAAAAGAAGAGGGGGCCACTGGATAAGGTAGAGTTGGAGTTTCACGAACGTCCACGGTTTTGTGTGTAGACCGAACACCTATGGGTTAAGGTACGGCTTCCTAAAAGGACAATGGCCATGGCTTTCTCACGGGTGTTTGTGGCGGTTATTGAAGGGTATTAGACTAATCATGGTGGTGAGCAATGGGCGGTGGAGGGTGGGGCTGGGGGTGGTCGGTGAGCAGTTGTAGCCCTGGCCACTGGATTGGTCCCGGTGGTGGTTGTGTGGGTGAGGATAGAACAGAACAAAACCCAAAAAAAACCCCAAAAAGTCAAGTGGCTTTTTTTGAAAAACTATAGGTAGGCCGTGGACAGAGCTCAATGGAAAAATAAGATTCATGTAGTCGACTCCAATCGATTGAAACACAAGGCTTGGTTTGATTTGGTTGGGTTTTGGTTATAAACAAATAACCTGAAATTAATAAAACAGGTCAAAGTGAACCAAATATTTTAGGAACGGTGCTATCTACACAGATTGTGTAATTTGTGCCAGCGTGCACAGACTTCTTTTAGACCCGTTTCGGGTTCTAAAAAAATGATCGGAATTCCTCATTTTGTTTAAAATATTTTGTTTATGATCCCTACCAAAAATCAATTGACTAGGATATCGGTAAGAGTGTCTAAGAAACATGTAACTTTGTCCCATAATTCAAGCCTAAATTCTTGGACAAAATTGGATGTTTCGTATACACCCTTACCGATATTTTATTCAGTCGATTTTTGGTATGAACCATAAACAAAGTATTTTAAGCAAAATGAACAGCTCCGATCATTTTTTGACCCAAAACTGGCCTGAAAGAGGTCTGTGCCTGCTTGCACAGATCCGAAATCTGTGTAAATGTCCTTTTTGATATTTTAGTGATCTCGGAATTGAAAAACTATGGGTACAGATTCCTCCTGCACAAACTGTGCGAGGTGGTGATAAAAAAAAAAAAAAAAAAAACTGTGCGAGGTTGGATAAAAAAAAAAAAAAAACTGTGCTAGGTGGGTGTGTGGGCCCACTCCAGGGCGTCAAATGATCCAAGCTGTTTGTTCATTTTAAAATACTTTTTAAAGTATCTTGTAAAAAATCAGCTTAATGTATCAAATAACTGTAAGTGGTTAATCGAACTATCTACTATTTACTCAAAATTCATTCAGAATCAAAGATGTTGAATGAAAAAAATTGAATGATCGAACCAAGTACTTTATTCGGTTGAGCATATTCTTGTCCGGACAACTTGCAAAATTGTTTCTATATCATTGAACGACTTAAATCATTTATGCGGAATTCTAGGGCGAACTTCGCACACACACATCTGTGCGGTCTGTGCAAGTGGAATCAATACCCATTAACAGTGTGGAGCCATAGTGGGGGCACGGGCACGGGCCTCCACTGCAACTTTCAATAATTGTAATTTTATCCCAAGTTATAAAGACCATGACAATTTAAATTCAAAAATTATATACATTTTTTCTCTTATAACACTTACCTTCCTAGTCAAACAGACTACCTGAAAGTAATATACAAATCAGTAATGCTACACATACAGCAAAAATGCACAGATTTTGCATACAGATTTTGTGTGGGGCCCACTACGGGTCCCACACAAATGATCCGAGCCGTTCATTAAATGTAAAACAGTTTTTCAAGGGCCCCCGCGAAAAATCAGTTCAATCCGATACTTATAGATGCTCAATCCAATTATAGAATGTTTCATTATCCGGGAATCAAAATCAAAAGTTAGATGATTGGATTGAGCATCTATAAGTATCGGATTGAACTGATTTTTCGCGGGGGCCCTTGAAAAACTGTTTTACATTTAATGAACGGCTCGGATCATTTGTGTGGGACCCGTAGTGGGCCCCACACAAAATCTGTATGCAAAATCTGTGCATTTTTGCTGTATGTGTAGAATTACTGTATACAAATGGTGTATGCTTCTACACGCCTACTTAAAAAAATTGGATTGATCTCACCATTGACGCCACCCATTGCAATTTTCAATAATTACAATGTTATCCCAAATTATAAAGGTAAGTTGTATCGAAAAATTACACACTTATAACACTTGTATCTCTAGTATTTTTGTCAAGTTTTCAAAAAAAAATTCTTTTTATGTATTTATTTTTCATAAAGACTCGTTATCTATATGTATATTATAGCGAATCTTATATTTTAAGCAAAACATAAAAAATTTTAAGACCATGTTTCACGATGCTTCTACCGACTTAAATTTCAAGCTACGCCAATGCCCATCGACAGGTTGATTGAAAAAGATTGAAAGTTACTAGTATTTGTCGATCTGGGCCCCAATTTCCGGTCATAAAGTTGACATTGAAAGGACGGTAGGTTTGGACAGGTGAATGGTGGGTGAAGGTCGCTGTTTAGATTTATTACATACGAAACTTCCGCGAAATTTACATAAAGGCATATTCGCTGATTTATTTATTTATTTTCTTTTTTCCTCCTAAAGTGAGAACCACAAGAGATAGACTGATAGAGATTAAAATTTCTCCCGCCGCTGACAGAAACTATGGGTTTTTCATCACCATCATTTTGGGTCTTACGGTGCGTTAATTCTCGATCTGAACCGTTCATCTTGTAAGGCCAGTAAAGTAGTATCCTCATTCAAAAAATTAGCTTTATCGAACATCGATTGATGTATCAAAATTTAAATTTTGGTTTATAAAACTGATGGTCATGGATAGTTTAACTTGATAGGATCAGACCATCCATTTTATAAACTAAAAATTCAACTTTTAATTGACCTATCTATATCTAACTAAGCTAATTTTTTTTTTTGCGTGAGTATACTACATTATGAACCCTACAAGATGAACAGTTTGGATTATAACACAATAAACACATGGTAAGGTCCACAATGGGTTGCGATGAAAAAACCCACCGTTTCCACTGCCGGCGGGAAAAATTTAAACGCATGTTTTTCCTTTATTCTTTCTACTCCTACTTTTTTCCTGGTTCCAACGTTCAACATTAGACTTTAGTGCTGAATCCACGATATTTCGCAAAGCATAATTTGTGGACCAAGTCACGCGTCCATTTCCACCGCAAAAGTGGTAAACTAGCAGATGAGGACACACATTTCCACCTCAAAAGTGAATGGATGGATAGCTCCGAAGAAATTTCGTGGACATAAGCCCCGTTCAGGCCCGGCCCTGAGATTAGTGAGGCCCTAGGCGGTGCTCGAAAATAGGACCTCTCATTTTTAGTACATTAATAAACTTTTCGGTACATGCAATTAAACAAAGTGTGGCAGAATGGTTTTTAGCTGCTTTTTAGAGCCTCAGGATGCAAGTTCGAGCTTTGGAAGTAGCATTTCAAATCTCTTTTTGTAAAGGTTCCAAAATTGATGCTTAAAAATTGAAAGGAAAAAGAAACGAACCTGCGTCCTTCCTTTTGTCTCTGTTTGCACACACACTTGCCACTGGTGCTACACCAAACTTCTTTCAACATGGTTTACATACATAATATTTAACCTATTATTAGGTCCAAAGAGGGAGGTCCTAGGCGGCCGCTTGGTGGACCTGTGCCTAGGGCCGGCCCTGTTGGGATCCTTCACCCACCTCTACGAGCAGAGTGTTGATTCCAACATCGGAGCTGAGCGACTTTTCGGTTATATTTTGTTTGTTCGTGTTGTTTTGTGTATTTTATTTTTGTTTTGTTGTATTTCTACTTGTTTACCTTAATTGTTTGTCGAAAAAAACTAAAATGAGTACTTATTATTCAAATAATTACTTATTTTTTGAATTAAATGTGATATATTGTGAAAGAATGATCTGTCTCGTAAAACAAAAAATAAGTACTTAGCGAAACGGATATTTTATAAAATAAACATGGTAAATATATTACAAATCACACACGATACACTTGGAAATTACACACATGTACATCTGTGTCCGGACTTATGTGTCTAATTCATTGCTGGAACAGTTTATGCAATAAATTCAGCCCAGGCGTTAGAGCAGGAGCGACGAAGCATGGTGGTTGGCACCGATGAAGAATAATAAGCTTCAGTGGCGGTTAATAACAAGGCCCGGAACAAGATAGCAAGAGCAGTGGCGATAGAAGCCAAGGAAGAGCAACCAAACAAATTCACCACAAGATGGTGGTGGGAATTACCACTAGTTTTATTTGCAGTGGTACTGTTATGATCAGGGGAGTCGTGGATCAAGAGGGCAGAGAGAGAAAAGGAGAAGGCAAATATGAGAGAGAATACGAAGACGTGGAAGGCAGAAGGAGGGAGGGTGTTGAATATAACGGTCGGAACAGGGGAATTTGTTCCTCCTCCTCCTTTGTCTTCCCTGTACTCACGAGGAAGCGCGAAGAGGAACGCTGCGAGCGTGAACGAAGTCACCAAAATGGACTCCAGATGCTTTCGGGATAATACCAGCAGCATCATCAGCTCTATTTTGTAGTGAAATTGGAGCTGATCATCAGCTCCATTTATAGAGAGGTTTTAAAGTGCCGAGCGGTATATCACGTGGTACCCGCTCGGCTCATCCGAATCGTCCGATATACTTTTGAATGGTTCGAATTGAAATTTTCTCACCCTAACACTTTTTCTCTCCAGATCTGAGCCGTTCAAAAACGAAATAACGAAATAGACAGCTCGATCGGATGCGCGAACGGACACCACGTAATACCCGTTCGGCACTGAAATTTTTTCCCCATTTATAAAGGAAACAAAAAGTGGGGCCCGGAATAGAAATGCTATTAGTAGGTGGTCCTTACTCTGTTACCCATTCCACCGTTCGTTTTTTTTAAATTTTATTATAGACACTATTCGCTATTGAGAAAAAACAAAAAGTGGGGCCAGGAAAGAAATGCTACTCTTATCCGAACCCGATACCCGAATATTATAATCTACACGAATTCGCCCCGATACCGGTCGGGGATTGGATATATAATTCCCAATATATAAAGCCAAGGAGCTTTGCTTCTCCCTATTTTGCTCGATGTGGGACTAACACACACACACACGCACTCTTTCTCTCTCTCCAACAGCTTCCAATTTGATAGAGAGTGAAGAAGCCCCTTGATAGGTGCTGAAAAACACCCATTTAATCCGCCTAATCTACGTTTTGTCGGTCTGTTTACATTGTTATTTGACATATTTAGCATTTTGTGGTGTATGTAAACCTTGGAGACCGATGAGGGCAAAAACGTGCAATTTGGAATTGACCATAAGCTTGTCAAAGGAACCAAATGCAGAAATGGAATTGACGATGTAAACTATAAAATTTCTTTCATCTTTCTTTTACTTCCTTTATGTAGAAAATACTTGAAAAAGTGTCCATTTAATTTGAAATTATATTCAGTTTCTGTATAGAGAAAAAGAGGGCGATATGAGGCGACTTCTTCCCAAACCCTAGCCATCGCACCGACCACCGGCGATCCTCGCCGGTAGTGCCTCCCCACCTCCCCTGCCTCTTCTCTCCTCTCTTCCTCTTCTTCAGCAGTGGAATTCCTCGGGATACACGCTGATTCTCAAGGACTGCAGTCTGAGAGAGCATGCTGGGGGCTTACGATTGGAAGATCTACGGGGCGTATAGCGAAGGGAAGGAGGGGGAGTGAGGGATGTGCGCAGGTTAGCAGTGGAACAACCGGGAAGGTCGACTCCAGTCACTCCACAGGTCACTCAGTCACTCAAGGGGCCTCACCTAGGCATCTCCGTTCTTCTCTCGTTAGAATGGTAAGTACCCTCCCTGCTCTTGTTAGGGTTTGATTAGGGTCTTTGCAAATCATGGATAAACAAAAATCGGCTCAGAAATTAACTCTTTGGGACTTTCACCACCAAATTGATAATGGGTATGAGATCCAGCTCTTATTAAATTTGTTTTTATGAGGGCCATTGTGTGGGGTGGTGGAAGAGTGAGGTCTTGCTCTTATAAATTCAACAGTTAATAAAAGAAAAACTAATTTGCATGGGGATTGGTGTTAGTTGATTGAGGCGGTGAAGCACGTGAAGTGCTTGTGTGTGTGGATTTGGTGGTTAACACATGGAAGAGAGAATGGAGTAAAAGAAAAACAAAAGCCAAAGAAATGGACACATGTCCACCGTATGGGCATCCATTAGAAATGACTGGACTTGGCTCTATAAAAAGAACAAAAACGAGGTGTTCGGGGGAAGAATATTGGGGAGGAGAGGAGCTGGGGTTTGGGGAAAGAGAGAAAGTTAAAGTAACGAACTTTAGGGAAGGAAATGATAGGAAGAGAGGAAGTGAGGGAGGTTCTAGAGACAAGGGTATGTGGGTATAGACTGTATAGTATACTGAAACTCTATAAGTATTTAAGGAAGTGGGGAATGACTTTTCAATAATTGTTTTGTTATTTATATTGAACTGGTGATGAGAAACACACGATTTTATTATGTCTTTGGTTGTGGCGCTTGGAGAGTCGGGTTGTGACAATGGGTATGGTTTTTCTGATGTCGAAATTGTCTCTATTGATGAGGAAGATGATGATTTTTTAGTGGTGGCCACTGACAACAAAGCCCAGAATGCGGCTATTGCGTCGATGGTTACCATTGATGTATGGCCGAAACTCGGCATAGTTGACCCTAGTCCGGGATTGAAATCCTCTGCCAAGGCAATTGGGTATGGTGGAGGAGTGATTATGACACCTCCTCAAGGCCCGACTGCTCGAACTTTGAGTGTGGTTGCTCAGACTCCTCTTGTTCAAGGGGACATATCGGGAGGTCAAGCTAATGCTTGGACAAACCGGAAGATTGTAGTAAAAAACGGAAAGCTAAGTAAATACCTTAAAAGTTTCCAATTGTATATGAGAATGGTCAAGTCATGATTCCAACTAAAATTTCTGAAAATGGAGCTTTGAAATGGAAAAATGCAATTGTGGGCTGCTTTGTTAACAAACGTTTATCCTACTTCCAAGTTAGATCATGGGCTCAACGGGTATGGAAAATCGACGCTGAGGATGTCGTCACTCTAGACACTGGATTTTTCGTGTTCAACTTTAGGGACGCAACAGCTTTGGACTACATTCTTGAGAATGGTCCATATTTCTGTGGGGGCAGACATATAGTGATTAAAAAGTGGCATCCTGGAATGCATCTTACTAAAGACGTCTTCTCTAGTGTTCCGGTATAGGTTAAACTCTACAATGTTCCCCTTGAATCATGGACCAAAGATAGTCTGAGTTATATTGTTACTAGTTATATTGGTAACCCCCTATACCTTGATGAGTTCACACAAGATCATAGCCGGTTGACGTTTGCTCGTGTCTGTATTGAAGTGGAAGCGACAAAGGAGATTCCCAAGGCCTTTGTTGTAAATTTGGGTTATGGTGAGCCATATGAAATCAGAGTAGAGGTTCCTTGGTGATAGGCGCGTGATATCATAGATATGAGTGCCTAAGTAGGGCGAATTAGCGCGTTAGAGGCGCGTTTTATTCCATTATCCACTTGATGCCGTGCTTTCCTTTGTTTTGTGTTTTTGTTATTTTCGTAGGTAATAAGGCGGATTTTACGCCAAGATTGGATTACGAGGCCTTGAGACCGGTTTGGACTTCGTCATGGGAAGTCAAGGCGGAAGTGTGAGGCGTTGGGTGACATCGGGTGGCCAAATCCCACGCAAGGATTGAGAGTTGGCTGTTATGCCGTCGGTATCGATACTATTATTTTAAGTATCGATACAAAATGGTGAACAAGTGGTACACGGTTGAACAGTCAAATGGGTATCGATACTTACCTCACCCGTATCGATACCGAGATCCACAGCGGGACATTTTGGTTTCGTCGTTTATTTTATTCTGAATATTCGGGGACTTGTTTAAATACCCCTCTAAACTCCGTTTTTAGGGTTCGCACCTTTACGTAGCAGTTTTCCTTTTTCCGTTCTTTCTTTCCAGAGCTATTTTCTTTCAAGTTTTCAAGTTTGTTCAGCTCTTCGCACTCCGGTAACTCGTATTAATTTTTGTTTTTCATTAAAGTTATTCGTTGGTATTCGTACAATTGATTTTCCTTATTTATTTTTCATTCCAAGCAATAGAAGTATGATGCAAGTTAGGATTTCTTTTGTTTCTCCTTCAATAATGAGTGAGTAGTCGTATAGGTAGGGTCGCGGGGTGATTAGCACACCGTGATCAGTTCGGGTACTGCTCCTGTTTTCAAACAATGGAAAAAGTAATTTTAGGTTAATTAAGAACATTCGTTAGACGAACCCGGGGCATCGTCGGAGCCCATGTGAACGGGGGAATGGGGGTCCAAAACTCATTCTTCGCTGCGCATGGGTATACGGCAACCATAAAGGTTCGCATCTTTCGGGGTATCTTTTCCTAACTAAAGTTAAATGTTTTTAAGAACGTTGGATGGAGCAGGCTAATCCGGACTGGTTACGAGTGCTATGAACCCTACGACCATACCTCCTTTTAATTATCTGAATAGTGCAATCAATTTCTTTGTTTTAGTTTATCTCTCAATCAAACCGACAAGGGGTGGCTACCTAAGAGCCCATTTAAATTATAACAACCCGAGTTTTTAGTCAGCACACTTCACCGTCTCTGTGGATTTGACTCCGGACTTACCGGATATTATGCTGCGTCGGTCTCCGCCCTACGCTTGGGGCAACCCATTAATTTAGGACTAGGAAATCGTCAAGCACTTGGAAACCTCAAGCTTGCCACGTTTGTAAAATTTTTGGCCATACTACTAATGCTTGCGTAGTCAAGCCCCAAGCTCCTCCTTCTCAAGTGTGGAAAGCCCAAGAGACGGTAGGACAAGAAGTCCTGGTTGTTAAATAGCGAATTGCCAAGGAGCCAGTAAGATAAGTAGTCCCGGTTGTTCAAGAGCGAGCTGCTAAGGAGAGAGTAGATGGAGATAAAGATGAATGCGTCGAGGTGAAGAGGAAGAATGCCAAAAGAACTCCTTTGGCCATCTCTTCTTTTTATGTGTTTCTTCTATGATAGGCGCGTGAAATGCATAGGATTTTAGCGCCTAAGTAGGGGAAATTAGCGCGTTAGACGTGCGATTAATTCTCATTTTCCATTTAATGCGTGCACGTGGTTGGATTTTGTGTTTGTGCCTAATTTGCAGGGAATTGAGATGTTTTGGCGCTAATGAGAAGTATCCGGAAGGCCGTGATGGGGCTCGAGAGCGAGAAGGGCCGTGGAGACTAAGTATTGGAGTGAAATTGACTTTGAAAGACCCGTAGTCAATCGTGAGCGCTACAAGAAATTGGTATAGCGCTCAGAATTGGATAGCAAAGTCCTCAAACAGATCAGAAGGTTCGCGAGCGCTATACCCTTTTGGGTATAGCGCTACCCAAATGCTAAAGAGGTCAACGGCCACGTCAGCAGGTCAACAAAGGGCGTCATAAGCCATTCGCGAGCGCTACACCCATTATGGTGTAGCGCTACCGAGGGGATTAGTGGGCCTTCGAACGGCGGCGTTTTGGGACGTCTAGGGACAATTTCCGATTTAGTTTAGGATTTTAATTGTTTTTAAGGGGATTAATATAAATACCCCGTTTTAACTTAGTTTTAGGGTAGATTTTTCATTCCAGACTTTACGTAGCAGCTTTTTCACTAACGTTGTTTTGTTTTCTCTCAGTTCTTGAGTTTTCGGCACTATTTCCTTCAATTGCTTGGATTCTGGTAACGTTTGAGTATTTACTTCATTAATTAAAGTTGTTCGTTATTAGTTATTCTACGTGGATCTGTTCTTTTATTTTCCGTTTCTTTTAAAATAGATGATCATGTTTCGATCTAGGTTTTTATTTCCTGTTACTTCAAGCATGTGTGAGTAGTTCCTTAGGGTACAGCCACGGGACAAAGGCGTCCTGTGACTAATTTAATCAATATTTCACCTCGGGTACGAATTAATTTATTTTTCCAACAATTTTGGGATACGAAAGAGAATCCTTTTCTAATAAACAAAACCCAGGCATCATCAGATTTCAAATGCGCATGAGGGCTGGTGACAGGTGGTAGGCATTTATTGGTAACCCCATCTTCCCTTATTCTGAAATCAGTGAATTGAATAATTGTGTCCCGAGTAAATATTAGTTAGGCTAGTTGCAGACGCTGGGTTCCCACGGCTGTACTCTCCTTTAAATTCATAGTTTATTAATTCAATTTAGTAATTTAGTCAATCAATCAATCAATCGAACAAGGGGTGGCTACCTAAGAGCCGGATTAAACTAGAATTCATCACATTTAAGTTAAGCACCGTCCGTCCGTCTCTGTGGTTCGACTCCGGTACTTCCGGATTTATTGTGCTACACTGGTCGAGAGTCCTACGCTTGGGACGCGTTTTTAGTCTAAATTTTTAAACACCCGACAGGTCAAGCATTTTTGGCGCCGTTGCCGGGGACGGCGACGTGTGTTCTAGAGTGTGAGTTTTCGTATTTTTGTCTTTTAGTTGAGTCACCATAGGTAGAGAGAAGAAGGTGTCCTTTAAACAGGACCCTCTTTATTATCGCGATCCGACACATCGTTTAGTTCGAAAAGAACTGGAGTCGAGTCAGCCTGTGTGTTCTAGTTCTTCATCTTCTAGTTTAGAGTCAGACTCAGCTGAGTACCAGTCAGAGTCTATTCCCGTTAGTGATTTTTATATAGATTTACCTTTTGAGTCAGTTAGTGTCAGTAATCCACTTTTCCAGTCAGTTTTAGAATCAGAGTCAGAATCCGTTGAGATGGGAGATAGACAGGTAGCTATTCAGCCGTCCTTGAGACAGCACATGCATCCTGAGAGGACCACTCCTCTCGGACCTATTGTGTTCCCTCAGGAGACACAAGAGGCACGTAATGCCTTTACAGTCAAACCTGGTGTCCTGAATAGTCTTCCTAGTTTCCACGGGAGAGAGTGTGATGATCCGTATGAGCACGTGCGGACATTTGAGGGATTGGTGCGCAACCTAGCGTCTAATACCCAGTATGAGAATGCGTGCCTCAAGCTGTTTGAGGCGACATTGAAAGATGGCGCGCTTCTGTGGTTTCGAATGCAAAAGTCTCAGTCTTTCACCACTTGGGCACAAGTGCGTGATGCGTTTTATAGGAAGTATTTCTCTGAGGCTAAGACTAAGACTTTTAGGCGCCAAATCCAAGGTTTTAGGCAGGAGAGGGATGAGTCATTTCTCAAGGCATGGGAGCGCTTCAAGGAATTGCTCCTAAGGCTGCCACACCATGGCTTTGAGAGAATTCAGTTAATTGGGTTCTTTCATCTTGGTCTCAATGCTGAGTCAGTCCAGCACATAGAATATTCTTGCAAAGGGGACGATTTCTTGTCCAAAACAGCAGACCAGGCATGGGATTTCTTAGATGACCTAGCTGATAGGCAGAGGGCTTTAGAGCCATCCGATTTTGAGCGGTCCGGACCTTCTGGGTCCAGTGTTGTCCCGGTCACCATTCGTGACCAGCGACTCCAGGCTCAGGTTGAGAAAATGGCTCAGAGGTTAGAGGAACTAGAGGTGAGGCAGGCTCGACCAGTTCATGAGGTATCAATTGAGGAAGTGTGCGTGTGGTGTGAATGTAAAGGGCACACCGCGACTGTTTGCCCTGGGTTTATTGCCGCCAAGGGGGCAAGTCATTTTACCCAGGAGGAAGTCAATGCAGTTAGGACTTGGGATCCTTATTCTACCACGTATAATGCAGGATGGAAGGATCACCCCAATTTTGGGTGGTCTGACTCCAGACCCGTAGGTGGAGGCCAAGCTCAATCCTTTGGGCCACCTCCACCGCAGCAGTTTCAACAGGCCCAATCGTCCAGGCCCCCTCAGGGCCAGGTTATCCCATTTCACTTCCAGCCACAGGCTGGTAGAGGGGCAGGACCATCCACTCGTGGTCCTCCCCCAGGGTATTCACAGATGACCGCGCGTGACCATAAGTTAGATGATACTGTCAATTCCCTGATGCAGTCACAGATGACATTTCAGACGGAAACGAGACAGCAAATTGGGGCTCTTACAACCCAAATGTCACAGCTCACTGCGGTGATCGGTCATCTGCAGCAGGAGAAAGGTAAGTTTCCGGCCCAGGGTAGTACAGCAGGGGCCCATTATTTAGAAAATTCTTCAGGTTCCAATATTCATAACCCAAATCAGGAGGAGGCTAAGTCGGTCACCATTCTTAGGAGTGGGAAGGAGATCGATAAGTCTATCCAGCCAAAGCAGAAACCAGCTCCACCCCCGGAGCCGGTTGATGCACCAAAAGCAACTCCTGATGTTGTTGTTGTCCCTAGGCCAGAGGTTAAGGATGATGAGGAGTCACCAGAGGTGGTGGTGCCTGCAGCTGCAGCCCCCACGACTCCAACACCGCAGGTTGTGCCAGTAGCTCCATTTCCCCAGAGGTTAGCGGTGAAACCTAAGCAAAACATGAATCATAAAATGATTGAGCTTTTTAAGAGGGTGCAATTCCCTATCACCCTGATGGAGGCTATTGAGTCTTTTCCCCAGTGCGCGAAGGTATTGAAAGACCTTTGCACGAAAAAGCACAAGGGTCAGAATAATGTGGTTCTGACCGAGCAGGTGAGCTCCATCCTTCAGACTGAAATTCCTGCCAAGTGCAAGGATCCTGGGTGTCCCACCATTACCATAGATATAGCAGGCCAGACGTTCGATAAGGCATTGTTGGATTTGGGAGCAAGTGTTAACTTGCTCCCCTATTCAGTTTACTTGAGGCCAGGTCTAGGGGATCTGAGAGCCACTCCTGTCACGCTACAGTTGGCAGACAGGAGTGTGAGAGTACCCAAGGGTGTGGTGGAGGATGTAATGATTCAGGTAGGTGAGTTCCAATTTCCTGCGGACTTTATTGTTCTAGACACTTGCCGAAACCCTGAGGTTCTAGAGAAGACTCCCATTATTCTAGGTCGTCCTTTTCTAGCCACCTCCAATGCCGTCATGAATTGCAAAACTGGCAGAGTCCAGTTGTCTGTTGGCGAGGAGATGATGGAGGTGGATGTCTATAATGTTAACACTCTTGAGGATGATGATGAGGAGGTAGAAGAGGTGAGTTTGATTAATGCGCTCGTGCAGGAGCACATAGATACAGTTTTGTATAAGGATCCTCTGGAGATTGCTCTTACCGCCGATGATGCGTCATTTCTAGATTCTCCAGAGGTGGGAAGTTTGTTAGAGCTATTAAATGTTGAGGATTCAGTAGAGGAAGTATGTGGGGTCTCTTATGACCCATTGTTTGAGCCTCTCGGCGACCCTCCGCCCAAGGTTCTTCCGTCTTCAGTTCAGCCGCCAAAACCGGAGTTAAAACCTCTGCCGGACACACTCAAGTATGCCTTTTTAGAGGGCAGTGATACTTATCCGGTAGTGATCTCCTCATCTCTCGAGGAGAATCAAGAGAGGAAGTTGCTTAATTTGCTGAGAGAGCACATAGGCGCGCTTGGCTGGACTATAGCAGATTTACATGGTATAAGCCCAACGGTGTGTACACACCGAATCGATCTTGAGGATAGTATAAAGCCTTCTAGGCAGCCTCAGCGGCGTTTGAATCCCCACATGAAAGAGGTAGTTCGAGCTGAGGTTTTGAAGCTTTTAGATGCGGGTATCATTTACCCAATCGCCCATAGTGAGTGGGTGAGTCCAGTTCAGGTAGTGCCTAAGAAGGCTGGGGTGACAGTGGTTACCAATGAGCGAGGTGAGTCTGTACCAACCCGAGTGCCTACAGGATGGAGAGTTTGCATAGACTACCGGAAGCTCAATGCGAGCACCCGGAAAGATCACTTCCCTCTCCCTTTCATTGACCAAATTCTGGAGAGGGTAGCTGGTCGGGCTTTTTATTGTTTCCTGGATGGGTATTCGGGTTACAATCAAATAGAGGTTGCGTTAGAAGACCAGGAAAAGACCACTTTCACGTGTCCGTATGGTACTTATGCTTACCGTCGCATGCCCTTTGGGTTGTGCAATGCACCTGGTACTTTTTCCAGGTGTATGATGGGGATTTTTAGTGACATGGTGGAGAGAATAGTGGAGGTCTTTATGGATGATTTTTCGGTCTTCGGGGACTCATTTGATGGGTGCCTCGAGAATTTAGGTAAGGTGTTGCAGAGATGTGAGGAGAAGCACTTGGTGCTAAATTGGGAAAAATGCCACTTTATGGTTACCCAAGGAATTGTGTTGGGACACATTGTGTCCTCCAAGGGTATCGAGGTGGATAAGGCTAAGATAGACTTAATTCGTAAACTTCCTACTCCCAAGTCTGTCAGAGATGTGCGTTCATTTCTTGGACACGCTGGTTTTTACCGGCGGTTCATTAAGGATTTTAGTGCTACCTCCCGTCCGTTGTGTCAGTTGTTAGCAAAGGACGCACCCTTTGTGTGGTCCGATAAGTGTGAGGAGGCATTCCAAAAGTTGAAGCGGAGTCTCACTACTCCGCCTATTGTGCAGTCTCCTGATTGGAGTCTTCCCTTCGAGTTAATGTGTGATGCATCTGACTATGCAGTCGGAGCTGTTTTAGGACAGAGGAGAGGGAAAGACCCATTTGTGATCTACTATGCGAGTAAGACACTCAATGAGGCACAAATGAATTACACCACTACCGAGAAAGAGTTGTTAGCGGCAGTGTTTGCCTTAGATAAGTTTCGATCCTATCTGGTGGGGTCGCAGATCACGGTGTTCACCGATCATGCGGCCCTGAAGTACTTAATGACCAAACAGGATGCGAAAGCTCGCCTTATTCGATGGATTTTGTTGCTGCAAGAATTCCATCTCATAGTTAAGGATAAGAAAGGGGTAGAGAATGTAGTAGCTGATTATCTGTCTCGTCTGGAATTCGAGGATCCCACCTCGAATCTTCCCATTAGAGACTCTTTCCCAGATGAGCAGTTGTTTGCTGCTAACGAGTGCCCGTGGTATGCTGATATTGCCAATTACTTGGTAACCGGGCAGATTCCTTCCCATTGGTCTACCCAGGAAAAGCAACGGTTTTTAAGGAGTGTCCGACAGTACATTTTTGATGACCCATATTTGTTCAAGTACTGTGCGGATCAAATTGTGCGTAGATGTGTCCCCGAGGCTGATCAGCAGGGGATTATAGAGTTTTGTCATGGGGAGGCGTGTGGGGGTCACTTCTCTTCGAAGAAGACCACCGCCAAGATTTTGCAGTGCGGATTCTGGTGGCCCGATATGTTTAAATATGTGCATACGTTCTGTAGGTCATGTGACCGTTGCCAACGGCTTGGCAAGCTGTCTTCACGTCAGGAGATGCCCCTCCGGCCCATTCTTGTGTTAGAGGTATTTGATTGCTGGGGCATCGATTTTATGGGTCCATTTCCTATGTCCCATGGTTTTGAGTACATTTTGGTTAGCAGTGGATTATGTGTCAAAGTGGGTGGAAGCGATTCCCACTAAATCTTTGGAGTCTAAAGTCGTGCTAGAGTTTCTTAAGGCTAATATCTTGTCGAGGTTTGGCGTGCCACGCGCCATTATCTCGGATCAGGGCACGCATTTCACGAGTCGGTCATTTGGGAAATTGATGGGGGAGTTTCAAATCACTCATAAGGTATCCACTGCGTACCACCCCCAGACTAATGGGCAGGCCGAATTAGCTAACAGAGAGATTAAGAGGATTTTAGAGAAGACTGTAGGTGTGACGAGGAAAGATTGGTCCACCAGGTTGAACAATGCGTTGTGGGCCTACCGCACTGCTTATAAGACCGTGTTGGGTGCTTCACCCTACCGGCTTGTTTACGGTAAGGCCTGCCATCTGCCAGTTGAGTTAGAGAAGAAGGCCTATTGGGCCATTCAGAAAGTCAATTCGAGTTTAAGTGAGGCAGGTGAGCATAGGAAGTTACAGTTGTGTGAGCTCGAGGAGCTTCGGAATGACGCGTATGAGAACGCTAGCATCTATAAGGCTAAGGTTAAGGCGTATCATGATAGGAATATCCAGCGCAAAACCTTTAGGGTTGGTCAGAAAGTGTTGCTCTATAATTCGCGTCTCCATTTGTTTCCAGGGAAGTTGAGGTCACGTTGGGACGGTCCCTATGTAGTAGTTCAGGTGTATCCAAATGGTTCAGTCGACGTCCAAGACTCTAAAAATGATCATGTGTTTAAAGTTAATGGGCAGCGTCTGAAACCCTATTTGGAATTTCTAGAAGTAGGTGAACCAGATGAGGAGTTGGTCAATCCTGTCTATCAGGATGACCAGGTTGCATAATTTGATAGTCATGATTTGCACGGGGAGCGAAAGCGTACCGCTGGACTTAATTGTTTGTCGGGCCCGGCCCCTAGCGATAGGGGTACCCATCATTGACTTGGGTTTATAGCTCCGCACGCCGCTATTAAAATAAGGATCGTGTGCCCAGCTCCGGTTAGTAAGGGCATTTTGTGTCAGTAGCATTAGATTTTTCCTAAGATCTTTTGCTTTTGGCACAATCTATGTATTTTCATCTTTTATTTCTTTGTTCCTTATTTCTTGTCTTTTGTTTAGTTGTTTTTCTTCTTTCTTTCTTTTAAAAAACACAAAAACAAAAACAAAAAAAAAAAAAAAACAAAAAAAAAAAACAAAAACAATACTAGGGTACTTTTTAATATCAGTGACATAGGGCTTTAGTTAGCTTTTCTGATAGGAGCAATTCACCGTGCACCACTCACGTCTTCCAGATTAGCCCCATCGGGGGCGGTATAGATCATAGGTTAGGCTTTGGTATTCCCGTGCTCCATAACCGCACTTGGCCCTATCTTGTGCCTGCCTAGTTACGATCTTAGGGGACGCTGGACTTAATTGTTTGGCGGAGTCCAGCGGTGACTTGGACGCTCCGAGTTCTGGTATTAACTCATGCATCTTGTACATATTGCACATACTGTATATTTTGTACATAGTTCTCTTTTTGGTTGTTTGTCTCTTTGTGTTTCGGGATTTTCATTCAAAAGATTTCATCAACGCATTATTGTATCGGACTTTTAGTAGTCCGTCTTTGTGGTAGTTTATCGTTAATGATCCGTGCTCTCCGAAATTGTCCCTATCGGTGGCAGCTTAGGTCTGTGGGTGAGATTTGCTTTTGTTCTTGTCTCACTTTGTTTCGACCAAGGGAACGCTGGGCTTAATTGCTTGGCGAGGTCAAGCGGTAAATTTTACTTCGGGTGTAATGTAACACATTTGACGGTCTAGTATAGCCACCCGAGTTTTGTCTCTTCGGTGAGACTCGGGAAGAAAAGTATGACTCGTGCGACTGCGTGAATGTCTGGTGGTGTTCTTTTATTTTCGTTATTGTTTCTTGTTGTGGCCCGGCTTCTATTAGCGGGCGGTACTAATGTCATATGTTGCCTAGTAGGTAGTTGGTTCTTAAGACTTTTGCAGAATGAGCATGCTACCACATCAGCCTTGGTAGTTTGGGCCTCTCCGCCGGTGTGAGTGAGGCATTCAGGAGCCTCGAGCAGGGGTGCCACTATGTGTGGCGGTTGTCAGTCCGATAAAGCATTGGCGCGGCTCTATGTGACTAGCTGTGGACCTCGTGAGGTCCGAAGGAGCGAATTCTGGAAGCAGTTCTGATGACGAAAAACAACAGTGACAGTAAATTCCTCGAACATCGGCCGAGGTCACGGTGGTTGGCTGCCACCCCAGGTTCACTCTTTCCTTCTTTTTGCTCTTTTCTGTTCAGTGTCTCCATGCTTTGGGGACCAAGCGCATTTCAAGTTGGGGGAAGGGGTGTACTTTGTACACTTGCTTTTATTTTTATTTTTATTTTTGAGCGTTGTTAGTTGGTTTAGGCTTTCATTTTTATTTTCATTTTTATTTTTGTCTGGGGATACGATTGTTATGCTTGTTTGTATGAGTTAGATGAGCATGCTAGATTTTTGTCTTATTGTTTATCTGGTATCTCTGTTTAAGTATTTTCGCACCATAAGCAATGTTGAGTAGATGTTCCCACTTAGTTCACAGTGTGTCCTGAAAGCATTCCCATGTTTCTTTGTTCTTTGATTTCCGCAATTGCATAAAATAGTAGGCGTTTGTACCACTTGTCGTAGTCTAAATATTTTGCATGCATGATTGAGAGTTGGAAACGTGCTTAGGGGATGAAACAAGGCAGTTCTTGTGTGATTAAACCACTAAATGAGTCCCGTTGATCCGTTTTTAGACCCGTCCGTGTCAGTCAATATCTGTGTCAACTTAGGAAACCGGTGTTTGGATGGGGTGAGTGTTTAGTAGTCCAGCTCTGTGCACATTTTTAGAAGGCCTCAAATTGTTGAGATTAAGGAGCATCGTCATTTTGGGAGAATCAATATTTTGCTTTTGGGTGCTGTGTCTGGGTAAAAACAAAACAAAACCTTAATCTTTTCTTCCCAGCCAAAACCCAAATTCTTAAACCATTCTTAAGCCTAGCCATAATCCCATTTAAATAAGAGAGAGATTTTGAACCGAAGTCAACTCCCCCTTTTTGACCATTTGACCTTCAGATTAGTTAAAAAAAAATGAAAAAAAAAAAAAAAAAAGGGATACGCATTCGGGAGCGCTACACCAAAAGTGGTGTAGCGCTAGGGTTATTAATTAAAAAAAAAAAAAAATAGCTGAACGGTCAAGGTGGGGGGGTCCACCCCATTAACCCATCATTATCAGATTCCCCACCTCTTTCTATTACCCCACGAATCTCTCTCTCTCTCATCTATCACCATCATCTTCCCCACTTCTTTCTTCCAATAACCAGACCCTCCAACCTCCATATCCAACCTTAAACCCTAACCTCCAAAACTCCATACTCCCCTCAAAACTCCACCAATCTTCACCAAAATCCACAGAAACACTCCTCTCACCCTCCTCTACCATAATATCCAACCCAAATTTCATTCTAACCCCCAAAAATTTTCAGATCCGAAAATCCCAAACCAACCTTTTCAGCCCAAAACCCACCAAGTATGGCACCCAAAAAGCAAAATTTAGGCAAGGGAAAGGCAGTGGCTGGAACCTCTGGTCCACCGGAGGAAGTTCCAAAGACCCGGGCTAAGCGTAGGGACCGGGAGCAGATTGACAGAGATAGTCAGGCGGAATGGGAGGCTTCCATAAAGGAGCGGGGCGTGAAGAACGAGAGACACATTGTTGATGATGGGTTATGGCCGGCAAATTTTGAACCTTTTGCCGCCATTCGGGACCAAGGTCTAAGGTATTGGTTCGCTCCTAATCCTGGGTACAACAATGCTTTATGTGAGGAGTTTTATAGGAATATGGTTGTGCCGGAGCCGGGTCACTTTTTGGCTCCGGGTGCCCGAATTACTTCACGAGTAGGTAATACTTCAGTTTTTGTTGATGTGGCTGAGATAGCCACTGCTTTAGATTATCAGAGGCCCACGAGACCTGTTAATTTCCCTAGGCCGGATGAAACTTTTGATCAGAATGAGATAGCTGGATATCTGTATGAGCACCGAAAGAATGCTAGGATTCCTCACTGGCCTGGTAGATTCACGACTGCGTATAGGTTTATCAACCAAGTGATTTGCTTTAATTTGTATCCTCGGGGTCGGGAGGGCGCACCCCAGAGGTCGGTTGGAAACTTGATGTATGCATTCATGGGTGAGGACATGGTCTCTGATTGGGCCCTATATATTTTTGGGCAAATATGTGATTTTAGAGATGCTCCGACTACTTTGAGGATGCCTTTCCCGTGCTTAGTTACCAAAATTTTGAGGACTAGAAATGTTCCGGGAAAGCGATTCTATAGTAATGATGATCTACTGCCGGGGGATTTGGATTCCTCGTTTATTCACCGGAGTATGGCCCAGTTAAGAGGGGTAGAGGGATCGTTACTGACTCCGCCACCGGCTAGTGCTAGTACTAAGACTTGGCTGGAAAAGATTTTTGGTTGTTTGACGGGCCTTGCTAGGAGCCAGCGCAAGTTAAAGAGAGAGCAAAGGCAGTTGGCTCGGAATCAGGCGGACTTACTTGATAGGCAGCGCCACATGGAGGCACAGATGTCTGGGGAAAATCCAGGGCCTTTCCGACCTAGGAGGTGGCCGGCATTAGAGGTGAGCGATGATTTTGGGGATGAGCCTGAGGAGGAGCAGCATTCGGATGCTGGAGATGGTAACTGAGCATAGAGCTGGGATGGTGGTGGTGTTATTTTATGTTCCATTGTCGAGTCATGTCAGTTTTTGTGTTATTTCATGTGTTTTGTGAGTCGGTGGATTGAGTCTTGTCATTCAGATATTGTGTAATAATTCGTACTTTGTTATGTTTGTGACTGATGTTTTGTATTAAGCACTGGTGTGGTGCAGGAGTCAAGGTGGCGGCCAGTCAGGGTAGACTAACCATGCATTTCTATAGGCCGCTACCCTTTGCATGTTCCTTATTTTTTCGTAACCACGGTCGTTAAAAGCCAATGAAGCCCTTAGTTGACCCAATGCACGTTGTTAACTCTCTTGCATGCATGTTTTATATTTAGCTATGAACATGTGGTATCTTTATTCCGTTGAGCTTTCATTGTTATAACTGGCGTTGTTTTGATTGGCACGTGGTGATTTTTGTTCCATCTCACGTTGGTCGCCAAGCGCCTCGCATGGGATGTTGAGTGTTCCGGTGAGCAAGAGTGACATTGTGACTTTGTGGGGACATTTCATCTCTAGTATGTTTTGGTGCGGAATTGTTCAAATAATAGCTAGGGCATGCATGTGACTGAGTTAAAGGTGGCAATGAGGAGGAAATTTTATGTTCACTAAATTTTTGTACAGGTTGCATAACTCTCGTATCCCTTGTTAAGTCTATTTTCTTGTTTTCTTTATTTCGTTCGTTGCTAGGGACTAGCAACGCTCAAGTTGGGGGATGTGATAGGCGCGTGAAATGCATAGGATTTTAGCGCCTAAGTAGGGGAAATTAGCGCGTTAGACGTGCGATTAATTCTCATTTTCCATTTAATGCGTGCACGTGGTTGGATTTTGTGTTTGTGCCTAATTTGCAGGGAATTGAGATGTTTTGGCGCTAATGAGAAGTATCCGGAAGGCCGTGATGGGGCTCGAGAGCGAGAAGGGCCGTGGAGACTAAGTATTGGAGTGAAATTGACTTTGAAAGACCCGTAGTCAATCGTGAGCGCTACAAGAAATTGGTATAGCGCTCAGAATTGGATAGCAAAGTCCTCAAACAGATCAGAAGGTTCGCGAGCGCTATACCCAAAAGGGTATAGCGCTACCCAAATGCTAAAGAGGTCAACGGCCACGTCAGCAGGTCAACAAAGGGCGTCATAAGCCATTCGCGAGCGCTACACCCATTATGGTGTAGCGCTACCGAGGGGATTAGTGGGCCTTCGAACGGCGGCATTTTGGGACGTCTAGGGACAATTTCCGATTTAGTTTAGGATTTTAATTGTTTTTAAGGGGATTAATATAAATACCCCGTTTTAACTTAGTTTTAGGGTAGATTTTTCATTCCAGACTTTACGTAGCAGCTTTTTCACTAACGTTGTTTTGTTTTCTCTCAGTTCTTGAGTTTTCGGCACTATTTCCTTCAATTGCTTGGATTCTGGTAACGTTTGAGTATTTACTTCATTAATTAAAGTTGTTCGTTATTAGTTATTCTACGTGGATCTGTTCTTTTATTTTCCGTTTCTTTTAAAATAGATGATCATGTTTCGATCTAGGTTTTTATTTCCTGTTACTTCAAGCATGTGTGAGTAGTTCCTTAGGGTACAGCCACGGGACAAAGGCGTCCTGTGACTAATTTAATCAATATTTCACCTCGGGTACGAATTAATTTATTTTTCCAACAATTTTGGGATACGAAAGAGAATCATTTTCTAATAAACAAAACCCAGGCATCATCAGATTTCAAATGCGCATGAGGGCTGGTGACAGGTGGTAGGCATTTATTGGTAACCCCCTCTTCCCTTATTCTGAAATCAGTGAATTGAATAATTGTGTCCCGAGTAAATATTGGTTAGGCTAGTTGCAGACGCTGGGTTCCCACGGCTGTACTCTCCTTTAAATTCATAGTTTATTAATTCAATTTAGTAATTTAGTCAATCAATCAATCAATCGAACAAGGGGTGGCTACCTAAGAGCCGGATTAAACTAGAATTCATCACATTTAAGTTAAGCACCGTCCGTCCGTCTCTGTGGTTCGACTCCGGTACTTCCGGATTTATTGTGCTACACTGGTCGAGAGTCCTACGCTTGGGACGCGTTTTTAGTCTAAATTTTTAAACACCCGACAGGTCAAGCATTCTACAACAAATGAAGTTGGCGATCTAGAGAGATGTGAGGATTCGGGTACCTCCGCCGTTGTGAAAGTAACAAACAAAGATGATGCAGGGACTGTGCCTTCTTCGGTTGTGCTTTATCATGTATCTTGTGTCTCTACTCCGGTTGTCCATGGTCGAGGTAGCAATCAACATGAGCTTCCTGCCGTGGCTCTCCATCGATCAACACGTTTTCGAGAGCCTCCAAGGATCCCTTTGGAAGGCGATTTCATTGTACCTCATCAGAGCTCGAATCAGGTGGTGGGTGATTCCACATCACCTACGCCCGCTAGAGGTGAAACTAGGAAGAAGCTTCGAGAGAAAATAAAGATGTTGAAGGCTTTAAGGAGTTCAGGCTTGCTTGTCATTTGTGTTGCTTTCTTGAAATGTGCTTTGAGCGTTATTGGATATCTGCTATGTTTTATTTAGGTTTTAGATTTTCTCTGTTTCTTTTTTTTCTTCTTCTGGGGTATGCTCCTTGTAGGCTGTATTTGATTAGCCTTTTTTTTTTTCCTATTTCAAGCTAAGTTACCCAAAAAAAAAAAAATTTACTTGAAAAGACAACAGCAAAGGGTATTTAGTGTAGGTACGTGTGTATATATATAATTTCATAATAATAGGGTTTCGGCTCGGGTACCGAACCCGTTCAGTTATCTCACATCCTCCACTATACCCGCACCCATGAGGAGTTTTTTTGGTTATGGTAATGGGGAAAAATCGGTTACGGTTCGGGTACTCATTAGTTCGGTTCATTTTACCATCCCTACAGATTTCTAAGCAAGTCATTCTTCTCACATACATTAACTAAAATATGAATATTATTTAACATAAATAACTTGACTATTATCGTTAGCATGTAATCCAATATTATAGCGGAATTGCACCCTAAGTACATGAAAATCCAATATTATAGCGAAAATGCACCCTAAGTACATGAATTCATTGAAATGTGTGGTATTGAGGTGTATCGAGGCATGAGAAGAGGCACGGCCTCAAAGCACTTGATAAATTTTGTAGTGCCCCAAGCTACTCCACACATTCTGGTTGAATCCATAGACTCTCTCATGGTCCCAGGGCATAGTATAACTTTTCCGAAGATTATATTTGTAAATGTTTTTGTAACTCGTTTCTTCGATCAATCGAGAATAATTTTTAAATGGCGGATGGGGTAAGATGCTGGCACGTCCCTTAAATCAATGAGGCGACAACTGGTATAATGTAAGATGATTTGGGACGAAAAGAAATTCTCCATTATTGTTTCCCTTCCCTCGCATGAGTTGATTAGTGATTTCGGCTCCGTTTGTTTCGATGTAAAATGTTTTTCATATAAAATATTTTTTTAGAAAACAAATTTTAAATATAGAGAGAGAGAGAGAGAGAGAGAGAGAGAGAGAGAGAGAGAGAGAGAGGTCTTAACGATATTTTCTACAAGACATTCTCCTAAACTTTTGTTGTTTGTGTTGGGTTCCAAGATATCTAGTTCACCTCCTCTGAGCCTCTGGTTCGAACGGATCTAGCCTTGGTATGACCCTCGAAGCATGACTAAAATACCAGGGAGCTCCGGTATGACCCTCTGGCGTAAGGATGAGAAAGTGCAGAGAGGAAAGCAAAGGACTTGGATTTTAATGGGGAAAATAGCATGTACCTCTTTAGGGCTTCACCATTGGTATTTATAGAGATCCCTTTGCTTGCTTTTCAAGTATGTCCATGTGCCCTGCACGCATCGGTTGACATCATAGTGTAGGCATGTAAAATTTTCAGCCAATCATAAGTTGCCACGTGTTGCGGGACCTAATAAATAGGGCACGGTAAATGGCCAATCAAATGTTGCCATGTGTCTCGAGGTCAAAGGTCAAAGTGACACAGATGGACCAATCAAATGGTGCCACGTGTCTAAGTGACGCAGTTATTATTTTTATTAAGCTCAGCCAATCAAATTAAGCCACTTAATAAAGTAATAATTGTATTTCTCTTTATATAATTATCTTTCAAATGGAAGTTATAAAATTATAATTATTTCTTTTACATCAAATAAAGAAATAATTAAGAAGATAAATATAAAGGAAGTAGAGATTGGTCATGACTCTCCATCTTACATCTCTATAAATAGAGGTGCTCCTTCTCATATTTTTTCATCTGCACATTCAAGCATCCAACTCCAAAGCTTTGAAGATCGAAAGGTTCTTCAAATCAAAGCTTCAAAGCTCCGAAGAACATTCAAGTCAAATCTCCAAGCTTCCGGAGTTCTGAAGATCAAAGCCGCGAAGGCCCTTCAAGCCAGACGCTCTTCAGTTCAAAGCATCCAAGCCCTGAAGAACGTTCAAGCCAAGTCCACCAATCATCAGTCTCATTCTACCAAATTGAAGAAAATCTCAAATACCAATTTGAGACCAAGCTTTAAAGCCCTCAAGTCAATATCTACAAATCCGCATCTCCTTCAACCAAATTGAAGAAGATCTCAAATACCGATTTGAGACCATGCTCTAAAGCCCTTAAATCAACATCTGCAAATTCGCATCTCCTTCAACCAAATCGAAGAAGATCTCAAATACCGACTTGAGAAGAAGCTCTAAACTCTCAAGTCAATATCCACAAATCCGTCATCTTTTTCACCTAAATTGGAGAAGATCAAGCAATTCAACTTGAGAAGAAGCTTCAAAGCCCTCAAGTCAAAACCTGTTAAATTCACCGTCATCTTCGGAAAGACCGCAAAAGATATCACCGTTCAAATCAAGATCAAGCTGTCAAGCCCTCGTTTTAACAACCGAAGAGAAGAATCAGAGGATTAATTTTCTTTGAAAATTGCATCAGAGATTGTAACCCTAAATTTTTCAAATTAATAAAATTGACTTTATTCAACATTTTTCTGTCTTTTTTGCAGACTCGAAATTTGTGTTCAACACACAGGTAGGGCTCTAAAATCCATTTTGGGTATGAGCGGGTACCGCCAAGGGTGTTGTTATACACGTCAGCTTGGGATGAGGCAGTTACCTATACGTGGATGCGCTGACCCACCAGACTATAGCCGAGCCTAAGAGCTCGGCTCTGGATAAGTGGCGCGAGCTCTGGAGTATGTGGGCCATTGGGTATCTTTCGCCTGAGCTCGACCATGGCCGAACCTAAGAGTTCAGCGGCTAGTCGAGCTCCACGGCGGGTGTGAGGGGTGACCCCTGATCGTCGGCAAACAACTGTCCCGACCTAGCCCTGAGCTATAACTAAAAGCCCTGTCTGCAGCTTGACCGATCTTGGTGGTCTGAGCCGTAATGTTTGGCCCATTACAAATTGTTTTTATAAAATCATATCGCAAGAAAAATGTTTTACATGAAATCAAATGAAAATGACTTACCCGCGCTTACTCGGTAAGTTAACTTACTTATCCGTGTTCACGTTCCTTTCAAGCAGCCACCCTCCCAATCCCAACTGTGAAGTGCTAAATCACGACATGTGCAGGCGTGCAGCCCAAATACTACATATGTTGGCCTTCTTCGTAAGTGCCCTCACTGCCCAGGCACATCCCAAATAAAATGAGTAACAACCAAACACCAAAATTAAAAGTTCAAATTCTCTATTTATCTCTCTCCACTTACTACCAAAAAATCTTTTCTCAAAATCGAAGAGTTAATTTTGTTTGGAATTTGTAGAAGAGAAGATCATAAAGAAAAGTAACATACATTTTTTTCTCTTCCGTTGTTTGGTTTGAGATTCTAGTCTAGGGTTTAAGTTTAGGGTTAAGGGTTTTGGTGTTCGGATTAAGGTTTATTAAGGCTTACGGTTCAGAAAAAAGGATATTCATATTTTTACTTTGTAAAATCGATTATGTCCCTATTAGATAAAAGGAAAAAAAACAGAAATGGTCCTTGTAGTTTAGTCTTTGTGTCAACTTGGTCCCTGCAGTTTGAATTGGCTCGATTTACACTCTGTAGTTTTTATTTTGTTCCAACTTGGTCCAATGACTAACTGCCGTTAGACTCCGTTAACTCCAAACAGAAATGGGCCCCTTTTCTAGGGTTAAAACCATAATCTGCCATTCTCCTCTTGCCCTAATATACTTTTGAACCAAAACACATAGCCTCATTGTTCCATTCTCCATTTTTTTTCACGGCTTCCATTCTCCATTTGTCGCACCCGGGATTTTATCTTCGACTGAAACGTGTCTTGTTCGCCTTCGGGGGGAAGGAGCGAGAGGGATTAGGGCCTGGATAAGTGATTCGATTCCTATGGATTGCGACGTGGTTCTTGAAAAGAAAGGAAAAATGAGAAGTTTTGTGTTCTATAAAAGGGGTTCGGATATTTTTGAAAAATGTTTGAATTTTAGAAAATAGTGGGTTTTATTTTAAAAAGGGACCGAGCTTTCATCAAGTTGCCTACATATCTCCGGGTAAAGGAGAATCTGGTCCGGCTGTGGTTCGGGCCACAAAAGGGGTTTAGAAAAAAATTAGAGTCTCCACCGGGTATAGAGTTTAGGTGTGTCTGGTCACCTCTTGAATATCGGAAGAATAGTTCAAATATTTTAGAAAAAAGAACACAGGCCAGAGAACCCGATTTTTAAAAAAGATTGCATTTGTTTTGTTTTTTAGGAAAAGCCTTTAGGTTTGCGAGGTTAAAGAAGAAAGGGTTTCGTAATTCACTAGAAAAGGGACCCATTTGTGTCAGGGGTTAACGGAGGCTAACGACAGTTAGTAATTGGACCAAGTTGGAACAAAATGGAAACTACAGAGTGTAAATCGAGCCAATTCAAACTGCAGGGACCAAATTGACACAAATACTAAATTATAAGGACCATTTCGGTTTTTTTCCCTAGATAAAATGGTAAAAATTATAGAAATGGTAAGAAATAGTTAAAGAACTGCTATTATTTACAAAGTAGAGAGATGAATTTAAAGAGTAAAAATAAATTAAAATTTTGATAGAAATTACCAAAGACAAAAAAACAAGAATGACGAAATAGTAATTTTTTTTGGAGAATTCTGTAGTGGAGAACCAAACAAGGTGAAAGTGATCAACTATGAACAACAAAAAATAACACGGGTTTTAATTTGAACTTACATGGTTACATTTCTATGTTTTTCATATAAATATACTATAAGAATTTTACTTTACCGTCCCTCAAACTTCAGGACCACCGGCTCGGACAAATATACTTTATTGTGTTTTTGTTTTCCAATTAACGATCGAAGCATGGGCAGTCATTGATGCTCGATCTCTGCGATGGGCCTATGAAAAGAAGTTCACGAGACTAGAAATTCTCGATCTCTGCTGGTATTTTATATACCGGTAATTAAGGTTTTTGAGTATGTGGAGGTTACTAAGACCATGTTCGGTTTAGATTTTGAGGGAGGTTTTAAGAATAATTAATGAGTGAAGAAAGATAGATAGAGAAAATTTAGTGGAAACCATGCGCAGAGATTTTAAGACCCCAATCAATTTTGTAAATCTGTAATGCGCTGATTATGATATGTATTAAGGCTGTGTTCCACAACCCAAAAATCAGCTTATTTTTTGTTGAAAAAGAACCCCTGTTCCAGAAAATAAGAACTTATTTTTCAAAAACCCTTAGGTAGTATGGCCGGCGGAAGAGAAATCGGTCCGGCGGCCGCGCGTGGCCGTCTCCGGCCACCGGACGGCCGATCCGAGCCGTCCAAAAATTCTAAAAATTAAAACCAAGGGGGCCAACGCGGGAATCAACGTCATCCGAGGTGTGTAGAATGCTTGATCCGAGCACCCATTTTTCGTGTATATACGAAAAATGGGTGCTCGGATCAAGCATTCTACACACCTTGGATGACGTTGATTCCCGCGTTAGCCCCCTTGGTTTTAATTTTTAGAATTTTTGGACGGCTCGGATCGGCGCGGTGGCCGGAGACGGCCACGCGCGGCCGCCGGTATGATTTCCGTCCGGTGGCCGCCAATTACCATACCAACAGTCAATTTTTTTGTATAAGGCAACTTCAAGCTCAAAAATCATGCGGGAGCCAAATAATTTTCCGATCACTATGGATCTTGTTTGATAGATCTCATTGAGATCTTTAATACGGTGCAAAAAATTTTTTTTTTTTTTTTTCATTTATGTTATATTTGAGTTTGAAAATGTGAAAGAAACTTTTTGTTTGGGAAAAATAAGAAGGTGTCCTTATTTTTCAAAAAAAAAGTAGTGAAATAAGAACTTATAAAATAAGAAGGGTTCTGAAACGGGAAGAGGTTTGATAGGATACATGACAACTAACTATCGAATTGTTCATAAAAAGACAATCAACAACTCATATTCACAGTAATATAGCAAGTAGCTAGGTGCATCTGGGAGAATTAAGGGAAGTGGGGTCAATTTACCTCGACAATGTACTACGTCAGTTTAGCACATGGGAAATACAGCCCGTGGATTTGTGTGCCGTGGGGTTTCTTCCAATTTCCCCTTTTTTTTTTCCCAGTAAAAGCTAGTCATTTCCACGCGGTCTCTACGCGTTTTTCTATTTTCTTAGATATTGTTGTAAAATTTTAGATTCAACTCGAAAACTAAGCTATTATATGAAGTGATCTGCACCCAAAATATACCCAAACTAAGCTAGTAAAACCTAGGGCCCGCATAATAAATGTAATGAGATACAGATAGTTGGATTTTAAGCAATGTCACGTGGTGTTCAAACACCATTATCTACCTCATATTTTTTGAGGTTCTGCATATAGTATTGAATCCCATTAAAATATGTGGTGAAAAAGAGTATCGCAATACCGCCACAAGACCACAAGATAAGTTTTCCAGTTGTTGGGGCCTCTCAAATTAATTTATTTCTCCATCTTTTGAACTTGGACCACAAATCAACTTTCACAGCACAAGGAAGGTGCGCGGAAGGATCTGAAGACAAAAGCCGAAACCCAGAGTTGAGACGTTAGTCATATAATTTTTCCAAATGTCATGTGCTTTCCATTCTTATTTTTTGCGCTATCCTTGCGCTCTTGATCCTTACTCTCGTAAATTTTAGTACTTTGAGTTGTATTTTAAAGACGATTTCACGCTCTAGCTCGCTCACGAATGCGAATTTTGTGATTTAGGTTGAAACTCTTGCAGCAAAGCGCTGAAAACTGTTGTACATTTTTGCAACTTCAAAACGATGTCGTCCTTAATTCGATTCCGAGGCACAATTTTAGTGTTGATTTGCAAAACGATATCTACGTATAAATATCTATCTTCGTTTTAATCATGAACTAGGAAATTTAGTTTAAGATACTCGTCAATTTAGTTTAAGATACTTGTGTACTTCGTTTAATTATGTCCTTTTGATGTTAAGAAAAGGAATAGTACTGAATATATATTGTAACGTCACACTTTATTTTTTTGACATCAAATTGGACGTACCATTAAATTTTTCTAGATGTTTTTTTTTTTTTCTCTCTCCATGCATCTCAAATCCTAAAGCCACCCTCGCCTCACAACCAAACCCGGCTCTTGGAGAAGGCCAAGGAAGCAGCCGGGCCTCCAATCCCAAGCTCAAAAAAGGGGCCCCCAATTTTGATATTCTCGATCTTGATAATATATTTAGTATGCATAATTATTTTATTTGAGCGGAACTAGGAAACAAAAATCACCAAGAAGCAGAATAAAATGTCTGCTTTCTGTAAATTCGATGTGGGGTCGATAGATCGATAGAAGCAGATTTGCAGGTTAGTTCTTGGTTGAAGTTTTTTTTTAAACAACATAATCCTGTTTGATCATTTGCTTTGCTGCGTGGGAATGCTTTGTTTGTAATCTCAATTTCAAAAGATACTACTTGGATCATCAAATAAAAAAGGGAAAAATTCAAAATACCCCCCAACCTTTACACCAAAATTCAATTAGACTCCCAACCTTTTAAAAACTTCAATTTTACTCCCAACGTTATCTTCTGTTAATCAAAACGCTCCCTTCCGTCCAAATGACTAACGGATTTCGTTAAAGCCTCCATTAAATATCGTCCCGATCGAATTTTGATGATCCGAGCCGCTCAATGTGTTCAAAACGTGATTTTATAGGTACCCGTGAGAAATCAGCAAAAAAAATGACCGGGAAGGGCTTCATCTGAACAGTTTTTTTATTGAATAGTTCAATAAAAAACTGTTCAGATGAAGCCCTTCCCGATCATTTTTTTTGTTGATTTCACTCGGGTACCCTTAAAATCACGTTTTAATCACATTGAGCGGCTCGGATCATCGAAATTCGATTGAAAAAGAGGAGGTGCATACCAAAGCAAAATTCGGACGTCCGGACTTGAACAAAATTCGGATCGATCCGCACCTCCCCTTTCCCAATCGAATTTTGATGATCGGAGCCGCTCAATGTGTTCAAAACTTGATTTTAAGGGTACTCGCGAGAAATCAACAAAAAAATGACCGGGAAGGGCTTCATCTGAACAGTTTTTTATTGAACTATTTAATAAAAAACTGTTCAGATGAAGCCCTTTCCGGTCATTTTTTTTACTGATTTCTCGAGGGTACCCTTAAAATCACGTTTTGAGCACATTGAGCGGCTCGGATCATCGAAATTCGATCGGGACGCTATTTAACGGAGTTTTTAATGAAATCCGTTAGTCATTCAGACGGAAGGGGGCGTTTTGATTAACGGAAGATAACGTTGGGAGTAAAATTGAAGTTTTTAAAAGATTGGGAGTCTAATTGAATTTTAATGTAAAGGTTGGGGGGTATTTTGAAATTTTCCCAATAAAAAACTACAGAAGTTTCCACCCGGAAGTTGCTCGGAAATTACTACTGGGCTAAATTTTACCCTTAGCTCTTTCACTCCCGGGCCCTATTTATCGATCAGTCAACACAGCTGGCCGGTCTCCTTCACTCCCCATTTCCTTTTTTCTGCTGCCAAAGCCCTAAAAACTGTCCCATCGATCTTCTCATCGAACCCATCTACTAGCTAAAATGATTTCTCTAATGATTCTCGTCATAATCGTGCCATTAATTTCACCACCCAAACCAGATAATCCGAGTTCGGGGTCGACCCATATTAAAGGAGCTGACGGTCCTACGACTGACCCAGACCCCACGTTAATCCCTGCTCGTGACCTCATGATGGCCTCCTCGTCGCTGACCAGCGATTCGTCGGCGACTCACGATCGTGCTTCTGATTCCGGTAGTACTGAGCTGTCCGGTGGCTACTCCGATGGCGATCGGGCGATGACGAGCTCTCAAAACCCTAACGTTACTGAATCCCCTCCTCCGGTGTCTGCTCCGACGGTGGGTGTTCAAGAACCTGTGCAGACCGCTACCACAACTAGGGGTGCTACTACTGCTAGTAGTACTACTACTCTTTTTTTGAAGGGCAAGATTTTTCTTATTTATATTTGGAAACAAATTACAAAGATTAAAAGGATTCTAGATATGATTCATAGTGCTGCTGCTGCTGCTAGTAGTACTACTGGTCCCTTCAACTTGGGGAACAAATCTCTGATCCTGGCTTTTGAAGCCGCTTTGGCTCTGATTAATATCCGATTCCAGGCCCTGGGCAATTCGTCGTCGTCGGCAACGTTGTTGTCGTCGTTTCTGGTTCTCATGGTTGCGGTAACCACGGTCTTCGCTTTCATGTTTACGTTGATCGGGTTAATGCTGGAGGGAGTCCACCAGGCCATCGCAACCGTCTGCAGCTACGCCGGCCTCATCTGGGTCGTGATAGGGTTTTTCTTCATGTTGGCCACTTTCGTCCCCGAGCGCTTTGTTTGGTTGGTGTGGGGCTCAGGCGGCGTCCTGGTTGTGGTGTTCTTTTATTCCCTTGCCAAAAGAACGTGTAACACGTCCGCCGAATCGACTCCGTCGTCATCTGTTTAATCAATTGCTTCCCATAGATCTCAGGTTGCCCCTTAATTGTATGTAAACTAATAATCGAATTATATGCGTTTTTATGGTATATAATTCGTGTATTAGAAACTTGGAGATGTAGTTGGTTTGTAATTAGAGAAAATACGGTAGAGCAATGAATATTTGTTTACGGAACCAATAACTACTGTCTAAAAGTATTTTGGACTGTCGTGATTGATTACTATTATAAAGAATTTGTTCATGACGGCGCCTCAATGGGAGGTCTACGGTTCGACTCTTAGTTTCTGTATAAAGGCTGTCTTGTAATTCACAGTTATGTATTTGTATTACTAATAGTTCAACTTGTTGTAATGTTTATGGAAGTTATTAAAGTAGAATTTGGTAGTTATTTGAAATGTTCAGCCCGGGGATGCGAGGGGCAAGACTCCACAAGAAATGATGTTTTCCAGCTGCTAGTTGACCTAATTTGGCCTAATTATAGGGGTTTTTTTATCGGCAAAAAAGATTTTATTAGAACTTTGACAAAGGGTACATCGAAGGCTTCGAAGCAATCCACTCTAAAAAAGGTTTTTTCCAGAGAAGAACGTGTGTGTGTAATGCAAAGCTTCAATCTATCACTAGAAACCTAGTTGAGGAGAGAAGGAGAGAATACGATGAAATGGTTGCTAATGCCGAAACTGTTTTTGTTAGTGACAAAATTGTAGTGCGTTTCCATAATTTATTTGGTGTTCTTCTGACTGATAAGAATTAAACAACACCTTATCTTTCGCTCAGTCACTTTCCAAATTTTGCGATTGTCAAAAGAAAATTGATGGTACATATATGATATCTTCCCGGCTAAGGAATGGGAAATTTATTACGAACCTTCTAATTATTTTTCAAAATATACCACATATACAGCTAGCAAGTCCATGAACAGCCAACCATGACACTATAAAAATTGGATAGGTTCTACCTATGGTCGTAACTGGGACTGTATATTTAGTATATTCGAAAGAGGTTGACCCTTTTGCTTCTCTCTTTTACTAAATATTTTTCAATTCTTTTTGCTAAAGTTATAATAGCAAAGCAACCTACAAGAAGGGGAAAAAAGGAGTGCAAAGCTGGGGATATGCAGCTAGACAATCAATTTTTTTTTTTGAAAAGAAAATATATGTACAAGAGCTATGATACGCGTTCAATTAATGAATTCGGTATATTTGAATATAAAAATATGTAATTTGTACTCATAGATTCACACCAAAAATTGAGTTCCATACTCATGATCTGATAATTTTTAGGCCAACATTTCATCATGAGTTTATCTGCAAAATACTGTGAATATATAATTCTTGGTGGGGTATAGGACCATGAGTTTATCAGTTTAATGAAATTGACATACGTATATCTCCATGATAATGCAAATTCTTATTACTTCTAGTATCTGATTGTTTTCTTTTCATTTTTTTTTATACATTTTTTGGTTTTAAATATGTAGGATAATTTACCGTAAACTGAAATAAAAAAGAAAATGTTTTGTTTTTGCAATATCATTCATCTGATCAGAGGCGACTTCACACACAAACGTGTGGGGTCATGTGACACCTTGGGAAAAACAAAAACTGCTATTACTATGTTATAGATTTTGATTAAATAAAAATTGACCCATCAAATAATTAATAAGATCAAACTTTCAACAATGCCCCGGCCTCGCGCGTTGTCATCTCTTCTACCTAACATGTTATTTTATTCAATTTTCCTATATTTGTTATCCAAATGAACTCTATATGATTTGTAGAAGATTAATATAATTAATTTGTTTACTGTTATTTACAATCTAGTGGACTATGGTTTACTAAATATATAAATTTCTGGAGTCGCCACTAATCTGATACATTGAAGAACAAAAAGTACTGATACATTGAAGAACAAAAAGTATGTTGATGATATTTCACTTTTTTTTAAAAAAAAAAAAAAAAACATAACAGTCCAACAGATAGATTGAATATTGAGAAACCTAAAAATCCTCTTCAACCTTGGAACTCATTCGGTATTTTTTGAATTAAAGGTGATGTATTGTGAGACAATGATCCGTCTCGTAAAGCGGAAAATGAGAATTTTAAAAGTAAGAACCTTAACAGAGCGGAGCCTAAATTAAAATAAATAAAAAAGGTCTTGCTAACCTCTAGCTAGTAATTGATCTGAGCTGTTCAATTTGTTAAAAAAAAAAAATCAAGAATTCTCATAAAAAAATCAGTTCAGTTCAGGCAAATATTAATTAGTAGGGGCTTGAGAAAGCAGGAGCTTCGATTTGCCAACTCCAGGTCCAAAGAAGGGACTCCAAATATTGGTCGTGAATATATAATCAGGCACAATTATTTTAGTTGAGTCAATCGAGCAAAAGGAACCAATTTTGATTAGGACAAGACGGAAAAGCATGTTTGGTTCTCCACATGGGTGGGGTATAGGACCACGTCTAATTCTTGGTAAAAGATTTTTACTATCGATCCCAACAGAAGCTTATTTTTTTCCTTTGCTTCTCGTTCCCAATTTCAAACATAATTGATTCATCAAATAAAATATGCAGTTTTTTTTTTTTCCATCCAGAAAAAAAAAAACACTTATCAATCTTTGAAAATGGTTATATTACAAAGATTGAATGAACTCAAAGCATGATGGTATCACAACGACGACAAGCATCCCAACTAGGTTGACATCTCTACCGCTCTTTACAAAAGCCTCCTCCCCCACTCCCTTATGCTTGTAAATTGTATTGATGTTCTTGAAGTAAAAAAATAAAGGTAACATTGCCTCGGCCTCGTTGTCATCTCTTCCACCTAACATGTTATATATTTTATTCAATTTTTCTATATTTGTTATCCCGATGAATTCTAATGATTTGTAGAAGATTAATATATATAATTAAGTTGTTTACTGTTATTTACAATCTAGTGGACTATGCTTTACTATATCTCGCCTTTAAAATTGATCAAAAAATAATTTCCTAACCTTTTTGGAACATTCATTATATTTGTTTATTATAGTTCTACATATTGAGTTCAGGCAATATGGACTATCTCCACCTTAATTCCACAAAAAAAATATAGGACTATATCTAAAAGAAAACAACAAAGTAAAGGGAAATGTGATAAGCAAAATTGCAGAACATAAAAGCATGCATTTAAATTCTCTGTATGACCCCATCAATATAAATTTCTAGAGTCGTCACTGATTTAATGCATGCAAGAACAAAAAGTATGTTGATGATATTTCACTTTTTTAAAAACATTACAGTCCAACATAAAAGTATGTTGGTGTTTTTACGTAGTTAGATTTTCCTCAGGTTTTTGCTGTTTTTGGTTGGCGTCTTGCCATCCTTTTTTCGGTGGTCTTGGGTGACTTATGCCGGTATGCCTTTGTTTTGTTTAATCTTTATAATCTTTGTTTTCCTCTCGTTCACCCAGAGTGCTGTAACATTCTCAGTTTTACACAGAATGTTTTGTGAAATTGCGTAGTTTATGAGTATTTTGTTCACTTTGTGCTCTCTAAATCCAGTGGATATTCATCTGGGAAGCTACCTCTCCTCCTACAGTTCCGTAGCACAGTCAGTTCTCAAAAAGAATGTATTTGTGAAGTTGCATGAAGCTTTCAAGCAATTTTTCTTCCAAATTTAGCGATTAATCCTCTGTTTTAGCGCAGTATTTTGGGTACCCAGATAAGCTTATTTTCCTGACTAAATGCTTACAGATTGATTAGTTGGCTGCTTCTTAGTTTGTTGCTGGTGATTCGTAGCTAGATTTATGGCTAATCCATCGATCAACTTACACGAACCTCAAAAGTCCAGCACACAAGGAAAAGAACTAGGAACCTCAAAAAGCAAGAGAAGGGAAAGAAACTTGAAAATGGAACTTCTGTTTGGGTAATCAAGAATTTATTTGAACCAGTCATAGAAAACTAGGGCTTCCGACAAGCACTTTCTTTTGGGCCCACAATAATGTGCGGTGGAGGAGGTCTCTGGGCACCACGTGTTGTGGTGGTGTTGGTGCCCCTGGGGCTCCACATGTCGTGGCAGTGTTGGTGTCCCAAGGACATAGAATAATTTCCCGGTCTTGAGATATTATATTGAGAACAATTTTCTTGTCATCGATGGGTGAAAAGTTGTTCTTTCATTTGCATTTTATCATTTCCTCTTGCATTTTATCACCAAACAATTGTCGCCCATTTATCAGAGGTATCATCTTTTGAATCGCTGATGGTCGTCACTTGTTGAGAGCAAACATAAATTTAGCAACTCATTACCCGGAGAATGATGTGGGAATTGCACCTAATAATGTACAAATATATTGGTCTATAGCTGAAAGGTCAACCCCCAAAAGTGTCCCTAACAATAGGTTTCATGCTTCGAACAAAATAAATTAAGATAAAAAATAACGCATCTAGCTAGGATCGATACATAACCATCTTAAATCAAATAGAGAAATCAAACAAATACAAATACACCTACACATACTACTGAACTCGCAAGTGGAGTGGTGTGCAATTAGTGTCTCTCTTATACTCTCATGCGTATGGGTAGGTTCGATTTCCGTAAATACTCATCCCCTCCCTAAGTCCCCTAAAATAGAGTAATTGGAATTAACGAATGAAAAAAAAACCCTACTAAACTCAATCACAACCTGATCCATTGAAATACAAATTTAATAGTATTAATATTGCAAAGGCCACCTAACATTCTTTTACTTTGTATATAAGAGAGAAACTTATTCACGGCTGGCTCCGTGCGATTCCGGCCGCCCATTTCAGTTTTGGACGGTATGAATTTAAATAAAACTTTTTCAGAAAAGAGTTAAACTTTTTTCCGGAAAAATTTTATTAACATCCGGATCGTCCAAAATATTTTTGAATGACCGCGATTGGCGCCGTAAACAACTGTTCACGGCTAGCTCCAAAGATTTTCTCCCGTATATATACATGTGATCAAGAAGTTTCCCAACTGTTCAGGTCTATATGTCGACATCTCCAGCCAGCTTTTTGACTTCAATAATTGAATTGAAAGAACCATAAAGATGAATTTAAGATGCACATGACGCATAACATGTTTTTTTGTCCCTATTAAATTAATTAAACAGTGATTGACTCTTAAGTCAGAAAAAGATCTCGACGCTAATAATAGATCACTAAGTCCAGGTAAAGTATAGGTTCCTTAATTTGTTTCATTAATTACTACTACATTTGTTTTGTTTTGGCAAACCTAGTTAGTACTAGTATTGATTTGTAGAATACATTAATTGAAGGTTGAGATGATGATTGCGGCTGTTTTTAGTTCAAATCAATTAGGAACTTGTTTTCGCCAAATTTTCAAGAAAAATGTTAAGCGTAAAGAAAATGGGTAAAGAAAAGACCCTTAAAGTGTACATGAATGGCTCAAATTTACTGTGCACAGTAAATTTGAGCCATTCATGTACACTTTAAGGGTCTTTTCTTTGTCCCTAGCACAACCCAATTTTCAGTGCAGATTACCTTTGTATGTGTGTTCCTAATTGGGTTTTTTTTTTTTTTTTTTATGAAACAATTCGTTGCACTAAGATCAAATTAAACATTTTTTTTTTTTTGGTGATACCTCGATTACTTTAGCAAAATTACCAGATTTACTTAAGTCGAACCTTTAATACTCGTTTTGGTAAATAACACAAAAAGAAGATTACACTCTCTTGTCACACTCTAATACTTTTCGATGTTTTCATTGGTACATGAAAAACTAAAAAACAAATAACATAACAAGACTAGACTCTCTTGTGTCGAACCTTTAATACTATGTTTAAAGTAAACACAAAACAAGAAAAACATCTATGTTTTGGTGCGATTCTTGTAATAATATCATCCGAATTTAATTCAGTTGTTTTCCCTTTTTTGAAATAAAATCATAGAACCTTCATTTTATAAGCTTGTCTAGGAGGCTAGGAGCCCGAAAATCTCACTGGTTTCTTCGTATATATGTACACTTGAATGTAACATTATGCTTAGAACATCATATATATATCAAGGAAATTGGCCAAAATAGAAAGCCTTTTTTTTCTTCTTCTTCTTCTCACATTCTTGAAACATATCAAATTTCAATTTAAAGCCTAATAAAGAGACTATTCCACCACTGCCATTGTAAAAAGAACGTAACTCAGGGACCACATAAGAAATGTGATGAGAGAGAGAGAGTTGTTGGGGGCTTGCCGGCTTGGGGCCACTCCATTATTTGTCAAATCTTTCACATGAGCTTCCCGAAAACCTCAGTTGCGGCATTCTTAAGCCTTAAGAATTGCGGACTTGAGGATCCTGTAGTGTAAGCGCTACTTGCACAAAATTAATTGTACTAGTTTCCAATAAGCGATAAACAAAATGCAGAATTTAATCTTTTTGGTTTGTGACTTAAAATTTAGAAGTATCTTTTATTCGTGCACATAATCTGCAAGACTAAATTAAAAAAATTATAAACACACTTAATGGCTATTATAATCTGCAAACTAAACTCAAAATGAAGAATCAGACTCGTGTGGGATTTTATTTCAACCTCGACAATTTCTGGAAAGAAATAAAGGATTAAAGGTTGAGCATGCGGGCCCTATGTTTTCAATAAACCTTTTGTTTCTAAATGGGGACAGAGGGAGTATCCGGGTGGGATTAAAACGCAAGAGACATCGGATATATATCTCTCCACCCGAATTATTATATCCAGGTGCCGTCCATATCTGCCTTGTATATACTACTCCAAACAAACAGGCCTTTATCTCAACTCCAAGTCGATCACCGGGCACCTAGCTTGCATGAAGATGGTTGCATATTGATTTTTGGGTTTAGGAATACGAGTTTAGGTCTGTTTTTTGTGGTGATGATGTTTAGGGTTGCTTGGTTTAGGTTTTGGTTTTGATTATTGGGCGGGATTTATTATGTTTTTTGTGGCGAGGATGTTTAGGGTTGCTTGGTTTAGGTTTTGGTTTTGATTTTTGGGCGGGGCTTATTATTTCAGTTGTGGGCGTTTTGAGGCTTTTAGATCTTCAGGCTTTTGCCCCTAAGGTGTTTGGACCTCGGTCCTTTGTCTTCCAACCTTGGTTGGAATCTTCTCCCCTCCCCCCAACTTGATGTACCCTTTGTCAAGTTTTCTTAATAAAACATTTTGCTTATCAAAAAAAAAAAAAGGTGTGGGTTTTTTTGGGTTCCTACTTTATGTCCTATGTTGTTTTTATCCATTTTTGCGAAAAAACATAGGGCGGCACATAAGGCGAGATACAGTTGTCTTGGGAACTCAACTATTTCTCCATCTTTTTTGCTTATAATTAACAATAGAAAAACAAGAATACAGAGCGGGAACAAGGCAACAATAGAGGCATCACAACCGAAGGGCAAATATGCCTACTAGGTCGGTACCTAAGCCACAGACAATCATACGTCGGCCACGCCCGAAGAAAAGGAGGTTGGCAATTAAAAAGAGCCAACACAGATTAAGAACCAAGCCAAGGACAATCGTATTTCTCCATATCTTTAATTCATGCCGCAACTGGGGCCTTCCATTCGCATTACAACTTTCACAGGCAAAAAGCGAAAAAACCGCGTGGAGACTTGACTTGGATTTTGAGTCCACCATTTTGGTGTTGATTTGAACAATGATATCTATGTATAAGTATCTTAGTTTAATTACGAATTAATTAGAAAATTAAGTTTAACACACTCATCAATTTAGTTTAAGATACTTAGTTTAATTATGATTTATACTACGTAAATATCTTCCTTTTGCTGATAAAAAAGAAATACTAGCTAGTGACTATATGACCAATTTTTTTTTTATAGGCAACAAAATTTTATTAGAAGCTCGGCAAAGGACACATCGAGAAAGACCAAATAATATGACCAGTTTAATTATATATTCCATAACATTCGCTCTACCTCTTCCTTTTCCCGAATTTCCAAACTTTCTTTTAATACTTGAAACAGTAGTAAAAGCATTACAAATAGAGAAATACTAGTGAATCTGAACCGTTTATGTACACTTTAAGGGTTCTTTTTTTGCCTATTTTCTTCGCCTATTAGTTGCCATGAAGTTATATTTCATTCAAAATTTCTAGAAGACAGCAAAACAAGGAGGAGTTTAGAGATAACTGGAAACTAACGAGAATTAACGGATGGGAAGTTGCCAGGAAAGTACATAACCCACAGCTCCAGTGGGGTTAAATACCCCGCACTCATTGCCTCTTTTTATTACCAACAAAAAACAAGCCAAAACCCTAGCCTGGGTGTAATCTATACTTGTTTTTCGATATCCATCTTAGATTCTTGGAAAACGATAATCATCAAAGCTGCTGAAAATGACTTCCCGGCTCACACGGAAAGCAGAAGAGGGTTCGGGCGCCAGTACCGGAGCTGAGGGTAATCCAGAGCACGAAGCGGCATTCTCGGCGGCATCCGATGGGCTGTCGGCCGGTGGGATGCTGCGTCCCCACCGACCAACCACTCCCACAGACGACGTTAGTGGTAGTAGTAATACTAGTACGACTAGTACTAATAGTGGTTCTGCTGCTGCTCCTAGTACTAGTACAGATGTAGCCTTGAACATTGAGAGACAAAGGGAGGGGCCACCAGACCGCAACGATGCTGCCGAGACAGCAAGGGAGGGGCCACGAGGTCGCACCAATGATGCCGAGATACAAAGGGATCAGGGGGCACGAGGCCGCAACGATGACGACAACGGTCCCTTCAAATTGGCTAAAACATTTCTGGGCCTGACTTTCCAAGCCGGCTTGGCTCTAATGATTTACCGGAAACAGCCACAGCAGGGTGATTCGTCGTCTGCTAATCCGTCATCGCTGTCGTCTATTCTGTTTACTTCGGTTGGGGCAACCACGCTTTTCGGCTTCGCGTTTACCATGTCAGGGATGATGCTGCAGAAACACCACCCGAACGTGGCGAGCTTTTGCAGCTACGCCGGCGTTTTCTTGGGCGCGTTAGGTTTTTTTCTCATGATGGACATATTCGCCGGCAAGGGCTTGGATTGGTTGGTGTGGGCCGTCGGTGGCGTTCTGTTGCTGGTGTTTGCTTATACCCTTCGCCGAGAGAGGAGTATGATTAATACGTACTCATCAATTGTACATATTTCTCTTCTTTTATTCTGTTTTCTAATTACATGCATATAGAGAGAGAGAGAGATAAAGAGGGAGTGGAGACAAAGGCTGCTTGGTCTATAGATAAAATCCTGGGCATCGATGATCGATCATTTGGGTGATGAGGAGGAAGTTATGAGTGAATTCATGATTATGGAAGTCGAAGATGACGCAAGGGCCAAGGTTTAGGTTCTCGGGTTTAATGTTTTTTCTTTGGGGTTTTTGCCTTGGTTAGCTTCTTGCCATCCTTGGGTGGGTTTTTTTCTTCCGGTTCCTGGTGGCATATGATTGTCAGAGTATGGAGGTGTCTTCTTTTATGCATTATGGGTTCACTCTTGCTCTTCTTTGATGCCTTATGCTTTGGATCGTTCTTAATCTTTGTAATTTGCTTTCAAAGATTAATAATAAAAAAATTTGCAATTCAAAAAAAAAGAAGAGGGAGTTGAGACGGAAGCACATTTCGGCTTATGGGGCCACGGCTCCCGCTTGGTTTCAAATTTTCATAATTATCTACTGTAATATTTTTTGCTCAAATATCAAAATTATACATGGAGGCCCACGCCAAATAAAAATAGTAGATTAGAAAGGGCATTTTCAATTGAAAATAAATTCTTTACATTGCGCTACATTGTAAAATAGTGGTCCCAATCAATAAAACATGACGACGTGGCGCAATATAATTGATTTGGAGGAAACAAATGTTTACACCAGCGGTGTAAAGAATTTAATCTCTTTTCAATTATAAATATTGTTAGCTAGAACACATGCTTCGCATGAATGATGAATTTCTCACAAATGCTTTGGAGTATTTATTGAGAACGAAATTACTGCAACAATTATTTCCAACTCAATCATAGATGATTTTTGGATATAAGCTAGATATCTTTAAATTCCATTTCGATACATGCTTGAGGTATAACATATTGAGAAACTTTTTTTTTTCCACCTTTTAGTTATTTTTAGTTTGTTAAGATCACCTAGATATTGTATTTTGTTTTAGGTATTATTTGATCATTCAGATATTCTATATTCTTGAACATCAAAATTTTAAAATTTAATTGTTCATGTTGTTGTCGGTCATCCTCTCGTATAGAAAATCCTGATTCCGTGTGGGGAAGACTGAAGAGAAAGTGGTAGCGGGGCCGATGGTGGTGGACCGGTGGTGGTCAAGGCAGCTCTACACGCGCGAGTCTCATGTAGTTTCTCTCAACAATTCAAAGGCTTAGAGCCATGTTTGGTTCTTATCTCTTATTTGCTTCTTCCTTAAGCAATAGGAATTGAACAAGAAAGTAAGCAAAATCATGTGTATCCATGCGCTTTGTTGATTTACTTTTTTTCAAAGAGAAAATCTTGAAATTGGGCGAATAAGCAAATATACAATACATCCCACCAAATAAGCGAACAAACCATGTACGACTTTAATGCTCTTTGATAAGTGCTACAATACACACTCTTTATTTGGGTGTGTATCATATGCACTCTCATTGAAACACACAAAAATGTTATGATTCCCAAAATCTATTGCTAAAAAGTTACGAATCTATTGCTAAAAAGTTACGAATCATATTGATAAAAAGTTACGAATTTTTAGTATAAAAGTTACGATACGAAATAAAATGTTATGAATGGCCCGGTCTTACAAGTAATTTTTTATGAGGTAGCTCAATATGAACAACACAATAGGTGCATATGGTACACACCTTAAAGGGGTGTTGTGTATTGAAGACTTTTCCTCGATGGTTTGGTCAGAGTAATGATCAAATGGATGGACACAGATGTATTGTAATAACCCTCATTCTAATTATGCTTAATACATGGATATTTGTTGTGCTTCTATTAACTATGTGGTTATAGACTTAATCTTATTTGCTAAGTTAGGTTGGAATACAAATAGCACATGGTTACTTGCACACTTGATAATTTTCCTAAGAAGAGAAAAGAAAAGGGAAAGGACGTACGTGTATTCTCCGTGAGAATTCCACCGCTTCATTCATCTGTGAGAGAGAGAGAGAGAGAAACAAACAGGATCAGGAAGAGGAAAAAGAAGAAAGAAGAGAGGGAAAACCTAGAGGGAAAAATCCTAGCTTTGCTGATTGAAATTCGTCACTAATGCATTTTAGCTAGCTTTAGTGACAAAGATAAAGGTACTACTATAATTTTAGTTATAGAGACAACATAAAAAAAAAAAAAAAGGGTAATAAAAAATTGTGTGAGAGATAGAGAAGGGAGCAGATTAGCCAAAAGGTAGGACTCAAATCCTAATCTAATCTAATTAAAGGGGTTTCATCAACACAATTTCAGAGATGTTTCCATACGCACTTCGCTGATTACTTTTCAAAGGGTAACCAGACATTTCCTACTCAGCGTCGTGTTGAATCCGTGTTCAGAATCAAGAGTGGATGGAAAAAGTTTTGGCGTTGAAAAGGCATGACGCTGTACGCAGCATCCAATCATGCTACGATCACACCCAAATACACATTCACTCACATGATTTGTGGACCCCCCACACACTAGGGGTCACAAATCATGCGGGTGGGTGTGAAAAATATTGGGCGCAGTTCTAATCTAATCCATGCGGCATTATTGACAGAGAATGAAACAATTGGAATCTGGTATAACGGTTGTGAATTTTTTAAATTTTTTGTGATGCCAAAGCACCGAAGCGGCCGTAGCGGTTATGCGCTCGTAGCGGCCACAGCGGGCAAAAAATTGGACAAAAAGCGATACGTCGCGAGAACTAGCCAATACAGGGGTGAATTTTAATTTCGATAGCACCGGCAAAACAGGGTGTAGCGGAATCGAAATTCCGAAAATTCGCTATATAGTGGCGGATATTTAAATCCATGTCAGGGCCCAAAAACTCCGTGCAATTTAAGGTTGCATTATCCAAATGAAGTTACGGTGGTTTGCTTTATAAAAAAATTCCTGGAATATTTGGTTACCACAATCGAAGTTAAAAAAACAAAGGGTTGGGCTAGGCGAAAGCCTAGCGGTTAGGGGTTTGCTATCTCTTAAAATGACTTGTCGGACATGATAAATTGTCCATGACCGTCCGAAGAAACTAATTTTTCATATGGATGTACTAAATTGTGGACTTTATAAGATGGACGATTCATGCAATTATATCAACAATTAACAAAAAAAAATGGGCCATAATAGCGGTGGTGGACCAATAGATTTTTACACTGACACGTAAGGAATTTATTATTCTCTTTTTTTACGGCCTTATCATTTTGTACAGACTTTATTATATCATTTTGTCTTTGTTTGGTTACCTTAACAAAAGCCAAAACGGCACCCTCCTATTTAACTAATACGCTGTAGTGCGGTTGGGCTGCGCCGGTGCCCCGTGGTTATGATGATCGAATAGGTATGGTGGTGGATGCATGTGGTTTGTAGGATATATGAGAGAAACTTATTCACGGAGCTCCGTGAATAAATTAGCTCCGTGAATAAGTTAAAAACGGAACCTTCACAATTTCATCTGTTCGTTTGTTTCGACAATTAATGCTTCGGATGTTGAACAAATTTTTCCCATAAAAAAGTTTAATCCTTTCTGGAATGAGTTTGTTTAAAATCCGGACCGTCCAACACACTTTTAGACGGCTGCGATTCACCTCTGTAAAACTTTATTCACAGAGCTCTGCGAATAAGTTTTTATCTTGTAGGATAAGAAAATTGTTGTCGTGTGGTATCAGTTACACTGAACGCCCTTCTGGAGTACCATCTGCACCTACCTTAATTACCATTGAATCAACAACTTTTAATCTTAGCCTTTTGAAAATTTAATATATATACTGAAAAAAATTTACTTTGAAAATTTAATCTCCTACTTGTTCTCAAAAAATCACAACCATATAATACGTACAGTAGTAAGAAAAATCAGATCCTCTTTCTATAGTCCTGAAATCCTAAAAGTCTACGACGACACTTGAACAATAGCCTTCCACAAGGAGACGACCAGAAGATGCCAATGGAGAATGGGCTACCTCTCCATTCTACTTGCCCGAGCGAGGAGAAATTTAACATCACCGATTGATTGGTTTTGCTTTCCCTCGAAACCGACGTCGGGCCCCCTACTTGATTGGACAGCGCTGGTTGACGGACGGAGCAGACTTTGGCCCCGTTCCGCAAACTTTTTTAAAAAATAAGTACTTATTCCCCTACTTCTTATTCAAAAATAATCCAACCTTCTTATTTTTTCCAACTAAAAAGTTCCTTCCACATTTTCAAACTCAAATATAACATAAATTAATTTTTTTTTTTTTTTTGCACCGTATTAAAGATCTCAATGAGATTTATCAAATAAGATACATAGTGGTAGGAAAATTATTTGCGTAAACACATTATTTTTGAGCTTAAAGTTGCCTTTACAAAAAGAAGACTATTTTTACCAATATGGGGGCCGGCGGAGGGAAATCGAACATATGTACACGGAAAAGGGGTGCTCGGATCAAGCACCCTACACACCTCGGATGACGTTGATTCCCGCACAGGCCCCCTTGGTTTTAATTTTTAGAATTTTTGGACGGCTCGGATCGGCCGTCCGGTGGCCGGTGACGGCCCAGCGCGGCCGCCGGACCGATTTCCCTCCCGCCGGCCATACTACCTAAGGGTGAACAAAAAATAAGTTCTTATTTTGTGGAACACACCTTATTATTGAACAAAAAATAAGTTCTTAATCCTTTTGTGGAACACAGCCTTTGAAGAACGACTTTGCTAGCACCATGCTTATTTACACATCCAAACACACATTCATACTCAGATGAATGGTGGGTCCTACACATACACACCCAAATATACACTTGTTAAACATCCAAATTTCGAAACAAAAATTCTAGTACCACACCAACTTACACATCCAAACACACACTTACGCTCGTATGAGTGGTTGGTCCCGCACACATTACACACTGTAGTGAAATTACAGAAAGTCTAGGCTTGCTGCACAAGTTTACCACACATGTCTATCGCACGCGTGTGGGGCTCACTCCAAGTCCTATAAAAATACATAAAAATATCCATAAATTTTAGGGGAAATAATGTTTTATTGGGCTCTATAAAAAATTAGCTCCAACGAATATCGGTAAGTATTTTTTCTGGATTCAAATGGACAAAATTAAAACTAGAAAAAATAATTATTGATATCCGTTGAAGCTAATTTTTTACAGAGTCCTATGAAACATAATATTATGAATATTTTTCTGTAATCCTTTCAAAAAATATTTTTCTGTATTTTTGTGATAAATGGACCTGTTCATGTAAATTCGTAGTGGTTTACCCGGCCCAGAGAAACTTCCGCGAAATTTATTGACAGGTCCATTCATCACAAAAATCACAAGGAAAAATGGGAATTCATGGAGTGGCTCTGGTAGGCCCCCAACACCGCGTTAGGGGAAAAAAGTGAAAAAGAATATTCCATTTCGTATGTTGAAGAAATAGACAACATGGCCGTAACTTTCTTTTGTTTCGTTGGTGGAGTAAAAGAAAGCAGAAATGGCAACTAGTAACGGATAGAGGTGTCAAATGGGCCGGGCCGGCACTGCACGGCACGGGCACAGCACGAGTACGGGCGGCACGGAACGTCAAAGGCATGGTCTTGGTCTGGCACGGCACGATACGGCACGATTTTAGTGGGCACGGGGCACGGCACGGGCATAGCACGAAAGTTGGCTTGCCACGGCACGACACGGTCATAGACGGGCATGGGCACGGAAAGTGGACGGGAACGGCACGGCACGACATAGTTCTAGCAAGGCATAGGCACGACACGGGCACGGCAAGAGGCACGGAAAAACTAAAGAAATAAAATAAATTATTAAATAAGCCAAATGGCTTTTTTATCCTTATTCAATATTTTTTTGCATTTTTCATTTCTCAGGAAAAAAAAGTAAAAAACTAAGACTTTTAATTTAAAAATAATAATATCTTTAAAAATCAATTTTTATTCGGTTATTTGTAAATTTGAGACCTTTGTTTGTAAATTTGACATTACAAGATAACAAGTAAAATTAAAAACTTATCAAAATATTATTTACCCCTACATCAAACAAGAAATAATAAAAAATAAGTTCCAAACAAGAAATAAGAAAACAAATAAGTTTCAAATAAGAAATAAGAAAAAAATTCAGAACAAACTTTTAGAAAGGGGCTCGGCATGACTTAAAATGGTACGGCCCGATCTGACACGATTAAGTAAACGGGCCGACACAGCTTTACATGATTGAAAACGGCACGGCACGACACGATTTAAGAAACGGGCCGGCACGGCACGACACAACACGATTTAAGAAACGGGCCGGCACGGCACGACACAACACGATTTAAGAAAATGGGTCAGCACGACACGACTGACAAACGGCACGGCACGACATGATTGGTAAACGGCACAACACGATTTAAGTAAACGGGCCGGCACGGCACGATACGATTAACAAACGACACGGCACGACATGACATGATGTGAGTAAATATTATAAACGGGCCGGCATGACACGACACGAAGCACAGAGTTAAACGGCCGGCACGACCCATTTGACACCTCTAGTAACAGGGAGGGAGAGAAAGAAAAAGAGTGGAGAAAGTTTTGAGAAGTGTGAAAGAATCTACCAGTGCATGGTTTTCGAGATTTTTTTTCATTTTTTCCTCTTTTCTCCTAGTAAAGTAAGACGGGATCAAAGCGCCCTATCTTTTTAAGACTTAAAGTAAAAATTAAAAATAGGGTATATTTTGTTGAACTATAATAAAGGATAAAAAATAGAAGAGGCCCTTACAATTCATAATTTTTACGAGGTCTAAAGTGACCGCAACACTTGCTTCAGTTCAAGGCCAACTCTGGACGAGATATTGGACGTAGAATGCGTATTTCTTCGGTAGGACTAGGGAATTGAGAGCTGTCTGGACGATCATCCAAAAATAGATATTTAAACTCGTTATTTTTGTCATCCGGATGGTGGTCAAGTCCGTCCAAGCACTCGAAGACGAGAAAAATACCATTGTGCGCTCATTTAAGGATTTGTGCTTATTTTGGTGAGATAAACTTGTACAATAGGGAGATAAAATTGAGAGGATGCTTGAAGAATGTAAAAATTAAGAGGATGGTTGATCGACCGATTGATAAAGTCCGTCCAAGCACTCGAGGATGATTGATCGATTCTTTTCTCCCCTCTGTGTAGGGCTTGCATTGAGCATAAGTCCAACAGGCGATGGCCTAGAGCTCCTTTTTTTTTTTCCCCAATACTAAGGCCCCAAATAACAAAATATATTAAATCTTAAGTATGTCAAATATTTTGCAAATATGTTTGTAGTTCGGCGATAAGATGCATACATTCTAATTAGAGGTGGCAAATGAGCAAGTTTGGACGGATTGATATGGATCGTAGGTTAGAATTTCTAACCTATAGGTCATGCGTTCGACCCTTGCTAATTGCTATGTTCATTTTTAATGCAACATATTTTCCAACTTGTATATATAGAATATGTTAACTACCTGCTGCTGGTAGTGGGATTTGATCTCATGGCCAAAGGGACCCAAGGATTTTTAAAAGCATTTTACCACTGCACCGCAAAGCAATTTTGCTTCCTATATCAAGCAACTAGTAATATTTAATTTAAACTCAGCCAAAAATCTCGAAAATCTCTAGGCGGCCGGCCCTGCCCCTATGGAACACTATTTTTCCCTATCAAAATTAATTTTTAGTGGCTAAACATGAGGCGCCAAGCGAGAAATTGCGCGTGAAAATATTATTTTTTTCCAATTTAATTAAAAAGGAAATGAAAATACATTTCCCGTCTAATATATTTAGTAGTGGAATATCAATTTTTTCCCCTTGTTAAAAATTTGAAGAAAGGATTGTGTTTTGTTCTTTAATTCCACAAATGGAGTATCCCGCATCTAGTTGTGGACAACCTATGAAGAAGTTGGATTTTTGCCGTGAATTCTACCGTAATCCAGCTTTCACGTTGTTGAACTTTCCTGTTATTTTGCGCTCTAGGGCTTGGATATAGTAACACTCCTTCTGTCCCTATTTAATTGTCCATTACGATTTTGCGTGTATTTTCAATGGCTTAATCTCTCGACATAAGGTGTGCGGTTGGTGTAAGGGTTTTTTCGTTCCCTTCTTTTTCCGTTCTCTTCCACCGGCGGGTTTCCCCCGTCCGGTTTTGTACCAGTCTGGATGATCCAGATCTGGTGGGTGATGGTGGTGGGCAAATAACCCGGCGCCTATTGAGGAATGGTCCGGTGTTGGTGGTCTCTGCGTGTTTGGTTGTCTGTGTTTGGGGCTGGTGGGTTTCGGTGGTGGTGTTGCTGGGGTTGGTGGTGGTCCGGTGGTGTTTATGTGGGCTACGCAACATTTTCAGCTGGAAGAAGGCAGGTTTTCGGTCGCCGTGGTCCGGTGGTGTTCGTTTTTCTTCCTGATCAGGCGGTGGCCCTTAGGGTTTTTTGCCCAGGATCTGTTTGTTTTTCAGTTGATTTGTTGTTGTTTTCCCTTTTAGATTTCAGTGATGCTTTATTGTTTACGGATTTGAGCTGTGGATCTTTTTTGATCCTCTGTTATCTAGACCGAGATTGGTTCTTATGTACCGGCGTTATCGCGGGGCCTGCTTCGGCAGTAGGTACCTGAGATCGACGTTTAGGTTGCTTTGGTTCTCTCCTGTATTTGTTCTGAAATCTTTTGCCCGATGGGCTTGAATGAATGACTCTTTCAAAAAAAAAAAAAAAATCTCTCGACATATATTATGTTTTATGTTTTTAAAATCATTGTCTTAAAGGAAAAATTGAGATCTATGAAACAAGATCCATATTGCATATTTTTACCAATATACGTTGACATATATAAGCCGTTGAAAATGCACGTAAAACCGTAGTAGACAATTAAATAGGGACGGAGAGAGTATGTTTGATGCTACTTATGGACACTTTGCTTGGGTTTTTTTTATTTCCCACTTTTTTTGCTACGATTTTTTTGTTATTTTGTGCTCTGCGAATTCGGATACAGTTTGTTAAGTATTTGATGAACACCTTTTATTTTATGGAAGTTATGAATAGATTATTCTTGAATTTCAGTGCTTAATAACTGTAGGTTGGTGAATAGATGCATGTTGCTCGATTTAATTTATTGGGAATCGTGAAAAAATAATCCTAAGCAGCTTTTGAAATTAGTTTCAATAATTGTATTTAGTAGGTAAGCTTGTAATATGCCAACAATAAATGTGACATTTGCCAACTAAATATTCAATCGCGCAAAGTTGTCATATGTTGACTAAATAATCAGTCGATAATTGATTAAACATTTGCTGACTAAATATTTTGTCGACAATAATTCAACTATGCCGACTAAATAATTAGTCGGGAAAAGTTGAGTTGAATGAAAGAAAATAGTTTTGGGGCATTAAATAACGGTCGATTTAATTTATTGGGAATCGTAAAAAAATAATCCGAAGCAGGTTTTGAAATTAGTTTCAATAATTGTATTTAGTAGGTAAAGTTGTAATATGCCAACAATAAATGTGACATTTGCCAACTAAATATTCAGTCGGGCAAAGTTGTCATATGCTAACTAAATAATAGTCGGTAATTGATTAAACATTTGCCAACTAAATATTTGGTCGACAATAATTCAAATTTGCCGACTAAATAATTAGTCAGGAAAAGTCGAGTTGAATGAAAGAAAATTGTTTTGGGACATTAACGGCTTGATCGTAGATTGGAATCAGAAACGGGGCCACTTTTCCCAACTTTCCGTACAAGGAAGTAGAACAGCCCCTTAAAAATGCTTCTCCGGAAGAATTCGAGAAAGTCTAAGGAGAGCAGAAAAGGAAGAGATATCAAAATCTTTTGATATCTTCTGATATATTGAGGATATTTATATAAAAACTTACCTAAGTTTCCACTTTTCAACATATGCCGATTAAATGTATTTTAGGCTCCGTTTGAAACTTGTGGAAAGAAGCGGAAAAAAGTGAATTTTAGAAAATCCTCTTCCCATATTTGGTTTTTAAAGAAAAAGAAGAGAAAATTAAAATAACAACTCTAACTTTTCTCCTAATTTCTCTTTCAATTTTCTCCCACATTTTCTTCTTAATTATTTTACACTCTTTGTCATTTCTTCTCATGTTCCAGACAAAGCATTAATTAACGCTAAAGAAAAAGAAAGAAATAAAAAAAGGAACGGGGCCGGAGTACGTAAATACCGGTTGAGTAGAAGTGTAACTAATGAAAACAAAAAGAGAGAAAAATATTTCGGTATACAATTTTTTCTTCTTCTGGGTAAGTTAAATATATTTCACCAAAAATAAACACAACCCTTACATCAAGTCCTCGTGGGAACAAACATTACAACAGAAAACAAAACACCTAAACAGGCTATGCAAAACTCATTTTACCTCGTCGGTGGAGCAGCGATGGGGAGATGGTCCGTGGCCACCAAGAAGCGGCGGTTAATAACAAGGCCCAAGACAAGATGGCTAGAGCAAAGGTGATAGAAGCCAACGAGAAGGAGCAGAACAACCTCGTTACCAGCCGGGAAATCCTACCATTTTTACCGGTGTGATTTTCAGCGTCGTGAATCAAGAGGGCGGAGAGAGAAGAGGCGAAGGCGAAGACAAGAGAGATTACGAACGCTTGGAAGGCATAAGGAGGTAGGGTGTTGAATATTACTGTAGGAACAAGGGCGGGTTTTGTTGTTGTTCCTCCTCTGTTTTCAAGCTCATAAATAATGTGTCTATGCAAATAATTTTCTTACAAATATGAATCTTATCTCATAGTTTGAAAATGTGAAATAAATCGCTTATTTTTTGAGAATGTTTTTAGAACGGGACCGAAAGAGAGAAGTGGGGACTCAAATGTACCACCAAAAAAAAGGGGGACTCACAGGGTTCAAAAAAGGGATCAAAAGGCCGATTAATAAAAAAACCGTGCATAATTCGTGTTGAGAAATCTGTGTGGAAAGATCTTTTGAAAAATGAAAATGAAAGAGGGCTCAGAGGGTTGGACACTTCTACCAATCTCTCTCGGCTGTCCTTTTTCCTTTGAAAAATCTTGTGTTCACACTTGGAAAAGTCAGTGTTCCCACTAGGTCCTCGTCTCCTCAATAATGGAGTATTAAAACTTTGGGAAGGCACGCGGAAGGATCCGAAGCAAAAAGCCAAAAGTTTCTCTACCCCCTTGAGCCTTTAAAAAAGAACTAAAGTCTCAACCCACGCCACCGCACCGATTCTCTTATTTTTCTATTCGAAAATGATACACCCACCGCGGCTCCCCCACCTCACGCGCGTCGGGCCCACTCCGGCCATCGGACGACCGATCCGAGCCGTCCAAAAATTCTATAAAAAAAAACCGAGTGGGCCTAAGCGGGAATCAACGGCATCCGACGTGTATAGGTGCTCGATCCGAACTTCCAAAAATTAGATGATCCGAGCCGTTAAAAAATGGAAGATTGGTTCGAGCACTTACACACTTCGGATGCCGTTGATTCTTGCAAAGGCCCACTCGGTTTTTTTTTTTAGAATTTTTGGACGGCTCGGATCGGCCGTCCAGTGGCCGGAGTAGGCCCGGCACACATGCGGTGGGCGGTGCGGTGGGAGAGCCGCGGTGGGTGCATCATTGTCCTTTTCTATTACCCACTTGTTGTTTAAAAAAAAATACTCTCTCCATTTCAATTTAAATATTTTTTTAGAATTTTTTTTACATTTTTAAACTTTCAAAAAATATACTTTTAAATATTATTTCTTTATTTTTTTTACACCAAATTGAGTACTTTAATTTGGTTTTGTGTAAGAAAATAAAAAAAAAAATTTGAATTTTAAAATATACAAAAAATCACAAGAAATATTTAAATTGGGATAGAGGGAGTATAAAAAGTTTCCACCTTTTTGTTTTGTTTATTTTTTAGGTAGTGATAATGTCAAAACTGTTTTTGTTGGCGCCAAAACTCAAATGCATAAAAGTCTTGTACACTGCACATGATACAAGTCTTTTGTGCACTAGAATTTTGGCACGAACAAAAACAGTTTTGGCATTATCATTTCCCTATTTTTTTTTTAAGAAATGGTCTCATCCTTTTTTGGTCCAATCCTTCCACTTGTTGTAAAACCGTTTGAATAAGATGACATCATGGTAATGGTGACATATGAATGTCATCATCCCAATTCTTAGCCATGAAGGCTTATTGCACTTACACTTTAGCCCTTTCAGTTCTCTTAAGATTGCAACTATACACACGGTCAGTTTTATTCTTTCAGAAAATCAGAGAGATAATATTGTAAAAGTGTGAGGTAAGAAATACTTCAATAATATTATCATAGTCTCGAAAACTAATCCCTCAATTTATATGTGAAATAACTATCCTTTCTTATATATTGTATTCTATTGCTCTTTATTTTCTTAATTTTATAGCACTACGGCACTACCCACCAATTCTCTTCTTTTTGAAAGTACCTCCAAATTTTGACCTGAATGTCTCATATACACCCAAACTTCGTTAAACTTTCAACTAGACATCTAAACTTGTGAGACGTTATTCAATTAACCACTTGTCATCTAAATTCGTCCAAATTTGTAACGGAGAATGCTGAGTTGGACTACAGTTCCGTTAAATAAAATATGTGGCTCATTATTTTCGACACTTGGCGCTACATGTAGATTAAAAGATTTGGAATAAATAATTCATACCGGAAAATAACCCGGCAACATAGCAACGGAGAAGAAAGATTGTCGACGACGCGAGAAGGTCCATAGCCTTTTGATTTTGGGGTAGAGCAGTTAGCCCAGCGGATGACTCAGTGGATGAGCTAAGCAAAAGCGCTTTTGGAGCTCCAGCACCTCCGCCACCGGCGCTGGCAGCAGAGGCGCCACGCTTCTGTGGAAGACAAGCAAAGAGCAAATCATCTCAGCCCAAAGATTATTTATAATATGAATCAACCATCGAAAATGGATAACAGATGTCAATTGTTAACAAAAAAAATTGTCAATAAATTATTTTTCCTACAGTAACTCTACTCACAAACCCATCAACAACTTATTCACTATCAGAAACACCTAACAACTTCTTAACCACAATAAAAATCTACAAATTTTTCACTATCGGAAAGTTGAATGAAAATTTAACTGAATCACGATAACTGCAAGTTGTCGATTTAATAGACTCCACCAATTATTCTTTTAGAATACTGGATCTTGAATTTAGAACCAACGAAAATTGGTATATTAGATCAAACAATTTCAGTTATTGGATTGAACTGATTTTTTGCGAGACTATTTGAATTGGAAGAACATTTTAAAATTAATAAACGGTCTGAGTCATTTGTATGGAATCCGTAAGTGAGCCCATGTGTGCCAATTTGTGCATCGTCAGATCAAAAATGAATCAGTTCCTGTAAAATTTACCATTGACAGAAAGCCAAACGACTCTTAGGGCATCTCCAACCTCTTTTTTTTTTTTCAAATATAGAGGAAGAGCAACTTCAACTCATCCTCTATTTCCCTTTTCCCCCTATTTCAACACTATGGAGATGAATAGTGACACAAAATGTCTCATCAATCCTCCAAAATAGAGATCGAGTTGGACTCTTTCACCCTCTATATTTGGAGGACACCCCCGCATAGATGATTCAATCCATTCAATAATTTATTTTTTTTTAAATTGAGTGGGCACGTGAAAAATCAGCTCAATCTGATATGTATAAGTGCTCGATCCAATCTTTCTATTTTTCATTTTGATTGTAATCTGAATGAAAAATGGAAAGATTGGATCGAATACCTACACATATTGGATTGAACTGATATTTCACTGGCACTACAAAAAAAATGAGCAATGTGACAAGCTATCACTAAAAATTTTCAGCTACACACTTTTAGTGATAGCTCGGTGATAACTGTTTTGTCACTATCGCTTATTTTTTTATTTTGTAGTCTAAGCCAACTTGATTTGTCTTTAAAATTATTGAATGGCTCAAATCATCTGCGTGAGTGAACAATCGGTATGGATTTGGTCGGTGGCAATAGCAAAGTTTCACATTTGTCCGCTGCAAGGATATTGATGAATGATTATGATGATGAGTTTTTTTTTTTGATCCGATTATGATGATGATGATAAGTTGCAATTCTACATAACCAGTCTCCTTTCCGGTTTTTCTTTGTGTTAATTAACATAATATTAGAAAATATTATATAATAATATTTTTAAAGTTTCAATATATTATATTTTCTGTTTAGGCTAGGTTAATATTTGTGTTTTCTTGTTATTCATGTTTCATTTTTGGTTAATTTCGAGTATTGTTATGTGTACATATGCAATGTACATATCATGTATATATGGATTTTATGGGGCCCACCTCGGATCCCATAAAGATGATTCGAATCGCCCATTATTTTTAAAATATTTTTTTATGGAGCCCTGTAAAAATTCAGCTCAACCCGATATCACTAAGGATTTTTCCTGAATTTGTATAAGCGAAACTGAGTAGTTAAGTAGTTTCGCCCCCACAAATTTAGAAAAAATCCTTACCGATATCAGGTTGAGTTGATTTTTTATAAGGCTCAGTAAAAAAATGTTTTAAAAATAATAGACGATTCGAATCATCTTTGTGGGACCCGAGATAGGCCCCACAAAACTAGCTCATATGTACATGATATGTACAAACTCATATGTACCCATAGCTTTATTGGTTTCTTAGTTACCAAGTCCTGTAGCCTATATAAAGGCATGTTAGGGTTATGGTTTATACACAATCAATAATTCATCATTTATCTTTTCTTCACATGGTATCAGAGCTATAAGATCTAAGCCCTGTGAAATTTTTCCTCTCGGTGGGCGGCCTAAATTTCGTCGCCGTTCGCCGGGCACTCATAGTAATATGTAATCGGCTTGTGCACTCGGATTTCACATCAAATTTCTACTGTCATGGCTTCTGTCTGTCGCACGTGGCTGTTTTCGGCTCTCCTGGCCATTTCTCTCTCCTGACTTCTTTTGTTTCTCTTGGCTTGCATGGCTTGGCTCGGCATGGCGTGGCTGCTCCTCGTTTCATTTTTCTTGGATATTTCTAGTTTCTCTTGGCCTTTTCAAACTCGAGTTGACCTATTTGAGTTTGAGGGGTATGTTAACATAATATTTTAATATTATGTTACCATATTTTCTAGGTTTCAATATTATATTTTCTGTTTAGGCTAGGTTAATATTTATGTTTCCTTGTTATTCATGTTTCATTAATTTTTTGTTAGTTTCTCAGTCACCAAGTCATGTAGCCTATATAAAGGCATATTAGGGTTATAGTTTGTACACAATCAATAATACATCATTTCTCTTTTCTTCACACTTTGGTCCAATCTGATCCAATTTTTGGCCTTTGTGAGCTTCTTTTGGACCTACAACAATGATCGAAAACGTTAGTTTTGAAGAGAGAGATCATTGAATATGTCATTGATCACGTAAAGAGATAACTTGATTGAATATCAATAGGTGCATTAACAAAACAGATTTGTGCAAGGAAAGAGAGGAAAATTTAAGTTTCAAATTACTTTTTGTCATTCCAACTTCAAATTATTCATTTACTAGCTAGAAGAACAACGAAGTTACGTTACGTATAGAGATATGTCAAAAACTTCTTGATGTATATGAGATTCTCATTATTTTATGAGCTCAGGTGCATCGAACGATTTAAAAAATATGTGCTTTTAATATGTTATATAACGAATATCTGTTACTTCTTTCTTTTAGAAACTGATTAATTAAGCTCCATGGCAATATTGTTCAAAACAAGGCTTTGTGAAACATGGAGAAACTTAGACGTTTCATTAATTAATCCATTCATGCTTAATTAAAGCACAGCTATTAAATCGCACACAGATATACATAACTTAAAAATATGCCAAGTTCCCTGAACAACTAATAACTACTAGCTAGTACACCTACCCCAAAAAAAGGAAAAAAAAAAGAAAAAAAACTAATAGCTAGTACATAAAAACACTACTCCCGATAACTTTTGACACAAATTTAGACACAGATGTCCGTACACAATAACATTATTCAAAATGAGTTCGAACTTGCAATTCCTTGCCTAGCAAAAAAAAGTAGCAATTCCAAACATGAATCCCGCCTACAAAATACACATGGAATCCACACACATGCACATCAGCGTCCGAATCTACCTTTCCGAATCCATGTTGGAGTACAAGTGTGTCCGCCGTACTATTTTCCGATAAGTTTAACCAGCATCATCGCGGAGGAGGAGGTGGCGGCGGCGGCGAAGAAGTGGCAGTCAGTAACAAGGCCCGAAACAGGATCGCAAGAGCAGAGGCGATAAACGCCAAGGAGGAGCATCCGAAGCACCTCGTTATTACGACATGCAGCAGCTGGGAGTAGTTGCTTTTATTTCTCGTCCCGTTGTCACGAGTGTCATGCATCAAGAGGGCGGAGAGAGATGAGGTGAAAGCAAAGAGGAGAGAGAGTACAAAGACATGGAAGGTGGACGGAGGGAGGGAATCGAAGATAATGGTCGGAACGAGGGTGGCTCTCGTTCCTCCTCCACCGCCGCCGTTTTCTTCTGCCTTGTATTCACATGGGAGTGTGATGAGAATTGCTGCGATTGAGAAGGAAATCAGCAATATGGACTCCAGATGGTTTCTCGACAAGAACACCATGCATCAAGTCTTTTGGTTCAAGAACACCATGCATCAAGTCTTTTGGTTAACTACTCCTTCCTTGAACCTTGGATTTATATTTATAGTACCAAAAGTGGGTAGATTTCTTTTGAAGTTAGCAAATATTTTCCCATTGACGTTACCTTCCCCATCCTTTCCCCCTCCTTTGGGGAAAATTCTTCAATAGTTCCGGAGTACCACGAACGTTGTTATCTTGGCCAATAAATTATCGACACCCTTGTACATTGTTAGTGCCGGGTGGGTTCTACGTGGTGTCCGTTCGGCGCATCCTAGCTATTCATTGCGTTTTTGGATGGCTCAAATTTGGAGAGAGAAAAAGTGTTAGGGTGAGAGAAAAGAGATAGTTTCAATCTGAGCAGTCCAAAAGTGTATTAGACAGCCAAGATGTGCCGAGCGGGTACCATGGGGGATTTGCCCACTCAGCACGAAAAATTTCTCCTCGCCACCCACACTAAGTGGGTTAACTCTTGTTTCCAAATCACCCAACAAGAGAGAATGAATATGTGCCTCACGTAAAATTTTCCGCTACGTGATTAGTTTGGAGCACTACGTGGACATGCCACATGGTAGTTCGGGACTACTGAATAATTACTCCTCCTTTAGTCCACTTTCTCTGCCCCACTCTAAACTTCCCAGGTTACACCACACGCGCGTATACAAAACACACCTACGTCATTTGACTCTTTATTGTATTCTCTTTCTCTAATTAAAACCCCCCTTTTCTTTTAGTAATTAAATAACCATAAATATCTAATTTCTTAATAACAACAAAGAAATTGTATTTTAAGTTAGACGCGCGATGGTGGATCCCACCGTGCTTTTATTATAATAATTCGAATCATTCATCTGGTAGGACCCACATAATAATATATTCACGCAAAAAAATCAGCTTGATCGGAGATCGATAGGTATATATATTAGAAATTGAATTTTGGTTTACATATTGGATGGTATGATTCTGCTGATAATTTTAAAGGTAAGTTGCCCATGACCGTCTATTTTATAAATCAACATGTAATTTTGGATATAGCTATCGATGTTCTGATCAGGTTGACTTTTTCGTGAATATCCTTCTGCGGGCCTTACAAGATGAACGGTTCAAATTACTACAGTAAACGCACAATGATTCCACAATGGTAGTGGCAGAAAACCCACGGTTTCCACCACCAGCGTGAAGAATTTAAACTCAAAAAATAGTTTTAGAAGAAAGAAGTTTTACATGAAAGGCTTTTTGTTTCATTTCATGTATTAAGAGGGTATTTATTACAGTATTATATATGTGAGAGAGAAGACAAAAGGCATGTAAAAGCTTATACAATATGTGTCGGAAATGGAGTCTTTGCTTAAGGAGTAGGAGTAGTTGTTTTGAACTTTTAACGATAGATAAGATTCCATGTTTGTGGAATAAATTGTACAGTAATTTCTTTCCTGACAGTCCAAATCGTTGCCCCAACCACCACCATTACGTATAGTCGGTATAGTTCCCCCTTAAAAACAAAGTAGGGCCCGTATAAGAAATGTGTCTGAGTGATTAATATTCGGTGAAGAATTACTTGATCCGTCTCCGTATATTGTTCTTTTTTTTTACCAACATATTCCAAAATAATTCTTCCCGTCCAAAAGTAATAGGCAAAACAATAATTTTCTAACCATACACAATTATACGAACTCTTTTCCATCAAACATGGGATCCACATAATAGCCACATTTCTTTTTCATCAAACATGAGACCCACACACTAGCCACATTTCTTTGTTTGATGTGACAGAGTTTGTGTAAATTCGTGTGGTAGTAACATAGTTGATGGACGAAAAAGTATATGAGTTTAATCTTTACTCTTTCCTTGCGAACTTTATTACTAATATAAGAAAATGCGATGATGATGCCAAAAGAAACAAACATACAGAAACAAACGGGAATGGATGGAGTAGAAATTTTTTATTCTAAGGTGGTTGTCTATTACTATTAGTATTTAACAATCTATATCGTTAAGTGATATTCCCTTCATCCCAAAATAATTGTATTTCACTATTTGAACCTCCTAAAAAATAGGAATATTTTACTTTTATATTATTTTTATATCCCACATATATTTTGTTTGATTGATTTTACTTAGTTTAATCAGACAAAGACTTTAAAATTACAAAAAAAAAAATTAATTAAAAGTCTATGTAGTGTACTAGGGAGAGTTAGTTCGGACGGAGCAAGTGCCATAATTCGTTTACATAAAATTTGTCCTTACATTTTTCTTTATTTTTTTGTCACCACTTGTTTCAAATCCCAAAATCGTCCTCGCCCCACAACCCTCTGTAAGACAAATTATAAATGTACTAGTCTGCGCAAAGGAGATGAATCGTACTGACCTCTAATCATTGTTGTTCAAATTAATTAAACACTATAGAAAAATATGAGACATTGATCCTCACCTTTTAGATATAAAGCATCTTCTAACCTATGCATAACTTGATTGACTCAATTTGCATGATAGAGATCATAAATATATATTGTTGTTACGCTAGGGACTATTAGTTTTCTTGAAGAAGCCTTGTAGTTTTGCTCCATCATGAAAACTCAAACATGCTTATAGAGATTGTGGGTACTTAAAGGGTTTCTTGAAACCACCAAATAATTGAGGGCTTGTTCGTATGGGGGTCTCAAAATTCCTGCGCACGGTTCTCAATAATTTTTTTTTTTTTTTATCTATATCTATCCACTCATTACTCTTAAAAATACAAAATCCAAACCGAACAAGGTCAATGACTCGTAGTGAAATTGGGCAACCATTAAAAAAAATATCACTAATGTTACTTAGTGGGTCTTTCAACACTCCTACATAGAATATCATTTTTAACATTCTCCTACTAGCCCACTTGATACATGTATATGATTATATCATATCCGTTGAAAAATACATTGATATGGCCATGTAACTGAAATTGCCCAAATCTTTAAGTTGTAGAAAACCTATTTACTCCGTTGAAGATATCAATTATGAATCCTATCGGTTTTGCAATCCCTCCCATGTATTAAAATTAATGATACTTCCCAGTGACTATCATATGAGATACTTTATTAATGACTAATAATCATTTAGGGTTCTTTTGTACTTAACAGATAACCATTTTTTGGGCTAAAAAATGGTTATTTCTCAAAATACTTGGATAAAAGTGAAATTTTTTTACTTTTCTCATTCGCCTCGTCGAGACGAATCAATAACTCACAAAAATTTGGCGCAAAACTAACAAATGCGAAAAAAATTCAAATAAGGACAAAATTCTCATTTTAAGTTAAAGCCAAAAGAATGCATCGTATGATTACTGATTAGCATGCATGCAAATTAATCTACGTACAGTACAGTTCTCGTTTCCTTGTAAGTACCTCATAATCTTTACTAATTGTTTTCTTGTAAGTACCTCGTTATCTTTACGTATAGTTCTTGTTTCTTTGTAAGTACCTCATAATCTTCTTCTTTTTTCTTTTCTTGTAGGCCTTTTTCAGTACCTCAATCTCTGTGGTCCGTAAGGGGTCTCTCCTCGATGTACTATTTATCGAGTTTCTAATAAAATTTTGTTACCTATAAAAAAAAATCTTTACTATTTGTGGCCATTAATGCCTTGCTTAAAGAGTTCCATGAATCCAGCCGAACAAAGAGAATTTTTGACGTAATTATAGTCAGTGCTCTGTGCTACCACTACACAAGCACACACGTTCCATGAACCGCGTTGTGAAACAAAAGAAAAGCAAAAGTCCCCGTAGGGGCCCGCAAGAAAGAAAATGCGATGAGGCATGGGAAGGTGCGCGGTAGGATCCAAACGAAGCCAGAAGGGAAAAACACCTCAAAGCTAAGCGTAGAGACAACGCAAACGAGTGAAAGATCTCCGTGCGTTCACGATAGCAACCCTAAAATCACGTAGTCTCAAAAATCTTCTTCAAAATCCAAACCGAACAAGGTGTACGTAGTTCTGAGTTCAATTGCGAGGTACTAGTACTCAGCCGTTGATTTGCGGAATAATGATATATATCCATTTATGGAGATTTCCATTTGAGGCGGTTACATGTACCTTCGGCCCGATTACCGCCCCACTCACCAATCCGCTTCTTCTTATAGAAAAACAACATAATATATTTCATTTTTTACCCATATGAACCATCAATAATTTTTACAACGTTTGCAAATGAATACAGCCGAACAAAGAGATTTTTGAAGCAATTATTGTCAGTGCTGCCACTACAAATACGTTCCATGAACCGCGTTGTGTAACCAAAGAAAAGCAAAAGTCCCCGTAAGGGCCCGCAAGAAAGAAAATGTGATGAGGCATGGGAAGGTGCGCGGAAGGATCCAACGAAGCCAGAAGGGAAAAACACCTCAAAGCTAAGCGTAGAGACGACGCAAACGAGTGAAGATCTCTCTGTACGTACACGATAGCAACCCTAAGATCACGTAGTCTCAAAAACCTCCCTCAAGACTAGGGCTGTAAATGAGCCGAATCGAGCCGAATATTAGAATATTCAGATTCGTTCATTAAGTTTTTTAGCGAACTCGAGCTCGAGCCGAACTCAATAAAAAGTACAACGAGCCGAACTCGAACCGAACTTGTCTAGGTTTGGGTCGAACTCGAGCTTGTTCACGAGCCTTAACGACCCAATAATATCATATATTTATGCTCTCATACAGATCTAAAGCTGCAAGTAAAAATTTTAGTATGTACATAAATATGTTTATATACATGTAAACTGATAAAAACGTATATATAATTAAGTTTTTATAGTAATTGTAAACGTTTAGACTTGTACAAGTTTTAAAATTTTCATTATGTAACTATATAAAATCCCCATTATATACATATACTCCAGGTTTGCGAGCCTAATCGAGCCGAATACTACTATGTTTATGTTCGGTTCATTTATGAAATGAGCCTAAAATTGAGGTTCAGGTTTGGTTCGTTAAGTAGACGAATCGAATTCGAACGAACCTTCACCGAGTCGAGCCTCGAATAGTTCACAAACGGCTCAGTTCATTTACAGCCCTACTCAAGACCTAAACCGAACAGGGTCGTAGTTTTGAGTTCCATTGCAAGGTACTAGCCAGTACTTGACTGTTGATTGCGGAATAATGATATCCATGCACGGAGATTTCCATTTGAGGCGGTTACATGTACCTTCAGGCCGATTAACACCCCACTCACAAATCTGCTTCTTATTATAGAAAAATAACATGAGATTTTCATTTTTTCCTCATATGGACCATCAACAATTTTTTGCTTCGTTTGCAAATGATGTATGAATTAGGTTTGTGGAATTTGGGGAAAAGATAGATTGTCGTCGTTTGTTTGAATGTATTTTAGAATTCAAGAATTCTTGTAATAAAAAAGCATCTTAGAATAGAATTTTTTTTCATTCTTTCGCTGGAATTTATCATGATGACAAATGAGTTCAGAGTTTTTATCTATATATACTCCATTTTTTGTCTTGAAAATTCTCATGGCGAGGCGGGGATACCTGATCCTTGTTTGGGGCAGGGACGTCGAAGGCTTGAGGTGATTTCCCGTTCGGGAAACGGGCCGGGGATGGACAATAGTAGGTTTGAGGATCCGTCCCCGATTCCTCCCGTTGCCATCTCTAAATATAAAGGCCACACCTTGGGGTAAAATCGGTTCGGTTTGATTCACTTTTCGACAAATTTTGCAACCAATTCAATTTCATTCGGTTTGAGGTTTCTAAAACCAATACGGGTCGAAAACCGAAAAAACCGGACGACTAAACCGAACCAAAATATCTAAGATGACTAAACGAATGGGTCAGCGCCGAAGTTGCTGGGAAACTTCGTCACAGTACTTAGCCTACCAGCCCCCTACAGTTAAAATCTATAAGAAGGAATATGAAAAAACGTGGTGGGAATATGAAAAACGTGGTGAATTACTCTTGTCCTTCATAATTAGAAATGAATACAAAAATAGTCATTCTCATGTTTGTGTCAGTGTCTGTTATCTGGTTGGCGAAAGCAGCAGCTGCTCAAGGTGATTGGTCAGAGGGAACCAATGGAACCGGCCGTGAGGCCCTTATTCCAGATCCCCAATCATCATCAATCCCTTCAGATTTGCTGACGACGCCCTCATCTGTGACTGTTGATAGCCCCCGAGCTCTCGATGTCGTCGATTCCGATGGCTGCGATCATCAGGCTACAGCGGCCTGGATCTGTCAGACGGAGGGGCGGGAGGAGGAGGACGACGAGGATTCCTTCGCGTTGGGGAACACACTCGTCGGCCTGACTTTTGAAGCCGCGGTGTTTCTAATGCTTTCCAGTTTCCAGCCACGCGGTAACACGTCCTTGTTAGCTTCTTTGTCTCCTTCTTGGTCTCCATCGTGGCAGATGTCTCCTCTTCCTTCTCCTCCTCCTCCTTCTTCCTTGTCATCGTCGTCGTCGGCCTCGTGTCCACTTTCTATGGCTCGTGTTGCCATTTTATTCGGTCTCACAGTTCATTTGATAGGCCGGATGATGTTGCGCAGAGGACACACAGGGGCAGCCATCGTCTGTACGTACGCCTGCTTTCTCTCAGTTGCGGTAGCCTTTTTTTCAATGATGTATGTGTTTGTCGCGGATAGCTTTGCTTGGGCGGTTTGGGCCGCTGGCGGTATTCTTTTGCTTGTGATGGCTTATACCATCGCCCAAAGATGATTAGGTATTCGGTAGAGGAGTTTAAGGTGTTTTTTTGATGGTATTTGTAAGCTCAAGTTGTAGCTCATGTTGAGGTGTTGAGTCCTTTCAACTTTTTGTTGGATGGGCTAGTTATGTTCACTTTCTTTTTGTAATCCTCTCGATGTATCCTTTCGAGCTTATATAAAAGATTCATTTGCCGAGAAAAAAAAAAAAAGATGATGAGGGAAAAACCAGATGAATACCAAATTCGATTCTCTTGTTTAATTGTTTCCCATAGATCTCGTGATACCGAGAAACTTCTGGGTGCCCACGTGGTGTCCGAGCAGCGCATTCGAGACGTCCAAAAGTGTGTCTTGTCTACAAGGAAAATTCAATAACAAGAGAATATAATAGCCGTAGAATTTTGTCTTGTCTACAAGAAAAATTCAATAACCCCATAATTATAATGGAAAACGACTAGTAAAGTTTTGTAGAGTACTACGTTACACAGTGGAGGACTTCAAAGGATTTCTTGATGGGATACGAAAAGTGAAGTTGTAATGTAATCTTAAGGCGTTCTCTCTATCCAACTATGGTTGGATAGTTTTTTGTACTTTCTCCTCGATGTACCCCTTTCGAGTTTATATAATATGTTTCGTTTGCCGAGCAAAAAAAAAAATGTATAGTGGTGTTTTCGAGTCTACGAAGGAATTGCTGTTGTATAGGAGTATGAATTTTGAAGTGTATATGGACCTTCAGCATGCAAATATTAACGTAAATTATCCCCCTCTCTGCCGATTTACCACATTTATTAAATTACATATATCCGTTCTGTAACAGACTAACGGTGGCGGATCTAGCATCATATATCTACTTGGACGAGACCTAAATTTGCTCTTAGTTTATTTTGTTGCCTTTTCAGAGACTAAAGTATAAAGAACAGGTTGTATCGGTAATTCTTCGAGAGACACCAAATGAAGAACTCCATGAAGGAACAAACCCACAGAACTCCCTAATGTCCCTATATGTAACAAAGCTCAGGAACAAAGCTTTAGCAAGTCCAAATTGAACGTCTGGAGACACACAAAACCACAGTATAGGCGCGAAAGTGCTGAACGCGCGCGGAAAAAAAGGCACTCTCGGCACGCGGAGTGCTGGAAAACAAGGCCCTCTGAATTTAGACCTCGTTACCACGACGTCGTAGTCTTGTAGCTCAACGCTGGATTTTTATTTTTTCAAGAATGTATGTGGAGTCCATGCAAAACGAAGTAACATCCATGGGCCTGGGGGACATTATGCGAGACAAAATGAAGACCTGGAATTTAGTGGAATCACTGTCCGTATAAGCCAGAAAATGAATTTCACCAAACAAAATCCAAACCAACTACTGAGATGGGGACGAATTGAATGTCCTGTTTCACATGATTCAGTAGCATGGCAAGGGGCCCTCACTAAAGCTAAATTAATTGGTGGTCTTGGGGCAGCGCCACGCGCGTGCCGCAAGAACAATAACTGAAAGAGAGCCAATTTTCGTTCTCATTTTGGAATTGATCCTCAAATCAAATCACAACTTTAACAAAGAAGGTGCGTGGAAGGATCCAAATTAAAGAAGCGCAAAAAGCAAAAAAACCTCAAAGCGTCTCAACGCAAACGAGCGAAGATCATTGCACAATAGCAACCCAAAAACCACGTCGTTTTTATTTCTATTGCGAGGTACTAGTACTTGGCTGTTGATTTGCGGAATAACCACATTTTTTTGAGTTCAATTGCAAGGTACTAGTACTTAGGCTGTTGATTTGCAGAATAATGATATCCAACATGGAAATCTCCCTTTGAGGTGGTTTCATGTACCTTCGCCCGATTACCGCCCTGCTCCCCAATCCGCTTCTTATTATAGAAAAAATAACATATGTTATTTTCATTTTTCCCATATGAACCATCAATTATTATTTACATCGTTTGCAAATGATGTAAGAATTAGGATTGTGGAATTGTGGGGAAGTTATATTTACATCGTTTGCAAATGATATTAGGTTTTAGGATCCGTTCCCAATTCGTCCGGTGGCCATCTCCAAATATAAACGCCACACTTAGTGGTAAAATCAGTTTGATTTGGTCCGATTATTGACAAATTTTGCAACCAAACCAGTTCATTTGGGTTTGGAGTTTTGAAAACCAAAACCCATAAAAAAATCTAACCAACCGAAAAAATCGAACCAACCAACAAGAAAGTAAACAACAGAAACAAAATTAATATCTAACAATTTTTTTTTAGGAACACATCACTCACTCCCGCTTGGTTAATAAATTCTAGAGGGGAGTGTTAGACTTGTCCCACATCGCTTATCTAAATCCACCTAAGCTTGGTTAATAAATTCTAGAAGCTACTCTACCAATTATCAATTGATTTTAGGTTGGAACCGTCTAAGAAATCTAATACATATAATGGACTGGACAATCCAGTTTCAACCCTTTTTGGGTTCTTCCTGGACCTATTCTGATGATAAAAATCGTTCATAATTTAGAGCTCGTCCAAAATATCGCCCATACCGAAAATTGCCATGATCAGAAACTGTCATACCGATTGATATGATTTCGTAACGCATTTGTCTTGAGATCCGGTTGATATGATTTCGTAACGCAAATGTCTTAGATCTACTCCTAATGAGTTAAATGAGTTTTTATCCAGTTGTGATGTCTTTTTGTTCAAAATAAAAGGGTTCCGAAACCATATTAATCGGTATTCTATCATCGCTAGTTTTAGTTCTAAAATATGAATGATTTTAATTATCAAAATAAACCTAGAAAAAACCGAAAGGATTGAAAACAGGACCGGAGAAGATGGTGAGAGGTTGATATTTGTCTAATCAAAAGTATCCACTTCTAAAGTTCCAGAAACACAAAGGTAGTATTTGGTAAGAGGTTGATTTTGCCACACAAAAAAAAGAGGGTCCTCACCCTCCAGGGGGGCCAATAAGGAAAGCTGAGCCCCACGTTCCTTCTCCCCCCCTACACGAACTTGGATGGTCCATAGACTCCATACTCACCTTCTCTTCACATGTACGTTCACACACACACCTATACGTATATATATTTACTAACATATTCGTTAGTTCCACCAAACTAACGGTCTCTCTCTCTCTCTCTCTCTCTGCAACACTAGGCCAAACAAGCAGCATGTCCCTTCACTCCCGCTTTCTCTCCGCTCTCCTTCCTCTCTTCCTCATCACAATCTCAACCCTCACGCGCCCGTCGACTTCTGCCGTCGACTCCTTCGCATACGGCGGCTGCTCCCAGCTGAAATACAAGCCGGGCACCCCTTACGAGTCCAACGTCAACTCCATGCTCACCTCCCTCGTCAACTCGGCCGCCTTCGCCGTCTTCAACAACTTCAAGATCTCCGTCCCCGGCTCCAGCGCGGGCGACGTCATCTACGGCCTCTTCCAATGCCGCGGCGACGTCGGCACCCCCAACTGCCGCGACTGCGTCGCCAAAGCGGTAAGTCAACTCGGCGTCCTCTGCCCCAACTCGGCGGGCTGCGCGCTCCAACTCGACGGGTGCTTCGTGAAGTACGACAACACGTCCTTCTTGGGAGTTGAGGACAAGACCCTGGTGATGAAGAAATGCGGGACTTCGGTCGGGTTTGACTCGGACGCGTTGACCCGGCGAGACGCTTTGATGGGGTATCTGGCGGCTGGCGGGCAGTACTTTCGTGTGGGCGGGTCAGGGGATATTCAGGGTGTGGCGCAGTGCGTACAGGATCTGAGTGGGAGCGAGTGCCAGGATTGCCTGAATGAGGCGATCGGACGGCTGAAAAGCGAGTGTGGGTCCGCGGCTTTTGGTGATATGTTCTTGGGGAAGTGCTACGCGCGTTACACGGATCGTGGGGGCCACTCCAATGGCGGTAAGTTTTTTTCACAACAGATCTGGTGGCTTGTGTTGTTTGGTTTGGGGTAAATTTGATTTATTACTATTTGTTGAAATTTCAGCAAAATTAATTTTAACCAAAACTTTGGCTAACTTTGAATTTATGTGTCGGGAGGTTTTTTTTTTTAATAACTTATGTTTCACTGAATTTCGTTTAGCAGAGTCGGGCCGGAGGCCAAGAGGGTTTATGTTCGATTTAGAAGATTTGCTTAATTGACCATAGGACTGCAAATTACCCTCCCGCGGTCCATTTTACTCAAATTAAATAAAAAAATTGAAGTGGATTTATTATATTTATTCCCAATTGGTCAATGCTAGCGGATTTTTTTATTTTTTTGGGGTCAAGACTATAGCTGAATTTAATTGCTAGTTTGTGACTCTCAAATCAGAGCGGAAATGACGAATTTGAAGATAAAAGAATGACTTAATATTTTATTTTGTTTATGGTTTGTTAATGCATGTTGCTAAACTCTCTTAAGATTATTTTTAAGACTCAAGTCCGATAAATATGTTTGTATGTTATATATTTATAACTCTTTAAAAAAAACAAAGTAAATAGACGTACAGAATTTTAACAGGGTGAATGTCAGGAAACCTTAAAAATAGAAAAAGCTGGATTTATTTGCAACTGTGGATTGATGATTGTGGACTAGTAGTTGAGTGTCACATGATTTATTCTTTGATTGATATATAGTAAATACTAGGTGGCTTTTTTCTTTAGAGGTTATGTGGTTCAAATGGCTTTAGGAGTCTCCAGTTGGGATCACCCGGGGGGCTGCTGCCCCTTAGGGACAGCAGCTTGCTGCTATGCCTCAAACTGTTTCATTTCAAGCACAAACGAAATGACACCATCTCCTTCATTTAATCCTTGTTTGACTTGTCCTTCCCACCACGCCATATTTGATGATTTTGTGGGGTCCATTTCAGATCCCAAAAAATGATTCAAACCGCAAGTTGTTCTTAAAATATTTTTCTATGGGTTCATGTAAAAAATTAGCTCAATTCGACATCCATAAGGGCTTTTTCAGCATCCTTAGGGGCCCTACAAATTCTGAAAAAGCTTTACTGATATCATATTGAGCTAATTTTTTTTCGAGGAACCAATGAAAAGTATTTTAAAATTAAGGAGCAGCTTGAATCATCTTTGTGGTTCGCGAAATGGGCCCCAAAATAAATCAATTAATAATCTAAAATTGAGTATTTGGTTGTTAATCTATGACTTTTTAAGAATTTGTAGGGCCCCTAAGAATGCTAAAAAAGTCCTTACGGATATCGAATTTTGCAAATTTTTTACAAGAATTCATAAAAAAATATTTTAAGAATGACTTACGATTTGAATCATTTTTTTGAGACCTGAAATGTTATGAAACAACATGCCCATTTATTAATTGATTGAGTTCATAGCCGTAAGGGCTTTTTAGATTATTGATTGATTTTTTTTGTGGGACTCATTTCGGGGACCAGAAAGATGATTCAAATTGTTTATTAGTTTAAATTAAGAATACTTTTCATTGGTTCCTCGAAAAAAATTTAGCTCAATTCGATATCAGTAAAACTTTTTTAGAATTCATAGGACCCTTACGGATACTGAAAAAGCTCTTACAAATATCAGACTGAGTTACTTTTTTACATGAACCCATAGAACAATATTTTAAAAAGAACTTGCGGTTTGAATCATTTTTTGGAATCCGAAATGGACCCCACAAAATCATTAAACATGATATGGTGGGAAGAACAAGCCAAACAAGGATTAAATGAATAAGATGGTGTCATTTCTTTTGTGCTTGAAACGGCACAGTTTGAGGCATAGCAGCAAGCTGCTGTCCCTAAGGGTCAGCAGCCCCCCTGGTCCCTCTGGTTTGTTAGAGAGTTTATTTCTCACATAATTGATTAGGATTTGATTCTTGGGGTCAGTTGGCAAGAAAGTTATTACTGTACTACTTGTGAATCCTCTAGCCCCAGCATGAATGGTCTGCATTTGACCATACCGAAAAGGAAATCGTGGTAAAAATAAGTTGACCCGAACCACCGTGGGCCATCCAACCAAAAAAAATGATATTCGTATACGTGTTGACCAGATGGTTGTTGAATACTGTGGGTGGAAGCGGGTTCTGTGAGGTCGCTTACGTGTACAAGAGTGAGCTGGAGAGGTTCGATTGGCCGATGATCAGTACCAAGGGAAAAAGGGGAATAATCTCGCGGGGTGAGGGCTAGAGCGAGAGGTACGGAAAAGACAAAGGCAACGTGTCTCCTTTGTTCTCCGCGGGGGGTGAATGACGTCTGCCCTTTCCAGAATCCAGATGAGTGAGGTCACCTTCTCTCCGGGGAAGAATGTTCTCCTTCCTCAGAATCAGTGCTCTCTCTCTCTCTTTTCCAGAAAGGTCAGCCTCTCTCAATCATTGGGAATGTCAGGGGTATTTATAGGGCACATGGGCCTAGGTCAGGCCCAGGACGGCGCTCCTATAAGACCCCAACACGTGTCCCTCCCGTACCTCCAGGTCGCGGAAGACTCGTCCTCCCGCGGAGGACTTCCGCGGGTGAACTCGCGTGTCCACGACGTTACCTCCATCCCAAGCCACCAAGCCACAAGAACTTCCCCAATTCCCGCAAGAGCAAGGTCGCGACCCGCGGCGATCGTTTACCCTCCGCGGGATCCCTTCCGGGCCTGCCTTTTGGGCCAGAATAGGATCCCGGAGTCTTCTTACAGCATTTGTATCAATTCCAACAACTCCAGTATGTCTTTTAGCTCTTCCTGGCGGGGCCCGCGAGATCTTTACTTCCGCGGGTCACTTCCGCGGAGTCTTCAGTTCCGCGGGCCGGCTCCGCGGACGTCGATTTTATCGTGCTACGTGTTCTCTTTCCATTGGTCAGTCAAACGTCTCCTTTGAATAAAGTTTGACTAATGTTGACTTTCCGCGTGGACCTGGTCGCCACGTGTCCTCAGCCGATAGGCTGGTCAACAAGTCTTCCCTGATGGCCTGTCAATAAATGTGACCGCGCCTACATATGCCCCCCGCGCGCGTACGACAAGTGCACGTCGTCCGCGTGCGTACCATCCTCTTTGTAAGTTTCCGCGGTCGTCCTGGGTCTGTCCCGCAGAGCAACGGGCATGATAACTGCTAATGTCTCTTCGTGTACCGACGTGACCCTTCGTGTACCATCATGACCTTTCGTGTACTGACGTCATAAATGTCCCCACCGTTTGACCACTATATAAACCCTTTGTCCATTATTTCCTTTTCTACCAAACTCCAGATTTTCGTCGAACTGCTGTCAATTTGTCTTCTGACTTTCGAGCGACTGTTTCTCTTGTCTCTTTCTACCCTTCGCGGCCAACACTTTCCTTTTTCTTTCACTTTACTCGCAAATGGCTGCACGTGGTCCAATCGTCGAGATCCCGGTGCCCTCCGCGGACCAGTGGCAGAGGGCCCCCTATCTGCGAACAGTTGGGGACCCATTCTGGGCCCTTGCTGAGGCGTATCCTACCTTTGGCCCCCCTGTGGTTAACCCTATTTTCTTCACGGCCCCTGCCGCCCCGGAGGATGCAGAGCCCGTCAATCCCTCCTCGGTGCTCCGCCTTCGCCTTGAGCGCGGGGATTTCCCCTACGTGGAATGCCGTTTTGGGGCTCAAGCTTCTGTTCCCACTGACTGGGCGGACTGGGTTGATGACGTCGTCAATAATCCACGCTACAAACAGGTGTTGCTGGCCTCTGCCACTCTCGAGGCCGTCCAACTGTCGCGGCGCCTGAGCATTCCTCGGCAGGGGGCCGCGAACAAGAACTTGGAATTCGCGTGCTCACGTTGGAGCAGTGATTCTCACTCTTTTGCATGGGCATGGGGGGAAAGTGGCCTCTCACTTGAGGATGTGCATATCCTCACCCGCTTGTCTCTACGCGGGGGCAACATCCTGGACTTTGCCAAGCTCTCGCGGGCGGAACGAGATGAGGTGGGGTCTCTGAAGGATTTTCACAAGAAGGCCCAAAACGGGCCAATCTTTACCCCTCAGGGGGTCCGCAAGGATCACGCGGCAAACGCCAAGAAGACCTCCCTCGGCAGTTGGTTACGCTATTTCTTCAGGGATCTTCAGCCCGCGAGGACTGTCGCTCCTGGCGCTGAGCGAGATTTTGATGAGGGCCCCCAATACGGTCAGCACTTCTACATGGCGGGCTTCTTTTCTTATTTCCTCTCGTACTTTGTCCTGCCCGACTATCCCGCCGATGGCATCTCTCAGGCGGTCTTCCCGCTGGCCGTCCTTCTCTCCCGCGGCCAGCCTGTTGCCTTAGCGCCGCTGTTTCTGGGGTCGCTCCTCCGCCAACTGGACCTAGTACACGCGGACTATGCTAGGTCACTCGGAAGGTGTGACCACTTTTCGATGGCTCACTCCACCTTCCTGCTCGCGTACTTCTTCGAGCATTTTCGCGCTGTCGCCCCGGAACCCCTGGCCCTTAATGTCTCGGGAATACGCTCTCGCGCGGAGCAGTGGCACGGGACCAGTAGCGAGGCCTCGTGGTACGAGGCATGCGACGTCGAGGCCAACTTCATTCCTCGTCCTTATAACATTTCCCATCCGGGGGTCATGGGCGTGGGCCAATGCCTTCTCCCGGCCGCTGCTTCCCTCAATGCTGCGAGTGACAACAACGCCACAGCGCGGACGGTGATCAACTCCGCGCTCATTGCACTACCGGGGTGGCTCCCGACTTTGTCTGGTGAGGGATCTGGGGTGGCGGTGTACCGCCCGGATCGCTTCGCGAGGCAGTTGGGTTTCGATCAAGGGGTACCCGGCCCTGCCCCAGCGATGTCTTCTTTTGCGGAGTCGCAGCTCCGGTTCATGAGGGGGGAACTTTCCCAAGTCCTGGTTCAACTTGGGAATCTGCTCATCCCCGAGAGGGATAGGGTCTCGCACTTCACACCGGAGTTCCGCGTGTTCTGGAGGAGAAACCTTGACTCTTTCCTGACATTCGTCCGCGGGCCGGCCGTGGTTCCTGAGGTGCCCGAAGTCCGGACTCGGGATACCTCTCTGCGGGCCATTACTGCAGTAAGGGCGACTGAATGGCGCGGACCCCGCAGCCAATGGGCCGTGATCCACGCGGAGCCTGTGAACAGGGTTTTTCCGGTGGAAGCAGCTGCACCTCCTCAAGCTGCCCCGGGGCGAACCCGCGCGCGGGTACCCCGTGGGCGGACACAGCCCCCGCCAGCAGGACTATCTCAACCGTCCACCTCTCAGGCGCCCGCGGCGGTGGTGCCCCGCCGTCGAAAGCGTCTTCGCAATGTGAGTACCTTCCCCTTTACTCAATCACTTCCTTGCACTACTTTTGCCTTTTACTCTCTTGAGACTTATTCCTTCTGCTTTGCTTTCTCCCTTTCTTCAGCAGCGAGAGCGTGATGCTAGCACCTTCGTGGCATACGAGGCGGAGGCGGCTGCGGCAGCGGCGGTGGCAGAAGTGGCAGCGGATGGGGCGGAAGACGATGCCCCAGACGCTCAAAGACGCCGCCTCGACGGTAAGCTTTGCTTTGTTAAGATGCCATTTATGATGCCTCGTGGCTTTCAGCCCCTGACTTACATTTTGCCATGATTTCTCCAGCAGTTCTGTCGGAGTCCGACGAGGACGAGGACGAGGGCGCGGAAGCAAGCGATGGGGATAACAATGATGACGACGATGATGATGATGAGGACGACTTACCCATCAGCATCTTGCAGGCCCGAGCGTCCGCGAGGGACCCCGTCGCGGCGGATGTCAGTGTAGTGGAGATTTCTGACTCCCCGGAGGAACGGGGGGCAACGGAGGTGATCCAACCTCGAGTGGAGCCAGTCCCTTTCCTTCATCCGGAGCCTGAGTCCTCGGCGGTTATCGGAGGTATGTTGCCTGACGAGCCTTCCGTTGTTGACCTCGGGGGGGATCCCAACACAGTCTCTTCTGAGTCGTGTTCTTCCCCGGAGGAATCTGGTAATGTGATAGTATACTCTGCTGATCGAGATCCTTCCCCATCCCATGCAGCAGCTTCAGAAGCTCGCGAGGCTCCGCCGTCGACGGCTACCCGCGAATCTGTGGGTCAGGCCGACATCGCCGCGGATCCTCTCAACGCGGCGGCTGCACGACTGCTGAGGGAGGGAGATGAGGACAACCTCGAAGAGCTTCCTCGCCCTGCCGCTGGGGGGTCTGCCGCGGGACAACCCGCGGTGGCTTCAGATTCCACACCTTCTGGTTCCCACCAACAGTCCACTAGTGCCCGGATCCGGTCAACGGAAAGTTATCTGGGCAGGGTTGCTGGTGGTTCCCCGGGGGTCTCCAATGCTTCCTTTCTGCGAGGCCCGGGCTCGAACGCGGAGCGGGATACAGCCATGGATGCCGCCAGTCCTCATTCCCCGGCCTGCTCTACCTCGCAAACCCACTCCCCTCTCCAGTCCGCGAGACGCCCGCCGACCCCGCCGGCCGAGCCCTCCGCTCAACCTTCTGACCGACAGCTGGAGGTAAATGAAGAACTTATTGGTGGCCCCACCTCCATTACTGACTCGGATTTCCATTCCTTATTTAAAGGTATGGACTTCTTGCCAACTGACGATGTTTTGGGGGGACAGGGGAGCCAAGCACTTGGGGATTACGAGCTCGATCTGAACTTGGAGATGGGCGAGCAGAGGGAGGAGGTTGAGTCGAGGGAGCCGTCGCCGCCCAGGCAACCTGCTCCAGATCTGGGAAAGGGGCCCATGGATACTGAGACTTCAGAGCCCATCCGTCTCTTTCCCGCGGGCTACGATGTGCCCGCGGAGTACTGGCCTCTGCTGAACGCCATAGCTCGGTCCCACCCGGAGACTTTCAGCTCCTTCAACCCGCGGTCTGCCCGGATTGGGGCGATCTGCCTCACTAGCCTTCACAACGTACTCACTCCTTGGGGGCAGCTTCGCTACAGGGATTTCAATCCTGGGACCGAGGCCGAACTGCTGGAGGTTGCTGAAGATATGCGGGTCTTCGGGTTCGACCTGGCTTGGCTGTGCGCGCGGAGCTCTGCTCTGAGGGCCGCGGGGGAGAGGGCTGCTCTGAGACCTGAGATCCAGGGTCTGTCTGCCCAGTTGGAGTCCACTCGCCAACAGCTGGAGGCTACCCGCCAACACTTGGCCAATCTGGAGGCCAGCTTTGCTCGGGTGCTGCAGCATGACGCGGAGTTGGCTGCTGCCTCGCTGAATCTGGCTGACCCTGACCCGGACGGGCTTGTTTTCTTGGACTGGCAGGCTTAGAAAGTGCTGCCGTTATATATTTTTTTTGAACACATGTACTATTTTTTTTTTTGTTTGAATAAAACAGTCTGTGTTGATAATAAATGTACTCCTGCTGGGGTCCGCGAGCCGTGCTCGGACTCCTTTGTGACTTGTTTATCATTTTCGTTCAGCAAATAGTAAGTCTGCCACTCGGGCGGGGCCTCACTTTGGCCGCTCAAGACTTAACACCATCTCTTTTTCGACAATCGCTAAGTGTAAACCTCGCGGGTCATGTTCTAACCTCTCGCGACTTAGCATTATTTTTTCTCAATAAACGTTAGTCTTAGAGAAACGAAACGGGGGCCATGTTCTGGTCGTCCGAGGCTTAACATCATCTCTTTTTGACAATCGCTAAGTATAACTCTCGCGGGTCATGTTCTGACTTCACGCGACTTAGCATCATCTCTTTTTGACGATCGTTAAGTTTGTAGGAACGGATCAGGGGCCATGTTCTGGCCACCTAAGGCTTAACATTATCTCTATTCGACAATCACTAAGTATGCGTCTCGCGGGCCATGTTCTGACACCTCGCGACTTAGTATTGCCTCTTTTGATAATCGTTAAGTTTGAAACGCAAGAATCACGAAAAGGAGTTGATAGTACCGCGGAAATGTTCTCTCCGCGGAACCTCATCACTTTACCTCTACGCGACAAAAGAAAGTTAAAACATCAGTATGAATCAGGAACAGGTGCCCATTTTTTCATTAACGACAGATCAAACAACTCGTTACAATAGAGAAGAAAGAAACAAACTGTTCTAAGATGGAAAGGGGGAATTTCTCTTCATGGGTAGAATTTCTTGACATACTTGGCGTTTACCGCTCCTGTCTCGAAACCATCTTCGGCGCGGGCTAGGTAGTAGTACCCGCTGGCAGAGGCACTGATCACTTCGTAGGGTCCCTCCCATCTAGGAGTGAATTTAGGCGTTTTCATATCTCTCATTACTGCCGTGGTAGCCTTCCAAACCAACTCCCCGACTTCGAATACCCGTGGCACCACGCCCTTGTTGTAATAGCGTGCCACGGATTCCCAGTACTTCTCGTGGGCAAGGGCCGCCGTTGCTCTTCTCTCTTCTAGGGCTTCCAGGTCTGCTTTCCTTCCTTCTGCGGAATTTTCCATCGCGAGTATCATCCGCGCGGAGGGGACACTTAGCTCTGCAGGTAAGACCGTTTCCGCTCCGTATACCAAGCTGAAGGGGCTGGCGCGGGTAGATTTCCTTTTCGAAGTTCGATAAGCCCAAAGGGCTATTGGCAAGTGATCCGCCCAAGTACCCCCGCGCTCGTCCAACAGCTTGCTCAAAATCCTGATCAGGGTCTTGTTCGTTGCTTCCGCCTGTCCATTTCCTTGCGGGTAATAGGCGCTAGATGTACGGTGATCGACTGTGTACTCATCAAGGAGGCTTGCCACGTGGTGATTGATGAACGGAGTACCGTTATCAGAAAGGACCACCTTCGGTATGCCGAATCTGCAAATGATGTTTTCCTTGATGAATGCTGCCACCGCGTCTCCTGTAGCTTTCTTCAGCGGGACAGCTTCGACCCACTTGGTATAAACTTCCGTTGCAGCTAAAATCCATCTGTTCTTCCGCGATGCTGGTCTGATCGGTCCGACTAGATCCATTGCCCAAGTGTGGAAGGGATAGGGGGCGCGGACGGAATGTAACTCCACAGAGGGAGCATGAATTAAGTTTCCGAATTTCTGGCAGGCCTGGCACCTTCGCACGTGTCTCTTCGAATCTTTCTCCATGGTGGGCCAAAAATACCCTAGATTGACCATCTGCTCATGAAGCTTCCTCCACCCTTGGTGTTCAGTTCCGTGGGTCTTAGCCAGAACCTCATCTGCCTGCTCCTTGTCTACGCACACTTGGGGCATTCCATCAAGAGTTCTTCTGAACAGTTGTCCCTTTTCCAAGAAGAAACGCCGCGAGCCGCGAACGACCCTCGCGGACTCAGCTCGCTCGGTGGGTAAGGCTCCTTCTCGTAGGTAATCAATGTAGACTTGCCTCCAGTCCACCTCCTGATTGTCAGTGTTTGCCATCAGGCATTCTGGCTGGGCCATGTATAGGGAGCACCGAGTGCAATTTTTCGTAATCAAATCCGCCTCTTTCTTCATAGTAGGCCAGTAATAACCCTGCCTCTGAATTCTCCTGTACAAGGCTATCTCGTTGTCTGCGCAGTTGTCAACGTGGATCCTGTCCAATACTTCTTCTGCCTCCTTCGCGGCAATGCACCGTGCGAGCCACCCCTGCGGGCCGCGATAGTACAATTCTCCGCGTAAAACTATAAAACTCGTCAGTTCTGTGGTGGACAGATGCCCTATCCCGGTGACTAACTGGATTTTAATAGATCCGCGCCAATCTTCGGTCGGCTCCGCGAAGTCCTCCACCGCGGATGGTTCAAACATCTTTACAATTTCAATACAGGCTCTGTCTTCTCCAAATTCCGTCCTTGCCCCCAGCGTCGCGAGAGCGTCCGGGAAACGGTTCTCCGATCTGGGTTTGTGAATGATACTGACATCTTTGAAGAATTTCATCAATTTCTGCACTGTTGTTCGGTATGGTGCCAGTGTTGGTTCTTTCAGTGCATAGATCCCTTCTGTTTGCAAAACTACCAGCTTTGAGTCTCCTGCTATCCTTAGGCGCTTGACCCCTCTCTCTTTCGCTGCTATTAGGCCTAGAATTAGTGCCTCGTATTCTGCTTCATTGTTGGAGCAGGGGAAATTCAGTTTGTACGCCAGGTGCACTCTATCTCCTTCTTCTGTTTGTAATACTATTCCCGCGCCTCCTGATCCGCTACCCGCGGCCCCATCGAAGCTGAGCGTCCAGTGCTGTTCATCTGCGCTGGCCGCGAGAGCTTCGAAACCATCTCCGGGTAGACAATCTTCTAGCGGCTCGCACTGTCCGCTTGGGAACTGAGCTAGCAAGTCCGCTAGAGCTTGGCACTTGATTGCTTTTGGAGTTGCGCACGAGATGTCGAATTCCGCGAGTGCCAGCAACCAGCGGGCAACCCGTCCCGTAAGGGCAGGGCGCGATAGGAGGAATCTGACGGGGTCGCACTTAGTGATTATTTGGATGGGAAAAGATAGGAAATAGTGCCGGAGCTTCTGCGCGGTAAAGACGAGGGCCAAACAGTGTCTCTCGATGGCTGTATATCTTTCCTCCGCTCCATGTACCTTCCTACTGATGTAGTAGACTGGTCGCTCCGTCCCATCTACCTCTTGCACCAGCAGGGCCCCAATGGATCTCGGGGTAGAGGTCAAATAAAGGATCAGTGGCTTCCCTGCGACTGGTGCCACCATTGTCTGAGGAGAAGTCAATGCTGCCTTAATCCGCTGGAACGCCTGCTGATGGTCTTTCTTCCATTCAAACTTTGTATTTCCTTTTAACAGGTCCGCGAACGGCGCGGCGATCTCCGCCATCGCGGGTATAAAACGACGTAGGTATGATACCTTTCCCAGGAATCGCTTGAGTGTTTTCTGTGAGTGGGGCGGGGGCATTTCCGTGATAGACTTGATCTTGGCTTCGTCCGCGTCGATTCCGTGTCGATGTACCAGGAAGCCCAAAAATTTTCCCGCGGTGACCCCGAATGCGCACTTCAACGGATTCATCTTGAGATTGAACTTCCTGCATCTCGCGAAGACAGTGGCTAAGTCCGCGAGATGGTCCCTGCGCTCCTTGGATTTTACCACCAAGTCATCCACGTAATCTTCAATTATCTTGTGCATGAGGTCGTGGAAAATTGCTGTCATGACCCGCTGGTATGTTGCCCCCGCATTCTTGAGCCCAAAAGGCATGACAATGTAGTAGAAATTACCCAACGGTGTTCGAAATGCTGTCTTCTCCGCGTCCTCCGGAGCCATCTTGATCTGGTTGTATCCGCTGAAACCGTCCATGAAAGAGAACATCTGGTGACCGGAGGTAGCATCCACCAATGTATCGATATGTGGCAGCGGGAACTCATCTTTTGGGCACGCTTTGTTGAGGTCGCGGAAGTCGACACAAACTCGAATTTGGCCATTCTTCTTCTTTACAGGGACAATGTTTGCCAGCCACTCCGGGTACTGGATCGGGCGAATGAAACCTGCTTTCCGCAGCTTCTCAACTTCCTCTTTGATCTGTCCTTCTAAATCGGGGTGGTATTTCCGCTGAGACTGTTTCGCGGGCCTAGAATTTGGGAAGGTGTCCAAGTGGTGCGTAACCAGCTCTGGATCCAACCCGGGCATCTCCTCGTAATGCCACGCGAACACGTCTGAGTTAGCACGTAGTAGTGTTATCAGTTTCTCGCGGAACTCTCCGCTCAACTCCTTACTCACAAATACTGGCCTTTTGGGTCCTACCCCGTCGCTCAAATCAACTTCTTCTAAAGCCTCTTGCTGCGGCCTGGGTTGGTCCTGCATACATTCCGGAGCGGGCTCCGGCTTGTCTATTACCTCCTCTTCCGCTGCGGCACATGTACCGCCGGGGCCAGCGGTTTCATGATCACCCGCTGCCCCGGTGGACCGTCACAAATGGTACACTGTCTTACCTCCCTCCTTCGTCTTAGTAATCTTCCTGGGAGTCGCGGCGTCTGTCACGGCAGGGTCTCTTCGGCGCGTCTCCGGCTTTTCATCCTTGATATCCTCCCATCTCGGGATTTTTACCGCGCGAGGCTTGGCGGTGATCGCTTGAGATACTTCGCCCAGCTCAGAAAAATAGACCGCGTCTGAGAGGTGTGTCTCATTGGTATCAAATGGGTTTTCCGACGCGCGGACTGTGACTTTCTTTCCAGCCCAGATTCCTTTCAAGCATTGATGGTAACTGGAAGGTACGACCGCGTACTTGTGCATCCAACTTCTTCCAAGAATGATCTGGTAATTAGGATCCGCGTTGATGAGATGGAATTTAGTGGCCGAGCGGATTGCCCCCACTTCTAAGTCCACCACCACGTATCCCAGGGACTGCTTCTTATCTCCTCCGAACCCAGTGATGGTTATCGGGGATTCCACGATCCTGTTTGACGGTATTCCCACTTTCTTGAACGTTGACATCGGCATCAGATTGATGGAGGCTCCGCCATCTAAGAAAGTCCTTTTTAGCTCCATCCCGTTGACGCGGGATGTAACGTATAGTGGGCGGTTATGGGGGTAAGGCACCCGTCGATCCACGTCTGAGAAGGTGACCGAATTGGACTCATCGCGGATCGTCCGTGGGACTGACCCCTCCGCGGTCATGCATGACTCCTGATGTACTTCCGCGATACTCACAATCGCCCTGGTAATCTCCAATCTTGCCGCCGGCGTGAACCCGAAACCGTCGAAGAATGCGCGGAATTTCGCGCTGTTCTGTAATGTTTTTGCCGACGCGTTGGGGTCTGGTATCACCGCGGGTGCTGGGCCTTCCCCGAATTCTTCCGTTATCTCGTAGCACGAGACCATGTAGGCCCCTGCTTCTTCATCTTCTCCTCCTATGTTGTAGTTGCTTTCGGCCTCATCATCATCACTGTACATGAACGGATAGCACTCCGCCATGTTGACTTCCCCGTTGCCGTGAGCTGGATAAGGCTCGTCGCGGACGTCACGCCGCCCTATCCTTAACTCATTCGCGTTCTGCTTCCGCTTGAACAACCTCTTCAAAGACCAACAATCACTTGTTGGATGCTTGGTATGCCTGTGGAACATGCAGTACCTCGGGTGCTCGCGGTCCTCCCGCGTTGGTTCATACTCAACAGGGGGGAGTGCCAACTCTCCATCCTGTACCCATGCGTTCACCAAAGCCCGCACTTCATCCATCGTACAGGGGAAGTCCGGTGCTGGCCCCATCTCGCGCTCTCTTCGCTTTCGTGTTCCCGCGGCTTGCTGAGTCCGCGGCACGTCCGCGACAGCCACTGTAGCGCTGGCGGCCTTGCCCTTCCACGCATCCTTTCTTGCCGGCTTGACCACATGGCGAATGTTATACGCCGACTCCAACAAGGCCGAGAATGTTCCCAGCTTCAAATTAATGAGCAGCATTTTAAACTCGTCCATCATCCCACCAATGCAAATTTCCACCAGCTGTACCTCCTTCGCGGACTCGGTGCAATCAACCGCCCGGTCCTGAAACCTCCTGATGTAGTCTACTACATCTTCTCCGCTGGCCTGCGTCTCTTTCGTCAAGCTGATCACTGTCACTTTCTCGCGGACCTGGAAGAACTTGGCGTAGAAGCTGTTCACCATTTCTTCCCAGGTGGTGATCGAATAGGGCTCCAGGTTGACGTACCAAGTATACGCGCGCGAGGTGAGGGACTTTGAGAATTCCCGTAGCCGCAAGTTATGATCAGACGCGTGGACTCCCAGAGACTCCATGAAACGGACCACGTGTTCCTGGGCACTTCCTTCCTTTCCGTCAAACTTCACAAATTTTGGTGGGGTATACCCTTCCGGGTATGGGAGTGATAGGATCGTCATGGGGTAAGGCGGGCGAATATCCGGGCTAGGGAGAGAAGGCAAGACCATCTTGGTTTTCTCCTTAAAGAGGAGGGCTTGTACGTCCGCCAGGGTAATGAACTGTCCCACGGACGAGGCCCCGACCTCAGTAATGGCCGGCTCTTTCCTGCTCGCCTTCTGCTGCGCCAACAGGGCCTGAACTTCCGCTAGGGTAATATAGGGTCCCGCGGAGGGCGTGCTAGCACCGTCAGCGGCTGCCTCCTTCTGGCGGTCTCCAGTGTTATTTCCCGCGATGCCTCCGACAAGTATAGGGCGCAGGTGGGGAGGCACCGTTGGGGGAAACTGGGGTTGCATTGTTTGGCTAGTGCTGCCCCCCGCTTGATTTTGTGGCGGTTCATCGCTTTGACCGACCGCGGCCTTTGGGAGTGACGCTGAGATGACCTCGGTAAGACCAGCAAAAGCTGCGAGCAGCTGTCGCTGTGTCTCGAGGAATTGCCGCTGGCCGTCTTGGAGGGCTCGCAGCGCTTGCGCGGCCATCCCCGCGCTATTGGTTTCCTCGACCTCCTCGATAATCGCGCCGTCTTGCTGTGCCGCCATTGCGTTACGGCGTGATAGCGGCCGCTCGATGTATTCCGTGGAACGGGTACTAACCATAAACCAAAAGACACCTCCCCAGCAGAGTCGCCTAAATGTGGGTGGAAGCGGGTTCTGTGAGGTCGCTTACGTGTACAAGAGTGAGCTGGAGAGGTTCGATTGGCCGATGATCAGTACCAAGGGAAAAAGGGGAATAATCTCGCGGGGTGAGGGCTAGAGCGAGAGGTACGGAAAAGACAAAGGCAACGTGTCTCCTTTGTTCTCCGCGGGGGGTGAATGACGTCTGCCCTTTCCAGAATCCAGATGAGTGAGGTCACCTTCTCTCCGGGGAAGAATGTTCTCCTTCCTCAGAATCAGTGCTCTCTCTCTCTCTTTTCCAGAAAGGTCAGCCTCTCTCAATCATTGGGAATGTCAGGGGTATTTATAGGGCACATGGGCCTAGGTCAGGCCCAGGACGGCGCTCCTATAAGACCCCAACACGTGTCCCTCCCGTACCTCCAGGTCGCGGAAGACTCGTCCTCCCGCGGAGGACTTCCGCGGGTGAACTCGCGTGTCCACGACGTTACCTCCATCCCAAGCCACCAAGCCACAAGAACTTCCCCAATTCCCGCAAGAGCAAGGTCGCGACCCGCGGCGATCGTTTACCCTCCGCGGGATCCCTTCCGGGCCTGCCTTTTGGGCCAGAATAGGATCCCGGAGTCTTCTTACAGCATTTGTATCAATTCCAACAACTCCAGTATGTCTTTTAGCTCTTCCTGGCGGGGCCCGCGAGATCTTTACTTCCGCGGGTCACTTCCGCGGAGTCTTCAGTTCCGCGGGCCGGCTCCGCGGACGTCGATTTTATCGTGCTACGTGTTCTCTTTCCATTGGTCAGTCAAACGTCTCCTTTGAATAAAGTTTGACTAATGTTGACTTTCCGCGTGGACCTGGTCGCCACGTGTCCTCAGCCGATAGGCTGGTCAACAAGTCTTCCCTGATGGCCTGTCAATAAATGTGACCGCGCCTACAAATACATTTTGAATTGTAAGCATTTAAACTTTCTTTGTAAACAGGGAAAAAAAACTTTACTTTCAAAAACTTTAGCTTTATTGGGGGACTTGTCTCAAAGTTAAACAAGGCCAAACGAGTTCTTATTTTTTAAGAATATAATTTTAAACTAAAAAATTATGTATTTATTCAAATAATTTTTCTAGTAATATGGATTTTGTTTGATAGATTTCATTGAGATCTTTTGAACGGTGCAAAAAAAATCAAAAAATTATTTTTCAATTACATTATTTTTGAGTTTGAAAATATGAAATAAACTGTTTATTTTGTAAGAAGGTCCTAAACGACAATGATTGACGTCGTAATTCTCGTGGCTGCAGTAATCTCGACAGCAAACGCAGGTTGTACCCTACCACAGGGGTCCAATGCATCCCATGAGGTGCTGACGACGCCTTCATCGGTGACTGCTGATCGCGCCCCTCTTGATGTCGTCAATTCCGGTGGCCAGGATGATGATTCCTGCGGCGGCGGTGATTATCAGGCCACAGCCGCAGGGATCCATCGAAACGACTGCGTTGCTGAATTTCCACCTCATCATGTCGATGTTCCCGCCCTGACTGGTGAGATTAGTACTGGTACTAGTACTGATCAGATAGGAACGGAGGAGCGGGAGGAGGACGACGAGGAGAAGGATTCCTTCAAATTTGGGAATACACTCGTCGGCCTGACTTTTGAAGCCGCGGTGGCTCTGATGGTTTCCAGTTTCCAGCCTCGCGGTAATTTGTCCTTGTTAGCTACTTGGTCTCCATCGCGGTCGACATCTTCTCCTCCTCCTCCTGCTACTCCTTCTTCGTTGACGTCGTCGGCCTCATTTCCGATTATTATGGTTCAGTTAGCCATTGTACTCGGTTTCACAGTGAATTTGATAGGCTGGTTGATGTTTCGGAGAGGCCGGGTAGCCATTGTATTTGGTTTCACAGTTAGTTTGATAGGCTGGATGATGTTACGGAGAGGCCGAGTAACGGCAGCCAACTTCTGTAGGTGCGCCGGCTTTTTCTCAGTTGCGGTAGCCTTTTTTTCAATGACGTATAGGTTTGTCCCCGATCACCTTGCTTGGGCGGTGTGGGCTGCGGCCGGTGTTCTGGCGTTAGTGTTCGCTTATTCCCTCGGCGAAAGATTATGATCAGGTAAAATCAGAGTAATACCTAATTCCATTCTCTTGTGTAATTAATTGTTTCCCTAAACCTTTTGGTATTGTGAAGTTGAATTTTAATTATTTTACATTCTTTGCCATTTCTTTTCTCATGTTCCAGAATCCAGACAGAGCATTAATTAACGCTAAAGAAAAAGAAAGAAAGAAAACACAGAGTACGTGAATACCGGTTGAGTAGAAGTGTAACTAATGAAAACAAAAAGTGAGAAAAATATTTCGGTATACAAATTTTTTTTTCTTCCCGGTAAGTTAAATTTATTTCACCAAAAATAAACACAACCCTTACATCAAGTCCTCATCGGAACAACCATTACAACAGAAAACAAAACACCTAAACAGGCTATGCAACCTCTAGAAAGAGGATTACGCTGAACAAATTGAGACTCAGCTAAGTTCAGCTAAGTTCAACTGCTAGCAAGAAAAGAAGCCCTACTAAAGAAGGGGGAAAAATAGCAGGAGAAATACGCCACACCCGACCCGAGAGCTTGTTCTGAGCATTAGGCTGAACTCACCTCCATTGGCTCAGATAACTCCTCAAATCAGTTGTAATATTCATAGAGAGGACAGATTGAGCATCCTTTCGAATGCTCGTGAAAACCCTCGCATTCCATTCCTTTCCAGCCACACATGATACAAAGTGGCAGCCAGAGCCATCTTATATTTGCCAGCTTATATAGAGAGTATACAGTTAGGTCCCGTTCTCCTTTCTTCCAAAACCTTCTTTTTTAAAAAGGAGGTAATTCAAACATAACGAAAAATGAAAAATAAATTTTCAATTTTTTGTACTGTTTACAAGATCTCAATGAGATCTATCAAACAAGATCCATATTGATAGGAAAATTATTTGCCTAAACACATAATTTTTTTATCTTAAAATTTCCTTTTTTTTTTAAAACTTCTTTTTTTTAGAGAGCGGAACAGCCTCTTACTAGTACATAGAAACATTTAATACAATAGAGATTAAATTATTTACATCGTCGGTGTAAACATTTGTTTCTTTCAAATCAATTACAGTGCGTCACGTCACCATGTTCCATTAATTAAGATCACTATTTTGACGACGTGACGCAATACAATTGATTTGGAAGAAACAAATATTTACACCGTCGGCGTATATAATATATTCTCAACACAATAATAACTTTAAAACAGTGCTACGCAGAGACTGTGATTCGGACAACGTACGATCCAGACACTTCCAAACTAATTTTTACATAGTTTTACCTCGTCGGTAGAGCAGCGATGGGGAGATGGTCCGTGGCCACCGAGAAGCGGCGGTTAATAACAAGGCCCAAGACAAGATGGCTAGAGCAAAGGTGATAGAAGCCAACGAGAAGGAGCCAAACAACCTCGTTACCAGCCGGGAAATCCTACCATTTTTACCGGTGTGATTTTCAGCGTCGTGAATCAAGAGGGCGGAGAGAGAAGAGGCGAAGGCGAAGACGAGAGAGATTACGAACGCTTGGAAGGCATAAGGAGGTAGGGTGTTGAATATTACTGTCGGAACAAGGGCGGGTTTTGTTGTTGTTCCTCCTCTGTTTTCGTCTTCTTCATCGTACTCGCAGGGAAGCGTGATAAGAATTGATGCAATTGTGAAGGACACAACCAATATGGTCAGCAGATGGGTTCTCGATAATTCTGCCATCTCTCCGATTCGCCAAGCACAGACAAGGATAGACTTGCAAGGGGATTGAACAAGAAAGGGTCATGAGTCTCTCACAAGCAAAAGGATTAGGCCCGTTCCAGAACCTTTAAGTACTTATTTTTTAAGTTGATAATTTCAAGCTCATAAATAATGTGTCTATGCAAATAATTTTCTTACAAATATGAATCTTATTTCATAGTTTGAAAATGTGAAATAAGCCGCTTATTTTTTGAGAATGTTTTTAGAACGGGACCGAAAGAGAGAAGTGGGGACTCAAATGTACCACCAAAAAAAAGGGGGACTCACAGGGTTCAAAAAAGGGATCAAAAGGCCGATTAATAAAAAAACCGTGCATAATTCGTGTTGGGAAATCTGTGTGGAAAGATCTTTTGAAAAATGAAAATGAAAATATCGATAGGATGGAGTATAATTTTTTGTTGTTGTCGCAAATACCCGAGAAAGTGAAATTAACGATGGAAATTTATTACTTTGATTTGTACTACAACTCAAGTACCAAAATGAATAATCAACCATTCATTTTAATTTTCTGGACATTTCGTTGGAACTTTTCATCAACCCCAACTTTGCTCTTTGAAAGAGGGCTCGGAGGGCTCAGACGGTTGGACACTTCTACCAATCTCTCTCCGCCGTCCTTTTTCCTTTGAAAAATCTTGTGTTCACACTTGGAAAAGTCAGTGTTCCCACTTGGTCCTCGTCTCCTCAATAATGGAGTATTAAAACTTTGGGAAGGCACGCGGAAGGATCCGAAGCAAAAAGCCAAAAGTTTCTCTACCCCCTTGAGCCTTTAAAAAAGAACTAAAGTCTCAACCCACGCCACCGCACCGATTCTCTTAGTATTTTTCTATTACCCACTTGTTGTTTTAAAAAAGTACTCTTTCCGTCCCAATTTAAATACAGTATTTTTTATGGATTTTTTTTAATACATTTTTAAACTTTCAAAAAATATACTCTTAAATATTATTTCTTTATTTTTTTACACTAAATTGAGTATTTTAAGTAATTTGGTTTTGTGTAAGAAAATAAAATTAAAAATATGTAAAATATATATTTTTGGTTTGAAAATAATATGTAAAATATTTTCTTTTGGATTTAAAAATATACGAAAGATCACATAAAATATTTAAATTGGGACAAATGGAGTACAAAAGTTCCCACCGGTTGTGAAATGTTTTTGTTTTTTTTTTCGATTCTGCTAACAAGTGCACCCGGGGCATAAGTTAAGGTCCATTAAATATGGAATGTTCTCCAACAATATGATTTCATTACTATTAATGAGATTTTCTAAAAAGAAAGTCAACAACAATGTAGATACATATACCTACCCCACTATTTTAGCATGTAATTAAATATCTTACCATAATGATATATGTAATACTTTTTGCAAACAACAGATATCCAATTAAATTGTGCTAACAAGGTGTAAACCGTAGTTTTGCTTAAGCCCAATACCATGACATGACATAAACTAGTTGAGACGTTCAAAATTCAATTAGCCCAATTTATGGCATGACATAAACTAGTTTTGCAAACTAGTTTATGGCATGACATAAACTAGCTCGAGCACCTCCGCCACCGGCGGCAGAGGCGCCACACTTCTGTGGAAGATGAGCAAAGAGCAAATCATCTCAGCCAACGATTATTTATAATCCGAATCAACCATCGAAAATGGACCACAGACGTCAATTGTTAACAAAAAAGTTGTCAATATATATTTTTTTTTTGCTACAGTAACCCTACTCATAAACCCATCAACAGCATATTCATTACCGGAAACAACTTGACATTTCTTAACAACTTATTCACTACCGGAAAACACCTAACGACTTCTTAATCACAAATAAAAATCTATAAATTTTTCACTACCGGAAAACACACCCTAAGTTGAATGAAAATCAGCTGAATCACAATAACTGCAAGATGTCGATTTAATATACCAATTATTCTTTCATGATCTTGAATTTAGATCAAGCACTTTCAGTTATCGGATTGAGCTGATTTTTTGCGAGACTATTTGGAAAAACATTTTAAAATTAATGAACGTTTCAAGTCATTTGTATGGTATTCGTAAGTGAGCCCTGCATGCCAATTTGTGCATCGTCAGTGCAAAAATGAATCTGTTCCTATAAAATTTACCATTGACAGAAAGCCAAACGACCTCTATTTTTTTTTTCAAATAAATATAGAGGAAGAGCAACTTCAACCCATCCTCTATTTCACTTTTTCCCCGTATTTCAATTCTATGGGCCGGGATGAATAGTGACACAAAATGTCTCATCAATCCTCTAAAATAGAGAGTTGGACTCTTTCACCCTCTATATTTGGAGGACACTCTCGCACAGATGATTCAATCCCTTCAATAATTTCTTTTAAAAAATTGAGTGGGCACGTGAAAAATCAGCTCACTCCGATATGTGTAATCTGAATGAAAAATGGAAAGATTGGATCGAACACCTACATATATTGAATTGAACTGATATTTCACTGGCACTACAAAAAAAATGAGCGATAGTGACAAAACAATTGTCATTGAGCTGTTATAGGTGAAAAGCTGTCACTAAAATTTTTTAGATACACAGTTTTAGTGACAGCTCAGTGACAATTGTTTTGTCACTATCGCTCTTTTTTTTTTTTGTAGCATGTGCCAACTCGATTTGTCTTTCAAATTATTTAATGGCTCAAATCATCTGCGTGCTAGTCGGTGAACAATCGGTATGGATTTGGTCGGTGGCGGTAGCAAAGTTCCTTCATAAACCACAGTTGACCGCTGCAAGGATGATGAATGATTATGATGATGATGATAGGTTGCAATTCTACATAACCAGTCTCCTCTCCAGTTTTTCTTTGTGTTTCTAATATTATGTTACAATATTTTCTAGCTTTCAATATATTATATTTTTTTGTTTAGGCTAGGTTAATATTTGTGTTTTCTTGTTATTCATGTTTCATTTTTACTAGTTAATTTCGAGTACTGCTATGTGCAGGGGCGGACCAATCTTGGGGCACGTGCCCCCAAACTCTTTAAAAAAAAATTTGTTGGTTTTTTGTTTGTATATATATATTATGTGTCTGAATGTATATATGTAAGTAGGCATTTGTTGGTGTAGTGGTAGGGTGCTGAGTCTCTAAGCAAGAGTGGGTGGGTTCAAGTCACCACCTGTATGCTATTTGTTGGGTTTTTTTGTTTTTTTTAACCCGCATTTTGTTGGTTTTTTTGTTTTTTTTTAACCTGCATTTGTATACTTTTGGTCATCAAAACTTGTACTCGTAGAGTTAATAATAGGAAAATAGATGATGAATATGTGATAATTTTGTTTTAACGCATACATTCAAGGTGCGCAAGTTTGCCCAAGTAGCTAGTTATTAAAATACATATATACATTGAAATTGTTAATTTATCATGAATACTAAAATTATTTTGAAGTAAATGTGCTTAACTGTAACTCGTATATTATGGTTACAAAAAAAATTGGTGCCTCTACTATGTCAAATTTCTGGGTCCGCCACTGGCTATGTGTACACATGCAATGTACATACCATGTACATATGGATTTTCTGGGGCCCACCTCAGGTCCTACAAAGATGATTTGAACCGCACATTTTCAAAATAATTTTTTATGGAGCCCTGTAAAAAATCAGCTCAACTCGATATCGGTAATGATTTTTTTTCTAAATTTACAGGAGCGAAACTGAGCAGTTAAGTAGTTTCGCCCCCACAAATTCAAAAAAAAATCCTTATCGATATCGGGTTGAATTGATTTTTTTACAAGGATCCATAAAAAAAAGGTTTTAAAAATAATAGGCAATTCAAATCATCTTTGTGGGACCCAAGATGGGCCCCAACTCATATGTACCCGTAGCTTTTTTGGTTTCTTAGTCACCAAATCTTGTAGCCTATATAAAGACATGTTAGGGTTATGGTTTATACACAGTCAATAGTACATCATTTATTTTTTCTTCACATGGTATCAGAGCTATAAGATTTAGGCCCTGTGGAATTTTTGCTCTCGGTGGCCAGCCTAAATTTCGCCGCCGTCCACCGAGCACTCATAGTAATATGTAATCAGCTCGTGCACTCGGATTTCAACTCAAATTTCTACTATCATGACTTTTGTCGCTCATGGCTGTTTTTGGCTCTCCTGGCCGTTTCTCTCTCCTGACTTCTTTCGATTTCTCTTGGCTTGCATGACTTGGCTCGGCATGGCGTGGCTGCTCCTCATTTCATTTTGCTTGGATATTCCCAGTTTCTCTTGGCCTTTTCAAACTCAAGTTGACCTACTTGAGTTTGAGGGAGAATGCTAACATAATATTAGAAAATACTGTATAATGTTACCATATTTTTTAGGTTTCAATATTATATTTTTTGTTTAGGCTAGGTTAATATTTATGTTTTCTTGTTATTCATGTTTCATTAATTTTTTGTTAGTTTCTCTGTTACCAAGTCCTTTAGCCTATATAAAGGCATGTTAGGGTTATAGTTTGTATATAATCAATAATACATCATTTCTCTTTTCTTCACACTTTGGTCCAATCTGATCCAATTTTTGGCCTTTGTGAGCTTCTTTTGGACCTACAACAATGATCGAAAACGTTAGTTTTGAAGAGAGGGATCATTGAATATGTCGTTCACGTAAAGAGATAACTTGATTGAATATCAATAGGTGCAATTACAAAACAGATTTGTGCAAGGAAAGAGAGGAAAATTTAAGTTTCAAATTACTTTTTGTCATTCCAGTTTCAAATTATTCATTTACTAGCTAGAAGAACAACGAAGTTACATTATGTATAGAGATATGTCAAAAACTGCTTGATGTATGTGAGATTCTCATTATTTTATGAGCGAATGTGCATCGAACGATTTAAAAAATATGTGCTTTTAAATATGTTATGTAACGAATATCTGTTACACAGACTTTTATGTTTAGAAAACCCATTACTTCTTACTTTTAGAACCTGATTAATTAAGCTCCATGGCAATATTGTTCAAAACAAGGCTTTGTGAAACAAGGAGAAACTTAGACGTTTCATTAATTAATCCATTCATGCTTAATTAAAGCACAGCTTTAAATCGCACACAGATATACATAACTTAAAAATATGCCAAGTTCCCTGAACAACTAATAGCTACTAGCTAGTACACCTACCCCTAAAAAAGGAAAAAAAATTGAAGAAAAAAACTAATAGCTAGTACATAAAAACACTACTCCCGATGACTTTTGACACAAATTTAGACACAGATGTCCGTACACAAGAACATTATTCGAAATGAGTTCGAACTTGCAATTCCTTGCCTAGCAAAAAAAGTAGCAATTCCAAACATGAATCCCGCCTACAGAATACACATGGAATCCACACACATGCACATAAGCGTCCGAATCTACCTTTCCGAATCCATGTTGGAGTATAAGTGTGTCCGCAGTACTATATTCCGATAAGTTTAACCCGCATCATCGCGGAGGAGGAGGTGGCGGCGGCGAAGAAGTCGCGGTCAGTAACAAGGCCCGAAACAGGATCGCAAGAGCAGAGGCGATAAACGCCAAGGAGGAGCATCCGAAGCACCTCGTTATTACGACATGCAGCAGCTGGGAGTAGTTGCTTTTATTTCTCGTCTTGTTGTCACGAGTGTCATGCATCAAGAGGGCGGAGAGAGATGAAGTGAAGGCAAAGAGGAGAGAGAGTACAAAGACATGGAAGGTGGACGGAGGGAGGGAGTCGAAGATAATGGTCGGAACGAGGGTGGCTCTCGTTCCTCCTCCTCCTCCACCGTTTTCTTCTGCCTTGTATTCACATGGGAGTGTGATGAGAATTGCTGCGATTGAGAAGGAAATCAGCAATATGGACTCCAGATGGTTTCTCGACAAGAACACCATGCATCAAGTCTTTTGGTTCAAGAACACCATGCATCAAGTCTTTTGGTTAACTACTCCTTCCTTGAACCTTGGTTTTGTATTTATAGTACCAAAAGTGGTGTATCGTCAGATTTCTTTTGAAGTTAGCAAATATTTTCCCATTGACGTTACTTTCCCCATCCTTTCGCCCTCCTTTGGGGAAAATTCTTCAATAGTTCCGGAGTACGAACGTTGTTCTCTTGGCCAATAAATTATCGACACCCTTGTACATTTTTAGTGCCGGGTGGGTTTCACGTGGTGCCCATTCGGCGCATCCTAGCCGTTCATTGCATTTTTTAATGGCTCGAATTTGGAGAGAAAGAAAGTGTTAGGATGAGAGAAGAGAGAGGGTTTCAATCCAAGCAATCCAAAAGTGTATTAGACAGCCCGAATGTGCCGAGCGGATACCACGTGGGATATACCCACTCGTCACAAAAAATTTCTCCTTGCCACCCACACTAAGTGGGTCAACTCTTGTCCCCCAACCATCCAACAAGAGAGAATGAATATGTGCCTCCTAAAATTTTTCGCTACATGATTGGTTGAGAGCACCACGTGGACATGCCACATGGTAGTCCGGGACTACTGAAGAATTACTCCTTTAGTCCACTTTCTCTATCCCTCTTTCTCTGCCCCACTCCAAACTTCCCAGGTTACACCACACGCGCGTATACAAAACACACCTACGTCATTTGACTCTTTATTATTCTCTTTCTCTAATTAAAACCCCTTTTCTTTTAGTAATTAAATAACCATAAATATCTAATTTCTTAATAACAACAAAGAAATTGTATTTTAAGTTAGACGCACGATGGTGGATCCCACCGTGCGTTTATTGTAATAATTCGAATCATTCATCTAGTAGGGCTTACATAATAGTATATTTACCCAAAAAATCAGTTTGATCGGAAATCGATAGGTATATTAGAAATTGAATTTTGATTTACATAATGGATGGTATGATTCTGTTGATAATTTTAAAGGTAAGTTGCCCATGACCGTCTATTTTATAAATCAACATGTAATTTTGGATATAGCTGTCGATGTCCCGATCAGGTTGACTTTTTCGTGAATATCTTTCTGCAGGTCTTACAAGATGAACGGTTCAAATTACTACAGTAAACGCACAATGATTCCACAATGGTAGTGGCAGAAAACCCACGGTTTCCACCACCAGCGTGAAGAATTTAAACTCAAAAAAATAGTTTTAGAAGAAAGAAGTTTTATATGAAAGTTTTAAGAGAGTATTTACCCCAAAAAAAAGTTTTATAAGAAAGGCTTTTTGTTTCATTTCATGTATTAAGAGAGTATTTATTACAGTATTATATATGTGAGAGAGAAGACAAAAGGCATGTAAAAGCTTATACAATATGTGTCGGAAATGGAGTCTTTGCTTAAGGAGTAGGAGTAGTTGTTTTGAACTTTTAACGATAAGATTCCATGTTTGTGGAATAAATTGTACAGTAATTTCTTTCCTGACAGTCCAAATCGTTGCCCCAACCACCACCATTACGTATAGTCGGTATAGTTCCCACTTAAAAACAAAGTAGGGCCCGTATAAGAAATGTGTCTGAGTGATTAATATTCGGTGAAGAATTACTTGATCCGTCTCCGTATATTGTTCTTTTTTTTTACCAACATATTCCAAAATAATTCTTCCCGTCCAAAAGTAATAGGCAAAACAATAATTTTCTAACCATACACAATTATACAAACTCTTTTCCATCAAACATGGGATCCACACAATAGCCACATTTCTTTTTCATCAAACATGAGACCCACACACTAGCCACATTTCTTTGTTTGATGTGACAGAGTTTGTGTAAGTTCGTGTGGTAGTAACATAGTTGATGGACGAAAAAGTATATGAGTTTATTCTTTACTCTTTCCTTGCGAACTTTATTACTAATATAAGAAAATGCGATGATGATGCCAAAAGAAACCAACATACAGAAACAAACGGGAACGGATGAAGTAGAAATTTTTTATTCTAAGGTGGTTGTCTATTACTATTAGTATTTAACAATCTATATCGTTAAGTGATATTCCCTTCATCCCAAAATAATTGTATTTCACTATTTGAACCTCCTAAAAAATAGAAATATTTTACTTTTATATTATTTTTATATCCCACATATATTTTGTTTGATTGATTTTACTTAGTTTAATCCGACAAAGACTTAAAAATTACAAAAAAAATTATAAATAATTCATTAAAATTCTATGTAGTGTACCAGGGAGAGTTAGTTCGGACGGAGCAAGTGCCATAATTCGTTTACATAAAATTTGTCCTTACATTTTTCTTTATTTTTTTTGTCACCACTTGTTTCAAATCCCAAAATCATCCTCACCCCACAATCCTCTGTAAGACAAATTATAAATGTACTAGTCTGCGCAAAGGAGATGAATCGTACTGACCTCTAGTCATCATTGTTCAAATTAATTAAACAGTATAGAAAAATATGAGATATTGATCCTCACCTTTTAGATACAAAGTGTCTTCTAACCTATGCATAACTTGATTGACTCAATTTGCATGATAGAGATCATAAATATATATTGTTGTTACGCTAGGGACTATTAGTTTTCTTGAAGAAGCCTTATAGTTTTGCTCCATCATGAAAACTCATCAAACATGCTTATAGAGATTGTGGGTACTTCAAGGGTTTCTTGAAACCACCAAATAATTGAGGGCTTGTTCGTATGGGGTCTCAAAATCCTTGCGCACGATTCTCAATAATTTATTCCTATCTATCTCTATCCACTCATTATTCTTAAAAATATCTCTCAAAACTCAAACCGAACAAGGTCAATGACTCATAGTGAAACTGGACAACCAATTAAAAAAATATCACTCATGTGACTTAGTGGGTCTTTCAACACTCCTACATAGGATATCATTTTTAACATTCTCCTACTAGCCCACTTGATACATGTAAGGACAAAAGTTTGGTGCAAAACTAACAAATGTGAAGAAAATTCAAATAAGGACAAAATTCTCATTTTAAGTTTAAGTTTAAGTTAAGGCCAAAAGAATGCATTGTATGATTACTGATTAGCATGCATACAAATTAATCTACATACAGTACAGTTCTTGTTTCCTTGTAAGTACCTCATAATCTTTACGTATAGTTCTTGTTTCTTTGTATACTCATAATCTTCTTCTTCTTCTTCTTTTCCCCCTTTTCTTGTAGGCCTCTTTGGGTACCTCAATCTCTGTGGTCTGTAAGGGGTCTCTCCTCGATGTACTCTTTATCGAGTCTCTAATAAAATTTTGTTGCTTATCAAAAAAAAATATTTACTATTTGTGGCCATTAATGCCTTGCTTGAAGAGTTCCATGAATACAGCCGAACAAAGAGATTTTTGACGTAATTATAGTCAGTGGTACCACTACACAAGCACACACGTTCCATGAACCGCGTTGTGAAACAAAAGAAAAGCAAAAGTCCCAGTAGGGGCCCGCAAGAAAGAAAATGTGATGAGGCATATATGGGAAGGTGCGCGGAAGGATCCAACGAAGCCAGAAGGGAAAAACACCTCAAAGCTAAGCGTAGAGACAACGCAAACGAGTGAAAGATCTCCGTACGTTCACACGATAGCAACCCTAAAATCACGTAGTCTGAAAAATCTTCTTCAAAATTCAAACCGAACAAAGTGTACGTAATTCTGAGTTCAATTGCGAGGTACTAGTACTCAGCTGTTGATTTGCGGAATAATGATATATATCCATGCATGGAGATTTCCATTTGAGGCGGTTACATGTACCTTCGGCCCGATTACCGCCCCACTCACCAATCCGTTTCTTCTTATAGAAAAACAATATACTCCCTCCGTCCCTTTTCAAGTGTCTTGCTTCGTAATTCCAACTTATTAAAAAGACATATCATTATATCTTTCACATCAACTTTTTCTTCCACTTTCCTTATTTACCCATCATCATTACACTTTTACTCACTAACTTTTCAAAATGGAATCTACTTTTAGGGACAAAATAGATAATACATCAACTTTACCCACTAACTTTACAAAATGGACACTTATTAAGGAACAACTCAAAATAAAATATTGGACTCTAAATAAGGGACGGAGGGAGTAATATATTTCATTTTTTACCCATATGAACCATCATTAATTTTAACATCGTTATTTTTCTATAAGAAGAAGCAGATTTGTGAGTGGGGTGTTAATCGGGCTGAAGGTACATGTAACCGCCTCAAATGGAAATCTCCGTGCATGGATATCATTATTCCGCAAATCAACAGTCAAGTACTGGCTAGTACCTTGCAATGGAACTCAAAACTACGATCCTATTCTGTTTAGGTCTTGAGGGAGGTTTTTGAGACTACGTGATCTTAGGGTTGCTATCGTGTACGTACAGAGAGATTTTTGACGCAATTATTGTCAGTGCTACCACTACAAATGCACACACGTTCCATGAACCGCGTTGTGTAACCAAAGAAAAGCAAAAGTCCCCGTAAGGGCCCGCAAGAAAGAAAATGTGATGAGGCATGGGAAGGTGCGCGGAAGGATCCAACGAAGCCAGAAGGAAAAAACACCCCAAAGCGTAGAGACGACGCAAACGAGTGAAGATCTCTCTGTATGTCCACGATAGCAACCCTAAGATCACGTAGTCTCAAAAACCTCCCTCAAGACCTAAACCGAACAGGGTCCTAGTTTTGAGTTCCATTGCAAGGTACTAGCCAGTACTTGACTGTTGATTTGCGGAATAATGATATCCATGCACGGAGATTTCCATTTGAGGCGGTTACATGTACCTTCAGCCCGATTAACACCCCACTCACAAATCCGCTTCTTATTATAGAAAAATAACATGAGATTTTCATCTTTTCCTCATATGAACCATCAACAATTTTTTGCATCGTTTGCAAATGATGTATGAATTAGGTTTGTGGAATTTGGGGAAAAGATAGATTGTAGTCGTTTGTTTGAATGTATGTATGTTAGAATTCAAGAATTCTTGTAATAAAAAAGCATCTTAGATTTTTTTTTCTTTCATTCTTTCGCTGGAATTTATCATGATGACGAATGAGTTAAGAGTTTTTATCCATATATACTACATTTTTTGTCTTGAAAATTCTCATGGCGAGGCGGGGATACCTGATCCTTGTTTGGGGCAGGGACGTCGGAGGCTTGAGGTGATTTCCCGTTCGGGAAACAGGGCCGGGGATGGACGATAGTAAGTTTGAGGATCCGTCCCCGATTCCTCCCGTTGCCATCTCTAAATATAAAGGCCACACCTTGGGGTCAAATCGGTTCGGTTTGATTCGCTTTTTGACAAATTTTGCAACCAATTCAATTTCATTCGGTTTGAGGTTTCTAAAACCATTACGGATCGAAAACCGAAAAAACCGGACGACTAAACCGAACCAAAATATCTAAGATGACTAAACGAATGGGTCAGCGCCGAAGTTGCTGGGAAACTTCGTCACAGTGTGTAGCCTACTTGCCCCCAACAGATAGTTTAAATACGAGTCAAAATCTACAACAAGGAATGATTACAAAAATAACTCTTTCTCATAATTAGAAATGATTACAAAAATAGTCATTCTCATGTTTGTGTCAGTGTCTGTTATCTGGTTGGCGAAAGCAGCTGCTCAAGGTGATTGGTCACAGGGGACCAATGGAACCCGTGAGGCCCTTATTCCAGATCACCAATCATCATCAATCCCTTCAGATTTGCTGACGACGCCCTCATCTGTGACTGGTGGTAGCCCCCGAGCTCTCGATGTCATCGATTCCGATGACGACGATGGCTGCGATCATCAGGCTACAGCGGCCTGGATCTGTCAAACGGAGGAGGACGACAAGGATTCCTTCGCGTTGGGGAACACACTCGTCGGCCTGACTTTTGAAGCCGCGGTGTTTCTAATGCTTTCCAGTTTCCAGCCACGCGGTAACAAGTCCTTGTTAGCTTCTTTGTCTCCTTCTTGGTCTCCATCGTGGCCGATGTCTCCTCTTCCTCCTCCTCCTCCTCCTCCTTCTTCCTTGTCATCGTCGTCGGCCTTGTGTCCACTTTCTATGGCTCGTGTTGCCATTTTATTCGGTCTCACAGTTCATTTGATAGGCCGGATGATGTTGCGCAGAGGACACACAGGGGCAGCCATCGTCTGTACGTACGCCTGCTTTCTCTCAGTTGCGGTAGCCTTTTTTTCAATGATGTATGTGTTTGTCGCCGATAGCTTTGCTTGGGCGGTTTGGGCCGCTGGCGGTATTCTGTTGCTTGTGATGGCTTATGTCATCGCCCAAAGATGATGATGGCGGTATTCTCTTGTTTAATTGTTTCCCATAGATCTCGTGATACCGAGAAACTTCTGGTTGCCGGGTGCCTACGTGGTGTCTGAGCAGCGCATCCGAGCCGTCCAAAAATGTGTCTCGTCTACAAGGAAAATTCAATAACAAGAGAATATAATAGCCGTAGAATTTTGTCTTGTCTACAAGAAAAATTCAATAACCCCTTAATTATAATGGAAAACGACTAGTAAAGTTTTGTAGAGTACTACGTTACAATTGCTGTTTTTCTTTTGGTGGTAATAATGTATAGTGGTGTTTTCGAGTCTACGAAGGAATTGCTGTTGTATAGGAGTATGAATTTTGAAGTGTATATGATCGATGGACCTTCAGCGTGCAAATATTAACGAAAATTATCTGCCGATTTACCACATTTATTAAATTACATATATCAGTTCTGTAACAGACTAACAGCGGCGGATCTAGCATCATATATCTACTTTTACGAGACCTAAATTTGCTCTTAGTTTATTTTGTTGCCTTTTCACAGACTAAAGTATAAAGAACGGGTTGTATCGGTAATTCTTCGAGAGACACCAAATGAAGAACTCCATGAAGGAACAAACCCACAGAACTCCCTAATGTCCCTATATGTAACAAAGCTCAGGAACAAAGCTTTAGCAAGTCCAAATTGAACGTCTGGAGACACACAAAACCACAGTCTAGGCGCGATCGAAAGTGCTGAACGCGGGCGGAAAAAAAGGCACTCTCGGCACGCGGAGTGCTGGAAAACAAGGCACTCTGAATTTAGACCTCGTCACCACGACGTCGTAGTCTTGTAGCTCAACGCTGGATTTGTATTTTTTTCAAGAATGTATGTGGAGTCCATGCAAGACGAAGTAACATCCATGGGCCTGGGGACATTATGTGAGACAAAATACTAGTAGTCCATATAATTCATGGACACTTCAGAAGCATGTCCAATAATGGTTTTGAGAAATGAAGACCTGGAATTTAGTGGAATCACTGTCCGTATAGGCCAGACAATGAATTTCACCAAACAAAATCCAAACCAACTACTGAGATGGGGACGAATGTCCTGTTTCGCATGATTCAGTAGCATGGCAAGGGGCCCTCACTAAAGCTAAATTAATTGGTGGGGCACCGCCACGTGCCGCAAGAACAATAACTGAATGAGCCAATTTTCGTTCTCATTTTACCCATATGAACCATCAGTTATTTTTTTTTTTTTAGGAACACAAACCTATTATACATAAAAATAAAAATAAAAAACAAAGTACATAAAAAGACACTAACGATCTTAAAATACAAAAAAAAACGACGAATCAAAAAACAAAACAAAACTATCTTCAAAAAAAAAAACAAATCAAAACAAAACAAAAAGTCGCTCATCATCTAACAACACTTGGAGCGATGGGAAAGCCTAAAAGTTGCTAGGAAACTTCGTCAGGTAACCTACCGACATCCTATACATACTTTTTGACCATAAATAAATAATACTGTAGTAACGTGTGGATCTTCACCAGAAAGCCAAAAGGAGAGCCAAAAATAGCAACGCCAATGATTGCCGTCGTCATGCTCGTGGCGTCACAGCAAACGCAGGTTGTACCCTACCACAGGGGATCAATGGAGCCCATGAGGTTGTAATTCCCGGTCACCAGTCATCAATCCCTTCAGATGTGCTGAGACGACTACGCCTTCATCGGGGACTGCTGATCGCGCCCCTCTTGGTGTCGTCGATTCCGGTGGCCAGGATGATGAATTGATGATCACTACGGCGGCGGTGATCATCAGGCTACGACCGCCGGGATCTATCGAAACAACTACGTTGCTGAATTTCCACCTCATGTCGATGTTCATGAGATCGACGCTAGTCCTTGTCCCACCGTAACTAGTGGGATTAGTACTGGTACTAGTACTGATCATAGGAACGGAGGAATGGCCATGTTCGTTTTAGGATTTGGATTTTGGGTAATAAGTGGAGAGACAAATGAGAGTAATAATTGAGAGAAAATTTATTGGGACCATGCGCAAATAGAAAGTCCAAAGTTCAAAATCCCAAAACAAACCGGGTTTTCAAGTAATCACGAAACAAAAATAACATATATGTTGTGGTGTCATTCTTGTAATTAATGACATCATCTGAATATAATTTAGTTTTTTCCTTTCTTGAAATAAAACTGTAGGACCTCCATTTTATAAGCTCGTCCAGGAGCCCGAAAATCTCACTGGTTTTTTTTTTTTTTTGTATGTTCCTAAACTTGGATGTAACATTATGCTTCGAACATCATATATATTAAATAGAAAACTTTTTTTTTTCTTCTCACACTAGTGAGGGTGGGTGGAGTGGCCAAGTGGAAAGGCCAGGTATGGGTTAAGCAACTCTCGAGATAGACCCGCCGCACCAACTTGAGCTCATCCCCGCCGAAGCCGCTGATTGACGCTGCCCCATACTCATCAATTGTATTTCTTTTAGTATCTTTTTTACTAAGTGGTCGTGGTGGTCAAGGCAAGTAAAAAAAAGTTAATCTTTTTTATTTTATTCAAAAAAATTATGAGTTTCGATTATAATTTTTTACTTTTTCGATTCTCGTTGAGACAAATCAATGAATCACAAAAGTTTGATGTAAAACAAACAAATGTAAAAAAAAAAAATTAAATAGAGAAAAAAAATAAGTCACTTGACTTTTTAATCCAAACCCATCCTAAAGAATGAGGCTACTAGAGGTCAATATAGTGCTTATGAAATGTTGAAATGTCAATACTAATTTAGTTGTCATGAACTCATCTGGAATTATGAATTCACTTATCTTTGGTGAGTATATTTGAGTATCACATTTTGCGTATCATGTGATGTGTCACCACTATATTGATAGAATGTGCCCTATTTATCATATGGTGTAGCGAATTCTACCAACACAATGGTGACAACTCACATGATACCCAAAATGTGGTCCTAAGACTTTGTCACCATAACATTGTCGTTGCTGGGAGATGTAGTACTCAAGTTTCTATCTAGGAACAAGATCCTTTCAATCCATATTGTTAGACTTGTCTAACATCGCTCATTTAAGCCACCCAAGCTTGGTTAATAAATTTTAGAGGCTACTTCACCTATTGCCAATTGGTTTTAGGTTGGAACCCTCCAAGAAATCTAACATACCCTCCAAGAATTCAATAAAATATCTCTTCTCTCATATTTTAACATGGTATCAGAGCTAGGTCTTGGGTGACATTACCTCTCATGGGAAAGTCTCTGTCATCTCTGTCGCCCAAGTCAGTCAGTCAGTCAGCTCCTGATCTGTCACATCTACATGCATCTGAGCTGCACGTGAGGGGGAGTATTAGACTTGTCTCACATTGCTCATCTAAGCCCATCTAAACTTGGTTAATAAATTCTAGAAACTACTACACCTATTGCCAATTGGTTTTACGTTGGAACCCTCCAAGAAATCTAATACATATAATGGACTGGACAATCCAGTTTCGACCCTTTTTGGGTTCTTCCTGGACCTATTCTGATGATACAAATCGTTTATAATTTAGAGCTCGTCGAAAATATCGCCCATACTGAAAATCGCCATGATCAGAAACTGTCATACCGATTGAAATGATTTCGTAACACATTTGTCTTAGATACTCCTAATGAGTTAAATGAGTTTTTATCCAGTTGTGATGTCTTTTTGTTCAAAATAAAAGGGTTCCGAAACCATATTAATCGGTATTCTATCATCGCTAGTTTTAGTTCTAAAATATGAATGATTTGAATTATCAAAATAAATCTAGAAAAAAACCCAAAAGGAATGAAAACAGGACCGGAGAAGATGGTGATCGAGAGGTTGATATTTGTCTAATCAAAATTATCCACTTTTAAAGTCTTAGGCCTGGTTCCAGAAACACAAAGGTAGTATTTGGTAAACGGTTGATTTTGCAAAAAAAAAAGGTCCTCACCCACCAGCTGGGGGCAGGGGCCCTAAGGAAAGCGGAGCCCCACATTCCTTCTCTCCCCCTCGAACTTGGATGGTCCATTCTCACCTTCTCTTTTCACATGTTCACTTTTCGCCCATGTGACAATCACTGTTTGGTTTAGATTTTAGAAAGTTATTTTGAGAGTAATGAGGGATAATGAGTGGAGAGATAGAAAGAGAGATTTATTAAAAATTGTGCCGAGAGTAAAAAGTTACTCTAAAAAAGTTGAACCAAACGGAGTGAATATCATTCGCATAACTCATGATTTACGTCTCTCTCTCTCCATATCATCCCACACCGCACGTTTATGTGAGATTCATACACTTAGTCATTGAGAACCATGCAGAACCTGCAGGCCTTATATATGGGCTTGGGACAAGGCGTGGGGGCATAGTGATCTCCTCTACCCGCCGAACCACGAAACCCTTACCTCTAGAAGTAAGGGCGTGCAAGCGTGAGACTGTTCTATGGATTTGATTAGACCTTAAGAGAATGTGTGGTGTTGGAGTGTCTCGGAGTACCACATGGCCACACTCCAAGTGTACTGAATAATTAGAACTTTCTCTCTCTCCCTCCTAACCTTACGTAAACTCTCCACCAAGAAACTGATCCACACAACACTGCCAAAGTTCTCAACTTACGCACGTACTCCCCCACACCTGCCCTCTTTCAGTCACTTTTCGTCCATCAAAATTATCACATATAACACAGAGACACACACACACCTATACATACATATATATATATATATATATATTTACTAACATATTCGTTAGTTCCACCAAACTAACGGTTCATATTTCCCTTCACACCCCATAGCGCTCTCTCTCTCTCTCTCTCTCTCTCTCTCTCTCTCTCTCTCCCTCTCTGCAACAATAGGCCAAACAAGCAGCATGCCCCTTCACTCCCGCTTTCTCTCCGCTCTCCTTCCTCTCTTCCTCATCACAATCTCAACCCTCACGCGCCCGTCGACTTCCGCCGTCGACTCCTTCGTATACGGCGGCTGCTCCCAGCTGAAATACAAGCCGGGCACCCCTTACGAGTCCAACGCCAACTCCATGCTCACCTCCCTCGTCAACTCGGCCGCCTTTGCCGTCTTCAACAACTTCAAGATCTCCGTCCCCGGCTCCAGCGCGGGCGACGTCATCTACGGCCTCTTCCAATGCCGCGGCGACGTCGGCACCCCCACCTGCCGCGACTGCGTCGCCAAAGCGGTGAGTCAACTCGGCGTCCTCTGCCCCAACTCGGCGGGCGGCGCGCTCCAACTCGACGGGTGCTTCGTGAAGTACGACAACACGTCCTTCTTGGGAGTTGAGGACAAGACCCTGGTGATGAAGAAATGCGGGACTTCGGTCGGGTTTGACTCGGACGCGTTGACCCGGCGAGACGCTGTGATGGGGTATCTAGCGGCTGGCGGGCAGTACTTTCGTGTGGGCGGGTCAGGGGATATTCAGGGTGTGGCGCAGTGCGTACAGGATCTGAGTGGGAGCGAGTGCCAGGATTGTCTGAATGAGGCGATCGGACGGCTGAAAAGCGAGTGTGGATCCGCGGCATTTGGTGATATGTTCTTGGGGAAGTGCTACGCGCGTTACACGGATCGTGGGGGCCACTCTAATGGCGGTAAGTTTTTTTCACAACAGATTGGTGGCTTGTGTTGTTTGGTTTGGGGTAAATTTGATTTATTACTATTTGTTGAAATTTCAGAAAAATTAATTTTAACCCACTTTGGCTAACTTTGAATTTATGTGTCGGGAGGTTTTTTTTTTTTAATAACTTATGTTTCACTGAATTTCGTTTAGTAGAGTCGGGCTGGAGGCCAAGAGGGTTTATGTTCGATTTAGAAGATTTGCTTAATTGACCATAGGACAAATTACCCTCCTGCGGTCCATTTTACTCAAATTTAATAAAAAAAAATTGAAGTGGATTTATTATATTTATTCCCAGTTGGTCAATGCTAGCGGATTTTTTTTTATTTTTTTGGGGTCAAGACTATAGCTGAATTTAATTGCCAGGTTGTGACTCACTAATTAGAGCGGAAATGACGAATTTGAAGATAAAAGAATGGCTTAATATTTTATTTTGTTTATGGTTCGTTAATGCATGTTACATTTGCTAAACTCTCTTAAGATTATTTTTATGACTCAAGTCCGATAAATATGTTTGTATGTTATAGTATACTTATAACTCTTAAAAAAAAAACAAAGTAAATAGACGTACAGAATTTTAACAGGGTGAATGTCAGGGAACCTTAAAAATAGAAAAAGCTGGATTTATTTGCAACTGTGGATTGATGATTGTGGACTAGTAGTTGAGTGTCACATGATTTATTCTTTGATTGATATATAGTACTCCCTCCGTCCCTTTTTAAGTGTCTTGCTTCGTAACTCCAACTTATTAAAAAGACATCGTTATTATACATGTTACATCAACTTTTTCCTCCACTTTCCCTACTTACCCATCATTATTACACTTTTACTCACTAACTTTTCAAAATGGAATATACTTTTAGGGACAAAATAGACAATGCACCAACTTTTACCCACTAACTTTACAAAATAGACACTTATTAAGGGACAGCCCAAAATGAAATACTAGACTCAAAAAAAGGGACGGAGGGAGTAAATACTAGGTGGCTTTTTTCTTTAGATGGGATAAACTCTACTGTTGTAGAGGTTATGTGGTTCAAATGGCTTTAGGAGTCATATTCTGGTTACTCTAGTTTTAATCGGAGAGTTTGCTTCCCACATAATGCATTAGGATTTAATTCTTGGGGGCAGCCGGCAAGAAAGTTATTACTACTTATGAATCATCTAGTCCTAGCATGGATGGTCTGCGTTTGACCATACCGAAAAAAGAATTGAGGTAAGCATAAGTTGACCCGAACCACCATTGGCCATCCAACCAAAAAAGACTTTACTTGAATTCATTTTGACCAGATGGTTGTTGAATTCATTTTGAATTGTAAGCATTTAAACTTTCTTTGTAAACAGGGAAAAAAGACTTTACTTTCAAAAACTTTAGCTTTATTAGGGGACTTGTCTCAAAGCCAAATAAGGCCAAATAAGTTCTTATTTTTTAAGAAGATAATTTCAAACTTAAAAGTTATGTGTTTGCGCAAATAATTTTTCTAGTAATATGGATTTTATTTGATAGATCTCATTGAGATCTTTTGAACGGTGCAAAAAAATCAAAAAATTATTTTTCAATTACATTATTTTTGAATTTGAAAATGTGAAATAAGCTGTTTATTTTGTAAGAAGGTCCTGAAACGACAATGATTAACGTCGTAATTCTCGTGGCTGCAGTAATCTCGACAGCAAACGCAGGTTGTACCCTACCACAGGGGTCCAATGCATCCCATGAGGTGCTGACGACGCCTTCATCGGTGACTGCTGATCGCGCCCCTCTTGATGTCGTCGATTCCGGTGGCCAGGATGATGATTCCTGCGGCGGCGGTGATTATCAGGCCACGGCCGCCGGGATCCATCGAAACGACTGCGTTGCTGAATTTCCACCTCATCATGTCGATGTTCCCGCCCTGACTGGTGAGATTAGTACTGGTACTAGTACTGATCAGATACGAACGGAGGAGCGGGTGGAGGACGATGACGAGAAGGATTCCTTCAAATTTGGGAATACACTCGTCGGCCTGACTTTTGAAGCCGCGGTGGCTCTGATGGTTTCCAGTTTCCAGCCTCGCGGTAATTTGTCCTTGTTAACTACTTGGTCTCCATCGGGGTCGATATCTTCTCCTCCTCCTCCTGCTACTCCTTCTTCGTTGACGTTGTCAGCCTCATTTCCGATTATTATGGTTCAGTTAGCCATTGTACTCGGTTTCACAGTGAATTTGATAGGCTGGTTGATGTTTCGGAGAGGCCGGGTAGCCATTGTATTTGGTTTCACAGTTAGTTTGATAGGCTGGATGATGTTACGGAGAGGCCGAGTAACGGCAGCCAACTTCTGTAGGTGCGCCGGCGCGGTAGCCTTTTTTTCAATGACTTATAGGTTTGTCCCCGATCACCTTGCTTGGGCGGTGTGGGCCGCGGCCGGTGTTCTGGCGTTAGTGTTCGCTTATTTCCTCGGCGAAAGATTATGATCAGGTAAAATCAGAGTAATACCTAATTCCATTCTCTTGTGTAATTAATTGTTTCCCTAAACCTTTTGGTATTGTGAAGTTGAATTTTACTGAGATTTTAGAACATGAGGGGAAAGAACAACTCTTTGCAAAGAAAAAATACTTTTCATAATTTCCATTTTAGGTAAATTACAGTTAACCCCCTCTAACTATGCCTCGGTGACACTTAACCCCCTCTAACTATTATTTTTGGCACTTAACCCCCTCTAACTAATTGAAATTCAAACGGTCATAACTTCTTCGTCCGAAATCGAAAACATGCAAATTATATATCGATTTCGAGGTCTTGAAGTCAGCTTTCTAATGACACCAAAATCACATCACGATTCAAAGCACACAGAAAGTTATGATCAAAACGGTCTTTCTGTCTACCAGCCCTTACTCTTTTGATCATAACTTTCTGTGTGCTTTGAATCGTGATGTGATTTTGGTATCATTAGAAAGTTGACTTCAAGACCTCGAAATCGATATATAATTTGCATGTTTTCGATTTCGGACGAAGAAGTTATGACCGTTTAAAGTTATGACCGTTTGAATTTCAGTTAGTTAGAGGGAGTTAAGTGCCAAAAATAATAGTTAGAGGGGATTAAGTGTCACCGAGGCATAGTTAGAGGGGGTTAACTGTAATTTACCATTTCCATTTTATGTAAAGCCAACAACATACTGTGCTTTTCTGCAAATGAGGATCGATCACCTTTCTTGCTTATTTACCTGTTAAGAGTTTGAGATTATCTAACTTTCTTGTTCTTTTTTATGGCCCAGGTTTGATTTTGGGTATGTCACTTCATTGGAGGCCAGGAGGCAGTGGCGGACCCAGAAATCTGAGTTAGTCATGAGGCACATATTACTAACCGTGGTAAAGAAGAATTCCGTAAAGGAAACAACAATGAATTTCATCCATCACTTTCAATTAGGGAAATGAAATTGGCACTCCAAAAATTGATACAGACACTCCAAAAAATAAAGGGAAGTGGCTTTGAAATTACACTTGTTTTGTAGTGCCTGTATTAATTTTTGGAGTGTCAATATCATTTACCTTCAGTTATTATGTTATTGTTGTTTACTAACCGTGGTAAAGAAGAATTCCATAAAGGAAATAACATTGAATGTCATCCATCACTTTCTTAGTATGTTATTGTAGTTTCAAGTGAATTTTCAAAAAAAAATCTTATTAATTGTAATATCTCACAACAATATCTATAAGTGAAGACACTGGACAATACCATAATTTTAAGACAATTTTTAAAGGGTATCAAAGTTATTTGGAAAAATTAAACCTCAAGAGTACGTTCCCCCATAGGAGTCATAGGACCCTTAACGGGTCCGCCCCTGCCAGGAGGTATTGGTTGTGGCATGGGAGTGAGTCATGTTGATGGATGGTAATGGTTTGCACGTACAAATTTGGTGGGACTAATTTAAAGAATCCCCTACTTAAGGAAATAGCTAATAAGGTTTTGTGGAGTTACAATTTTCTCCTTTTCTTTTGGTGGTAATGCATAGTATTGTTTTTCGAGTCTCAAGTCTATGAAAGAATCGCGGATGTCTACGAATTGTATTCATAAAACCAATACAATAGGAGAAGAGTACAATGACTCTTCTACTACTGCTACTCTCGAGAACAAGAACAAAATTAACATACATCTGAGCCCCTCAGAGTTTTATTGAAAAACAAATAACAAAACAAAACAATTGTTGACAAGATGTCATAAAATATAACCAAAACACGATAACAAATAAACTGATGTTCCCAACATGACTTCCAAAGATTTGTGCGACTGCCCAAAATTAACCACACTGTGCATCCTCCGTTACCCCAGGCAGGGGCCAAAGAGCCGCCTTCATCATCCGACGACCTCAACGGACACTCCCCACCACATTGTCCCCTGGTGCCAAAAACATCGTTTTGATTGGACAGCTATTGGCCAATATCAAACAGTATAGGCCGATACGTAAGTAATTAACTATATCGGAGGTCCAAAATCACGTTACATAACGACCGATGCAGTACGTAACAGCCTTTATTGAAAATTAACCTTGGGTCGCATATTAATTGGGCACATATCCTTCTAATCTAAGGGAACTTGATCAGTATGCATGGTGGTTTTCCAGCAGGTTTGGTAACTAGGAAAAACATTTGTGGGAATCGTACGTGCTTTTATGCGGTTTTAATGGTCAATTTGGATTGAACGAAATGATTTCATTTTCAACAATAGAGCTGCAGATCTCAGTCTATTTGGGAGATCTACTAAAGACAAAGGTGGCAATGTGGATGAACGCAAAGATTTACATAGTGGACTTCAAAGGATATCTTGATGGAATTAGGAGAATTAAACTTTAGGTACTATTGTTTGCTGATCGTGTTTTGTATCTTTTAATACTTCCTAGAATGTTCTTGTTTTTCTTGTCGGGGTGCAGTGAACATATTTTGTTTCCCACAGTCCTCTAATTTTTCCTCGATGTACGTAGGAATTCAAACTAATCCGGACCGTGCACAGCCCTACTCTACCATTCTTTGCATGTCACAGTCTCGAAATTTTGCAACTCTTTGTTATCTTTGTGGGAATTGAGTCATTACAACTTGGACTGGTTTATGACATTGTAATGAGAAATGCTAGAATCGATCACAAGTACTAATTGCATACACAATTGTACACATACTGACATCAATATTTTGCAACATGTCGTTAGCTACGCAGGAATTGCTAGAATACTCATCTCATGTAGCCCTTAAACCCGCCATGAATTCATAGCTCTTGCATATGTGTTCAAATCAAATCAATGGTACTCAATTTCTGTTATGCATTTACGGCAGATGGTGGCGGTTTGTGGCTGTTTGGGATCTTGGCCGGTGGTTCTTGCTGGTGGCTGGAGTTGGTGGGGGTGCAGATTTCAGTGGGTTGCGAGGCGGCGATCCGATGGCGGCTGAATTGTTGATTTGCTGTTAGATTTAGGGTTTGATCGCTGATTTAGGTTTTTGGGTGTTTAGGCCTTTTGCTGTTCTGGGTTTTTTTGGTTTCTGGTGTTTGGGCCTAACCCATTTGTTTGGGCTCGGTTCTTTTTGTTATCCGCTCGGCTTCTAATTACTGGAAAATTAAAACAGAAACGCAACGAAATTAGTAAAGGAATGCGAAACGTACTTAGCCAATTTCAGGCGTCCGGAAATTGGCAATGGATGGATTAATCGAGGCGAGTAAAACTCTGTCCTTAAAGCAAATTCGTCCTCCACTACGGTGCTAATGGAAACCGCGGACGTCTGCCTCCCAGGACTACCCGATTTTCACCAACCGGAAGCAGCACTGCAATCTGGTTGATAGGCGAACCGAAACAGTATCGAACTCTCAGAACGGATGCGTGAACAATGTATGCAGGTTTTATTTTTCCTTTCGTCCTTAATGAAGCAGAAACGGGTCGGTTAAATAGCCATCAAGACACCCGTTCGGAAAAGGCAGGCGCGACTGTTCGGAACAGAACGGTACCGGTTCGTCGAACAGATGCAAGGAAAGAAACGGGCCAAAAAGAAAAAGATTATATCGCATTGGGCCAAGCCCAAGCTTTTGATCAGCCCGGCCCGGTTCGGTTCGGCGCGCGTGTGTTTTTTATAAGAGCAAAGCATGCATTGTCTATGCCCTCTCCCCTTACAAAACTTCTATGACCCAAAGGGCCAACCCTTTGAGCTTCACTTGGGTTACTTATTCCCAATGATCTTTCCTCCTCCCACCAATGTGGGACTTAGCCAATTCCCTTCCTCCAACCACCATGTGAGGGGCAACTTTCCATGGCAATTTCTTATTCACCATAACTTGATTTTCTCCACCTATGTGTTCTATCTTAATCTCCTAACCAAGACGAACAAAACGGTATGTGGGTCGGTCCACGTGGACGCGTGGGACCCACTCAATAAATAGCTCAAAGTTGAGCAAAATCAAGATTTTTCCAACAATCCCCCACATGAATGAAATTGGCAGGATAAACAATGCAATGCAAATGCAAAATTCCTGAGAGTTACAATAGGAAATCTTCTGCATAGGGCTAGGTAGCTTCTGGCTTTGAACCTATCCTTGTGAATAACTATCGGACTTACTAGCTAACCAGTGAACATGATGTCTTGAACTGTTCAGCCATTTGTGTAAGCCGAGTCAATAGTCAACACCCAGAATCTTTCCAAACACAGTTTGGTTCTTACGGTTGTGCCCATTATGGCCCTGGAACACCCTGGTCTTCATGAATGTTTGTAGAGAATTCTGCCCGAGACATTCTCATAGAAGCGGCCCCTTCTACATTCACATAGGTGATTCTTAATACGAGTACCCTGCTATACCCGACTCGGATACCCCACATGGATGTCCAAAGTTTAAGAACCATTAAAAACATTTGCCTAACCTTCATATACGCTGCAGGCATCACTGTTTCACCATAGAAATGAGTTGGAGAGATATCTCCTTAGTGATATTCCTAAGTCTCATACAACTCGGTTGTCCCGTTGAACCTAGATCTTGGGATCTCCAGTCAGCTAGGTTGGGTTGCCGTCATAGAGAACTTTTAATTTGTAGGCTTTAATCTCATTTCCCTCGATGAGCATTTGTTCTCTAGTCAAAACTCATGTTTAACGGATCCGTAAATAATTCTTTTGACGTTTCAATCTCAAGTAAGAACAAATGTTTAACGGCGAGTTGTCTACAACATAAATATTGAGACAAGCCGTATTAGAAGGTCCTAAATGCCTTTCAACTACTAATGGCCATCACGTTTCAACTCTTGGCATACAATTGGACCATATGGAGCATTCTCTAAGAATGGCTTGTGGCCACTCCGCGTACTAGCATTTGCCTAACGCAATGGGTTGATCAGACTCCATTATAGACCTTGCTATGCACGTAGAGAATTTCAAAATTAATATTGCACTCCCGTTATAATATTGAATCCACATTTCAAAAAATTGGATATACATATCACAATACTTTATCCTTCAAATATTTTAGGACATCTCCAATAGTGCAACATATATTTTAATTTTGTGGAAATTATAAATATTGCTCCCCCCACAATTCTGAAATTAAAGCAGAATTCATCAAATAATTTCCCAAGTAAATGACATGACTCAACCAATGTCTAAACTTACTCAGTAGGAAACAACCCCCACATTGAGTAACTCACCCATGCAATATATCGAACGAGTAACTCTTTACTCAAATTGAAAAGCTTTTAAGCTATTTGCTACATGCATACTATATATCCGTATCGATACAGGGATACATTTTATGGCATAAGAAGATATATCTCTTAGGGTGTACTTGTTCAAACAGTAACTGAATACTCAAGATATTAGAACGAAATATCTAATATCTTTCCAATGACTTAGCTCCATATCCACCATTTATATCAAGTTATAAAATGTCTAACGAATTTGCTGATTTAAGTCCTCTGAAATCTGATAAAATGCAACAAGCATTCATGCTTCCGAAAATAATGGTTGAAACACGCTTGGTCAACCAAGTATATGGACAATAGTTAATTAAAGATAAATTAGTTAATTAATAATACCACCGTTGGTCCAAATGGGTTGTTCCAATCTTTATCAACGGGTAAATATCAGTGCCAAACTCTTGCACAATTTCAAAATTCCATGAAGGACATATAATTTATCATTACTCGAAACATGGGCAATCAGCAAACTAGAAATGAGATTTCCTCCAATCTCAGCGCACTTCAGTTAACTCACCATGATTTACTAATGTATATACTCGATTCAATTTAACAGGATCATAGTCCAGGCCAGTCATTACCAATGAAAGTAACAAATTGGTCACAACTACCTCGTAGTTGAACAAACTTTAAGATGCAGTTTTATGCTACTTTAAACTTTGTGCAAAAGGTTCATTGCCATCCCAAACTCCATACATCTTTCATATTTATGATCCGAATCCATGTAGAATTTAGGTAGACAATCAAAATAATTCAAACAGTTGAGTGCTAAATCTGGTCAACGTCCTCCGCTGAGTTTTTTTAAAGCAAAATCGCGTTTTTATACGGTATTCGTCACAGTTCTGGAAATTGCGGTTCTACTGTTTTTGATTTCATTGGATTGGAAAACAGTAAGTGGGTTTGTAAATCTGTTTCGTAATCGCTCGGAATAAGTGTTTACTAGTTGATTCGATTAGTAAGGTTTTCTGGAATACGGGATTAATCTACTGGAAAAAGTTTATCTGGTTTTTTATTTCTGGAAATTTTTCGGTTTTTTATTTCTGGAAATTTTTCGGTTTTTTATTTCTGGAAATTTTTCGAAACAGATTACGGGTTTATTTGTCAGTACGAGTTTAATTCTCGGTTTGCACAGTTACCGTTTGTAATTGGTAAGATTTAAATCTCGTAATTGGTTTTCTCAGTTTGTGGACTTGTAGATTTCTTTAAATTGAAAGGTATGTTGACCCTTAAGAAATTGGTTTCTAATTTGGCTTTATAAACTCAATTTCTGGAATTGCAATCAGTAGGGTTCTACTTTCTTTTAGCGGAAATTACAATCTGCGATAGTACTCCGTGATACGGTGAATTGTTTACTGTATGTTGGTAACAACAGTGGGTTTGAATTGTGGATTCCTAATTATGTGTTTTATTACTGTAGTAGTTGTGTTCCTCAGACTACAGTATGTTTTGACGGTTAGTCTGTTTTGGTTTGTTTGCATATTAATATCCACATCAGTGAGTATTGGATTTTTGTCTTGAGTATCACTCTTTTGGCTAAGGAAAGTTTTTACAATCTGTTCTTATAGTATATGTTATAAACAGTACGTTTTGTGTATCCATTGCTAATTAGTAAGCTTACAGTGATTGGAAGTCTAATACTGTCTTTCTATTTAGTTCTCAGAGAATCATTTTTTTTTTAAAACTTGATTGGTTTTCGTCTTATTCTCTACTGTAATTCTGTTATAGTTTAGGGTGAATTGTTAACAGGTTACGTAGTGGGTTTTATAACATAGGGGCATTAATTTGGTCATTAATTAATACTAAAGTAGAGTATTACATGGTCTCGGGTTTATGTTTATAATCAGTGGGTCCTTATTCTTTATGTGATACAAGTTTAAGGGAAAATTCTTTTCTACACCCATTGTCAGTAATTCTTGTATGCTCTATTAATTGTATATTGTCAATACTTGATTTGCAAAAGTTTATTTTGTACTCTCTGGTGTAGTGTTAACTTTTGCATAATTTGTATTATACTCTGTTCGAGTTTGAACAGTTTATTTTCGGTTGTATTATTTAATTGATTGGTTTCATTTGTGTCGATATTCTGTTTATGTTAACAGAAATGACTACCGAAATCCCTAAGAATGGTGAGGTTCTCAAAACTGGAGATGGGTCTTCAGTGGTTTCCATTGCTTCCTCTTCCACCGCTGCTGCTGCTCCGGTGGCGGCACTGTTGCCGGTGAATCATTCCGAGAAACCGGAAAAGTTCAATGGGACAGAGTTTCGTAGGTGGCAGCAGAAAATGCTTTTCTACCTGACGACTCTCCGTTTGGCTAGGTTTCTGACAGAGGATCCTCCTACTGTGGCTGAAAATGAGACGAACACTCAAGTCCGTATAGCTTATGATGATTGGAAGAACTCTGACTATCTGTGCAGAAACTACATTCTCAGTGGACTGGACAACGCGCTTTACAACGTGTACTGTTCGGTGAAATCTGCCAAGGAACTCTGGCTTACCTTGGAGAAAAAGTACATATCAGAAGATGCCGGACTGAAAAAATTTGTTGTTGGCAGGTTCCTAGACTTTAAGATGGTTGATTCGAAATCTGTGATGAGGCAAGTTCAGGAACTCCAGGTTCTTCTTCATGAGATTCATACTGAAGGAATGGTGTTGAGTGAGTCTTTCCAAGTGGGAGCCGTCATTTGGAAATTGCCGCCTTCATGGAAGGCGTACAAGAAGCAACTCAAGCACAAGCGTAAGGACATGAACATGGAGGATCTGATTGTACGTTTGAGAATGGAGGAGGATACTCTGAATATGGATAAGAAGGATCTTAATCCGTATGTGGCAAAGGCCAACATGATTGAACAAGGTGGAAAGGCATATAAGGGGAAGCAGTACGACAAAAGGAAGGGCAAAGGTATTGACCTCGGTCCGCGTGGTGGTGTGGCTAAAAGGGCCAAGTATGATGGGAAGCCTAGGTTTGCTGGAAAATGCTTTGTGTGTGACAAGCAAGGTCATAAGGCTGCTGATTGCCAAAGCCGGCGAGGTAATCAGAACAAGGAACCAGCACAGGCAAATATGACTGAGATGGAGTTGGAGGCTCTCTCAGATGGGGTTGAAGAAATGTTGAACCTGTCGGCCTGACTAAGAGTGAGGTGTATGTAGGTAGAGGCTACATATTTAATGTATTGTTTTCCACATTGATGTACTGACTTAGGTTCCGGCCTCTCCGGGTTTATCTGTGAAATTAACATATCTTTGATTTATATCCCTGAGTTTTCTGATTTGTGGGATGGTAAGGTCTTGTGGACCTTTGCCAAAAGTAATTACTTAAATTGTCTACCTTAATTCTACATAGATTCTGATCATAAATATGAAAGATGTATGGAGTTTGGAATGGCAAAGAACTTGGTGGAGATGCGGGGTAGCACAAAACTGTATCTTAAAGTTTGTTCAACTAAAAGGTAGTTGTAACCAATTTGTTACTTTCATTGGAGAAAATCTTATTTACAGTTTGCTGATTGCCCATGTTTCGAGTAAAGATAAATTAATGTCCTTCATGGAATTTTGAAATTGTGCAAGAGTTTGGCACTGATATTTACCCGTTGATAAAGATTGGCAACAGCCCATATGGACCAACGGTGGTATCTTTAATTAACTAGTTTTATTTTTCCATTTATCTTTAATTAATTATTGTCCATATACTTGGTTGACCAAGCGTGTTTCGACCATTATTCTCGGAAGCATGAATGCTTGATGCATTTTATCAGATTTCAGAGGATTTAAATCAGCAATTTCGTTAGACATTTTATGACTCGATATAAAAGGTGGATATGGAGCCAAGTCATTGGAAAGTTATTAGATATTTCGTTCTAATATCTTGAGTATTCAGTTACTGTTTGAACAACTACACCCTAAGAGATATATCTTTTTGTGCCATAAAATGTATCCCTGCATCGATACGGATATATAGTATGCATGTTGCAAATAGCTTAACAGCTTTTCAATTTGAGTAAAGAGTTACTCGTTCAATATATTGGGTGAGTTACTCAATGTGGGGGTTGTTTCTTACTGAGTAAGTTTAGACATTGTTTGAGTCATGTCATGAACTTGGGGAATTATTTGATGAATTCTGATTTAATTTCGGAATTGTGGGGGGGGAGCAATATTTATAATTTCCACAAAATTAAAATATAACAGGAGTGCAACATTAATTTTGAAATTCTCTACGTGCATAGCAAGGTCTATAATGGAGTCTGATCAACCCATTGCGTTAGACAAAAGCTAGTACGCGGAATGGCCACAAGCCATTCTTAGAGGATGCTCCATATGGTCCAATTATATGCCAAGAGTTGAAACGTGATGGCCATTAGTAGTTGAAAGGCATTTAGGACCTTCTAATACGGCTTGTCTCAATATTTATGTTGTAGACAACTCGCCGTTAAACATTTGTTCTTACTTGAGATTGAAACGTCAAAAGAATTATTTACGGATCCGTTAAACATGAGTTTTGACTATAGAACAAATGCTCATCGAGGGAAATGAGATTAAAGCCTACAAATTAAAAGTTCTCTATGACGGCAACCCAACCTAGTTGACTGGAGATCCCAAGATCTAGGTTCAACGGGACAACCGAGTTGTATGAGACTTAGGAGTATCACTAAGGAGATATCTCTCCAACTCATTTCTATGGTGAAACAGTGATGCCTGCAGCGTTTAAGGTTAGGCAATTGCTTTTAATGGTTCTTAAGTCTTGGACATCCATATGGGGTATCCGAGTCAGGTATAGCAGGATACTCGTATTAAGAATCACCTATGTGAATGTAGAAGGGGCCGCTTCTATGAGAATGTCTCGGGCAGAATTCTCTACAAACATTCATGAAGACCAGGCGTGTTCCAGGGCCATAATGGGCACAACCGTAAGAACCAAACTGTGTTTGGAAAGATTCTGGGTGTTGACTATTGACTCGGCTTACACAAATGGCTGAACAGTTCAAGACATCATGTTCACTGGTTAGCTAGTAAGTCCGATAGTTATTCACAAGGATAGGTTCAAAGCCAGAAGCTACCTAGCCCTATGCAGAAGATTTCCTATTGTAACTCTCAGAAATTTTGCATTTGCATTGCATTGATTATCCTGCCAATTTCATTCATGTGGGGGATTGTTGGAAGAAAACTTGGTTTTGCTCAACTTTGAGCTATTTATTGAGTGGGTCTCACGCGTCCACGTGGACCGACCCACATACCGTTTTGTTCGTCTTGGTTAGGAGATTAAGATAGAACACATGAGTGGAGAAAATCAAGTTATGGTAAATAAGAAATTGCCATGAAAAGTTGCCCCTCACATGGTGTTTGGAGGAAGGGAATTGGCTAGTCCCACATTGGTGGGAGGAGGAAAGATAATTGGGAATAAGTAACCCAAGTGAAGCTCAAAGGGTTGGCCCTTTGGGTCATAGAAGTTTTGTAAGGGGAGAGGGCATAGACAATGCATGCTTTGCTTTTATAAAACACACACGCGCGCCGAACCGAACCGGGCCGGGCCAATCAAAAGACGCGCGCGCCGGGCCGGGCTGATCAAAAAGATTGGGCTTGGGCTTGGCCCAATGCGTTATTATCTTTTTGCAGCCTTTCCGTTCGAACTGGGCTGGGTCTGAGCCGACCCGCGTTTCCTGTTACCGTTGCCCGTTTCTTTCCTTGCATCTGTTCGACGAACAGGTTCCGTCCAACGGTACCGTTCTTTCCGAACAGTCACGCCCCGTGCCGTTCTTTCCGAACAGTCGCGCCTGCCTTTTCCGAACGGGTGTCATGATGGCTATTTAACCGACCCGTTTCTGCTTCATTGATCACGAAAAAATCCTGCATACATTCTACATTGTTCACGCATCCATTCTGAGAGTTCAATACTATTTCGGTTCGCCTACCAATCAGATTGCAGTGCTGCTTCCGGTTGGTGAAAATCGGGTAGTCCTGGGAGGCAGACGTCCGCAGTTTCCATTAGCACCGTAGTGGAGGACGAATTTGCTTTAAGGACAGAGATTTACTCGCCTCGATTGATCCTTCCATTGCCAATTTCCGGACGCCTGAAATTGGTTAAGTACGTTTCGCATTCTTTTGCTAATTTCGTTGTATATCCGTTTTAATTTTCCAGTAATTAGAAGCCGTGGTGATAACAATCGATTGTTATCCGCTCGGCTTCTAATTACTGGAAAATTAAAACAGAAACGCAACGAAATTAGTAAAGGAATGCGAAACGTACTTAGCCAATTTCAGGCGTCCGGAAATTGGCAATGGATGGATTAATCGAGGCGAGTAAAACTCTGTCCTTAAAGCAAATTCGTCCTCCACTACGGTGCTAATGGAAACCGCGGACGTCTGCCTCCCAGGACTACCCGATTTTCACCAACCGGAAGCAGCACTGCAATCTGGTTGATAGGCGAACCGAAACAGTATCGAACTCTCAGAACGGATGCGTGAACAATGTATGCAGGTTTTATTTTTCCTTTCGTCCTTAATGAAGCAGAAACGGGTCGGTTAAATAGCCATCAAGACACCCGTTCGGAAAAGGCAGGCGCAACTGTTCGGAACAGAACGGTACCGGTTCGTCGAACAGATGCAAGGAAAGAAACGGGCCAAAAAGAAAAAGATTATATCGCATTGGGCCAAGCCCAAGCTTTTGATCAGCCCGGCCCGGTTCGGTTCGGCGCGCGTGTGTTTTTTATAAGAGCAAAGCATGCATTGTCTATGCCCTCTCCCCTTACAAAACTTCTATGACCCAAAGGGCCAACCCTTTGAGCTTCACTTGGGTTACTTATTCCCAATGATCTTTCCTCCTCCCACCAATGTGGGACTTAGCCAATTCCCTTCCTCCAACCACCATGTGAGGGGCAACTTTCCATGGCAATTTCTTATTCACCATAACTTGATTTTCTCCACCTATGTGTTCTATCTTAATCTCCTAACCAAGACGAACAAAACGGTATGTGGGTCGGTCCACGTGGACGCGTGGGACCCACTCAATAAATAGCTCAAAGTTGAGCAAAATCAAGATTTTTCCAACACTTTTTTGGGTATTTGTTGGTGTCTTACCAACCTTTAGGTGTTTTTTTTATTTATGTGTTTTTTAAAAAAAAATGTGAGGTGATGTACTGTAGTAATAGGTGAGGTACTACCGTTTGTGAATGATTCTCCATGGTGTGTCAGTACTGAAGGGTTTCTATTTTCTATCATTTTTATAAATGAGATATGGAAACCTTTCTTTACTGATAAAAAAAAATCTTATGAATTTATATACAAATATAATGAATTCAATGAATAGTTGGCATAGTTTTGGTAGATAATCACAGAAAGTTTATTAAATTCAACCATAATTCAAAAGTACGAAAAATCTACATTTTAAGCACACTAAAAATTATGATAAATGAAATTAATTATGCGATAATAGTATTGCGCCATTGGACGATTCTTCAATTAATCTTGAAAAGTGATGTACCAAAATTTCTCTCATTGTCGACTTCAATTTCTAACTTCGCCATTGAAATGCATATCACGCATCCGTGGATAAAAAGAGTGTCTTGTGGCATTTTCCAAGCTTTTGCACTTCCCCCTCTTGTTATCATAAACTGTATTATTATTAGTAGTAAAAAGAATTCTTTTTTTGACAGTCACAAAATTCCTAAAGTGACCTAACGAAAAGCAAAAGAAGGAAACCGTGTGAAAAGATAACGTACGGTTTGGTTTGGTTTGGTTTTGAGGTCGAGAATCAATCATACAAAAAGTCATCAGTAGAATCCCGGTTGCAGAGAGGAGAGTAAGATGAAATGAAATAATTCTAACAAGCTGCGAAGTTGCGTTGAACGCGTTTTCAGTGTCTGGAAAGCTAGGTAGAGAATGATGAAGAATATTTGCGTTTTCTGGAAAGCTAGGTGGAAAATGATGAAATCTCATAAACAGGGATGATTATTGCTCCCATGGTGATTCACAATTAGGCTCCGTTTGTTTGGACGTAAAATATTTTACCTATTTTTCGGTATTTGGTTGTTTAAAAAATTAGGAAAATATTTTATATGTAAAACATTTTCTATCAATTGGATGAAAATGACTTATCCTTAAATCTTCCGTGAGTTATTTTCCGAAATGAACTTGCTATTTTCTACTCCCTCCGTCCCTTTATTACAGTCCAGTATTCCATTTTGGGCTGTCCCTTAATAAGTGTCTATTTTGTAAAGTTAGTGGGTAAAAGTTGGTGAATTGTCTATTTTGTCCCTAAAAGTAGATTCCATTTTGAAAAGTTAGTGAGTAAAAGTGTAATGATGATGGGTAAGTAGGGAAAGTGGAGGAAAAAGTTGATGTGAAAGGTATAATGATGATGTCTTTTTAATAAGTTGGAGTTACGAAGCAGGACATTTAAAAAGGGACGGAGGGAGTACTATAATTCTCACTGCTCAGTTTCCTCGATCGTCAGTCCTGACACACGTTCAATTCTAATAATCTCATATCTCTCTACCGTTTAAGCTCCACATCTCTCTCTCTACACTATTTTGTTGATTTCTGAAAATATTTTCAAGTACCAACCAAATACCGGAAAATAAAAGTTTGAAGTTTGTTTTCTAAAAAACATTTTACATGGAAAATATTCTATATTGTAAAACAATTTACATCGAAACAAATGGAGCCTAAATCAAATCAAATCAAATTCTAGCGATGATCACTTTTCGAGGAAGTCGAATCAGAATAAGGTAACTACATTTTTTAATTTACAACATTTCGTGATGCTCTTAGGACGGCTTGAGGATGCTGAACCGCAACCTCAGGATTGGGAAAATGATTTCGGAATATGGGATATCATTCAGTCAGCCTAACTAGAGACCGAGACATTGCAGAACAACAATGATGCCGACGCCGCAGAGACTGAAAATATCATTCCAACGTCTTGTCGCAGTTACTCTTCGTATGTACGGATCTTCAATTTTTTTTTTTGTTGATACGTCGGAATTTTCATTCAAAAACTAAAAACGCAAGTTCATAACAGGAAGATTGTGTTGGGAAATCGGAGCCTCGTGCTCGGACTCACAACGAACAAAAACACTTCAGGATCTTGGGATACTATCGTCACAGAAAACAAACCAGAGAAAAGGAACAGAAAGAGGAACAGAAACACAGAACACACAGATATACGAGGTTCGGCAACTTGCCTATGTCCCCGGGAGTCACACCAGTCTACTATGAATGAAAAAAAACGAAAGATTACAAATCTTCTCCTTCCTCTCTGAGAAAAGTTTTCTCTTGCACTCTCTTTCTCACTAGAAACTCTCTCTAGAAATTTTTTCTCTCTGTACAGCCTCTCTAGCAAACTGCTCTCCAAAAAAATAATGAATACAACAACTAATATTTATAGGCAAACCCTAAGTGACAGCTGGACCCCTCCAACCAACTTGGGCCGTGGCCCACGGCCCATCCCAGCCGTGAGCTTGCCTGCAGCAAGCCTGACCACGCACCTACCTGCCGCGGAACCCTCCGCGCTGGTCACGGACCTTTGTTGCTGAACCCTGTTGCTGAAAGTTGTCTGCATTCCCAACAATCTCCCACTTGAAGATAACTGAAGCAAACCAATATTAACAACCTCAATCAATAGCGGACGTAGTGAACTTCACCCCTACTGGTGCGACTCCGGCCCTCCAACTCCTCATGTGCGAAGGCCAACTGAAGTTGAGCACAACTTCAGTTTCTCGATGGTGACCGACTTTGTCAATATATCTGCTGGATTTTGGTTCCCCAAAATCTTTTCCAGTAACAGTTCCCCATCTTCCAAAAGCGAGCGAATGAAATGGTACCTCAAATCGATATGCTTCGTTCTGGCATGAAACACTGGATTTTTCGCAAGGTGTATAGCACTCTGGCTGTCACTGAAAAGAACAATGTTCTCCTACTTGAAACCCAACTCACCCAGAAAAGCCTTCAACCAAATCATCTTCTTAGCGGCCTCCGTAATCGCTACATACTCAGCTTCTGTCGTAGACAAAGTTACCAACTTCTGCAGACGCGAGACCCAACTCACCGCTGTTGATCCCAAAGTGTAGACATAACCTGTGGTGCTTCGCCTTGTATCATGATCACCAGCGAAATCTGCATCCACATATCCTCTCACCACCAAATCTGCTCTCCCAAAACACAATGGCACATCCGCAATCCCGCGGAGATACCTCAGTATCCACTTGACGGCTTCCCAATGCTGCTTCCCCGGATTGCTTGCAAACCTACTCACAACTCCCACTGCATGAGCGATGTCTGGCCTCGTGCAAACCATCGCGTACATCAGACTACCGATGGCCGAGGCATACGGTACCTTGGCCATGTGCTCCTTCTCAGCATCTGTCTTCGGAGACTGCATGTGAGAAAGTCTAAACTGACTTCCCAGAGGCGCGCCAACTGCCTTGGCGTTCTGCATATTGAACCTTTCAAGAACCCGTTCAATATACTCAGCTTGACTCAACTTCAAGACCCCTTGAGTTCTATCCCTGCAGATCTTCATCCCAAGTATCTGCTTCGCTGCATCCAGATCTTTCATAACAAATTTTGCTGCCAACTGTTGCTTCAACTTGTTTATCTCGCGTAAACAAAACCCCACTACAAGCATATCATCTACGTAGAGTAATAAAATTATGTAGCTCGCCTTACATCGTTTAAGGTAGCAACAGTGATCCGCACGACACCTCGTGTAGCCGCTGCGCTGCATGAAACTATCAAACTTCTTGTACCACTGTCTAGGAGCCTGTTTCAACCCATACAGACTCTTCTTGAGTCTGCACACCATCTCTTCCTTGCCTTTCTCAATGAAGCCAACAGACTGCTTCATGTAGATTTCTTCATCCAAGTCATTATGAAGAAATGCAGTTTTAACATCCAACTGCTCAAGGTAGAGATTTCAGCAGCCACCAAACTCAATGCCACTCTGATAATGGTTAGCTTCACAACTGGGGAAAAAATCTCCGTGAAATCAACCTCTTCTTTTTGTTGAAAGCCCTTCACAACTAATCTGGCCTTAAACCTCTTGCTGCCATCGCTCTCCTGCTTGACGCGGTATACCCACTTGTTCTATAACGCCTTCTTCCCTGCGGGAAGCTTCGCTAACTCCCAAGTCACATTCGAGTGAAGAGAATCCATCTCTTCTTGCATAGCACGTTCCCACTTCACAGCGTCACTGACCTGTAAAGCTTTGTCATAGCAAGACGGTTCCCCGCTATCTGTCAAAAGCAAATAATACAGCGGCGAAAGGTATTTTGATTAGGTTTGGGTACTCTAGTTGATCTCCTTACCGCAACAGCCGGTGAGCTAGACCCTGTCTCTGGAACTGCCTCAGACTCTGTTCGCGAGACTGCCTCTGTCTGCGAGACTGCCTCATCCATCTGATCAGATCCCGACTCATCCCCACTACTTTCTGGAAGATCCTCCAAATTAAAGTACTCAGGTGACTCGCGATCCTCTCGCTCGACCACCTCTGCGGGACCCTTGCGATCATGTGTAGTACTCCCACTGCATTGTCTGTTATCCCTGTCCTTGTACAACACCGACTCATTGAATATGACTTCCCGACTTCTGACTATCTTCCGATTTTTCTCATCCCAGAGACGATAACCCAAACTCATCGCCGCCGTACCCAATGAACGTGCACTTCAGTGACTTAGCATCAAGCTTGTCTCTGACTTTGTCACTGAGGTGGACATAAGTAACACAACCGAAAACTTTCAAGTGTGAAAGATTTACCTCTTTACCGCTCCAAACCTCCTCCAGTGTCCCAAAGTTCAACGGAACTGATGGCACATGGTTGATCAAGTATGCTGCTGTACTGATCGCATCTGCCCAAAACTGCTTGGGCAACCCCACGTGTATCCGTATGCTCCGCGCACACTCTGTCAGAGTCATGTTCATCCGCTCCGCGATGCCATTCTGCTGCGGAGTTCCTGGAAGAGCCTTCTCTAAACGGATCCCGAATAGAGCACAGGCTCTCTTGTACTCTCTCAGTTCATAGTCTCCCCCATTGTCTGACCTCAGACACTTCACCTTCAAGTCTGTCTCGTTCTCTACTCTGGCTTTCCACTTCATGAAAATTTCGGATACCTCTGACTTGTGTTCATGAAGTAGACCCATACTTTCCTCGAGTGATCATCGATGAAAGTAACAAAGTACCTCGACCCGCCAAGAGAATGCACTGGCGCGGGACCCCATACGTTTGTATGAACAAGCTCCAGCTTATTTAGCTTGGGAGGTCTGCCACTTTTCTGGAAACTAACTCGCCTCTGCTTACCGAAGATACAGTCTTCGCACATGTCGAAATCCACTGACTCAACTGGCAGCTTCCCCTGTGTCTGCAGAACCTTCATCCCCTTCTCGCTCATATGTCCCAACCTGTCGTGCCACAAACTTGAACTCACTTGGCTCTCTGGCTGCGGACCTTTCGCGAGCCTACCCTCGTGCGGGACCACCCCCGCGAGACCTTCGCAGTCCTCGCGCGGGACCACCCCCACAAGTCCCTCCGCAATGGCAAGTGAATGTCTCCCATGTGAAGTTAAATAGAGAGTACCGACCTTCTTTCCGTGTGCTACCACCATGGTACCGTTGGAGACCTTCCATGCGTCTCCTGTGAATGTTGAGGTATATCCCGCTGCTCCCAGTTGCCCAACTGAAACAAGATTCCTCTTCAGCTGCGGGACGTGTCTGACATCCTTCAAACACCATTTAAACCCCTGTGTTTCAATCTGCACATCACTCATTCCCACTATACTACATGGCTCATCATCGCCCAAGTAAACTTGCCCGAAGTCGCCTGCTACATAGTTCTTTAGAACACCATTGCTAGCAGTCGCGTGGAATGAGGCGCCTGAATCAACCACCCATGACTCCGCAATACTGTCCATCGAAAGAATAAGTGCATCTTGCACGATGTGGGCCTCCTGCTCACCATTATTCTTCTTTGGAGCCTTGTAAACTGAAGACATGCGACCCGCCTAGCCACAGTTCCAGTATTCACCTTTAATACCGCGTACTTGTGTTTTGCCGCGGGACTTCTTGCCGCGCGACTTCGACCGACTCTTGTTCTGGTTCTGACCACCCCTGGCCTGGCTTCTGCCCCTCTGCTCAAAACTTAAAGCTGAACTTGAACCGCTAGAGCCCGACGCTCCCTCGAGCGATTTCCTTCTAACTTCCTCAGTCAGAATCAAACTGACTATATCATTCAGTTTGAGTTTCTCCTTCCCAACCGAGTTACTCACCGCGGTAACTGTAACCTTCCAGCTCTCTGGCAACTGAGACAAGATTAACAAGGCTTGAACCTCGTCGTCGAACTCAATACCAACAGAGATCAACTAATCCACTATTGTATTGAACTCGCTGAGATGCTTCATAAACGAACCTCCTTCAGGCATCTCGAAGTTGAACAACTTCTTCATCAAATGCACCTTGTTTGCCGCGTACATCTCCGCGAGCGCGTCCATCAGGTCGAACGCGGTTTTTTCTTTCAGTATATTGTGCGCGACAGACTTCGAGAGTGACAACTGGATCAGCCCCATCGCCTTCCGATCAAGAACATCCCATTCTTCATTACACTCTCCTATTTTCTTCCCCTTTTCTTTACCCAACAACGGCCGATAAAGATCCTTCTGGTACAGATAGTCCTCCATCTGCATCTTCAAGAAAGCAAAGTCCAATCCATCGAACTTCTCGATCTTCGATTTCCCTTCTTCTAAACCCATAGCTCCTACTGAAATCCGGACTGCCCAAAAGCTTCAATCGGAAAACTGTTGAACACCCTTACCGCAACCGCGGCTCTAATACAAGTTGTTGGGAAATCGGAGCCTCGCACTCGGACTCACAACGAACAAAAACACTTTAGGATCTTGGGATACTATCGTCACAGAAAACAAACCAGAGAAAAGGAAGAGAAAGAGGAATAAAAACACAGAACACACAGATATATGAGGTTCGGCAACTTGCCTACGTCCCCAGGAGCCACACCAGTCCACTATGAATGAAAGAAAACGAAAGATTACAAGTCTTCTCCTTCCTCTCTAAGAAAAATTTTCTCTTGCACTCTCTCACTCTCACTAGAAACTCTCTCTAGAAATTTTCTCTCTCTGTACAGCCTCTCTAGCAAACTGCTCTCCAAAAAAATAATGAATACAGCAACTAATATTTATAGGCAAACCCTAAGTGACAGCTGGACCCCTCCAACCAACTTGGGCCGCGGCCCACGGCCCATCCCGGCCGCGAGCTTGACCTCGCACCTACCTGCCGCGGAACTCTCCGTGCTGGTCACGGACCTTTGTTGCTGAACCCTGTTGCTGAAAGTTGTCTGCATCCCCAACAGATTAGGCAGGAAAATTAAACCGGCCTACAGGGCCAAAGCATCTAATCTAAAACCCACCTAATATTTAGGCCATCTCTGATAAGGAATTCCCTGAGGGAAATGGGGATGTCCACAGCTACAATCAAGTCTTCATCTTGCTCTGCTCCCAGGTAGGGAAGGTGGTCCGCGCACTAATTAGCATTGTGGTAAATGTGGATCAACGTCGTATCCGTGTGAGTGAGGAGGCTATGCGCTTCGTGAATAATAACACTCTGGGCATGATTGCCCGGATTACCATCGTTGATTAGATTCACCACCAACATAGCATCTGATTCAATCTGGACATGCATTTCGCAAGCTTTTCTCCAAAATGATTTGCAGACCTTTGTTTATCCCCCAAAGTTCCGCTTCAAGACTAGATTCGCAATTAAGCTTTTCAAAGAATCCCAAAATCCAGTCTCTTTTAGCATCCCTGAACAGACCTCCAAATCCAGCTTTCCCATTTGATTCATACCAGCATCCATCGGTGTTAAGCTTGATTGTACTTGCACGGGGAGGACTCCAGTTAGAAGTCTGAGAGGTGTTGGGGTCATGTAGGCGAGGGGTTTTAAAAGCTGAATCAATTTCATGAGCATAGTCAAATATTGTCTTGGCACTAATGAGAACATCGTTATCTAGATTATCAAAACTTTTTTTGTTGCTGTCTTTCCAGATTTGCCAAAGAGTGGTGATGAAAAAGTATGCCAAGGCAATGTAGAACTGCTGCTCACTGAAATTTTAGACTTTAGGTTGGAGGAAAGGCATTCATTAAAAGGACCATTAAAACCCTGACGCCTGGCATGGCCAAATGGGATAACATTCCAGAGTTCAATAGCTTTGGGACAATCTCTGAAAAGATGGTGAAGATCTTCATGGGAGGAATTGCATCTAGGACATAGGTCAGAGCTGCAAATGCCTCTCCTGGCACGAAGCTTATTGGTTGGAAGTTTGTGGAGAAAAATGAGCCAAATGAAAGTTTTAAATTTTGCAGGAACTTTGAGTTTCCAAAACCACTTCCAACCCTTAAGGTCATTCGCGTCTTGGTTGATGATTTTAGGCAGCAGCAACCGAAAATTTTCCACTAGGGGAACCCATCCAAGTAGAATGATCCGGGCCTTGATGGCCCACAAGTAATCTAACTCTAAGAATAGAGTCAATTGTTCCTTGGTCCACAATCTGGATAATTCCATCCAGATTCCAACTACCATTAACAATGAGATCAACAACTTTGCCATTAGTAAGAGCACAGTCTCCCGGGAAGCGAGTACGTAGCAAGGGGAGCATCCCCACACCACCAGTCTTTCCAAAGGTCCACTCTCCTGCCATCTCTGATCACCCATTTTAAACCCTTTTGGAGGATTTCTTTGGTCTCCACAATACCTCTCTGGATGTGAGAAGCAGGCCTATGTCTAGGCCATGTAAAAATATCATGATTGCGGAGATGTTTGTCTTTTAGATGTTAACCCAGAGGCAGTCTTCCTGGGTATATATTTTCCACCCCAACTTCGTTAACAAAGCCAAATTCTGCTTTTTAGCAGATTTAATGCCTAATCCGCCACAGTCCTTATCTTTACACACTTTTTCTCATTTAACCAGATGCAACTTTTTCCTATCCGGGGTTTCCCCCCATATAAAATTCCTGTTTAACCTGTCAAGATGCTCAGAAACAGAAGCAGGTAATTTCATAGTCTGCATAGGTGTAACTAGGGATAACAGTAGTGACAGATTGGGCCAAAGTGACCCTGCCCGCGAGCATAAGAGTGTTACATGCACGATAACATGTTTAAAAGAAGTTGATATTTTCCGAAAATAAAATGTGTTCGCTTATTTTATGTTGTGACAGTTTTGTTGCAATAAGGGCAAAATGAGAATTGGCAGCTTGTTGAATTTTTTATTTTATTTTATTTTTGTACCGGTAGTTTAGCGTATTTTCGCCATTGAATCACTAGAATCTTAATTAACATCTCTTAAACTTGGGAAAATTTCAAAAAAGCTCTTGAACTTTCTGACAACTCGCAAAAAAACACCTGGACTTTCACTATTAACAAAAAAACACCTAAACTTAGCATTCCGTTAACAATTAGACCCCTGTCCAATTCCGTCTAGTCCTAACAGATGGAGCTAACGGAAGGCGTTAACTTTTTTTTTTTTTTTACTTTTTACATTCAAAAATTACTTTTAACTCTTTCTTTTTTTTATTGGTAAATAAATATGCAATAAAGTTCTTTTTTTTCTTACTATTTATCAAAAATTACTTTAACTCTATTTTTTACTATTTACAAAAATAACTCTAACCACCATCTTTTTTGTTACTTTCAAATTTTACCTTTCCCCTTCTCTCTCTCTCTCCCTCTTTTTTTTTTTTTTTTAGAACTTTAACCCTACACTACCAATCAATCCCACAATCAACTGCCAAAGCTCTAGCTCTAATTTCAAAATTTCAAAATTACTTTTAACCTCCTTTTTTTTAGGATTCCTGTTTTTTATATTTTTTTACTTCCAAAATTACTTTTAACTCTTTATTTTTAGTAGTAAATAAATATGAAATAAAGTTTTTTTTCTTACTATTTATCAAAAATTACTTTAACTCTAATCTTTACTATTTATAATAATAACTTTAAGACCCATTTTTACTTTCAAATACTCTCTCTCTCTCTCTCTCTCTCTCTCTCTCCACTGATTAAAATCCTCCCCCCTCTTCTCTCCACCGATCAGTTTGGAGAAACCTAAAATTCCTCTATCAGTTGGTTGTGGGGTTAATTGGTGGTATGAGATCGAATTTCTGAAAAAAGAGAGGGAGATAGAGTGGGGGAAAAGTTAAATTTGAAAGTAAAAAAAATAAAGGGGCAGGGTGCGGGGAAGCAGGGGGTGTTAAAATAATTTTCGTAAATAGTTAAAAAACGGGGGTGAATAATTTTTGGAAAAAAGTAAGGAAAAAAGAATGAGTTAAAAGTAATTTTTGGAAGTAAAAGTAGTAAAAAAAAGAAGAAAAGGTTACAAAGAGGAGGTTAAAAGTACTTTCGAATTTTTGAAATTGTGGCTAAGTCTTTGGCGGTCTTGTTTCGTAACTCCAACTTATTAAAATGACATCATCATTATACATTTCACATCAACTTTTTCCTCCACTTTCCTTATTTACTCATCATCGTTACACTTTTACTCACTAACTTTTCAAAATGGAATCTACTTTTAGGGATAAAATGGACAATGCACTAACTTTTACCCACTAACTTTACAAAATGGACACTTATTAGGGGACAGCCCAAAATGGAATACTGGACCCTAAATAAGGGATGAAGGGAGTAAGAAAAAAAAAATTATTGCATATTTATTTACTAATAAAAAAGAAAGAGGCAAAAGTAATTTTTGGACGTTAAAAGAAAAAAAGGAAGGTTAACGCCTTCCGTTAGGACTAGACAGAATTCGACGACAGGGGCATAATTGTTAACGGAATGCTAAGTTTAGGTGTTTTTTTGTTCATAGTGAAAGTCCAGGTATTTTTTTGCGAGTTGTCAGAAAATTCAGGGGCTTTTTTGGAATTTTCCCCTTAAACTTTCTCTTTAGGCCTAATCTTAAGTGTATCAAATTACATAAAAATCTTCACACTCCTTAAACTTTTCGCGTGATGCAATGGCTAAAAGCTCACAGAAACAACGCGTTCAATCGTTAAAATTATTCGGATATTAGTAATAGTATTTTTTTTTTGTTGGGTCGTGACCCCGACCCTATAATCCGCACCCGAAGCACAAGCACGCAAACAAATTAAGGATGAGCAAGAAACACACACGAAATTAAGTAGGAAAATTTCACTACATTAAGTACACAATATAGCTACAAAAACCCTCTCTTTCCTCTCATACCTCACACACAACCACAAAGCACACACTAAACACACTTCTCCACACTAATCTCTTACCCTAACACACATATATAACCAAACCCTATCACATACCAAAAAAGACAAGAATGCCCTTACTAACAAAATCACAAATACACCCCCACCACTAGGGTGGACCCTAACAATCACCCCCTCTACCCTAGTGGGTGGAAGGTCGTCTCCTCACTTCTCGATCGGAGCGTCCGCGATCCCAAACCTCGATGGCTCGCACCCCCTTAACGGATGCCTCGCACCCCCTCACTTGGTAGCCTCCTACCTCTTCATTTGGTGCAAACACGAACACATCGGAAATCAAATCTTGTGCAAAAGAAACCATTTTCTTTGTGCACAATTCTTCTTCACAAATTCCTCCAATCGATGCTCCATCCGAACTCAACAAACAATGCGCTTCACACAAAAACTCATTGGCTTGCGCCTTCACACGCCACACTTTTCTTCCAACCGAACTTCTAAAACGCATATCACCTCTTACAACGGAACCCTCGAACCGGTATAGACCATCAATCAATCTACCCTCAAGCATCACACGCTCCTCTTGCCGAACCCGAAGAATACCCTCACTAGCCGAGAAAGTGTACCCTTTCTCATCAAGTACTCCAAGCGAAATCAAATTCTTCTTCACACCCGGCACATGTCGAACATCCGACAACCTCACAAACCTTCCATCCGGCAAGCAAAACTTTACTATCCCCTTACCAACGACACGGCTCGTCGAACCATTCGCCATCCGAACAACACCACCATCAAAAGCCTCATAACTACAAAACTCTCTCCTATTCCCACAAACATGATATGAGCACCCCGTGTCAAGTACCCAATCCATTCCTCTCGCAACTTTAGGCTTTTCCTCGACCAACATAAGATCCCCATCCGAATCTTGGACTACCGCCGCTTCCTTCGATTTGCCCTTCAACTTAGGACAATCCCGAATCATATGTCCCTCTTCCTTGCAATAATGGCAAGTTCGACCGGCTAACTTTGGACAATCTCGAATCATGTGTCCTTCTTTCTTGCAATAAAAGCAAGACAAAGCCCGATTCTCACCCCGATCCCTCGAACGCGAGTTTGACCGTGAATTGCCACCCTTCTTTTGGGTTCTCCCTCTAGCCCCTTCCGTAACCAAAGCTTGCGAATCATCAACACACTTCGTTCCCATCCCCTCATTCTGTCGTGCTTCCTCATTGAACAAGGCCTCTTTAACCATTGACATTGAAACCTTACCCTCCGGTGCCGAATTGCCAAGAGAAATCACGAGCATATCCCAATCCTCATGTAGGGAACTAAGCAATAGTAGGGCTTGCAATTCATCGTCAAGCTTCAATCCCGCACTACCAAGTTGATTAACCAAGTTTTGGAACTCACTAGAATGTGCCGCAACCGATTTTCCACTCCTCAACTTCAAATTCACTAACCTCCTCATCAATAACGCCTTATTTCGGGATGTTTTCGGTTGATACATACCCTCCAACATCATCCACAAATTATAAGTATCGGTCTCCTCGGATACATGATAAAACACCTCCTCGGAAATAAATTGCCGAATCAATCCTAACGCTCTTCGGTTCAACTTTTTCCAATCTTCCGTCTTCATCGCCGTTGGTTTTACCCCTTCACACTCCAACGGCTCATACAAATCCTTCCACGACAACAAATCCACCATTCTCGCTCTCCAAATCGCGTAATTGGAAGATGTCAATTGAACCATACTACCCATACTCGCATCCGCCATCTTACTTTATCACCCAAAAATAAGCTAAACGGAATAAATCCCCTAGGTACTCCCAATCAACTCAACCAATGCCAAAATTAACGTTTCAAAGCTGTAAAATGACGTACCGAAAATTTCCGAGTCGAATCACTCCAAACCGAGGCCGAAATCAGATCCGGAATGAAAAAACCTGTCAGGAACCGGACTAAACCGGTCGGTATCGGACCGAACCGGCCGAAAAACTCTCTGAACCGATCTGAACCGCTTCGAGCCGACCGGGACACCAACGAACCGTGAGCTGACCCTTTGACCACCGGTCTAACCCCTCTGAACCGGATCTAGGACCTTTTGAACCGCCGATTGGTTCAGATTCACGTCAGCCACGCGCCGCCTTCAACCGACGCGTGTGGGCCACTCCCTCAACTTCCGACGACGAGCTTTACAGATTCGAGATCGTCTCCTCGAGACGAACAAACCCCTGTGCTCAAATCTCGATTCCAGTCAACCCTCCGACGATCGACTGGTAAGCCGCCACTCGCCTCCGCTGGCCGCCTTTCGAACGTGTTTTCCGGGCGATTCCAAACTCCACCGGCGACGTTCTACACACCCCCGTGCTCGCCTTGACAAGACAAACAAAACCCTGTGCTCAAAACTCGTCTTCGATCATCCACAACTTCGGGCTTTTCAAAACAGCCTATCTGCCCGTCGCCGTCTCCGCCCATTGCGATCGAATGGCTCCCGAGCCTTCGTCCGGTGACGAAACTCGACCCCGTCACCTCCTATAGACTCGTCTCAGTGAGGTGCACAACCCTTATTGGTCAAAAATAATTTTCGAACATCTTCATTTCTGACCAGATCCGTGAACAGTAACAAAACGCAACCCGAACTCGAACCTTGCTCTGATACCACTGTTGGGTCGTGACCCCGACCCTATAATCCGCACCCGAAGCACAAGCACGCAAACAAATTAAGGATGAGCAAGAAACACACACGAAATTGAGTAGGAAAATTTCACTATATTAAGTACACAATATAGCTACAAAAACCCTCTCTTTCCTCTCAAACCTCACACACAACCACAAAGCACACACTAAACACACTTCTCCACACTAATCTCTTACCCTAACACACATATATAACCAAACCCTATCACATACCAAAAAAGACAAGAATGCCCTTACTAACAAAATCACAAATACACCCCCACCACTAGGGTGGACCCTAACATTTTTGAATAGCAAAAACAAGATCTCAATAACCTTTGAAATAAGTATATATAAAGACTAAATGGAGGAGGAGCAAGACGGCATCACAACAAGAGAAATGTATCCCAACTATGTTGGTATGCACCCAGATCCTTGAGAATCATGTCACTCCACATCCAAAAAGAGGCCAACTAGCCAACTAGTAAAAAAAACGACTCATGAGGACAGACCCTCATGAGAATGACAAGACAGTGGCCACATGAGGATAGAGAAATAAATGTCACCCACATGAGCAGGGGCGGAGCTGTGTTGGATTCCGGGAGGCTCCGGCCTCCCCGATTTCGGCTCTCTGAACGTTCAAGTTTTAAATTTTTTATTATGTATATACATGAATTTGAATAATTATTGATAATTATTCGTGTATAATTATTTATAATCTTAATAATTTTGGTTTGATTTGATAAAAATCGGTTATTTTACATTCTTACTTTTTAATTTCTTTCATAAATAAAAAATAAGCACATGACAGTTGAAGTAGCCTAAGAAAAAACAAAATGATTGATACAATTTAACTGGATTAGGCTAGAATCATTTTAATGTATAAATGTAATGTATTGAAAAATAAAAACTTTATGATATAATAAGTATATATTCCAATAAAAAAATATGTGTTTATTAAGCTGGCTCCCCAAGTTCAAAATTCTGGCTCTGCCACTGCACATGAACTATACAACTGAATAATTTACAATTAAGATTCAACTACATAATTATGCATTGCAGAAACTACATAATAAAATGAAAAATGAAACACATAGATAACGAGGTTCGGAGGTTGGTAATGTGTCTACTACTTGGGAGCCAAACCATTAAAGTAATTTTTTTTTTTTTGGTAAGTGAAATTTTATATAACCAAAAACGTGCAAGACGCTACAAGGAATCAACCGGGGCATTCCCTAGCAACCTATGCATCAAAAAGTCCAAGAAACAACCAAAAAACAACTCATAGGGAAACTATGAACAATTGGTTATAGAAAAAATCTTAGGATCTAGGAGCCAATCATTGCAAAGCCTCCTGTTCTGATTCTTCTGCATGGAGAATTTGACAGATGACCAAGAGCTGACCTTAGCACTCACAGAGTAGAAGACCTCACCCACAATCCCATCAACACTCTGGATTTGCCTTGGAATATCCTCAAGTTTCGTTTCCCCCGAAGAACATAAATGAAGGCTGTCAAAGATAATTTATACAAAGAATCACACAAAATTTTCTCTTTTCTATACTGGATTGCCCATTCCAATCCCTGGGCCAAAGGCAGAACCGGCCTAGTAATCTCATTTCTAGCCAAAATTTGCCTCCAAATCATCTTAGAGAGCTGACATTCAAAGAAAAGATGGCTATGTGATTCTATATCAGTCAAGCAAAGAGAACAAAGAGAGGAACCACCATACCCCAACTCACTCTTGTCCTTTTTTGACAACCTTCCCAAGACAGCCAACCAAACAATGAAACTCCATCTAGGCACACTCTAGTTAAACCACACAAGTGTATGCCAATGTTGGAAAGAATTCCGATGCCTAAAGGCTTCCCAAGCTGATTTGGTTGAAAACTTACCATTTGAGGTTAAAGTCCATATGACCCTATGAGGAACAGATGGATTAGGGAGAAAGTCAGCTGGAGTTTGCCTAATAATGTCTATAATGATCCTGTTGTGTTGCCTAGGCCGTTTCCAGAGACCATTATCAATAATAGAAAATACTTTAACCTTGAAAGTCCGTCCTCTATGAACCACCACAAAATCACCAAACATTTGGAATAAAGCCCCAACTGGATGCCAGTTATCAGTCCATAAGAAGGTGTCCCTGCCATTACCAATAACATATTTCATACACTCCTTACAAATAAGTCTCAGCTTCAGAAGTTTCCTTACTACCTAAGAAGCTTCATTAGGAATTGGAATCCCCCATAGGCTCTAACCCTTAAGGATATAGACATGTGTACCCATTTAACCCATAAAGTGGCCCTTCGAGGACATCTGATAAAATTGGAATGATACAGAAAAGATTAGCATGGCTCTTGCGCAAGAATGACATGCACAAATCGAGTACATAAACCTTCATATATCTCTCAAAGAAATTAACGTACACTAGCCTTTTCTCTCACAATTGTGTAACCACAATTCAGGTGCATTGCGGTGTCCGACCCCTCGCACCCTCGGGCTGTCTTTGGATTCATGGATTGCGTTTCCTCCCTCCATTCCTAAGTCACATTATGCGCTGTGGGAGGGTGTGGGAGCGCAAGCATGAAAACACTTTTCAAAAACCTCATAAAGAACTAAGGCCCCGTTTGATAATAGTGATAGATGGATGAGATTCGTAAGGAGATGAGATTATGATTGAGATTGTTAATGAGAAAGGATTGATAGTGAGTATGTTTGTTTGGGATGAGATTCGATGATGAGATTATTAATATTATGTTTGTTTGAGATGGGATTAGATGCTGGGATTGAATTGATAGAAGAAATTGATAATAAGAAAGAATTGGTAATGAGAAATGAGTTGAGATTTGACTATGAATACCAAGTCCCAAGGGGTATTGCTAATACCCCCAATTTGGGATCTTGCTAATCCTATCGGATTCATAGTGCGGAGTAGTTTTAGGTTACAAACAAGGAATTAGGAAGCCATTGAGATTGTTAGTCCAATCCCAAAGCTGAAGGGGTTAATAAACGGAGCCTAAGATTCGCAAGTCCAAGAATTGAAAGCAAACGAAGAGTGATAATTGAAAAGGAAAGCGAATGTTATTTGAAAGAGATTACTTAACTAAGCTTCATCCCCCAACTTCCAAATTAATTAACTCAGTTAACATATGAGATATATGAGGGAGGTGCTACTGGTAATATTACCAACGAGTACAAATGGCTTTTTTGGGTCTTAAAAAATGATCGAAACTGCTCATTTTGTTTAGAATGCATTGTTTATGATCCTTGCAAAAATTAAGCTCAATCCGATATCGGTAAGGGCATTTACAAAACATCCAACTTTGTCACAGAATTCAGGCCTGAATTCTAAAGCAAAGTTGGATGTTTTGTAAACGTCCTTACCGGTATCGGATTGAGTTTATTTTTTGCAAGGACCATAAACAAAGTATTTTAAACAAAATGAGTGGCTCCGATCATTTTTTTGTGACCCAAAACATGACCAAAAATGCGTTTGAACGCACTGGTACAGACATAAATCTGTACCAGTATCATTTGTGTATGAGATATGACACCTCTATTTCTTGCGGGAAAATTAACCAAAACCCGTTCAATCCGTTGACGTGACAATATCCCATTGGGCAACCTAGGGGTTTCTTGGTTGAAGCAATGCATAGGATCCCAGCACCAACATTAAAAAGGAATAGCCTGAACATAACTGCCAGGACATCACCAACCGTTACTGCACCGCCGTCACCAAACTTGACACCGTCTTCACGCCTCTAGAGAGAGAGAGAGAGAGAGAGAGTGGAGTGATAGAAACCCTCTCCGTCAAGGTCTATCGGTTGTCGGGAGGGAAAGAGTTGACGAGGGTTTATTATTTTTAGGGGGTTTTGATCGGAAAAGGCTACAAATATGGCGACTGATAATGTAGCATCGGAGCACGATTACTCGAGTTTGAAGGACCTTCGATTTGAAATCAACGGCCAAAGCGACGACGCCACTTTCTCTCTCTGTTTCTGGCTTTACCTCCCCGACTCCACTCCTTTTCCATCCACAATCATTCGTCAGGTTTCTCTCTCTCTCTACATATACATTAGGTTTATAAATGTGAAAGACTTTACCTTGTTAACTTTACTTCGTCCATGAATTTCTTCTAGAATTATAGTTTATTTGCCGTTTAAGGGCTTTGGATTTTTGTTTTGGAATTTGATTATACCACAAAAAACTGAATGTTTTTGCTGGCTAGTTCTTCAAAAAAAGATTGCAATTGCGAAATTGGAATGTTCTTCCAACGGGTGGCTTCTATACTCTGTCCATTCTGGCAAGTCTCATATCAGTTGGTCATGTATTGCTGTGGTGTGATCATTCTTGGGCCGTTTGGGCAGCTTGTTTAAGGTGGTGGGGTTCATATTGGGTGTGTCGTTGGCGGAGCTAGGATTTGAAGTCGGGGGTCGGGGGCACCCGAAAACATCTATATGTAATACCCTCCAAAAATACATGCTACGAGGTAAACCATCGATAATACTCAAAACAAAGTATACATAATTGATGCTGAAATTGAATTATCAAAACATTAGAAGTTGGAAATGATGAATCGGGTTCAAGGACCTAATTAATTTCCAGTAATAAATACTCAATATTCCAAAAGCACTGCTGGATAATCAAATAACCATTACTCTATAAACAATAGGGGGAACCCCTGTATCACGCTTTCTCCCTTAACGTGCACGGTGCACCACATCAAAGAAATTAACACGTTTAGAGGGGATACAAGGGCATCCTCTTTCTTCCTTGGCAATTATACAGAAACAAGTAATACAATAAGTTAAAGCTAGTTGCCAAAGAGAGTGAGCAACAGAATCACCACTAAAAAATCAGATTATACTTGTGTGATCTGATAATTATGGACAATACTATGAGCCATTATAAAGAACAATATACTTTGTCACCTGTAATTTGTAAACCACCGATTAGTTTAAAAAACCGAACTTGACAAAATGACAAGCCTCATTAACCCCAACTCTTTCTCCTTATTTCAGCATCTTGGTAAACGAGAGGAAGTGGGGGTGGCCCGTGCCACTACCCCCCTCCAAGTAGCTCCACCCATGCTTCTGTTATAGTTCTAGCATATCAATGATGGTTTGCTTTGGATTTAGAAAAAGTCAAGAAGGCCATTTGGGAATCCCTTTTCTTTGCGAATTATGTGGAGCATATGGAGTCTAGAAATAGTCTTTTTCTTTTTTAAAGTGCAAGAAGGTGTTTTGGACAGAGTCAATTGAATTGGTGAGCGCTAGGGTAGCGTCTTGGGTCATAGCAGCTAAAGGAATTACTGAGTATTCAGTTCAAGACTTCACGCACTGCATTGAGAGGGTCCGCAACTTGAAGAGGAAGGAAAAGCAGAGAACACTACTGGGTTGATGATGCACTTGTTTGCCCCTCTTGAAGGGTTTTTGCTGTATTTTTTTTGTATGGGGTGTTTGTTATGCATTGGCAGTTTGCCAATTTTGGCCCCTTTCGGTTCGAAGCACGACAAGTGATTGGTTAAGGAGTATGTGACAACCTAGTTGAGATATACCTTCTTCTTAGATGTTGTGTTTTTTCAATCCCTTTAACTAGTTGCACTATATATTTTTGAGTTAATAAATTAGTTTTTTTTTTTTTTTTCCCAGTCAAAATAGTAACTTTCGTGGTTATATCTCAAAATAGGTCAAAAGTTCAAGAGACTGATAAGAAAGTCAGATGGATACTGGGTGCCTATACAAGCGAATCAATGCTATTTTTCATTCTAGCTGGTATACTCATCAAAAGTATTTTCTTTAGCTGGTTGATCCGCTTTGATTTTCTTAAAGTTCCTTGTGACATGAAAGGGACTCATAGTGGTTGTTGACAAAAGGGGAGGGAAACTAGGAAAAGGTGAGGTTTCCTGTAGAATTTGACTGACATGAAACTGGTAGGAAATTTAGGTTTCAATTGTCACATAGTAAGTTGTGATTTACAATTCGCTCATCATAAATATGTATCAATTTGTGAACTGTACAGAAGGGTGTGAGTGGAAATAATTTTTCTATTAGCAACAACAACAATAACAACAATAAGAGAACCCATGTAGTCCCCAACAACAATAAAAACAACAACAAATAATTTTTCTAGTAGCAGGTGTGTAAAAACTGAAGAGAGTTGTCTAAGAAAGGAATGGGTTTTGAAGGCTGTTATTGAGCAATTTCCCTGAGCAGTCAATTCAAATTGCAAATTAGTGAATTGCTTCCTATCGCAATTCATATGATACATCCAATGCCAGTAGTATAACTTTTTATAGTAAACATGATATTCCCATTAAAATGCCCTGTAAATCAACATTTCAATTTGATCTTATACTTGTGTTCTGTTGCTATTGGTGGAAGGGTGGTTCACTTTGCTCAACTTTTGTATGCAGATGCACTCGGAGATCGCATGCAGTGTTCCTTTCCTTGTGTTGGATGAGGAGAATAAAATGATGCTTTTTCCACTGCTTTTCCTGCATAAAGAAGCTCCCAGTCCTCCCAATCCTACTTCAGGGGTGGAAGTTCCTCATGCATCTGCTAAGATTGCTTTCTCATTTGACAAATGGGTTCATGTTGGATGTGAGGTATCTTATGAATATTCTAAGATTCCAACTATTGACAATCTGATATACATATATGTATTTATGTATATAGACAGTCAGGATCCTATGAGGGATCCCTTACGGCTTTACCGTAAGGGACTCCCCTTTCCCGATCGAATTGCAACGATCCAAGCCGCTCAATGTGTTCAAAACGTGATTTTAAGGGTACTCGCGAGAAATCGCCCAAAAAAATGACCGGGAAGGGCCCTTACGGCTTTACCGTAAGGGACTCCCCTTTCCCGATCGAATTGCGACGATCCAAGCCGCTCAATGTGTTCAAAACGTGATTTTAAGGGTAAAAACTGCTCGGATCAAGCCCTTCCCGGTCATTTTTTTGGGCGATTTCTCGCGAGTACCCTTAAAATCACGTTTTGAACACATTGAGCGGCTCGGATCGTCGCAATTCGATCGGGAAAGGGGAGTCCCTTACGGTAAAGCCGTAAGGGATCCCTCATAGGATCCTGACTTTATACATATATATATATAGAGAGAGAGAGAGAGAGAGAGAGAGAGAGAGAGGGGGGGGGGGGGGGGGGGGGGGGAGAGAGAGAGAGAGAGTTGCTTTAATGTTTTCAATATTTTACCTTGATTGTTTATCAGATGAAATTAGTAGCATTTTCTGATAACACTAAATCTAGGTTTATCACATAGTGGGACTTAAATATTCGACATCCTTGTGTCTGATTTTGCATGAATAACTACCATAAGTTTTGATGAGCGCTGTGGTTAAAGAACAAAGGTTTGATAGAACGCACCGATCTATGAACTAATGACAGATTTCTCACTTCTCTTCCAAGAACGTGGAAGTTATGGAACAATCAAGGTAAAAGATGTAATTGTAAAGCATTTTCTGATAACACTAAAATAAATGATAATCAAAGGGTGGGACTGACTTTTCTGTTTTTTTTTTTGTATTTGACATCCTCTAGTATAAGTTTTAATGAGCGCTGTGGTTAAAGAACAAAGGTTTATAGAACGGACCAATCTATGAATTAGTGACAGATATTGGTCTAACATGAAGTTATGGTTGAAGGATCTCGGTCCTTGGGCTGTATGCCAGAATGGCCAATATAGGGGTTAGAATAGTTTACTAGGTGATGGAAAAATGAGCAAGCATCTTATATGATGTGGAGAAACTAGATATGAACAACTTAGAAATGATATTCTTTGCAAATTCTTATATTTTTACAGTTATACACACATAGTAAGTGAAATAAAAATGCATATAAGACGCTTGTGGGAGAAAGGGGGCTATAAATACGAGCCAAACTTCTACTTGAAGTTCAGACGACATTTGATTTGGTCAAGGTTCTGATTGACTTCTTTGACTCGCTCATTCTGGTCTTTTCTGTCAGACCTCGTCTGTTTATTGAATACTTCTTGTTAATGTGGTCATCTTAGGTTGCTACTCATCTTGTGCGGCTTCACATTAATGGGGAGATTGCGGGAGAGATGCCTTTGAGTTCTTCAGCAGTCTATGACTCCAATTTAAATGGTCTAAGAAGTATATCTTTGGTCGGAACGGATGGAGACGATGATAGGTTCGAGGGTTATGTCCACCGTTTTGAACTCCTGCCTAAAACATCATCTATCAAAGCTCACTTTGTAAAGGTGTATATGTGTTGCGAATTTCTAGCTTGCTATGGTTGCTCGTATCCCTTTAATTTCATGTAGTTGGTTATTTGTGCTTTGTTTTTTTGGTGATGCCAGAATCCACCTTTGCAATTATCTGTTGATGGTTCAAGTGCCTCTGATATTGAAGAAGACGAGGATGGAGTTTGGAGTATTGTTGGTGGCAAGGTTGGATTACATTTTTCCCTTTGTACGCCATTAATTGTTATCATTTTTTCCCCTTTGTTTTAATTTTGGCGTACCTTCTAATGATATGAAATGCAAGCGTTGTCCTTCGACATTTTACTAGAGGTTGGAAACACGCGATGCATTGGCAATTTGTCGTATGAACAATAACTGAATGGAGGAGGTTCTCTCATAGTCATAGGTTAAAACTTAAAAGAAACATCTCCATAGAAAATAATTCATCATTGTTAAGTGTCTAGCTGGACCCCATCCCCCTCTCCCCTACAGAAAATGATAAAAATAGTTATTTTGGTGGGTCGTGATGAACTTGTTTACATAGAGGCCCATTGATGGACAATTTTTGAAAAAATAGAAAGCCGACACAGTGGTTACCAATTCTAAATTGGAACTGATATCTCATGTCCCTGCATCATGTATCAAATTGGAATGGAAGTTGTAAGATTGGAAGACCCCTTCGAAGTAGAATAGAAAAAGATATGAACATACATGGATAACTCAATGAGCTTTCTTTGCAAGCGCCTTAGGTAGTGTTCGCCCTTATATAGCTAATAGCTTGCTAAGTTTCACTTCACTCCCGCCTTCCCTTGTTAGGTGGAAGGCCTTCGCTAATAGTTGGCATTTGATAAGCTCTTGTCAAGGTTGAAAGTATCATACAAGCGACAGAATAGAAATTTAGGACTGTAAAACTTGACGTTGTTATGCCCTCTATTGGGTCATTCACTTGCGTCAATGGATATTTATATATGCTCTTTCATTATAGGACAACTTAGCACTTCATACTTCCAGCTATTTTGGAATGGATACATGAATCCCGTTTCACTCTCCGAGTGTTTGAAGGGGAAAAAGTTTCGTTGAAGCTTGTTGAAGCTCTAGATATTACAGACACAAAAAAGTATATGTGTTAAAGCAATTTAATAGTAATATATATCAATATCAGCCTAACTTAGCTACACCAAGAGCTTTTCCATAGCAGATTCCGGGCATCAAGGACTAGATTATTTTGTTTGTTGGTTGTGGTAATTTGTACTCACTCCGTCCCCATTTTTTAGTCCCTTTTGGGGATTCAAACTAAACAAAGGAACACATTGCACTTTTGAAACTTTGTTTTTTTCATTTTATCCTTCAATCATTAACTCTTCTTACTTTTTTAGTAGTACTAATTTTAAAATAGAAGGGTAAAACAGAAAATTCATTATTTATTACCCATTTAGTTTTAAAGTGGGACAATCTTTTTGGGACGGCGAAAAGTGCTAACTGGAATGTTTGTTGTTAGAGCTGGGGAACATCTAAGTTTCTCTCTTTTGCAAAAGCGTTGAGTTTGGAGAGCTGAGTTTCTCCTCCAACGCTTAGGAATTATGTTCTTTTTGCCTATCGAGAGGACACATTCAATGCCAACTACCTAATATTTTTCGTGTTACTTTCTTTACTCAAGTTAATGGTACTAAAAGCGATGTGTTCTTATGCGTTTTATTTTCTATATTTGATTGGAATACAGGCATCTTGTCGCAGGAATTTTTCCTTGGATGTCACTTTACAAGATGCATTTGGTGAGCCCATAAACAAGGAAATGGAGGTATGCGTCGTCAGCATATATGAGATTAGTGGTACTATGTTCACCGGTGTAAGTACCATACTTATTTGTACCTGTACTTGTCATGTTAGGTTGTTGCCTCACTTTTGTATGCTGACAACGGATTACCTGTCGAGAAGCCAGATGATGCAGAAGCTCCTCTTCTAACAAGCTATGATGGAATTGAGTTTGCTTGTTGTGATAGGCCAAGTAAACTAACAAATGGCCGTGCTTCCTTTAAGCTCAAGATAGCCCAGGTGCTAATACGAATACGAAACACTTCTCCTGCATCTCTTTCTACTATGTTCATGAAGATATGCATTTGTTGTGTTATTAACATACGAGTAAGTGACTTACACATCACAAAAAGTTAGGGATACAACCAAGGTCACACAAAGCAGTAGTGGGGGAACGTGAGAGCATAAAATCCTTTCAAGAGCTGTTGAATAGCTTGATGTACAATGTCGGACCCATTTCCTAACAGCTTAAGCTTTTGGGACAGTTGGTAACTTAACATGGTATTGGAGCTCAAGTTGGGAGATCATTTGGGCTCTCCAGTTGCAGTTGTTTCTCGTTTGTGTTCTGCTTTCCCTTCACATTCTCCTTAGATCTTAATATTTGCATCTCCACATGCAAGACAAAGTTGCACGTGAGGGAGGGTGTTGATTAACTTGATATACAACGCTGGGATTATTTCTTAATAGCTTGAGCTTTTGAGATAATTGGTATTTTAACAAGAAGGCTCTATTTTTTTAAAATTTCCATATGGAATAAACAATTGACATTTGAAAGAAACGCGGTGAAAATATTTGGAGCAACTGGTAATAGATGAAGATGCTAGTGTGCGAGTAAGATGCCCTCCCTTAAGCCTAGTATTCAACCCTTTGCACCAGCAGTTTGCTACCAATTCACTTGGTAGGGCACGCAGGGTTAATGCGTTAGTGTGTCTTCTTTTGCATAAGTTGTACACATGGAGACTATTAGTTGGTTAAAAGTGAATCCATCACTATTTCGTGAATTCGACTTGATGGGTTTGCAAATTTATCCATCCAAAATTCACCAATCTGTGAGTTGGCGGTGACTTCGATGTAACCATTGTTGAATGGCACCCTTTAAGTATAAAGTGTTATTTACTTCCAAGGTTACGTGTATTAAACAACAATGACTGCAAAGTTGTTCTTCACTTGACAACTCTTTGGAACCTTTTCTTGTATTAGAAATGCAACATATTTGACGGTAATGCTATAGCTTTAAGCTATGCATTTGTGTAGCTTCAACTGTCTCATTTCAAGCCTTGTGCATGGAGGTGTGACATTTTACCATTAAAACCTGCAGCACCTTTTTTTTTTTGTGTTATAGCTGTTGACCATTTTTAATCTGATTGAACTTATTTCATGGTGAAATTACATAGAGACCCCCTCATCTATACCTGTTTCCCACAGACACCCCCTAACGTTTAAAGTTGCCCATATTGACCCCCCCAATCTATAAACTTACCCAAATGGACCCCTTCTGTTTAATGTCCATTAAATAATGTTGGATATCTAAGACAAATGTTATCATTTGGATGAAAATACCCTTTGTTAGTTACATACATACATAACCTTCTACCCCCTCTTCTCCTTGTCCCCATCCTCTCTCTGGCTCTCTCTCACCCTCATCCGACAAACCACAATACCTATCTTAATCTTCGATTCGTCCATGGGTGCTTTCAATTGGCGAAAGCTAGGTTAACAGCTCTTGATCATGAAGAGCAGAGGAGTTTTAAGAGAGAAAGCGCGAAATTGGGTTCAAACTTTAGCAATATATTAGAGAGAGAGAGAGAGAGTGTGTGTGTGTGTGTGTGTGTGTTTTGAGGGGTAGAATCGTCATTTCTGTCATTCCGTTAACAGAGTTAGCAATTTTTCCATTTCAAGTAGATGAGGGGGTCTGTTTGGGCACTTTTAAACGTTAGACAGTGTCCGTGGGAAACAGGTATAGATGAGGGGGTCTCCATGTAATTTCACCTTATTTCATTTTTAACCTCTAAATCCGGATTGTGTTAGTTTTTTTCTTTCTTTCATTTTCTTCTTTAGTGGATGTAATTGTATTTTGAACAAGAATAGAATAATTGTCCCCTTCTTGTGGTCCAATTTAAGATAATTTTGGTCCCTTTTGGGAGTTCCAACTTTTTAAGGGAACACACATTTAATGCACTTCAAGTCACATCAAAAAGGTAGTTTTTAGTAAAATTGTACTTCTATTTCAAATCTTTAAACTATTCATACTCCTTTGCGGAGGATGTTTTTGGAAAACTTCAAATAATTTTATCTTTCACTTTATAAAGTTAGACATGTGTTTTAGGACATCCCAAAATGGAAAGGTGGACTAAAAGAATGGGACGGAGGGAGTAGTATGCATGTATAGGTTGGTTAATTTGGTTGATATTGTTGGTGTGTGTTGTTGCATTTCGAAATGTAACAATAACATCCTTTTAAGAGGAAGATCATTGGTGGAGCTCAATATGATTATGTTGCTTGAGTTTTCTAGCTAATATCATAAATCTGTTTTCTTTATTTACTCATGTAATGATTAACTTATTATTCTGTATGTGAGTTGAGTTGCGCCAGTCTTTTCAGTGATCTTCATATTTCACCCAAAAGAAATCTTTAAGGCTTTTGACCTAAGGTTCCTTCTTTCTCTTTTTCTCTCTAAATGTTTATGTTTCTTATATAAAGACAAAAACTGATCCATCACATTTTTCTTGTTAGAATCCATCACATTTTTCTTGTTACAGAACATGTTCAAAATGCAGTTCTCTACATTACAAACTATTATCATTTAGGTCTTTCTTTGGGATCTTATTTACTCAGTCAATTGACTGTTGGTTCTGTTGTTGGGGAAGATGGATGTTCTAGGTCAATACAGTTGATCTTTAGTGATTTATTGTTCAGGAAATTTGATGAAAGTATACCATATGATTGTGGGACAAGGTACAACTTATTCGTATCTGTGGTGTTTGAAGATATCTGAATAGTGGAGACGTATAAAATATGAACAGTTAACTAGCCAACTAAATTTAGACATCATGGGAGTTCCATTCTTAGGGCCACCAATGAAAAGGACCTTTTTTGTCTACTAATATCCAAATTCTATTCCATTTTGTTTTCTAGATTCCAACTTTGTCTACCAGAATTGTTGGTGACTTGATTTTCTTTTCTTGTTTCAGCTTTCATCTAAATGTGACAATAGGCTTTTCCGCATTAGGTTTGAGATTCCAAAAATGGGGAGTTATCCTTTCTTTGAGGCGTTCTTTAGTCCAATTCGTTGTATTTCGCGAAATCGTAACACACAGATTTCTACTGTAAAGTGGAAAAGGTCAAATTCAAGTGGGTTGGGTGAGGGATCCTCAGAACTTCTGTACAATATTGTACGTGAAGCAAAATTTAGCCCATCATCAAAACGGGTGAAATTAGGACAAGAAAATTCATTTGCAACTCGCAAGGCTAATCTCACCGTGGACCGAGCTGATGACGAATGCAACTCTCGTGCCTGGACTGCTAACGAGGTATCCCCTTTTGTGATTTTTCTTCTTTGCCATAATCATTAGAAAGTACATATAGTTGATCTTACGACTTTCAAACTCTTTTTCTGCACATGAACTGTATGTTTGGTGTCAACCATTGGTATGCATTCTCTTTTACATTTGTTGTGATGACATAATTTCAAACGGGTTATGCTTGGCTTACATGCTCAGGTAACTCAATCATCTATAATGTAGTATTACTATAATCACTTAGATTTTGGAGTGAATTTCATGTAAGCTAGTATTTTGCCTTACATATCTCATGCTCTGGGTTATGTACATTTCCTTGGAACATTGAATTTTTCCATAGAAAGTTTCTTCCAACTTTCTTTCACTTTTTTGGATTGGGCTGAGAAACATGAAGAGCACCCCAAAAGTTCTCTATTTTGCCTTCTGTTCTTGATTTTATATACTGCGAGCTACTGTGGGCTTCCTTCCAACCCAAGTCAAATCAACACATTTTTGTTTCTCAATTCATTGTGGTTTGTTGTTATTTGTTAATTGTTTTTACGTAATTGGCTAACAAATTATTCCATCAGAAGCCATAAATGACTTCAATGAGATGGAAACCTAAGTCTTGAAAAGTTTGTGGCACATGCTCATTCTTGTTTCTAGTGGCACAGCTGTCCATTTCTTGAGTAACCGTCTTTTGGCCAATATTTTCTTTTGTCGTGCTGATTGTATGGTGGACTGTTTGGCTGTTCCATACTTCCGTGAGCTCGGTGACATGGAGCTTGGGTGTACAGTTCACATTCATCAAAAACTGCTTGCTTTTCAATACAATAGTATAAGCTGTAATTCTCTTTTTGGTTGCATTGATTGTACACCTGGGGTGGTCTCTTTGATGTCAATTTCACTTTTGAGATTTTATTGTTGTTATAGCTGGAGTCTTTGACACCTTTGTCTCAGCCTGTTACCATTGTGAATTAGGACTATAACGTATACGGATCTAGTTTAGAGCGGAGACCAGAAAACCACAAAGAAACGGACAACTCCCCATCAGATTCAGAGAGTATTGAAGCAAGAAACTCCAATTTTAAGAGCACATCAAGCAATAGGAGTCCAGTTTCAGATACGGCTATCTTCAAATACTGCCTGGGAGGCTTAAATGAGAGGGCTCTTTTGCTCAAGGAAGTTGCAACAGCAGCTTCTGAAAAAGAACTGGCGGACTTTGCACGGCAGGTTTCCCTATACTTGGGATGTTCTCATCATGGGTAAGCTATGAAACTATGCAGTAAAAGTGATCTATTTGGCATATGGTCGGCACATAGTAAAAAAAACCCATGTACCATTGTGGACCCTATTTTCACCGGTTGTTAGAACAGATAAACAGTTGTGGAGCCTTGAAAGGAAACATTTCTCTCTTTTGATTTCTCCCTGGGATAACAAAAACTTCTTAGTTTACTATGTCTACTAAATTCTTTTGTTGTTACCATGGAGAATGTTTCTTTCATTGCCAAACTGACATGAATTCTTGCATTTTATGTGTTCGTACCACACGCAAGGTTGGTTATTACTGCTTCATTTCTCACTGAGGAGATGTAGTGATTAGTGTATTTTGGAAAAATGGGAAATGAATGTATGATGTGTATTCTTTCTAATTGTGATTAGCATTGTTTCTCCAATGTATTCTTTCTAATTGTGACAAAGAAGCAACAGATTATGTCACATTATTCTGTATGAGTTTGGCGTAAGATGGAACCAGATTGATATTGGAGTTTGCTTTAATCCCTTTCTCTGTGTATCTCGTGAGGACCTCCTAAAAATGATAATTGGAATCTACACCATATGTGCGATTTGTTTCATTGTCTCTCATGAATATGAAGTCTATATTTTTCCAGGCGTCAAGTAATACTCGCGAAGAGATTGGTAGAGGAGGGAACAAAAGCTTGGGATCTGATCTCACAAAACAATCCCCACGTTATTTGGGAGAATGTGGTAGCTGAGATAAATCACTGTTTCATGAAGATTGCATGCTCCAACAACAGATCTTTGACACTGCAGGTCTCTCTCCCTCTCTCTCTCTCTCTCTCTCTCACACACACACACACACATATATCTCAGACTCCTTGCTTGCTCGCGCACTTCTTCAACACCACTCCGACGCATACATGATTATGTGAATTCCCATTTATGCATTTCTGCATGAAGTTTTTGCTATTGTCGTTCTCAAAGCTCAGTTGCCTGTGGCTAATGAATGAAATCAATGATGGAAAAAAAGCCTGGGTTCGGCATCATACATGAAAATTTGTTGAATTTTTATTAATCTCCCAGGACTTCGAGACTCTGAGGAGAATTGCTGGATGCCAGGAGTTTGTGGCTCGAGAAAACTTCGAGAAGATGTGGTGTTGGCTATACCCCGTAGCTTTTACATTATCAAGAGTTTGGGTAAATGCAATGTGGAATTCTGCATCTCCTAAGTGGATGGAAGGATTCATTACAAAGGAAGAAGCAGAGTCTTCACTTCAAGGTCCAGGGGTCCTTCAAGACCCTGGAACATTTGTACTGCGGTTTCCTACTTCAAGGAGCTGGCCCCACCCAGATGCTGGCAACTTGGTTGCAACTTATATTGGTAGTGATTATAATATTCACCATAGGCTTTTGTCACTTGATTACATTTTCAGGTGCATACTTATTGTCTTTCTTTTTTCTTTGACTTTGTAACTAACGGAGGAAGTGCAAATTAGTAGCTACTCACTGTTAAGTGACTTTTTCTTTGCCTGACTGACACGAATAGTGACCTCTTCGTTTGGCTCATGTAGTTCTGGAGAAAAGGAAATGTCTTCGAAGCCATTACAAGATATGCTGCTTGCAGAACCTGAGCTCTCGCGTTTGGGCAGGTAAGATAGCTGATTAATATTACATTGTACTTGCCTGTTGAACTTGATATGTTTCACGATTGGGCTGGTAAGATAGCTGATTAATCTCTTAAAATTTGCAGGATTATTAGAAGTCACTAGTGTTGATTGCTTCATAGCTTTGCTACCCCTTCTAGGTTAAAGGTAGCTTGTTTGTGACATAAGTTTTCCTATCGGTTCCCTTCATTATGCACAAAGTGTTCTCGACATGGTTAGCAATTAGCAGCTAGTTTTGAGAATGTAGAAAGAAATTTGTAACCTTCAATGTAGTTATGTCAATGCAGACGGTGTAAGTAGTCTTCTTCAAACCTAAATTATAGATCTCGATGTGACCCTAAAATATATAGAACATGGATTATAGGTGAGCACTGATCTAATTACTGTGGGTGTGTATGGGTGAGCATAGAGTCTAGACACACCATATATTCACCTGGGCATAATTTAAGGGCCTATGTGATCGTATCATGATAGTGATTTGCAAAAGCTAAATGAAAGTTGTGATTAGCCAACATGACTGACTGTGCTCATGTTTGCTGAAAACTAGCTTTTGATGGGTTTGTGGAGTGATTGGTATTGTACTCTACTATGCCATGTGATCACAGATATAAACCCTAGGATATGACATGCTTTTGAAGTGGAGTAGTAGTTTGGTTTTTTTCTCTTCATTCTACATGATGGGGAACTAGCGTGAAATCTGGAAATCTCTAATTTTTTTTATGCCTTGTTGTGATTTGATTGTTAATGCTGCTAGGGTCTGTGCACTTCTGATATTCGTCACACTACAAGCTCGGCCTAACCAAATATCTCACAAGTTTTAGTTGCTCTTTTGGTACTTTAATACCGCCTGTAATTCTTGGCAATAGAACCAACTGAATTAGTTTTTGTACCATTAGTAACTAGGTTGTACCTGAGATGTTTCGACAGTTTAGGCGCCTGTTTATCCCTATGCCATTCAGCCTTCCTGCAACCCCTCCCCGAGTCGCTCCCATCCCTTGCCTTCAACTCTTGCACGCCACCTCTCACTTGGGTTCGATGTGTTTTGCACCACCAGCACTCCTTTAGCATTGTTGCCTCCCCTTCTCTAGCGTGCTTACCTTCCTTCCTGCCTTTTCCCCTCCCTACGCTACCCTTCTTTCCCATCCACCACTCTTATCTTGCCCTCTTCATTCTAATCCTAATACGTGGCCTCATGTAGTCGAACTCATTGTGCTTGTTCGGCCATCAATATTCAGGCATTTGTCTTCTCTTGGTCGTCCTACGACTGAATATGTTCGTGTATTATCATACATTCGACTCTGGTTTGGTCATTGATGCTATATGAACTCACAGGTTTACTCTCTTTTGTTTGCACCATGGGTATTCGAATTATGTTGAGGTGTGACAGAGTTAGAGTTTCACGAACGTCCAGGGTCTTGTGAGTAGACCAAACACCTAGTATATATGGGTTAAGGTATGGCTTCCTAAAAGGACAACGGCCATGGGTTTCTCACAGGTGTTTGTGGCGGTTATTGTAGGGTATTAGACTAATCATGGTGGTGAGCAATGGGCGGTGGAGGGAGGGGCTGGGGGCGGTCGGCAAGCAGTTGTAGCGGTGGCCACCGGATTGGTCCTGGTGGTGGTTGTGTGGGTGAGGACAGAACCAAAAAAAAAAAAAGAATCCAAAAAGTCAAGTGGCTTTTTTTAGGGGTATTCAAGAAAACCGCCCGAACCGTAAAACCTGTTCGATCCGGACCGAACCGTCCTATTTGGTCCGGTTCTAAGGTTCTACGGTCAGGTTATGGTTCCAAAAAAATAAAAACCGTTAATTTTGATTCGGTTACTGGTTATCAATTAATGAACCGTGGTTAGAACCGAACCGGACCGTTTAAAACTAAAATAAATATAGAAATACATATGTGTGTAATTAAATATGTATTTGAATTTGGTAGATTAATCTTTTCCTTGCTAAACTTAATTTATTTAGAGATGAAATCTCATTTGTTAGGAAAGCTTTTATTTTCTTCCTTCATTTCATATTCCAATAGATTATCTTCCTATTTCTTTAATTTTATGAGTTCATATTTTGTGAATAAGTGTTTGGGTATATTGGATAGAACCGGAACCGAACCAAAATCGGACCGGTCTTGTGGTTTGATTTTGGTTAGGTTCCATGCATATATTGATTAGGTTCTGATTCTCAATTTTCTAGAACCGTTTGAAATGGTCCGGTTACTGATTTTCTAGAGAACCGAACCAATCCAGACCATGTACACCCCTAGCTTTTTTTATGAAAAACTACAAGTGAGCCGTGGATTAGCCGACCTGATGGGACCCAATGCTCTATTGAGTTTGATTTGGTTTGGTTGTAAACAATGAATGAAATTATAAAACGGGTCAAGTGAATCAAATTTTTTTAGTGATCTTGAAATTGAAAAACAATAAAACTATAGGTACAGATCCCTCCTGTGCGAGATGGGTGTGTGGGCCCTTTTCAGGGCCTCAAAGGCTCAAATGATCCGATCTGTTTGTTCATTTTAAAATATTTTTTTGAAGTGCCTTTCAAAAAATTAACTCAATTTATCAAATAACTGTAAATGGTTAATCGAACTGTCTACTATTTACTCAAAATCCATTCAGAATGGTGAATTTTGAATGAAAAAAAATGAATGATTGGACCAAGTACTTTTTTTTTTTTTGGTTACAAAGACCAAGTACCTCCAATTATTCGGTTGAGCAAATTCTTCTCGGGACAACTTGCAAAATTGTTTATCATTGAGAATGACTCAAATCATTTTTGCAGGAGAGAAATGCTATCCACACAGATAGTATGTGCACAGATCGTGAACATACGGTTCCGTGGGGTTTACTACGGGGTCCCTACAAATGATCCAAGCCGTCCATTAGCTTTAAAATAATTTTCTAAGTGGTTACGTGAAAAATTAGTTCAATCCGATAATTTTTAATGCTTAATGTAATCATTCAAATTTGTTCTTATACTTTAGGATTTTGAAATCGGAAGAAACATTTAAACGATTAAATCAAGCACTTAGAAGTATCGGATTGAACTGATTTTTTACGAGATGACTTAGAAAATCATTTTAAAGCTAATGGACTGCTTGGATTGTTTTTGGAGACCCCGTAATGGGCCCCACGGAGTTGTATGTGCACGATCTGTACGCATACAGTCTGTGTTGATAGCATTTCTGTTTTTTTGCAGAGCTCTAGGGTGACCTTCACACCCCTATCTGTGCAGTCTATGCAAGTGGAATCAATACCCATAAACAGTGGCTCAATGGGGGGGGGGCATGGGCCTTCACTGCAACTTTCAATAATTGTAGTTTTACCTGAAATTATTAAGGCCGTGACAATTTATATTAAAAAATTACACATTTTAATTATAACACTTACATCCCTAGTCAAATAAACGTGCCCCAAAAGTAATATACGAACGGTGTATGCTTTCTACAAACCTACTTAAAAAATTGCAATTTTATCTCAAATTATAAAAGTCACGGCAATTTGTATAAAAAGATTATACACATTAGTATCTTTGTCAAATTTCAAAAAAAGTTCTTATCAAAAAAAAGTTCTCTTTTACGTATTTTTTTTTCCCCATAAAGACTCGTTATCTATATGTATATTGAAGCAAATTTTATATTCCAAGTAAAACATAGAAAATTCTAAGATCATGTTTAATGGTGTCTCCACCGACCTAAATTTATGGCTTCTTCGCCCCACTCATAAGTTGATTGAAAAGTTGAAAGTTAACACTCAATTATTTGTATGACCCGCAATTTGTTGAATTATTTGTCGGTCTGGGTCCCAATTTCCATTCGTAAAGTCGACATTGAAGGGATTGGGAAATCTTGTAGTGCAAGACCCTGCAAGGCACTCTGTAGGGCGCACACGAGCCATCGATCTTGATAATAAATGGTTGAGATATGATTTTTAATTATGACCGATAAGAATCATTTAGTACCGGTCATAATTAATTTTTAATGTAAACCGTTAATTGATGAGATCAACGACTGTGTGTCGCCCGCACTACACGAGGGTGGCCTACAGCACCCCAGTGATCCACATTGAAGGACAGTAGGTTTAGACAACTGCATGGTTGGTGAAGGTCCACTATTGATTATTACATAGGAAACTTCCGCGAAATTTACAGAAAGGCACATATTAGTATGTTCACAAGCAAATCAAAAATGTTACCGGATACATGACTCTCGGTTCATGAAACTGTCCATGAAAGAAAATAAATGGTCACATTCACAGCAATATGAATCAACGGTTGAGATCTATTCATACAATCCAACGATTGAGAGCAATAGGGAGCATGCTCCCAAACCGCTTGGGAGCATCACAGTGGAAGTGAAGTTCACACTTTTTAGTAGAAGTGAAGTTCACATTAAGGAGGGAAAATAGTTGGGAGATAAGAGAGACTATTTAATTTTTTGGTTTGGCTTCGGAACGGAAGAAAGAAAGTGCAAAAAAGAAAATAACATTTAATTTTCTCTCGCGTCTAAAAATTTCTCTTGTTTAATTGATTGGAAAAATAGATGAACAAAAGTAGAATATGCCAACTAATCGACCCAGAGTGAGAGAAAGAAAATGAGTAGAAGTAGATCGCCAAGCAAAAAAAAAAAGAAAAAGAAAATGGGTAGATAGAATTTTGGTAAGTCTAAAAGAAAACATCTACCAGTTTTTTTTTTTTTTTCCTTTTTCCTCCTAAGTGACAACCACACATTAACAGCTTCTTTAGATGGAGAGGTTTCATGTGAAAAGAAAGGAAAGGGTTATGATTTCTTGTAAAATCTCTTATTTTTATTGCCGCAATCAGTTAATCGATATCTTTCTTAAAAGGTTCTCTGGGAATATATATGTGTGTGCATCTTCCGTCCAAAGGGTAGTTACAGTTACATTAACAGCTTCTTTGGATTGAGAGGTTTCATGCGAAAAGAAAGGAAAGTGTTATGATTTCTTGTAAAATCCCTTAATTTTATTGAGCATTTTGGTGAGAAATGGAGAGAAAAGTAGAAAAAAGAAATTTTTTTGATTGGTCCTTTCCCTTTGATCCCTCAATCTCACCAAGGTAAGAAAACATTTACTCATGCTTTTTTTTTTTTTTTAAGAAATTGATTCTCACACCTTTTTTTTTAGTGTTGAAAATATATGTATTTTTTTCGCTAAAAACAAAAAAGATAGTGTGAATATAAAAAAAGGCGTGATTCCTTAGGTCCAAAGTCTGAAAGACAGACTTTAGTGCTGATTCCCCGATATTTCGCAAAGCATTTATGGTCCAAGTCACGGGGTCCATCTAGATCATTGAATGGTTGCTTAATTTCGAAGAAATTTCAACCACATATTTCTTTCTGACTCTTTCTGCGGGCCTTGTTCGGTTGTGGATTTGAAAAAAAATTGGATTTGGTTTTTAGGTGATGAGTGATGAGAGAAAATAGGGTAATAATTGGGGATATGGATAATGAGTGGAGAGAGATAGAGAGATAAATGAGATTAATGATTGAATATAGGGGTAATGAGTGGAGAGATAAATAAAAGTAATAATTGAAAATATAGGTAATGAGTGGATTTGGGTTTGAAATTTTTTTTCCAAACCCATAACCGAAGAGGAATGTCATCCGGGCGGGATTGAGAGCTGTCTGAAAGATCATAGTAGGTAGATATTGGAACTTAACGTTTCTTTTTGGTCCGGACGAGAGTCAAGTCCATCCGAATCGCTTGAAGGAGAGATAAATGCACCTATGCGCTCCATTTAGAGTTTGATGCTTATTTTGGAGAGAGAAAAACTTGTAAAACAAGAGACACAACTGAGAGGGTGATTGGAGAGTGTTCAATGTTTATTCAATAAAATGGATTAATCGTTCATTCCTTCCTTCCTCATCCTCTGCGAGTTGGGTACACAATATGTTTGTGTATCGAAGTACGAAATGCTCTTGTATTTATTTCTATTGCTTGTCTTATAAATGATCGTGTAATAGATTGCTTAAATTGTACAATCTTCATGACATAACAATAGAACCAATGTTGAGCATCTCCAATGAATAATCGATCTCTGTCAAATTGTCGTTCTTAGAGTTATTGAACAATGATTTATTCCAATATGTGACCCTCCAATTCATCTAGAAAATACAATAGTAAGTGGAGGAAAATATGGGAAAGTTCAATAAATTAATCTATAGGAGGAAAGTTTCCAAGAAACAAAGGCAAAACGGAGCAATTTTTAGATCTGTCGCAGCTGCGATTTCTCTTTCTATTTCTTCTGATGGAATTAATAATAGGAATCGTATCTTACTCGATAATGCTCAGGCGGTGTGGGAGGCTAACTAAACCCTAGGAATTGGTTATGATGGCGATCGATGAAGCAGTGGTGAGTAGAATTGCCCATCTTGAAGAAGAACTGGATGATGAAATCTTTCAGAAGGCGGCCAAATTGAAGAGGTTGGATCATTAGGGTGAGGTGAGGGATCTTTTGGGTTTCTTTGGTGTAGTTGAGGTTGGGTGTGAGGTAGTTTTGGGGTGGTTTTTTGTCATAGGTTTTTGTGAAGTCTTCTTTTGGTCGGCCCCTTGCCAGCTCTCTTTCTTTTTTGGGCCCTAGGTGATCGTCAGGGTGTTTTATTAATTGGGTCATATACTGCTTGTTGCGATGTCATTGTGCTTGGTACTTTTAATCTTTGTAGTCATCTTTAAAGATTAAAAAATTCTTTTTTCCATTCAAACCAAAGAAAAAAGAAAAAGAATAGAAGGTGAACTATGAACGAGGTTAGTTCCCAAAACATCAATCACTTGCCGATGTAGCTAGCCAAAATGTTCACGCTTCAATTTGCTTCACGGTATACATGCTGGATCACCACGCACTCCAACTCGCTCAAGAGGAACCTACAATCACAGTTCAAAATATAAAGATGGTACTGACAATCCTGTTAATTTGTTAGAAGTTGGATTGCAAGGTTAGATTCAGTTTCCACTTCAAAGGACCTAATGTTATGGGTCCACTGCCAATTGTAAACCATCCCTCAATGTCCTTAGTTTAGCTGCAAGAGGAGCTTTAATGCCAATAAACCTGCTGGAACCTATAACCCAATAACCATGGTCATCACGGATTAGGTCCCCTGTTGTTGCTGTGCTTGAGCTCCCTTTTTTGAGCTTGAGCTCGATCCCTTGGCATCCACCGTTTCCATTAATTTCCACCAGCCCAAGGACTAGAGCCGACTCTGAGTTATAGCTCGAGGTGCAATCGCTTTAGGCCTCAAAAAATTTACAGATGTCAAGGACCCTCCTACTTTGGTAATCCTTTGGAATAGTCCAACAACAAAAAACTCGATGTTTAATCTTCGCTTTAGGCCCTGAAAAGTAAGGGCCGGGTTTCCCACCAACCATAACCTTGAGTTTCAGAGCAGGAATTGAAGAGGAAGTAACATATTGCCACTCAATACCACGAGTCATTGTGCCTATGACAAAACCGTCGGCGCTTGATATGTGAATGAAACACTTGATTCAAGGATGGAGCTATGTAGAGGGGGTGTGGCGCGTGCCACCCCCGATTCCAAAATACCAAAAAAAATATATATATTACACAGAATAGGTTAAATAAAATTGTATGAAATTATTTTACAAGTTGAACTTTGGCCAAGTGGTTTATGTACCAGCAAACTGTCTCCAAACGGGAGTTCGATTCGCCTCTGCACTATTAATTTGTTTTAACTCTTCTCCTCTCTCTTTTTTTTTTTCTGGTTGTCAAAGTTTAGAAGTGCTATCATTAATTCGAAAATCATACATCGAAAACGGATAGCCACCCCAAGGAGGGAGAAAAACAACCACAAAGGAGGCCTAAACTCACAAACGATCATTAATTCAGGACCTCATACAGATAAGACTTGTCTCCGACTACGAAAAGCCATCAAGACGACATAGAAAACCCACCACATAAACACCCACAAGGAATGAGAAAAAGTCCCACACAGGGAAGAAAACCAACAAATAAATAAATAAAAACTAAAGCAAAACCTGCAAGCAACAAATCTACACTCCTAAATCCAGCAGCCCAAAAACACCAATTAAAACCCTCACTACCGCCACCACCGCTGCCACAAGGGCGGCCGAACACAGTAAAGACCATGGAACAGAATCTTGATCACTAAAGCAGCCACACCCCAACACCACCAACTGACAAAAACGGGGTTGGCCTGATAATCTCGATGGAACTGCATGACAATTGAAAAGAAGAGCACAAGAAGAGCACACGGAAGATCGGACAAAATAGCACATAGGCGGACTGCTCTGACGACGATCGACTCCGTTGACGTTGGGGCTCGCCAACATCAGGAGGGATAGATTTGAGAGAGAGAGAGAGCTCTCTCTCTCTCTCTCTCCATAAATTCTCACTAATGTAAAATAAACATGGTTCATTTTGCATTAATTTTTTTTCCACAAGTTCAGTAATTTTTCCCCAAAAAAATGAGAAATTGTATTGATGTAAACCTATCGGCACTTACAATACTAAATTCATTACAAATATCTTGGACAAATCAAAACTTATCGCTTAACTGATACAAAACAAGAAAAGTACAAGCCGGTTGATGTCTTTTACCCTAACCTAGGCATCGCCTTACACACATTCTATTGAAATTTCAAATTTTCTAGCAGTCTCAAAAAGAGATAAAGTGCTAGCCAAGGAAAAAGACAACAGATACCCAGATGATCAGACGAACTTCAACCAAATATAAGCGCGCCAATGAACTTCCAAAACTACAAATCGAACAAGCCACCATGAGTTGCTCCAGTATCTTGAAACTTGTCAATTTATTTGTTCTTTTTCGTGCTCGCCAAAGGAGAAAGCGGAATGGGATGGCTCCTCCTCTTAGAAATTTGAATTTATGCTATCTGTTATGGGAGAAAGTGGGATGCAGCGGCTCCTCCTCCTAGAGATTTGAATTTATGGTGCCTGCCAAGAGAAAAAGAGGAATGTAGTGGTTTTCTTAATTCAATTGGTGCCACCCCGTATTCAAATTCTGGGTCCCCCGTTGCCTGATTAGTTAAGCTCATGGAAATATTGTTCAGGAAAACCTCTGCAAAACATGAGAACTCAAAAGGTAAATTAACCCATCACAAACTAATTAATAAAGCCAAAAAAAGAACATAAAAGTACTTTGAAAAAAAAAACTAAGTACTTGAATACGAGGGGATCAGACCATTTTTTCTGTACACAGCAAATCCAACACTGCCCTGCCTCCGGGTATGGGTTGGAAATGGTGGGAGTCGAACTGGCCACCGAATAAATGGAGGAGATCCAAGAAGGGCAAACTCAACCACTGAACTATGCCTCAATATTTGCTCAGCTTGTTTTGCAAAACAAACATTAGTACGTAAACATGCATATTACAAAAAAATAGGAGTTACAACAAATACTAGAATACATAAAGTCATCACACATACAATAGATTTGGTTTGAACGTATTTTTACAAAACAAGCATGGTACGTAATCGTGCATATTACAAAAATACGAGTACAACAAATACTAGAATACATGAAGTCATTACACAGAGAATAGATTCGGACATAGATGTGCGGATAAAAATGTGTTTGTAGTAGTTGGAGACCGCACACATGTGCATCGTCCGGTTCTTTGGGTAAATTCCTTTGCCGGAACATCTTATTATGCGATAGATTCGATCCCCCCTCCCCCCGGAGTTAGAGCAGGAGCGAGGAGGTGGTGGTCGGCGCCGACGAAGAAGAAGAATAAGAAGCTTCAATGGCGGTTAATAACAAGGCCCGAAACAAGATGGCAAGGGTAGAGGCGATGGAAGCCAAGGACAAGCATCCAAACAAAATCACGACAATATGCTGGTGAGAATAACAACTACTTTTATTATTTGCTGTAGTAGTAGTGTTATGATCAGAGGAGGAGTCATGGATCAAGAGGGCAGAGAGAGAAAAGGAGAAGGCAAATATGAGAGAGATTACGAAGAGGTGGAAGGTAGAAGGGGGGAGGGTGTTGAAGATAACTGTCGGAACGGGGGATTTTGCTCCTCCTCCTCCTGTTTCGTCTTCCTTGTACTCACGGGGAAGCGCGAACAGAATCGTCGCGATTGTGAACGAAGTCACGAGTACGTACTCCAGACGCTTTCGCGATAACAATATCGTCATCATCTTCATCTTCATCTCTATTTGCTATGCAGTTTCAAGGAGGTTCGGTCTCTCTCTCTCTCTCTCTCTCTCTCTCTCTCTCTCTCTCTCTCTCTCTCTCTCTCTATATATATATATATATATATATATATGAAGCTATTTGCAGGAAACCACGTAAGGAAAAACCCGTTTAGACTTATGTCGGATTCCACAAAAATTTAGAAAAATATTTATAAATTTTTAAATATTATTTTATGAGATCCTGTAAAAAATCAACTCTAACGGACATCAATAAATATTACTTTTAAATTCAAAGGAACAAACTTTTTTTTTTTTTTTTGAAAAGAGGGACAATCTGTAATTCCTTACAAATTTTCCTTGCTATTACAAAAAATTCTTCCCACAATCAATCTAGACAACTGTTGACTGTTCAAATGTGGACGACCAAGTTTTTTTTTGGACGAATTTGTTCTTTATTCCAATGTTCTAATTTGATCTAGCCAAAAAAGGACGAAAATCATCTTCAAGGTCTTAAAAATGGACACAATACGTGAAGGAAAATGCTACGTACAAAGAAAAAAAAGACCCTTAAATGACCCTTAAAGATGACATCATCCCACATGGGACCCACCGGATCCACCCAACTCATTTGTTTCTTGTTCTCGGGCCAGCCTCTCAGAGTACTTCTCCTCTTTTCTTTTTCTTTTTCTTTTTTTTGATGCGGAGTACTTCTCCAGTTCTCCTCTCCTCTCTCTCTCTCCCTCTCTCCTTCTTTGTGCAAAGCTTCCAAAGGAAATGAAATGACTCAGGAAAAAGAAGGGGAAATGGGAATTTCAAGGTCAAAAATTATGGAAAAAGTATTTTTTGAAAAAAGAAGGTAATTTTAAGCTTAAAAATTATGTGTTTACGCAAATAATTTTTCTACTAATATGAATCTTGTTTGATAGATCTCATTAAGATCTTTGAAACGGTGCAAAAAAAATTTGAAATTTTTTTTTCATTTTCATTATATTTGAGTTTGAAATTATCTTTTTTTGAAAAAAAAGTACTTTTTAGAAAAGTGGAACACCAGATATCCGTTCCTTGCTCCAGTCTGACCTGCGATTTGCTTCTTGCCGCCGACCTCAAGTTCGTTCGAAACCAGATAGGGAGGACGTTCAAAACCAGATCTGGATAGTTTAATCTCCGTCCGTTCGTCATCGTCTCCCACTCAACGAATCTCTCATTTATTCATCTCGAAACCCAGAAGATTATTGCTGGAGTGATTTTGTGGAATTGTTATTCTAGATTGTGGAATTTGAAATTGAATAGTGCACAGTGCAAGTGAAAGATTTGCTAATTTCTGATTTCGTGTAGTGCACAGTGCAAGTGAAATAGTAAATTATTTTTTATTTCAACTGTTGTTTGTATCAAGTATGAAGTCAAGACCAAGCCTACTTAATCGGTTGAAGGATTCACAAAAAATAAATATAGAAATAAAATGGGTTTTGATCACTGTGAAAAAAGATGGTTTCCCTTCCCTTTGGAAGCTTTGCACACAGAGAGAGAGAGAGAAATAGGAGAAGTACTCTGAGGGGAGGGGCCTGGCCCGAGAACAAGATATAAATGAGTTGGGTGGGTCTCATATGGGATGATGTCATCTTTAAGGTTCTTTTAAGGGTTTTTTTTCTTTGTGCGTAGCATTTCCCATAGGGGAATTACTTTATGGAGGGGAGAGCTTTGAGAGAATAATGGAGAAAGAAAGAAGAGGAAGTGGGTTTGGGAGAGAGATTGACTGTTGGGAACATAAAAGAAGATGCGGCTATAAGGAATTTGGAAAGGCAAAAGCACTAAATAATTTTCCTCCCCCTCACGTTTTCCACTTTTCCTCCTCCTGCCTTAGCTGGGTGTAACTTGTTCCCAAAACGACGTCGTTTTGGGTGGCTGCAGTTTCCAACCCTTTTTGGTAGGAGTGAGCATGAACCGGATTGGCCTGGTTTTATAATAATCCAATAACCAAACTACAAATTACAGATTATGAATTTAGAAAACTAAACCAACCCATATTGGATTGAGTTAATTTTTTTAAAGAATTCATAAAAAATATTTTAAGAATATCTTGCGATTTGAATCATCTCTGTAAGTCTTGTAATGGGCCCACACAATAAAAAATAAACAACAGGTGTTTTGGTTGTAGGGCCATTACGGGTCCTACAAAGATGATTCAAACCGCAAGTTATTTATTATTTTTTTGGTACCTAAAAAAAATTAGCTCAATCCAATATTGGTAAAGGCTGTTTCAGAATTCGTAGGGCGTCCTATGAATCCTAATATAGCGTTTACCAATTGAGCTAGTTTCTTTCAACAACCATAAAAACATTTTAAGAATAACTTGCGGTTTAAATCATCTTTGAGGATTCGTAATGGTCCCGCAAAAATAAAAAAAACCATTAAGGCCCCGTTTTGCTAACATTTTTATTTTTTAAATATTTATTTTATGTTTTACGAGACATTATTGTTTTATCACAATACATCACCTTTAATTCAAAAAATACTATCTCTCATCTCTATTTGCTATATAGTGAAATTCAAGTTCAAGGAAGTTTCTTAACTTGCCTAGCCTCATCTTCATCTATAGGGTGCATATGTAGACTGCGACTATTATCATTAGTCTGTAGTCTAATAAGTACATGAATCCTTTGTATGGTGTTTGAAGTGTATTGGGGCATCTGGCAAAGTGGCAATACCCCTCCAAAGAAAGCACCTTATACTTTCTCTTGGTCCCAAGGCATAGAATAAACTTTTCCAAAGATAAAACCGAGTATATGTCAAATATACTTTTTCTACAGTAATGATTCCCACACATATGTTTTTCAAATATCTTGCACATACATTTTTGTGGGGCCCATATCGGGGTCCCACAAAATGATCCGAACCGCTCATCTTTTTTAAAATAATTTTTGGAGGGTTCCTATAAAAAATCAGCTCTAACGGATATCGGTAAGAACCTTCTCAGAAATCGTAGGACGAATCACTCTTTTGTCCTACAAATTCTGATAAAGCCCTTACCGATATCCGTTGGAGCTGATTTTTTACAGGAACCCTCCAAAAAATATTTTAAAAAAGATGAGCGGTTCAGATCATTTTGTGGTGTGGTACCCCGATATGGACCCCAAAAAAATATACGTGCAAAAAATATGTGAAAGTAGCATGGTTGCTTTTTCTAATGGCAGATAGAATTATTGATAGGGCAAGATGCCGGGCACGTCCCTTAAACGAATAAGGAGGCGACAACTGGTACCAAAACCAATAAGGAGCCGACAACTGGTAGTGTAAGATGATTTGGGACGAAAAGGGAAGAAAATTCCCTATTGTTTCCCTTCCCTCGCTGCCACGCATGAAAGAAAATTCCCTATTGTTTCCCTTCCCTCGCTCCCACGCATGAAAGAAAATTCTCGGTTCAGTTGACTTCTGACTTTTGAGATCTGAAATTTGAATTTCAAACAAAACGGTGGCTTTGGCTCCTTTTGAGTTTTCAAAATCAATTTACACTTACAAACATATTTTATACATGCATTCACATCTTTTAATAGAACCCACACATATTAAAAGTATAATATATGTGGACTCCAATATAAATATGAATAAGTTTATATAAATATTTATGTAAGTATTTGTGGTCGTAGATGTCATTGCTAATATCGAATAATAAGGGTAAATTTCACTGATCTCCCTTGAGGTTTCTGACAAAAACAGAAATCTCTCATGAGGTTTTTGAAATGACACTGGCCTCCTTTGCTTTAGCTAACAATGTACATTTTGCCCCTTCCGTTGAGTTGCCGTTAGACTGTCAACTTGAATCTGTGAAGTCTCAGTATTTTTGAGTCCTTTGTGCTGTGTTTGGATGAGTTTTTAAGAAATTTTATAGGATTATGAGTGAAGAGAGAAATGAAAGTAATGATTGGGGAAAATGACGGCTCAAGACGTGTTTTGATAATTAATACCCGCTAAGGACATGCCGAGAACATTTGTTAATGCTAAAAATGTCCTTAGCAAGTATTAATTATCAAAACACGTCATTGGCCGTCATTTTTCCTAATGTTTGAAAGTAGATGTAATAATTGAAGAGAAATGAGAATAATAATTGGAGATAGTGATGAGTAATAATTGGAAGTAGAGGTAATGAGTGTTTTTTTTTACTTGAGAATTTTTTTTCAAAAAAGCAATCCAAACAAAGCAATATTACCTGAAATACCCATCGACCACCGTAGCACCTCATAACTACCATCCAGTAAAGCTACAGGTACAGCAGTTGGTGTACAGCAGTCGCGCACAGATCACTTTTGTGCCCGTCTCGGGTCCCGCAAAGATGATCGGAGTCGCTTATTTTGTTCAAAATACTTCGTTTAGGGTCCCTGTAAAAATTCATCTCAATCCGATATCGGGAAGGGTGTTTACGATTCATCCAACTTTACTTCAAAATTTAGCCTAAATTAGGTACTCGAGACGGGCGCAAAAATGATCTGTGCGCGGCTACTGTACACCAACTGCTGTAGGATTTAGTGAGAAGAGGGAGATGAAAAATCAATCATTCTACATCCACACCCAAACACACACCCACACACAATAGGGATGGAGCCCGCACACACTACACACCCAGTATGTGTGGGCCCCACCCCTATTGTGTGTGTGGATGTGTAAGTGGGTGTGGAGTTAGAATTTTCCTTCGTCTTTTTTTTTTTTTTTGATCATTTCCTTCGTCTTTTATGAGTCATAGGTTGAGATGGTGAACAATAATTCTATGGACCTCGAAAATGTCCCCCAAAATAAAACTAATATTTGATATTCATTTTGATGTGTGAAACTCAAACATCTAAGCAAATTTGAACCACAGCTTTCTCTCTCGGAGATTTTTTAGAAAAAAAAAATCGAGATGATGCCGTCTTATTTCTTCATTTGCTGGCAAAATGTTGATTGCTCAGAGTATCACGTGGCACGCCAGGTGGTACCACACAAATTTCTCATTCAAATCATATCACAAGTAACATAATAAGGTCAAAAAATTACTCTTTTCGTTCATTCTTAAGTGTCCAGTTTCGTAATTCCAACTTATTAATAAGACATCATTATTACATCTTTCACATCAACTTTTACATCCACTTTCATTACTTACCCTTTATGCAGATATCATCATTACACTTCTACTTACACTTTTTAAAATGAAATCTACTTTGAGGGGGCAAAATGAAAAATGCATCAATTTTTATCTACAAACTTTACAAAATGAACATTTATTGAGGGACAACCCAAAATGTAATAGTAGACTCTAAAAAAGGGACAGAGTGAATATTACTTGCAATTGAAGCATCGCCACGTGATGCTTCTTGATGGTGCTCCAAAATTAAGATTATGTAGCAAAATAGACAAAATCGTTGTACATTCACAATGCCGATTTTAGATTGGATGTTTCGAAGGATATGTTGGCCGGTAGTTTAAGATTATGATTGGCGAGGCAGTGGCTAGCTTGCAGTGGTGGAGCAGTGGCGGGGTGTAGCGGCAAAGGCAGTGCAGCGATAGAGGCGGCGAGGAGCAACGGCAGTATAGCAGCGAAAGTGGGCTGATAGGGCTAGGGTAGCTGTGGGTTTTTGGCTGGTATGGGCCGGCCCAATGCAAATGGGTTTATGGGTTTGGCCCAATTAGATTGCATTTGGGTTAGTTGTTTTGTTTAGAGGGAGTTTTTTCCTTGGTTCAAACATTAGGTGTTGTCTTGTTGGCGTCTTTGCCAACAGGATATTGTTAATATTGAGGGGTGAAATAGTAGGTCAAGATCTCTCGAGAAGAAGTTGTTTAATGCATTTTTTTTCCTACTATATTATGTTGATTTCATTTTGTATCTTTTGAGATGAATGAAATGAATTTTGCCCATAAAAAAAAAATTAAAATTACTTGGACCCGTTTTTTGACTGTTAAAATTACTTGGACCCGGTCGGTACTCATAGCACTAACTCCTAATATTTAGGGCAAAAATCTGGTGTTTACGGGTTTCTCTTATAGTTTTGTATTTTATCGATTTCTGCGGGCCTGCAAATTAGGAGGTTTGGGATTCTGGCCTTCTGGGGTTTAAGTTTAGGTTAAGGGTTTCAGTGTTCGGATTAAGGTTTATTAAGGCTTACGGTTTAGATTATAATATTGTATATTATTCTCAGAAAAAGGGATATTCATATTTTTACTTTGTAAATCAATCGATTTTTGTCTCAGTTAGATGGAGTAAAATGGTAAAATTACAGAAATGGTTAGAAATAGTGAAAGAACTGCTACTATTTATGTAACATTTCTAATTTTTTAGTAAATAAAAATTTGAAATGTTTAATTTTAATTCATTAACTAATTAATAGGGTGACCCTCAGAGAAATATACTTAGTTAAACGGCAAAAATTTATTAGGAAATTTGATAGGGATACATTAAGTAGGGGGAGGGGAGGGGGATCCAACCAAAGGTTGGACAACACCTAAAAGGCCAAGGCCCAAGCACCTGAGGGGCAAAGCCCAAAACAGTTATGGGTCTAAAATACCCAAATCAGACAAGTAAGAGGGGAACATGGCAACAACAAAAGTTAAATCGGAGTGATCCGATCTACGGAAGAATAGGGAGAGGGGAGAAAAAATGGATGCCCGGGGGAAGGAGGGCGGGAGGCGCCTCCCCCCAGGCGGAACCCTAATTGCAAGAGAGAGAGAGTAGTTATCACAGAAATATACTTTGTTGTGTTTTTTGTTTTCTTATCAACACTTTATTCGTTGGAGTAATATTTTTATTTGAGGCACCACAAACTTAATTACATACATATCATAATCAACGCATTACAGATTTAGAAAATGCATGAGCGGCCTTTACAACATCTCTCGGAACTTTAGTGGCCGCCACATACTCAAAAAATTTAACGGTATCTAAAATACCAGCCAAATAGGATATACAAAAAACGTCGGCCCTCTAAACCTCGCAAAGTACCAAACAATCTGTGAGAATTCATGTCTCGTAAACTTCTTTGCATAGGCCCATCGCAGAGAGAATCAAGGAATGGCCCTGCTTCAATTCGTTGGAGTAATATGACAAGGAGGTGCATCTCAAATTGCGAGAAATTATGGGAAGTGGCTCAATTGTACTACATCACTTTAGCACATGGGAAGTACAGCCCGTTAATTTGTGGGGTGGGGGTGGGGATCCATCCAATTCCCCAGTTTTTTCCCAGTAAAAAGCTGGTCGTTTTCATGCGGTCTCTAGTCTCTACGCGTTTTTCTACTTTCTTAGATATTGTTGTAAAACTTTAAATTCGACTCAAAAGCTTAAACTATTAAGCGTAGATATTGTGTGACCATATATGAAGTGATCACCCAAAATATATGTACCCAAATAATATTGAATTATATAATCATTAACATTCTCTCTACCTCTTCTTTTTGATCTAGTTTAATTACTTCTCTGCAGCATCGTAACTTTCTATTAATAAACAGTGGTAAAAGCATTACTAAATAATTGTACTCCAAAGCATTATGAATTGCACAAGATTGATTAATTAGTTCCATTAAGGCTCATTTTCGCTAAGGTTCTTAGTTTTTAAATATTTATTTCTCGTTTTACGAGATATGTCATTGTCTCACAATTCGTCGCCTTTAAATAAAAAAAAGTATTTATTTGAAAAATAAGTTTAACTTATTTTCTTTAGCGGAACGGGCGCCTATATGATATTTCATTCAAAATTGGTATTATAAGGCCTTAGAACAAGAAGGAGTTTAGAGAAACAAAATGCAGATTTAATTTAATATTTTTGGTGTATATATGACGTAAAATTTAACAAGTACCTTTTATTTGTACATGTAATCTGGAACGTCACTAACAAGAATTAACGGATGAGATCAAACAGCAAAGTTGCTCGGAAATCACGCGGCAAACTCAACTTCTAATCTTTAATTATATAAAGCGTCATTTGCTTTGAAAGTATAGTCCATAGTCTACAAGTGTATTTCCTCTAAAATGGAAAACTTAATCAACATCTTCAAGCACGCTTACAGCCTCACTCACTCTTTCATGCTATATTTTCTCTGTAAGTCTCTTACTACAAGTGTGTTTTTTTTTTCTCTCTCACTGTTTTTTCTCTTATGATTCTCCTTATAATTGTGCCATTAGGTTCGCTACCGAAAGCGGATGATCGTAAAAGTTCGGGGACTGATAATGGAGCTGATGATCATGGTGTTTCTGATTCCAATTCTGATCTTTCCGATGGGGCAGCAGCGTCTCAAAACCGCCCTGATGTCAATATTCCAATGGAGGGTACTGCTCAAGAGCCTGTGCAAACCACCAGTGCTACCACAGTCAGGGGTAATACTGAGAATTACCCCTTCAAGTTGGGGAAAATATTTGTGGTCCAGGCTTTCGAAGCCGCCTTGGCTCTGATGATTTTCCGGTTCCAGCCACAAGGTGTCGATTCGTCTCCGGCTTTGTCCTCATTTATGTTCACCATGGTTGGGGCGACCGTGCTCTTCGGTTTCACGTTTACGTTGATTGGGTTGATGCTGCAGGAAGCCCACCCAGCTGTAGCAACCGTCTCTAGCCACGCCGGCAGTATCTCGGCCGTGCTAGGGTTCTTTTTCATGATGGCCGTGTTTGTCCCCAAGCGCTATGTTTGGTCGCTCTGCGCCTCTGCCGGCGTTCTGTCCATGGTGTACGTTTATTCCCTCGCCAAACCATCGCATAACACATAATCATCAGCTCCATTCTCTCCGCCAAACTGTTTCCCGTAGATCTCCGGTTGCCTCTAATTGTATTGTTTCTAATATGCCACTGTTTGTTTACTTTACTTACAATAAAATAAAGTAAATGTAAGCAAAGTAAATAAACAGTGGCATATAATTAGTTTATGGGAACCTTGGAGATGATGTTAGTTTGTACTAATAAATAAGGCTAACTCTGTTAGCTAGAGTCCTGAGTAGGAGGTCTAAGGTCCGACTCTTTCCTCCTGTGTGATCAAGGCAGTCTTCTCATTTACAGTTTTATATATATGCGATAGTTTTATCTATGATGGTGCTTACGAAAGACATTAACGCCGGGTTTCTGTATGTGCGAAATGGCGAAATTGATTTAGTCGTCCTGAACTCGCCGGGGAAAAAGGTGGAAGCGTAATCTTCATTTAGTTTATTTTTGCCATTCAACTAATTGTTTTATTTTTTTTCCAGAAAAAAATATTGGACTCGATAATGGGTAATGCATCGAGGAAAAGAAGCAAAAATGAAACATCAGAAAGCAACATGGCATGCAATGAAGCAAGGTGCGGAGACAAAGGACAGGCACAAAGTTGGGGAATGAGACAGAAAAGGAAAAAGATAACTGAACTGATGGAACTAAAGAAAAGGGGAAATTGCATTTCAGTGGGAGTTAGGGCAAATAATGCCCAACTCATGGAGAGGTTTTTTCGAAATTACATAAATATGAAACGGAGGAAAAACAATTTCTCATACATGAAACGGAGGAAAAATTATTCCCCATACATGGAGTTGGTTGTAATCGAATCTGGGTTTCCTAAGTTGCCCCTTCTATGAATTTAAGTTGCCCCTTATATGGACCTAAGTTGCCCCTTCTATAAACTTATTGAGTATTCAATTTCTTAAGCATTTCTTCAATCTCCTTACTATTTCTATTATTTTCTGAAAAAATTGAGATTTGGGTTACTTGCAAATTTAAGTTTTTAAAATACTTTAAGATTAGTGTATTTTGGGTAATTTTTTAGAAAGAGAAATGATAGAGAAAATAAGATGTACATTTTCTAACATCTACTTTATACTTTGGTTTTAGATTCTAGGAATTGCCACTTGAAATTTCTTATTTGGTTTTACTTGAAAATGTGAAGAAATTATGCTACTAGCTACCAATTTGTTTCACTGGCTGCTTTTCTTAGAAAAAATAAGGTGCAACTTAAGTCCATAGAAGGGACAACTTAAATCTATAGAATGGGCAACTTAGGTCCATAGAAGGGGCAACTTAGGTTCAAATTCAGATTTGACTACAAATCGACTTCATATTTTGGAAAAAAAATTTCCTCTGTTTCATGCATGAAGAATTTCAGTTGGTCTGTTTCACCCAAATCTGTAAGTAACCCAGATCCCAAATTTCTCAAAAAATAATAGAAATGATAAGGAGATTAAAAAAATGATAAAAAAAAAAATTGAATACTCAGGAAGTTCATAGAAGGGGCAACTTAGGTTCATATAATCAAAACCAAAAGGTTGTTAAGTTCCCTTCTATGAACTTCCTGAGTATTCAATTTTTTGAGCATTTCTTCAATCTCCTTATCATTTATATTATTTTAGGAGAAATTTGGGATCTGGGTTATTTGCAGATTTGAGTGAAACGGACCAACTGAAATTCTTCATGCATGAAACAGAGGAATTTTTTTTTCCAAAATATGAAGTCGATTTGTAGTCAAATCTGAATTTGAACCTAAGTTGCCCCTTCTATGGACCTAAGTTGCCCCTTCTATGGATTTAAGTTGTCCCTTCTATGGACTTAAGTCGCACCTTATTTTTTCTAAGAAGAGCAGCCAGTGAAATAAATTTGTATCTAATAGTATAACTTCTTCACATTTTCAAGTAAAACCAAACAAGAAATTTCAAGTGACAATTCCTAGAATCTAAAACCAAAGTATAAAGTGGATGTTAGAAAACATACATCTTATTTTCTCTTTCTAAAAAATTACCCAAAATACATTAATCTCAAAGTATTTTAAAAACTTAAATTTGCAAGTAACCCAAAACCCAATTTTTTCAGAAAATAATAGAAATGGTAAGGAGATTGAAGAAATGCTCAAGAAATTGAATACTCAACAAGTTCATAGAAGGGGCAACTTAGGTCCATATAAGGGGCAACTTAAATTCATAGAAGGGGCAACTTAAGAAACCCAGATTCGATTACAACCAACTTCATGTATGGGGAATAATTTTTCCTCCGTTTCATGTATGAAAAATTGTTTTTCCTCCGTTTCATATTTATGTAATTTTGAAAAAACCTCTCCATGAGTTGGGCATTATTTGCCCCAACTCCCACTGAAATGCAATTTCCCCTAAAGATAAGCTAATTAACGAACCAACACAAAATTGACCATTCAACTCATTGTTTGATGGGAAATGCTAGGTACCCGGAAATAATTACTCGGAAGTGATCCAGAATTTGTCGTGGAGTGCCAAGAAGTGTAGGTGGGTTCCTCCCATAAACTCAAAGTCAAATTCTGGAAGTGATCCAGAATTTGTTTGGTTGCCATTTTACTTTAGTTTTAGTTTTGTTTTTCGATCACTACCTTATATCTTTCTTCAATCATTACCATATATCTCAAATTATTAATTTCATTTCTCTCTTTATCTCTCTCAAATCATTACCTTATTTCTCTCTCCACTTACTACCTAAACTAAACTAAAATGTCAACCAAACAAAACAGATCTCTTTTCTCTCTCCAGTCTCCCCCTTCCATCCCATGCCTCCACGAACTCTTCTCTCTCTCTCTCTCTCTCTCTCTCTCTCTCTCTCTCTCTCTCTCTCTCTCACACACACACACACACACACATCCCTTCTCTTCCACGGTTCCAACATCGATTTTCTAACAGCACTACCACCAGCAATTTACAGCTTACTTTTTTAATGTAAAGTCTCAAATTAGTACTCCATCCGTCCCTTTTTAACTGTCCTGCTTCGTAACTCCAACTTATTAAGGAAATATCATCATTAAACATTTCACATCAACTTTTATCTCCACTTTCTCTACTTACCCTCTATGGAGACATCATCATTACACTTTTACTCACTAACTTTTCAAAATGGAATCTACTTTTAGGGGCAAAATGGAAAATGCACAAACTTTTACTCACTAACTTTACAAAATTGACACTTATTAAGGGACAGCCCAAAATGGAATACTAGACTCTAAAAAAGGGACGGAGAGAGTACATAATTTTGGAGGGCTTTAGGCATTTTAGAGAGAGAAACAATTATGCTTTTTTCCATTGTTCTTTCTGGGTCTAATCCAAATAAAGAGGAAACGCAGAGATTGAAGAGAGGAAGAAATAACTCCAATCAATTAGGTCAATCTGTATGAACAAGGCACACTTGTGAACATATATAACAGATATAGATATTTGATAAGATAAATTGGGGATTAGGGATTTGTTACAGTGAAGAAATGGTTCTGAGATGGAGGAGATTATTTGGCACATCAGTTTCCACGTTGATTACAGTCTCACTCCATTCCAAGCCCTAACCTCCAGTGCCAAACATCGACAACTCAAAATAAAGTAGGACTATTCAAAATTAGCCCGATTGTTGGGCAATTTAAAACCAATCAAACCCACATCTCAACCAAATCTGGCGACCAACTTCCCAATTGCAAAAAAAAAAAAATCAACTCCCACCTCTTTCAAGGATTAGATAGAGGAGACAGAGGTAAGACAAATTAAAGCTACCTTAGTAAGCCATTGTGTGTGTGTATGTGTATGTGAGAGAGAGAGAGAGAGGAGTTCGAGGGGGGGGGGGGGGGGGGGGGGGGGACTGGAGAGAGAAAATAGTTTGTTTGGCTTTGGGTTAATGGGAGGGACCCACCTACACTTCTTGGCACTACACGACAGATTTTGGGTCACTTCTGGGTAATTATTTCCGGGTACCTAGCATTTCCCTTGTTTGATTGGTGAGTCTCCTGAGCACATGATTGGACATAACTCTCGCTTGTTTGATGGGAAAAAAGAATAGTGAAAATACGACTCTCTTCGTTCCGTAAAATTAGTCCCCAATAAAATTACGTGTAATTTTTAATCTTAAAATTGATCTATTGAGAATATAAATAATGAAGTTTTTCCTCTCTCTAACAGCTGAAGCGATTAAATGAGTTGGTCATTAACTATAATTTGATATTAGAGCAGACAATAGATCATGTGTTTGAACCTCACTGCCTACCTAATTATTAAAATTTACACGTGTTTAGCCTGCTAATGGAGGAGAACTTGGCTACACATGAGAAGACATGTTGAGAATATAAATAATAAAGTTTTCCCTCTCTCTAACAGCTTAAGTTATTAGATGAGTTGGTCATTAACTATATAATAATGTACTTGCCAAAATAATTTTTGTATAATATGGATCTTGTTTGATGAGATCTTTTGAACAGTGCGAAAACAAATTGAAAAATTATTTTAGTAAGTACGTTATTTTTAAATTCAAAAATTACACGTAATATCGTAGGGGACTAACTTTACGGAACGGAGGGATAACATTTTCTGACGCATGAAAATCTCTCTTGTTTGATTCGTAAAATGAGATGAAAGAAGGTAGAAAATGCCAATTAACTGAGAGTGGGATGAAGAAAAAGATTTAGAGCAATTTTTGAGAAGTGTAATGGAATATCTTTCTAGTTTTTGCTTTTTCTAGATTTTTTCTTTTCTTTTCCTATTAAAGTGAGAACCGAAAGATCTTCTTCTTTTTTTCCATCTTTTTCCTTAGATTAATTCCAAAAACACCCTTTAATGTTGTTTCCGCGAAATTTCAAAGCATCTACGAAAGAGAACTTGCTTGGTGAAGTTGAGAGAGATAACGCTTATGAAAGTCATGAGGTTGAGAAAGACAGCGCGCTTATGAAAGTCATGAGGTCAAAAGAATAACGTTATTTAACCTGGTTAATTATGGAGTACTACTTTCAAAAGTAAAAGTATGTCAATGATAAACCACATTTAAAAGAAAATTTAAAAAATCCAACACGTACACATAGATATACTCCTATTTAGTATTGAGAAACCTGAAATTGCACTTACACCTTCGAACTCAATTGGTAATTACTATTTATTTATTTGTTTTATAACCTGGTAAATTAAATTAAAAAAAATAACCAGAAATTAGCAACAAAAAAACAAAAAAAAGACTAGAGTGATCTCTTGTCAAACCTTCGATAATTTTTTTGGTACATCAAAAGTAAAAACAAATAACAAAAAAAGACTCGACCCTCTTTCTGAACCTTTAATACTAAGTTTGATGATACTATCAAATTTCAAGTTTGATGATATGTAGCTGATTAGATTCTTTCTTGATGTGGTACTTCCGTTCCTAAGCTATCAATGAATTTCCGTTTGACCCAAAAAAAAAAAAGAATAAACAGATTATAGAAGAAAGGGAAAAAAAGAAAAGAAAAGAAGAGACTCTAGAAGAAATTATTCAGCCCTACAAGGGAGAAATTTTTGGGTACCACGTGGCCGTGCTCATGCGGTGCCCGAGCAACTCATTCTGACCGTCAAAAAGTGTATTGGACGGTCCAGATTGAAACCCTCTCTCCTCTAGCTCACCCCACCACTCTCTTTCTTTTTTTTCTCTCCAAATCCGAACCGTTTAAAATCGAAATGGATGGCCCGAATGCACCGAACAGTCATGACGTGGTATCCACCGGACACCCAAAAATTTCTCTCTACAAGGACATATGCACATGCGCAAATAGATTCCAGTAGTCATTCCACCATGCGCATGCAAGCATGCAGTGGGAAAACGTAGGCCCCACGTAATAAATGTAATGAGATACAGATTGCCTATTAAAAAAATATTTGAGATACAGATAGTTGTAATTATTCAGCAGTCTTTAACAACGCCATGTGGTGGTGTCCAAACACCATACATTATCTATTTTGTATTTTTTGAGGTCTGTAAATGTAGTGTTGGGGACCTCAACAAAATATGTGGTGAAAATGAGTAATGGGATATACCGCCACAAGAACACAAAATAAATTTTCCAGTTGTTGGGGCCCTCTCAATTATTTCTCCATCTTTAGAACTTGGAACCCAAAATCAACTTTCAATGCTCAGACAAAGTCGGTTAAAGGGACTCGTTCCTACGGAGATTCCCCTTGCTGAAACCATTGCTATTGATAAAGATATGCCGGCCGCGTCGAGGCCCTCTTTCAAAAGTGGGATCACCACACAAGGTTAAGGTGCGTGGAAGGATCCGAAGCAAAGAAAGCCGAAAGTCATGGTTGAGACGTTAGTAATATACTCTCTCCGTCCCATTTTGGTTGTCCATTTTCGTTTTTCGTGCCGTTCTTTCAACACTCTAATTTTATGTTTTGTTATATTTTAACCATTAACATTTAGTAATTAATGTTGGTATCCTCGTATTTCAAAGGTTACTATTATAATTTTTTCCCAAAATTCTACACAGAGGAGAGCCTATATGCTTTCATAGGAATTTTTCTTTTTACATATAATAATAGTGTTTTTTTTCCCTTCTTGCAGGGACAACCACCCTTACTGGCCCCTCCTCGGAGATGGTGATCTACACCAGCCACATGAAGATGGTGGTATATAGATTTTGGATTTAGGATTACGGGTTTAGAGTGCGGATTTTGGGTTTCTACTATGTGTTCTAACATGCGTAAGCACACCAAACTTCTACTATCAAATAACAAAACGACAAGGTAAGACCAGAGATGAAGGTGGGTGGATCCCTGTGATCAACAACCACAGGGCTCAAGCTGACAAAGGAGGAAGAACTCGGGAAACCTATACTTTGTTTGTGGACAACATTCCTGAATACCAAGGTCTACAGTGGCTACAACGAACCTTTAATAAGTTCGGAGTAGTTAAGGATGCCTTTATCCCGTGGAAGAGAAGCAAACGTACAGGAAATAGATTTGGATTTGTCAGATTCAACTGCCAAGCCGCTGCCTCCATGGCAGTATCTCGGTTGAATGGAGTTTGGGTGGAGGACAAAAAGTTATTTGTCAAAGAGGCTTGCTTTGGTCGGATTGAGAAGAGGAAGGAACCCAGGGTCCAGGAATGGAGGGAGCAGGAATACAGAAGCAGGGACGGGCTTAGTCAACAAGCTGGTCAAGGGGTGAACTCAAAGGGTCAAGGGGTGAACCCAAAGGCTGGCCATTCTGGGCAGGTGTGGGTTAGCATGGAGCCTAACAGATCTTTTGTCCAAGTGGTAAATGGAGAGTCATCCAAAACTCCAAGCCCCAATGTCACGATTCAAGTCAGTCCTGTTGGGAATGGATGGCTCTTCCGGAGTGCGGTGGCGACTATGCGTAGAGTGGTCTCGATGATGACTCTGAAGGTAAGCTTTGGGTTGGAAACAGATAAGGTTGCCCAATTCAGGGTTTTGGGTGGGAGATCTGTTCTGATAACATTCCAAAGCCAACGAGTAAGGGATGAACTCATTATGGGCCCGTGGATGAAAAGGTGGTGAAACTGTGGAGTGGAGAACCCGCTAGCCATGAACGGTTTGTGTGGTTGGGCTGTCAAGGTCTTCCGCTTAATGCATGGGATAATACCACTTTTCAACGAATTGGTGAGATATGGGGTCAGTTCATCTTAGTGCATGAGGATACGTTGAGAGGTGTATCCTTTGCTCAGGGGAAACTTTTGATAGCCACCGAGGAACGGTCCAGGATCGAGAGGTGGATTAAATTGGTGGTAAAAGGGGTGACGTATGAGGTGCTGGTGAGGGAGTTGTCCTCTTTTCTCAACCCAGATGAAGTTGAAGGTTCGAGTCCGGGGATTCAAGTTCACCAAAGGCCATGTTCGAAATCTCAGTTGCAGGTTGTTCATGGCCCTTTTGCAAAAGGGACGTTGGTAGAAGGTGATGACGTGGAAGTACTTCTAAAGGGTCCAACCAATGAGAAAGGGGGGGTAGGTGAGGGTGCAGGGGACTCTGACTCGGCTACTGGGAAGGAGAAAAAGGATGAGAGGGTTGGTGGCCCAAAGCTTTCAGCTGCAGGGGAGCATTTAATGTTTGACAAAAGGGGTGTGCAGATATATCCAGAGGATTTTGAATATTTGATTGAGGAGTCAGCCGTTCAAGACTCGGTCGCTCAAGTCTCAGCTTTGGGCTTCTCGGCCCACTTGGAATCTTTAGCCCCCATCAAAGCCCAAGTAATACCATGGGCCCCTATTAATTCACAAGATGAACCGGTTGATAATTTAGGATTAGCTAAAGTGGTGGGCCAAGCCCATGAGATACCATCTGATCCTATAGGGTCTCGGACTAATGTTCCACATCTGGAGTTGCCGTCCCCAATCATGGAGTCACCAATCATGGAGTCGCCAGAGGAAAACTTAGTAAACCAGCTGGTGGTGCGATCGTCCCAAGTGCCGTGCATTAATTTAATGGTGGACCTGAATAATACAGAATGCAGGAAAAGAAGGAGACGACAGCTGAACACTCTGTTGAGGATTCGTGAGGATTTGGACCGAGATCTCAGTTCGGAGGAAGCTTCTCAGTCTCTTTCAGAGGATATCAGCCAAGTCAGTCCAACGATTGTTAACGAAGTCCGAGCTACCATGGCAATCGGAGGTGAGTTGGATATTAATTTTTTGCCCAATGATAATGAGGCTTTACAGAAAATGATTGATCTGGAGGTTAAGGAGTACCCTCTAGTCAGAGAGAGGGGTGAAAGGAATTAGCATTTTTGCTAATTCGGAGGAGTAGTTCGAAAGGGTTTTTGTTTCTAATGCAGATTATAACGTGGAACATAAGAGGTTTAGGGAGTATTGTCAAAAAACGCTTTCTGTCAAAACTTATTAAGAAAAGGAAACCGGATATGGTTTTTGTTCAATAGACGAAATTAGGGGCAGTAGAGAGGTTTGTTATCCAGAAAATTTGGGGGAATGCCAATTTGGAATTTGTATGCTCCAATTCTGTGGGTGCTTCCGGGGGTTTGCTTATCATTTGGAATAAGGACTTCTTTACGGCTACTAATATTGTGGTCCAAAGATCCTACGTTTTAATGAGTGGTATGCTTTACAATGAATTCCCATGTTTGATTGTCAATGTTTACGCCCCAAATGAAGCAGCGTCTAGGCGAGAGCTTTGGGAGGAATTGTTGGAGCTTAAGAATGGCTCATCTGTTCCATGGTGCGTAGGGGGGGATTTCAATGAAATTAGGGTTATCAGTGAGAGGGTGGGCTGCTTGCGGCTAGAAAGGGGCATGAGGGAATTCTCAGAGTTTTGCAACAACATGGAGTTGATTGATATCCCTATGCTTGGCCGGAAATATACTTGGACTAATTATCAGGATCATGCGGTCCATAGCCGGTTAGACAGATTCCTGGTGTCTCAACAATGGCTAGATAAGTATAATATCCTGCAATGGGGTCTACCAAGACCAATTTCTGATCATTGCCCAGTTACGATTCAGGATGATAGCAGGGATTGGGGCCCTAGACCTTTCAAGTTTATGGATATTTGGCTTTCTAACCCTAAATGCATGAGTTTGGCCAGAGAGACGTGGAATGAAGTTCAGGTGGTGGGGTGGGCTGGATTTATTCTAGTTCAAAAATTGAGGGCCATTAAAGATAGGCTGAAAGTCTGGAATAAGGAGGAGTTCGGGGACGTTAATTCTGCTCTCCAGGATAATGAAGTTGCACTCCATCATCTTGATATTGTTGCAGAAGGGAGACCACTTGATCCAGATGAAAAGGCTTTGAGATGTAAAACAAAGGCAGAATATTGGAGGCTTTACAAGCTTTCAGAATCACTATGGAGACAGAAATCACGGGTTAAGTGGCTAAAATTGGGGGACAAGAACACAAGGTTTTTTCAGATTATGGCCAATAATAGGTTCAAGAGGAATATGGTAGGCTCAGTCCGAGTTAATGGTAGAATAGTGGAGGACCCTAACGAAATCAAGGAAGCTGCAATTGTCCACTTTCGGAGTAATTTTACAGAGGAAAGAAAGGTCAGACCAACTCTGGGGGGGGTTTTTCAAAGACATCTGTCCAGAGAGGTTTCATTGCAATTGGAAGGAGTGTTTGAGGAAAGGGAGATTGTGGCTGCTTTAAAAGGGTGCAACAGTTTAAAGGCTCCGGGCCCAGATGGTTTCAACTTCTCGTTTATCAAAAAGGGGTGGGAGTTTATGAAGGACCTAATAATCCAATTCTTCTCGGAATTTCATCGGAATGGAAAGCTTACGAAAGGTATTAACTCCACTTTTGTTGCATTAATTCCTAAGGTTGATTGTCCTTCTACCTTTAAGGATTTTAGGCCTATTAGCATGGTGGGGAGTATTTACAAAATCCTATCCAAAGTGCTAGCTAATAGGCTTAAAGATCATATTCTTACTATTATTGGTGAAGCACAAGCTGCTTTTGTTGGGGGAAAACAGATTTTGGATGGTGTGTTAATTGCTAATGAAGCTATCCATAGTTGGAAACATTCTGCTCAAGGTGGCCTAATTCTGAAACTAGATTTTGAAAAAGCATATGATTGTGTTAACTGGGGTTTTCTATTGGATATGCTTAAGAAGGTAGGATTTGGGAATAGGTGGTGTGGATGGATTAAAGAATGTTGCTCCACTGTATCTATGTCTGTCTTGATTAATGGGGCAGCAACGCAGGAGTTCCAAACGCAGAAAGGGCTAAGGCAAGGGGACCCCTTATCCCCTCTTTTGTTTAATCTAGTGGCAGAAGCGCTCAATATTATGCTGGAACGAGCTCGAGCGAAGAATATCATCAAAGGTGTTAAGTTGGGGAATAATGGTGTGACTATTTCTCATCTCCAGTTCGCCGATGATACAATTCTTTTTTGCAACAATGATTTGGAAGAAATGGAGAACATCAAGCGAATTCTTAGATGCTTTCAATTAATGTCCGGCCTGAAGATCAACTACTCTAAGAGCTCCCTTTGTGGTGTAAAGGTTCAGCAGCAGGATATTGAGGCACTTGCTCGGGTGATGGGATGCAAAGTGGAGTCTCTGCCCATCAAATACCTTGGGCTTCCGCTAGGTGCTAATCCTAGAAGGGTGAAAACGTGGGAACCAGTCTTAGAAAGGGTCCAAAAGAGGTTATGTGTATGGAGAACGAGAACTATATCTACTGGGGGCAGACTGACTTTGATCAATCACAACTCTAGCACTTTGCCGATTTATTTTATGTCCCTCTTCAAAATGCCCGTGGAAGTAGCCAAATCGCTTGAGAAATTACAAAGGCAATTTTTTTGGGGGATACACCGGACAAGAAGAAAATGCACATGGTCAATTGGGAGAGGATCACTATGAAAAAGGAGAATGGGGGTCTAGGGGTCAAGCGATTGTTGCAACAGAACCTGGCTATGCTTGCTAAGTGGTGGTGGAGATTCGGTAGCGATAAAAACTCTCTATGGGTGAAGGTTATTAAAGGAAAATACAATTTAGACCGAAGAAGTTGGCTCCCATGTTCGCCTGGTTTTGGGTTGATATCTAATGTATGGAGGGACATTTGTTCACTTGGCAATGTTGATTCGGCACTTGGATTTTCTATTCGGGAGGGGTTCAAGGTGCGGGTAAACTCCGGTCGAGATACGTTATTCTGGGAGCACACATGGTTGGGTACTTCAGCGCTCAAAGAGGAATTTCCAAGGCTGTATAGGCGATCATTGCAACAGGATGAGGTTTTGAGTAGTTTCTGTGGGGTAGGGGGCAATGGTGAGTGGCACTTGCTGTTTCGAGGCACACTAAGGGTTCGGGATTCTCAACAATATGAGGCTTTGAAACAAAGACTGGATGGTGTGACTTTAGATCCTTCAAAGCCGGATGTGTTACAGTGGATTTGGACAACCGACAAAGTTTTTTCTGTAAAATCGGTCTATAGGCAATGGGAAGCCCAGTCACAGCCGCGAAACACTTTACTCGGTTCATTGTGGAGGAATTTGAGTCCCCCTAAAGTGGAGATTTTCTCATGGATGGCCATTCAGGATAAGGTTGCCACAAGGTCGGTTCTTTTCGATAGAAATTTAATTTCTGAGATTCAATTGGCAGGGTGCCCCTTGTGTGATATGCATGTGGAAACACCTCAACATCTGCTCCTACATTGTCGTTTCTCGTGGGAGGTGTGGTCAGAAATATTGGCTTGGTGGAATATCCAGTGGGTTTGTCCTTCCTCCTTAGCAGAGTTAGCACTTTGGTGGTTTGGGAGTAGGTTTCGCAACTTGGAGAAGGATATATGGGAAGTATGTTTTTTTGCAACGATTTGGTCCATCTGGTTAATGAGGAATGGGTATATCTTTAATGGGGCAACATCTCAGGCTTCAGAAGTGGCGGATTTAGTGAAGACTAGAGTAGCTATGTGGATGAAGGCTAAGTTCAATATCAAGATCTACACAGTGGAGGATTTCAAAGGGTTTTTGGATGGGATTCGAAAAGTGAAGGTGTAGATTGGATAAAAGAGGCGTTTTATCCAACTCTGGTTGGATATTTTTTTTTGCTTATAGCTCTTTGTTATTTTGCTTTCTCCTCGATGTACCCCTTCGAGATTAATAAAAGTTCCTTTTGCCGAGCAAAAAAAAATATTCATCATCTTGCTTGAACAGCACACCTAGTGTGATTGGTTCATTACTCTTCTTTTTAGGAGAGAGATCTTGAGTTTGAATCCTCACAGTTAATGTACTCAACTCCTGTTAATTAACTTCTACATTCCTATTGTCCAAAAAAACAAAAAAATCTTTCTTGCGTGAGACATAGGACTTTCCCGGAAAATGTTTTGTACCTTCGCTCAGACTTGGTACAGAGGCTTTATTTGCTGTACCCTTTTCTTTTTTTTCTGTACCCTTCCACGCGTTCTCTACGTGTACATTCTTATACTCCATTTACCTACATTTCCTCCTCCAGAATATAAAGGAGGAGTTTTTCGGATGCCCATTTTCCAATTTGGGACGAATTTGCCCCTCGATTGCAAACAGTGCAAACTTAGCCAGATGTGTATAATTGTAATTCCACTCCTGTTCGCGTGGCGCGTTCTCCACCACTTCTCCCACCTACCACTTTATTCTCCCACCACTTACGTTTTACTCCGTATTACTTACACAGAAACAATAGAACGGCGTTTGAGAGAGAGAGAGAGAGGACGATGAAGGCGGCCACGACGGCGATGATGACGACGACGATAACGACGACGAAAAGGACGGCAATGAAGAAGGCACAAATGGCAGGTGATTTTGTTATACTAAGTTTCTCCAAATTTTGACAAATTGCGTGTTCAATTTGCACAGATCTGTTAATTCTGGTTTGTATTTTCCTTGTTTTGTCTTCGCTTGGATTTTTTTCGGTTGGCAAGGACTCTTGAGGAGTGATTTGGTCTCTGTTTTTGGTGTTCTGGATATTCTGCCCTGTTGGTGGCTTTGAAGAGGTAACTCTTGCGATCGGCTCTACTTTTCGATCTTAGTTACATGAAGCTCCTCGCGGACCTCGCCGGTAAGCAGCCTTGATTTCCAGAAGCCTAAATCACTGAAATTTTTAGCCCTTTTGTGTGTTCGGTTTCGTGGTTGGTTCTATGCTTTGTTCTACCTTCTCGGTTTAGAAAGAATAGCTCCCTTTCCTTTTAGGGTTTTGCAGATGCAAACCTGTTTTATTTGTTGCTCCAATATATTTTCGTTCCTGATGGGGTCTTTGTTTGTTGTTTTGATTGCCAAGGACAGGAGCTTGAATCATGTCTTGCCGAAAAGGAAAGCTATAATTGGATCCTAGCAGCAGCTCGCGTACAGTCTCCATGGTTTGTTTACCATAAGTAAACGTACTTGGCATCCTGGTGGTTTTTTTTTTTATCATTTTAGCCCTTCAGTACTTTATATATTTGTTTGTATGTACCACTCACATTTTAGGTTCGTTAGAATTTGTTTGTTCTAAGGGCATGGGCAAGAGAGGATTCAGAAAATGTGGATCCTATTACAATGTCGTGCACATATGTCGTGGTATTATTAGGTCACTCTCTGCGTGAATACTTGTGCTAGAGTTAAGGTTATTATAGACATTATTAGTATTGTGGTTCTGGGGCTTCCTTTTAGTTGAGAAGATCTTAGTAGGTACTAACTTCTTGTAGAAACTTGTGCATAAAATTCTTCCAGTGAACACAACATGCACATACTGCAAGAAACTACAAGACAGGGTAAAAAGCTCTGGGTGCGAGGGTAGTGACGGAGGAGAGATTGCTTCTAGAAAAGTTGAAACAGGATGCCCAAGTTTGGTACATTTTTCAGCAAAAGCCAATTTCTGTGTCGCCTGTTGAAATTATATAATAATTCTTGAAAAAAGCAATGATGGGCTTTTGGATGTTTTTCCAAATCAAAACTCTTCAATGTTAGTAATACTCAGAAAAGCTATGCTGAAAGAAAAAGAAAAGTCACATTCAAAATAAAAAGTTGTCATTTTTCAGTAGATTTGTGTTTTGGTGTACGCTGATTGCCTTGCCGTTGTTGGTGTTGGTTGTACCATTGGCCCATTTGTGGGACCTCCATGCATTCTGGTTTTTGTCATTGATGTACGTGGTTATTGCATTTGGTTAGGTTTTGGTCTAAAAATCGGTTTTGCTTTGATTTGATTTTTTGCTGCAGTGTTGTTGTGTGATTGTGTTTTTGGGCCTGTAAGATCCGCTTTTGATTTTGTTATTTTGGGTGCTGCCGGTCTATGATTGTTTTGGGTGCAAATATCTATTCTCTTTTATTGCTTTGTGCTTCTGGCTACAAGGACTTTGTTTTGCTGCTTTGGACTTTCTGCGTCTTCTTTTTTTTTTTTTTTCCCCCGGTTAGTGAAGCTTGGCATGTGGATTAACGTTTAGCTTTTACAGGGGACCGAAGCCAAGAAGGGAATGGGTGGCTGACTTGGTATCAAGAAACGACACTGTGTGGAGCTTGCCAATCCACGTGGGCAGCGTCTCTCTGCTGGCGGTTCTCATCAATCGCATTGTTTCGGCCATACCTCCTGATCCCAGTAGGTAAAAGTAAAAACCTCTGCTTCTTTACTTGCTTGCTAATTGTATATACTACTAAAGGCTACACAGAGTAAGGAAATGGTAAATGGGATGCAAAATTCTCATTGTGTTTGTGCATGAGATAAACTTTCTTTGGAAGTTTCAATTTGGTCATCCGAACATATTTAGTTGACAATTCAGATGCCCTGAATTGCGTAGAAGTAAAATTGTATGTTCGAAATGTGATTTGCTTATTTCCTTTAAATAGTTTGAGAAATGCATATCTTTGCACAATGTGGGATCTTATTTTAGAAGGCAGTTGTGTATATCTTTGTGCATCTAGAAGCATAATGCGGGATATCATTTCTGTCAGTTGAAAATTGCAACTGTGGTCAAGTATTCAACTCTATTCCAGCCTTCTTAAAAAAATCTCGTCTCAGTTCTATGTAACATGAATCAAAGGTGTTTGAGGAGGCATTGTTGTAAAAACCCAATTGGTGTTTTGTGAAATTCCACTATTTAGTTAAATCAGGTAGGTGATAATGGTTTCTTCTTTGGCCATCAAATTTACTGAAAGACCATGAAGCATGACTGTGCCTTGCAATTTACCCAGAGGTTTCATTTCCATCAATGAATTCATGTAAGTTTGCTAACACAATGATGTCCTTCCACATGCACTTGCAGTGTCTAAATTTAGGAGTCACCATATGGCGTCTTAAGTAAACATGATACGAAGATTGATTCTTAGGAGTCACTATATGGAATGTTAACTTATGTAAGCTTCTACTTATAAAGAGTGGTTATAGATTAATATGTTTTTTGCAGTTGTGGAGAGTATCTGAGACAGAATTTCAGTTTTGCACCTCTCAAGGCCAATTCCTGACTTGTGATGGCAATGGGGGCTCCGTCTCTGCTACAGCAGAATCACCATCGAGAACAAAAACGTTTTATGTCAAACAAAATAACAAGGGTAGAATTCACCTTAAACTTATGAGTGGGATCTATCTTCAGGTACAATGTATTAACCATTTACTTTTGTGTTTTTTTTGTGTGTGTGGAAAAGCTCTTATTGCCTGGCAGACATAGATAAGGATCATGTCGTATCATTATCTTAACCACCTGATATTCCATTATCTTAACCACCTGATATTCCTAGCTTTCTGTGGTTCAAGTGAGAAAAACCACTGAATATTATTTTGTGGGCAATGGTTGCTACCAATGATGAGATGTTTTGTTCCTGTAGGACAATTAACAGGCCATTGCTTATGCCAATGTTAGAATAAGGCACTGACCCCTTGGCACACTTTCATTCCAAAATGACAAATTAAGCTGTTGAGAGAGGTCCGAAATTTTTTTGCTGATGGCTTCATATAAAAACTTTAGGAAGGAACAAATGAAGGGGACATAATGGATCAAATCTAGGAGTGGAGTTCCGTGCATGCTTTTTTGACGCTCAACAGTTGTATGTGACTTCTTCATATTAGCATATGCCGTCAAGCTCTTTCTTTTGTCTCGTTTAGAACTTGGACATACACCTTGTTGGTAGTTTGTTGTAAATATGCACTTTATGGTCACCACTCGCTGTGTGTGTGAGTATGCAGTATTTTGGTGCTGCCTTTTGACATGGCTTTTCTCTGTGCCTTTGTTTGGACTCCCTCGGCAGAAAACAATGCTATGTGCATTTTGTGATCATAGGCAATAGCCTGTCTAAGGCATGACTATGTATGCATATTACTGTCTTTTTGTATGGTAGTTTTTGCCCTTTGTCTGAAATGCTGTTCTTTTGCTTATCATTGTGCACTGTGGGCTACTAGCTGCGTGGTTTTTGTATGGCCAATGCAATATTGTTCTTTGTGTCCTGCTTGTATTAAAATTTATTAAGTATGTAGAATTAAGTCTTCAATTTGTATTGTTAGAAGATATGTTTAAGTCCAGATTCCATTTAAATGATAGGGAATTTCATATTAGAGGACTCGAGAGTAAAGGAATACGATTAGACATGCAAACACTCTATATATCGATTCTTGCTATTTAATTCAGTGCTGCATTATCCACACTCGATCAATCCTCTGAGATTTGCATGCAAATAAATTCCAGAGAGGGTTCAAGTTCATGGTACATGCTACCAATTTCCAATTTGGTATGCACCCCAAACGCAAAAATAGCTTTCTCCTTGTTGCCTTATTTGTGATTATTAAACAAGGTACTTTGGATAACTTTATCCATCTGTGTGTGTTTGTCAGTCAGTTTTTGTGGTTAGTCATTTTGGGTGCAGACAATCAAAAGCTCTCTGTAATCGAAAAAATGAGGCCGCAACTGAAAGTAAAATATCCAACAAAAACACTCGCTATCCTGGTCTGATATGGCTTATCCTGGTTTTATGGCGAAGGGAAGATGAAATAGGATTTCCTTCAGCTTTCTAAATCAAACATTTTAGTAGGTGTTTTTTTGTCAATAATAGGATCTCATTATTTTCTGTTTCAGGTTCAGTAGCCATTGTCGCTTGTGATATCAAGAAAAGCCTTGACGAAATATCAGTTAATCTTTCGCTTCCTGTTTCACTGTAAACATGTGGACCGCCAGCTTTGTGGGGCATGGCAAGTGGATCAAGTATGGAGCTAAAATGTCTTTTTAAGTTGTGGTCCACAACTTAAAAAGACATTTTAGCTACTTGTGGTTGAGCTCCTTGGTCATGTAATTCTATGCGAAATGCACGTGTTAGTAAAAATTGTATGGCCTGTGCCTCAACAAGGACGCGTGGGTTAAGGAATTAACCTTCTCTCCTCAAATTATAATGTATTTTTGTATTGTGCCTTATGGTAAATTATGAGTCTCCTTGCAGATTTCAGATATTTTCATCTATCTGCACGTCTGCATTGGTACTTTGGTAATATATATTCTTAGCTATCGTTGGCTATGATCTGTACTTCATGTATTGTTGGCTATGATCTTTAAAAATTCCAGGCAAAATGCTTATAGTATGGAATTTAGATCCAGTTTGTAATGCAATTTAGATCCAGTTTTTTAGTAGACTTTTGATCCAATTTTAGTGCACCTTCTTAGCAAAGTGTTTGGGGGTTCTCACAGATTTCTGTGAGAGGTGTGCCTGATCATGAAGAAACAGAACGGTTTTCATCCAAACTGCAACTAGAAAAATGGGAACATGGTATTTTACAACACAGCATCCCCTACAGTCAACAAGGGAAGAAATGGTCTTCCAACTGGAACTAAATTACCTACACTCCTCTTCCACACTCATATCCAAAATCAACATTCCAAACATGTATTCATCAAAGCAGTCCATACAAAAATCCTCATACACGACGTGGTCTGATCTACTTGTGCAAAAAAAAATGCTACCCAAGAAAACTACTGCCCGCACACATAATCTCCTCCCTTCAACGGGCATGGCATTCGTGCTTTGCACGAGCAGGAAACCTAGTTGTTGTAAAAGTTTAAATTCAATTCAATAGCTTAAGCAGAAATTTATATTTCATCCAAAAAAAAATATGCAAGGAGGAGTATATATAGAGAAACAAAATGCAGATGTTAATATTTTTGGTGTATGAGTTAAAATGTAGAAGTAATGTAGAAGTACCTTCTTCTTTTATTTTTGCGATAATCAGGTATTCGGACTAGTTACCACACACCTCAATTAATATGGAGACCATAAACCCACTGTCCACTAGCAGGACCCTACTTGAAAACCGGAGCAAATGCTTATTACGGCTGGACTGACCCCGACAGAATTAATAACACAAAAGAAATTTTGAACCTGAGACCTTAAAAGGAAGTTAGCTAGACCGTAGAAGTACCTTTTATTTGTGCATATAATCTGGAATAATTGTCGATGCGTTTTCACTTTATTTTTTTGCTTCAGGCTAATGACAATTCTCGAATTATTTCCGCTAAGTAGTGGTATTTTTAGTTGAGGTAAATGAAGATAATAACCTGTCAAGAATTAACGGATGCCGGGGGCAACCACCGGAAGTTGCTCGGAAATTAGTGGGATACATATTACCCTTAGCTCATTCACTTCCGTGCCCTATTTATTCAGCTACCGGTCTCTTCACTCACCATTTCCTTTTTTCCTGCTGCCAAAGCCCTAAAACCTGTCCGATCGATCTTCTCATCGAACCCATCTCCTAAAATGATTTCTCTAATGATTCTCGTCATAATCGTGCCATTAATTTCACCACCCAAACCAGATAGTACGAGTTCGGGATCGACCAATAATGGATCTGACGGTCTTATTAACCCAGATCCCACGCTAATCCCTGCTCGTGACCTGATGGCCTCCTCGTCGCTGACCCACGATTCGTCGGCGACTTGCGATCGTGCCTCTGATTCCGGTAGTGATCAGCTGTCCGGTGGCTACTCCGATGACGATCAGGCGACGACGAGCTCTCAAAACCCTAACGTTCCTGATTCCCCTCCTCCAACGGCACGTGTTCATGCACCTGTGCAAACTACTCCTACTAGCAGCAGCAGTACTACTACTACTAGCAGTAGTAGTAGTACTAGTCCCTTCAAGCTGCGGAACAAATCTCTGATCTTGACTTTTGAAGCCGCTTTGGCTCTAATTACTATCCGATTCCAGGCACTGGGTAATTCGGCGTCGACGACGTTATTGTCGTCGTTTCTGGTTACCATGGTTGCGGCAACCACGGTTTTCGCTTTCACAGCCACGTTGATCGGGCTGATGTTGGAGGGAGTCCACCAGGCCGTCGCAACGGTCTGCAGCTACGCCGGCCTTATCTCCGTCGTGCTAGGGTTTTTTTTCATGGTGGCCACTTTCATCCCCGAGAGCTCTGTTTGGTTTGTCTGGGCCGCAGGCGGCGTTCTGGTTCTAGTGTTCGTTTATTCCCTTGCCAAGAGAAGATATAACACATCCGCATCAACTTCCTTATCTGTTTAATTAATTGTGTGTAAACTAGATAATAAGCGAATTATATGCGTTTTTATGTCATATAATTCGTGTATTTGAAACTTGGAGATGGATGTAGTTGGTTTGTAATTAACGGGGCTCGCGCTCTTTGGCCGGAGTCCTTGCGCCTCAGTATATAGGAGGAGGTCTAAGGTTCGACTCCTACTTCCTCCACCATAAAGGCCGTCTTGTAATTCGGAGTTTTGTATTTGTATTAATAGTTCCAACTTATTGTGGAGTACTAGTGTTTAAGGAAGTTATTAAAGTAATACTTAATTGCTTGTTATTAGAAATGTTCAGCCCGGGGATGCGATCGAGGGGCAAGAGTATAGTTTTAAATCTCGGTATCGGTCGCCGTCGCGGTTGTAGACACCCTATTCTGGACGATTCAGATTAGTTTACTTACGGTCTTTGATTCTCCGATGATGATTAAGGTCGAGAACATACCGAGTTGTTTGATGAGTTTGAGCTTTGAGCGTCCCGAGCCTCGTCCAAACCCATTTCAAACCCTTGTCGAACCCTTAAGCCAGAACCAAATGGCCTCAACAAAACCCTGCTGGAGTACGCTGGTGGTGGACTAGCGTGCGCAGGAACCACTGCCATGTGTCAGTCATTACCACTCTCTGGCGCACGCCACTCAACAAGCGGCGCACGCCAGTCAGTACCAATCAAATCAAACTTTTGCAGCCAGATGGGCGGGAGTTCCTGTAGCCGCCTGACGTCAGCTGGCAGTCTCCTGATCATTACTTCGGCCAGAAACTGTTCCCCTCTCTCTCCTACACCTTCCATCAAGCCAAGTCCCATGCATTAAATGCATGGGAGCTTCCTCCAAAGCTTGGCCATCCCAAACAGCCCTTAAGGGCAGGCTGATCTCAGTCTCCCTCCTCCATTAAGGCAAAAATTCATTTTGTCTTCTTCATCTTAAGTGTTCTTTGTTTCCTTTCTTCCTCATAGAAAGAGCAAGTGAAGAACACACCTTCCACAGTCCATAACCATCTCTACACTCATCCTCCATCAACCTCTCTCAAGCTCAAAGCTCCAATCATCCACAAAACTCACAAGCAAAGGTATAATACCTCTTGCTCCTGCTTTCTGTTCTGACCCCTGAGGGGGGCTGGCAGGGTCAAGGCTGGTAATCTATACCAGTCCTGGCCCTAATGCTAGCAAGGTTTCAAAACCGTGTACAATGTTAAGTGGCGCACGCCAGTAACGAGTGCCGTACGCCAGTAATGGTGGTATGTGCAAAACTGGCGTGGAGATCATGGATCATTATTTTCTTGCATTATTTAAGCTTTGATTACCCTGCTGCATGTTAAAACCAGTTTACAGCTTTCTGTATTTAGAACTGCTCTCTTTTCTAGCTGTATTTACTGTTTAGTTTGGTCTTCTGGGTCCCTCTGGTCCTGTTCCAGAGCCCAGAATATGCAAAGCCAAAGCATTGGGACCAAGAGAGAACTGGCGTACGGCCCTTCCTTAGTGGCGTGCGCTAGTGATCCATGTTCCAATGGCTTGGCCCTTGCATGGATCTTACATCCAGGCCTTTGATCATCCTCCCCTCTCTGTTTAAGGGGTTTTCTGTCTATTTGGTGGCTTTCAAGCCCATTAACCTGTCTGTAATAGCTTAATAGCCTTTATAAACTGTGTGGTTTGTCCTGGGTGTGCACTGGTCCTTTCCAGAGCCCAGAGGGTTGATAACAGAAGCTGTGGTCTTAAGCTTACCGGCGCACGCCAGTTGTGGTGTGGCGCACGCAGGTCATGATTGCATGCAGTGGCTTGGCCAGTGCATGCAGGCTTGTTCCTGTGTGCATTACCTCACAATCAGTATGTTCTAGTCTACTTAAAATGTCCACAAAAGCTTGTTCTCAATCTATTATACATAAATGCAAACATCCATAAATATTTTGTTACATCTTTTGTACATAAATGCAATCTGTTACAGTTTTAATCCCTATTAACTGTTCCCCCGCCCTAACTGGTTAAAAGAATGATCAAATAAAGAGAGAAAATACAAATATTTTTTATAAAACGCCCGAGTAGAGACCGGTCTCCAGACTGGGCGAGAGGGGTGCCATAAAACCCTTCCCCTCTCGTAATCTGGCTCCCGAACCTCAAGATCGAAGGTGACGACGGTCCAGTCTACAAAAGCCTTTTTCAAAAATCAAACAAACGTGGTCCAAACGTTTTCAAAAGAACGGTTTCTTGGGTACAAACCGCAAAACCCGAGTGGCGACTCTCTGATCTGCGAAGCACTTCGCCGCGCTTTCCGCGAGATAAGGGCGCACCCGGAATTTTATGCCTAAACCACGGGATTTTTGGGGCGTGTGCCCACAGCGGTATAGGTCGCGGTATATCGGTATCGGGACGTATCGGTGATACGGCGCGGGAATCGGGTGTCGCGGTCGTGAATTTTTAAAAATCATCAGCAACATGTATAAAACTTGAAAAATATACTTTTGAGAAGAAAAAGGGCTACATATTGTGTTTTTCCAGAGAAGAAGGGGTGTGTGCGCGTGCAATGCAAATCTTCATTCTATCACTAGAATCCTAGTTGAAGAGAGAAGGAGAGAATGATCGATGATCGAAATGGAATAATTATGGGTATTGTTAATGCCAAAAAAAATTTTGTTAAGCCAAAACTGTAGTACATAAAAGATTTGTACGATGTGCAAAACAATTTGAACGCTAACAAAAACAGTTGTGGTATTATCATTTTGCATAATTATTTGTTTTTCTTTGGACCGATAAGAACTAAACAACACCTTATCTTTTGACACGGTTGCTTTTCACACGGTCACTTTCTAAATTGTTAAAAAGTTTGATGGCCACATATCTTTTTTTCTTTTTGATCGGCCGTACTCGACAAAGACTACATATCTTTCCAGCTAAGGAATGAGAATTCGGTTATGAATCTTCTATTTATTGGAAACATATTTTAGGGTTTCAAAAACAAAAACTGAAGTGCATTTAAATGGCCGGCGCATACACGAAACAGATTCTAGGGTTTTAAAAATGAAAACTGAAACATATGTTAAGGGTTTAGAAAACAAAAACAAAGCAGAGAGAGAGAGAGAGAGAGTGTGTGTGTGTGTTTGTGTACCAGGTTCAATTTCGGAAGAGAACTGCGAAGTTGGTCTTGTCGGAGCGACCAAGAAGAAGAAACATCGAAAGAGAAATAAAGAAGGATTAAAACAGTCCCAGTATTAATTAGTACTAATCCCAGACCGCGAAGTGGAAACCAAAAGAGGGAAAACGTGGGATTAGACGCATTTAGGCTCCGTTCCAGAACGGGAATAAGCTCTTCTTTTTTGTCCAATAAGAAGCCCTCTTCCGGAAAAATAAGAAGGCTTTGTTTGAATTGGGAACAATTTATATAGGTACAAATGGGCGCCGGGAGGGAAATCGGTCCGGCGGCCGCGCCAGGCCGTCTCCGGCCACCGGACGGCCGATCCAAGCCGTCCAAAAATTCTAAAAAAAAAAACCAAGGGAGCTTACGCGGGAATCAACGTCATCCGAGGTGTGTAAAGTGCTTGATCGGAGCACCTCTTTTTCGTGTATAATATACACGAAAATTGAATTGGATTATACACGAAAAAGGGGTGCTACGATCAAGCACCCTACACACCTCGGATGCCGTTGATTCCCGCGTTAGCCCCCTTGGTTTTTTTTTTAGAATTCTTGGACGGCTCGGATCGGCCGTCCGGTGGCCGGAGATAGCCCGACGCGGCTGCCGGACCGATTTCCCTCCGCCGGCGCCCAATTTCGTAAAAACAGTCTTCTTTTTGTAAAGGCAACTTCAAGCTAAAAAATTATGTGTTTACGCAAATAATTTTCCTATCACAATGGATCTTGTTTGATAGATCTCATTGAGATCTTTAATACGGTGAAAAGAAAATTATTTTTTTTTTTTCATTTACATTATTTTTGAGTTTGAAAATGTGAAAGAAACTTTTTGTTTGGGAAAAATAAGAAGGGTAGATTATTTTTGAATGAGAAGTGAAGGAAATAAGTACTTATTTTTTAAGAAGATTTCCGGAACGGAGCCTTAGTCTAATCACATACGCTTAATCCCTGAATCAAATGAGGCCAGTGAATGTAATTAGGCACAATTATTTTTTTTGAAACAGCAAAAATATTATTAATAAGAAACTCGATAATAGATACATCGAATAAAATATACGGTTATTTTCATCCGCAGGGAAAAAAAAACTTATCAATCTTTGAAATGGATATATTACAAAGATTGAACAAATTCAAAGCATGATGGCATCACAACGGAGACAAGCATCCCAACTAGGTTGACATCTTCGCACGCCGACAATCATATTTCCGTGTTAAAAAAAAATTATTATGTCACACAGGACCTGAAAGAAAAACATGCACCACCTGGTTGGCAAGTTGCGCCAACTTATGAAACGACCCGCTCTACGAGGATTAGCAAAAACTGTCTCAAAGAAAGCTAAATATCAACCTTAAAACATTCATTCCATAAACGCAGGACAAAGCCGATCAAAAAGATTACACATGTCTTCCAAAATAACATTTACAAGAGAACTATACAATATGAGTTGTATCCCCACATGCGACAACTCCCAAAAATTTCTATTACACTATGTACTATGCCAAAAGATCCCCAAGTCAACCCTCATCTCCACTCCTACAGCCTGTCAGACCAGCAGTGGACCAAAACTCTATTTCGGATACCTGAAAGGATTGTGAGTGTTACTACTTCATTCAAGCGGAAAGCATAAAACAATTTACACGAGCAAATATGGATCGAGTAATGCTACCAATCATATTTAGCAGGAACATACTATTTTTCACAAACAATTAAGTACGCAACAATATTTCAAGAAGCCATAGGGTTGCTTCCCTCGCAACCAGGAGTTATGACGGTACCGTGACCCTGTGAACAGGGTACTTCCAACAATTTATACCCTGTTTGTGTACAGCAAACAGACAATTTATACCCTTCTTGTGTACATCAAGAAGAAAGAAAATCCAACCAACAATACAGCTATGGCATGCTCTTGAAATCAAAAAACATATTCCAAGCAACTTGATCCATATCCACAACCGTCAAAACTTTTCAACATTTACAGAAAAAGTATAAGTTTATTTTTATCTAACCACTTCAATGAAATAGCACACTCACCTTAGAGATCCAAAAGACAAAAGCGAAAAGTCTCCTTCTCAACGTTGAGGTGGAGACTCGTCCCCCGATCCTAAAATATGAATGAGACTACACTTAGTATAATTCGAACTCCAACTCATGTTAAAATGCAAGTAAAATGATGGATGATGTGCTTCAATACTCCAAAGATGATTCAATGAGGTTTGATACAAGAATTCCCAAGAATAAGGCTTAGTCCATGACCAATGTGTACTATTCTGACCGTATCCAAAACATAATCGCGAATTGAAGTATGCCACTTAAACCATTGAAAAGTAAACTTCTTCCTCTTCGAATCGACAGTTCATACATCAAAAATGGAGTTCGGATAACCTTACTACGGCCTCGCGATTATAACTTAACAATATAAAAACTGGTGCAGAGACAGATTTTGAGTCAACTTTAACAGCAAATCTGATATTGCTCAGGCATGACCACCACGCACGGGTTACATCGTTGGAAAGCTCTACGTGTCTAGTTTTCAGCAAAGCAAGCGGAATGTGTTTTCGAGTCTCGAGCTAAGAGATATGACTGTTTTTCCAACTTGTGTCAGCGCAGACTGCTCAATTCCGAATTTGAGTGATCCTAGTTTAAAAATTTCTATAGAGCTCAATACTTTGAACTAGATCCCGAAATTTTTACTGTAGATAGAAGACTCAAAGAGGAACTCTCAGAAAAATTCCCAGAAATTTCAGAACTTCCGAACTATCTCAATAAAATTCCCCAAAATCAGACAAATATGAACTTTTCAATTCTGCAGAATTCTAAACCAAGAAATTTCTGTTCTAAACTACTTTAACTACACAAAATCCATTCTTCTATGACCTAATTAGGATTTAAACTACATGAATATGCAGGTATACACATGTTTGATCAATACCCAAAACATAAATTAGGTATAAACTAGGGTTTACCTTCAATTAGTTCCCCTAATTCTTTCCCCTTCTTCTTCTTCTTCTTCTTCTCTCTCTTCTTCTTCTTCTTCTTCTTCTTCTTCTTCTTCTCTCTCTCTCTCTCTCTCTCTCTCTCTCTCTCTCTCTCTCTCTCTCTCTCTCTCTCTCTCTCTCTCTCTCTCTCTCTCTCTCTCTCTCTCTCTCTCTCTCTCTACGTTGAACAATAGAATGGGAACGGAACGGTGTAGAATACCGTGGAAGGTTTATTAGGGAAGAATTATCCCATGAGGTTGGGTGTATTAGTTTAAATGAGACATGTCTCATCCTAACCCTTCATTCCACTTACCAAGTCAATCCCCTTTTTAATATAACTTAACTAAACCTTAAAATTAAATCATGTATGCTAAACAATTAATGAATGATATGTGAATGATAACACAACACATGAATCAAATAGCATGACCTATGCAACACAAAGTTAAATGTCATATGCGATGCACGTGCATGCTCGGAACGGGTGTTACAACTTAGCTAAGACAAATCGTTACAGTTTAATGAAATTGGCAGACGTATTATCTCCATGATAATGCAAATTCTTATTACTTTAATATTGATTGTTTTCTTCTCATTTTTTTAAACATTTTTTTGGTTTTAAATATGTATAATTCAAAGTAAACTAAAATACACTTCATAGGTAGATAATATTTCAAATAGGTTTGGATTTTATTTTAAATTTTACGAATATTAATACACTTCATAGATATCATGACAGTACTTTTCTCGAATATCAATTTACTCTTATATACCTATTATACATCCTCTGCTCTTAAAGCTAAGGTTAACATTTTCATAATCAAATAACCAAAATATTATTGCTCTTGGAATTGAAAAAGTTGAAAGGCGCGCTATTGCTGTAAACCATAGTAGAATTATTTGTCAGTCTTCTGGAGCCTACTTTATCAAAGAGTCTACATAGTTGAAGGACATTAATGGAATTACACAGCTAAATGATTGGTGAGATCATTTTTAAGAATTCTAAATGTAAAGTTCATTTATACTTAGGTTCGTTGGAAATTTGTATAGATAATTCAACATAGGGTAGAATTGGTACGTAGTTGATGCATGAAAAAGGTGACAAATTATTTATAAATTGCCCTTGAAATTAAGTACCTTTTAATATCCAAGGTTAGGGGTGGGGACGGATACTTGGGTGATTTTAGAGGGCTAATTATGAATTAACAAGATTAGGGAAAACCATAAATAGCCCATTTTCTTTATATTATATTATATCCAAGGAGGAATTTTCCCACAGGTTTATTCACAACTTTAGGGGGTTTTATTAAAACATTACTTGATGATTCAATTTTTTAAATTTTCTTTTTTTGATCGGCAATTCAATTTTGTACTAATTAGCAAGAGGAGCTTTTAAATTTAAGTTCAATGCTTCTTTTTGGTTAAATAACTGTCAATCCCGGGCCCACTTCCTCGTTAAAATGTCGACATTGAAGAATAGTAGTGTGGAATTAGACAATTGATCAAATGGTTGGTGGATGTCCTTCCTAAATGGGGCCGGATTAAATTCTGTCCACCACATGTTGAAACCTAGGGTTTCTGTCTTTAACGTGTAAACTGATCAATCACTCATCGATCTTTTATAGAATGCGGAGTAGTTTTTTGACACAAAAAATCAGTCCGATCGAAATTCGTGTACTTGAGAAACTTCTGCGAAATCTACGGAAAGGTTCATTCACAAGCAATATTATTCACTGCGAATTCACATGAGATTTTTACATACTATGATGTAGTGTCATGTGTTCACACTAAGGAGAGAATTTAATTTAGGAGATTAGAGAAAACTTGTGTATTTTTTTGTTTGGTGTTATATGGAAAAAATAAAAAGAAAAGAAAAGAAAGAAAGTGGAAAACAGTGGCGCGGAGCCAGGATTTAAATTCTCAGTGTTTACTTTTCCCTTTATTCTTTCTACTCTCTTTTTTCTTGTCTTTCAAACATAGGCTTTTTAGTCCTGTTTCCTCCGTGAATTTTCTTCAAAGCATTTGTGGTGAGATCAAGTCACGGGGTCCATTAATGGTCTAAAGTCTCGGGGTCCATTTCCACCTCGAATGCGTAGAAATTTCAAGACAACTTCGCGGATGCCAGTCTTGTACTGTCTCTGTCTTAGATTATACTAAACACTTGTAGCAGCGTTTAAATACGACTTGTTTCCGACTACGAAAAGCCATCAAGACGACAGAGAAAATCCACCACATAAACATCCACAAGGAATGATAAAAAGTCCCACATAGGGAAGAAAACCAACAAATAAATAAATAAAAACTAAAGCAAAACCTGCAAGCAACAGATCTACACTCCTAAATCCAGCAACCCAAAAACACCAATTAAAACCCTCACTACCGCCGCCACCGTTGCCACAAAGGCGGCCGGACACAGTAAAGACCACGGAACAGAATCTTGATCACTAAAGCAGCCACACCCCAACACCACCAACTGACAAAAACAGGGTCGGCCTGATAACCTCGATGGAACTGCATGACAATTGAAAAGAAGAGCACAAGAGAAGAGCACACGGTGAGGAAGATCGGACAAAATAGCACATAGGCGGACTGCTCTGACGACGATCGACTCTGTTGACGTTGGGGCTCACCGACATCAGGAGGGATAGATCACAGAGAGAGAGAGAGAAAAAAAAACGATCAACTCCGTCGACGTTGGGGGAGAAGCCGCCCCTCCCCTCCCCCTAGAAAACTCTAAGCGTCAAAACTCTTCTCTCTCTCTCTCTCCACATAAGTTCTCACTAATGTAAAATAAACATGGTTCATTTTGCATTAATTTTTTCCCACAAGTTTAGTAATTTTTCCCCAAAAAAATGAGAAGTTGTATTGATGTAAACCTAACGGCACTTACAATACTAAATTCATTATAAATATCTTGGACAAAGCCAAATTTATCGCTTAACTGATACAAAACAAGAAAAGTACAAGCCGATTGATGTCTTTTACCCTAACCTAGGCATCGCCTGACACACATTCTATTGAAATTTCATATTTTCTAGCAATCTCAAAAAGAGATAAAGTGCTAGCCAAGGAAAAAGACAACAGATACCCAAATGATCAGACGAACTTCAACCAAATATAAGCGCGCAAATAAACTTCCAAAACTACAAATCGAACAAGCCACCATGAGTTGCTCCATTATCTTGAAACTTGTCAATTTATTTGTTCTTTTTCGTGCTCGCCAAAGGAGAAAGCGGAATGGGATGACTCCTCCTCTTAGAAATTCGAATTTATGCTATCTGTTATGGGAAAAAGCGGGATGCAACGGCTCCTCCTCTAGAGATTTGAATTTATGGTGCCTGTCAGGAGAAAAAGAGGAATGCAGTGGTTTTTCTTAATTCAATTGGTGCCACCCCGTATTCAAATTCTGGGTCCCCCGTTGCCTGATTAGTTAAGCTCATGGAAATATTGTTCAGGAAAACCTCTGCAAAACATGAAAACTCAAAAGGTTAAATTAACCCATCACAAACTAAATAAAGCAACAAAAAAAAAAGAACATAAAAGTACTTTGAAAAAAAAAATGTACTTGAATACGAGGGGATGATCAGACCATTTTTTCTGTACACAGCAAATCCAACACTGCCCTGCCTCCAGGTATGGGTTGGGAATGGTGGGAGTCGAACTGGCCACCGAATAAATGGAGGAGATCCAAGAAGACCAAACTCAACCACTGAGCTATGCCTCAATATTTGTTCAACTTGTTTTGCAAAACAAACTGGTGCGTAAACATGCATATTACAAAAAATATGAGTTACAACAAATACATAAAAGGCTTTGTTCGTTTTTCATTTTAACTTTGTTTTGTTTTTATTTTTTAATTATTATCTTATTTTTCTCTTCAATCGTTATTCTATTTCTTCAATTATTATTTTCATTTCTCTCTCTACTCATTACCCATATCTCTAATCATTACCTTATTTCTCTCTCTACCCACCACCAAAACTAAAATACCCAAAAGATGGAAACCAAACAAAGCCAAGCCTCATTACACATACAATAGATTTAGTTTTAACTTATTTTTACAAAAACAAGCATGGTCCGTAAACATGCATATTACAAAAAATACGAGTACAACAATTACTAGAATACATAAAGTCATTACACTGAGAATCGATTCAGAGACAGATGTGCGGATAAAAATGTGTTCGCAGTACTTGGGGACCACACGCATGTACCTCCGGTTCCTTGCTGGAACAGTACCTTATTATGCGATAAATTCGACCAGGCCCCGGAGTTAGAGCAGGAGCGAGGAGGTGGTGGTCGGCGCCGACGAAGAAGAAGAAGAATAAGAAGCTTCGGTGGCGGTTAATAACAAGGCCCGAAACAAGATGGCAAGGGCAGAGGCGATGGAAGCCAAGGACAAGCATCCAAACAAATTCACGACAGTATGCTGGCGGGAATAACCACTGCTTTTATTATTTGCAGCAGCAGTACTGCTGGCAGTGTTATGATCAGAAGAGGAGGAGTCATGGATCAAGAGGGCAGAGAGAGAAAAGGAGAAGGCAAAGATGAGAGAGAGTACGAAGAGGTGGAAGGTAGAAGGAGGGAGGGTGTTGAATATAACTGTCGGAACGGGGGATTTTGTTCCTCCTCCTATTTCGTCTTGTTTGTACTCGCGCGGGAGAGCGAACAGAATCGTTGCTATCGTGAACGAAGTCACCAGTATGGACTCCAGATGCTTTCGCGGAAACACTATCATCATCATCATCATCATCATCAACATCTCTATATGCTGTGTAGTGAAACTCAAGTTCAAGGAGAGTTTCTTAACTTTCTTTCCGGTAAGTGAGTTTCTTAACTTTCACCCTTGTATATAGCTCATCTATTTATAGTAGCGTCGTTCTTAAATATGTGGGTCCATGCAAAACGAGTACTGAACAATGACAACAGGGGGTGTTCCGGTTTCTTAAAAAAATAACTTTTAGAAAAGGAAGGTAATTTCAAGCTCAAAAATCATGTGTTTACGTAAATAATTTTTCTACCAATATGGATCTTATTTGATAGATCTCATTGAGAACTTTTAAACAGTGATAAAAAAAAATTAAAAAATTATTTTTCATTTTCATTATATTTGAATTTGAAATTACCTTCTTTTTAAAAAGGAAAAGTTGAAAAAAAAAGCGGAACGGGGCCGATCGTTCCAATGAAAAGAAGATGAGAGGGCTGCTATTGGAACCATGCATTTCCTACCGAAATCGTACCGACGGCCACGTCGCGTCAGGCGGTCTCCGGCCACCGGACGGCCGATCCGAGCCGTTCAAAAATTCTATTAAAAAAAACAGAGGGGGCCCTCACAAGAATCAACGGCATCCGATGTGTGTAGGGTGCTTGATCTAAACATATACATGAAAGTGTTGAGATCAAGCACCCTACACATATCGGATGCCGTTGATTCTCGTAAGGGCCCCCTCGGTTTTTTTTATAGAATTTTTGAACGGGTCGGATCGACCATCCGGTGGCCGGAGACGGCCCGATGGGACCGTCGGTACGATTTCCCTACATTTCCGTTCGGTACCTGTATCATTTTCGAAAGAAGATCGACTTCTTGGGGGAATACTAACTTTTAATACTACCCGCTGACATATATAATATAATGTTGATAAAAAAGCAAAGGGAAATGTTAGGAACACATTAATATGTCACACTTCAACCACACATCTCTTATATGTATGTGTGAGAATTTCACAATAAATATTAGGAATCCACTAGAGACCCACATGTATGCGAGAGGGATGTAATTGAGGTGTGAAAAATTGATGTGCTCCAAAAATCTCCCAAAAACAAAACCAATGACACAATATGTGGGTCCCTTAGGCAGATTCTTCCCAATGCAAAACGATTACTGAACAATGACACCACACAAAGCTGAAAGCACACGTGGAGTGTTTTACAAGTTTATCCTCAGTTTTTCTGTTCAAAAAAAGGTTGGTCCTTCGTTTTGTAGGTAATAACAAGACAACCAGCATGCACTTTTAGGGTATTTTACAAGTTTACCCTCAGTTTTGCTGTTCAAGAAAACGTTTGTCCCTAGTTTTGTAGGTAAATAACCAGACAGCCATCAAAACAGCATGCGCTTTTAGGGTATTTTACAAGTTTACCCTCAGTTTTGCTCTTCAAAAAATGTTTGTCCTTGGTTCTGGAGGTAAATAACAAGACAGCCATCAATCCGGCATGCACTTTTACGGAACAAAACAACCATCAAACCCGCAAGTAGTAGCGCCTAAAACGCTGTCATCGAGATGCGCGCTATCTATTGGCTTCAGGTCCCTGTTTGGTTGGCCTCCTACACAGAAAGTCTACGGCCACCGAAGGCAAAACGCGGTGGCCGGCCACCGCACGCCGTAAGGGTCCACTCCGGGATCCGTACAGATGATCCGAACCGTTCAATTTTTTTTTTTTTAAACCGAGTGGGTACGTGAAAAATCAGCTCGATCCGATATGTGTAGGTGCTCGGATCAAGCTTTTCATCTTTGAAAAATCGGAAAACCAATCTTTCACTTATTACTTTCTTCGTCCAAAAAATAATGACAATTTTAAAAATCTGTCATTTTATCTTTCCATCTATAATATTTTTCATGAGTTTGAAAATTTTATATAATAGAATTAATTGAAAACTATCAAACAAGATTCATATTGCATATTTTTTTAGATCCATATTGAAAAATATAATGAGTTGAAATTGACACGGATATCAAAAATTGACATCCAATTTGGGACGGAGGGAGTAGTTTTTTATTTTTTTTTATTTTTGTGAGGCTCATTACGAGTTCTACAAAGATGATTTAAACACGCAAGTTATTCTTAAATTATTTTTTATGGCTTCCTAAAAAAAATACCACATTATCGGTAAGGACTGTTTCAAAATTCGTAAGATGTTTTAGAAAATTTGTAGGGTGTCCTGCGAATTATAAAACAACATTTAATAATATCGGATTGAGCTAATTTTTTTTAAAAACCCGTAAAAAAAATATTTTAAGAATAACTTGCGGTTAGAATCATCTTTGTAGGACCTGTAATGGGCCTCACAAAATAAAAAATAAATAACTGTTGTTTTGGTTTTGGAGCTCACTACATATCCTACAAAGATTATTGAAACCGCAAGTTATTCTTAAAATATTGGGGTATCAAGTGGCAATATCTCCAAAGAAAGCACCATACACTTTCCTTTCTCTTGGTCCCAAGGCATAGAATAAACTTTTCCAAAGATTATATCGCACTCCGAGTATTTGTCACTTTTTTTAGTGGCGCATAGGGCAAGATGCATGCCACGTCCCCTAAACGAATAAGGAGGCGACAACTGGTACAAAAACCAATAAGGAGGCGACAACTGGTAATGTACTGTAAGATGATTTGGGATGAGAAGAAATACTATATTGATGCTAGGTGCACAACCATCCAAATACAACACCAAACACAACCCTCAAATATATATGGGTCTCACACACATTTAACATGCGGAATCCATGTGTATGTGATGGGTTGTGTTTTGTACGTGTTGTGTTTGGATAATTGTGCACCTAGCATCTCCCAAAAAGAAATTCTTCCGTTATTGTTGGCTGCTGATTTTGCCACTCTCCTTTTTGTTAACGCCACTCCCTTACAAGTGTACTTTTGGTGCAAAATACACTTGTAGAAAAGTGATGTTAACAAAAAAGGAAGTGACAAAATCATTTCCCTTATTTTTTCCCTTCCCTCGCATGAATTGATTACTGATTCCGGTCAATAATCAACATCGTAATTCTCGGTTTCAATTTTGACTTCTGACTTTTGATAATCTGAAATTTGAATTTCAAACAACACATGCAGTGGCCTTTGGTCCGAGTTTTCAAAAACTAGATCTCCGACTAGGGCTGCAAATGAGTCGAGCTGAGCCGAATTTTATCGTGTTCAAGTTTGTTTATTAAGTTTTTAACGAACACGAGCTCGAGCTCGAGCTCAGTGAAAACTTAACGAGTTGAGCTCGAGCCAAGCCGGCCTTGGCTTGACTCGAGCTCGAGCTTGTTCACGAGCCTTAACGGACCAATGAAAAATGTATATATATCCTCGTATAGACCAAATATAACCAAAATTATTTTGATTACGAAGGTATATATTTTTCATTTTCTTATACTCTACAAGAAAATAATCTTAATTTTAGAATAATAATAATATGTAATATGTTTTTGTAAGAATTCTGCATCAAGGTATCAAAATGCTAATGCTAATTGTAGTAATTAACGTAAAAAAGTCTACTAACCCCGGCTCGCAAGCCGACTCGAGCCGAGCTTATCCTAGCTCGAGCTCGGCTCGTTTACAAAATGAGCTGAAAAAATTAGCTCGAGCTCGTTCGTTTAACTTCCGAGCCGTGCTTGAACGAGCCACTAACAAGCCGAGCTGCGAGCCGCTCGGTTCGTTTGCAGCCCTATCTCCAACCATCTTCAATAAATTTTCTCTTTAGTATTATTCTAAATTCTCTATTTATCTCTCTCACTTGCTACCAAAAAACTTAATTTCCTCAAAATCAAAGAGTTTGTTCGCCTGTTCGGGATTTATAGAAAAGAAACATAAAAAAAATTTCTCTTTGGTTTGGTGGGAAAGAGGAGAGAAAATTAATAAAACCTTCTAGTATTGTGCGTAAAGGTGGCAAACGGGCGGATTTGGGCGGGTTGAAACGGGTCGCGGGTCAAATATGGGTCAAGCCAAATCCAAACCGCCCGACCCGACCCGTTTTCCTTTTTTTTTTTTTAAATAAATAAATAAATAAAAACCTAATTCCTCTATATCAAAACTCAGACTTGCTAAACAAAAATATCACATCTATGAACCTTTTAGAATCAATAAGGAAAAAAAACCTCAGTCATGCCTTAAAAAAAAAACACGAAATCGTCTCTAGTTTTACTATTAAAATCAATGATGCTTGTACAAGAATATGGGTACAGAATATGGTTAGTTTATGTATGCACAGAGAGACTTATGAAGAGCCGAAGCTACCGCTTAGGTTTGGATTAAAAAGTCAAGTGACTTTTTTTTTTTTTTGTCTCTATTTAATTTTTTTTTTGTATTTTCTTGTTTTGTGACAAATTTTTTACCCCTATTAGTTCGTCTCGACGAGAGAATCGAAAAAGTAATTTGTTTTGCGTCAAGTTTTTGTGATTTTTTTTTGAACGGTTGTGACTTACTAATTTGTCTCAATCAGCCAAAAAGACATTATTATTGACTTATTTTTTTGTTATTTTAAATAATTCTAAATATTACAAAAATTTGACGCAAAATTAATAAATGTAAATTTTTTTTGCCTTTCATTAGGGAACGCGAAAAGAATAACTGAATAAGTGTGCGTGCCTCCGTGGTTTGTAAAGATTTGGCTGGTTGCATTCCATTTGACTAAAAAAAAAAAGGTTCGGCTGGTAAAGGTGTGGAATGTGGACCCCATTTTCTAAATTTTTTTTGAAAATTTCTTACCTGGGAATAAAAGAACGAGAGGGAGGGAAAAGTGGGAGGGCCCCCCTCCACGTGGATCATTGGCTGGTGGGTGGGAGTAAAATACCAGTACGTACGTGGAAAGCCGAAAGCCGACCTACGGGAATTTTAGATTTGGGCTTTTGTTTGGTTGTTTTAACTTCAACTCATATTGAACCAATTTTCAACCCATTTTAATCCATGTAAATATATGTTTATATGGGTTCAACTCATACCAACCCATCTATATAATATAACAGGGTGGTTTTTGAATCCCTAAGTTTCCTCCTATATTTTGGACCATTAGATTGGTATACATTTTTTCAACGGCTGAGATTTGCGAACAGTATTGCTAGAGAAATATTTGGAAAGATGGGCGGGTTGGGTTGGATTATAAGTGAGCGGATTGGACGGATTAAAAAAATATGGGTTGAAATTGCCACCTCTAATTGTGCACAATACCATTTCCCTCTCAGATTGCTCCCTCTTTTTTGTAGAGCGTACGTAAATCCTAAGCATGCTCTCTATCTCTTAAGTTCTTCACGGGAAATGGAGAAGAAATGGGTTTATTTGAAGGAAAATGCTACAAACAGCATAATGAATTGTCTTTAAGGTATAAAAAGTTTATTGAAAATTGTGCAAAGTACATAAAAATGGTGTGAAAATGCATTGAAAATATTAAAAAACTAGGGATTGCCCGTGTTCAAAGGCACGAAGCAATGCATTTTGAGAACAGAAAGTTTTTTATCATAAAAAGTTTATGTTTTCTATCCCTCATTGCTATTTTCATTAGTAGTGTACGACACTACCAATGATTATCGAAATCACATAAATTCGAGCCAACAAATTCAAACCCAATACCTTATTGCATTCATAAGATCCTATGTTATTTTCTTTTCGTATATGACTGTAAAAAAATCAACCTAAAAGAAAACAAATTAAAATCAAATATTGAATTGAAGATAAGGAAATCAATTTTAGACATAAATCAATTATTTTTATTTTTTTTGATCAGCAAAAGATGAATTTCATTAAAAACGGCGAAAGGGGAAGGATATCCAACAAAGAGTTAGATGATAGAGTATATCTCAAGGGCAAAGCCCACCCAAAGGTCTACAAGAGTCACACTCAAATAAAACAATACAGCTCAACCCATCACCCAAATAAAGCAAAATAAAGCCCAAAAACACCCTAAACTGGTCCACCCAAGGAGCGGCCCACCCAATCCAGCCCTCAAAATCCTAACCCCTTCAATCACCACCGTCGCACAAACCACTAGAAAAACCAGCCTCGCTATTAAGCCGAGCCGGCCTACAACAATGACAATCAAAGCAATCAAGGCTGAAGATAACAAAACCACCACCAAACCCAGCAAAGCCCCAACAAACCCCAGCAGCATCTCGATCTCCACCAGAGAAAGCAGCAATCCAGAAACAGTGAGAAACCAACCCCGCGCCCGAATGAGAACTCGTAATGACCGTCGGCCGGACTTCGGCACACAAAGACGACCTAAGCAACCCATCCATTGGGGCCACATCCAACTCACCACCACCAAACTGAAACCAACGCCAATCAAAACCGCATCTTCATCGATCATTTTTTGAATAAACCTGCAAAAAAGACATTAGAAAACACACTACAATACACCACCCCCTCCACCGACCACCCACCCCAAAGCCACACCAACAACCCATATCACCACCACCCACCAACACCGACCCGCAACCTCCGAACCGCACAACACCGTTAGGCTCCCGGAGGAACCAAGGAAACCTCCGACCGGAAGTAGAGAGACAGAGCTCCACCGCCACACCCTCCCCCACAGGGGAGGACGGCGATCCGACGGCGAACAGAGGAAAAGGGAGATGATGCGATCAGGATTGCAAGGGAAAGGGAGGGAGGGAGAGGGGAGGAGAGGGAGGAAAAGAGGGGCCTGGGGGGAGGAGGGGAGGAGAGGAGCCTCCCGGCGGCGCGGTAGTTGAAAAAAACCTCTAGAAGGACGAGATCGCCCAAATAGCCAGAGAAGATAGAGAGTTTTTTTTATTCTTTTTAAAGTCACGACGACATAAATCAATTATTGAGTTGATTTAAATTCAAAAAGATAATCAAGCTTGTTAAGGAAACAACCTAAATGCAATCAATTGAAAGAATTTATCAGTTATAAAGTTAGGGGCTAGGTTTATATTAGGAAGTATGCTCTTAATCGAACAGATATGATCTATTAAAAATTCGATCCGATGGTTGTAGAGGGTGTTGAATTTGTATGGGTAGACAAAAACCGCTCTGTTTTATAATATAGATGTAGCAAAATAGACAAAATTGTTGTACATTCGCAATGCCGATTTAAATTTGGATGTTCTGAAGGATATATACCGTCTGCTTTTGGAAGCTCTGCATTTTTATGAGTTTGCACTTGGAATAGATGTTGTTATGGAAGGTATATGCTGTCAAACCTTGATTGTTGCTGCTTTTCTTGTTGTATTCCTGCTCATGAACTATGTGTGGAACGGGTACAAGTTCATGATCACTTATCAACCCCATTGATTGGAGGGATAAGACTAAGAGACTGCCTTTGGATGTTTTCTCCTCTTTCCATATCCAAGTCATGAGGGGCTAAGAGAGTTGGTTTTGACTGGAAGATTAAAAAGGTAATCCTATGGGAGTGATTACTGATATTTGGAATTGATGATTAATATTGTGCTTGCTGCGAAGTCCTGTTTTTTGCTGAAATAGCTGCTTCTATTTTGAGCATGCTGCTGAGTTCATTGTCGATGATGCCGTACGTTCTGTTAGTATACTATACGGGAGGGTTCTACAATGTTGCCTAATTACTGGAATTATGTTGGAGTTTTGATGTTGGCATTACCTACACTCTATTGCTGAAGCTGCTGGATGTGATTTGTTGCTTCTCAAAGGTTTTAGGTGGTGTTCCACTTTTAGAAAAAGTGCTTTTTTTTCAAACGGACGTAATTTCAAGGCCAAAAATCATGTGTTTACGCAAATAATTTTCCTACCAATATGGATCTTGTTTGATAGATCTCGTTGAGATCTTTTATACGGTGTAAAAAAAATTAAAAAATTATTTTTCATTTTCATTATAAAATTTGAAAAAAAGAAACTTTTACAAAAAGAACTTTTACCGGAACACCACCTTAATCATTCTTGAAGACCTTGGTTACAAGCTGATGTTGTTATGAGATCTCTCCAGTCTCCTGGGTCTTATTGATCAATGTTTCATGAGATAGATGTTTTCTAGTGCCAGTCCTTGGGCTAGCGTTTTATTGCTTTTGTCATAGCGGTTGAATGATTCCACTTTTTCCTGTGGATTCATTAAATTTTGTGTTGGATGTAACCTTTTATTTTTCTCTTTCTTTTGGCTTGCTCTATGTTTCAAGTTCCTTTTTTATTATAGAGTTTGGCCGCCTCGATGTACCCTTTATCGAGTATCAATAAAATTTTGTTCCCTATAAAAAAAATAGTCGTTGAAAGGATAGACTATATATGTTCTTTCAAACCAATCACAGTCTTTCATCTAGTAACATGTTATCCAAGCTTATGGGCACTGGGAATTGCTAAACTACCCGAGCAATACGTTGTTGGGGTCCCTATGGAAGAATTTGGGCCCTCCTAAGGTGGAAATCTTTGCTTGGATGGCGGTAAAGGAAAAAGCAGTAACCAGGTCGATCCTTCTTAGCAAAAACTTGATCAGTGACATTCAATTAGCTTTATGTCCCCTCTGTTCCATGAATCTTGAAACCCATCAGCATTTGTTTCTTCATTGTCATTTTTCATGGAGTGTATGGTCAATAATCCTAGACTGGTGGGGCGGTCCAACTCTCTGTTGGATGGTCCTCTTCTTCATTTTTCTTGTTTTCTTTGCTCTTAATGCTTTGTTTGGTTTGGTATTTGAAAAGTTTTTTGAAAAATAGTAGGGGTAATAAGTGGAGAGAGATAGAGAGAGAAATGTTGGAAATAGGAGGAATCTAGGAGGAATCTAGGGGGAATTTTTCAAAAAATGCTTTTTGAAAAGGAAAGAGAACACAGCATAAGTTTTTGTGCTTAGTGAGCCTATTCTCGATGTACCCCTTTCGAGCTAATAAAATTTCTTCATTTTGCTAAGCAAAAAAAAATAAAATCCTAGACTGGTGGAACATCAAATGGGTCTGTCCACTCTCTGTTCCGGATTTAGCAAATTGGTGGTTTGCGAATGGTTTTTTCAACCTGGAAAAACATTTGTGGGAAGCTTGCTTCTATGCAACGTTGTGGTCTCTTTGGCTGGTGAGGAACGACTCTATCTTCAACAATTCAACGAAACAAGTTTGGGAGGTGGGGGAGTTAGTCAAAACTAGAGTTGCGATGTGGATGAAGGCGAAGTTTGACATCAAGGTCTACACTGTTGAGGAGTTTAAAATTTTCTTAATTAGATGGTGTCCGAAAACTGAGATTGTAACCTTGTTTTCAGGTGTTCATCCAACTATCGGTTGGAGGTGTATGTAAATTCGGGCTTTGTCTAGCTCTTTCTTTTCCTTTTCTTCTCGATGTACCCCTTTCGAGATTAATAAAATATTTCCTTTGCCGAGCAAAAAAAAACATGTTATCCAAGCTTGACTAATAGAATACAGTGCCGTTCCGCTTCTTTTTTTTTTTAAATCTTGTTTTTCAAAAAGAAGGTAATTTCAAACTCAAATATAATGAAAATGAAAATGAAAATGAAAATGAAAAATACAGTAATTTTTTAATTTTTTTGCACCGTTTAAAAGATCTCAATGAGATTTATCAAACAATATTCATATTGGTAGGAAAATTATTTGCATAAACATATAATTTTTGAACTTGAAATTACCTTCCTTTTCTAAAAGTTCTTTTTTTTAGAAACCGGAACACCGCCCTACGTAGGCCCTTTAGAGAGCAGTAGAATTAAGGGGTGGCTCTGCCTTTTAAGTGTGTGTGTACGGCGGGGGTGAGGGGAACTACTGATCAGAAGTGTATTATTTGGTTGTCAGTTTTGAGATGAATTTTGTGATAATAGTTTTTTAGCTAGGTTTGTGTATTTTTCGTCTTTAGTCAACTTTTTTAACATTTTAACAAACATTTTTACTTTTTTTGATCGGCAACAATAATATATATAAAAACTCAACAAAGGGTAGATCAATGTTAGAAGCTAAATGCAAGCCCAAAAAAAAAAAAATTTGAGGCAAACATTAAGCAGAGTAGAAAAAAGAAAGAAAAAAACAGAAACCTAATTCAACGAAAGATTTTTTTTGCTCGGAAAACGAAATATTTTATAAAACTCGGAAGGGGTACATCGAGGAAAGAACACCGAAAGACAAGAGCTCGGTAGAGCCCAAAATTACAATCACATCCAACCGACAGTTGGATGCCCACCTGAAAACTACTCCGTAGGTTATAATTTCAGTTTTTGGATACCATCTAAAAAGAACTTGAACTCCTCAACGGTGTAGACCTTGATGTCGAACTTCGCCTTCATCCACATTGTAACTCTTGTTTTGACTAAATCCCCTACCTCCCAAACTTGTTTCAAAGAGTTATTGAAGATATTGTCGTTCCTAACCAACCAAAGGGACCACAATGTTGCATAGAAACAAACTTCCCATACATTTTTCTCCAGGTTGTAAAATCCATTATCAAACCACCATTCGGCTAATTCAACGAAAGATTGAAAAAGAAGAAAACATCTTTTGAGAACAAAAAGAGAGTCATCCAGATTAGCTTCATGACAGCAGTAACATCTCATCAGAAACAGTACTAGGAATAGCATCACATGCAGCAGAGGAATTATGCTCCAAAATAGTCAGGCAACACAATATTGGGCAGTGATTTAGCCTAATGGAGTGCATTTTTAATAGAGGTACGCTATATGAATTTAAAAAGTAAAAATTAAACTTGTTTTTTTTTTTTTTATAAAAATCACTAAAGACGAAAAACAAGAATGATAAAACAGTAAAAAGTTGGGAGAATTCTTTAGTTGAGAACCAAAAAGCTTAATGGTATACTATAAAATACAAGCCAAAACAGGATATACAAAAACGTCGGCCCTTTCTAAACCTCGCAAAGCACCAAACAATCTGTGAGAATTTCTAGTCTCGTAAACTTCTTTGCATAGGCCCAACGCAGAGAGCATCAAGGAATGCCCATGCTTCAATTCATTGGAGTAATATGAGAAGGAGGTGCATCAAGGGAAGTGGGCTCAATTTACCTTGACAATGTACTACTACATCACTTTAGCACATGGGAAGTACAGCCCGTTAATTTGTGGAGGTGGGGTTCCATCCAATTCCCCATTTTTTTTCCACGCCGTCTCTAACGCGTTTTTCTACTTTCTTAGATATTGTTGTAAGAGTTTAGATTCGACTCAAAAGCTTAAACTATTAAGCGTAGATATTGTGTGACCATATTTGAAGTGATCATCCAAAATATATGTACCCAAATAATATTAAATTATATAATCATTAACATTTTCTCTGCCTCTTCTTTTTTATCTAGATTTAATTACTTCTTTGCAGCATCGTAACTTTCTATTAATAAACAGTGGTAAAGGCATTACTAAATAATTGTACTCCAAAGCATCATGAATTGCACAAGATTGATTAATTCCATTAAAGGCTCATTTTCGCTAAGGTTCTTAGTTTTTAAATATTTATTTCTCATTTTACGAGACATGTCATTCTCTCACAATTCATCGCCTTTAAATTAAAAAAAAGTATTTATTTGAAAAATAAGTTAACTTATTTTCTTTAGCGGAACGGGCGCCTATATGATATTTCATTCAAAATTGGTATTATAAGGCCTTAGAACAAGAAGGAGTTTAGAGAAACAAAATGCAGATTTAATTTAATATTTTTGGTGTATATATGACGTAAAATTTAACAAGTACCTTTTATTTGTACATGTAATCTGGAACGTCACTAACAAGAATTAACGGATGAGATCAAACAGCAAAGTTGCTCGGAAATCACGCGGCAATCTCAACTTCTAATCTTTAATTATATAAAGCGTCATTTGCTTTGAAAGTATAGTCCATAGTCTACAAGTGTATTTCCTCTAAAATGGAAAACTTAATCAACATCTTCAAGCACGCTTACAGCCTCACTCACTCTTTCATGCTATATTTTCTCTGTAAGTCTCTCACTACAAGTGTGTTTTTTTCTCTCTCACTGTTTTTTCTCTTATGATTAATTCTCCTTATAATTGTGCCATTAGGTTCGCTACCGAAAGCAGATGATCGTAAAAGTTCGGGGACTGATAATGGAGCTGATGATGATCATGGTGTTTCTGATTCCAATACTGATCTTTCCGATGGGGCGGCTGCGTCTCAAAACCGCCCTGATGTCAATATTCCAATGGAGGGTACTGCTCAAGAGCCTGTGCAAACCACCAGTGCTACCACAGTCAGGGGTAATACTGAGAATTACCCCTTCAAGTTGGGGAAAATATTTGTGGTCCAGGCTTTCGAAGCCGCCTTGGCTCTGATGATTTTCCGGTTCCAGCCACAAGGTGTCGATTCGTCTCCGGCTTTGTCCTCATTTATGTTCACCATGGTTGGGGCGACCGTGCTCTTCGGTTTCACGTTTACGTTGATTGGGTTGATGCTGCAGGAAGCCCACCCAGCTGTAGCAACCGTCTCTAGCCACGCCGGCAGTATCTCGGCCGTGCTAGGGTTCTTTTTCATGATGGCCGTGTTTGTCCCCAAGCGCTATGTTTGGTCGCTCTGCGCCTCTGCCGGCGTTCTGTCCATGGTGTACGTTTATTCCCTCGCCAAACCATCGCATAACACATACTCATCAGCTCCATTCTCTCCGCCAAACTGTTTCCCGTAGATCTCCGGTTGCCTCTAATTGTATTGTTTCTAATTATATGCCACTGTTTGTTTACTTTACTTACAATAAAATAAAGTAAATGTAAGCAAAGTAAACAAACAGTGGAATATAATTAGTTTATGAGAACCTTGGAGATGATGTTAGTTTGTACTAATAAATAAGGCTAACTCTGTTAGCTAGAGTCCTGAGTAGGAGGTCTAAGGTCCGACTCTTTCCTCCTATGTGATCAAGGCAGTCTTCTCATTTACAGTTTTATATATATGCGATAGTTTTATGATGGTGCTTACGAAAGACATTAACGCCGGGTTTCTGTATGTGCGAAATGGCGAAATTGATTTAGTCGTCCTGAACTCACCGGGGAAAAAAGTGGAAGCGTAATCTTCATTTAGTTTATTTTTGCCATTCAACTAATTGTTTTATTTTTTTTCCAGAAAAAAATATTGGACTCGATAATGGGTAATGCATCGAGGAAAAGAAGCAAAAATGAAACATCAGAAAGCAACATGGCATGCCATGAAGCAAGGTGCGGAGACAAAGGACAGGCACAAAGTTGGAGAATGAGACAGAAAATGAAAAAGATAACTGAACTGATGGAACTAAAGAAAAGCTAATTAACGAACCAACACAAAATTGACCATTCAACTCATTGTTTGATGGGAAATGCTAGGTACCCGGAAATAATTACTCGGAAGTGACCCAGAATTTGTCGTGGAGTGCCAAGAAGTGTAGATGGGTTCCTCCCATAAACTCAAAGTCAAACAAACATTTGGCTTTGTTTGGTTGCCATTTTACTTTTGTTTTTGTTTTGTTTTTCGATCACTACCTTATATCTTTCTTCAATCATTACCCTATATCTTAAATTATTAATTTCATTTCTCTCTTTATCTCTCTCCAATCATTACCTTATTTCTCTCTCCACCTACTACCTAAACTAAACTAAACTAAAATGTCAACCAAACAAAGCCAAAACAATCTCTTTTCTCTCTCCAGTCTCCCCCTTCCATCCCCTGCCTCCACGAACTCCTCTCTCTCTCTCTCTCTCTCTCTCTCACACACACACACATCCCTTCTCTTCCACGGTTCCAACAGAGATTTTCTAACAGCACTACCACCAGCAATTTACAGTTTACTTTTTTAATGTAAAGTCTCAAATGAGTACATAATTTTGGAGGGCTTTAGGCATTTTAGAGAGAGAAACAATTATGCTTTTTTCCATTGTTCTTTCTGGGTCTAATCCAAATAAAGAGGAAACGCGGAGATTGAAGAGAGGAAGAAATAACTCCAATCAATTAGGTCAATCTGTATGAACAAGGCACACTTGTGAACATATATAACAGATCGATATAGATATTTGATAAGATAAGGATTAGGGATTTGTTACAGTGAAGAAATGGTTCTAAGATGGAGGAGATTATTTGGCACATCAATTTCCACGTTGATTACAGTCTCATTCCGTTCCAAGCCCTAACCTCCAGTGCCAAACATCGACAACTCAAAATAAAGTAGGACTATTCAAAATTGGCCCGATTGTTGGGCAATTTAAAACCAATCAAACCCACATCTCAACCAAATCTGGCGTCCAACTTCCCAATTAGATAGAGGAGACAGAGGTAAGACAAATTAAAGCTACCCTAGTAAACCGTTGTGTGTGTGTATGTGAGAGAGAGAGAGAAGAGTTCTCGGGGGGGGGGGCTGGAGAGAGAAAATAGTTTGTTTGGCTTTGGGTTAATGGGAGGGACCCACCTACACTTCTTGGCACTACACAACAGATTTTGGGTCACTTCCGGGTAATTATTTCCGGGTACCTAGCATTTCCCTTGTTTGATTGGTGAGTCTCCTGAGCACATGATTGGACATAACTCTCACTTGTTTGATGGGAAAAAAGAATAGTGAAAATACGACTCTCTTCGTTCCGTAAAATTAGTCCCCAATAAAATTACGTGTAATTTTTAATCTTAAAATTGATCTATTGAGAATATAAATAATGAAGTTTTTCCTCTCTCTAACAGCTGAAGCGGTTAAATGAGTTGGTCATTAACTATAATTTGCTATTAGAGCAGACAATAAATCATGTGTTTGAACCTCACTACCTACCTAATTATTAAATTTTACACGTGTTTAGCCTGCTAATGGAGGAGAACTTAGCTACACATGAGAAGACATGTTGAGAATATAAATAATAAAGTTTTCCCTCTCTCTAACAACTTAAGTTATTAGATGAGTTGGTCATTAACTATATAATAATGTACTTGCCGAAATAATTTTTGTGCAATATGGATCTTGTTTGATGAGATCTTTTGAAAAGTGCAAAAACAAATTGAAAAATTATTTTAGTAAGTACATTATTTTAAATTTAAAAATTACACGAAAATATCGTAGGGGACTAACTTAACAGGACGGAGGGAGTAACGTTTTCTGACGCATGAAAATCTCTCTTATTTGATTCTTGAAATGAGATGAAATAAGGTAGAAAATGCCAATTATCTGAGAGTGGGATGAAGAAAAAGATTTAGAGCAATTTTTGAGAAGTGTAATGGAATATCTTTCTAGTTTTTGCTTTTTCTAGATTTTTTTCTTTTCTTTTCCTGTTAAAGTGAGAACCGAAAGATCTTCTTCTTTTTTTCAATCTTTTTCCTTAGATTAATTCCAAAACACCCTTTAATGTTGTTTCCGCGAAATTTCAAAGCATCTACGAAAGAGAACTTGCTTGGTGAAGTTGAGAGAGATAACGCTTATGAAAGTCATGAGGTTGAGAAAGACAGCGCGCTTATGAAAGTCTTGAGGTCAAAAGAATAACGTTATTTAACCTGGTTAATTATGGAGTACTACTTTCAAAAGTAAAAGTATGTCAATGATAAACCACATTTAAAAGAAAATTTAAAAAATCCAACACGTACACATAGATATACTCCTATTTAGTATTGAGAAACCTGAAATTGCACTTACACCTTCGAACTCAATTGGTAATTACTATTTATTTATTTGTTTTATAACCTGGTAAATTAAATTTAAAAAAATAACCAGAAATTAGCAACAAAAAAACAAAAAAAAGACTAGAGTGATCTCTTGTCAAACCTTCGATAATTTTTTTGGTACATCAAAAGTAAAAACAAATAACAAAAAAAGACTCGACCCTCTTTCTGAACCTTTAATACTAAGTTTGATGATACTATCAAATTTCAAGTTTGATGATATGTAGCTGATTAGATTCTTTCTTGATGTGGTACTTCCGTTCCTAAGCTATCAATGAATTTCCGTTTGACCCAAAAAAAAGAAAGAATAAACAGATTATAGAAGAAAGGAAAAAAAAAAAAGAGATTCTAGAAGAAATTATTCAGCCCTACAAGGGAGAAATTTTTGGGTACCACGTGGCCGTTCTCATGCAGTGCCCGAGCAACTCATTCCGACCGTCCAAAAGTGTATTGGACGGTCCAGATTGAAACCCTCTCTCCTCTCATCCCACAACTCTCTTTCTTTTTTCTCTCTCCAAATCCGAACCGTTTAAAATCGAAATGGATGGCCCGAATGCACCGAACAGGCATGACGTGGTATCCACCGGACACCCAAAAATTTCTCTCTACAAGGACATATGCACATTGTGGGGCTCCTTTTGAGATGGTTCGAGTGTCTTCGCTCCGTGGTTTGGAACTCGTCTTCTATCCTCCTTAGTCCTGCAAAACAGAGCACGACTAAAGACCACGCCGGAGGTTCTCCGGGATGGCCCTCCGGTGCAAGAATCAGTTCTCTCGCGAAGAGGAAAAACCAAGTGTTCTAGGGTTTTTAGCTGTGTTTAGAACGTACCTCTTTCAATGGGCATCACTGCATATTTATAGGGATCGTTCAGCCCGATCCAAGATTGTACCCATGCTTGCCACGTGTCGGCTGACGTATCTCCTACGTCACCATTTAGGGTTTCGTAACCGACTGGCGAGTGAGCGGGCCCCCTTTCACGTGGTACCATCAACCTGGTAACCGCTCGGCTGACGTCACTATCGTCATCATAGCCAGAGTGGCATTCCCACGTGAAGGGGAATGGAGCATGGCCCCCACATCCGTTCGAAACCGAATGTGGGCCGACAGTCATGGAGTCGGCTAGCCGAGAGGCTGTTGGCCAAAGAAGGTGTCAAGAGGAAACCGTTCATCCCTGGGGAAGCCAAGGCGGTGAGATACGTCCCTGGATCGAATTGGACCATCGGTAGCCGAGGCTTCGTCGGAGTATCCGAGGAGGGTTTAAGACCGTCGGTCCGCCGAGGCTATATCAGACTTGCTTCAGGAGTGAACATGGACAGTCGGTCCCCCGGCTCGGTATTACGCTCGGTGCAGCCCGAGCCAGTTAACTCGGCCTGCTACACACATGCGCAAATAGATTCCACCATGCGCATGCAAGCATGCAGTGGGAAAACGTAGGCCCCACGTAATAAATGTAATGAGATACAGATTGCCTATAAAAAAAAATATTTGAGATACAGATAGTTGTAATTATTCAACAGTCTTTAACAACGCCATGTGGTGTCCAAACACCATACATTATCTATTTTGTATTTTTTGAGGTCTGTAAATGTAGTGTTGGGGACCTCAACAAAATATGTGGTGAAAATGAGTAATGGGATATAACGCCACAAGAACACAAAATAAATTTTCCAGTTGTTGGGGCCCTCTCAATTATTTCTCCATCTTTAGAACTTGGAACCCAAAATCAACTTTCAATGCTCAGACAAAGTCGGTTAAAGGGACTCGTTCCTATGGAGATTCTCCTTGCTGAAACCATTGCTATTGATAAAGATATGCCGGCCGCGTCGAGACTCTCTTTCAAAAGTGGGATCACCACACAAGGTTAAGGTGCGTGGAAGGATCCGAAGCAAAGAAAGCCGAAAGTCGTGGTTGAGACGTTAGTAATATACTCCCTCCGTCCCATTTTGGTTGTCCATTTTCGTTTTTCGTGCCGTTCTTTCAACGCTCTAATTTTATGTTTTGTTATATTTTAACCCTTAACATTTAGTAATTAATGTTGGTATCCTCGTATTTCAAATATTACTATTATAATTTTTTTTCCCAAAATTCTACACAGGGGCGAGCCTATATGCTTTCATAGGAATTTTTTTTTTTTACATATAATAATAGTGTTTTTTTCCCTTCTTGCAGGGGCAACCACCCTTACTGGCCCTTCCTCGGAGATGGTGATCTACACCAGCCACATGAAGATGGTGGTATATAGATTTTGGATTACGGGTTTAGAGTGCGGATTTTGGGTATCTACTATGTGTTCTAACATGCGTAAGCGCACCAAACTTCTACTATCAAATAACAAAACGACATTTCCAATATTCATCATCTTGCTTGAACAGCACACCTAGTGTGATTGGTTCATTACTCTTCTTTTTAGGAAAGAGGTCTTGAGTTTGAATCCTCACGGTTAATGTACTCAACTCCTGTTAATTAACTTCTACATTCCTATTGTCCAAAAAACACAAAAAAATCTTTCTTGCGTGAGACATAGGACTTTCCCGGAAAATGTTTTGTACCTTCGCTCAGACTTGGTACAGAGGCTTTATTTGCTGTACCCTTTTCTTTTCTTTTCTTTTTTTCTGTACCCTTCCACGCGTTCTCTACGTGTACATTCTTATACTCCATTTACCTACATTTTGTTGTAAAAGTTTAAATTCAATTCAATAGCTTAAGCAGAAATTTATATTTCATCCAAAAAAAATATGCAAGGAGGAGTTTATATAGAGAAACAAAATGCAGATTATAATATTTTTGGTGTATGAGTTAAAATGTAGAAGTACCTTCTTCTTTTATTTTTGCGATAATTAGGGGTTCGGGCTAGTTGCCACACACCTCAATTAATGTGGGGACCATAAACCCACCGTCCACTAGCAGGGACCCTACTTGAAAACCGGAGCAAATGCTTAGTACGGCTGGACTGACCCCGACAAGAATTAATAACACCAAAGAAATTTTGAACTTAAGACCTTAAGAGGAAGCTAACTAGACCGTAGAAGTACCTTTTATTTGTGCATATAATCTGGAATAACTGCCGGTGCGTTTTCGCTTTATTTTTTTGCTTCAGGCTAATGCCAATACTTGAATTATTTCCGTGGTGGTATTTTAGTTGATGTAAATGAAGATAATAACCTGTCAAGAATTAACGGGTGCCGGGGTGCAACCAGCGGAAGTTGCTCGGAAATTAGTGGGCTACCTATTACCCTTTGCTCGTTTACTTCCGTGCCTTACTTATTCAGCAGTCAGCACAACTGGTCTCTTCACCCACCATTTCCCTTTTTCCTGCTGCCCAAGCCCTAAAACCTGTTCGATCGATCTTCTCATCGAACCCATCTCCTAAAATGATTTCTCTAATGATTCTCGTCATAATCGTGCCATTAATTTCACTACCCAAACCAGATAATACGAGTTCGGGATCGACCAATAATGGATCTGACGGTCTTATTAACCCAGACCCCACGCTAATCCCTGCTCGTGACCTGATGGCCACCTCGTCGCTGACCCACAATTCGTCGGCGACTTGCGATCGTGCCTCTGATTCCGGTAGTGATCAGCTGTCCGGTGGCTACTCCGATGGCGATCAGGCGACGACGAGCTCTCAAAACCGTAACGTTCCTGATTCCCCTCCTCCAACGGCGCGTGTTCATGCACCTGTGCAAACTACTCCTACTAGCAGCAGCAGTACTCCTACTACTAGTAGTACTAGTCCCTTCAAGCTGCGGAACAAATCTCTGATCTTGACTTTTGAAGCCGCTTTGGCTCTAATTACTATCCGATTCCAGGCACTGGGTAATTCGGCGTCGACGACGTTATTGTCGTCGTTTCTGGTCTCCATGGTTGCGGCAACCACGGTTTTCGCTTTCACAGCCACGTTGATCGGGCTGATGTTGGAGGGAGTCCACCAGGCCGTCGCAACGGTCTGCAGCTACGCCGGCCTTATCTCCGTCGTGCTAGGGTTTTTTTTCATGGTGGCCACTTTCATCCCCGAGAGCTCTGTTTGGTTTGTCTGGGCCGCAGGCGGCGTTCTGGTTCTAGTGTTCGTTTATTCCCTTGCCAAGAGAAGATATAACACATCCGCATCAACTTCCTTATCTGTTTAATTAATTGTGTGTAAACTAGATAATAAGCGAATTATATGCGTTTTTTATGTCATATAATTCGTGTATTTGAAACTTGGAGATGGATGTAGTTGGTTTGTAATTAACGGGGCTCGCGCTCTTTGGCCGGAGTCCTTGCGCCTCAGTATATAGGAGGAGGTCTGTACCGTCTAAGGTTCGACTGCTACTTCCTCCACCATAAAGGCCGTCTTGTAATTCGGAGTTTTGTATTTGTATTAATAGTTCAACTTATTGTGGAGTACTAGTGTTTAAGGAAGTTATTAAGGTAATACTTAATTGCTTGTTATTAGAAATGTTCAGCCCGGGGATGCGATCGAGGGGCAAGACTCCGCCGGAGTACCAGAATCACACCGGAAATGGTGTTTTTCAGCTAATGGTTGACCTAGTTTGGACTCATTAATATAGTTTTGTATATTTTTAGGTTATGCTTGAGAAGAAAAAGGGCTACATATTGTGTTTTTCCAGAGAAGAAGGGGTGTGTGCGCGCGCAATGCAAATAGTCATTCTATCACTAGAATCCTAGTTGAAGAGAGAAGGAGAGAAGGATCGATGATCGAAATGGAATAATTATGGGTATTGTTAATGCCAAAAAAAAATTTGTTAAGCCAAAACTATAGTGCATAAAAGACTTGTACGATGTGCAAAACAATTTTAGCGCTAACAAAAACAGTTGTGGTATTATCATTTTGCATAATTATTTGTTTTTCTTTGGACCGATAAGAACTAAACAACACGTTATCTTTTGACACGGTTGCTTTTCACCCAGTCACTTTGTAAATTTTCTGATTGTCAAAAAGTTTGATGGCTACATATCTTTTTTCTTTTTGATCGACCGTACATCGAGAAAAACCAATACAAAGATTATTAGGAAACTCGACAAAGACTACATATCTTTCCGGCTAAGGAATGAGAATTCGGTTATGAATCTTCTATTTATTGGAAACATATTTTAGGGTTTCAAAAACAAAAACTGAAGTGCATGTAAATGGCCGGCGCATACACGAAACAGATTCTAGGGTTTTAAAAATGAAAACTGAAACATATGTTAAGGGTTTAGAAAACAAAAACAAAGCAGAGAGAGAGAGTGTGTGTACCAGGTTCAATTTCGGAAGAGAACTGCGAAGTTGGTCTTGTCGGAGCGACCAAGAAGAAGAAACATCGAAAGAGAAATAAAGAAGGATTAAAACAGTCCCAGTATTAGTACTAATCGCAGACCGCGAAGTGGAAACCAAAAGAGGGAAAACGTGGGATTAGACGCCTTTAGTCTAATCACATACGCCTAATCCCTGAATCAAATGAGGCCAAGTGAATGTAATTAGGCACAATATATTATTTTTTTTGAAACAGCAAAAATATTATTAATAACAAACTCGATAATAGATACATCGAATAAAATATACGGTTATTTTCATCCGCAGGGAAAAAAAAAACTTATCAATCTTTGAAATGGATTACAAAGATTGAACAAATTCAAAGCGTCATGGCATCACAACGGGGACAAGCATCCCAACTAGGTTGACATCTTCGCACGCCGACAATCATATTTCCGTGTTAAAAAAAAATATTATGTCACACAGGACCTGAAAGAAAAACATGCACCACCTGGTTGGCAAGTTGCGTCAACTTAGCTAAGACAAATCGTTACAGTTTAATGAAATTGGCAGACGTATTATCTCCATGATAATGCAAATTCTTATTACTTTAATATTGATTGTTTTCTTCTCATTTTTTTAAACATTTTTTTGGTTTTAAATATGTATAATTCAAAGTAAACTAAAATACACTTCATAGGTAGATAATATTTCAAATAGGTTTGGATTTTATTTTAAATTTTACGAATATTAATACACTCCATAGATATCATGACAGTACTTTTCTTGAATATCAATTTACTCTTATATACCTATTATACATCCTCTGCTCTTAAAGCTAAGGTTAACATTTTCATAATCAAATAACCAACATATTATTGCTCTTGGAATTGAAAAAGTTGAAAGGCGCGCTATTGCTGTAAACCATAGTAGAATTATTTGTCAGTCTTCTGGAGCCTACTTTATCAAAGAGTCTACATAGTTGAAGGCCATTAATGGAATTACACAGCTAAATGATTGGTGAGATCATTTTTAAGAATTCTAAATGTAAAGTTCATTTATACTTAGGTTCGTTGGAAATTTGTATAGATAATTCAACATAGGGTAGAATTGGTACGTAGTTGATGCATGAAAAAGGTGACAAATTATTTATAAATTGCCCTTGAAATTAAGTACCTTTTAATATCCAAGGTTAGGGGTGGGGACGGATACTTGGGTGATTTTAGAGGGCTAATTATGAATTAACAAGATTAGGGAAAACCATAAATAGCCCATTTTCTTTATATTATATTATATCCAAGGAGGAATTTTCCCACAGGTTTATTCACAACTTTAGGGGGTTTTATTAAAACATTACTTGATGATTCAATTTTTTAAATTTTTTTTTTTTGATCGGCAATTCAATTTTGTAATTAGCAAGAGGAGCTTTTAAATTTAAGTTCAATGCTTCTTTTTGGTTAAATAACTGTCAATCCCGGGCCCACTTCCTCGTTAAAATGTCGACATTGAAGAATAGTACGTAGTGTGGAATTAGACAATTGATCAAATGGTTGGTGGATGTCCTTCCTAAATGGGGATTAAATTCTGTCCACCACATGTTGATACCTAGGGTTTCTGTCTTAACGTGTAAACTGAATCACTCATCGATCTTTTACAGAATGCGGAGTAGTTTTTTGACACAAAAAATCAGTCCGATCGAAAATCGTGTATATGGAGAAACTTCCGCGAAATCTACGGAAAGGTTCATTCACAAGCAATACTATTCACTGCGAATTCACATGAGATTTTTACATACTATGATGTAGTGTCATGTGTTCACACTAAGGAGAGAATTTAATTTAGGAGATTAGAGAAAACTTGTGTATTTTTTTGTTTGGTGTTATATGGAAAAAATAAAAAGAAAAGAAAGAAAGTGGAAAACAGTGGCGCGGAACCAGGATTTAAATTCTCAGTGTTTACTTTTCCCTTTATTCTTTCTACTCTCTTTTTTCTTGTCTTTCAAACATAGGCTTTTTAGTCCTGTTTCCGTGAATTTTCTTCAAAGCATTTGTGGTGAGATCAAGTCACGGGGTCCATTAATGGTCTAAAGTCTCGGGGTCCATTTCCACCTCGAATGCGTAGAAATTTCAAGACAACTTCATGGATGCCAGTCTTGTACAGTCTCTGTCTTAGATTATACTAAGGTGGTGTTCCAAATGAACAGTAAAAAGTACTTTTAGAAAAAGAAGGTTTTTCAAGCTCAAAAATCATGTGTTTACGTAAATAATTTTCCTACTAATATAGATCTTGTTTAATAAATCTCATCGAGATCTTTTAAACGGTGTAAAAAAAAAATTAAAAAATTATTTTTCATTTTCATTATATTTGAGTTTGAAATTACGTGAATTTGAAAAAAAAAGTACTTTTAGAAAAAGTGAAACACCTTCTAACACTTGTAGCAGCGTTTAAATACAATGCGCCGGGACAACCACGTCGGCTAATATATTACGTCGTGTTTTTAAGCGTTGTATGTCTGCGGCGGCTATTGAAAACGCCGGACCATATATTCAGTGGTAACACTCAACTGCTTATTCAGTGGATTGATAGCGTACTCACTTGCCTTATTGTGCACGCTAAGCCGCTGTTTGTATTGGCGTTGTTTGACCAAAAAAAAAAACGCACCTTATTTATTGGACTTTTCACGGCATTTCCAAAAAAACGTCGCGTAGCAGTTGAGGGTTACCACTGAATATTTTGGTAACGCCGGAACATCCAACAGGAAAGGAAATAGCTGTCCGTCCGAGTGCTCAGAGGGGAGACAATTGATTGATAGCGGACTGGACATTTATTTTTTGCTTATTTTGGTGAGGGAAACTTGTGAAATGGATCGAGTGACAGACCCGGGGGTGCTGTAGTGCACCCCCGCACACCGATCCGGCCGTCCATCTCAGCAATGGACGGTTCAGATTGGGATTCAAACAATCGACAGCTTGGATTAGTAGAAGTTAGGATTAAATCCGAACCGTCTATATCGATATGGACGGTCAGATCGGCCGCCTTACACGGTGTAGTGCGGCAACCGCACTACAGCCCCTCCCAATTCGCTATGGAGAGGGTGATCAACAACGGAAGTGAAATTTTTATTGACTATATATACTGGGCAAGGATGGAACCATGGGGGGTCTAGTGGTGACAGTCGCCACGACAAGAATCTTTAAAAATGCAATTATTATATGTGAATTTTTTTTTATCCCCAACTTATATAGTCTCGCCACTGCTAGGTTTTTTTCCTTATTTTTTATTATATACTAATCATAAATCTTCTTCTTTTTTTTCAAGAAAGGAGACCCAAAAAAATATTCCAAAAAAAAATTTAATGGGCTAAAGTGATAATATAAATGATGATGTGTAATTAAAAAAAAATCCACACTCTAACCCTAAAACAACTTAACCTAAAAAATTAAGGGAATTTAATTATAATGTCACTCCCCAAATTTAAAATACCACTCCCAAAAAGGGAGTGCGGTGGAGTAGCATTATAAATTTGGAGAGTGGCATTATCGATGCCCAAAATTAAAGTTAGTCTTTTTTTTGTGCTCCACATACAAATGACAAACATCATTTACTATAGTTTTTGTTATGTTATTTTAATTTTTTCTAGAGCCGGTGGCTATTAATATTGTAATGCATTTTTTTATTTTTTTAGTATATATTTCGCCACTGCTAGAGTAAAATCTTGATTCCATCCCTGAAACCGGGTTAATAAATTCTTCTCGTCTGTCAAATGTCATTGCGTAACCCATCACAAACTTAATTAATTAAGCACATATAAAAAAAATCGCACGCAGATAGTATACATCAAGATATCACACAAAAGATTATTTATTTATTTATTATCGAACTGGTAATGATAAACTTAAATACACATCCGCGCAATAAGAAGAATTTAAAGACAACAAAAGTACTACTCCCTCCATCCTAAATTAAATGTTAGACCCGTAAAACGAGAACTTAAAGATAATACAAAATTTTCAAGAAAAGTGCAAACTTTTTTCAACAATTTACTAGATATCCATGAGTTCTCTTCATTTATGAAAAAAGAATTGAATTTTTTCTTGAAGAAAATGTATTATTTTAAAGTCATTGTTTTACAAATCAGACATTTATTTTAGAAGGGAGATAATATTACAATTAAAAGCGAGTTTTGCTAAGATATTTGGCGCAATAATTGGCCTCCCGAATCACATGCTTAACTTCCGTTTGCAACTTCTACAGTAGCTAGCGACCCGCAATATTCACAAATGAAATTCCTGAGCACATGATTATCGAGATCAAAGGAAATTTAGACATAGATGTCGGGAAACAAATGCGTGCGGAATAGCGGCCGGATCTACTCGGAACATATATGTGTCCAAAGTATTGTCCAATAAGTTTAGACCAGGCGGAAGAGCCGCAGCGAAGGAGAAGGAAAAGGAGAAGAAGAAGCAGTGGCGGTTAATAACAAGGCCTGAAAAAGAATAGCGAGAGCGGAGGCGATAAAAGCCAGGGAGGAGCAACCGAACAACTTCACCACAAGATGCTGCCGGGAATGACTACTTTTGTTTGTAGCAGTGTCATCAGAAGAGGAGTCATGGATCAGGAGGGCAGAGAGAGAAAAGGTGAAGGCAAAGATGAGAGAGAGTAGAAAGACGTGGAAGGTAGAAGGAGGGAGGGAGTTGAATATAACCGTCGGAACTAGGGTTTTTGATCCTCCTCTTTCGATGTCTCCCTTGTACTCACGCGGAAGCGCGAACAGAATGGCTGCGATTGTGAACGAAGTCACCAAAATGGACTCTAGATGGCTTCGGGAAATTAATAGTACTACCACCATCTCTCGTTTTCCTATAAGGTGGGAATATTTTAATCTGGACGAGCCACATTGCCTTTAATATAGTAGTAATATCAACAAAGGACCCACATGGAAAATGTCGGAGAGACAGCTGGTTGGGTGAGAAATTAGGCGGTGGTTGTTGTGAAGCACCGTCCTGTGGTACCCCAACACCCGTTTAACACGTTACGTTTAACATGGCCTTGAAGCATCAAATTTCAAAGGAAAAAAAAAAACCCAAAGGCTCTGAAAGGACCCTTTGGCTTTCCAGATGACTTCCCACTTTCAGGCTTGTTGCATCGCAGTGAGGCAAAATGAGGTCTTCATATTTCTTCTATCGGATGGGCCAAAACGTCATTACGGGTTGATGGGCCAAATGGAAAATGGCACGGTAAGCTTGGTGGACTGGGGAAGGCTGGGCCAAGGGCTTTTTGTCCCAGCCCGTGGAAAAGGCAGGTTGATAACTGTTGGGCCGAACAGTGGACTAGGCCCAGCCTACCGGTACAAAGTAGTACTATCATGGGCTTTTCGTGGGCTAAGACCGAGAGTCCTAGGAATTTTAGCTTCCAAGAGAATAATGGGAACCTTGTTAAGTTTGATGAAATTAGAAATGCAATAGAGGAGTTTTACACTGTCCTTGTGATAGACAACAGACAGAGATCTAGACATAGAGAGAGAGAGAGAGAGAGAGAGAGAGAGAGAGAGAAACTCTGCTAAAAAAGGAAAGAAGACGGAGAAAAAACTGAAAAATAAAGTGGGTTTTATTCTCCTCCGAATTACGATTAAGTTTGAGAACATGTTCACTGTGACAAGCACTACAATTTCTTGGAAGGTTTTGATTCACAGATTGGATATCCACTTTTCAAATCACGTAATATCTGCTCTTGCGCGCTTGTAGGCTCCCTTTGGAAGGTTTTGAGAATATAAGGCGCAAGCCTCTTGAAGACATAAAATTGTCCTTTGTTGTTTGTTGAAATTCTACTCTCTTTTATTAATCGACAAAAGAGAAATTTTATTAAACTCGATAAGGGTACATCGAGCATCCAATAGAACATTCTTGAAATTCCACCTTGGGTGATTTTTGTACGCCCACGAGAACTCAAATCAGAAAATTCTCTTGCTTTTTGTAAGAAACTTCCTTTTTTCCCTTTTTTTTTTTTGTTTTTTTTTTATCCCAATCCCCTGGGTTGTGTTGATTCCCAAATTGATTTGGCTTGGATTTTATTTATTTATTTTTTGATCCACGAAAATGCCTTAAAAGGCTTACAAAGCCTCTTTCAGACTTTCTCCACACAAAACAAAAAGTACAGAGATAGGAGGGACAGCAGTCCAATTACAAGGAAGCAAATTACGACTAGCAACCTCGTGGGGGACCTTGATGGCAGTTCTTCGCACCCAAGGCCAATTTGATACTACTATGTTATTACATGCAACTTGGCCTTGGAGCATCAATCCAAATCCCGAGTTGGTACTATGTTATTACAGCTCAACACGGGATTTGGATTGGCTTTCACAAAAGAACTGGCATTTAGTTTCGCAAACGTAATTTCTATCTACCAAAAAGAGAGGTATTTCACGCAACAAAATCCAAACCAACTACTGATATGGGAACGAATATCCTGATTCACATGATTCAGAGCATGTCAAGTAACTCTAGATATGGGAACGAATATACTGTTTCACCGATAGATAAGATTATAGAATGCATTTATCTCGGGAAAAACTCTTCGTCAAACCAAATAATCTGTAGCGATCATCTGTTTGCTAACATCCATTCCGAGAGGGTTGATAGTTTCGACAAGATCTAGAACATCAAAAATTCGATCATCATATTGGACTCGGAAAGGACTTGTAAACGTACCAAACTGGATGGTCTAGTCACTAAAAAGAAACTGGAGAGGAGCTGCTCCCAAAGTGAAAAAATATATATAGATTGTGAAGGGAAACGAACATATGAGAGATCCTAATATATGATTTTTCTCATATGTAGTCTGAAGAGCAGACACTTTCATCTATGTCCGTAGCATTTCTTTTGGTATGTGATGAACTAGAGTATTTGATTACTACAGTATTTTCCCTTCCTTGGACACAAATTAGGATCTAAACATAACTGGAAATACAAGTCCCTGTCTAGATTATCTTCCATCCCAAAAGGGGAAAGCCCAGCTGGTGCTATAAATTCTCAACTCCCACATAAATGGAAAGTACAGGTGGTGGAAAATACAAGGAGACAGCAACACACATTCACATGCTCCATTCACACTTTGGATCTGGTAGCTTTTAGTTTGGTTGTAGTTGGACCTCTGCTTTACTGCTGGCGTTGGTAACTTGGTCTTATCCCAATTCCCAAATCTATATCACTATCCAAAAAGTCAGAGCCCCAACCAACCCAGCCACTCACTGAGTAGACTCTGAAATCATCTGGGTAGAAAAAGAATTACTAACAGACTTTACCACTTTGTTGATATTGGTTACTTGCATGCAACAGCCAGCCTAAAACAGAAACTAGAAGGGGCAAAAGACTACTACTAGCACAGCCAACAGTTGTTTTCGTGCTAGTACTAACGCAATACCGTGCCGTTGCACATATTTGGTCCACAGAAACGACGAAAACCGCGGCTTAAATCGTTTTAGGTTGGGTAGCAACTCGTGGGTGGGCTCAACTAGTAAGTTACATTGGGCTAGCTCAAGGGGTAAAGTGCGCTAACAAATTCAGGTGGGGTGTTCGACACCCTCCTCCCTCTCTTCACTGGCTAATAATATGTGATGTTCTTCTCTAAAAAAAAAATATCAACTTAGATTTCCTTTGGCATGTCATTAAAATAGGTTCAAGGGACTTTTCTACATTTCTTTTCGGAAGTTGAAATAGTTCATTAAGGACGACAAAAGGTACAGATAAAAGTTGGAATATTTAGACATACAAAACAAAGCCTTTAGTGGTGGGACATCCCAGTGGCTAGGGATTGAAACTTCTCTTCAGGAGGCCTCAAACTCAAATCTCAAAAGGGTAGACAAATGGTTAAATTCTCTTCCCAACCCTCCCTTTAAGTTGCTACTCTTGGTTTAGTTCCTAAAATTACGGGATGTGTGGAACATGACCGGGTGTAGACACGAGGGGTGCCGGGGTGCCCGCCCCCTGCACAAGTTCCTAGGGTGAAAAATATTCTTAAAGTTCCTATATACGTGTAGAAAAAGTTCTAAAATTTCAAGTTATCAACCATCTATTGATAGCGCGTATAAATTAAATGCCGGCTAGGTATATATATACACAATCTCGTAGTAGCAATATATACTTTTGAATCCTCATAAACATAAAGGTACATGTGGTTTGCATCCCACTAAGTACAAATCCTGCGTCTACCACTAGACGGGATACTCCCGTGTCCCGTAAATACTAAAAGAACCAAAGTCAACTCAGTTACTCAAGAGGTTCGTAAGCTGTTTCTTTCATACTAAAGTGTATTCAACACGTGTGAAATGAGATCTCATCTGTGAATGTGGCAAAGCATGTCGGTAGGTTCCAAAGGCAGGACATTAGATGACTCAAATGTCAATAAAAGCAGACATACAAACACTGCTCCATAACAGTCACATTTGCTTTAAAGTTTGTCAAATTATCAATAGTAAAAAAGCACTCACTTGGAGAAGGTGTCCTTTTTTGTCCCTACCCCTTCTTCATTTATTTCTTCTTCCAGCTTTCTTATGTACATCTATATATACATGCAGTGTATAGACTTTCGCAACTGTGGGTCCAGTGGAGCCTTGATGCAAGAGAAGACCATTTGGTAATCTGGGTTGGTAAACATTCTTCACGCTGATAAGTTTATTTCTATTCACCTCATCTCTTTTTCTGCAGATGTCTTCCATTCGTTTACATTGGTTCATAATGTTTTGATTCCCCTTTTTCTTTTCCTTTTTGGTACGCAGAATCATTTGGCTTGATACTTCTCTGGATCATATCTAGTAGCTTTTAATAAACCTCCAAAATAATCAGATGAGCAATGCAAGGGTTTTATCATTCTCCATCACAATATCTGTGGTTGCTTTCGTAATCTCCAAAATAATCATAGCAGTCCTCCTCTACCGGCGGTGGCAGAGAAAACAAATGGTTATTCAAGATAGTTTCTCCGGTATAGTACGTCTGAAACCAATCCGAAAACTTCCCAAATTTGGTTGACCATAATTAAGCCTATACTCACATGTTTTCAATATTTTGATGGACAAACACAGGAGGGAAGCTGGTCATGTTTAGATCACCAAAGATGAAATCTCTAAAGCACAATACATTCTTGAAGAAGACCATGAAACTGAGCAACAAGGACATTATAGGGTCTGGAGGCTACGGTACAGTATATAAGATGATGATAAACGACTCCATTGCCTTTGCGGTGAAGAGACTCAACAGGGGGAGTGCAGAGAGAGATCAAGGTTTCGAGAGAGAGTTGGAGGCGATGGGAGACATAAAGCATCGGAATATTGTTACTCTTCATGGATACTACACTGCCCCTCACTATAATCTACTTATCTATGAGCTCATGCCGAATGGAAGTTTAGCTCAATTGCTCCATGGTATGCTTCATATCTTAACAGTCAGAATGACAAACTAGGAGAAAAAAGAAAAGAAAGGATTAGGGATGAAAGGAAAGAGAAGAAAAGAAAGGATAATGATCCCTTCCGTTCTTGACTTTTTTTATCTCCACGTTCCTGTTAAACTTTCAAAACAACAGAATTGGGAGGAGAGAGTTCCGGTTCTTTTCTTTTCCCTCCAAATTCAAAACGGGGTCTAAATCTTCAGCATGTCAGGTTTAGTTCTGTTCTTTACTCTGAAAGCTGTTGGGATCTTATTTCTGAGGGAGAGAATGATGCAGGCAGTTCAACGGAGAAGAAGGTACTGGATTGGCCATCAAGATACAAAATAGCAGTCGGGGTCGCAAGGGGAATATCATATCTTCACCATGATTGCATCCCTCACATAATCCACAGAGATATAAAGTCGAGCAACATACTTCTGGATAAGGACATGGAGGCTCGTGTGTCTGATTTTGGATTAGCTACGCTCATGGATCCAGATAAGACTCATGTTTCAACCCTAATTGCTGGAACATTTGGATACTTGGCTCCCGGTAGCGTTTACTGAATTAACAGACAACGAGAAGTATCTTCCTCAATGGTGGTTTATGGTAACTTACTATATCTGTTTTTGCTTTTCTGCAGAATATTTTGATACAGGAAAAGCTACAGCAAAGGGGGATGTTTACAGCTTCGGTGTTGTTTTGCTTGAACTACTCACGGGGAAGAAACCAACAGATGAAGCATTTATTGAAGAAGGAACAAAGCTTGTGTCCTGGGTAAGCTTTTAGCTTTGTGAGCATTTCAACAGTATCTGTGGTAATATATCAAATCGCGCGCAAGTTATTTGTGTCAATTTTAAAATGAAGATCACGTGCTTTAACTTTTTCTTGGATTTACACTGCATAATATGACAATACATCTAACATCCTGCACAGTTAGATTAAAAAAGAATTCTTTCGGGTTAAACTTCATTACGTCAGTATTTAGTTTTATGACTTCAGTGAGCTTATTAAAACTTTTTTCATTAAGACGTTAAGACATCCTAACTGTCTCACTGCATGAAAAAAACACAAACGCATATGATATTTACCAACTGATAACATGTGCTGGTATAAGATCTAAGGAGCACCAGATAACATAATTATGAAAGCACAAAGGAAACCGGTAGTATCAACCATTTCATTCAAATATAGAAACCTTACCACTTCAAAAAGTATTGATTAGGAAACAAGAAACACGAAATGACATGGACGAATACAATAGTTTTACTTTTACCTAAAGTCTAGACGGAGAAGATTTACTACCATCCTAAGAATGTTGGGACTTGAGACAACACAGACAGCAAAACTGTTCATGCTACTGCCAGGTGCCAGCCATTCTTGCCATAAGTTATGACCAGTTTTTGCACGACAACTTCACTCAATTTGTCTGTTAATATATCTTAGCTAAGATAACTATTTCTTTTCTAAGTTGTTGGAAACTAAGTTCAGATGTTCACAAAATGATCATATTTAACTCGTCCATTACCTTGGTTTCCTGTGTCACTGCCTAGGTAGGTTAAGTGTATTTTCGGATTGTAATTGCTTAGTTGTTGCCTTAAATGTGAATTAAGAGTTTTACTAATTTCATTTTCTGCGGTTCTTTATGTTGGGACAGGTAAAGGCCGTAATTCAACAGAACAGGGAAGAGCTTGTTCTTGATAGTAGCTTAGATTGTTGTCCGACCAATGAAATAAATCATGTATTCAACATTGCGTTGATGTGCCTTGAGCCAGAGCCATCCAAAAGACCTACCATGGCTGAGACAGTTAAGTTGCTTGAGCAGATAACATCAGAGAAATTTGTAACAGACACTTGATCTTTGCTATATGACTCCCATTTTCCGATCAAAAGCAGTTTACTTCATTCATTTCATCCCTCCATCATTTTGCTGACCGACGATGTAGATTCACTAGATTCTTATTGTCATTATAAATAAGATGTCAAAATCGCTAGCCACAAACTTATCTAGAAAACTAAAAGCTTAACTTGTAATGGAGAAGCATAATTCTACTATTTTTAAGCTCAGTATATACAACACGACATACAACAACTCCGTGAACTCACATACATAAAATTTCTC